>CM041021.1:7668177-9104844 GCA_022984855.1 Dimocarpus longan
ATGCATTTTTTGTTATTAGGACCTAAATCAATTGCAATATGACCATACAATTATTACTGTCAGGTATCGTAATTGTATTTTGTTAATTTTCGTTATATAATGTCATATAGTAACACTCTACCTTCATCATACTTATCAGGTCAATGGTGTTCACTATTATATACTTTGTCATGATTATTATAATAAAGAATGGCACAAAGGTGCATATGCACGTCCGATCAATCCTATCCCTAACCCAAAAAATTGGTATGTTTCTACAGAAGTAAAAAGTATGATGGTACTACCACTTGAAGGATGAAGACAAGCAGGTAGAGCAAAAAAGGTGCAGATTCTTTCAACTAGTAAACGTCATCACAAGAAAAAGTACGAAAAATATGGTGAAATGGGATACAACCATTTTTATTGCCCTAAACCCCTATATCCACATTCGGAGGGACAAGCGAAGCTGCTACTGAAGGTGTTGAGACCAATGCTGAAGCTATTAGAAGACGTGTTGGAAGCAGTGCTAAAGCTAATAGAGGTGCTCCAAATAGTGAAGAAATTGCATCAGAGGCTGGGATGAGTGTGCTAGTTACTAGAGATGCTGGAACAAGTGTCGTAACTACTGGATGTGCCAGGACCTCCCTAAAATGCCACTTTTGTGATGCAACCGGATGCACGCGACGTTGACGTAATCAACGGTTTCCTATTCCACTATCAGATGATAATGAAAATGGCGGTAATCGTTTACAATGAATAGACTGTTTGAAAACCTAGTATATTATTTTCTTATATATATTGTACTTTAGCACTTTGTATTTATATTCCTTAAAATGATGAATGGACATAATAGATCACTATTTCATGTATGTTAGACAAAAAAAATCTTATTCTTTTTTTTTTTTTTTTTTTGTGGTGGTCGTAATGTTATTGGTTGGTAGATAATGTAGCTGCTATGAGACTCAGATAATTAAAAAATATGGGAGATTCTGTCTAAATTTATACAAAATCGTTTACAATGATGTCTATAAGAATATGGGTTTTGGGAAGTTTCAGACATTGAAAATTATTTTTAAAAAAATAGCAATAAATTATGGAAAAAAAAAATTGTAAATCCAAGTTTTATGGTTCTGTAAAACACGTATAAAAACAAATGCTATTGTTTGAAAAACCAAAAAAATAAAAAAGGAAAAAACCGAGGTTTATGTAACATTTAAACACGAAACCAAATTTTAATGGATCAAAAGATGTGATTTGTTGAAAAATTTTAAAAACAAAAAATCGGGTTTTATTAAACATTATAACGCAGTTCTATGTTTAAATGTTACATAAAACCCGATTTTTAAATGTTCATTTTTCAAAAAACAACATCTTTTTCTCCATTAAAACACAATTACGTGTTTCATATGGCAATAAAACCCGATTTATTAAATTTTTAGGGTTTACTCCCCTCTTTTATGTCTTCTTAAGGTCCCATATGACTTCTAAATGTCTTCAATTTAACGTAATTGAACATATAACTTATCAAATCTCCTATATCATCTATTATGGCATAAGGTTACTATATAAGAGCTTGTGCAGTCTCACATAAATTTGATTGAACATTTTTTTTATAGATAATGTAGTATCAAAGTTGCCCCAAACATCTATTTTGTTGTTTTTGGGAAGTTTTCGATATTGGACAAAAAAATGCATTAAACTAATGTAAAAAGACCAAAAAAATTATAAAATCAAGTTATATGACCATATAAAACTCATATTCATGTTTTAAAGAACACAAAGATACTATTATTTAATTTTTTTTTTTTTAAAAAAAAGGTGTGTAAAGTAGAATTTAAACACAGTTTTGGATTTGAATAGCCATTATAACCCAGTTTTGTTATTATTATTTTTTTTTTAGGAAGCCCCATTTTTTGGTCTGTTAAAACACGATACTGGGTTTTATATGGCCATATAACTTGGTTTTTTTCCCTTACTTTTACTCTTCTATTTTTTGCTGCTTCTTAAGGTCCCAAATTATATCCACATATCTTCATTTTATGTAACTTATGAAATCTCACCGTATTTTATGTAACTTATGAATTCTCACTTAAGTTTCATTGAAATTCATATAAAAAGTGTCTCGAATTTCATGATCATACGTCCAAATGTGGCATCAATTTCAATTGAAATTCTATTTTAATGGCCTTGTGTTTTACTGCAATTTATTTATATTTTAATCAATTTTAATTTAATTACAAAAACAAACATACTTTATTTTAGTAATCAATCATATATTACATTTCTATCTTTATCTAATGTCCACCACCCAGAATCATCTATTATGTATTCTGGTGTGGAATACATATATACATCGTACACCATATCCCTCCTTATTCTACGAGTGTCTTCCAAAGTTTGGTAAGACTTCCATTCATGCTCTTGGGACTTCAAAGGATATGGATAAACATCGCACAATACGCTTCACAACTGTTCCTGTGTTAGTATGAAGAGAAGTTAAATGATTATTAAAAACCTTTATATAACGAATTTAAGGTTAAATTTTAAATAAATATGGCATTTGCCCTATTAGCTTGCTGAGACACATTTGTTATTTTGACACGCTCCACGCCCCATCATTTTTTCATGAGTGGTATAGCAGCTTTGCCTTGCTCATAAAATTCAATCGACTACAAGATAATCAGTATAAAACATGCAAGTGATTGATGGATCTGTTTCCACTAGTTAAAGTCCATTGATTTCAAGAAATTATACACCGCTATCTTCTTCTTTGTTAGGCACACGTTATCAAGGACCTAATGCACCTAAGATAAAGAATAGGGGACCAGCACTTGCATTTTAGAAATGTTAGTGGAATAAGACTAATGTGAATGATCAATTAAATAAAAATTCTTAGGTTCAACACTTACATTTTGACCAAATTTCAATGACATTTCAGTGTTTCCAATGCTAGTAGCACAGTTTTTCCAAGAATCTATTACAACAACCATAAACAAATCAAACTCAATGTTTGATGTGGTCTATGTCGCATTGAAATCATGCATTATATATGCCTGAAACAAAAAATTACATATGTTATATTACAAAAAATTAAACAAAGATGCAAGAAATGAATACAAAATAGAAATGTAAATACTTACAAAAAAGTTTGTTTCGTGAACTATGTGTCTACAATTATTAACCTAATCCCACCAGCGGCAAGCTTTCCCTTTCTTCCACAAGCAACTCAAATGATCATCAATATGAATCCCATCAATCACTCTTTAACATCCTCGATGTACGAAGTACATCCGGGGTGCATGACACAGATAATAATTAATAACATGACTAAAAAAAAAAAAAACGAATTAAAAGGTATTTTATTACATTAATCATCAGATTAAAAAGTGTAATAATGTTTTTTATCCATACCGGAAGTTGAAAGAAGTAGCTTCATACATTATGAACACATTAGCTATAGTCTCCACCCTTGCTACACCACTTTCTTTGACTTTTTTTTTTTTCCTTTTACAATTGTAGAGGATTAGCGTATGGCGTCCTACAAGATGCCAATGGCTTAATCTTTCGCTTAACCCATTCATGTATAATCCCTCTAATTTCATGCATCCTTTCGAATCATCTTGTTACAATGCTAATTCCTAAACCTTGGCAAATCCACATCACTTGCTGTTGTGGGTATATTTCGGGCTGCGTAAATGGGTTGGTAAAAGCCCAAGGAACCAATCCACTGGATTGACCCTAGTTAATCATTGTCAAGGCTGCCTTGTACTCAGCTCTAGATCGCCTAGAGTAAGGTCCAGTTTATAGTTCAAAGTGTTTATTAAACGAATCCTTCCATAAAAGAAATAGTCTAATTTGAGAAAATGTTAACTACCAGAATTGGAAGTAGAATCAAACTCCTATTTCAGCTAAGATCTGTCCCTGATTTGGTAAACACTATTTTGGTTGCATAATTAATATAAAATTCTTACATTTTTTAAATGTACTCAAATTATAACACACCTCATACTACAAATAGGGGTTGAAATTCATTGTAATAGCGGACAATAATCATCAGAAAACACACTCAATAACATATTGTCTATAACGCCTCGAATATCCGGATGAATAGTATTTCGAACGAAATAATGATTTCTGGATAAATAGTGATTTTTGAAAATTGGATCCCAAAAATTAGTGAAAGTGAAATTTTTGTTGAATAGTGATTCCGGATGAATAGTATTTTTGGACGGAAGAGTATCCATGTGAATAGTTATTTTCAATAAATGAGGTTTTGTATATTAAAAGTTCTGAAAATTATATTGAAATTTGCGAAAATTGAATCAAATAAAAAACGAATCAGTTTGAGATAAAAACGGAGCAGTTTCCAGATCCGATCGAAAATTCGAACGGATTTTTGGAAAAATTCAAAAATTTAGAGAAGTGTCCAAATGAATATGAAAATACTTAAGAAGTATTTTGACGACTCAAACTGTGTTTTCGAAGGAGATTTGGATTGAAATAGAATCAATCCGAAAAATCATTGGGGGCGATTTATTGAATTTAGGAGAGCTAAAAAGGGACATTGGATAACTTTTAAGAATTATTGAGGTTACAAGGAGTATGTAAGAAATCCGAATATAGGTCTGGAAAAAATTTTGAAAAAATTCTGGAAAAGTGGAATTAGGGCGCTCTGAAAAAGTTAAATAGAGTTAACATGATTTTTTTTTTATATATAATAATATATATTAGTGGTGGGACCCTTTGAATAAATATATATATTTATGATAGTGGATGATGATGGAGGAAAAATATAATAAAATAATATGGAATAATATTAAAAAAAAAAAGAAGATAGATAAGCTTAAATGAAGTTGGTGGAGGACATGTGTATATATGTGTATATATATATATATATATATGTGTGTGTGTGTGTGTGTGTGTGTATGTGTGTGTGTGTGTGTGTGTGTGTGTGTGTGTGCTTAGCAATAATAGAGGAAGCAAGAAAAAAAAACGAAAGAAGAAGAAAGAAAAAGAGAGAAAAAGAATAAGTCAAGAATCCAAGTGAGTTTTTATCCTCTCTCACTCTAATTTCCATATCTAAATAATCAAAAAGAGATGGAGAATATTTGGTAAGAAATTTAAGTTGTTTGGATGTTAATTAGTGATAATTTTTATGGGTTATTAGAATTTTTAAGCTAAATGAATTTTTGAATGAATTTTATGGGTTGATTTGAGTTAGATTAACTTCAAAGTGAGCTTAGAAGGTGGAGGAAATCATCAAGAAGCTTTGGATCAAGAAATTAGTAAGGTGAATTAAAGTTTGAGATATTAAAGTTAATGGAATTTAATTGATTTTTGAATTTAAGGTTGTAGATAAATATTTGATATTTATTTGAGGTGTTTGGATGTGATTTTGAATTTTATATGAAATGGATAACATGATTTGGTCATTATTAGTATGGTTATAATTAGGAAAATTTTCTGTAGTTGATGGAATTTTAGTGTTTGAATTGATTTTTGGGTATTGAATTAACTTTGAAGTGTTTTAAGTGTGATTGGTGTTGTTGAAATTGAAAAATGATGGGTGAGGTGTGCTAGGGTGTGTTTGGCCAAAGGGGTTTGATGTGAGTGATTTTGTAGTTTTTGATGTTTGATGATTTTATGTGAAAAATTAAGTGAATTTGAGTTGATTGGTGTGAAAAAAATGAAAAATAAATGGTTGAAAAAATTGTTGATGAATTTGGTTGGTGTAGGAATTTTTATGTGTTGAATTTAATTTGGAATATTCAGATGGGAGAAGGCTTTCGACCACAAGCAATCTAACCAGAAGAGTGAAATAGGCAATTCAAACCAATCAAATAAAAGAAAAAATAAGAGCAACGACTCAAACAATCAGGCTGCTTAGAAGGCCAAGAATGAGCTCAAAAATGAGCGACCTCAGCGCCAAAGTCGTCATGATCGCTACAGCGTCTTGTCAGATACACAGATAGGATTTTTGCAATAAAGAGGAACGGGCAGGACTTCAGGAAGCCTAAACCTATGAGGTCTCCTATCAACCTCCAAAATCAGAACAAGTTTTGTGTCTATCATAACGAAGTCGGGCATAACACTTCAGAGTGTAAGAAGCGAAGGGATGCCATTGAGGACCTAATTAAGAGAGGTCGCTTGAGAGACTATATGGTGTGACCAGCTAACCCGCAACCTAAACAGTAACGACCTCAACAACCACAACAGTCAGCACAATAACAGTCCTAATGAGCTACCGAATAAGAACATGAACCCGTGGGGAAAACCATCTTCACGATACCTTCACATCACGGGTACCAACAGGTCACATGAACGTTATATACGGTAACTTGTAATTCAGTGTTTGAATATCAATAAATGTTTCAAATTTCTCATATTGCTTGCTATGAGTAATTTCCCTACTGCTTTCTTTGTTAAACGCTAAGTTTCTTTGGCTAAAGACTCAACAAATCACATTATATTATCGGGTTCCGATCAATTAGACATAGCTTAAAATTTATTACATTATGTTATCGGGTTCCGACCAACTAGACATAACTCGAAATTTATTATGCTATGTTATTGGGTTTCGACCTACTGGACATAACTCAAAATTTATTGCGCTATGTTATCACGTTCTTATCTACTGGACATAGCTCGCAAATTCATCACGCTATGTTATCGGATTCCCACCTACTGGACATAGCTCGTAAATTCATCATGCTATGTTATCGAGTTTGACCTACTAGACATAGCTTGAAATTTATTACGCTATGTTATCGGGTTCCAACTTACTTGACATAACTCGAACGATTTATTAAAGCTATAATTTGCAAGCTATAACACATAAAGATTAGCAACTTCATGAGCTCGCATCAGGTTTCATTACCACTAATTTACTTATAGAATACTTTATTTCTCGGTTTGTAAGAAACACAAAGATTTGGAAAAAATAAAGCAGAATAAAAACGCAAGACAACATTGAAATAAATGTAAATCAATTCAACTATTGTTGATCAGTTCAATAATAATCTCAAAGTGAGGTCCAAATGTTCATTACAAGTAACCTCGCAAAGTAAGGTGAATGAAATAAAAAGTAACAAGAAACTCCAAAGAAGAAGAAACAGATTCGACTCAGCAAGTAGCCTACTCCAAGCCCTAGCCTTAAGAGGTTGATTCTATGGGAGCTATATCATATGGGTTACTTTTGGAGACATTGGGACCTAAGTTGTCTCATTCTGGGAGGTCGCACCTAAGAGTTCAACGCTCAGAGGAATTGTGTTTGGAATAGCAAAGGATGGGGCGACTTGTTCCTTGTATTTTTCCATCTCTGCAACCTCCTTTTTACTAAAACATGAGAAGTCCAACTCGGGATGAACTACCCATAAGGTGTAGAGGAAATTGCTGGAGGTCTCTTACTCTGCCTTCTCCTTAGGTTTGATAACCCGCACCTTGGCTTCCTTTTTAGCTTTAACAAACTCCTCCTTGGAAAGAGCGACTTCTTTTTCAGTAGCCTCAGCTCGCTGCATGGCCATCTTCATTCCTTTCTCAGTAGCCTCAGGTCGTTGTATCGCCTTCTCTAGATTGCTCTTTGCTTTGCTCAGTTCTTTTGCACCTTGAAGGATTTTGGCAGTGAATTTTTCTCTCGCAACTTCATGGGTACTCTCTTCACGAGCCAGAGTGACATTTGCCTCCATTTTAGCCTCCTTAACATTATTTAGCTTGGTTTGAAAAAGTTGCATTGACCTTTTTACCTTATTAGCCTCCATGGCCATGAATAAGAGCTCGTACTTCAGCATCTTCTTCTAGCTTTCGAACTTCTCATTTTCCTCCTCAAAAGCCAAAACTTCCTGCATCTGTTTCATCGTTTCCATAGCGGCCTAAAATGTAGCAAGTTAATATTTAAATCAAGAAAATAAGAAAGCAAGAAAGACTAAGGTATTGGAGATTACCATTAGCCCGTGGCGAGCTATCCAACCAGACAAAGTATCGCCTTTTAAGCCCTTTTTGTCCAGGTTCCTAATAGAGCCCTTTAAGATTTTGGTCAGGTTGTTGAAGACGGCATCAAGGTACACTTTTCCAAGCCTGCCTTCGAGTTATGCCCTGACCTGTGGCTTGTCTCTTCTCTTTGTAACTTTGGGCTGCTTACCTTTATTTGCCCGTGATTGCTTCATCGGATGGCGTGTGGGCACTATTTTCTCTTCGTCCAACTACTTGGAGTAGCTCGAACCTCATGAGTAGGAGCTCTCATCTACTTATCTTGTACCTTAACCACCTCTAGCTATGAGGTAGGGATTTAGGCTTATGAAAGTCCTAGAGCCGACTTGGGGGGGTCACCTTAGCAAAAGCAATAACTACAAGAGCTGTGGACTGGGCAGATTGAGTCAAAGGGCACTGGAGTAAAGTGAGTCTCGCCATCTCCGAAGTCACCTGAGGGACTAGAATTGCTTCTACTTCACTAGCAACTTCGAAGATAGAGGTGAGCTCAAGTTCACCCCGAATTTTGATGTGCCTCATGTTGTCAAACAGTTCACTATACAAAGAAGGAGCTAGCTGGTGGGACCTGATAAACTTGTCTTCGAATGCATGATTGATTCTTTCTTCCTGTGAATCCACAAGTATCCTAAGAATTTCGAACTCCTCCTCGGTAAGGTCTACCCTATCTCCAATCAAGTTTGAGAAGTGAAACAAAAAGAGCATTAAAAAAAAAAGTTGTTATAGCTCGCAGTGCTCAGTCCTATCTATCTACCTGAGCTAAGGACAAAAGTGTAATTCTAAAGCTACCTAAGAGAAGGCTAAGAAACATAAAACCAACTTGACTTGGAATCACCCACGTTGGATTTATACTTTGCGGCGCCCTGAGGTAAGAGATCTTTGAAGTCTGACTTTCGAGCTACGAGATAATAAATTCCATCTCGCATTTCCCTTCTCAGGTTATTCTACACTCTTAATGCTATATAGGTGGTAGTAGATCCTTAGGTTCGGAGGTGGGAGGCTATTCCTCTTGAAGATTAAAGCTAAGGATGTTAGTTACGAGTATGAGTTAGGGATTAACTGGAAGGGGCTGAGTTTTAGCTCGTTTAGGAGATTGATAAGATAGGTAGGGACTGAAAATTTGAGTCCGTGCCTAAAGTGATGGGTGCTGATAGCAACAAATCCTAGAGGAGGATTGGCTGCATGGTCATTAGATGAAGGCAACATGACACGACAACCCTTGGGAAGATGATATTCTAAAACCATTCCTTTCAACTTCGAGGCATAGTGGATTAACACCTGGCAAACTCGCCTTTCCTTAGTGGCCTTATAACTTATTAATGGGTTAGCTTGAGCTATGAACTCCTTAGTGACCCCACCACTAATAGATGTCACCCCTTCGACAATACGTGCCTCTCCCAAGTGTGCTCCTCCTAGCTGGGAGAGTCACCATCCCCTATTATGTATGATTGGCATCTACGATCTAAAAACATCTACACATAAACGGAAGCAATTAGGTCACGGTATATAGACTAGGCCTAAAAATCTAAGTTTCCTAAAAGTCTAAGGAACTTCCTAGTCTACAAGTCACAGATGCTATAGATATCCCTAAGAACATGGAGGCTTAACCTGTAGGTTAATGACCTACGAGCTAATGATCTACAAGTATCTTATTCTACAACTCCCATATAATGTCATAAACAATAAACAGCCCACAAAAGGCCAACCAACAAGATCAAACTAAAGGGAAATGAAAAGTTACGATCAAGAACAAACACTCAACATCAAGAACACGGAATGTTCAAGCCAGAACCAAATCCGAAAAAAATATAGCGCATATAAAAAATGAAAACTAGAAATTGAGAGATGGCTATGAAGACGTATTGTGAGCGAAGTAGAAATGAAGATGCTGATCTTCGATGGGTTTAAATCTTTGGAATGTTGGTGTAGAGATTTGAAATAAGAAGAAAACAAGAGAAAAAGAAAGCTCAGCAGCGTCTCGAATCTGAAAATGATGGACTATGAGTGAAAATGATTGGGTCTCCACTTATATATAGGCACGAGACCGAAACCCAAATCATTAGATTTTGGGGCTAGTTAGCTGCCCTAAATCTAACGGTACTGCGCGAGTTAGAGGATTCGTCATTATGGGCTACAACGATTCAGTCATCATAAGCCGATAATTGAGAAACTTGCACATTAAATACATGTGAGACGAGATGTGTAAAGTGATAAAGTTAACCAAAGAGTCGCCACAAGTTACGTGATGGGATAGAATCTGAAACAGCATAACAAGTCGTGGTAGGTCAACGTTTACTAGCGGGCTTGAGCTCCCAGTCTGCAGATCGCACTGAGAGCTGGAAGGCTGATATAGTGGGTATATTTCAGGCTGCGTAAATGGGCTAGTAAAAGCCTAAGGAACTTATCCACTGAATTGACCCAACAGATAAAAATATAAGTTTGCCAACATCCAGTTTGCATAAAGACGAGCTCCCAGTTCGCCACAGCAGCTCTCAGGTCGCTAGTCAATCATTGTAAATGTTGTCTTGTGCTTAGCTTTAGATTACTTAGAGTGAGGTCCAACTTGCAACTTGAAGTGTTCATTAAACGAATCCTTTCAGAAAGGAAACAACTTAATTTGAGGAAAAGTCAACTACCAGAATTGGTAGCAGAATCAAGCTTCTATATCAACAGGATCTTCCTTAATTTTATGGATACGGTTTTGGTAGCATAATTAATGTAAAATTCTAGTCTATTTTAAATGTATTCAAATTGTAACACATCTCACACTATAAATAGGGCTTGAAATTCATTATAACAGCGGACAATAATTATCAGAAAACACACTTAATAATATACTGTCTCTCTGCCAAAATAACCAGAGAAGCACTCGTGGACGTAGACATCTTTTTGGACCGAACCACATAACAATCTCTTTGTAAGCAGTATTCTTCCTCTTCCTTTTCTTCCTTTTCTCTTCTGTTTTGCTTTGTTTGTAAGTACTGGATCAAGAACTTGGGTTGATCAATTTCAGATGTCGACACTTGCTATTTTGTTCCCTACCTTATTGTTTAAGTATGAAAACATTTCAATAAGCCACCACTATAATGCATATTAAACAAAAAACAAATATATCATTACAATATAAACAAATATACATATATATAAATAAACTAAACAATTTTCGTTAATAATAAAGAGCATATAGTAAGTGTTATACCTAGAACGTCCAAACAAACCGTACAATTTAACCCTTCCTCATTCTATTAGTCGTTCCTCAGTAATCACATATCAGAGGTTGTTGAAAAGTATACTATATATCATTATAGCCCAAGGGAACACATTCCACACTTATGCGTCCTCTATCATGACACATCATGCCTTATCCACCCCTAGGTACTTATCTAGGTCGAAAAATAGTTGGAAAGCTATGACTAAATTAGCCAACTTAAAGGTGTCGTTGACATCTAAATTCGTCGGTGACTTGATCATGAGAACAATAGCTTTCATTGACAATGAAATTCTTTTGAAAAGTTGTCATAGAAGACTATTCTTGTCATTTTGCCGTGCTTTAATGGTATTTACGTCGATATGCCCGAATCACCACCCCATCACCAATAAGAACTCTTGCTTTCCAAACTATATGGCTGCCATCCAATTTCAAACCACATCTCATCGGGCTTGCATGACGAATTTCCAACTCTAGCAATAATAGTCACAATCAAGAGGCAAACCTGCTTTAGGAGTTCTCTTTTATCAAGAACTACTTTTGGACCATCAATCTCTTTGAAGCAACAATGTGTACTTAACGACATCTTTGCAGGAATAACCTATGAACTCAACTTATAATTGAGTTGCATCTATACAAAATAAATAAAAATAATTAGAATAACATTAATTTAATTGACTTTTTACTTTAATAAAACTTGATTATTATTTTGTCCTATTTTCATTAATTTATAAATCTAATTTTAATTAAAAAATTAAAATAACATATTACAATTACTTTAAATCAAATTTAAAATTTAATTAATTAATTCTCCTTATTTTTTATTTTTAATTTATATTTTATTTACTTATTTTATTTTTATTTTAATTATTAGAATAATAGATTAAATTTAATTTATTTCTAGCTTAATTAAAATTTAAATTTCAATTAACTTATTTTCTAAACCAATATTAATTAATTTAATTAAAAATATTTTTCCAAGAAACCGAGTTTTATGTGTACAGAACCGTGTTTTGTGGCTAAATAAAACATGATTTTGGGAAAAGACAATATTTCATGGGTCAAATCATAAAACACGATCTTTCCAAAAAATGTGTTTTGAAACTAATTAAAACATAGTTTTAAAAAAGTCCGTGTTTTATGGATGCAGCCACAAAACATAGTTTTTCTTTTCCAAAAACCATGTTTTGTGTAGCCACAGAACATAGTTTTGGTGGAAAACCGAGTTTATAGGTGTAGCCATAATATAAAATACGGACTTTTCCAAAAATCGTGTTTTAATTAACCTTAAAACATATTTTTGAAAAGACTATGTTTTATGGTCATACCCATAAAATACAGTCTTTTCCAAAAGCCATGTTTTGAATAGCCAGAAAACATGATTTTGGAGGAAGACCGAAGTTATGGGTGCAACCATATTTTCTTCAAATTATGTTTTATGTAGCCACAAAGCATGATTTTTAGAAAAACCATGTTGTAACCAAAACTGTGATTTGTGCAGCACCAAAATTGTGTTTTGTGGCTGCATAAAACACAGTTTTTTCATTCTGTAACCAAAAACCTAGTCCAAACAATTCATCTTTCTCGACCGCACACACCACCAAAACCTCCATTCTCATGCCCAATCCACCCAAATCCAACCAAAATTGGCCTAATCTAGTCATACTAAACTAATCCAACATCTACGACACAAAAAACGGAAATCAAAACTCTAAATGTCACAAATATAACTCAAACAATCAAATGAAGGGTTTTGTTGTGTACCTTCAACAATGGAGATGGTGAAGAAGCTCGCCAACAGTTTGAGGAGGTCGGTGAAGGCCTGAAATGGTTCGACAAGGCTGGCGATGAGTTGTCGAGTGTAAAGAGTCTTAGATCGTAAACCGGGTTATGAGGGTTTGATAAAACCGATTGAAATTTGATTTGTTTAGTGGTCTCCATATATGTGAGGGCAGTTTTGTAATTTCGCATTGGGCTTTTGTTTTGGATTTTACAAAATAAGGGTATATGGGTCAACTTTCACTTAGGGATAAAATGGGTAACTTGGATATACTATATAATTAGTTTGTTTGAGAGGTTAAGAAAGAATTTTTAATAATGTTTGGCTATAAACGAATTTTCAGGTTTTATAGCAGTTAGTTTTGGTATTTTCCATTAAAAAAAATACGAGCCAAGAAAAATGAGTAAGAGTTTGATTGATAATGAAAATAATACATTCACATTTGATGTAAATCGAAAAATCCATTTTCTTAAATATTACCAAATATTTAATTAATCCAAATTAATCAAATATGTTGTAACAGACAACTATTTGATATGTTGCAGTATGTAGTATGAATGTTGTGATAAGAGACGATAATGTTTTTAATGTGGTTTAGTCTTCACTTACATCCACGAGGCCTCTAGAAAAATAACTTGATTAGTAAAGTTTCAAAAAATACAAACACTAATTTATTAGCATAATTAATGACTCTCTATTTACAACTAATGCAATGTGTTATATTTTTTTTTCACAAATCTAGTTTAGTGAGATCCTTTCGATTCAGTGATCCCTTGCTTCATGAACTCCATTTAAAAGTTTGAGATCCGCCTTCTTCCGAAAGCTAACAATGTAACACCTTCCACTCGATTCCCACTGAAATGAGGATCAAGTCGAAGGATATTACCTTTCTTATTAAAAATTTGTTTACTAAAAAATCATTTATTAAAACGTTTATTTTATTTTACAGAAAATTCGACAGAGTTTTCCTTATTTTTCTAGAAACCCAAAATTTTAAAACCCACAAGAAAAATGATAAACTTCTAAAATATTTATTTTCTCAACTCCTATTCAGACCTTTTGTTTGTCTCCACTTGCACTTCACCACACAAACAATTATAAACACAACATTTAATAAATGTCAGATTAATAAATTTATTTAAAAAAAAATCACTTTACAATACCAAAATCTTTTATATTATTAATATACGTTATTATTTACAAAATCTCAAGAACACGAATAATTATCCAAGACATGGAGAGACATGACTCCCGGGAAGCGCGGCAGCTATCTTCTCATTCGAATCTATCTATAGTACTCAAATCTCAACTTACGCATAAAAAATCTAACGTGCTAAGTAGTTTTACATAATGGGCGTACATAATTTTTTTTCAAATTCACCATTTCCCAAAAATACAAGATTTTAAAGAAATATTTCACAGTTCTCAACTTTTTATAATAAATCGCAAAGGAATTATTTTTACTAGTAAACACACACATGAAGTATATAAAAGTCATTTTTCGAGTATGACCTTACAAACCAATTTTCACCATTTTTAAATATTCATATTAAAACACAAATCTTTATTGCACCATGACATAAACTCATTCTTTCAACATTTTTCAAAATTCAAAATATAGCATAATCAAAAGTAAATAACTAGTGAAACTTAAAAGTCATTTTTAAACAACCATTCTTAAACTTTGTATCAAAAATTCATTAATTAATCAATTTACTAACAATTACACATACCAAATACATAAAATCATTTCTATCCAATTACAACCATATGATTTTCTCCAAACATTTTTCAGCGCTCTTTGTGAACATTAACACGATACCATGGATTGAAAAACGGGTTTCTCCAATATCGAACACTCGGTGACTACTCGTCAGATCTCATTTCACATATCACATAAATTCTGGGACCGGACATTTGGTGCCTCGTAAATTCCATGAATCTAGTATCAATGTGTATAAGAGAATTGGTGCAGTACTGCTAAAATCATCTTGTTGGCATGCCAACTTCCAATCCATATCTACCAGTGTTCAGGTTTATTCAGACCCTTATAAGTTTCACTTACTACAAAAAATTTAGCAATTTTTGTTTCCAAATAAAATTTTTCATTAGTAACGAAACATACTAGGTTTTAATCATCATTTTCCATCATTTCATTAAAATATCAAACGAATATCATCAAATATCGTTTTGCATTCGATTATTCATCAAAATTAGGTAAAATTATTTCTCTCCAAATACAACCACACGATTTTTCACCGAATATTATTCATTTCTCAAAATACAAGTAGTAAATTAATATTTCACAAAGTTTTAAACTTTTACAAATAAGTTACAAAGAACTCAAATTACAAATTAATACACGCATAAAACACAACATCTGTCATTTCCAACCATATTAACACGATTTTCTTTTATATTTTTCAGTGCCCTTTGTAAATTCTGACACGGTACCATGAACTGGATTCGGCTCTCCTGACTTCGACCACTCAGTAGCTACCCACCAGAATTAATGGCGTCCCCAGCATCAACCACTTAGTGGCTACCCATCGAGTCACATATCACAATTGTATCATAATCCATCCGTCGAAAACTGTGTGTCGGTGTAACGACGTAGTACTGTTAATTTATCCTATTGACATACCAATTATCAATTTCCGTCTACCAATGTTCAAGTTTACTAGAGCCCTTCTCAATTTTTATTATTTACCAAAAATTTCATATATTTGACAACTTTTACTTTTAACTAAAAGTTTCGTTCAGGAAGTGATAAATACAACTTTAATCAAAATTTTTTCCATATATTTAAGTTATCAATATACACATCACAAAACTCCATTTTGCATTCTTAACTCATCCAATCTTTTTAAAACATTCGTGTCCTTCTTCCAATATACGCTCGGTCAAAGCACTAAACTTGTCCATTTCTTTCCGATTCTTTTGCAGTTTCATTCGAAAATCATTAAAATCACATTCAAAAAAACTTTTATTATGTTTATCAAAATAATTTCACAATACATCCAATCTTTGTTTTTGGTCAAGCATGCTTATTTCCCAAACTTTTCAATCTTTCATTACACAATTGTCACAAAATCATTCATACTTTAATTTTGATGTAAATATGAAATCAGATTAATTAAAAATAACAATATCACACAATTTACTAAATAATTAATTTATTTTCAATACATAATAAAAATTGAAATATACATAAACGTACTAAAAATATAATTTTATTCATTTTCAAATCTTAAATAATTTTATATGCAAAATTATATAACTCAATTTCTAAATAGAAATATAATTATCAAAATACATATTCTATAATAAAATCATAAATAATAATATAAAATCAATAAATCAATAAACTATTAAATAATTTTCTTCTAATAATGCTTAAATGAATAAAATTTGAAACATATATAAATTTTTCTTTCAATTGTAAAACATAATTTATAATCTATAAAATCAATTAACTCAACTAATTATTTACTAGAAATAAATAATAAAATTTGAAATATAAATAAATATAACTCAAATAATTTGATTTAAAAATAAAACTATCTACTTACATAACTCATTTATTTATTTATGGATTAAATTGAGTTCACCCTTCAATTTTCTTATCATCTTAGATCCACATTATATGGATAAACCGAGAACCCAGAATATTTTTCTTTGCTTTTTTTCTTCCCTGCTTCTCTCTTCTTTTTTTTTTTTTTTTTTTTTTTTTTTAATTTTTGGTTTTATTTCTTTCTTCTACTTTTCGTTTTTCTTCCCCTTTGAATTTTGCCGAACACACAAATATATATACACACACACTCCACCGCCTCATTATTTCTCCACCTATGCTTATCTTTTTTTTTTTTAATTCCTATTATTCTATCACTTTCTTTTCTCCAATATCATATATATATATATATATATTTATTAATGGGCTCCATCACTATATTATTATTATTATTATAAAAAATCTCAACTACCGCTGATATTTTTCAAACATATGTAAATTTTCGTTTTCAACCCCTATGGCCTTTTTCCTTTTAGCTCGATTTTCTTAATTTCTTTTAAAAATATTCTTCACTAGGATATTTATCCATAAACTTCTTGACTTCTAAAACAAGAACTGGACCAAATTAATAATTGTTATGGGCATTTTTGCGATCATGAAAAATGGGCTGATAAAGGCCTAAGAATGAGCACAGTATGTTATTTTAATGAAAAAAAGCCCAAGAGACTGATCCAATAGGCAAATACTAAAGGAAGGAACATATGGTCGGTTCTCAGGTTGTAAACCCCAGCACATCTGATCGCATGGCTGATTGTTTTATGTTACTGTATGGCTGATCGTATCATTTGATCGTCTATCTGATCATATGTTTGATCGCATGGTAGCCTGATCGCGTGTTATGACCACTAAGCTAATCTAATCGTGGTAAAGAACTGTTCGATAGTATTCTTCAAAGGTAATCAGAGCGAGTAGGAGGTCGCTCATTGTGCGACTAGATATCATGGTCTTTCCAGAATGCTTATCAAGTCATAGGTTGATTACTTATCTCTTCATCTACTCGCTAGGTGTAATAACTAATCGCTTGGATAATCTGTTCGCTCAAAGTGCTCCCTAAAGTTGACCAGTTGACCTTCTAGAAGCCTAGAGCGGTTTAATTCAGGAATGAGTCAACTTATCTATTTTCATGCAAATCGAATCACGACATTCTTGGCAATCATTGCTGATATAGTGGAGAGAATCTTAGCAAATATTTAATATATTTTATTTTTTGTCTTATCTATAAAATTTTAAAACCAATTCAAATTATAACATCATCATCTATAAATAGGGGATCAAATTCATTGTAAATAAGGGGAGAGAGAACTAAGAAAATACATATTGTTACTCTGCGGAAATAAGAGTGACAGTCGTGGACATAGGCCATTGCTTTGTCGAACCATATAAAAATCATTATGTCCAATCTATTTTGATTCTGGTCTTCCATATTTTTTTCTTGTTATTTTCTGTTTCGTAGGTACTGGACTTGAAGAACCGGGTTGACCAGAAAACGGTGTCAACATCTTTGGAGTTAGAAGGAGAGCCCAGACTGCAATTCTGTAATCTTTTTCAATACTTCTTTTTTTGCTATAGTTGTGATTTGCTAATATGGCCAGAATCAAAACAACCAGGATCGTTACATCGGCGGCTGACCAATCAGAGGGTCACCAGGACCAAGGTCACGTTGCAAGAACTTTCAGAGCGACTTTGCCTCCCCTTCCCCCGCATCAGGTCGCCATCGGTGGAGATACTGCACCAATTTGGCAACAGTTTCAGGAAGCGTTAGAGAATACAGTGGCACAGTTGACAGAGGCAATTATGGCTCTAACACAGGCTCAGGCTCAGACAGTCTCTAGGAATGCAGACCCCTAATGCCAACCAATTGAGGAGATGCTGGCTCGAAGAGAAGAAGCTGTTAGAGAGAGGGTACAACCAGAAGCTTCGGTCCACTCCTTAAATTTACTTTCCAAAGGAGGGGGATATTAGGCTCATGAAGAAAAAATAGCACCTCACCTGCCAAATCTAATGGTAAGGATGAGTCAGGATGGGAGCCACCACGTAGAGGTTGGTCATGGTAATGAGCGAGCTTAGGGATGTAATGAGGAGCGTGTGCGCCGAGAAGAATCATACTGAGCAGAGAGCTCGCGCAGAAGAAAGAGCTCGTTTCAAAGGATTCCCGTTGACCGAGAAAGGTCACACAATTGGCTTTCTGGAGATAGGGAGAGTAGGAGGAATCATCGGTCCTCTGCAAGAAGAATTGAATGGTAGGGACCCAATGGTGGAAGAATTGATGCAAAAAGTCCAGCAATTGAAGGCGCGACCTTGGCCTTAGGATCAAGCGGAGTTACGGGAAGAAATAACCAATTTTACAAGGGAGATCAAAATAAAGCCATTACCACCAAGATTCAAGCTCTTGAGTGTCCCACTTTACAACGGGGACAATGACTCATACGACCATCTTGATGCTTTCAATGTCTGGATGGACTTGCAAACATCTATTCCTCTAGTCAAGTGTCGAGTGTTTCCAGCCGTGTTAGGGAATGTATCGAGAGTGTGACTGGGGAGTCTTCTAGCTCGCAGCATCAATAGCTGGTAAGAATACCAGAGGAAGTTTACTGATCAATACAAGGCATTGAGGAAGCAGCTCTCGCCAACTTACCACCTAGTGACAGTCTTTCAGAAGTAGAACGAGCCGTGAAAAGACTATATTGCTAGACTCAAAAGTGAGGTGAATAACGTGGAGAATCCCTCAGATGAAAGCATCCTAACAGCAATCTCACCGGGGCTTAGAAAAGATGGAAAGTTTTACGAGCATATTTATAAGTCCCCTGTAAAAGATCTTGGCGAGTTTTACGAGCGAGCAGCAAAGGAGACCTCAATGATCAGAAGAATGGAGCGAGTAGTTCTCACTAAGGAATGAAGAGGAGTCAAGGTGGGAATGAAAAGAGTAGTCACAAAAATTGCTCTAGTAATTAAGTAGCAAAACAGGCAAGGAATGAACCCAGAAGAGAGCCACCTCCACTGCAGAGTCGCTACCATAATTATAGCGTCCCACAAACAGGCAGAACAGAATTTTTAAAGTAGAAAAGAGACAGGAGAATTTCGGGAGGCTGAGTCCCACAAACATCCCAAACAGGTTTTGAGACTCGAGAAAGTATTGTGCTTATTATAATGAAACCGAGTACTATACTTCCCAATGCAAAGAGCTTAAGAACGTGATAGAAGATTTAATCAGAAGAGTTTGCTTAAGGGAGTATGTGGTGCGACCAACAAACCAGCATCCCCAGTAAAGGCATCAACCAGCGCAGCAACATCTTGATTTGACTCAGCAACTTGCCCAACAACAACCTCAGTAAGCAACCGATCAGAACCATATGCCCGAGGTGAGAACCATTTTTACTATTCATAATGGGCTGCACATAACAGGGACATCAAACAGGTCGCATGAGCATTATGTGTAGGAGGCTAGTCATATTCTGCTGATAGGGCATAACGAGGCAGAGGGATCCTCAAAATGAGTCAGAATGACTTCAGATGGCATCATGTTCAATGAAGAAGATGCTAGAGGAGTACATCGACCTCATAATGACACGCTGGTCATCAGAGCAAGGATTGGTAATGCCGAAGTGAGGAGAATCATGATGGACACGGGCAGCTCAGTAAATGTGATGTATAAGAGTTTCTTCGAAACGATGGGCTTGAAGTCCCAGCAGTTAACACCATTCCCTCAGCCCTCTTTTCGGATTTACTAGAGATGTGGCAGTACCAATGGGGCAAATCAGACTCCTCGTTTCTATTGGAGATTTAGATCAGCAAGCTATGACGTTGGCTGATTTTTTTATCATTGACTGCTCATCAGCATATAACGTCATCGTCGAAAAACCAGCCATGAATGATCTAGACATGGCAATATCGACCAGAACCCTCACAGTCAAGTTTCCAATGTCAAATAGAGTAGGGTATAAGCGAGGAGAGCAGCACTTGGCGAGGAGATGTTATGAAGATACAGTAAAGATGGGTTAAAGGGAAGAAGGTTAACATGGTGGCCGAGAAGAAGCCGTAACTAGTTAGTACGAGGGGGGTAAGCCAAGACTTGGATCCAAGAGAGATAGAAACAAATTGAGCAATAGGTCTTGTAGAAGAGCTCATGGAAATGCAAGTCAGCGAGCAGGATGCTGAGCAGTGCTTGAAGGTAGAGAAAAATTTACCTCCAGACGTTAAAGCTCAGCTTACTGATTTTTTGTAGGAGAATTTGGATGTCTTCGCTTGGAATCATGAAGACATGGTAGGGATCAGACCGGATGTTATGTCTCACAGATTGAATATCGATCTTCACCATCGGCCAGTTCGACAGAAGAGGAGGCCAATGACAGAGGAGTGTTACGAAGCGCTCAGAGAAGAAGTACAAAAGCTCTTGGTAAACAGGTTTATAAACGTGGGTCACTATCCAATCTGGGTAGCAAATTCTGTTCTAGTAAAGAAAAAGAATGGGAAGTGGAGAACTTGTATCGACTTTACCGATCTGAACAAGACATGTCTAAATGACAGTTTTCCTCTGCTAAGGTTTGATTAGCTCGTTGATGGCACTGCTGATCATCAGCTTCTCAGTTTTATGGACGCTTATTCAAGGTACAACCAAATCCCGATGAACCCTGACAACGAGGAGCACACTTTATTTATCACTGATCATGTGCTTTATTACTACAAAGTAATACCGTTTGGGTTGAAAAATGCTGAAGCAACCTACCAACGGTTGGTCAACATGATGTTTGAAGATGTTATTGGCAGAACGGTAGAGGTATATGTAGATGATATGTTGGTAAAGTCTAAGCAAGTATCCAAGCATGTGCGCGACTTGAGAGAGATGTTCCACATCTTGAGGAAACACCAAATAAAGCTTAATCCTTTGAAGTGTGCATTTGGAGTGGCTTCGAGTAAATTTCTGGGTTTCATAGTCAATAATAGAGGGATTGAAGCGAACCCCGAGAAGATTAGAGCTTTGATTGATATGAGATCGCCCACTAAAATCAAAGATGTGCAAAGCTTGAATGGTCGGGTCGTTGCTCTCAACAAGTTTATATCCAGATCGACAGATAGGTGCATCTCTTTCTTTGATCCGTTGAAGAAAGCAAGGAACTTTTAATGGATTAAAGAATGTGAAATTGCCTTTCAACAACTGAAGGAATATATGGGTCGAGTACCATTACTTTCTAAACCAGTAGAAGAGGAAAAGCTTATTATTTATGTGGGGATTATTCAGCACGCCCTCAACGCGACCTTAGTTTGTGAGGAGAACAGGACACAACTTCCCGTACATTACGTCAGCAAGAGGTTGCTCGATGCAGGGACCAGATATACCCCCATGGAGAAACTTGCATACTATTTGGTGGTGGCATCAAGAAAGCTTCGCCCTTATTTCCAAACCCACACAATTGAAGTATGGATTAAGTATCTATTGAAGTAGGTTCTTCAGAAGTCTGACACATTAGGTCACTTGCTCGATTGGGCAATCAAGCTCGCCCAATTTGAAATAGAATTCAAGCCTCGGATAACAATAAAAGGGCAGATCCTGGTAGATTTTGTGGCTGAATTTACAAGATTGGTCAGTGAAGAAGCCGAATTCTTTGAAGGTCCATTTTGGGAGCTTTACATAGATGGATCCTCTAGTGAGCAATAAGCAAGGGCCGGTGTGATGTTGATCAACCCAGAGTGTCATAGAATTTTGTGCGCCTTGAGGTTCGGGTTCAAAGTCACCAACAATAAGGCCGAATATGAAGCACTGCTGGCAAGATTAAAATTGACTAGGGAAGTACAAGCTAAACAAATAAGAGTGTACAGTGATTCCCAGCTCATGGTATGCCAAGTTCAAGAAGAATATCAGGCTAAGGGTTCTGAGATGTCCATTTATCTGTAAAAGGTTCGAGAGATACTGGCGATATTCAGAAGATGTGAAATGTACCACGTTTCGCAATCTGAAAACTCGCATGCGGATGCCTTAGCTCGTCTTGCCATAGCAAAAGATACGGATATCATGGGGGCTATGCCGGTGGAGTTTTTAGCAGTCCTAAGTACAGAGCCACAAGATAAGATGATGGCGATTATTGTGGCACAAGATTTCTGGATGAATCCTCTTGTTGAGTACTTACAAGATAGAAGATTGCCTAAAGACAAGCTAAAAGCTCATCGCCTTCAAGCCCGAGCAACCCGATACTGCATTTATGATGACAGGCTTTACAAAAGAGGGTTCTCAGCTCCATTGCTCAGGTGCATTGATGGCTCGGACTACCAGACTGTTCTGGAGGACATACATACAGGATACTGTGGTAATCATGTCGGGAGGCTATCTGGGGTTCTATTAGCCAACAATGAATCAAGATGTGACTAAAATGGTCAAGAAGTGTGATAAGTGCTAAAGATTCATCAAGATTCCACGAGCTTTACCAGCTTTCCTACAACAAATGGTCAATTCATGGCCTTTTGCCATTTGGGATATGGATCTTATCGGCCCACTCCCAATAGCTAGAGAAAGATGCAAGCAAGCGATTGTGGCAGTAGATTATTTTAAAAAGTGGGCAGAAGCCAAAGAACTTGCCAAAATATCCACTGTAAAAGTCGAGAAGTTTGCCGAGAGTATATAATTTGCAGATTTGGAGTTCCTCAGCAGATCATGACAGATAATGAAACTCAGTTCAGCAGCGAGCAATTTTAGAGGTTTTGTAAAGATCTAGGAATCATAAAGAGCTTTTCAACCGTGGACCACCCACAAGCCAATAGTTAGGTTGAAGTAGTTAACAAGACCATCAAGCAAAACTTGAAGACTAAGATGGAAGCAAGAAAGGGAGCCTAGGTTGATGAATTGCAAAAGATGTTATAGGCTTATAGAACAACTGCTCACAACACCACCGAGGAGACTCCCTTCTCCATGGTATATGGATCGGAAGCAATGATTCTAGTAGAATATGAGGTTGCTAGTCAATATACCGAAACGTTTAGATAGGAAGACAATGACTAGCTGCTCGCGGCTAATCTCAATCTGCTCGAGGAAGCAAGGGAATAAGCTCGAATAAGGATTGTTGTCTATCAACAAAAGGTCGTCAGATTTTATAATAGAAAAGTTTGAATTCGAAGTTTCAAGTTTGGTGACCTGGTCTTACATCTCATCTTATCTGTTGCTCGAAAAGTCAGTGACGGAACCCTTGATCCAAACTGGGAAGGCTCTTATGTTGTAAAGGGTAGTCTAAAAAATAGAGCTTATCATTTGGCCAACATGAATGGGGCTGAGGTCTTAAGAGCATAGAATGCAGAGAATCTTTGGCCATATTATGTTTAAGTTGTTTAGTTCATCTGGTTTGTATGAACCAGCTGTTTTATCAATAAAAATTCTCTAGGAGAATCAATTTGATTCTTTTATTATTGCTTCTAGTTATTCAGTAGATTATTGTTATCATCTCTACTCATGCTTTGGAAGGTTTGATTGCTACCTCTCAACGAGTAGACTCTGAAAGGTGCAATTAATACCTATAAGTCAATGCTCTGGAAGATATGATTATTACCTGTGAGTAGTCGAGCTCTGCAAGGTGTGATCACTGTCTGTGAGCAAAAAATGTCCTAAAAGGTCCCAGTATTGCCTATGAGTAAGCAAGCTCTAAAAGGCACATTCATAGCCTGTGGACTTATAACAATCCTGGAAGATTTGTGTAGCCTATGAGCGAGCAAGCTCTGGAAGGAATATTTGATCTGTGGATTTTCATGTTCTGAAAGGTACTAGCACTATCTGTGAGCGAACACTGTGAGCAAACAAGCATTAGAAGGTATGCTTATTACCTGTGAACTCTTATAGGCCTTAGAAGATTTGAATAATCTAATTATCATTCGATCTGGGGGCATTTATATTGAAATTGCAACTCAATTGGTGTCTATTTTAGCAATCAGTCTGGATGTTGATTATAACATATCTTTATCAATTGTGATTAGCAATCAGAATTGCTCGTTATTCAACATCAAAAAGGAAAAAATGAAGCAAGGATAAACAAATAGAATGATAGAATTGCAATTCGCGAATTCATGAAAATTCAAAAAACTGTATCAATTACATGATGAAAAATGAAAAATTTCGTTAGAGCTGGGGGGAATACTCAAGCCCTAGTCGCCAGTAACTTCAGCTGGAGCTGCATCTTGAACCTCAGAAGTTGTTGGCTTTAAAGAGCTAGAAGGAGGATGTTACTGAACTAAAGTGATGCTGGATATCATCACATTTGAAAGAGCCGAACCTTGAGAGGTTCCATCTTGCGATGTTGTAGGAGTTGGGCCCTCGGACTGAGTTGGGCGCACCTCAGAAGCTAAGGGGCTTGAGCCCGACAAGGGAGCAGGAAGACTAGCCTCTGGTTGAGCCTTTTTTGCATCTTGACGAGCAGCTCTTACTGCATACATCTTCACCTCTTCAACAGCTTCCTGCCCAATGAACGAGATGTCTACATTTGGGCGTTTTCGCCACAAGTTGAACAGGAATAAACTACCCCTTTTTTTAGTGGCCCTTTCTTTTGCTTCTTTGATTAAGGCTTGAGTACGGGCTCCAACCTGATCGATAACTTCTTGTGCCCAAACTAGCTTCTCTTTCATCGCCATAGCTTCGTGATGCACCAGTTCAATCTTTTTCTCAGCAGTATCCACTCGATGCTGATGCAATATCGCTTCCTTTTTCAGTTTCTTGTTGTCTTCTTTCTTTTCTCCAAGCCTTGGGCATTTTTCAGCTTCTTCTTCAGATCATCGCTCTCTTCCCTCAGCAAGGTGATAGTGCTCTCTCGGTATTTCACATCTGTCTCCAGCTCAGATTTCTGTTTTTGAGCATTTTTTAGTTTCTGCTCAAGGTTGCAAGTGATCTTTTGGGCTTTTTTAGCCTCTAGTCGAAATAACTCTACCTCACCTTGGACTTTCTTCTTGTCATCCTCCAATATTTTTATTATCATCTCCATGGAAGCCTTATTCTCGGGCCAGTTGGGAATATCTCTGAGAAGCTTCATGAAAGCCATGGAAGCCTGAAACGAGATGTTAGAAAGCAAAAAGGACAAGGAAAGCAATAAAATATAATAGCAATAAAGGAAGCTTACGAGCAGATTGTGGTGACCAAAGTAGTTGATCAGCTTGTCGCCTCTCATATCCTTCTTGTAAAGGTCAGGTTTTTTAGGACCTAGGAAGTAAGGCACGCGATCCAGGAAATCATTATAGTATATCCCCACGTCGAAATCCTGGATCAATTCTTTAGCTGTGGGCTCTTTCCCCAATGTTTTTTGGTGCTTTAAGGGAGGTTCTGCGATCCCCTTGCCTTTATCAACGCTCTGAAGATACAGAGCAGACGAACTGCTTGGGAAAGGAGCTGATCGTGCAGGGGGCTCCTTCTGAACATCTCTCCTTGTGGATTTTTTCCCCATTGATTTATATCTCATGACGCGATCAGAGGGTGTAGCAGAACCCGTTTGGGTAGACGACTTGGTAATAGTTTTTGAGGTCGCATGTGAATCAGAAGCGCCTGCAACTTGAGCAAATTTCTTTGATGGAGGAGGTGGAAGATCAATAGTTTCTGTTATCTGGACATCTTCCTCATCGTCAGGAAGGGATTCATTGAAGTATAACTGAACCATTGGTGTAGATTGACCTTTCTGTGAGCTCGATGCTTCCTTACCAAAGGCTTCAAAGATAGAAGGAATTTTCTTCTTTTTACGAACTCCTAGGTCGAAACGTTTATGAAGTAGCTTTTGGTCTGTAGGAGGAGCAAGGCCATATTTTTTAAGGAGGTAGTCAGGTGGCAGTTGGTCGTCCAGAAGATTTTTTATCTCCAAAAATATGTATGGCAATGCTAACTCCTTGCTTGCTAGCCTGATCTCACTCTTGACAACATCTGCACAGAAGCAAAAATTGATTAGTAGCCAGTAATACATGTGCATAACAGCAAGATGAAAATATATTCACCAGGGGAAGAACAAAATGAAAAATGTTTAAGATTGGCTATGGAAAGGCAGAACGTGTAAAACCAACATGACTTATAGTCACCCACATTGGATTTACCAATCCCTTTTGGGAGAAACACTTTATAAGGAGAATTACAGGCTGATGTATAATAGAACCTATCCCGTTTCTCTGATTTGGGGCCCGTTGTGCTTTTGAAGAGAAGAGATGTTGAATCATTAGCGGGGTTAGTGGAGAAAGATTATTTTAGATAAACACTGAGGCTAAGATAGTTAGGTGAGCATGAGAATTGAGAGTGAGCTGAAAGGGGGCAAGCTTGAGGTCGTTTAAGAGATCAATCAGGTAGCGGTGAACCGAAAATCTAAAGCCAGCTTCTATGTGCTGGCAACTAATGGAAATAAACCCCTTAGGGGGATGAGCTGCATAATCGTGAGTTGCCGCCACCATTGCTCAACACCCAGAACGCAAGTAAAAATCATCAACAATTGATTCGAGCTCGTTGGGGTTGACAAAAGAATCGTATTTGTGAAAAAGTGAGCGAGTAGAGGGATTATCGTGCCTTGTAGGTTCTGATACGATCTTATCGCTCTGAGAGGTTGCATTTTCAGTAGTTCTGAATTGGATGAATTCCTCTTCAGAATCCTCGTCAGCAACCTCCACTTTATGATTGCGACAACTATGACCAAACATCTACAAAATTAATAAGGGGGTCAGGTCGCAAATAGCAGACCAGAGTACAAAGTTTAAGACTAATTCTATTTTCCCTAAATATCAAGTCGCGCGTATAAGGGGGCTGTCGAGTTCATGGGAGCTCTGGTTGCAAGCCTAACAGGCTGTAAAAGTGATAACTCGACTAGAGTTGAGGTATTAAACAGGTACAAATAGAGAATGGTATGTATGCATGTGACCAATACGACCAAACAGACTTTTTATTCAAGTTCTTCAAGTTTTATCATGCTCAGAATGCAAAAGGAGTTATAGGATATTCATACGAGCATGAAGGTAGATTCATGCATGTTACCCAGCACGATGCAAATAAAAATCATAACTGAAAAAGTTATGGAAAAATATGAAAGTTTACCTTGAGCACGATGAAGTTTGGTGATGGTGAAGAGATTGATAAAGAATGGCGATGACGGACGAGAGAAAATAGAAAATGAAAGGGCATCGGTTTTTAAAAGTGATTAGTAAAAGAAAAATGTGAAACGACTGGGTTTATATATAGTTGTCAAATTGAAGCCTTAGCTATCAAATCAAAACAACTATATAACCATCATTGATCTAGCGGTACATGCAAAACCCGTGATTTTGTTATTATGTGCAACCAGTGAGGGACGCGCATTAAATGCGCATT
Organism: Dimocarpus longan; assembly: GCA_022984855.1. Taxonomy (NCBI): domain Eukaryota; kingdom Viridiplantae; phylum Streptophyta; class Magnoliopsida; order Sapindales; family Sapindaceae; genus Dimocarpus; species Dimocarpus longan. The sequence continues at coordinate 7,695,992 of CM041021.1, forward strand.
AAAAATGCATGGCAAGGCACATGCAGTGTACTGACACCTAGGGAAGTGTCACGTGTCTCGAGATAAGTTAGTATTCGAAAAAGCAACACGATAAGTCTCGCCAAAATTGCCTTGATGATAAGCTTGTTGCTTCCAGTTTAAGGAATGTACAGAAAGCAATGGGGTTAATGTTATGGGCATTTTTGCGATCATAGAAAATGGGCTGATAAGGGCCCAAGAATGAGCCCAGTATGTTATTTTAATGAGAAAAAACCCAAGAGGCTATTCCAATAGGCAAATACCAAAAGAAGTAACATATGGTCGGTTCTCAACTTGTAAACCCGAGCACATCTGATCGCATTACTGATCTTTTCATGTTACTATATGGCTGATCGTATCATTTGATCGTCTTTCTGATCATATGTTTGATTGCTTGGTAGTCTGATTGCGTGTTATGACCATTAAGCCAATCTGATCGTGGTCAAGAACTATTCGATAGTATTTTTCAAAGGTAATCAGAGCGAGCAGGAGGGTTGCCCATTGTGCGACCAGATATCATGGTCTTTCCTGAATGCTTATCAAGTCATGGGTTGATTACTCATCTCTTCATCTACTCGCTAGGCGTAATAACTAATCGCTTGAATAATCTACTCACTTAAAATGCTCGCTAAAGTTGATCCATTGACCTTCTAGAAGCCTGGAGGTATTTAATTCAGGAAGAAGTCAACTTGCCTATTTTCATGCAAATCGAATCACGACATTCTCGACAACCGTTGCTGATATGATGGAGAGAATCTTGACATATATTTAATATATTTTATTTTTTGTCTTATCTGTAAGATTCTAAAATCAATTCAAATTGTAACATCTCTATCTATAAATAGGGGATCAAATTTGTTGTAAAAAAAGAGGAGAAAGAACTAAGAAAATACATGCTGTTACTCTGCGGAAATAAGAGTAACAGTCGTGGACGTAGGCCATTGTTTTGTCGAACCACGTAAAAATCATTGTGTTTAATCTGTTCTGATTCTAGTCTTCCATATATTTTCTTGTTATTTGTTGTTTCGCAGGTATTAGGCTTAAAGAACCGGGTGGAATAGAAAACGATATCAACAATAATAATAAATTGAATTTCAATTAATTTCTTTGGTCTAGTTATATCCCTACCCCCCCCCCCCAATGAAATTTCATCATTGAAATTTAGAAATCATCTCAGTTTAAAATATCTTACTTTAAAATCATTGCTTTTATTTAATCATCAATGACTATAATAATCTTATTCTAAATAAATCTTCATTTTTTTTTCCACACACAAAAGATCGTATATTCTATACTATAACAATTCATACCTGTATAAATCATCATTAACCATAACTCTTCAATAATCATAATTGTACCCTTATAGAATATTTCATAAATTTCTTTATATAGATAATATCCAAAACCATAACAAATAATACCTAAATAGACTATCATTAAACAAAATTCTTCAATTAGAATCTTCAACCACAATTATACTCGTATAATTCTAAACAATCACACCTACAACTATTTTCAATAATAAATATTTGTAATATTCTAAATAATTATTTGTTTCATTTTTATCATTTCCAATAATACACAAAGCTTAATAAATCATTCTCTATACCTCTTATACTTCATATAGCTTCCGAATAATAAATCAATATACACTAATGAATACTTAATCACACATTTTTTTCACTTTTAAATGACACTCTCTCATTGAGAAAGTTCACATGATATGGATCACTATTTTGAACCTCCTTGTGTCACTCTTTTATTGGTTTATTTTGCATGGCATAGATTCGTGTCTCTTGGTGATAATTTCTTAGTGAAATATCTACTTTGCCCCTTTAATGTAATTAATTCACATTCCTACACAAATAAATTCCGAAAAATATTTCATGGTAATCCAATCATTAAATTGACCATGTAACGCCCGAATTCAGCTTTTTTGGAAATTATTTTGAAATCATTTCAAAATTTTTTGGAGCCTATATTCGGACTTTCTACATACTCCCAGTAACATTGGGGACTCTTAAAAGTCGTTCCATACCTGTTTTTGGCTCTCCAAATTTCACTAAATCGCCTTTGACAATTTTCGAATTAATTCTATTTCTATCCGAATCTCCTTCGAGCGTACCATTTGAGTTTCTAAAATATTTCTTATGCATTTTCATACTCATATTGACACTTCTTTAAATTTTCAAATTTTTTGAAAATCCTTTCAAACTTTCAGTCGGATCCAGAAATTGTCCCATTTTATCTCAAACTAACTCGTTTTTACTCTGTTTTGGTTTTTACTAACTTTAATTCCTATTCCGAGACTTTTGATGTTCGGAATCCATTTTTCAAAAATCACTATTTGTAACGCCCTTCGCCCGACATCCGTTACGGTCGGAAATCCAGAACGGAGAACGTTACTTTCCTGATAAAATCGTTTCTGTTACTTTTGAAAAACTATTATCGTTCTAAAACTCTTTACCAAATTTTTTTTTTATTTATTTTTTTTTAAAACATAAATTCTGCAGAGTTTCCTCTGTTTTTCTGAAATCCCAAAATCCGTTTCCTGTAATTGAAACTCTAACATTTCTAAAACCATCAATTTCTAAACTCCTATTCGGACCTCCCATCCGTTTCCAAAACATTTCATTTCTCAAATATATCATAAATATTTATATGCATACATAACCAAAGTAAGCTTTCAAGAAATATAGATATGCTTTTATACAGAACTTTGTTATAATTAAGTGGAAAACAATAATTTACACAAATATACATGTATCCCAAAAATGCATGATCATATGTATATATCTACCAAAGGCATGGAGTGGATGGTGACTATCTGAACTTCCGCGTATCAACTACTTCCCTGTCTGGGAAAGGAATCACAAGGTTCAACCTGCGCGCGGTAAATCAACGCGCTAAGCATATTTGCTTAGTGGTATACACATACTCTAATTTCTCAAATTTCAAATATAATTTCATTCGTAACTAAAAGCATTATAACTTTACCATTCATAAATATTGATATATATATATGCTGCATAAAAATATTTAAACATATGATTCACACTTTTTCGAGTTCAACATATTTCAAAACATTAAACATTTCATATCATGTAACAATTTCATTTCATCGCTTATCACATTTTTCTCAGTGCCCTTTAGTAAACATATATTGGATACTCATGTATTGGCATATGGGTTTCCGGCATCGGACACGTGGTAGTATCCGCCGAAATAACGGTCGACCCCGGCAACGGCCGCTCGGTGATTATCCACCGGGTCGTATATCATAACACATAATCGTTCAGGATCGGACACGTAGTGCCTCTCATAATCCATAACGAATCAATGTAAATAAACGGTATAGCTGCTAAGTTGCCTATTGACATGTCAATTACCAATTTCCATTTATCGATATCTATGTTTACAAGGGCTATTTATATCACAACGTTTGTATCACATATTTTTCACTTTGATTTTAGTATCACGATTTTCATAACAAATCAATTTCGCGTTTCATTTCAAGTATAGTCAAATACGTTTGTAGATGCTTTGTATTAAAACGATATATTTTTAGTACCAAGGTTTTCATAACAAATCAATTCCAATTTTTCATTCAAGTATAGACAAATAGGTTTGTAAATGCATTGTATTAAAACGATATATCAGTCTCATTTAATGAAAATCATTTCACGATGAAAACACTTTCAAGTAAAATTAAAGATAATGTGTATACCGACCTCAAAAACGATTCGATCTTTGAATCGAATGATCCCCTATGCTTTGCTCTTATTCTCGGGTCGAGAATCCGGTTCGCCGGGTTCTCCTTGACCTTTCATTAAACAAACATAGCAAAATCTATTTAGCAAGTTCTAGCGTTACAAAATGTGCTATAACTATATGCTTTTCTATTATGCAACCTAAAAACTTCCAATGGTTATCATCTCGAAACAGCGCGTTTACAGCGAATATAATCACACTTTAATAGCTTATAAACTTAGTCACATCGCCTTTCCTTTACGCGATTAATCTCTAACAATTTATCATGAAATTTCTCAATCGTTTCTGTCATAGATATTTATTTGAATCACATTCCATTATCATTTGACAACATGGCATCTCAAATCACAACCCATTCAACACTATATCGCGAACTAACGCCTTTGGAAATCACGGAAAACTCTATCGGAACGTTTGAAAGCAATCTAGTGAAATTCAAATAATTTTTCAATATTCTAACGTATATCATTGCGAACCATTTTTCATGCCAACCATTATGAAACGAAAAGCAAAACATCATAGCTCATCCTTCCTAACACAACAGCCCCTATACGGCTTCACAATGTAAATTTCAACATCGAAAAATCATTCGCAAACACGTCAAAGCTCAATCGAACGAACCTCCACACTAACGAGGTTCTAAAAATCCTATTTCCCAAACATATTATCATCACAATTCATTCTCAATTCAAGCTTAGTCATTATCCAACGAAACGAAATCAAATAACTCATAACGTACCTTTCGAAGCTTACTTTTAAAAGATTCGAAACTAGCGCGAAAACTGTCCCAATTATCTCCTTTTATTTACGAGCTTCCTTCAATCCAAATGAATATCATTAATGTTCAAATATCATTCGAATTATGATTACAATACCAACGGGGCAGCGACTTACCTTCGCTTGAGCTGTTTTTCGCTTCAAAACAGCTCGCGAACAATTTCGATGACAAAGACAGCAACTCGGCAGCAGTTCGCACAATGACAGCAACTTATTTTTCGATGACAGCACACGACGCAATAGCGGCACGGCTTCAGCTTGACAGCTCGCAGCAGCGTCGTCGATTTCAGCCACCACCACTTCGCAACAGCAGCTTCGTAACACCAGCAACGACAACACGATATCAACAACCACATCAGCACACAACGATGACAGCAACTTGGTAACAACAGCACAACGACAATCGCAACAATGACAGCACAATGCCAACAGAAATTTCAGCAACAACAACAGCAAGCTCACCTCACCAGCAGCAAACTCACGGCGACAGCAAACTCTCGGCAATGGCAGCGACGGATCCTCAGTCTTTGGTTGCATGCAAGATCAGATTCACCATTGGAGGAGCTTGGACATCACTTCGGCACCAGCAGCAAGTCACGGCAGCAACTTCACTTCCCAACAGCAGCTTCTCTTCTCTTTTCACGGGTTACACCAGCTAGCTTCTGCCCGAGCTTCCTTCTTCCTTGCATGCACCAGATCACGTCCAGATCTGGTTGCTTCCAACTTCCTCGAACAGCACTTCTTCTCTCGTTCTTCACGGCTCAGCTCACGCTCCTTTTCTTCTTCCACGAACAGCTGCTGCTCTTGTTTCACGTTGCAGTTCTGGTCACGTCCAGCATCACCGAACAACAGCCTTCGATTTCTCTTCAACTTGCACGACCAGATCTGGTTCTCCTTCACTTCAGCTCTTGTTTTTGCTTTAAACTCTCACTCACTTTCTCTCTCTCGGTTCACACGAACTGATCTGATTTTGGTTTTGTATTTGATGAGAACAAATGGTGGCCCGAACACAACATCTTTCTTTTCATCATCATTTTCATTTTTTTATTTTTGTTTCATGACACATGTCCAACAATCATCACCCATCATATTTTATTTCATGCCACTTGTAATTGTTTTTCTTTGCATGCATGCCATGTGTCCCATATGGCCCCACTCTTTATTTAATTCTTCCATGTCATCAATTTTCATTTTTACGTTTTCGCTTTTCGCTCGGATTCGCTTCGGGTCCATCCTGGAAATTTAATAAAAATCCAATTTCACAAACGGAAACTTCATTAAGTTCCGAATAAATATTTAAATCCGGACACACTAATTTATTTTACGAGATTGGATTAAATAATTATCCCCGGATCCGTCTGAAAAATTTTATAAAAATTTCGCTACTCCTCTGGACCCGAACGGGTAATTATTTACATCCTCCTTAATATATAATCACTATTTAATAAATTATGAGGCATAATAACGGAATGTTACACTATTCATGATGACCTTTTCCATTCGAAAATATTATTCACTTAGAAATTCATTAAAAATTTTATTTTCAATAATTTTCGGGATCCATTTCTCAAAAATCATATTCACTCATCACTATTCATCCAAAAATCACTATTTATCTATAAAATACTATTCATTTCGAAATATTATTCATCCGAATATATATATTTTTATATTTCTTAAATAGAGAAAATTCAAGGCGTTACAAACAATTCTTCCTGTCAAACAACTCACGTTACTAAAAGTAACACTCTTCTTCATACTGAAACAATCTTAAGGCAATCACTCTGCATCACAAGATACATAAAGCCCTCTATTACATATTAAATACTCAAATTATCAGTACAAATCTCCTTGAAATCTGCACATCAAAATATGATTACAGATAAATAAGGAAAAAATTGATTCTGTTACAACAGCTCAGTTTTCTGTCTACAACGGATTCTAAAACTTGGACCAAATCTACATTGTTATGGATATTTTGGAGTTATCTAAAATGGGCTGGTAAAAGCCCAAAATTGGCCCAATAAAATTGCCTAGCAAACTAGAAAGCAGAGGGTTTGCCTGCCTAAGTTTCAGTTCGCAGAAGCTATCTAGCTCGCTAAACTGAAATCGTCTACTATTGCAACTATCGGATCACCAGTCATCCTAAGCAGCTATAGGTCGTCCAAAATTGACCTCAATCCTCAGATTCTCAATTCTCCAAATGCTTAATCCGCATAGGCAAGCTTATAGCCAGACTTCAGATATTCCAACTCGCGAAAACGAGCTCTCTGCTATTGTAGCTCACAGATTGCAAGTCAACTTTAGTCAGAACTATCAAATGAAATTCAACTAAGCGTATCGTACACGCTAATCTTTCAAAGTCAACAGCATTATTGAAGGAAATCTCACCTAAATAGCATTAGTTTAGCATCTAAATCATGTTTTGACAAAATTAACTTGACAAATGTCAATCTCGAAAATATAATTTATCATGATTTACTTTGTCTTATTGTACATTACTGTAGCCACCCATTCTCTATAAATAAGGCGTGCAATTCATTTGTAACAACAAGAGAGAAACACTTAGTAGAGATACTGTCATCTTACCCGAAATAGCTGATGAACAATCATGGACGTAGGTTATTCTTTGGGCAGAACCACGTAAAAAACTAATTGCAATAATGCTTCTTCCTCTTCCCTCTCTTCTTTTTCTCTGTCATTTCACTCACATTACAGTTTGGGCTTCAAAAAACCTTGGTCGGCTAAATCTAGACGTCGACAACATTAAAGAAGAAGATTTATGCACAATTGACTTAGAAATATCATAATTATTTCAAAGAAAATTCTTAAATAATTTATTCCAAAATAATATATTTTCCCTAAAAGAAAATCCCACATTTAAAGCGATTTGATAAAAAGATATTTTCCAATATAAATACCCATGATTTTCTCACAAAGAAATATTCAAATTAAGCTCAACAAGTGGTTAAGAATACAAATAAGCAGAGATATTAAAATTAGAAAAAATAAAATAAAAATCGAACAGAAACGAAAATTTTCCTTTTTTTTCAGACTCATATTACAAACTGAGACAACCACCATCTATTGCAACATAAACCCAAAACTCTATTGAAACATAACCCAAATTAGCGCCAATTGTAACATAATCTCAAACTCTGATGCAACATAAACATAGACACACAAATACTTGAGTTTGCAAAAAGATTGGCATATGATGTCAACTCTTTAATACTAACAATCTAACATTTTGGCACCTTTTTGGCAAAATATACACATAGATGAGACAAACTTGAGCAAAACTCAAGTATTCGTATTAACCAGCAAAAACTAATAAGTAAAACAAAGAAGATTTGTTGCAAAAGAAAGAATGTAAATTAAAATAACTCCCCCTCAATACAAACTTCTCCCTTTTTAACAGGAAGATCCAAAGGAGGTCAATAAAAACAATAGCATAATACTGTCTTTAAAAAAAAAAAAAAAAAGAAACAACCTGATGTCTAGTAACAAATAGTTCAAAAAGAACAAGAAGGATTCAAAACGTCCTGCACTGCAAAATGAAACAAAGAAAAGGAAAAATCAGTCCTTGGTTTTGCGAAATTTCGTGCTCGAAATGGGTGTGAGCACTGTAGAAGACAGAGCCGTTGCATCAGCCGGTACAATAACAGGCGTAGCATGTAGAGGAGCAATTGTTGTAGCAGAGGGACCAACAGGCAGCAAGCTAGTCAATTGTGCTAAAATTTCCTGTTGAGTCTTCTCAACGATTTCTAACCAAGTTTTCTGCTCAGTATGATCGACCTTCGGCAGCTGAAATTCTGAGGGAGCAGCTTCACTTGCAAAAATAGTCCCTTCCTTTGTTGGAACAGGTGATGATGATGCTGAAACACTATGCTTGGATGTGCCTAGTTTTGCTGCAACATCAGAAACTAAAGGCTCTTCCTCATCTTCAATGTTTTGGCCTTTTGCCTTAAAACGATAAGTCACTCGAGGCAAGGCTCCAGAGATGTACTCGTTGTCACGAATAAGTGGCTTCTGATTTTGAAGGATACCATAAATCAAGCATGGAAATGGCAATTTCTGAGATTTCTTCTGACCAGTCATCAACATGGTGATATTCTCATACATGATTTGAGCAAGATTAACCTTTATGCCCGTTCCTATATCAAATAGAAAACAAGCAAAATTCCTAGAAACAGTGGAGTAATGGGCAGTCGGCCACCAATTACTTATGGCGATTTTATGCAAGCCAGAATATTTCAACGTCAAATCCGAAACCTTGAGTGTATTAGCCACAGGCCACTTTGAGTTTTCACCCAGTAGTTCAGAAGCTACACAATCCATATCATACTCCTTTTCAAAATCATCAAAATCATACACAGGAATTTGCAGAAAATCTCCTATGATCTTTGCAGAAAAATAATAAACATGCCCTCTAACATAAACCTTGCGAAAAGCATCTGATTTTTCGTCATCCAAATTTGGAGTTAGATTAGCATAGAACTCTTGTACAATCCTAGGCACAAATCCCTTAAAATCATACATTGTTTTCAGCCACATATTATCTTCAACAATTTTGATCACTCCAAGAGATTTAAATGATGGCAAATTTATGTTTCTTTCAACTAGAAATCCCCTATTTTCATAAACCTCCATTATTTTCTCTTGTTTCCTTGTAAAGAAGAAATAGGAATAGGCATTAGAAGACTTGTACCATGGTTCAATGGCGGTGAGAACCTCTATTCCTTTGGATTTGGCTATTTTCTTATGAATAGGTTCTTCACTTGACATCTCCTCACTGCTCTCATCTACTGTTGCTATCGTCTTTGAAGTGGTTGCAACAGGCTTGGAACTCGCTGATGCTGCAACTTTTGAACTTGTCGTACCAAAGGACTCTAGAGAAGGTTGTTTTGTCGCCAGTGATGAGAGTGCAATCGAGCTCTCACAAGGGGATAGCACGTTCTCAATCGATGGATTAAGATAAGCTGACTTTTTCTTCTTTGAACTCTGAGAAGAAGGAGCAGAGCGCTTGTTGTTAGAAGAAGGAGAGGCAATGATATTCACTCTTTGGGCCTTCATGATGATTGAGAGAGAGGTGCTGCTGCACTGAACACAACAAGAATATAGAAGAAGAGAGAAGAACAAAGAACAAAATGAAAAATAGGGAGAAGAAGAAGAAAGAGTTATTACCGCTTTGCTCCTGCGGATAGATGAATAGTCATTTTCTCTAGAGAATTTTGAAAAGATTTAAAAAGTTTTTAAATAATATTAATTTAAATATAAAAATATAAAATAATATTTTTTAAATTAATAAGAGTAAAATGATGATTTATTAATTATTAAGAGAAAAAATAATAATAATTGAAAGCGAAATAGATGATAATTTAAAGTTGAAAAATAGGTTAGAGTGAACCTTCGTATGAAACCTAAAATATCTGGGCCATCAAATCAAAAAATAGAGATTTTGAAATTTGAAAAGCAAATCTCTTAATATTCTCCTAACTAAATCAGCAATTTTGCCAAAAATGAAAAAGGAAAATTAAATGTGAAATATGTTGTGATAGAATTAAGAAGATCACAGACCAAAATAAAGCACCCTAATATTTTGAAAAAATAAATAAATAATTAAAGACGCCAAATGAAGACACATACATGGCCAATTTAGATTTCCATTTAATAAAATCAGGAATTTTGCCAAAAATGAAAAAGGAAAATGCGAAATATGTTGTGGTAGAATTAAGAAGATCACAGACAAAAATAAAGCACCCTAATATTTTGACAAACAAAATAAAAAATTAAAGACGCCAAATGAAGACACATACATGGCCAATATTAGATTTCCATTTAATAAAAGATATTTTTCAGGACTTGGAACATATGCAGGAGAAAGTATCAAGTTTATTTTCAAAATAGAAATGATTTTAAAATTAAAATGAATTGTTGACTTTTTGAACTTCAAATCTCAAAATTTATTAACGCAGGATTTTAGAACCTGGATGGATAAACATCTAGATTCAGTTACTGAAACAAATCCAAAATGCAAATCTACATTGAACATACAATTGACTTAGAAAAATATTAGGAATAGTTCAGAGAAATTTTCTAAATAATTTTTTTTTTTTTTTTGTCAATATAAATGCCCATGATTTTCTCACCAGAAAATATTCAGATTAGGATCAGCAAGTGGTCAAAAATATAATAAGAAAAAATATTAAAATTAGACAAAAATAAAAAATTTTCTTTTTTCAAAATCGTGTTGCAAACTGAGACAAACACCATCTCTTGCGACATAAACCCTAAACATAACTTAAATTAGCGCCTGTTGTAAACATAATTCCAAACTCTGTTGTAACATAAACACAGAAATACAAATACTTGAGTTTGCAAAAAGATTATCAGACGATGCCAACTCTTTAGAACTTACATAAATGAAAATAAATTTGAAAGCTTTTTTCTTTTTTTTTCCTAGCACTAGAAGAAGTGCATGTTTTGAAACTAATATTGAAAATTTAAGTTGAATATTTTTTGGTATCACTAGTTTGCAGGTTTGCCTTCGTGAACTAAAAATAATTCATCATAAATATGTCTTCATGAATTAACAATAGTTCGCAAAGACGTGCTTAGGAACTTTTCTTTTTTTTTTTTTTTTTTGAAAAAGACATGTTTATGAACTAGTGGTGCTGGAAAAAAATAAAAAAACTCAATTTAATTTCTCAATGTTATTTCAAATCACATGGAAGTTTTAGTGCTTGTGCTGGGATTTTCATTTTCAAAGAAATTGAAAAGGTCAGAATAATTGTTTTTTCTTTTTTGGTGAATTATTATAATAAATTCAAGGTTTTAAGGAAAGGAGGAAAAAAAAAAAACCCTTAAACCTACAACAACAAGGTGTAAGAGTAGGGGCGTACCCCTTTGTTAACTTTATTTGTGATGATAGTTGTTTAAAAATGATAGGTTTTCAATATTTTCTAAATAGAATTTTATTTAGTTTTTTAAACCGATATAAGAAATATTCTACTCTATAAAAACAATTTAAAATCTGAAAAAACAAAGGATTTTTATTAATAATTTTTAAGTTTTTATGGTCATCCTTAAAAGCTAAATTATTATTTTGCAAGCTAATATTAAACATATATAAAATCTGTCGCAACTCATTGAAATCGGTTATTACTTATGCAGTCCAATTTACCACTACCATAATTGAAGAGATTTACCATAATCTGTCAAGATCAATCATTACTTATATTATCTATTTCTATAATAAAGTGGAACTCATTGAGATAAGTCATTGTTTGTACTAACTGAATAATTAATCCTATAATCAAGAGAGATAACAACTACCACCATAAGAGGAGTATATAACCCACAAAACCGTATAAGATATACTTGCTGGAAATCAAACCTCTAACACCTTAGTGGAGGGAAGAGGCACGATCACTCATAGTAGAAGATAAAACTTAATATTGTATCATAGTCATAATTTCAGAAAAAAAAAAAAAAAAATCACAAAGCTAAGATCTCTTCCATACAAAAAATGTATTGCTATTCTTATTAGTGGAAGGGTTCAATTTAAGAAAATTTAAAACTAAGGTGCACCTGCTCATTTATGTAAGATTACCTTTTGGGTGTGTATATATAGATATATATATATATATATTAAAAAAAAAAAAGAAAATTGATAAAATGGGCCTTGTTCCAAATATAAAATTCATTTTTAGCCCAAATGAATTCGAAATCATTTTTATCCCACAAGCAAAACTGTTTTCATCTAGATTACCAAAAAAAGAAAAAAACTTTCAATTAAAAAAATATATTAAAAAATAAAAAATAAAATAAATGAAAAAAAAAAAAAAAACAAAATTGCCTCTTACCCTCCCAACCTAGACTTGTGTTGCCAACATCGGTTACACTTTAACTAACAACCATTGCCTCTCCCTTCAACCTTCGTCATCATCGAACACCTAAAGGGTTTTGGTTGAAAAGATTTAAAAATAGATATTTGCGGAAACATTGATTTAAATTTTTTTTTGTAAACCAAAACAACCTAATCAACAATAGTAATGAGTATACAACACAATTAACATCACAAGATCAAACCTTGAGTTACTTTGATCGATGAAGAATTTAAATTTCTTTTGTTAGATTAGTTTTCACCATCCGATCTTTCTTACTATGACTTTTCACAAAAAAAAAATTTATATGAGGATAATATTGAAAAATCAAATTATGAAAACTTTTCATAAAAGAAAATTTTACAAAAATCAATAAATAATTTTCTTGATTTCTTATGAGGTAGGTGGCAATATAGTATTTTTAATCAATAGATGTTTTTAGTTCAAGGAGCTAAAATATTCTCTATAGTTACCAACATAAAACACTATTTTATAATAGTAAGCTAAGGTTTTCAAATTATTTAAATAATTTGTGGACGTGTCCGCATAATTTATATGTGACACTAATAATTAGGCATTCCAATTATATTCTTCCCTTTATTTCTTTAGGTTATTGTGAGTTAGTAAGAGGATCAAATGGATATGCATTTAAGCTCCAATAATATCTATATTATTGATAAACTCTTTAATTAAATAATTTATTATTATTAACTTTAGAGTTACTCCATTAAAAACTCAATATTGCACTATCAAAATTCTAAATGTTTTACATAATCTATGTAAAGCCTGAATTCAAATAGACCCAGTAGAATTTTAAAAACATAAATGAGGCTTAAATGGGTAAGTTAAGTGGGCTCAATTATGGAGCTCAAAATTTAAATGAGTTGAATTTTAGGAGATCTGAAATGAGAATATATATATATATATATATATATGAGCCGAATCAAATATGCCCAACTCAAATGGGCTGTGAGTTAATAAAAATAAAAGGGATTGAATGGTGGCATGAGTCGCCAATGAAAACAGGAGAAATGTGAGTGACATATCAAAGTCAATGAGACAAAAATTCAATAGTAAATTAGAGAGGATAAGTGGCAAAATTTTCATTTATTGGAAAAGAGACAAGTGTCTCTCGATTGAGTGAAATAAGCTTACAATGGCGGCTGGTATTTGTTATATATATATAAGTTCACATCCAATTAGAAGCATACAGACCTTATAACAATTGAAATCTAACAGTACGGCAGAGCAATAAGAAGGAGCAAGCCAAGGAAAGGAAAAGAGAAACAAAAATATTTTGGGGGCTAATTGGGAGCAGATTTTTGGTGTGCAATTATTTCAATTTCGAATTCAATTTTTTGATTTGATTTTTGTAAATTCCAAATAGGTTCTTGTGTTGCTTTTAGAAGGGAAAGAATCCAAGAATAACACGGGATATTATTAATTTGAAATAAAGTTTGAAACTTAATTTGTGAGTGGATTATTTATTTAAATTGAATTAATTATTTATAGTTATATGTTTCAGATTTTATTTATTTAATTGTTATTAAAAGGAAATGATTTGATTAATCCATTGATTTTATTGATTGTGAATTATGAATTACGATTTGATTATAGAATATTTATTTATACTATGAGAAAAAGAATTTAATGGGAATTATATTTATATTCGAAATAGAATTATACAAATTTGCTTATGAAAATTATTTGAGTTACGAAATGAATGAAATAAGATTTTAAGAACACCAAGACTGTACCCTCCCTTTTAATGATCATCAGGCAACATATATGTAAGTCCTAGAGAGTCACTAATGCGTGTATGATAGATATCTGAGAGTCATTGAATCGCTCGACATGTATATGATAGATGTCTGAGAGTTATTGAGTCGCCCAATATGTGTACGGTAAATATTATCTCTCGCTTTGCATGTACGTTGAATATCTCTATCATATATGATAGATTTCATTGGGTACTTAGATTGGTAAAGATTAAGTTTTTATTAGCATACAGAAATTATCCATATAGATATTTATAGTTTATCATGATATGAAATATGATTTTAGTATTACTTTTGGGTACGATTGAATATGAATAATTGAGATTTTATTTTTATTACCAGCTTTATGTTATGTTAACTATTATAAAAGAAATGATTTATTTAGTTTTTGAAAGTTATATCCACTCACTAGGTATTAGCGTTCACCCTTTTATATTTTTATAATCATTTTTTAAAGTAACTGTCAAGTCTTAAAAGAAATCTCCAAACTAAAAGAAATGGGTCACTCGATCACATGACGTCAATAAAAGATATTTTGATATTGTATATATATTTTGAATATTACGTGGCATATAGGTTTGCGTGTATATAATTATTAGTTTAATGCAGTAAAATATTTGATTTCTCGTCAGTTTTGCTTATGTTTTAACTTCCAAGTTTGAATATGATTACATACTTTATAGTTATATTTTCATCTAAAAGTTAGTTTACTTATTTTACATTACGTTGCTTATATTTGAAATATGATTTGGAAGAGGGACCGGAAGTCCTAAGTAGTTAAGATTTAAAATATTTTAAAAGTGTTTATTTTATTTATTTAGGATGGAATTATTGGATAAATAGTAATTATATTGGCAAAATTTTTAATAAACTACCCTATATAATTTTCATATTTCCAAATGATATTCTACAAGAAATTTTATAATCATATATAGTTTCTTAGCTTATCACAGGATCTTCTTATATTCAATATAGGAATCTGGAAAAGTCTTGTCAAACTGAAATTTTAGTGTCCATAAATTTAATCATTTCATATAGTTTGGTCATTCACAAGTAGTTTATAATTAAAGCCAGGTCATTAAAATATGTTATATCTCTCTAACTATATCTTGTTCCATTAAATGTCATTGATTTTTTCATGAACAATATATCCACAACAACTTATGAATTTATTTTTCTATTACTTACAAATACAAAGCCGAGCATTCTTATTATTCAGGACTCGAATTAATACTTAAGAGAACTAGTCATCTACTTCTCATAAGAAGAAGTGGATCTAATATTATGTAAGATGTTTCCAACTATCTGTTAAATCATATCTCTAAAATACAAAGCTTATTGATTATCGTTTTGTAATGATCTCGCACATATAAATAAAAAGATATGACCCAACAAATAGGAGTCTATAATACATTCAAAGTTAAGATCAATCTTCATACAATCATCAAGTCGATTAATATAAATTCCTTTATTTAATGGATATTAATAAAAAATTTATTTTTATCGAGGTCCAGTCCTATATAATCTTTATTATATAACATGTTTTCATTTCCGTTTCTCCCCACAAATAAAACTATCGTACCAAATATAAAATGGATAGCAACTGTAGTT
This sequence comes from Dimocarpus longan, assembly GCA_022984855.1. Taxonomy (NCBI): domain Eukaryota; kingdom Viridiplantae; phylum Streptophyta; class Magnoliopsida; order Sapindales; family Sapindaceae; genus Dimocarpus; species Dimocarpus longan. The sequence continues at coordinate 7,711,836 of CM041021.1, forward strand.
TTACCACAAATAAAGTACCCAACTTCATTGCTTTCGATAGACTTTTTGGATTACTTATCTCTAACTAAATCCGCTTGTATAAAACACATATATATTTAGTTTAAAATTACATCAGTAATTAAGTATGGTTCACACTATTTATATGAAACAAATATTTTACAAATACACAAAAATTGAATAAAATAAATATAATTTATTTATCATTTATTTAAACATTTATAAATTATATGTTCTTAAAGCAGAAACCCTAACTCGCTACAGGCCTAATGGTGGTCACCACCTTCTAGTTTGAGAGATTCGTTTGATGTTGTTGGATACATGAACACTCACTGGTTGTCTGCACGTCCAAGCTTCCACTATAGGTCTAATGGTGATCATAACTTTCTAATTTGTGCGAACACTCACAGGTTGTCTCCATGTCCAAGTTTCTAGGTCATGTTTACTTGATTTAGGAGTGATATGATGGCTCACGGTCACCATTCCTATAGTTGCTCAAGTTGCCATGCTTGGAAATTGTTCATGGTGGAGTCGCTAAAGATTTATGGTGCGTTTAGTTCATTTTGAGGAATAGGAATAGGAATCAAAATGATCTGGAATTAGAATGACTTGGAATCGGAATGAAAAATTGGAATCAGAATAAGTAGTTTACTTCAACTGTAGGAATCAGAATCGGAATCAGCAGTATTTCGTTTGAGCTATTTACTTTATTTTGAAATTAGAATGAATTAATTATAAGTTACAAAAAGGGAATTTAGCAAAATTGCCCTAACTACAAACTAAAATGACAAAAATGCCATTTGATGTAATTCAATTGCAAATGTGCCCCAAAATGACTAAAATGACCTTATAACATCACAATTTACATCAGGGCAGACCTTCCCCTTCATCTCACGGCAGACCCGAAACCACAAAACCTTCTCCCCTTCACGGCAGCAAATTCCTCCCCTTTACGGCAGCAATTCCTCCCCTTCACGGCGCCCTTCATAATGCCTCTCACGGTAACCCCTTCTCCCCTTCACGGCAGACGATAGTCACGACAACCCTTCCTTCCATTTCAAACCAGTCCACGGCATCTCAAGGTGCATCAAAACTCTTGTCTCCATTATCACCCTCACATTGTCTTCTTCAATATATCCATGAGGCGATGGTGGTGGTTGAAGGTGAGTTGAGAGAAGAAGTGGAGGAGGAAAATGCGGAGGTTGTTGATAGAATGGAGAGTGGGAGTGGAACCTCTTTTCAGGAGAGTTTGGAGATTGTTGTTATTGTGAGGAGGAGTAGATAAAGTGGTTGATAGAGAGTGTTGTTGTTTAAGATAGTTGAAGAAATCAAGTCCAGACCGCCGGAGAAACAACATCGGACACTTCATAATGTCTCTGTTGCACTCCTCCCATCAACATAGGAAAAATTCCTCTGACCCGAAGAGGATTTTTTTCCTCTTCGGGTCAGCCCTTGACCCGAAGAGGAAAAATTCCTCTTTGGGTGACTGACCCGAAGAGGAATTTTTTTCCTCTTCAGTGACTAACCCTTACCCGAAGAAGAAAAAAATTCCTCTTCGGGTCAGTCTCTTTTTCCCCCAATCATATCAAATGAAATGAAATTATTAACTCAAACATTAAATATACTAACCTTAATGCCGAAATTCCTTCAACTTTCTTCACATGATTTTCTATTCTAAACTAAAGTTAACAACAAAAAGGTGATTGTTTTGGAGAAAAATTGTGATAGGGGAAATGTGTTTATTTATTTGATGGTTTCATTTGTTGATTTTGTTTGGTGGTTTATTTGTTTGTAAATGAAAAAATGGTGATTGTTTTGGAGAAAAAGATGGACGAAATGGGAGTTTTTATTTGATGCTTTGATTTGTTGATTTTATTAAAAGTTGGTTGGTAAGTAATTAATGATGAACGAAATGAGTTAGTTTGACTATTAATGAGTTAGTTTGTATATTCTATTGTATATATTTGCTCTTCGGGTCAGAGGTTTACCTGAATTCGGGTCAGTCTCTGACCCGAAGAGGTATTTACTCTCCGGGTCAGAGGTTGACCCGAATTCGAGTCAGCCCCTGACCCGAAGAGGATTTTTTCCTCTTCAGGTCAGAGGCTGACCCGAAGAGGATTTTTTTCCTCTTCGGGTCAGCCTCTGACCCGAAATCAGGTCAGAGGAATTTTTTCTATATTGATGGGAGGAGTGCAACAGAGGCATTATGAAGTGTCCGATGTTGTTTCTCCGGCGGTCTGGACTTGATTTCTTCAACTATCTTAAACAACAACACTCTCTATCAACCACTTCATCTACTCATCCTCACAACAACAACAATCTCTAAACTCTCCTGAAAAGAGGTTCCACTCCCACTCTCCATTCTATCAACAACCTCCGCCTCTTCCTCCTCCACTTCTTCTCTCAACTCACCTTCAACCACCACCACCGCCTCATGGATATATTGAAGAAGACAATGTGAGGGGGATAATGGAGACAAGAGTTTTGATGCACCTGGAGATGCCGTGGACTGGTCTGAAATGGAAGGAAGGGCTGTCGTGACTGTCGTCTGCTGTGAAGGGGAGAAATTGCTGCTGTGAGTGGTCTGTCGTGAAGGGGAGAAGGGGTGTCGTGAGAGGCATTATGAAGGGCGCCGTGAAGGGGAGGAATTGCTGTCGTAAAGGGGAGGAATTTGTTGCCGTGAAGGGGAGAAGGTTTTGTGGTTTCGGGTCTGCCGTGAGTGAGATGCAAGGGGAGTTTGTGATTTCGGGTTTGCCATGAGATGAAGGGGAGGGTCTGCCCTGATGCAAATTGTGATGTGATAAGGCCATTTTAGTCATTTTGGGGCACATTTGCAATTGAATTACATAAAATGGCATTTTTGTCATTTTAGTTTGTAGTTAGGGCAATTTTGCTAAATTCCCTTATAAAAATGTCCTTAATTAAAATTATAGATTATTGTAATAATATGTAGTTTTTTATTATAATATACTATTTTTTTTTTTAATATCAAATAAAAAACTACATATTATAATAAAAAAATTGCATATTATTTTAATAATCTACTAAATTGGTGTGTAGCTTTTTAATTATAATGTGCACTTTTTTTTTTTAATATCAAATAAAAAATAACATATTATAATAAAAAAATTGCATATTATTTTATTAGGCCATTATGATAATTAAGAAATTGATGATGAAAAATCAATGGTGTGTAATTTTTTATTACAATATGCATTTATTTTTTTTTTAACATAAAATAAAATAGGTTTTTCTTTATTTTTTAAAGAAGGGTATAATGGACTTTTTATTTGACAAAAGAAATGAGAATGAGATTTCCAAGTGGGTTGAGGGGAATGAGATTCCCATTTGACAATCTTAAATTGATGTAGGGCCCACACTTTCATTTCTATTACGAAATGAATTTTAAGCAAGTAAACACCATCAATCAATCTCATTTTCTATTCTTATTTCTTAATCCATGAAGTAAATACACTATTAATGGTTTTTAGGATTTTATTTTCTTTTTTGGGTCGACGTTCGTAAGTGTTGACATTTTTAAGGACCGAGTAGAAATTTCAATCCTAACATGTGGGAGATGTTGCCCACATGTCACGATTTGGCCAATATCTCATGATTTTGTGAGATATTGGCCATATCTCATGAAATTCCAACATCTCACGATTTTTAGGAAATATTGGACATTGACTTAGGAGGGGTTTTTGCTAATTTAGGGACATAGATTAACATTAGATCAAATTTAGTATTGCTATAATTTTTAAAATAATCATTGTTACATGTCCTGAAAAAACAGTTCATTGTAAAATTCATTCGTTTACTATTTGGTTAATTTTGCAATTAAAATTATTCTAAACCTAAGAAATAATATGCATACTTTTGGTAAATTTTATATTAGTTGTTGTGAATTTATACAATGTCCAAAGTAGACATAAAATAAAATATTTTAATTTCAAATTTTTATAAAAATATTTTATATATTAAGGTTAGGATGTAAATCTTCTTTTTGTTTTTGGTTAAAATTAATAAGAATGATTTGGTCATTTAAAAAATTTTTCAAATCCCATAGTAAATTATTTTATAATTATTTTTCAAAAGTAAATTTTATCTAACACCTACTTTATATCAACAATATTAAATAATTAGATTTTATATTCTTAAAACCAATATCAAATCATGTCTTAGGTTTGTTTGTGGACCAAAAATGATTTCAAATTAGCTTTGGATTAAAAATGAATTTAATTTTTGAATTATAATTTATTTTGAATTTATCCCCTAAAAAAATGCCAAAGTGTATCAAGTGTGGAGAAAGGTGTAAGTGCATATTTGGTACAATTTATCTACCAGACAAAAGTATTTTTTTAATGCTAAAAACTCTATTTGATTTTTCTTACGTCGTTTGGTTGACATCACAGTAAAACATTTAGAGAATTAAAAAAACTGAAAAATATCTACTTGAATAAACTCAAATTTTAAGCTTTTCCAAATAGATTTTTTAAAAGATCAAAATGTCTAATCTATTCTTAGTTTTATTTTATTAATATCTCTATACTCTTATAACCTTATTACACTTTCTTTATCAATATAAATATATAAACTCCACTTTCATTCATTTTTTATTTCATAAAAACATCTAATAACTCCTCTTTAACTAATAATTTTTCTATATTTTTTTTTTTCAATTGGTTTTGGCTAATAATACAATTTTTTTGTTATTGGTTCATTGATATATACATGTACATGTATACATACGTAAATATATATATACACACACACTACAATTGGTTATAGATTCATTGATATATATATATATATATATATATATATATGTATGTATATAAACTACACAATTGGTACAAGTCAAAAAATAAAAAAATTAAAAAAAAAATCTTTTTATTTCTTTAAAAAAAAAAATTAGAGAAAAAAATCAGCCAAGTGATTAGAAATGGGTATAGGTGAACTTTAGGAGAACCATGAAATGGATAAAAAAAACAAAAAAAACAAAAAAAAAAGAGTAGAGAAATACAACATTGTTATTTCTTGAGGCTAACTAATCCAAGAGTAAAAAATTGGCAGAGAATAATAAAATTTTTGTTACTACTACAATTGATTAATTTTTTATAGTTAAGGTTGAAGTAATTACATTTTTAGAATTAATATATAACTCCTCCCACTCTTGTCCTTTTTGATAAATTAATAATCTAAAAATAATTTTAAAATAATTTAATCAAACCTTTTACAATTTAAAAGAGGTTTTTTAATTAACAAACAAATAGCTAACAATTTTTTTCTAAAATATCTATTTTTAAAAAAATTTATTTCTAAAACATCTATCTTTTAAAGCTCTACTTTGAGAAACTATACCAAACGAAGCCTAATTTGATATGAATTTAGATTTCTCACCCCATTTTTTAGAATTTTCTTTTAAAAATATTTGGATAAAGATACGATTAAATACCAAAATTTTCAAATTTTTTTCCCAAATAAACCAAACCATTTATCCAAATTGTATTGTAATTTACAGTTTTTCAAATCGACTAAGATTTAGTTAAGAATTCAGACTTGTTTTTTTTCGCAATTTTCAATATTTTTTAAAATTTCTTTTAATAATTTTGGTGCATTAGAAACATAAAGACAAATTACAGGAGGGGCATTCTGGAAAAAAAAAATTATATAGAAGGTGGTGAAAATTTATTAGATTTTGTTTACATTAAATCAATTCCGAATGCTTTTTTATTAACATATTTTATGATTTTTACAATTAATGTTTTGATAAATTTTATTTGCTAGACAGAATTAATAAAATAAGAAAAATAATTAAAATTTTAGAACATAATATATTTCATTATCGACAAATTAATAACTGTATTTATATATTTTAAAAAAATTTCAATTGCATCCTAATGGTTTTTTACAAACATTGGTTTTTCAAACATAAATTGGTTTATAGTCATGTCATCTCTAAATTATCAAAAAATTCATCAAGTTAATTCATAACATCTGTCATTGGTCAAACTTAAAACAACCAAGGTCATTTTCTTCATTTCAATAAATTTATTTTAATTTTAATTAAATAAGATTAAAAAGATACAACTAGTAAAAATAAAATGAAAAAAAAAAATTGATCTCCACCATTTATCTTAAATATAGACAATAGAAATAAAATAATATAAAAAATAAAATAAGTATTAAAAATAGACAATAAATGGTAGATATCAATATTAATTAGTTAAATAAATATTAAGAAATTTATTTTTAAAAAAAATCTTGATTTGATCAAACTAGACCAGGCCATAGGCACCAATCTAGTTCGAATCAGATTATATAACCACAAAATTGACATTCAGCGATCTACTAAGAAACCAAATCATTGATAATGATCTATCTCAACTAGATCAATGAACTAGGTTTAGAACCTACTTCGACAATCTGGGTTAAACCTAGATTGTCGAACACGAGCCAAGTCTCTCTTATACCATTGTTCAATGATCTTAGTTCTGAAATCCAAATCATTAACACAATTTAGGTTGAACATATCTTCCTTGATAATCTAGGTATGCCCTCCTTGGCTAGCACTGTGTTCAATCTATATCGTTGAACTTAATTGGGTTCTACCAATCATGCTCGACGATCCAGATGTACCAAAATCAAGGAATGATCCTTGGTTGGCGATTCATAGGCCATGGAGATCCTTGAATCTCCATCTAGTAAAAGTCTAGATTATATCTCTCCCATTGATAGAGATGTTGATGGAAATCCAATTTGGATTTCCATCAATTTTTTTTTTAATGCTTTTTAAATTTTTTTTCCTAAAAAAAATCTCCACCTTTGATCGAGATTCATAAATGGTGAAAATCCACTAGAACCATTTTTTTTAAATGTTTTAAAATTTATTTTGTATTTGATTTTCTTATTCTTGAAGATAAATTAATATTTTATACTATAAAAACAGGATAAATGTTATCATCCTATTGATTTGAAATTATTTTATTTTTTGAAAATATTTTTGAGTGACATGTGTTTCTTTCTTATTGGTGGATAAGTTATAATAAAATTATCGTGTTAAAGGTAAAATAGTACATTTATGTTGTCTAAAAATATCGAGAGTAAAATGAATTTTTATTTTATTTTCTATCACTATTAACTATTAAAAATTTGGTAAACCAAATTTATAGATTTCTTGATAATTTAGGGATGACATGACTATAAATCAATTTATGTTAAAAAAAATCGAAGTTTATTAAAAAATTAGGGATAAAATTGAAAATTATTATTATTATTATTATTTATTTAAGGGGAGAGATTTAAATTTGAGTGGTCCTCAATGCTAAGAGGTATTACCGATTCCTGCAACCAAACATATATTTATCACTTTTAAACATTGAGTTTTGATTTATTTTAAAGTATTTTTAACAACAAAATCATTAGTTTCTTCTCTTAACAATTAACATGCATGTAAGTTAATTGGTAATATGGTACTTTAATTCAAACATATAGAACGTATTCATGAAAAATACACATTTAAAAAAGAATCATGGAAATATGCATCCACTCATTATATATGTAAGTGATATGTAAGTAATCTTCTCCCTTATTATAGGAGTAAATCTCTCTTGATCTTGTCAGTATATGTGGGCAATCTCCTCTATTATTGTGTGAGTAGATTTTTATCAAAATTTCAAAAGTAAATTTTTGAACTATACATATATATCTCAACAAGTCCTCATAAATTTCATCCCATTGCTGATAGACCCCGAACCCGATTTTTTATTATATTCTATGTACCTGAGTAGGATAGGGAATATTGATCCGAAAATAGGGCCAAAGAATGATTTAAGACCCGATTATGATATAGAAAATTTTGGAGTTGGTTTTGGTGAAAAACGAAAACTTTAGATGAATAGTATTTTCTGACGAAAATATTTTTGGATAAATAGTGATTTTCAAAACAAAGTCCTAAGAACCGAAAATGTCCGAAATAGATCATGGACCTTGAGGGAACTGAAATGAAATGAAACGGAATCCGTTTGGTTGAGTTTCAGGAGATCCGAAATATTCTGATCAAATTACACTATTTTCAGAATATTGAGTTTTCGTGACCTAAACTCTATTCAAAAATTTCACGAAGCATAGGATTAAGAGGTACGGGACCCAATTAGAGTATTTCATGATCAATCTGGAGTTTAGATAACTGTGAAATATTTTCATAATATTTTTCGGATTAAATAGTATATTAAATTGTGGAAATTGAATTATAATTGAGTTTAAGTTGAATTTTCACCCAAACTTTGGTATGAGCACTACATGTGAAGCAAGAAAGAAACACAATCCATGTGAGATGGATTAAACCAATCAAAGCATGACAAACCAAGTGAAAGAAATGATGATTAAATGACATGTGGTTTAATGTAATTGGAGGATGTTATAAGTTATTAAATTTGGACCAATCATGGGAGTTTGTTTTTAATTCTTTTTAAAGGCATAATTAAGGGATAATTGGAGCACCAAATGGAAACCAAAAAGTGAGCATATATGTACATAAGTGGCCGGCCATCATAAGAGAAAAAGGAGAAAGAAAAATTGAATAAAGAAAAGAGAGAAAAAGAGAAAGAAAATGGGAGATTCGGTCAAGGCATGAAAGAGTGGTGTAATTCCATTTTTTTTTTTTTGCTAAATCAAGTGTGTTGAATCTCAAGTCAAGGAAGATTTAAGTGTGAAGAAACAAGAGAAAGCTTGGAAGATTTGGTGAGTTTTCTAAAATTAGAAAGTGAGATTTATTGGATTTGTGGTTTTGATGGTGGAATGATATAATTGATGGTTTTTATGACTTATTTGAATTGTATTTATGTTGGGTTTGATATTGATTTAAAAAGGAATTGTATGGATAAGAAAGTAGTATAAATTAGTAAGGGTTTTACTTAGGGTTTGGTAGAGATTATTATTAGAAAATTGGATTTGATTGATTTAGTGAATTGATTATGTTTATGGATAGTTTTGAATAGAACTGTGTGAAGAAATTAAAAGAAAAATGATGGTATGGAAGACTTCCTATTTTCGGCCAAGGGGTGTGATTTTGTTATGAGTTGTGTTTTAATTTATTTGACTTGAAATCATGACATTTAGAAGTTGATTAAATGTATGGAAAGTGAAGAAATTGAAATGGAATCAATTGGAAATAATTGGGTGTAATATAGTTGGTTGAAAGGCATTTTAAATTAATTGTGAAATGAATGAACTTGTGTGGTTATCGGCTAATTTGAAATTCATGGAAGTGTGTAGAGAAATATTGATGCAATTAACATCTAGACAAGTGGCGGAAAAATGTTAGATTTCAAGTTTAAGATTTTGGACATTATGTATGAATATTTGTAATTTAGTGAGTTTTATTAAATGGAGATGTTGTGGTATTAAAAATTTATTGATTTTGAATTTGTGATTGGGTGGCTTTGTAGTGAATTTGATTTTGTATATAATCACTTACGGAATATTTAAAAAGGCATAAAGGAATTTGCGAACACGTGACAGAAGGAGGAAAACAAGAAAGGAGTTATTAGTTTGGTGTAGAATTGTGAGTGGAACTATAGGTTTTTAAAATTTATATCGTCTTAAAGTTTATTTTAAAGTTAAAAGAATTATTATAAATAGTTATTCCTTTATTATTTGAATTTATATTTTAATTCTAGCATAAAGATTTTAGTTTATTATTTATGTCTATGAGAATGTGCTAGAATTAAAGATTTTAGGCTTACTGCCTTGAGATTTAGAATATTTTAGTATATTAAGAAAAAGAAATTTTAATAGCCTATGGTTTACCCTAGCCCTAGTTTAGTACCCGACCAAATGTCCTATACGTAATATGGTAGATAAGACGAAGTCAGTCAGTGAGATTTGAGTCTAGTCGACTTATGTGTGAGAGAGGTATGAGTAATCTGTATGTACGTATAGGGTAGAGTAGTCAGTTCGCAGCGTGGGCCCGCTTTCAGCAACTACACATGGTAGATCCCAACTCTTAGTGGTTAGCTAGATTTTATATGCTATCACGCTAGTAGTAGATATTCCTTGGGTTACCATTTAGGCGAGAACTAAAAAAAATTTTTAAGAAAAAATTTCAGAAAGTTTTAAAAAAAAATTTAGAACGAGATTTAAAAGCAATTTTAAATGAATTTTAGAAAGTATTTTTCTAAAATACTTTCGTTTTATTAAACTGTTTTTGGGATAAATTTAAGTGTAGAAATGAGTTTTAGTTTAAAAGTTACTACCACTCAGTGAATATAAATTCACGTCTTTCTTTAAATGTTTTTCCTAAAAAATTCTCCTATAGGTGCAGGAACTAGTCGTCCAGCCGACAAGGTTCAGTCAGACGTGCAGACGGACGTATAGGACGACACCTATTACATGTATATATTTTGTTACTTTGATCATGTATATGTGTTGATGTACATAGTTGTAAATATTTTGAAGAAATAGTGGATGCATTAGTTAAAATGTTTTATTAACGTTTTATGAAATCCAGTTTTTAAATTTTATTGACTTGTTTGTGGTTGAGTTGTGAGAAAGGAGCTGGAGACTCCAGAAGTTGAGAAATGAATTTTATAGAAGTGTTTTTATAAACTGTGTTTGAAACTTGTAGGGTGACATAATTTAGAAAACAGACAGCATGCTGCTGAAATTTTTATTAAAAAACAAAAAATTTTTATCGCCGTCACCTTGTAAAGAAGTTAAAATATCTAGTTAAATGATTTTCGATGCCTTGACAGGGTTCCTTTGGGCTGAGTATAGGGTTCGTGGAAGTTTTTTCGAGGTGCTGCGGGATATTTCTCGGGTCCAGATGAGGGATTCGGGAAGCGTCCCGTCAATTTGATATCAGAGCTTTTGGTTAAAATGATTTAGAAAATTTTTGAAAAGTTATGCGTCCACAAAAGTTATTTATATATTTTAGTAAATTAAAATTTTTAAACATTGCATGACATTAATTATTTTGACTGTAAGTAAGGTTATGCGTCGAGTTGGTCGTCCCCGCACGCATGGAGCCGTCACTAAGACTCCTACTCCTACATCGGAGACTGAGGAGGCCATTCATGAGTCAGTTAATGAGCCTCAGCCAGAGATACCGCAGGAGCCAGTAGTGGCAAGGCCAGCATTTGATCTTATAAAGAGATTGGCCCAGATTATTCAGGGAATGAGACCTCGCACACCGGGCGCCACTGTAAAGAGGGCTAGGAAGTTAGGCGCTGAGGGTTTTGACGGATTAGGGGGCTCAGATGCAGCATTAAAGTGGTTAGAGAACATAGGGAGGGTCCTTGATCAGATGGAGTGCGTAGATCCCCAAAGAGTTTCAATTGCTTTATATCTCATGTGAGCTTCCACGAGAGATTGGTGGGATTCAATCAGGAGAAGAGTTATAGAGTCACTGACATGGGTCCAGTTTAAAGAATATTTCAATGAGAAGTTTTATCCCAGGGCCTATAGGGATGCAAAGATTGATGAGTTTTACCGTCTAAGTCAGGGTAATATGACAGTAGAGGAGTACGAGAAGAAATTCATAGAGCTATCCCGAGTGGCATCGTTCGTGGTAGAGGACGAAGCAAATAAGTGTCACAAGTTTCTTCAGGGCCTAAACATCAAAATCAAGACATATGTAGCTGCTACAGATTACAAGGATTATGGGAGATTAGTCGAGGCAGCTCTGAGAGTGGAGAGATCAGTTCAAGTAGAGAGAGCTCAACAACAGAAGAAGGGTCAGAGTTAGAGTGGCAAATAGGGGGACCCAGTAAGACCCCCAAGATAGGAGGCAGATCTGGAGGGTTTTCAGGCAGACAGCAGAGTCAGGGAGCCACCTCTAGTTAAGGATCAGTGAGGTCGCCATCAGGTTCTCAGAGTAGAGGTAGTGGCCAGAGTAGTATTCCTTCATGTGCTACTTGCGGTCGACAGCATCGGGGAGAGTGTTACTTTGGCAGGACTGAGTGTTATTTTTACGGTCAGAAGGGACATCTGAAGAGGGATTTCCCGCAGAGGATTGTAGCAGAGACTAGTGAGTGGAGACCAGTGACTCAGACACAGTCGAGTACAAGGCAGTCGAGAGATAGGGGAGGTCCACAAAGGAGAGGACTAAGGACTACACAGTTAGGTAGAGGTATGGGTAAAGGTACCTCAGCTAGAGGACAGCCAATGAGACCTCTAGTATAGTGAGGGTGTTTGCTGTTACCCAACAGGAGGTAGAGGCTACTCCAAAAGTGGTTACAGGTACTATTTTGATTTCTAGATCAGATGCTCATGCTTTGATAGACCTAGGGGCCACACACTCTTTCATCTCTGAGAGATTTGTTAGTAGGGTAGAGTTGTCTTTAGAGCCCTTAGAGAGTGGGATGATAGTTGCTACTCCCACTAGAGATACATTAGTGGCTGAGAGGGCATATAAAGGTGGTCAAGTTGTGATTGAGGCCAGATCATTCCCCGTTACTTTGATATTGCTGGATATTCATGATTTTGATGTGATACTGGGGATGGATTGGTTAGCTACTCATCGTGCCACAGTTGATTGCTTCCGAAAGGAAGTCAGATTCAGTACTTCAGAGGAACCAGATGTGGTGTTCAGGGGTGAGTGCAGGATGCTTCCTTCGTGTATGATATCGATTATGACAGCTAGGAAGATGTTGAAGAAGTAGTGCATAGGTTATTTGGCTTACGTGTTGGACACTACAGAGACTGGGGCCAGATTAAAGGATATTCCCGTGGTTGGGGAGTTTCCAGATGTATTCCCGGATGATCTTCCTGAGTTGCCACCAGATAGAGAGATTGAGTTTAAGATTAATTTGATTCCGGGGACAGTTCCTATAGCCATAGCAACCTACAGGATGGCACCTACTGAGTTGAGAGAGTTGAAAGTGCAGTTAGAAGAGCTAGTGGATAAGGGTTTTATCCGATCGAGTGTTTCTCCCTGGGGAGCACCAGTGTTATTTGTGAAGAAAAAAGATGGTAGTATGCGGTTGTGCATTAATTACAGAGAGTTTAATAAAGTAACGGTACGAAACCAGTATCCACTTCCTCGCATTGATGATCTATTTGATCAACTTTAGGGGGCTAATGTGTTTTCGAAGATTGATCTGAGATCCGGATACCATCAGTTGAAGATTAAGTCAGAATATGTTCCCAAGACTACCTTTAGGACTAGATATGGACACTATGAGTTTTTGGTTATGCCTTTCGGGTAACCAATGCACCCGCAGTATTTATGGACTTGATGAATAGGGTGTTCCATGATTTTCTGGATAAGTTTGTGATAGTGTTCATTGATGATATTCTAGTATACTCGGGCAGTAGGGAGGCACATGGTGAGCACTTGAGAGCAGTTTTGCAGACCCTGAAGGATCGTCAGCTATACGCTAAGTTCAGTAAGTGTCAGTTTTGGTTAGATAGGGTCTCTTTTCTTAAGAATGTGGTATCCACAGATGGGATTAGTGTTGACCCTCAGAAAATTGAAGCTATTTTACAATGGAAGCAGTCAGCAACAATTACGGAGGTCAGGAGTTTCTTGGGATTGGCAGGATATTACAGAAAATTAGTAGAGGGATTCTCCAGGATAGCCATTCCTTTAACGAAACTCATAAGAAAGGAGGTTAAATTTGAGTGGTCAAAGGCCTGTCAATAGAGTTTTGATGAATTAAAGGCTTGGTTGACCACAGCTCCCATTCTTACACTTCCTTCTGGGACAGAAGGATTCGTGGTATACAATGATGCATCAAGACAGGGCTTAGGGTGTGTTTTGATGCAGAATGGAAAAGTAATAGCATATGCATCCCAACAATTGAAGAAGCACGAGCAGAATTATCCAACTCATGATTTGGAGTTAGCAACAGTGGTGTTCGCATTGAGGATCTGGAGACACTATTTGTATAGGGTTTCTTGCCAGATTTTCACAGACCATAAGAGCTTCCAATATTTACTCACACAGAAAGAATTGAATATGAGGCAGAAAAGGTGGTTGGAATAGATTAAAGACTACGATTGCTCTATAGAGTACCATCCAGAAAAAGTCAATGTAATGGCTGATGCCCTGAGTAGATAGCCTAGTAGTTCAGTGGCACATTTGAGAGCAGAGTACTATCCATTGTTGAAAGAGATGAGATCTTTAGGGGTTCAGTTGATGACTTTGGATTCAGGTGCACTGCTAGCCATAATTCAGGTGAGACCGATACTCTCAGATCGGGTCCAAGAGCTTCAGGATCAGGATCCTTAGTTGGTTGCGATCAGACAGGGAGTTGAGTTGGGTAGGGGTCAGGACTTCTCAATGAAAGAGGACGGTACACTGATGATGGGACAGAGATTGTGTGTTCCAGACCTGGCGAATCTTAAGAAAGAGATACTGGATGAGGCCCATTTTTCAACTTATACGATGCATCCTGGTAGTATGAAGATGTACCATACCTTGAAAGAGCAATTCTGGTGGAAAGGTATGAAAAGGGAGATAGCTGAGTATGTATCTAAGTGTCTGATATGTCAACAGGTTAAAGCAGAGCACCAGAGACCAGCAGGATTATCTCAGCCTCTTCCCATTCCAGAGTGAAAATGGGAGCATATCACTATGGACTTTGTGGTTGGATTTTCGCGTAGTCGGATTGGGTATGATGGTATATGGGTAATAGTTGATCGTCTTACGAAGTCAGCTCATTTTTTACCCATCCGCAGTACTTATCCCCTAGATAAACTAGCCAGATTGTATGTTGATAAGATTATCAGGCTTCATGGAACTCCAGTTTCTATTGTTTCTGATAGATATCCTAGATTTATATTTCGATTTTAGCCTAGTTTATAGAGAGCCTTGGGCACTCGATTACATTTCAGTATAGCATTCCATTCACAGACAGACAGACAGACAGTCTGAGCGCACTATCCAGACTTTAGAGGATTTGCTAAGATCTTATGTGATGGAGTTTGGCGGGAGTTGGGATACTCATATGCCACTGATCGAGTTCGCCTATAATAATAGTTATCAGGCCAATATCAGCATGGCACCGTATGAGGCTTTATATGGGAGACGGTGCAGAACGCCATTAAGTTGGGATGAAGTGGGCGAGAGGAGATTATTAGAGTCTGAGCTTGTTCAGATGACCACAAATAAGATCAGGATTATTCGAGGTAGATTAAAAATCACTTAGGATGGTCAGAAAAGCTATACAGATAATAGAAGAAGAGACTTGGAGTTCTAGGTAGGGGATAAGGTATTTCTGAAGAGATCACTGTGGAAAGGGATCATTAGATTTGGCAGACGTGGGAAGCTTAGTCCACGATATATTAGTCTTTATAAGGTGATCGATAGAGTTGGAGACGTGGCTTATCGTTTGGAGTTACCACAAGAGTTATCCAGGATTCACGATGTATTCCACATCTCGATGCTTCATAAATATATGTCAGATCCTTCACATGTGTTGTCAGAGCAGCCAGTGGAATTGAGAGAGAACCTAACCTATGAAGAGGATCTGATTTAGATTTTAGACAAGAGAGATCAGGTTCTTCGTAGCAAGACTGTTCCATTGGTAAAAGTCCTATGGAGGAATCACTTAGTGGAAAAGGCAACATGGGAACCTAAGGAGCAGATGCGAAGGCAATACCCTCATCTTTTTGATTCAGGTATGTTATTCCAATTTTGAGGACGAAATTTTTTAAAGAATGGTGAATTGATAGACCCCGAACTCGATTTTCTATTATATTTCGTGTACCTGAGTAGGATAGGAAATATTGATCCGAAAATAAGGCTAAAGAATGATTTAAGACCAGATTAGGGTATAGAAAATTTTGGAGTTGGTTTTGACGAAAAGCGAAAACTTTCAATGAATAGTATTTTTGAACGGAAATATTTTCGGATGAATAATGATTTTCGAAACATAGCCCTAAGAACCGAAAATGTCCGAAATAGGTCATGGACCTTGAGGGAATTGAAACGAAATGAAATGGAATCCGTTTGATTGAGTTTCAGGAGATTTGAAATATTACGATCAAATTGCACTATTTTCTGAATATTGAGTTTTCGTGACCTAAACTCTATTCAAAAATTTCGCGAAGCATAGGATTAAGAGGTAAGGGACCCAATTAGAGTATTTCATGGTCAATTTTGAGTTTAGATAACCGTTGAATATTTTCAGAATATTTTTCGGATTGAATAGTATATTAAATTGTGGAAATTCAATTATAATTGAGTTTAAGTTGAATTTTCACCCAAACTTTGGTATGAGCACTACATATGAAGCAAGAAAGAAACACAATCCATGTGAGATGGATTAAACCAATCAAAGCATGACAAACAAAGTGAAAGAACTGATGATTAAATGGCATGTGGTTTAATGTAATTGGAGGATGTTATATGTTATTAAATTTGGACCAATCATGTGAGTTTGTTTTTAATTCTTTTTAAAGGCATAATTAAGGGATAATTGGAGGACCAAATGGCAACCAAAAAGTGAGCATATATGTACATAAGTGGCCGGCCATCATAAGAGAAAAAGGAGAAAGAAAAATTGAATAAAGAAAAGAGAGAAAAAGAGAAAGAAAATGGGAGATTCGGTCAAGGCATGAAAGAGTGGTGTAATTCCATTTTTTTTTTTGCTAAATCAAGTGTGTTGAATCTCAAGTCAAGGAAGATTTAAATGTGAAGAAACAAGAGAAAGCTTGGAAGATTTGGTGAGTTTTCTAAAATTAGAAAGTGAGATTTATTGGATTTGTGGTTTTGATGGTGGAATGATATAATTGATGGTTTTTATGACTTATTTGAATTGCATTTATGTTGGGTTTGATATTGATTTAAAAAGGAATTGCATGGATAAGAAAGTAGTATAAATTAGTAAGGGTTTTACTTAGGGTTTGGTAGAGATTATTATTAGAAAATTGGATTTGATTGATTTAGTGAATTGATTATGTTTATGGATAGTTTTGAATAGAATTGTGTGAAGAAATTAAAAGAAAAATGATGGTATGGAAGACTTCCTATTTTCGGCCAAGGGTTGTGATTTTGTTATGAGTTGTGTTTTAATTTATTTGACTTGAAATCATGACATTTAGAAGTTGATTAAATGTATGGAAAGTGAAGAAATTGAAATGGAATCAATTGGAAATAATTGGGTGTAATATAGTTGGTTGAAAGGCATTTTAAATTAATTGTGAAATGAATGAACTTGTGTGGTTATTGGCTAATTTGAAATTCATAGAAGTGTGTAAAGAAATATTGATGCAATTAACATCTAGACAAGTGGCAGAAAAATGTTAGATTCAAAGTTTTAAATTTTGG
Source organism: Dimocarpus longan (assembly GCA_022984855.1). Taxonomy (NCBI): domain Eukaryota; kingdom Viridiplantae; phylum Streptophyta; class Magnoliopsida; order Sapindales; family Sapindaceae; genus Dimocarpus; species Dimocarpus longan. Next base: position 7,729,108 of record CM041021.1, read on the forward strand.
ACATTATGTATGAATATTTGTAATTTAGTGAGTTTTATTAAATGGAGATGTTGTGGTATTAAAAATTTATTGATTTAGAATTTGTGATTGGGTGGCTTTGTAGTGAACTTGATTTTGTATATAATCACTTACGGAATATTTAAAAATTGCATAAAGGAATTTGCGAACACGTGACGGAAGGAGGAAAACGAGGAAGGAGTGATTAGTTTGGTGCAAAATTGTGAGTGGAACTACAAGTTTTTAAAATTTATATCATCTTAAAGTTTATTTTAAAGTTAAAAGAATTTATTATAAGTAATTATTCCTTTATTAATTGAATTTATATTTTAATTCTAGCGTAAAGATTTTAGTTTATTATTTATGTATATGAGAATGTGCTAGAATTAAAGATTTTAGGCTTACTGTCTTGAGATTTAGAATATTTTAGTATATTAAGAAAAAGAAATTTTAATAGTCTACGGTTTATCCTAGTTCCAGTTTAGTACCTGGCCGAATGCCCTATGCATGATACGGTAGATAAGAGGAATCAGTCAGTGAGATTTGAGTCTAGTCGATTCATGTGTGAGCGAGGTATGAGTGATCCGTATGCACGTATAGGGTAGTGTAGTTGGTCCACAGCGTGGGCCTGCTTTCGGCGACTACACATGGCAGATCCCCAATCCTAGTGGTTAGCTAGATTTTATATGTTACCACGCCAGGAGTTGATATTCCCTGAGTTACCATTTAGGTGAGAACTAGAAAAGATTTTTAAGAAAAGATTTCAGAAAGTTTTAGAAAGAAATTTAGAATGAGATTCAAAAGCGGTTTTAAATGAATTTTAGAAAGTATTTTCCTAAAATACTTGCATTTTTTTAAACTATTTTTGGGATAAATTTAAGTATAGAAATGAGTTTTAGTTTAAAAGTTACTACTATTCACTGAGTATAAACTCGCGTTTTTCTTTAAATGTTTTTCTTAAAAAATTCTCTCACAGGTGCTGGAACTAGTCATCCAGCCGACGAGGTTTAGTCAGGCGTGCAGGTGGACGTATAGGACGACAACTACTACATGTATATATTTTGTTACTTTGATCATGTATATGTATTAATATACATAGTTGTAAATATTTTAAAGAAATAGTGGATGCATTAGTTAAAATGTTTTATTAACGTTTTATGAAATCCAATTTTCAAATTTTATTGACTTGTTTGTGGTTGAGTTATGAGAAAGGAGCCGGAGGCTCCAAAAGTTGAGAAATAGATTTCATAGAAGTATTTTTATAAACTGTATTTGAAACTTTTAGGGTGGCATAATTTAGAAAATAGACGGCATGCTGTCGAAATTTTTATTAAAAAACGAAAAATTTTTATTGCCGTCACCTTGTAAAGAAGTTAAAATATGTAGTTAAATGATTTTCGGTGCCTTGACGGGGTTCCTTCGAGCTGAGTATAGGGTTCGTGAGAATTCTTTTCGGGTGCTACGAGGTCTTTCTTAGGTCCAGAGGAGAGATTCGGGAATGGTCCCGTCAATTGCTTTCAGTAGATTTTTTATTGTTTCATAATTTTTTGTATATGTATTGAAAAAAATTTAAACGACTGAAAAAATTACAGTTATCTATATCAATACTATGCTTGTTTATTCAAAATGCATGATACATTCCATACAAATTTGACCATGTATAATCTACTTGACCTACCAAAGTGGGCTACCATTCTTTTGATTTACCTAATTTTGGAGTGATTTGCATTATTCATTATTGAAATCCAATTACTGTAATGAGTAAGAATTCTCTATCATCATTTTTTTGCTAATGTTTTCATAATCGAGTGACACATCAGTATTTAAAAAAATGAATGTTTATTGTTAGATTTTTTCTCTTTTATACATTATTCAAATTTAAATTCTTCTTATAAAAATATTAGCATCATGTTAATATTGACAGAGAATCGACTGTCATAGCAAATAATCAAGTTTGTTTGTATTATAATTGTTGGGCATATATATATATATATATATATATATTATGGATCATGGCCCAGGTGTACCTGAGATAACCCAAAGCCCAAGACCTATAGAATTGGATGAGACCAAATAACTACTGGGCGGTTATTTGGTGATTATCCAAATAACCACCCAGCAGTTACTTACAGTTATCCATATGGATAATTGTGTGTTTGAATTTGAATTGATAGTTATCTTAAAAGATAACTGTCATGTGAATAAGTGTTTAACAAGAAGGTAAACTCCTTATCACACATTGAACACAATTGGAACACCTACAGAAAAACATATGTTCTTCTTCCTTAAAATAGAATAGTACCTACGCTTTCGTTTTTGGGAACCGGTTCTATTAGTGTTTCGAGAATTCTTCTTCTTTTTCTGACAATTAACAAGAATAACACATTGAAGGCAGGACACTTACGCTGTGATTTGAATCTCGAATTTCATACAGGTAATTTGGGATCGACCTCCAATTGAACAACCTAATTTAATGTTTTTCGTATTGTTTTATTCGGATCGAATCCTTCTTTCATTGGTATCAAAGCCAGGTTTGTGGTTGTTTGTTAGTAGAATAGTGGTTACAGCAATTTTGTATGATTTATTGATTGAAAACTTTAATTATGCTTGTTGAAAGCCTAGAAAATAGAACAGGAACCCGAAACTTGTTTATATCATAAATTTTTCTGCCAAAATCCTTTTTGTATGATTTCAAATGCATTAAAAGTAGACTTCAAGACGAATCTGCCGGCTTTTGAATCACTATTTTTCGATTTGAAATGAAAAAGTAATGGGCATTTAAAGTTTCCGTCGAAATTGAATTGATTTTAGGTTGAAACTATTTAATCTTTGAGTTGTATTCAGATGTGAGATCAGCAAGGTAGAAAATCCCTCGGATGACAACATCTTGATGGCGATCTCAATCGAATTTCTCAAGGATGGAAAGTTATATGAGAATATTTACAAGACCCTAGTCAAGGACCTAGGTGAATTCTACGAGCATGCTACCAAGGAAATTAGGTGAGAAGAAGCCTTCGGCTTAAAACAGCCCAACCAGAAAGGAGAAACCAGTAGCTCTAACCCACCAAAGAAAATAGATCATGATGGGAATAGAGGTCGAGACAGTGGCTCAGACAATTAGGTCGCCAAGGAAGCCTTGTATAAGAAAGATCTATGCGGCTAAGAATGACAGGGAAGCCTTCGGGAAGCCCAATCCCATAAGATCCTCCGTCCGCAGCAGAAACCAAAAGAAGTTATGTGAGTATCATAATGAGGTCGGGCACAACACCTCGGATTGCAGGGAACTGAGGGATGACATTGAAAATCTGATTAAGCAAAGTCGATTGGATGACTATGTGATGCAATAAGTAGGCTAGTGACCTCAACGACCTATGTAAGCAGTGTCGTTACAATCCCAATGAGCTCCCAATCCAGAACATGAACCTGCTGTAAAAGGTCTTCATCGTACACCGTGAACATCACCTCACGGGTACAACCCCATGTTCAATAAGTTTTTGAACTCATGCTCTTGATGTTCAAATTCAATTTTGGAATATAAAGAAATTACATTGCCGTGCTATGATTATTTCTATGATATTAAATGTTGAGCCTCTTTAGCTAAAAAATAAGCAGCTCGAGCTATATTGTCGGGTGACGACCCTCTAAGCATAGCTCGCGACTTATTACGTTGTTATCGGGTGACAACTCCCTGGACAGCCTCAATCGTTTATACTGTCGTTGGGTATGACCTCTTGGATAGGTTGCTGAATATTATGTTGTACAAGCTCGGGTTCCGACCCTATGAGCGCAGCTCGTTGTAGATACTCAGGTTTCGACCTTGTGAGCATAGCCTACTGTAGATGCTCAGTCTATCAGCTTATCAAGCCCAACTAGTTAACATGAGCTCATCTATCAACCCATCAACTCTCAGCATTAGCTCGTCCATCAGCCCATCAGCTCTCAGAATGAGCTCGTTCATCAACCCACCAGCTCTCAGAATAAGCTTGTCCATCAGCTCATCGACTCATCCGAAGTAGAATCAATTCATTACTTGGCGTACGTATTCAGCCTTTCTCAAAATGGCAATAACGCAAATTAAGGAATATACAACTACCAAATTAAGACCCATATTTTACGGGATTTGACATAACATTTAATGGGTGTCAGTTTTGGAAAAATATAATTAATTATTTTCTATTATATTACAACTATAGCCCTACCATTTTCTTTATAAATAGGGGTTTAAGCTTATTTGTAAGGGGATCTTGGTCTCTACCTTACGCTGTAACCAGAAAACTTGAATAATAGTGACTGCCTCTCTACACCGGAGCCGGCGTCGTGGATGTAGGCCCAATCCTAAGGTTAAATCACGTAAAGCTTGTCTTTTCTTCTTCCTTTTTGCCTCTCCTCACTCTTTTCTACTTATTTTCAATTGATCTGCAGTTTTGGGTTTCAAATAACCTAGTTGACCATTATTTTACGTCAACATATATGCATATAAACATTCAATGATAAATGACTATTTCAATGAAAATAAAGAAATTATCATTAAATCAAACAAATGTTCTGACTTCTTAACAAAGAATCCCTACCACAATGTTAAACAATATAAAACAAATTCTAAAATTTCTGATGACATAATTACACTCCTAGGAGGATGTGCATCAAGTAAAACATTATACACCAGTCTATAACAAGTACAAGGTCCCTAGGAATAAGCACATTAGTTAGGTCCCTTAAATTCAATTCAGGAAACCAATCAACATAATCACCAATTCCTTCACGATTTTCAGTAGGATCTTCCATAGAGGCATTCTTATTAGCCCCATTAGGCTCCCTTTGAGGTATCTCTTCTACAACAAGATTAGGGCCCTCAGTAGGCAGCTTTACAGGTTTCTACTCCATAGGCTCTCCCTCAAGAACCTCTTCTATTAGTTCCTTCTCGGGATTTTCCTCAGGACCTTCATATGGACCTCTTCCTGATTCACCTCCTCGTCTGAAGAGATATCAATAACCGCATGGTTAGAGAAAATGTTGATGACCTCCACAACTTCATCATCATTCTCATTGTCCGAAGGAATATTAATAACTTCTGGCTGGATATGATTTTGTTGATTAATAACATCAGGGTGTAAATTATCCAAGTAATAATCATTATCATCATAAAGGGTAGGATTAATGTTATCCATCTGCACATATACAAAAATATACAATTTCATTTGAATTAATATTGTGTTAATAATAATGAAACTAAGGCAAAATTTAAATCAACTAGAGCGATATAAATAAATTAAACAAATTCAGCTCACCTATTCAAGCGAATGATTAAATAGGATGAAATTAATAAAATTAAACAGAATAAGAAAAAAAATATTTTCTAAAATTAAAAAAAAAAAAATTATTTTTTTATTTTTTGCTGGAAAAGTCACCGGTAACAGCTATCACGCACCAGAGGCGTCACCCATGCATCGATGCGTGGGCTAATACGCTTGCCAGGTGCCCCAGCCAACTGGGACACGTGGCAAGGTCTCAGTGTGCCATGCATCAGCTGACGAGACTGCCACTTGTCTCCACGTCAACTGACACGTTACAACACGTGTCGCCATACGGAGCATGGCTGACAGAACCAGCCATGCTCCCTTCCTTACGCGTCAGGCCGACGTGTGTAATGCACATGCCGCCTTGTCGATTTCGAAAAGTCATCAGACCACCATAAGAAAAATCCAAACTAGGTACATGGATGCTAATTGGGGAGGTGACTTGAATAAGTGAAAATCTATATCAGGTTATACATTTTTGCTTAACCAAGACGTTATCTCTTGGAGTAGCAAAAAGCAATCTTGTATTGCGCTATCCACCATGGAAGCGGAGTTTATTGCATGTTTAGTGGTTGTGCAAGAAGCAATCTGGCACAAAAGATTCTTAGAGGATTTGAACCTGTAAATGGATTTAGAGAAGCCAGTAACTATATACTGTGATAGTCAGACACCAATTAGCTACACTAAAGATGCGAAGTATCAAAGTAAATTGAAACATATAGAGACTAAATACCATTTTGTTAGAGATATTGTAATGAAGAAGGGTGTAACAATTAAGTATATATTTACGCATGAGATGATAGCAGATCCACTTACAAAAGCTATGACAAGAGATATTTTTATATCACATGCTAGGACTTTAGGTTTGCGTAGACTATGATGAAGTAATTGTTATATTTATCCATATCTATTCTATGAATGATTATTTTTCATCATTTTGATATTAGCATATATTCATTTCACGTATTCTACTTATCAAAGTATGTCATCAGGTATGAGACTGGTATTTTTACACATACCATCACCTTGGTTGCTAGGATAGCAAGCCAGGATGAGACACATGTATTTCAGAAGAAAAACATTAGACTATCTTCTTAGAATGTCGCCTTGAATACAGTCAAGATGATGTTCTATCTAAATTAATTATTGAACCGTTCATAACGTTTCTCCCACTATTATGAAACCTGAGTTAGCCAGATATGATTTTTAAAAGGCACTTGGGAAGTGAGCTTTTGAAAATCAGGTAAGGCGCAAAGAATGCTACTGAACTAAGATCTGTGCAGTGGATAACATAGAATAATCAAAGACATACGCATTCTTATTTAAGGATAAGATCCACTGTAGCATATTTTTTTATATCACATGTGCTTGATTGTGACCGACATAGAAAATGAGTGAGTCCGTTCTAATTTCTCATTGTGTAAATTTCATTAAAGTGTATTTCAAAAACTTCAAATTTTGTCCTTATTGACTGTCTTCCTTATTTTAAAGTAGCAGAATGATGTTTGTACCATTAGTGTGTCTTTTATGACTATGATAATACGACTTATGAGATATAACTATAATGTCAGTCATTTTTTGTTTACCAAGAGATGAAAAAAGAGCAGGAAGATTTGATGAATTTTATTTATTCGTATATTTACTGTGGACAAATTATAATTTTTAATTTTAATTGTAAATATATGGAATAGAGATTGGATCATGTATATAATTATGGGGATTGCATATGCTTGAACAAATAAAATTCTATTGAATCTAGAACATATAATGAACAAATTCCTTATCTCTTATAAATCAATATAATTGAGATTTGAAAATCGAGCCTTTATATATAATTCCGTTTTTTGTTCATAGGTCACACGATGTATTTGTCCATATGAATGCCTTCATACCTTATTAAGAAGGACTTGATCGATGTGTTTCCTACAAAGTACTGTTTGATTCATCTCGTGTGAGTGGAAGATGTTAGACATATATTATGGATCATGGGTCGAGCCCACCCGAGATGACCCAAAGCCCAATACCCGTAGAATTGAATTAGACCAAATAACTGCTGGGCGGTTATTTGGTGGTTATCTAAATAACCACCTAACAGTTACTTACAATTATCCATACGAATAACTGTATGTTTGAATTTGAATTGACAGTTATCTTAAAAGATAACTGTCATGTGAATAAGTGTTTAACAAGAAGTTAAACTCCTTATCACACATTGAACACAATTGGAACACCTATAAAAAAACATACATTCTTCTTCCTTAAAACAGAACAGTACCTACGCTTTGTTTTTGGGAACCAGTTCTATTAGTGTTTTGGGAATTCTTCTTCTTTTTCTGGCAATTAACAAGAATAACGCATTAAAGGCAGGACACTTATGCTGTGATTTGAAGTTCGAATTTCATATAGGTAATTTGGGATCTGTTGACATTTAATTATGGTCAACTCGATTTTTAAAACTCAATACCTGCGAAACAACAACTAACAAACAAAACAATAATGACTAGAATCAAAACAAGTAGGACACACTGATTTTTATGTGGTTCGATAAAGTAAAGACCTACGTCCACGACTATCACTCTTATTTTTTTTGGAGTAATAGTATATATTTCTTCTTTGTTGTTTTTTTTTTCTTTTTTTACAATGAATTTCATCCCCTATTTATGGAAGAGATGTTACAATTTGAATAGATTTTAAGAATTTTACAGATAAGACAAAAAATAATATGCATTAATTGAGATAATATCTTTCAAGATTATCTCCACCGTATCTACAACAATTACTGAGAATGTCGTGATTTGATTTGCATAAAAATAGACATGTTGACTTATTTCCTAAATCAAACTGATTCGGCATTCTAGAAGGTCAACTGGTCAAATTTAGTGAACACCGTGAACGAACAAACCATTCAAGTGATCAGACACTGCACCCAGTGAGCAGATTGTCCAAGTAATTTGCCCCTACGATTAGCGATCAGATAAAAAGACCTCTTGATCTCCCGATAACCCTTGAAGAATATTATCGAGTAGTTCTTGACCACGACCAGATTAGCTTAGCATTATAATATATGGTCAGACCTTCACACGATCAGACATGTGTTCAAATGATACGATTATCCATTCAGTTATTAAAATGATCAACCATTCGATCAGATATGCTCGGGTTCACAGGCTAAGAAACGACCATATGTTCCCTCCTTTGACCTTTGACTAATTTACCAGCCTCTTAGGTTTCTTCTCATAAGATAATATGCTTGGCTCATCCTTGGGCCTTTTTCAGCCCATTCTCTATGATTATAAAAATGTCCATAACAAGATCGACCTCCAGTTGAACAACCTAATTTAATGTTTTCTGCATTGTTTTATTTAGATCGAATCCGTCTTTCAATAATTAAAGATAGTGAAGCTTAATGTAGCTACCATACCAGCCATGTAAACCAAGCAAAACTCAATAACATATTATGATCCTTTATTAAAAATTGAAAAACAATTGTCACATAAATATATAAAAAAAAATTTTACTACTCATAATCTGCTATCCTCCTTCCTCTGATATTCAACGTCCACGAAGCTTTTGCATGTAATATAATATTATTGTTTTAGATAAATTAAGGTTATTTAAAAAAAAAATCACTTAATAAGTCTAAATTGAATTTATTAAGTCATTTTTGTTTATTTTTTTTAAGCAGTCAAATAACTTAAAATTGTTAAAAAAAACAACTTAGAATAAAATGTTAGAAATTCTAACTTTTTTCCTAACACCTAATCACTTAATCATAAATAAAAAATTTTCTTCTATAACAATCATTCTAAAATATACACATTTTCAATTTTATCCTCATTAATATTTTGCAAATTATCATTTTTCATATTGTTACTAATAACTTGAATATTTACATTTGCATAATAAGTTTAATAACATATATTTTATAACTTAAAAAATATATATAAGATACCAAAACTTAATATTTTTTAAGCTATCATTGTTTAAAACTTTATTATCGTCAATAAAAAACTACATTTTTATAAAATTAGAAATATATAAATAAATTTGATTAAATGATTTTTTTTTTTTTGCTACATATATAATTTAAAATAAATGTACATAACTACTATTAGTTATAAGGATATAAACTAAAAATATTTATTCCCAGATTTTTTCTCTTTCAAAAACAAATCATTAATATGTGCATTCAAATTTTTGAAAAAAAAAAAAACACGTTATTTAGATTTTAAATTTCAATTATTATTTAAATTTTCAGTAATATTCAAAATTATTTAACTTTTAAATTAAAAAATTAAAAAAATAAAAAAAGACCCTAATACTAGATCAATAAATAGCATTGCATCTTTTTTTTTTTTTTTCAATTGGATATATTTCCTCACCAATTAAAAAAAATATATTGAACTTTTTAAAAATATATATATATATAATTGTTGAATTTTGAAATTTATCTAAATTCATATTCAACTTCGAAGTTTTTAGATTTGGCACGATACATTGCCCAGACCCATCCAATTTTTGGATTTGGATTGGATAATATATTTAATTATTATAATAGAGTCAATTAAATTTATATATTTAAATAAAAATAAATAAAATTATCTTAAGTTGAATTATTGTTACAATAAAAATTAAAATTATAAAGTAATATATATTTCCTACTAAACTTTATACCTCACAAAAACATAAAGACCTGATGATATATCTAAGGATATTCAATCACAATTGATAAAATAGTATATAGACCCGTGATGTTCCCATCAATAAAATATTAAGATAAGAAAACCAAAAGGAGAAACAAATTCTATAACAAATTCAATATATAGAAAAGGAGAAATTTTGAGAACTTCATTGTTGTTGTATGCAAATAAACACCATTATCATATACAAATTCAATATACAAAAGTAAGTTCTCATTAATATATATAAACCAACAACACCAACATCAGAAACTTGTCCTATTTATACTAAAATAAATAATCAATATATAGAAATTTTGAGTTCAATATAAAACCAACAACACATCATAAACTTGATAGGAGAAACAAATAAACATAATATGAGTTACTTCACAAGTAGTTTAATAAAACAAATAAATAAATATTCTTATCAATATTTGATCCAAAAAATATAGCAATCTAAATATATAAGAAAATTTGATACTAAAATATTTAGGATTTTTATTTTTTAAAGTTGTTTGTTAAAGCATTAAAACAAATTGTATAATGTAAAACTATGACAAACTTGGAAATATATTATTTTGTAAATGATAAACTTGAAATAATATATTTATAAAATTATCAAATGATTTGATATTTAGTGAAAAGTCATAAAATGTAACTTTTTATTTTCAATGGTTTTTTGGGTGGTTTTAAGTAGTTTGACCACTTAAAAAACAAACAAAAATAATTTAATTGAATTAATTTAGTACCATTAAGTGTTAAATGTAAAAAACAAACGACCTTTTACTAGCAATATATACAAGTGCTACCATAACTAATCCATGGAAGTCTACTTAGAGAAGTAATTTTAGGTTACCTCCTTTTTAAATTTAAATCTCTCAAACTTGCCTAGCAAACTAAAATTTGAAACTAATGCTCCTGTCGAACCCTACAAAATCCTCAAGAAAATGGAAACTATTACCTTTAACCAGGTAGGTAAGGGCATTCAAACATCATACCTTCTGAAAGCAAAGAGCCAACCATTCTACTAATCCCTAGGATAACGTGCTCACCAATTATCAACAAATTTATTTGTATCTAATTTACATTTTAATGGTAAATATGGACTCCTATTTTTCAATTTAATGTCATACAATTCATTTAACTAATACAGCATAAATTAACAATCTATCGAACCTATCCAAAAACATGTATCAAACGTAAATAATCACAATTTTTGCAAGATAATTTAACAATCCATTGCAACTCTCACAAAGTTTAATTTCAATACCAATAAAGTTGAGCTTTTATACAAAATCAAACATCAATGGGAGTATTACTGTCGAGGACATACTTTTACCTCCTGAAGAACATATAAAATGATTTTTTGTTAGTTCATAGAGCGATAGTACAATAAATCTGATAAGAAAATAATAATAATAATAATAGGCAGAACTCCATTTTATTTTATAAAAAAATCCCACATAATGGCTAAATAAGAATTACGAAGTTCACTTTTCTCGTAAACGAGATTTACATTCATCACTTGGACTTGAAACCAGCCCGCTAACATGCTAGCTGTTCTATGGGTATCCCTTAGACAAATGACCTGCTTCTACACAAAGTATGAGCAGAATGCACCTTACTTTTAGTGAAGTCCAGTTACCTCCAACATGCACAAAACAAACAATTCACAAACAACAGAAATATGCTCTTGAAAATGACAAATAGATATATTCTTGAAATCTTAACCCATCCCCAAATATGAACCCCCCAATAACATGTGAAGTAATCTAGTAACAAGAAATGATGCATTCATCAATTTTCCAATTATTCGAGAAATTAAAGGAGTGACTGACTGATATGGTTGGACCTATTCGACTTGGGATCACTAGACTTAGGCAGTCTCACCCACTAATGTACCTGTTGTGAGGAAATATAATGATATAATCATTTGTTTCAAACAAAAACCAAGGATCATTAGGATGACCAACTATATTTTGTGATCTCAGAACTACCTAAATTACATTATTTGCTCAAGAATGAAATCAAATATCCACAATGCAATTTCATAACAAGAGATATATCACGAAAATATGTCTCATGACTCTCATCCTCTATTAATCTAACATTACTAGGACACTAACATTACTAGGACAATAGCAACAAAAGATTTTCTACACCATATGAATTATACAAGAATGATTACCAATACTTGAGGTTGTACTTCACAAGCTTACCATAAAATGATTTATTGGATGTACTTCAACACAACTAAATTAGAAATAATTTACCGAACAATTGAATTTATTTTACTCCATATATTAGTATTTTTGTGTGTTTGTGTGTTCTGGGAAACTGAAATGCAGTAATTAAATTATTTGACAGTAGCGAACAAATAAATCACAATTTTCATCTTGATTTTTCCAGAGGCAGGTTTTTTAGAAGATGTGACAGTACCTTGTGTAAGATTTTGCCTATTTCTTGAAAAAACAAAGTGAGGAAAAAGATCAGAGAGGTCAGTGGGGTTATATCCTCCAGCTTGCCATTCCTTAGCTCCGTCCTTGTTGATAACACACCACCAACAAGCATTAGAAAAAATGAATGTTAAAACATTGAAGTAAATTTTTAAGAAGGTTTCATACCATGCAAGAGGTATCCGACGGTAGATGTCAACAACAACCTCCAGCATATAGCAAGATCACAACACCTGCAGATTTCACTGTTCCTATTCTACATGAAATGAAGGATTTGAAACGAAGTCCAGGAATACCTAAGCAGATTACATGGCAATCACATTCAAAAAATGCAACAGTTTGGAAGAATAACTAAACATGGCACGAAAATCTCAACTTTTATTCATTATAGGAGTCTAATATAAAGAATTTACCTATAACTTTAATAAAACCAACAAGAACAATAAGCAATCTCAATATAGAATAAGTAGCCCTTTTTATTTTTGGTTTTGCACGGAAAAATTGCGAGAATTTGAACTGGCAACGCAAACCAAACTAGTGAGATTGTAGATGCTGCAGGACACACATCACAAGTGCTTTCGATGACAGTAATGAAATTGATTAATGACAAAGCAAAAATAGAATCGACATGGCTATAAAGGAAAAGGATACACAAACTAAATACACTGGAATAGGAAACTCTAATGCCTTCAATATAAGAATTAAATGGGCATGAAAATTAAAAGAATCAGTTTCATTATTAACATTGGAAAAAGAAAAATAGTAGAAAAAAACAAATTATATTAAATGAGACTACTACTTCTAATGCAGAATTTTCAACCTAGCTTAATTGAAGTCCTTCAATCTTCTCTTCAGCACGTCCATTGATTTCTTTCGAGCATTTTGCTTTGTATTTCTGTTTGATAGACTTCCAAAGATCCCATCAGCAGCATCCTTGAATTTTTCGCAAATAATGCCCACTTTCTTATGATCCAAAGTACCGTAGTTCTTCTCCCTTATCACAGGATTCATGAAATGCTCTGGCTGATTGCTCAACAGAAGGTTAATCAATTGCCGTGCTTCTAACAAACATCTTCTAAAACTACCTTCCTTGTATACCTCATTCAACCCAGTGCTGTGAAATTTCCCATCAGCAAAATTCTCCAACAGCTTCAAATCATTGTCGATAGCCATCACAGCATTAGCATTAAACCTCTTAACACTATCACTAAGAAATGCTGACACAATAGAATTGGAAATATGCTCAAGCGCTCTAATGCCGACCCTGAACAGAGCATCCATTGGCAAAATTTCCTGTGCTGTTGACATAAGAGCATCAAGGTAATCAATAACCTCATTTATATATGCATTTCCAGCCTGTGGAGTCTCCTCTGAAGTCCAATTGATATTTTCCGTAAGTGCCATGAAGCCGTCTAACTTGTTGTTCACCAAACTTAGAAGAGAAAGATAAGCCTCATCTCTTGAAGTTTTAAAAACCACCTTGGCCATCAAAGTCGCTTGAGGCCTCTCAACTGATCGAACTGGAATCCCACAAAGTTGGGCTGCATGTTTAAGGAAAAAATCACAAGCTCTTTCAAGAAAAGCTATGTTTGCAGCAATTTGCATGGCTTGAGTTACACCAATGGCACCACTTTTAATTGTATTTAGCACAACTTCATTTAACACATCAATCAAGAGCTTGTCCAAATACTTTCTGACCACATCATAATAATTAGTATGCCTCCCATAAGACAAGTAATCAACCGATCCTTTAATGAATGACCTGACAATGCGGCAAACATCAGGTACCGTGGAGGAGAATGGTGCAACATAAGGAAAAGCTGGCATTATATCTGAGGTCTGTAGATGAAAAAGCAGAACATTGTTCTCATAATCTGTATCCTTTTTTATTAGCATCTGCTCATAACTATCACTGGAAAAAATGTTAGTAATTTGCTGCCGACACTCATCCAAAAGAAGGTCATGATATTTATCTTGGCTATTATCCAGAGCCTCAAGAACAGGACCCACATCATAACCATACTGTCTAATGGTCGCCCCAAGAAGAGTGACATAGTCTTTTACCAAGAGCAGATGTGTTGCAGACTCCATCTGAGAAAATTGTACCTCCAACACTGATGTCATTTTAGATGCAGCAGTTTCCCACATCGTTTCAACCTGTTCAGGTAACAAGAGCCCCCCAGCAGTCCTCAAAACTCGATCCTCCACAATGAAGTATCCAGCGATCTGGGCTAAATAAGTTTGATATGATTCAACAAACGGCTGTGCTGAAGAAATTTGCAAGTCTGAATTGAGCTGCAACATGCGATTCCTATAGTAATACTGACGAAACTGCTCTGGGATACCAAGGCAAGTGTGAATGTGGTATGCCCGATAAAGCGGAGTGAAATCAAATTTTAAGATTGAATCTTCATCAATCTCCTCAACTTCTAAAGTAAATGCAAAATCTCCGAACCCCGAAAGATTCTGTTCCTCAGCTTTCCTCTGACGATCCAGCATTTCCTCATCTCTCTGACGAACCGATGCAGCATGACCTATTGCTGTTTGACCAATATTTTTTGCAGAACTCCGTACCTCAACTAGCCATTCATTGAACTGACTACAGACTTTCTTCTCAATATGCGACCTTATTACAGGGATCGTCTTCCCTATTACCACTTTCAGTGCCCTTACAGGAATTTTCTGTAAGTAATTTCTCTCAATCACATCAGTAATTTTCAGTGCTGGGTAAAACTGGCCTTCGGAAATGTGATTATTACACTTAACACAAAGCTCCAACACTTGTACACAAATCTTCGACATTTTAAGAGCTTCAGTTACATTCTTCTTAATCGAATAAGATTCAAGAAGCTCCTCAAGTTGTATCAATAACGCACTCCCAACCTCTTGCAACTTAAAATTATCACTAGAGAGATCACTTTTCAGTTCTTCAGCATCAACCAACACACCTCGAAGCTCATCAACTGCACGAATAAATTCCTCGTAGTGAGTCTTACAAAGCTCCTCAATCTCAACTTCCTTCTTCTTCACAACACTTTTCAGTTGTTGTAGCAGCCCTTCTGGCCGTCCCGTCTCAAATACATGCCTAACAATAGGTCCCAAATCGTCCCCATTGCTAATCAGCGTCGCGAGAACCAAGTCCTCAGTCATATCTCCATTCTCTGTAGCGATCCTCCTCTTAGGTTTTGCTTCCATTTCTTATACTCAAGTCCTTCAAATTCCAAAACCAAAAACACAACAAATCAACCACACAAAGCTGATACACCTGCCTGTTTCACAAAACAATAAAACAACAAAAATATCATCTTCATATCCAAAATTTATATTTCTTCAACTACTTATAGACATTCAAATATCTCCAAAATTAAATATTGCACAAGAAGCCCAAAATACAAATACATGCACATTTTTCGCAAATGGGTTCTCATAAATCAATCAAACAATCAGATTAATACAACTAACATGTTGAAAATGAGACATAACCAATGTTTTTAGCTCAACCAACATCAACAAAAAGAACAACAAATCAGCTACACCCAGATGGAAAAAAACAATCAAATGGAAAAGTGACAAAAAAGCCAACATCGAAAACCAAACAATAAACAAGATTTGATTGTGAGAAGGACTTACAGGTAGAGAGAGAGCGAGATAGAGAGGGAGCTGTTACCAAAATCCTATATAACTTCAGTGGTTGATTTCCATTTTATTTTATTTTATTTTTCTTCTTGTTTGCTTCTCTGCGTTTTTCGCTTTGTTCAAGCTGTTTTACTATTTCCGCGACTCTATTTGCTTCTTCCACGTAGTTGATAGAGTGAGGTTGGATCTGGTGTTAGTTATTTATAATAACATCTATGCACCCTTGCCGGCAATCAGCGAATTTTTTGATTATTTCGCAATCAAAATCCGTTGCAATCGAGAATTTTGATCATTTATTTAAACTGATTATTATGATCGATTCTGTAAACTTCTAACTAATTGGATTACATTCATGAACTTATAGAGGAACCAATTTTATCTTATAACAGGTGGAATTTTTTATTTTCTTTTCACATATTAAAATTCCAGTTTTTAGATACAATTTCGGATTTTGGCTGTCTCCAGCATCATATTTGAAATTTATCTATGAAAATACTTAAATCAAATTTATTTGTTATTTCTATAGTCTTCTATATATAATAATTCTAATATGCAAACTCACATACATAAGAATTCTTATATGCATGCTCCCTCATTTACATCCCAATCCTCATTTTTTTTAATATAAATTCTTATATATTTGTCGAGCAAAATCGCAAGTGAACGAGCCGAATAAGTAATAAAGTGATGAAAAAAGTATCGTCCAACGAGGATTGTTGTTAATTAATGTCCAAAATTAAAATAACTCATTTTTTATTTGGAAAACGAAATTGGAGGTAAAAACTACAACTAAATTTAAATGCAAATATAAATAAATAAAAAATAATTTAATGAATGAAAATTCTAAGGTTCTAATTTTACCATAACTAATCTGTTCCTCCCCTTTGTTCTTTTTAACAAAAATTAATTATCCAGTTAGTCGAGATTCCCTGAATTATTCACATAACTCCTCCCGAGGTCTAAGGAAAATATCCTATAAAGCTTAACTCCATGCAACTTAAAACATTAATGGATTCATTAAGATTTATGGATCTTTTTTATAGACTACACAAATCATGCAGGTATATTCCTATTCTGTATGTAATTTATGACATTCAATACAATGAACTAGACACATAAATCAACTTCCGCTATCATTATGATTAACAATTCAACTAAATAGTGATCGGTTATTTAGAAGTATTAAACACAATATTAAATGTATCAACCAAGATAAAAAAAATCCTTAATTAAATTGAACAAAGGATTAGAACATCAAAGTTAGGTTACATCATAACCTTAGAAAAATAAATCTACTCCATATTAGAATTTACAAAGACTAGAAAATTAAACATAATAAAATATAAGAAAACTTAGTGGATTGAAGTTTCACCGTAGAATTTCTTCCTTTGTTTTGCTTTTCCTCTCCAAGCTCTTTCTCCTTTTCTCTAAACTATTTGTTGTTTTGGTTTTTGATGAGATGCTTAGAATGGTGATTCTAAGGTCTATTTATAGGCAAAGTTCACATCCAATTACATCATCACATGCATAATCTTTTCCTAATTTTTCACATTTCTGCATCATTGTTTACATCATGGTTCACCTACCTCATTCAAGTCAACTTTCATATTACATCATTGCTTACATCATGATTCATCTACCCCATGCAAGTCAACTTTCATATTACATTATTGCTTACATCATAATTTTCATTACATCATTTCTTACATCAGCATGACATAATATTTATTTTTAAAATATTCGATCTTTAAATTGTGATAACTTCTTTCTGTGATCTTTGATTAGAGTAATTCTTGAGGCGATGAACTTGCTTCAAATGACATTCATTTTGTAGCGATGATCTTATTTCGAACAATAGCATTTGATGGGGTCTACATACGTTTTTTCACCAATTTTATTTTGAAAATAAAAATATAAAAATATGAAATAATTTACTTACTAATAATAAAAATATCAAGAACTAAGTAAGAATTTAAGTTTAAAAAGATAAAATAATTCTATAAATGTAAAGTTATCAATATTTTTATAAGATTTTTTTAATAAGAATATAAGAAACATGAAATATAATTATGAACAAAATTTTTTATATTTTTCAAGTTCAGGAGCTCTTTGTTTTTAAGAATTTCAATTTAAAAAAAAAATTAAAATGGGAAAACAAAATAAAAATGAGGACAAATTGTATAAATCCCTAACGTTTGGTGCAATTACTCGTATGACATATTTTGCCATAATTGAACAAAAGCTACCTAGGTTTCCAAAAATCTAACACAAATACTCTTACATTTAGTCAACCATTAGTTAACTACAGTTAAATACATCAAAGGTAAAATGGTTCATGCATAAGTACTAAATATTTAATAGTATATATTTTAAAATACATTATCTATTTAAAAATAAAAATACAATTTAAAAAAGTAAATATATGTATATATATATCCAATTCACCCTTATCTTCTTCATCAACCCAACCATATATAAACATCCTGACCAATTCAATTTTCTTTTAATTTTCTTCTTCTGAAAAAAACAAAGAATAAATAAACAATTTTTTTTCTTCATATAATCTCAATTTTCTAGATTCTCTCTTAATCTCTTGTTGTGGGTGTTTTCTGGATTATCTGAGTGGGCTGGTAAAAGCTCATGAGTTTAGTGGCCCAAGCCACTGGACCCAATGAGCGAGGGGTATTGAAGTTCACAGTAAACACTGGTTGGGCCCTCAACGAAGTCTAGTCCGTATTCCTACTGTAACGACGCCTAGACCGTTTGGTGAGTATTCCCATTGTAATAATATCAAATTCGCGTGATGAGTCCGTTTACTTGGTTCCAGTCTGTATCCTCTGAAGCTTCAGTTCGTTTTGGCCCAGCTTCAGTCTGTTTGACCCAGTTCACCTAATGTCAACCCAGAACAGTAATCTGACATATCTTGCAAGATAAGAAGGGTTATTTCACCTAATGGCAACGTAATTTGGGGAAATCTCACTTAACCAGCATGGGTTAGTGTCTAAACCCACGTTTTGACAAAGTTGACCTAACAAATGTCAGCAACATTAAATGTAATCTAGATGCATTAATTGTAGATCATCATGCTGTTTTGTCTTATTGTTTTCTACTGTAGCACTACTTCCTCTATAAATAGGGGAAGATTTTCATTGTAAGTTAAGAAAGACACACTGTGAGAAAACATAGCCACCACTCTGTAGAAATATAGAGAGACAGTGGATGTAGGCAGATTAAAAGGTCGAACCACTTTAAAAATCTGTGTTAACTTGTTCTTCTTTGGCTTCTTCCTTTTGCTCTTATTCCGTTTCTTGTTTGTGATCTTCTTACATTGCAGCATTGGGCTCGAAGAATCTCGTTAACTGGTTTCCCACGTCAACATTTTGGCGATAGAAGGAGGCCCCAACTGCAATTAGAAGTCTGTAATCATCATGGCGAAGAGAAGAAATACAAGGAATTCTGATGCGATAAATGAGAGAATGGAGGAAACTGAATAGCGACGTCACACCCAGTTAACAAATACAGGTGCAGGACCTTCGAATGCAGGTGACGACGTCATACACGCTTTAGCTCAGCGACAGGAGGTATTAGAAACCACAATGGCGTAGATAGCAGACGCTTTGAGGGCACTGACACGGGGCCAAGATCAAAATGCTCCGAGAGCGGCTGAAATCCCACCTCCTGGCCGGGAAGTTGCGAGAGAAGTGCCTATCCAAGAGGGGTTCATCCACTCATCGAATAGACGACTTAAAGTCCGGAATCAAGGAACTCAAGAAAATGGGGACATAGCTCAACCTTCAGGGTTGAGAGTGAGAATTAGTCACGACGAACATAGACGGGTTGAGGTGAGTCATGGGCGCCCGCGAGCTTCAGTTCGGAGGATAGAAAATGAGCAGTGGCATCGGCAGCAAGGTTCTTACAAGGAAGGCGATTATCACAAACTGGGCCAAAGGCGCGGGATGTAGGGTCAGCATTCCTCGAATAAAGGGAGCTAAAGAAATAGACGGTCCCTAGCAAGACAACACCAGGTTCAGGACTCGATAATTGAACAACTCCTTGAAAGAATCCAGCAGCTGGAGGCAAGGCGTAGGACTCGGGAACCAAGGAAGCGGAGTGAAGAGATAAGTCCCTTTGTGGTGGAAATAGAGCAAGAATCATTCCCTATCAGGTTCAAAATCCCTAACATCCCACAGTACAACGGAGATTCGGACCACTACGACCATCTAGACGCCTTCAACATTCAGAATGACCTGCAAACAACCAGTTCGCTGGTAAAATGCCGAGCTTTCCCCTCAACGCTCTGAGATATTCCACAAATGTGGCTCCGAAACCTCCCACCTCGTAGCATTAGCAGTTGGGAGGAGTGCTAACAGAAATTCATCAATCAATATGAGGCATTGAAAAAGTAGCTTGGGCCGGTCTGCCACCTCGCCACCATCTTTCAGCGTTCCGATAAGTCGTTAAAGGATTATGTTACCAAGTTCAGGAGCGAAGTCAATAATGTGGAAAGCCCATCTGAAGAAGGGATCTTAATTGCAATATCAGCGGGACTTAGAAAGGATGAAAAGTTCTACGAAAGCATATATAAGTCACCTGTGAAAAACCTAGGCGATTTCTACGAACGGGCTCACAAGGAGATCAGATGGGAAGAATTCTTCGGGTCGAAAAAGGCTAGTCACTCAAAAAATGAGGCAAGCAGTTCCCACTAGGGGAAGAAGAGGGATCAAGGCAATAATAAAGATTGGAGGAGTCGTTCTAATAATCAGGTAGCAAAACAGGTTAGGAAAGAGCCCAGAAGGAATCGATCTCCACCTCGGAGCCGCTACCACCATTATAGTATTTTGTCGGACAACTAGGATAGAATCTTCCAAACCGAGAAGTATAAAGAAAATTTTGGAAGACCAAGTCCCATTGGTCTCCCTAACAAATTCAGAAATCCCAATAAGTATTGTGTTTACCACCGGGAGAAAGGGCATTATACCTCTGACTGTTGGGATCTCAAGGACGCTATTGAAAATCTGATAAGAAATGGTCGCCTGAAGGGGTATGTAGTGCGGCCTGCCCACGATAGATCCTAAAATCAACGTCCTCAGTAAAACCAGTAGCCCGCTCAGCAAAACCAGTAAGACCAAGAATAGGAGATTGATCCCACGGTAAAAACTATCTTCACCATTCACGGTGGCCCCTATATTGTAGGATCGTCTAATAAATCTCATGAACGTTATGTGCGGGAAGCAAATCATGTCCTAATAGTGGGACGAAGTGACCAAAAAGGACCCGCGAAGAAGATAAGGGCGACCTCCGAAGATGTCATTTTTATTAAAGAGGATGCAAGGGAGGTGCGTTGGCCATACAACAATTCCCTCGTTATCAGAGCAAGAATCAACAATGCTGAAGTCCTAAGGATCATGGTAGATACAGAAAGCTCAGTAAATGTCATGTATAAAAAATGCTATGACTAGCTGGGCTTGGGAATCAGTTAGCTAAAGTCATCCCCAGAGCCCCTTTACGGCTTCACCTGGGACGCCGTCATTCCAATGGGTCAGGTCAAACTTTCGCTCTCAATAGGGGATCCAGCTCGCCAAGCGACTACATTGACAGATTTTCTCATCATCGATGGTTCGTCCGTATACAACGTCGTCTTGGGGAGACCTTTAATGAACGATCTGGAGACGGTTGTCTCGACTAGGGCTTTTATGATCAAATTCCCCACGCCCGATGGAGTAAGGTCTGTGCAAGGTGAACAATACACGGTAAAGCGTTGTTATGAAAAAGTCGTAAAGATAGGAGTCACGAGCAAAATGATCAACATAGTGTCTGGGGGAAAGCCACACGAGACAAGTAAGAAGAGAATGAGCCACAATCTCGATCCTCGAGAAGTAGATACGGACAAGACAACGGGGCCAGTTGAAGAACTTAAGCAAGTACAGGTCAGTGAGAAAGATGCTAGGAGGTGTTTAAGTTTGGGGCAAGACTTAGCACTGGATGTAAGGAATCAACTGATCGATTTCCTGAAGGCGAAAATGGATATCTTCGCATGGAACCACGTGGACATGGTCGGGATTGACCCAAAGGTTATGTCGCGCAAGTTAAACATTGATCCCTATTATAGACCAGTTCGCCAGAAATGAAGGCCCATGACCAGGGAACGTTCTGAAGCTATTAAGGAAGAAGTAGACAAGCTGTTAGCCAATGACTTCATCAGGGCGGTCCAGTATCCTATTTGGTTTACCAACCCTGTGCTCGTCAAGAAGAAGAATAGAAAGTGGAAGACGTGCATTGACTTCACATATTTAAACAAAGCATGTCCAAAAGACAGTTTTTCCCTTCCTAGAATTGACCAGCTGGTGGATACAACTGCAGGTCATCAGTTTTTGAGCTTTATGGATGCTTATTCGGGCTACAATCAGCTACTCATGAGCTCGGAGGACGAAGAGCACACGTTATTCATCACCGACCGAGGCCTGTATTATTACAAAGTTATGCCCTTTAGACTCAAGAACGTAGGAGCAACCTATCAGAGACTTGTTAATAAAATGTTCGAGGAGCAGATCGGCAAGACGATGGAAGTATACGTAGATGATATGTTGGTGAAATCAAGGCGAGCAGAATCCCATGTGAACGATCTGGCAAAGATGTTTCAGGTCCTGAGAGATTATCAAATTCCATTAAAATGTGCATTCGGGGTAGCTTCTAGGAGATTCTTAGGCTTCATGGTGAATGATAGAGGCATTGAGGCTAATCCAGAGAAGATCCAAGCTTTGATCAACATGAAATCCCCCGACAAGATAAAAGAGGTTCAAAGTCTCACAGGCCAGGTTGCAGCATTGAGTAGGTTCATCTCAAAAGCGACGGATAAGTGTATCCCATTCTTTGAAGTACTCAAGAAGGTGAAGAACTTTGAGTGGACTGAGCAGTGTGAACAAGCTTTCCAGCAGCTGAAGGAATATTTGGGCCATGCTCCACTCTTGTCAAAACCAGTTGATAGGGAGAAGCTCATCCTATACCTGAGGGTATCTCAGCACGCCCTCAGTGCAGCTTTAGTATCGAAAGAAGGCAGGACGCAGCTCCTAGTATATTATATGAGCAAGAGGTTATCCGACACAAAAACCAGATAATCACAGATAGAAAAGCTCACTGATTACCTAATGACCGCCTCAAGAAAGCTCCACCCATATTTTCAAGCTCATAAAATCGAAGTCTCAACAGGTATCCCCTGAAGCAGATCTTCCAGACATTAGACACCTCAAGTCGACTGCTAAAATGGGCAGTTGAGCTGGCACAATTCGACATTGATTATGTTTCCAGACCAATTATTAAAGCCCAAGCCTTGGTAGACTTCATTGTAGAATTCACAGAATCCGTAGAGGAGGAAGCCGAACCTTCTGAAAAATCGATGTGGGAACTATAAGTTGATGGCTCATCTAGCGAGCTAAAAGCTGGAGTGGGTATACTACTTATCAGCCTAGAAAGGCATAAGATTTTCTATTCTTTGAAGTTTGGGTTTCGAGCAACCAATAACGAAGCCGAGTACGAAGCATTAATAATAGGATTGCGATTAGCCAAAGAGATGCGAGCTAAGCAGATTAGAATCTTCAGCGATTCCCAGCTCGTGGTGTGCCAGGTCAAAGGAGAATATCAAACTCGAGGATCAAAAATGGCTGTATACCTAGAGAAGGCTCAAGAGCTACTCAAAACATTTTAGAAGTTCGAAGTAACCCGAATCCTGCGAGCTCAGAATACACATGTTGATGCCCTGGCTCACATAGCGACTACTCAAGCGACAGAAGATTTGAAGCATATGCCTATTGAGCTCCTTCCGACCCCGAGTATCCAGAAGGGAAATTCAATGATAGCCCTGGTAATGGTGGAAGACTCGTGGATGAGCCCGCTAATTGAATACCTGTAGAATGGAAAGCTTCCAGAAGATAAGAACGAAGCCCGTTAGCTGAAGGCACGAGCTACATGATATTGTATATATGATGATATGCTGTACAAAAGGGGATTCTCAGCTCCGCTCTTACGATGCATCGACGGGGTAGATTGCGAAAAGGTGTTGAATGATATACACTCAGGCCATTATGGTAATCATTCTGGAGGGCTCGCGCTAGTTCAAAGAGTATTAAGGTAAGGATTTTACTGGCCTAAGATGAAGAAAGACGTCGTTGCCCTAGTTAAAAGATGTGACAAGTGTCAGAGATTTGCAAAAGTCCCACGAGCTCCACTTGCACTCTTGCAGCAGATGGTGAGTCCATGGTCGTTCGCGATCTAGGGAATGGATCTCATTGGGCCTCTGCCGACTGTTCGAGGGAATTGCAAGCATGCTGTAGTCGCTGTGGATTACTTCACAAAATGGACAGAAACTAAGGAGTTGGCAGAAATCTCCACTTCAAAGATAATAATATTTATGTGGAGCAATATTATTTGTAGGTTCAGGATGCCACAGCAGATGATAACAGACAACGGAACTCAATTCAGCAGCGACCAGTTCCTCAGTTTCTACAGCGATCTGGGGATTGTAAAAAGCTTCTCAAAAGTCGATCATCCTCAAGCAACCAGTTAAGTGGAAGCGGTAAATAAAATCATAAAGCAGATCCTGAAGACAAAGCTGGAAGCCAGAAAAGGGGCATAGGTAGAAGAGCTGCCAAAAGTACAATCGGCTTACCGAACTACAGCTCGTAGCACGACACAGAAAACCTTCTTCTTTATGGTTTATGAGTGCGAAGCTATGATCCCAACAAAATTCAAGGTAACAACGCACCGCAGAGCTACATTCAACCCCGAGGATAATCATCAGCTCCTTGCCTCTAACCTTGACCTCGTAGAAGAAGCACGAGATGCAGCCCAGATGAAGTTAGCCGTTTATCAGCAGTGAGTTACTAGATATTATAACAAGAAAGTTCATGCCTGGTGCTACAATGTCGGAGATCTGATGTTGAGGCTCATTTTACCCACAGCACGTAATCCCGGCCAAGGCACCTTGGGACCGAATTGGAAAGGCCCCTACATCGTCAAAGAAGATCTCGAAAATGGAGCCTATCATTTTACCAACGTGAATGGAGCTGAGGTCCCAAGAGCATGGAACGCCGAGAAGCTCCGTCCTTACTTTATTTAATTTGTTTAATTTGAATAATCTATTTCGAATGTAATGATGTTCCGGCTGTATGCCCATTTATGAATACAATCCAAGTAGATTTGCTTCGCTTCTCAACTTAATCTATCTTGATCTTATTTTACTCGCACCAGTTATGATACAACCCGAGAACAAGTTCTGGCACGAACAATCGTATCCTCTGAGCTCGCAACACTCTGGAATGAACGATTGTGTCCTGTGAACTCATCAAAGTTCTAGAAGGAACAATTGTATCCTGTGAACTCATCAAAGTTCTGGAAGGAACAATCGTACCCTATGAGCTCACAACGCTCTGGAAAGAATAATTGTATCCTGTGAACTCATCAAAGTTCTGGAAGGAACAATCGTATCATGTGAGCTCGCTACGCTCTGGAAGGAACGATTGTGTCCTGTGAACTCATCAAAGTTCTGGAAGGAACAATCATATCCCGTGAGCTCGCAACACTCTGGAAGGAACAATTGTATCCTATGAACTCATCAAGTTTTGGAAGGAACAATCATATCCTGCGAGCTTGCGACGCTCTGAAAGGAACGATTGTGTCCTGTGAAGTTATCAGGCGATTTACACAGATTTGTATCATCCGTATTCTCTAGTTATAGTTACATAGCTCCGCGAGCTTAAGGTCGCCCATTCATGTTCAACACATCTAATTATGATGTTATTTTTTACAAGTCAAGAAGACATTATAATAATCTCTCGAGGGTCGTATCAGTTAAAATATGACACATATGGCTGAAATAAAAAATATTAATAAATCCTCAATCGAGGTCAACAGTTAAAATATTACAAATAAAATGGCCAAACCTAAAAAAAAGGGTGAACTACTACAAAGATAGCAAGGAAAATTTTCACGAAATGGCCTTATGCGTCTTGGCTGGCAGGGTCCTTCGGGTCTTGGGGGGCTGAGCTCAAAGGCATCTGGTCACTTGTAATCCCTTGAGGAACGTTCTCTGCAATCGCAGGCAAGACCTCTAAAGGCTGGCTTTGGTCTCCGTCCTTGGCAGCTTGGGCGTTCTCAGCATAAAACTCCACGTCCCTGACTGTCTCCTCACCAAAGATAGTATAATCTATCTTGGGGTATTTCAGCTACAAGGTGTATAAGAACCTCTCATCTGTCTCTGCCCTTATTTGCTCAGCATGAGATTCCGCTGCAGCCAACTCCTCCTTGAGCTTTGCAATCTTTTGATGAGCTTCGACAGTCTGCTTTACAGTGGCCTCCAGCTCCCTCTCTTAATCATCCAAGAGGGTCTTAATATTTTTAAGTTAGGAGAATAGCTTGGCGGAAACAAACTCATGAAAACTCTTCTCCTTAGCTATAATGGTTTCAACCTCGAATCTAGTCGCCTCAGCAACATCCAATCTGGACTGAAGATCTCTGGCTTTATCTATGGCTATGGCAAGCTCATCTTTCAAGGGAAGAAACTCATTATCGCGCTCCCTCAATACCTTCTCAAGCTTTTCGTTAGCAGCTTTGAGATCATCCTCTTGCTCTTCCCTTGCCATCTCTTCGTCCAACGCCTTCGCCAGTGCCATGGCAGACTGTGTAGGAAGCAGAATGATAAAGAGAACGAGGTTAAGAAAAGCAAAGAGATGAAGAGAAAACCCGACCTTGACCGAATGACTGGTAGCCCAGGAAAGCAGATTCACACTGGTGCAAGACTTCTGGTCTAGATATTTTGCTGACTTGTCTAGGAGATTTGGAACCTGCTCGGCTAAAATGTCAAAGTATAACCCTCTATGAAGATCCATGGGAGGTGCTTCAGTAGTGGCCCTGGGCAATGACTCCCAAGCAGACGACGCAACCTGTTTCCCCTTTTCTTTCGAAATCTTCTTAGTAGGAAGGGGCTTACTAGAGGCATCATATTCCTTCCTCTTTACCCCCGGCGAGCCGCAGCTTGTTTTCCTTTCCCCGCAGTAGTTGCATCCTTGCTTTGGCCCAAAGAAGCCTTCGACTGGGACGCGGATCGTGTGACCTGTGGAGTGCCTACTGGAGGGACCTCGAGGATTGGTGACTCGACTGTACTTGTAACCTAGGGACCTTCCTTTGTCATCGTTAGGACGAGCTGGGCAACTGATGCCATAGGACTTCCAGGCTGGCGACCTCTCTTCCTTGGAGGGTCAGCTAATTTCAGGGGTGCCATTTCAACAACTTCCTTCGATATGACCTCGACGCCGCTGGGTGAAGGAGATAACACTGACAAACTTGAGCTAGTCGCGACATCACCCTCTTCAAAGGCAGACCTTACTGGTTGAGTACGTCGAGACCCTATGTGCCTGGAGCTAATAAGGTTATCTTCAGGATCAAGAGCGAGTTGGAAATAACGAAGAAGCTCAGTTGTCACTTGATGTCATCTTCGTGAGACTTTTGAGCGGAAAGAATCTCAAGATCCACTGTTTCACCTTGAGTCAGATCAAACTGTTTCGCCTTGAGATCTAAAAAAAAAAAAGAAGGTAAGTGGTGAAGTTTGATTCATGTACAAAACCGTCGATTATGAGCAAAATAAAAGGCGGTTTGAAGAATCTTTACCTGGTTCAGCCCGAAAGCTGAGTTCTCAAGATTTACTAAAGAAGGGCAGGATGCGAAGAACCAATGTATTTTGTAATTACCTATATTGGATTTACCTTTGGCCTCCCCTCGTGGTAAAACCTCATTGTATTGAGACTGACGAGGTGAAAAGTAATAATACCCATCTTGTGGGCACCCGGTACTAGTACCTTTGAAGGCGTAAAGGTACTTCAGGATCCTAGAGGAAGGAAGGGGAAGGTCGTACTTCCTAAAAAAGATGGCTAAGGAAGGCAATTGAGTATATGAGTTTGGGGTTAACTGGAATGAAGCGAGCCTCAGATCGTTGATGAGTTCGATTAGGTGTGGAGGAACTGGGAACCTGAGCCCGACTTCTAAGTGTTGTACGCTAATGGCCACGAACCCCTTGGGGGGAGTAGCTGCGTGGTAAACTGGAGAAAGCTCCATCAAGCGACAACCCTTAGGGAAGTGGTACTTCAGCCTTAATCCTATGAGATCCTGGTGTGATATTTGTGTGGGGTAATATTTAAACATGTCGCGAGCCCTCCTAATTTCTACAGCCTCAAGTTCTTCAGCCTCAGCAGACCGGTTTCCCCTAGGATTCATCCAAGCTGCGAATCCCTCAGCGGCTTCTCTGCTTTGCGAGGGCACTTGGTGAATCTCTCACTTGCTCATCGGAGCTGGAGGTATCATTCTTTCATATTATATGTGTTTGGTGTCTACGACTTGAAGACATCTACAAATAAAAGGGAGTGGTTAGGCCACCGAACGAAGACCGTACTTGCAAGTTCCAAAGCTCCAGTCTCCTAAAATATCGTCTTCCTAGTCAACAGGTCACAAACGCCACACAAGATTTATACTATGCATTCCCTAAGAGGTACTCTAACGGTCTACGCAGTCTATCTACAAGCGAACTCAGGCACGCACAAGTTACAAACAGCGAACAGACGACAGGATAACGACTCATCGAATAGAACCAACAGAATATGAACAAACATAGATATTTAGACAAACATTCAAGCCATTAAGAATACCAAACACACAAACAAGGAAAAAAATCAAGAAAGAGTAAAAAAACTATAAAAAAGCCTCAAGGCGAAAATAACAGTTATGAACTTACTGTTGATCGGAGTCGAAGACGGTGACCTGAGGTAAGAATTCTACGGAGCTGAAATCCCAGAGCCAGCCGACGAATGGAAGAGGAAAAGCAGAGAAGAAGACTGAAGTTTGAAAATGACAAGTGGAATGTGAAAGGACATGGCCCCTGCTTTATATATGGATACGAAGTCCCATTCCCGACCGTCAGATCTGGTGGCTTACCAACCGCCTCAAATCTGACGGTGAGGCGTAGATCTCGAAAAAGTGGCCATCATGTGCTGATAGTTGAAGGGACGTGCCCACTGCAGGCGCTGAGTTATCGCTTGGGGAATCGCCACTTGTCCGAGAAGAAAGGAATTTGAAAAGCATCAAGGGACAAATCCCTCCAATCGATTTTCACCAACGCAGTTTGGAGCTCTTAAATCGCAGAATGCCTTAAGGTTGGGGGGTTGATGTTGTGGGTGTGTTCCGGATTATTTGAGCGGGATGGTAAAAGCTCATGAGTTTAGTGGCCCAAGTCGCTGAACCCAATGAGCGAGGCCCAATATTGAAGTTCATAGTAAACACTAGTTGGGCCTTTAGTGAAGTCCAATCCGTATTCCTACTATAACGACGCCCAGACCGTTTGGTGAGTATTCCTATTGTAACGATGTCGAGTTCGCGTGATGAGTCCGTTTACTTGGTTCCAGTCTGTATCATCTGAAGCTTTAGTCTGTTTTGGCCCAACTTCAGTTCGTTTGACCCAGTTCACCCAGTGTCAACCCAAAACAGTAATCTGACGTATCTTGCACGATAAGAAGGGTTATTTCACCTAATGGCAGCGTAATTTGGGAAAATCTCACCTAACCAGCATGGGTTAGTGTCTAAACCCACATTTTGACAAAGTTGACCTGACAAATGTCATGAGCATTAAATGTAATCCATATGCATTAATTGTAGATCATCATGCTATTTTGTCTTATTGTTTTTTGTTGCAGCATTACTTCCTCTATAAATAGGGGAAGATTTTCATTGTAAATTAAGAAAGACACACTGTGAGAAAACATAGACACACTGTGAGAAAATATAGCCACCACTCTGTAGAAATATAAAGAGACGGTGGATGTAAGCAGATTAAAAGGTCGAACCACTTTAAAAATCTATGTTAGCTTGTTTTTCTTTAGCTTATTCCTTTTGCTCTTATCCTGTTTCTTGTTTGTGATCTTCTTACATTGCAGCATTAAGCTCGAAGAATCTCGTTGACTGGTTTCCCACGTCAACATCTCCCATATTCAAATACTCACAATCAACATCTAACCTCATTACATTCAACCAACCACCAAAAACAAAACCACGAATAACATCAATAATACCAACCTCACCATCAATCCTTTTCCCATCAACCACACAAACCACACAACTCATCCTCACCATTTTCGATTCATCAAAATAGAATATATATATATATATATATAAAGTTTAGTAGATCTCCTCCACTTCAGTTAGAGTAGAGTTAGCGGAAATCTAAGCAAACTCTTTTAATTTTTTTAATTAAATTAAAAATATATATTACATTAATTTTTAGATTAAGATAATAAAACTTTGACTTTGAGTTTGATCCTTGAAATTGAATGATATTTTGGTTATTTTGTACCTTTAACCGTTACTTGATAGCGGTTGATTAGCGACAAGAGGGTACTTATCTTGGATTTTTGGAAATTCAAGGAGTTTTTGTGTAACTATGGCCACACATGCCTTATGAGACTAATTTCATCAAGTCTTAGGGTCACTTGTGCAATCTGCCCTAAAAATTGTAGATGTTCAACTTGAAAAGATATAAAATTTTGTCCATAAGTATATTTTATGTTTCTTAGCATTTCTGCAAAAATAAATCTCATGAAAATAAATAAAATTTCAATTAAAAAAAGGAAAAGAAAGACTTGGATATAATTCTTATGTAAAGGAATAAACATTTAAGAATTCTTTTACAGACATCCTAAAAGATAAATTTACA
Organism: Dimocarpus longan; assembly: GCA_022984855.1. Classification (NCBI taxonomy): domain Eukaryota; kingdom Viridiplantae; phylum Streptophyta; class Magnoliopsida; order Sapindales; family Sapindaceae; genus Dimocarpus; species Dimocarpus longan. The sequence goes on from CM041021.1 coordinate 7,759,922, forward strand.
TAGCACATTCTCTATTAAAAAGTGATAGTGCATTTTTTTCTTTCACCTTTGTGGTAGAAGTTCTGGTCCCCAAGACTCATTCCTTATAATAGAAGTTAGATTCTAATTTGACTCGTACCGGATCTCAATATATTAAAATGGAAAAAAATAATAATAATTTCCTTATCACCCATTACATGTGTATAATTACATGTAAAACCATTCTTGAGAATCTTCAAAATAATAATAATAATAATAATAATGTCAATTGTTGTCAAACAAAATTTATATAACCATATATGTATTTTTCTCAAATCATATTAGAAAAATATTTCTTACAAATAGAATTAAAATTAATACGAGTTTTAAGACTAAAACCAAACTATGAAATTAATTTTTTTTTAGCATTATTCTTTGTTCACGAACTATTATTTTTCTAATAAACCATTTTATCCTTTATTCACAAACTTTTTGGTTCTAAGAAAACTCATTTTTATAATTATGTGTTAGTGTCAAAACTCAAACCACTTTTAGTATTATAATAAAGAGTAAATTACAATTTAGATATCCAGAAAAAAAATATATGTACGCGGAGTCAAGTTTTCTATTTTATTACAATAAACTCTCATTTCATTAGATCGTTTCTGTTAAATTTAACCGAGTCAAGGAACAAAAATGTTATTTTACAGGCAAAGGTATAAAAATTTAAAATTAAATAATTAAATAAAAAATTAATACTCAGAACTCTGTCTTTAATCATCTTCCATCTCCATCCTTATTCATCTTCAATCATATTCCCATTCAAAATCATCAATCATCTTCCATGGTGAAGATTAATTAAATAAAAATTTAAAATTATATAATTAAATAAGAAAATCATCATCATCATCATCACTTAGAAGCCCAAATTCTTTCTAGGTTTCCAGTCGAATCCAGAAATATGGGTTTCCAATCAATTGAAAACCAGATTTCTAGGTTTCTAGTGTTCAATCAAACCCACACATCATCTTCAATCAAACCTCAAATATCATTTTTAAACATCGACTACATACATCATCTTCATTCAAACCCAAAAAAATAAAACCGAACATCATCAATCATTAAATAACATCATCATGAACCTTCATTTGATGAATCCATACCCCAAACTCAGAGTGAGGAGAGAGTAAGGAGAGTGAGGAAAGATCTGAGGATGCCATTTCTGGGTTTCGATTGTGGAATGGAAACCCAGAAATGGGTTTTAAAACCTAAACTCATTTGGGTTCATTAGACCCAGATGATGTTCATGCGGATCTAGGTTTCAATCAAACCCACATGAACATCATTTGAGTTTGATTGTCGGCAATCGATGATGACACCATCTGTAATAGATCAGCTCGCTTGTCAACTAGCCTCGCGCTATAGCCTGGACTGTCAGCTGACCCGACCAATGGCTTACCTAGCTTCAAGCTGTGATTTGCCCAGCCTAAAGCTGTGAACTACCCTAGCAAGTGCTGTCCTCTCCCTTATGAGGTTTTCTTCGTCTCTCACACCCACTCGAACTCATGATCTATAGGCTAAATACATAGAGAATGCTAGGTGTATACCATTTGAGCTCGCCTGCCAGCCAACCTCACGCTGTAGCCCAGACTACCAGCTGACCCGGCTAGTAACCTGTCTAGCTTCGAGCTATAATCTACCTAGTCTCGAGCTACGCCCTGCCCTGGCAGGTACTGTCCTCTCCCCAATAAGGTTTTCTTCGTCTCTCATACTAACTCGAACCCATGATCTAGAGGTTAAATACATAGGGAATGCAAGGTGTGTACCATTTGATAACTCAAATGGTACACACTCTCCATTCTCTATGTATTTAGCCCTTAGATTATGGGTTCGAGTGGGTGTGGAAGGCAAAGAAAACCTCATGAGGGAAATGACAGTACCTGTCAGGGTAGGTCACAGCTTAAGGATGGGCAGATTGCAGTGTGAGGCTGGACAGATCGCAGCTCAAAGTTAGGCAGGCTACTAGTCGGGTCAATTGGCAATCCGAGCTATAACGCGAGCCTAGCTGGTAGGCAGGCTGATCCGTTACACCATCAAAATCAGCGAGGAATGAACAACGATGGAGAAAGAATAATGAGGAGAGTGGCAACGAGCAGAGACATAGAAAGAAGAGTGAGGACAACTGGTGGCGACATCATCCGGGAATGCAAGTGGAGACGGTGTTGTTGACGGAGAAGTAGATGGAGAGACATAGATAGATAAGAGAGAGAGGTGGAGCAGAGAGATAAAAAAGATGAAGATTTTAATTATTTAAGATATTTTTTAAAAAAATTAAAATAAAATTATGAGGGCATTTTGATCTTTTATCCATATTTGTATAGTTTACTGTTAATTTTAATGGAGATTCCCTAACAGTGGGTAGCTAAATTGTAATAAAACGAAAACTTTGACTCTGTTTGTATATATTTTATTTCGGATAGCTAAATTGTAATTTGCACTATAATAAAAGAAGCTAAGCACATTCAAATTTGCAATATTCATGTGATTGTCATATATCTAATTTTAATTAAAAAATAAATTTGAACTCTAAAATGTAGTATTGAAATTTATAAAATAAAATTGTATATGTATATATAACTAATATAATAGACAATCGTCCAAAGGTAATTTGATGATAAAGAATGCTTATTCAACTTAACTATATTTTGAATTCAAATTGTTACATTGTAAGTGATATTTACAGAGAAAAAAAAAAAAAAAAAAACTAATACAATACAATGTGTTAATTATGTTTTAGGAAAAATCGTTCCTACAAATGTCGAATTATATTAATGAAAATGTGCCGGCCAGTCGATATGATAAACATGAAAGTTGTCTTGGTGTGACATATAAATCAAGAAATAACAAGATGGTGGGAGGGTAGTCCAATATTGTAATTTCGATATTCATTAAGACAAGTAGTAATTTAATTAATGCAAACTTGGTTATATTATGCAGCTGCTTCAACGAGGATGTTTGATTCTGCTATTATTATAGCTCTAATAAATTAATAAATATTAGCTTCAGAGCAAATCAAAGTATTTAATTGACCACCAAACATTCCTAGTTAAAATAAACCTCTTTTAATATATTAATATGTTTGCTTTTTAGTTTTTATATTTCTCTCCATGTTCCTTCGCTCACTCAGGTGGCTGTATCCTCTTATGCCAGTACAATTTTCAGGGACTTTGAAAGGATATATTTAGGCTTGTTATAAATTTTATAAATAATTGTCTTTTAATTCAATAATAAAAATGTGTTTAATAAATGAACCTCGAACAAGGATATAAATAAGAGAGAATTACTATAAATCCTCCGATAATTTCCCTTATTATAATCGGAAACCATTTTTAACTTTTGTAACAATGACCTCCCCTCTGTTAACAGTTTGACCATGGTTAACCATCAAAGTTAACTGTAGTAAGGGTATTTTGGTCAATTTATTTGATTTTTATTATTTTTTTAAAAAATTATATTAATTAATAAATAATTTAAAATTTTAAAACTTAAAAATATTTAAAAATTAAATAATTTAAAAAATTAAATTTAAATTATAAAAAAATAATTTAAAATTTTTTCGAATTGATCTAGACCATCCATCTTTGAGATGGACGGTTTAGATCCGTTTAGAAAAAAAAATAATATTTAAAAAATAATAAAATGAAAAAAAAATTGATTATGATTCAATTCATCACATTTGACATCTAGTTTCTAATTCAACAGAGATATTAATCCGGCATCATCAGTCATCATCACAAACAAAACCACTACCATCATCATCAAACAGACCCAAAACATCATCATCAACACCATCTATAATAAACATAATCATCAATCACCATCATAAACATAATCAAACCCAGATCTTGGATTTCAAATTCGAAGCCCAGTTCGAACTGGGTTTCCAGATCGAAAACCCAGTTCAATCTGGGTTTCTGTATCTGGAAGCCCAGATCCAGATCGAAAACCTAGATGGGTTTTCATATTTGGAAACCCAACGAAAACCCATCTGAGATCTGGCAACCCAGATGGGTTTTCGATCTGGAAATCGATATGGGTTTCCAGATGAAAACCCAGACGCTGGATCAACGTCTAGGTTTTCAGACGTCGATCTGGGTTCCGGAACCCAGATCGGTTAGTGAAGAAAAAAAAAACAAAGAGAAGAAGGAAAAGAAGGAGGAGAGAGGTGAGAGACTCTGGGTGTCGGTGAACAAGACAGAGAAATAGAAGAGGAGAGGGAAAAGGAAAAGAAGAGAGAGAAAGAGAGAGAAGGGTGAGAGTCGAAGAAGGAGAATATTGAATTTTATAAATAAAAGGCATTTCTGTCTTTTTACCTTATTTTGTTATTTTTCAATTACATTAAACGGTCAAACGTGGTCAAAGGGAGGTCATTGTTATAAAAAGCAAAAGTGATTTTCAGTTGTAATAAAACATATGTTGAGAGGTTTTCCAGTAATTCACTCATATAAATAAATTACAAAAAAAATTTTAAAAATTGAAAAGAGAGAGGAAGCCGCACTCTAAAGTGGTGTTGGTTGTTGGATCAAGAAGGCAACCAATTTCAGGGTGACTTTAAATCTAGCAAATTCTAACCACCAATGAAATTTCCAAGTAGTTGTTTGTGTGAATGTGCAACTATTAACCAATTAATCAATTAATGCAAAATAATTATTATAAATTGGATAAACACAATATTTTTTTACTTTGTTTGATAAACTTTTTTGTGTCTGTAATTTTAATTATTCCAACAAATTTGAGAATTTCTTTTCTTTTTTTCTTGTTCTTTTTTAGACATCGATTGTAGTTGATATGAGTATGACTTGAGAGGATTAAATTACTTGGTTTTGTTTGGTATAACTTTTTCAAATAGATATTTTAAAAGTAGATTTTTTAAAAATAGATATTTTAAAAGTAGAGTTTTTAATAAAAAAATTTATGGTTATGTGGTTATCAATTAGAAAAGTTATTTTAAAATTGTAGACTATTTGGTTATATTGTTTTAATGTAAAACCCAAAACCGCGTTCGTCGGAGAGTGAAATATTTTTCCGATGAATCGCGTCCTATCGGAAAAATATAAATATCGAGTCCGAAAATAATTGGAATAATTATTTTCGATTTAGAGAAATAAATTCGAGTTCGCGAAAACGGGTTAGGAATTTATAAATTATTCCAAAGGCGAAAGCGATTAAAAAGCGGATTCCAGGATGGACGGACGGAAACGGAATCCGAGCTTGGTATTTAAAAAGCAAGAATGCATGTTGGTGACACGTGTCACACATGCATTGGATGATGAAAAAAAAAAAAAGAAGAAGAAGGAAACAATATCATAGCTTATTAACGGTCACCTAAGACAATATCAAAACCAAGTTATCATTTGGTCACCATTTGATTATTTTATTCATTTCCAAAAACGGATCCAAACATCTACCAACTTCTTATTCTTCATTTCAAAACAAAAACTGAAGACAAGAGAGGTGCTGCCCGAGAGAAGAAGAGAGCTGTCTGTGAGTGTGCTCCAAGCAGAACCAAGATCAGATCTGAAGCAAGGCAGAGTGCAGATCGAAGTCAAGAAGCAAGGCAGGCAAGCTTGAGGAGTTCCAGCCGTGCATGCAAGCCAGGAGAAGTTGCTGAGCTGCTGTCGTGGTGCAGCTCGTGGTCACGAATCCAGCTGCTGCCGTGGAGGGAGCTGCTGCCGAGCTGGAGCTGTTCTGCTGCTGGCTGTTGCCGTTGTTGCTGCTGCCTGACTATGGAAGCTGCTGCCAGGTGCTGTCTTGCTGCTGCTGGCGTGGAAGTGCAGCAAAGGAGAATCGGTTGTGCAAGCTACCCGTGAGCTAACTCAGTGCAGATCGTGAGCTGAGGAAGGTGTTGTCACCTTGCTGCCATCGTGAGGGTGCAGCTACTGTTGTGGATGGAAGCTGTAGTGCTGCCTTGTGCTGGCGTGAGGGTGCTGTCACGTTGCTGGGAGCTTGCTGTCTGACGTGAAAAAGAAGATAGCTGCTGGAGTGAAAAAGCTGAGTTGCTGCTGTCGCCGGTGAAGAGCTGCTGGCGTGAGGTCGAGCTGTTGCTGCCTTGTCCACTACCGTGAGCTTGCTGTCATCACTGTGAGCAAGGAAGACAGCTGCTGGCGTGAGAAGGCTGTGCTGTCACCGTCCCAAGTTCTGTCGCCGTGCTGTCTTGCTACCTGGTGTTGCACGAGCTGACAAGCTGCTGCCAAGCTGAGTTGCTGCCGTGAGCTGCTGTCAGGCCTGAGGAGTTGCTGCCGAGCTGGACTTGCTGCTGTCGCTGCCTAGTGCTGACTGTGAGCTGAAGCAGGGGCTGTCGCCGGTGGAGGGAGCTGCTGGCGTGAGGTAGTGCTGCTACTGTGCTGCCTTTGCTGTCGCCGGTGCTGTCAAGCTACTTCTGTTGGCCGTGAAGGCTGCTGCTATTGAGCATGAGCTGAAACTGCCTTGCTGCCATTGCCGTTGTCACCGTTGTAAGCTTGCTGCCGTGCCGTCGTCACAAGCTGTCAACGTGGATGTAGTTGCTGCCAATAGTTGCTGTCAAGTTTATTCACTATTCAAGAAACCAATTCAGAACTGAAGCGAAACAACATCAAAGGAGACAGCGTGCGAGAGATTCGTCGCCGTTTCGGAAGTCGTTTCGAAGCCGAGAATAGTTTATTTCTTGGGTAAGGTGCTGTCCCATTTCTTTTGTTGAGTTGTTTCGAGTATTTATAAGTTTGCTTATGAATTAGAAATCAGATTTGGTTCACTATTGATAATTGCTATGATTGGGTTTAGGATGGAGAACCTCGTTAGTGCGGAGGTTCGTGCGTTTGTTGTTTCGATTGTGTTATCATCGATCGTATTCGTTGCGAGTTTTGTATATGGGCTGTTATGAGATGTGTAGGGGCTGTTGAGTTATGTTTTTAGTTTCGCATTCATTATCGCGGAAAATAGATAATATTAGAGTGTTTTAAAGTATCGGATATTCATTCGGTTATTTGGAAATCGTTTCCGAGCGTTTCGGTTGAATTTTTCCACGAATGCGAGCGTTGTTAGTTTATGATTTTCATTGTCGAATATAAAAGGATTGTGAATGTTATCTCGCTGCCCCGAGATTGTTATTAAGCCCTTAAAGTGTTTCAGTTGAAGTGAGGATAGTTCGAGTTTTAAATAAGTTAATTGGATAGTTTTTAAATCGCGCGAAACTCGTAAAATCGATAAATCGCGATGATTAGTGAAATTGCGTAAGCTTTAAGTTCGTTGTTTAATTTCAAATCTTTTGTTTAGTGAATTCATTAGAATCTGATTTTGATGATGGTATATTAGATTCGATTGGCTTAGTTGTTGGTTTTATAACCGCAAAGTTACGAGTATTTCAAGTCACGATAACGAATCGGTTTGAAATAGTTTTCGCGTGCGAATATGAATTATCCGTTTTGTTATCGTGCGAGGATAGTCACTTGAATTATTGTGCTTATAAATCCTCGTATGGCTTAAAGTTTAGTTGCGCACGAGTTATGTTTTAACGACATCTCGATCGAAATCAATTGTAGGTGAATCGGGAATCGAACGAGAGCCGTAACGGGAAACGGTGATAAGTATTTTGGAAGCAAGTTGTGAGTGTGGATTTTTAAAAGTTTTCATACATTTTATTATTGAATGCAATTATTTTTAGTAAGTTAAATGTTTTGAGCTTTGCGTAAGAGGTTATAGTTTTCAGTATATTGATTATAAATGCATGTATATTTTAAATGAGCTATGCTTTGAATATGTTTATATTCTTCAGTAAAGTAATTGAGTAAGTTGAAATTATATACATGCATAGAGATAATATTTGTGAAAGTTAATTTTTGTGATATTATAGCATATTGCCGAGATTTCATTTTATATATGCCTATGGTTTACCCTAGCCCCTAAGATTACACCCGGCCGAAAATATTCCATACGTGTACGGTAGTTGGGGGGAGTTACTAACTTTGGGGGGATCGAGTCTGTCAGTCACCCTCTGCACGTATGTGATAGTGTAGATCTGCCTGATGTTGGAGGGATTCGCGATCCCAGAGTTGTATCCACATCTGCGACTACACATGGTGAGAGTTCCCCTATCCTAGTGGCGTGTTTTCGCACCGTCACGAAGGACAAGATTTCCCTGGGTTGCCAGATAAGGCTAGTAAGAAAATAAGAAAAGTTTTAAGAAAAGTTTGATAAATAACTTTCACAGTTTTTAAACGAGTTTACAATTTTTCAGGAAAAGTAAGTAAGTAAGTAATAGTTTTCCAATCTATTTTTGGGAGGAATAGTAATTTTAAGCAAAAGTACAGTTTATGTAAACTTACCCACTCACTGAGTTATTCTCACCACTATTTTCCTGTTTTCTTTAAAACCCTCCTTCAGGTGCAGGTGCGAGTAGCGCGGTTCACGTATCTCCTTCGAACGGACAGGCCAGCTAGACACGCGTGACCAGATTGCACTATTTTCTAGCATAACATCATGTATTGTATTTACTATCATTTTCCAGATTCTCTAGTTTTGAAAAATATTATTTTGAGTTAAGGATTTTATGTAAATATCATGCATGTCGTTTTTAAGATTTATTCAAGTTACTTCCGCTTAATTGCATGAATTTGAGTTTGAAAATGGCCGGAGGCCTATTGATTATAGAAATTGTTTGTGAATACAATTATACAGGTTTTATGAGATATTTTACAGGGTGGAATTTTAGAAAAACAGCCGTTGTGCTGCCAGTTTTCTGTGAAAATCCTATTTTCATAAAGTTATTTTCAACGAACAAAATTCCCACTCTTTTTCAGAATCAAAAGGATTTCAAGTATTTTAGCAAAGAAAAGAGGCTTAGCTTCACGGGAACTTTCCAGTCAGAGCAGATCTCGACTGGGGAGCCACCGTGGGGTTGCCGGGCAGGTCGCCTAGCTAGTAGTTAGAAAGGGGCCTGTCAACTCAATTGGTACCCACTTCTCTAAGAATTTGGTATTAAGCCCCTGGTGCCAGGTTCGAGAGGTGGGGGAGGCGAGAGAAAGTCCCTAGGGGAGGGAACAGTACCTAGTGAGTGGGTGAGAGGGGCAAACCTGGGGTAGCCCGAGGGACCCAATATAGGCAAATCCCAGACCCCACAATAAAAGGCGCCTTTTATTGTGGGGTCCGGGATTTGCCTATACTGGGCTCCCCTCGGGCTGGCCCAGGTTTGCCCCGCTCGCCCACTCACTTGGATATCTCGGCCCCCCTCACCGATTTCTTTCGCCTCCACAAGTGCTCGAACCCATGCCCTAAGGGTCTTAGGCAAATGGGAAGCACACCTGCTACCAATTGAGCTGGTAGCTCAATTGGTAGCAGGTGTGCTTCCCATTTGCCTAAGACCCTTAGGGCATGGGTTCGAGCACTTGTGGAGGCGAAAGAAATCGGTGAGGGGGGCCGAGATATCCAAGTGAGTGGGCGAGCGGGGCAAACCTGGGCCAGCCCGAGGGGAGCCCAGTATAGGCAAATCCCGGACCCCACATTTAATAGCTTTTAAATTAGATTATAAATTTATTAAAATAGATATTTAAAAGCTAGAACAACCTATAGATGCTTCAATATAGGAATCAAAGTGTTGTTGACGAGAAAGACAATACATAATTACAATATCTTTTCAACTCTCATAATCTCAATCTTCCTACTCAATATTGAAAATATCGATATCGACGGAAATATCGGTGCTACGATTCGGCGAAAATATCGACGGAAATATCAATATCGATGAAAATTTACGTAAAATTTACGAAAAGTACGGAAATTTAGTTAAAAACATAATATTTTTTAATGAAACTTTTGGTAATGTTAAAATAATCATTTCTACAACCAAAAATCATATTATATTTAAAAAAAAAACACATTCTATCTAAAAAGTAACAACTAAAAGGTATAAATATAGATATAATATATAGAGGAGATATATGAAAATATAAAAAGTTTCCATTAAAACTTTTTAATTAATTTACATCATATAAATCATGTAAATTTTAAAACCAAAATGAAGTCCTAGGTGGTTCATAGATTGTATAGCTAGCATCTAGATTTATACAATACCGATACCATGACATATAATTTGAATGGTTTTGAATATAATCACGAACATGCCATGAATAAGCTTCTTGATTTCTTCACACCATCTGTCCATAGATAGGAAATTGTGTGTAAGGATCATTGGAGATCCTAAAACTTATATGGTCATTATCACTAGACCTTAAACTCATAGATTCAAAAGTAGTTGAAATGTTATTTTCATTAGATGATGACATCCCTAACTGCATTTGATGGATTCTCCTTGTATAATCCTTACTAATAGCCCCTATGCCTAGACCCGCAGCTCTACACCCATGATCTTCATCTTGCGTGCAATGAGTGAATTGTTCTTCACAAGTAAATGGGCTCAATGGCAAACCTATATCAGTATTATTTCTTTGAGTAAAAGTATAATTATTTCCTCCATTGTTATCATCATCATCATCATTATTGTCATCATCATCATTGTCATCATCATCATTGTCATCATCATCATCATCATCATCACCATCATCAGCACCATTGTCCTCATTATGAATTCCATCACTAGTAAGAGCTTAGGAGTTTTTGTTTTTAAAATAAAATAGCAATTATGAGATGTTTAAGCTTGACTACAAAATGGACTATAATAATGAGATTCCTGATGAAAATGAGATTATTCACGTGGGTTAAAAACTTATTTTATTCAAGGTTTTGTTGAAATCTAACCCATTTTTGATAACTCATTTGAAAAATAATCTTTATTGTTTTAATCTTCGCACAATGTCTTTTTTTGGACGAAAATACCCTTAACCCATCATTTTTTGTCGATCACTCTTTCTACCAAACGATCTGGTTGAAAATCCCAACCTCGAGGTTAGGAATCCCAACCTCGAAGTTGAGATCCCAATCTACATCCCAACTTCGAAGTTGGAAATCCCAACCTCGTGGTAGAGAATCTCAACCTTGATAAAACATCCAAGTTCACATTCCCAACCTTCAGGTTGGGAGTCCTAATCTTGATTCAAATCCACATTCAAAATCTCAACCTTAGGGTTGAGATTCCCAACCTAGATGTTAAATCAAGATTGAGAATCTCAACTTAAAGGTTGGGGCTCCCAATATAGAGGTTGAGATGCCCAACTTTAAGGTTGGGAATCCCAACAGTGATTCAAATTACTATCATTTTATTAAGGGTATTTTTGTCCACCCAATGTATTTTTTATAACAATAAAATAAGAAATGTTATTTTAGAGGTTGTTCTTACCAAATGAGTCTTTTTTGTAATTATTCATTTTATTTATTTAATAAAAACTTAACAAATTCTTATTTGAAAAACTTAAATTTCACTTTTATTTTATGGAAATTTAACCGATATTTCTAGGATATTTCACGGATATTCTACGGATATTTTCTGAAATTTCCTCGATATATTGTAAAATTTGTACTACAAGCTCACGGAAAGGATATTTTACGGAAATATCACGGATTATGACAATGATGTGCTGCTACTATTTTCAACTACGAAAAATTCATTACTCACCCTATTCAACCTCCTTATATATACCAAACTGGAATATGCTAAATTACTGGAATATAGGAGTCAAAGTGTTGTTGCCTAGAAAAAAAAAAGAATATCGAGAGCAAACAAACCTGATAGAAACCAGGATAGCAATCATAAAAGACAACGAGACAATTGGATAACGAGGCAATTAAAGACAATTGGGTTGATTCCTAAAGGCAATTGAACTGGTTTCATGGAGATCAATAATCTTAAAGGCTTTACAATTAATATTATTTGAGATTAATTTGTACTTTGGGTTGTATTAATTCATTAGGGCCACGCCCACACCTAAAGGATTTGTTGGGTTTTAATTAAGTTTAGTTTATTTAATTTTATGTTAGTTTAATTTATGGGCTGAGACAATTTAATTAGTTTTTAATTTATGCAAAGTGGGTGTATTTAGTGTTTAGGTGTGTGGGTTAGTAATAAATTAGGGTTTTATTTTCTTAGTAGGTTAAAGATTGTGTAATCTATAAAAGGCTTTGTAAACCTAAACATTTAGTCAGCCGATTATTGATTATTAATTGAGCGTTTGTTTCTCTTTTGTTCTTCTGAAGAATATGTGATTATTAAGTTAATTCTTGTATATCATTACTTGTCTTTCTTATCTCGTTCGTGGGAGTGACATCCATATTATTCTATTATAATTTTGGTTCTTGGTTATTTTATAACCAATAGGTAGAAATTTTTTATAACTTTAGTTTTGACTGTAATATAATAAACGGGTTAAGGTTCTTTTATAAATTTATTTTACTCTTTCTTGAGGTTGTGATCTAATATTGACTGCGGGTGATGTTGAATCCACGAGAAATATTAGATCACAACCGTAAGAAAGATTAAAACAAGTTTATAAAGAATCTTGACTAGTTAATTAGATGACAATCAAAAACCAAAGTTATAAAAAAATATTGACTCATTGGTTATAGAACAATTAAGAAAGTAAATTATAAAGAAGAATATTAACGCTGACAAGCCCCTCTTTAGCTATACTGGCTAGACGACCTGTCCAGCACCCCACAGTGGCTTTTTAGTCGAGATCTGTTCTAGTTGGAGAGTTCCCATAGAGCTAAGTTTCTTTCTTATCTGAAAATGCTTGAAACTCTTTCTTTTATGAAAATGGGTAGGAGTTTTGTTCATTGAAAATAACTATACGAAGATAGATTTTTACGGAAATCTGGCAGCACAACAGCTGTTTTTCTAAGATTTCCACCCTGTAAAAACTTCATAAAACCCGTATAATTTCATTCAATATATTTTCTTAAATTAATGGGCCTCAGGCCCTTTTTCAATTACATAAATCATCGCAATTATACTTCTCAACTTAAATCACGTGGAAATCAAACTTGAGAAAAATCTTAAAACATCATTACATGTAACTTATCATAAAATCAATTATTCAAAAGAATATTTACAACATGAGATAAGTCTGAAAGCAAAAATAAATGCAATACATAATAACTCGACTGAAAACTAGTGCAGTAGTGTCATGTCTCTAGCTCGCCTGTACGTCCGACGAAGATGCTTCCGCTACCTTGCCTGTACCTGCACTTGGGGAGGATTTTTATAAAACATGGAAAAGAGTAGTGAGAATAACTCAGTAAGTGTGTGCTTTATAATAAATTATGCTTTCATTATTATTTTGAAAACAATAAAACTCATTTAAGTTTAAGATTCTTTTAGTAAACTTTTCATAAATGAATTTTTTTATTTTTCTAAACTTACATCTATTGACGTATTTCATTTCTTTAACTAACTAAAAAGGTAACTCAGGCAAAACTTATTCTCTTAAGCTAAATATCTACATGACATGAAATACTAGGAATTTTCTATTTGCGTGTGCTCAGATGCGTGAACTTGGGATTACGATTCCCCCCAACATCAAGAAATACGGGAACTTAAGATTACGTTTCCCCCCAACATCAGAAAATGCAGGAACTTGAGATTACGTTTCCCCCTAACATCAGAAAATGTGGGAACTTGGGATTTCGATTCCTCCCGAATATTAAGTCTTATGGGAACTTGGGATTACGATTCCTCCAGTCTATTAGGCGTACGGGAACTTGGGATTACGATTCCCCCCGTCTCTTGCCATACATACATAGGGTACCTCTACCGGGTTATGCTAAAGGTTAAAATAAACTAAAGACGTCTAAAAATCTTTTAATACACTTAAAACTTACGCTTAACTTTTATTTACTTAGCATTCAAGCATATTAATCACTTTTAGAAATATCTCATAAGTATTTCGTTTTCTAGTTTACGGTTTAAAACCGAAAAACTTTCTTTCTAGAGCAAAAACTTAAATCATTCGAAATAACTTTCTCATGTGTCTCTATGCATGTATTTCATTTATATTTTATATTTTCTTTACTTCAAGACTAAATACATTCATAATATATATTTACAATTATACATGCATTATAAGGAAAATGATAATATTCTAAAATTTTGCTTTAATAACATAATAATCATAAACTAAAATGGTATTGCATTAATAAATATTCATATAATAGAATTCACGAAAGCTTTATGAAAATTCACACTCACAACTTGCTTCCAATAACTTATCAACCAATCCTGTTATAGCTCTCGTCCGCTCGTCGGTTCACCTACAATTGGTTTCGATCGAGTTTTCGTTAACAATGAGGCTAGCATAAATACTAAAATTCAATCACACGGGGATTTTGAATCACGACATTTCAAGCGATTATCCTCACACAATAACAACATGGAAACACTAATATTTACACACGAAAACTATTTCGAAACCAAATCATTATTGCAACATAATCTAATCGAAACTTTACGATTTCGCTAGCTTTTCAACGATTCCGAAATCGACAATAATGTTGTTCATTCTCAATCAATATCATCGAAATCACACTCCAATAGACTCAACAAAAAAAATATTCGAATCTAACGAATAATGTGAAATTTGCGCGATTTCAACAATTTATCGTGAACTATCATTTTTTTAACGCTTTACGCGATTATTTCGTTTCCAATCAAACTTAATGTCAATACAATTTGTAACTTCACTCAAATCATGGAACACAAAGATTCAAACACTTTAAAACACAATCACAAAAATCATGGCAGCATAGTACACTTTAATTCAATTTCCGTTTCAACTCCGAAAATCAATGATTTAATATAATCGCGCATAATGAAAACTATCTGATTAACTTTAATATATTTCAAACTATCCTAACGTCAACATTTATCATTTTAATGAGCTTAATAACATACCAAGGTAACTTGATAACCTCAATTACATTTTCACATTCGACAATGAAAATCGCACACTAAATACATTCGCATTCGCGAAAAACTTATCCGAATCACTCGAAAACGATTTTTCGATAATTGAACGACTATTTGATACTTTAAAATACATCATTATGTATCATTTTTCACGAGAACAGACTCGAATCTAAAAACACAACATAACAACCCCTGCAACGAATTTTACACAATAATCTCAACATCGAAATTCATCCGCAATCATAACGAAACACGTTCGCACGAACATCCGCACTAACGAGGTTCTAAATCCTAAAACTCAATCATAACATCATCAATTTCATCCAAATTACAATCAAAATATTTCCAATGAAATAATGCTCGAAAAACACAACTTACCTCTCACTTTTTAACCCAAAAATGACACCATAACAGCCCACAATTCCACATGCAGCTGTTGACTACTAAATCCTCTTTGATTGAGCTCCCTTTAATCCAAACAATGACATGCATGCTTAATATCTCTCAAAAACAGTGTAAGAGGATTTATAAGGTAGCAACTCACCTTTGTATGTGTTGATTTTCTTCAAAAATAGCACCTAAACTTCTTTGACAACAGATTGACACTCACCAGAAACTCATGGCAGTAAGCAACCTTCTTCCTCCCTTCATGAACAAGCTGTCATCACTTAAAAACAGCACTCAAAAACCTTCATCAAGCTACTAATTTTTATCCCAAAATAGATACAATCCAATTACCAAAAACTGCACTTTGAAGCTTGACTCATGACAGCAAGAATCTTTCTTCCTCACTTGCATGCATGTGCTATTTTTCACTCAAAATAGCTCTCAAATACCTGCTGTCTTCCTCTCAAGACCGAACTGCAGCTGTCTTCTCTTGGTTCAGCTCTCAAGCTTCTTTTCTTGGCTGTTATCTTCACAAATAAATCCCTCTCTCTCTACTTGGCTCACGACTGTACTCTCACACCAGTTCACGGTTAGACCTTCTTCTTGCTTGTTGCACTCTCTCAATTTATCCCCTTTTTGCACACTCGGCTCACGGATGAAGGTGCAGCTCTTGGTTTCTCACGAGCTCACTCTTACGGTTGTACTCACATGCAAAACTCTCGGGCTTGGTATCTTGGATCTGCTGTACTCGTGATTCTTCTCCTCTTCTCTCCCTAGACTTCTCTTAGTTACTGCTTGAATGAAGCAAGAAGAACAGCTCTCGGTCTTTGAAGAATGGAGGATTAAGCTCTTACTTCTCACTCAACTTTCAAAATGGATCTCGGTTTGAACATGGAAGAAATGACCGAGTAATGTTGAATTTGCTTCCTTTTTCTTTCTCCATGATTTATATATATATATATATATTTGATAAGATTTATACACTTGTCACTATCATTTCAAATTTTCTAACACTTGTCTTGCTCATTCTTTGCATGCGCGACATGTGTCCTTCAAGCATGCTTTCACTTATCTTTTCGTGCCGCTTGATTTTCATTCCGCTTTTGAATTTGAAATCGCTTCGATTTTGAATTCATCTCCACTCAATTGGAATTATTTTATTTTTCCAAAAAAAAATATTCTGAATAATCCGGAATCGAAAAATATATTTCCGTCCGAAAACGTGATCTATCAAAAAATAATTCGTTTTCTAACAAACTAGGTTTCGGGTTTTACAAATGCCACTCCTAAGAACGAGATGAGAAAATGAGAAATAAGTCATAATTGATCATATAAGAATTAATTTGATAACCACATGTTCTTCCAAAAAACAAAAAAGAAATAAACTCTCAATCAATAATTAATAATTGGTTGACTCCGATTTGTTTAGGGTCACAAGCACTTTTATAGCTTAAACAATCATAAACCTACAAGGAAAAAAAATTAAAAACTGTAATCTATTACTAGCCCCACATGCCTAAGACACTAAATATACCTATTTTAGACTTCAATTAAAATAAATATCTTAGGCCAAGTAATATAATTATGAAATATAAAATAAATGAAAACCAAGTTAACAATTATGAAAGATAATGAGATAATTGAATAACGAGGCAATTAAAGATAATTGGGCTGACTTTTGAAGGCAATTGGTCTGATTTCTTGGAGATCAACAATTTTAAAGGTTTTGGGCATCAATTGAAGACAATTAATATTATTTGAGCTATATTAATTCATTAGGGGCCATGCCTAAAGGGTTTGTTGGGCTTTAATTAAGTTTAGTTTATCTAATTTATGTTAGTTTAATTTATGAACTAAGACATTTTAATTAGTCTTTAATTTATGGATGTATTTAGTGTCTTTGATGTGTAGGGTTAGTAATGAATTAGGATTTTATTTTCTTGGTAAGTCAATGATTGTGTACTCTATAAAAGGCTTTGTAAACCTAAACAATTTAGTTAGTCGATTATAGAATGAGAGTTTGTTTCTTTTTTGTTCTTTTGAAGAACATGTGACTATCAAGTTGATTCTTGTATGATCAATCACAATTTATCTCCCACCTTCTCATTTCGTTCTTGAGAGTGGTGTCAATATCTTTCTATAATTTTGGTTTTAGTTGTTCTATAACTAATGGATCAAAATTCTTTTATAACTTTAGTTATTGATTGTCATATAATTAATTAATCAAAGTTTTCTTTTATAAACCTATTATAATCTATCTTGGGGTTGCGATCTAATCTTGACTATGGTACCATATCGGCATATAGGGGAGGTTCACATAAGTAGATCTTTATTCTCCAAAGGCAAATCAACATTTATCTCGTCCTTCAATGGTGTGCCCTTCAGCGCTTGCTGTGAAATTTTTTAAGTGAATATGAAGAGTGATCTAGATACTGATGTTATTATAATGCAAAATAAATGTAAACTCGTTAGTTTTTTATATGTCAAATGGAGGAGTTACACTTTATCTTCAAGATCCTGAACAGGCTAAATGTCACTTGGGCCAATAAGACTTTGAGAGTTGTGGATTCTTTACTTTTCTTTTACGAAGAGTGTCGGGAGGTTGATACCTTAAATTGATTTTCTCTTGGTGTGTTCCTTCACCAACTTTGTTGCTTTTGTTGCGTCTCTCAATTATGTACACCACCTTATTTATAGATATTGTGCATACATGGCTTGCCAGCCAAGTAATTTGCTTGATTATTTGCAAAAACTTTTTCCCATATGTGTATATAGCAGTCTTTGATTCTACATCCTTCAATTCTAAAATAATTTTGATATCCTCCGACATGTGAATGAGTCAATTACATGAAGCATTCACTTTATATGGTTTAACATATTTTGGCTCAGACACGTGCTTATGAGAATTATGAAGTTTATTTTCTCATCATGACATTTACAACATAGAGTAACAAATTCATATAGTAACAAGTTTATAATTGATAATAACAAAACATAAGGTAACAATTGAGATGACATATATAGCTAATGAACGTGACTGAACTAAGTTTAGAATGTCTACTGAAGTAATAGAGTATCATGACAAAGCTAGAAATATCCATTACTAAATAGTATTGAGTTTTGACTTAACTCGAACTCAATTTTAATTAAATGGTTCAAAGTTTAATGAAGCATTATGGTTTAATATTATTGGCTCATACATGTGCACATGAGAATGATGAAGTTTATTTTCTCATCATGACATTTACAACATAGAGTAACAAATTTATATGGTAACAACTTTACAATAGATAATAACAAAACATAAGGTAACAATTGTGATGTCATATTAGATAATGAATATGATTGAACTAAGTTCAGAAAGTTTATTGAAGCAACAAAATAGCATGATAAGGCTAGAAATATTGGTTACTAAACAGTATTGACCTAACTCGAACTTGATATTTATTGACACTCAATTTTGGTCAACCCGGTTCTCCAAGCCTAATACCTGCGAAACAACAAGCTACAGACAAAACAAGTATTACAAGGCCAAAACAAACAGGACACAACGAGATTTTACGTGGTTCGGCAAGAACAATGGCCTACGTCCACGACAATTACCCCATTTTCTCTCTCGAAGTTATTGTATTTATTTTTCACTCTGTCCTTTACACTGAATTTCATCCCCTCTTTATAGTGGAGATGTTACAATTAAAATAGGTTTAAGAATCTTACAGATAAAGCAAAAAATAATATTCATTAATCGAGATAATATTTTCCAAGATTATCTTTTTCGCGCATGTAGCAATTGCCAAGAATGTTGTGGTTCGATTTGCATGAAAATAGGTAAGCCGACTTCTTTCCTGATTTGAATTGATTCGCTTTCTAGAAGGTCAACTGGTCAATTCTAGCGAACAGCTTGTTCAGCGATCAGATATTGTACCAAACAGGCAGACCACTTTAGCGATCAGATGTGGCGTCGACGAGTAGACTGTTTCAACGATCAAGTGCTTCCACTATCAATCAGACGAGCAGTCTTAACTATCCTTCTGACTATCGAGCAAACGGGAAGACTTATTGATTACGGCTTTCCTGATCGTGACGATAGCTTCTAAAGGGCACTTCTCGAGCGGCCTTTTGATCACGAATAGATTATCTTTATGCTTTGTCAAACGGTCAAACCTTCATACAGTCAACTTGAACACTTAGCGATTTAAGGCGATGAATCACATAATCAGGTGTGCTCGGGTATATCGGTTACTTAATGACTATACCCCTTCCTTTGACTTCTAACCATTTTGACTACACTTTCTGGGCATCTTCCTATAAAACGACGTATTGGGCCTTATACTTAAGCTTTTTCGATTTTTATTCATAGACAACAAAATACCTACAACACTAGCCCCTTTGCTTTTTAGTACATTTTTTGTACTGAAAGCAACATTCTTAATTTTAGAGTACTTCTGGCGAGATATAGACCCTCGCCTTTTTGAAACGTTATTTTATTTATGCCACGTGGCAATTCCCTAGGCGTCGGTTCTCTGTACATCAATTATGGTGCGCTTATTAATGCGTGCATTAAATGTGTGTCTCTTCGATGACTGCTCATGATGACGAAACTGCGGTTTTCGCGCTAAACCGTTGAATTACTGACAACGATTCGGGTGTTCTGGTCTGACGATTGGGGTTTTAAGACGTTAGCTGTACATAAACCCCCTGTCGCTCCATCTTCGCCCTCTACTACTCACTTTCGAAGACAGGCGCTTTACTGCTTCCATTCTTCTCTCGTTCGCCATTGTTTTTCTGCGTTTTCTTCTTCCTCACCAACGGAACTTTTCATACTCAAGATAACTTCTCGCATTCTTTCTCAATCTTTTTTAACTATGATTGTTGCTTGCATGTGCTTAATTATTTGGGCGTAAGTTTTTTTTTTTGCAAGTGTTTTTGTTGTACTTTTTGATACGATTTATCTTGGAAAGCTTGGAGTAGATTATTCATTCAATCATTTTAAGTTATACTTTCGCATGCTTTCACATGATATCCTTACTCCTAATAGAATCGAAAAGCCATCGGTTTGCTCAATACTCTCTGTAGTCCGTTAGGCTTGTAAGTAGGGCTTTCCTACGCTCGGTAGTCCCTTACAGGCATTACTGGTCTTGTTAGAGAAGTAGGGGTACCTTTAAATACTGAGTCTCGGTCTGCTTTCTGCGACCTGACTTCCCTATTGCTTTTGTAGATGTCTGGTCGTAGTCGTCGCGATCATAAGGTGGGGTCTACTGATGCTACCTTTGAGGAGGATCCCAATCGAGTCAGGGATACTGACAACACGACCTCTCAGAGTAGTGAAACTGTTCCAAATCCTTTCGAGCACTAAGCTTTAGCTGCTCGCAACCCCTTTTTCAGATATGAGTCTTCCCTTAGTTTTAGCGAACTTGAAACCATCGTCAAAGACTTTTCCTTACCTTCTGGGTGCCGAGCTATGGTGTTGAGAACCCAAGACCACGCGGCCTATCCCCCTAAAGGTTTCTTTGTTATAAGTCGTCAGCACATAGAAGCCGACTTTAGATTTTTGGTCCACCTTTACCGGGTCACTCTTTTGAATGATCTTAATTTAGCCCCTTTTCAACTTACTCCTAACTCTTATGCTCACCTTACTACCCTAGCTTCAATTTTTCTCAAAAACGGCCTTCTTCCTCCGACCCCCGTAATGATCCAACATCTTTTTTTGTTTAAGAGCACTACGGGCCCTAAATCCGAGCAGAAAGATGAATTTTATTATACCTCGGCCCGAAAATCCCCCTACAAAGTAAACCTCCCCCAAGGGGTCAGTAAGTCCAAAGTAGGTGACTACAAGTCACGATGGTTCTACACGTCGTGTTTGTCTTTATCAAATCTAAAGAATTTTTCATTTTGCCTTTCTCTTAATAAGCATCCTTATATATATATTTATAATTATTTTACTTTCATACTGCTCGTCGCTAATGATCTCTTTTTCGCAAGCGTCGCCAAGAGCAAAATTCCCTTATCCGACTAGGAGCTTTCTTTCTTGGAACGATTTTCTGAGGTCAAAACTCTTTCGGACGATCAGTCGCCTTCTGACCTCCTTCTTCAACTACACGGTCTTGCCCCCACGGTCGACCAAGAGTTACTGGACAGGAATTTTGATCTAAGCTCTCGTGAGGACAAAGAGATCTCTTCTGCTTTCGAAGCCTCTAGAAAGGAAATTCCACATTTAGTAAATACACAAACTCCAGAAATGGTGAGGCTTCATTTTGAACACCCTTTACCCGGTCGGGTCCCTGCTTCAAAGAAACCCAACCAGGCTGCTAGGAGCTTGGACACTCCACTAGCTACTGAGGTTCCCTCAGAATCACCTCTCCAAAAAGATTATGACGGATCTTCTGCTTGCCTCATGAGACAAAAATCAGTTGGGAGAAAACCTTCAAACAAGGATGCCCACAAAGAAGTTATTTCACAATCCATTCCTGCTGCTGACAGTTCATCGGCTGCTTGCCCCTGAAGTGTTGATAAGGGCAAGGGGATAGCAGAATCGGGGGGTCGCAGAGCCCCCATCAAAGCGTCAGAAGACACAAGGAACAGATCCTGTCGTTGAAGAACCCAAGATTTTGATGCTGGGATATACTACAACGATCTCTTAGATCACACACCTCAATTCCTTGGCATGAAGAAGCTAGCCCTTTATAATGAAGAGATGAAGGGCGAGAGGCTAATAAACTATCTGGGCTTCCACAATATGCTCATAAGTTCTTACATTTATTTCTGTTGCTTTCCTCTTCATTATTTCTTGCTTTATTAATACCTTGTTTCAGGCATCTATGGCTTACATGAAGCTCCTCAGAGAGATTTTAGACTAACCCGAGGAGAAAGCTACCATGGAAATGACCATAAATTCTCTGGAGGACGAGAAGAACATAATGCAAGAAGAAGTAAGTTCTCTCGAGTTAGAGGTAGAAAGGTCAAGGGAGGCTTTCCGCGATCTGGAGCGAGAGAATGAAAAATCTGTGAACCAGAGGTTCGAACAGCAAAAGAACCTGAAGATGCAAAATGAGTAGATCGTCTTTAGGGACAAAGAGATTATTGAGCTAAAGAGAGCACTCCAGCTTTCTCAGGATTCAGAGAAGAAGTGGAAAGTAGAAAACTAGGAGCTGAAGGGAGAGTTGTCCTCTTGCAAACATGAGGCGGCTGAAACTAGGATAGTTATGGAAGCAATAAGGCAGGAGGTGACTTCTCTTAAGGAACAAATAGTCTTGGAGCGGGAACGTACTGAGACCTTAGTCTGGGAGGTAGAGGAAAGAACATGGAGTTTGTTCCTGTACAACCTGTGGCTTAAACGACCAGATGTAGATGTTTCATTCTTTGGTCCAGAGGCCGTGGCAGAAGTGAAACTGTACGCTTAAGAGGCTCAATCAAAAGCCAATCTCCCAGCTTCCCAATCAAATCATCCTCTTTCAGATAGCGCTTCTCCCATTTATGCAGGACCTTTCTTCAGCTCACCTCGTCCTATTAATATAGACGATAGTAGTGGGGCGTTTGGCGAATAGGATATCCTTCCCAGCATTTAGACATTTTCTTATTTGTTTTTTCAAACTCATGTTATAGACAATATTTTTGAATAGCTTATTATTCTTTATTTGCATATTTTTCTTAGTTGCCTTATTAAATCTCATAGATTGGAATAGTAATCAAATTTACTCAAGCAGAGTTGGTGTCGGGACAATTATCGTACTGAGATTATCCTTTTTGAGGCCCCTTACCTTTGCTCGGTTGATTATCTGGACAGACCGTTTGCCTTCTTCAGTTGGTTTATAAGTTGCGTCAAATTTTTTCCAGCGTTTAAACCCACAGATCAAATGCTCCTTCCAGAGCTTGTTTGCTCACAGGTTACATAGATCTTCCAGGGTCATTTCATAAGTCCACAAGCCATGAGCATTCATTCCAGAGTTCGTTTGCTCACAGGTAATGCTAAGGCCTTCCAGGACGTTTTTAGCTCACAGATAATGACTACACCTTCTAGAGCCTAACTACTCACAGGTGGTAATCATATCTTCCAGAGCTTTTGCTTACAGGTATCAATTGAACCCTCCAGCGTCTACTCGCTCACAGGTAGTAATTGAACCTTCCAAAGTACGAGTAGAAATAATGAACAGTTGAACATGAAACGATTAGGAATTACCTTTTGAGGAGGATCTTTATTAACTAAATAACTGCATTCATACAAACCAAAAATCAAGTAATTAAAATGAAAAATGAATAATTCAAACATAGTATGGTCGTAGACTCTCCGCGTTCCATGCCCGGGGAACTTCTGCTCCTTCCAGGTTAGTCAAGTGGTAAGCTCCATTCTCCAGACTGTCTTTCACGATATAAGGTCCTTCCTAATTTGGGCCAAGCGTTCCATCACTAGCTTTCCGAGCAGCTGGTAGAATGAGCCGTTAAACTAGATCTTCTGCTTAAACTTCCGGACATGGACTTTCCTGTTATAGAACCTGGCAACTCTTTGCTGGTAGACCGCGATCCTCACTTGAGCTTCATCTCTTGCTTCCTCGATCGAGTCCAAATTAGCAGCGAGCAGATGGTCGTTATCCTTCGTTGATTAAACGTGATCCTTCGTTGATTTTATTCCCAGCTTCCACCTGACCATTCACCTGTGGGTGATCTACTGTCGAAAAGCTCTTTCTAATCCCAAAATCCCTGTAAAACTTTTGAAACTGCTCACTACTGAATTGGGTTCTATTATCTGTCACGATCTGCTGTGGGACTCCAAACCTGCAAATAATATTTTCCCAAAAAAATTTCTAGACTTTGGTAGAAGATATTTCGGCAAGCTCCTTAGCTTTTACCCACTTCATGAAGTAATCCACTACTATAATGGTATGCTTGCATTTTCCTCGAGCCGTTGGGAGCGATCCGATTAGGTCCATGCCCCAAATGGTAAAAGGCCATGGCTAACCATCTGCTGCAAGAAAGCCGGTAGGGCTCAAGGTCTTTTGGCAAACCTCTGGCATTTGTCACACTTCTTGACCATTTCGATCGAGTCTTGCTTCATTGTCGGCCAATAGAATCCCTGCCGAAGAGCCTTTTGAGCCAATGATAGCCTCCTTGATGGAAACCCAGGAAGCAAGTTTAATGATCCTTTAAGCATCAATGGAGGACTTATTACAAGATCTAGAGCTAAAAGGATGAAAGAGGCTTTAAATGGACTAATTCAAGAGATTTGGGCCAAGAGTATTGCGCACCAAGGGTTGGATGGCATGGAGAGAATACCAACGCTCCAAAACATGATCCAAGCTCAAGATCAAGTCCAAGATCATAAATATTGAAGACTTGGGCTTGGGTGGCTATTTGAAGATATATTAGACTGGTTTAATTTGTTTGTATTAATTTGGGCCTAATTTATGTTTTAGTTTATTTAATTAGTTAGTTAAGTATCAAACTTTGGCATTATTGGGCTTTAATTTGTTTTATTACATGTTAGGTCATTAGTTTATATATTGGGCTGTCATATTTAATTATTTTAAGCTCAAACTTAGTTATTTAAGCCCAAGTGGGGTGTATTAATGGGCTAGGGCGTCCATGCAATGTTTAGAAGCTAGGGTTTCATTTATTTTAACTATAAAAGGCCATGTAATGCTAAAAAATGAGATTAGACATTTTGGATATAAAATTTAAGTTTTCTCTCTTTGTTCATGAAGAACTTTGAGAATTTATCAATGTTTTATTCTTGATTTATCACTTGACTTATCTCCCTCATTCTTCGCTTGTTCTTGGGAGTGGCATCTTTGTTATCTTGGTTCATGGTTCGCTAATCATTGGGTCAATGTACTTTCTTTTTACTTTCTTTGTTTCTGAATTAAACTTTCTTGGGGTTGTTGATTCAATTGTTTGTGGGTGTCGTATCGCTATATACGGGGTTCGCATCACTCCTGGCGTGATTTTCATAATGTCCAGCGTGTATATCATTCAGAACAGCTTGACATTCTGAGCCATCAATGCATCTAAGCAGCGGAGCAGAGAATCCTTTTTTATAAAGCTTGTCGTCATAAATGCAGTATCGGGCTGCTTGGGCTCGAAGGCAGTGTGACTCTAGCTTGCTTTCGGGTAACTTTCCATTATGCAAATACTCTACGAGAGAATTCATCTAGGAGTCTTGTGCTACCACAATTGCCATCATCTCATCTCACGATTCCGTACTTGGAACTGGTAGAACTTCTACTGGTACAGCCCCCATGAAATCCGCATCTTTAGCGGTGGCCAATCGAGCTAATGCATCTGCATGAGAGTTCTGCGACTGTGGAACATAGTGCAGCTCGTATCTTTCAAACATCGTTAGAAGTTCCTGGACCTTTTGTAGATAGATGGTCATCTTAGATCCTTTGGCCTGATATTTTTCCCGGACTTGGCACACAACGAGTTGAGAATCACTGTAAATTCTTACCTGTTCTGCTCGTACCTCTTTAGCCAATCTTAATCCTACCAATAATGCTTCATATTCGGCCTCATTATTGGTGACTTTAAATTTGAACCTTAAAGCGCACAAAATTCTATAGCACTTCGGGCTTATTAACATTACTCCTACCCCAGCTTTTTGCTCGTTCAAGGATCTATCTACATATAACTCCCAGAATAGACCTTCAGAAGATTTGGGTTCTTCACTGCCCGGTCCCGTGAATTCAACTACAAAATCTGCTAACACCTGCCATTTGATTGCTGTTCGGTGCTTAAATTCTATTTCGAACTGGGCGAGCTCGATGGCCTATTTAAGTAGACGACTAGAGGTATCAGGTTTTTGAAAAACCTATTTCAAGGGGTACCTGGTCGAAATTTCAATAGTATGGGCTTTTTGTAGGGGCGGAGCTTCCTCGATGCTATCATTAAATAGTATGCAAGTTTTTCCATGGGTGTATATCTAGTTTTTGCGTCGAGCAATCTTTTGCTAATATAGTACACAGGAAGTTGCCTTCCATTTTCTTCACGGATCAGAGCACCGCTAAGGGCGTGCTGAGAAACACCTAAATAAACGATCAGTTTCTCCGCTTCCACGGGCTTAGATAGCAAAAGTGCCCGGCCCATGTACTCTTTTAACCACTGAAAAACCTCTTCACACTCCTCAGTCCACTGAAAGTTTCTAGCTTTTCTCAACACATCAAAAAACGGAATGCATCTATCTGTTGACTTGGATATAAACCTGCTTAGGGCGGCAACCTGGCCGTTTAGACTCTGTACCTCCTTGATTTTTGTGGGTGACTTCATGTCAACGAGAGCTTTAATTTTCTCGGGGTTTGCTTCAATTCCCCTGCTGTTGACCATGAAGCCTAAAAACTTGCCCGAAGCTACCCCGAACACACACTTCAAGGGATTCAGCTTCATCTGAAATTTACGTAGGATCTGGAACATCTCCCCCAAATCATGCACATGTTCGTGTGCTCGTTTGGATTTTACCAACATATCATCAACATATAATTCCATCGTTCCCCCAATGAGATCTTCAAACATCATATTTACCAACCGTTGGTAAGTTGCTCCAGCATTCTTCAATCCAAACGGCCTCACCTTATAGCAGTAAAGCCCACGATCTGTAACGAAAGAAGTGTGCTCCTCATCGTCGGGGTTCATTGGGATCTAGTTATACCCTAAGTAGGCATCTACGAAACTGAGGAGTTGATGTCCAACAGTACCATTAACAAGCGAATCGATCCTTGGTAAAAGAAAACTGTCTTTCGGACATGCCTTATTTAGATCGATTAAGTCGATACAGGTCCTCCATTTTCCGTTCTTCTTCTTCACCAGAACAGGGTTTGCTACCCAGACTGGGTAATAAAATTCCCTGATAAATTTGTTTGTCAGAAGTTTCTCTACCTCTTCCTTGAGCGCCTCATAACATTCCTCTGTCATTGGTCTCTTTTTTTGGCGAATTGGCTTATAGAGGGGATTGATGTTTAGTTTGTGCGACATCACGTTCGGGCTAATCTCTACCATGTCTTCGTGATTCCATGCGAAGACATCTAGATTTTCCTTCAGAAACTTAACGAGCTATGCTTTAATATCTGGGAGTAGATCTTTCCCTACCATTAAACATTGCCTGGCATCCTGCTTGCTAACTTGTACGTCCTCTAATTCTTCCACCAGACCTGTTGCTCAATCTTCATCTATTTCTCTTGGATCCTGGTCCTGACTCACTCCCGAAGCATTGATTGTCGGTGTCTTTTCCTCGGTCACTATGCTAACCTTCTTTCCTTTGATCCCCGCTTTTACCGCATCTTTATAGCATCTCCTTGCCATTTCCTGTTCTCCCCTAACACATCCTACCCCATTCGGAGTGGGAAATTTACCAGTGAGCATTCTGGTGGATATTGCTATGTCTAGATCATTCATACCTGGTCTTCCGAGGATAGCATTGCATGCCGAATGACAGTCTGATCTTGTCCAATGGCATAATCGCATCTTCTGTAAAGCCAAAGAGGGGTTCAGGGGATAGTGCTAACTGCTCGGATGCTAAACCCATCTGTTCAAAACAACCCCTATACATCACATTCACCGAGCTGCTGGTATCCATCATTATCCTCCTCACTTCAGAATTTTCGATCCTTGCCCTGATAACCAGTGCGTCATTATAGGGCTAATATACTCCTATGGCATCTTCTTTACTAAACGTAATGTCATCTGATGTCATTTTGGCTTTCTTAACTATCCCTCCGTCTCATTGTGCCCTGTCAGAAGGATACGGCTGGCCTCCCGCACATAGCGTTCCTGCGATCTATTAGATGTCCCTACAATGTGCGGCCTTCCATGGATAGTAAAAATGGTCCTCACGGCGAGTAGGTGGCCCTGATCAGACATTTACTGTGGTTGTTACTGGGCAGGTTGTTGAACTGGATCAGGGTGCTCTTGTGCTGGGGGATATCCTTACTGGGGATGCTGATTTTCTAGTCGTGCCATATATTCCCCCAGACGACCTCTTCTGATCAATTCTTCTATCGCATCCCTGAGTTCTCTGCATTGAGAAGTATAATGCCCATTCTCTTTATGGTAGGCATAATATTTCCTCGAGTCCTGGAATCTCTTCAGGATATTAGTAGGACTTGGTTTCCCAAAGTTCTCTCGTCTCTTCTCTGCTTCAAATATCCTGTCCTGCCTATCGGTCAGGACGCTGTAATTCTGGTAGCGATTTCTAGGTGGAGAGGTTTTTCTTTCGGACTCATTTCTTGATCGCTTCGCTACCTGATTACTGGAGCGATTTTTGTGATCGCTTTATTCACTTTCACGCTGACCCCTCTTTTTTCCTTGATGCGAGCTGCTTGCTCCGTTTTTCTGCTCGCTAGATTTCATCTGCCCAAAAGTATCTTCCCAACAGATTTCTTTTACTGCACGGTCATAAAATTCCCCAAGACTTTTTATAGGGTTTTGGTAAATACTTTTATAAAGCTTCTCGTCCTTCCTAAGCCCTGCCGAAATCGCAGTTAAGATATTTTCATCTGAGGGGTTCTCCACGTTGTTTACCTCACGCCTGAATCTGGCAATGTAGTCCCTTAAAGTCTCATCCCGCTTCTGAAAGATAGTTGCCAAATGGCAAGTTGGTGTGAGCTGCTTTCTCAATGCCTTTTATTGGTCAGTAAACTTTCTTTGGCATTCATTCCAACTATTTATACTGCGGGCCGAAAGGCTTCTCAGCCACGCCTTAGGCATATTCCCCAACGTTGCTGGGAACACTCGACACTTGACCAGAGGATTAGACATCTGCAAATCCATTTGAACGTTGAAAGTATTTAGGTGATCGTACGGGTCACTGTCCTCATCATAAAGCGGGGTGCTCGGGAGCTTGAATCTCGGTGGTAACGGCTGTATCTCAATCTCCCTCGAGAATAGGGTTCTACCTTCTTGTCCTTCTATTCGGCCATGGAGCCCAGGTCTAGTTTTCAATTGCTAAACCCTCTGTATTAGTTCTTGCACCATTGGTCCCGCTGCCCAATTCTGTTTGCCAGAGACCGATAATTCCTCTTGCTTTCCTAGCCTTCAAAAACACGAGTTCGTGACCTTCCTCGATCCATAGACATCCTTTCACGCAATCTATTTCTTCTGCGAGTACTTCCTACATGAGGTGATTCTCTCCGGTGCACATGCTCTCCATTGCACTGGTGAACTCTTTCATTCCCACGGTCAGTCTCCACACGGCGGCTGCCATCCTAACTTACTTTGATCCTCAGGTTGGGAAGGCGAGGTGCTACTTCTTCTTCATGAACTTAACACCCTTCACCTCTCGGGCGTAAGTTCGAGGAACAAACAAAAACCGCCGGCTGTTCTCTTATTCTGCCAATCTCTTCTCTTCTAGTAGGTACGACACCCACCGACTGGTGTTGAGGGTTTGCATCCCCGGGAACCTCTAGGACCTGGGCTTGCGTTAGGGTTCTAATGGCCTCTACTAATTATGCTATCGTATTCTCTAACGCCTCCTGACACGCTTCTTGATGCTGCTGCCAAGTTGGGGCAACGTCTCCGCCAGCCACTGCTTGATGTAAGGGAAGCAGAGGCAAAGCTGTACTGAAAGTTCCTGCCGCCTGACCTTAGCCTTGGTGGCCTTCCGATTGATTAGCCTCTGATGCAACAACCCTAGTTGTCTTGATCCTGGCCATGTCAGCAAACCAAAACAAGAGAGAATAGTATTAAAAGGCTGTCAAATCGCAGTCTGGGCCATTCCTTTAATGCCAAAAGATATTGACACTCAATTTTGGTCAACCCGGTTCTCCAAGCCTAATACTTGCGAAACAACAAGCTATAGACAAAACAAGTATTACCAGGGCCGAAACAAATAGGACACAACGAGATTTTACGTGGTTCAGCAAGAACAATGGCCTACGTCCACGACAATTACCCCATTTTCTCTCTCGGAGTTATTGTATTTATTTTTCACTCTGTCCTTTACACTGAATTTCATCCCCTCTTTATAGTGGAGATGTTACAATTAGAATAGGTTTAAGAATCTAACAGATAAAGCAAAAAATAATATTCATTAATTGAGATAATATCTTCCAAAATTATCTTTTCCATGCATGTAGCAATTGCCAAGAATGTTGTGGTTCGATTTGCATGAAAATAGGTAAGCCGGCTCCTTTCCTAATTTGAATTGATTTGCCTTCCAGAAGGTCAACTAGTCAATTCTAACGAACAGCTTGTTCAGCGATCAGATATTGTACCAAACAGGCAGACCATTTCAGCGATCAGATGTGGCGTCGACGAGCAGACTGTTTCAACGATCAAGTGCTTCCATTATCGATCAGACGAGCAGTCTTAACTATCCTTCTGACTATCGAGCAGACGGGAAGACTTTTTGATCGCGGCCTTTCTGATCGCGGCGATAACTTCTAAATGGCACTTCTCGAGCAGCATTTTGATCATGAGTAGATTATCTTTATGCTTTGTCAAACGGTCAAACCTTCATACAGTCAACCTGAACACTTAGCGATTTAAGGTGATCAATCACATAATCAGGTGTGCTCAGGTATACCGGTTACTGAATGGCTATACCCCTTCCTTTTACTTCTAACCATTTTGACTACACTTTTTGGGCTTCTTCCTATAAAATGACGTATTGAGCCTCATACTTGGGCTTTTTCCATTTTTATTCATAAACAACAAAATACCCACAACAATATTTAAATAAATGGTTCAAATAAATGAATGGTTTTATAAATAAAAATTAAAAATATTAAGAAAATAAAACATTTTTCTTATGACCCCTTTAATGAATGCTTGATTAGTTCATTATAATTTGTGATGAGTTATTGACCCATCTTGATATAAAGATATTGACTTTTATTAATTGTTACTATTATCAAACGTATTAGTCTATAATTTTTATATTTAGAATATTATTTTCTATACAAATATTGAATGCATTTTTGGATTTTGAAAACAAATTTTAAAAAAATATATATTTTTTCATTTTTTAATGAAAAACAACAAATAAAAAATGCTAATAGTCACACTTCTAAACTCAAACAATTTTATTAAAAACCATCTCAAAAATTAAATCAAATTATCTTTTGAAACAACATATTTCTTCAATTTGAAAATAATTTTTTGAATACTAGAAATAAATAAAATACTTAACAATTCTTTTGTTGTACCATAATATTTGAAGCACATTTTTATGTCTTGCTAACACTTTTGGAGTCAAATAATAGACCAAAACTTCAGATCACAAAATTTGAAGTATCTATTTGTATTCCATTTCATCAAACCAACTAGAACACATATGATAATAATGCAACATTATTTATGAATTAAATTTATAGAAGTAACTTAAAACTTCACAAATGTAACAACAATAATGCAAAAAACTCATAATCGTAAAATATAAGACTTTTAACAAAATTAATTACTCTTGTACTAGTTGATATGCTTTAGGACAACCCAACAAGCACGTCAACTTGTACTTATATCATTCTAGATAGTAACATATGAAAAAAGAAAAAAGGGACATAAGCAGCATTCAACTTTCATTCAAAGGCAAATAATCTGTTGCAACGCTAACAGATATATAGTTGCACACTGTTAAAATTATGAACTCTAAAAGAATTTGAATACCTAAAAGAATATGGAATTCTGATAGAATTTAAATACAAAATGAATTCAAACTTTATTTAACACATAAGTAGATCAAATGAAGTTCGTTTTACTCAAATGAGGTATTGGAAAGCGTATTTCGATATGAATCCAATGGTTCAAAAATCACAACAAACGGAGTCCTCACGCGCCCTCACGTGCTGCTCCAACAAGGTTTGATGGTTAGTTTTACATGAATTTTCCAAATCCATTTTCTTTTCAGTTTTTCGAGTCCGAACCAGTTATGAATTATTCCTATATATAAATACATATATAAAACGTTTCATAGTTGAGATATATGATGTACTAAGGGGTCTCTAAGGGTTTTAGACTTAGATTAACAAATTAAGGAAGGTGAGAGAGAGATTCGTGATTGAGAGTGAGAAAGATAAACGCTTGAGTTTGTAATAATCAATTTGATAGGGGAAGAAGTGTTGGTGCACTTTGTGGACGTAAGAAATTTTTCAAACCATGTAAAACTCTTATGTCTCTTTTATTTTCTATGTTTGTGGTGTGCGTTTGATTGTGCTGTATGATTTATTCTTCTTCTTTCTTTCTAGGTTCACCTCTCAACAACTGATATCAAAACAAGGTTCGTTAGTGGTTGGTTTTGTCAGTTTGGGTAGAAAATCATAGATTCAAAGAAGGACCATTACAAGGTTGAAAAGATCGATGGATCGAATTTCAATTTTTGAAAGATACAGATGGAGGATTACCTGTACAAGAAAGACTTGTACATGCTACTCAAAGAAAAGCCAGCTGACATGAAAGATGAAGATTGAAAAGTGTTAGATCACAAAGCCCTAGGTGTATTTCGATTAAGTCTATCGAGATCAGTAGCCTTTAATGTGAAAAATCAAGACACGATACCGTCTTTCATAAAAGTCTTATCAAATCTTTATGAACAACCTTCTGCGGCAAACAAGATACATCTAATAAAGAAATTCTTTTCTCTTTGAATGTTAGAAAACGGAAACTTCAAGGAGCACCTAAATGCTCTTAATGAGATTACAGATCAGCTAATGTCTGCAAAGATCAAGTTTGATGATGAAGTACAAGCTTTACTCATTCTTGGTCAGTTGCCTGCAAGCTGGAAGGGTATAGTCCAATCAATTAGCGGTACGTTTAGGAAAGAAAAATTGAAGTTTTCAGAAGTTATGGATATGATCATGACTGAAAATATTCATAGGCACGAAAATGGGTTATTTAATTCAAATTCAGCCTTAAATGTGGAAAGTAGAGGAAGAAGCAACATTAGAGGTAGGCAGCGTGGTAGATCCAAGTTAAAGCGTGGTAAATCTAGGAACTGTCAGAACAATTCACAAGGTGGTAAGAAAGACATCGAGCGCTAGAATTGCCACAAGACGGGGCATTACCAATCAGAATGTAAAGCTATAAAGAAAGAAAGTGATGGCAAGACTAGTGCGAATTATGTTTCAGAAGGTTCAGATGATGCTTTAATTTGCTCTTTGGAGGAAAATCCTAAGTCATGGATATTGGACTCAGGAGCATTGTTTCATGCTACCTCTAGGAAGGAATTATTTGAAGAATATGTAGCAAGTAATCTGGGTAAGGTTTATCTTGGTGATAACAAGACATATATATTATGGGTAAAGGAAAAGTGAAGATCAATATGAATGGATCTATTTGGAAATTGGATAATATAAGACATATACCAAATTTAAAGAAAATCTTATTTCAATTGGCAGTTGGCTACAGATGGTTACGTGACAACATTTTCAGGAGATGCCTGGAAGATTTTGAAGGGTGCTTTGACTATTGCCAGAGGAAAGAAGAATGGAACTCTTTACATAATCATAGATGGATGTGGTTTATTTGCTGCAATTGAAAGTAAAGATGATCTTAACCTATGGCATCAGAGGCCTGGGCATATAAGTCCTAAGGGACTATGAGTCATGCATTCGAATGGCAAGTTGTTAAATTTGAAATTGATTGACCTAGACATGTGTGAAAGTTACGTTTTTGGAAAGTAGAAAAGGGTAAGCTTTAAGAAAACTGGGAGAACTCCGATGGCAATGAAATTGGAGTCAGTTCACACAGATGTTTGGGGGACTTGCACCAGTTTCCTCAGTTAGTGAAAAATACTATTTCATCACTTTAATTGATGATCACTCAAGGAAGGTTTGAGTTTATTTTTTGATCCGAAATCTGAGGTATTTAATATCTTCAAAAAGTGAAAGGCAATGGTTGAGAATGAAACCGGTTTGAAAATTAAGAAGTTACGATAAGATAATAGTGGTGAGTATAAAGATTTTGAGTTTAAGATATTTCGAAAGTGGGATTTGTTTTGAGAGAACCATGTCTGGTACTCTACAGCAGAATGGTGTTACAGAACGTATAAACTGAACATTGACTTATAGAGCCAGAAGCATAAGGCTACATGTTGGTTTGCCAAAGCAATTTTGAGCTAAAACAATCAATCCAACAGCTTAATCGATCAATCGTCGTCCATCAACACCTTTAGATTTCAAACTACCCGAAGAAATTTGGAGTAGTCAGGAGATAAAACTTTCTCATACTAGAGTTTTTTGGCTGTGTAGCATATGTCCATATTAGTGATAATGCTAGAAACAAACTTGACCCGAAATCTATTAAATGTATTTTTATTGACTATAGGGATGATAAATTTGGGTACAAGTTTCGGGATGAAAATAGTACAAAAATGATTATGAGTAGAGATGTCATATTCAATGAGAAAGTTACATGTAAAGATAAGAAACCTATAGAGTCTTATAGTGAGGGGAATATCTTAACCTAACTATTTTAATCATTATGATATGCTTGTTTATAAGAATCCTAAGTTAGGTACATAATCAGAAGCCAAGGAAACTATAGAAAAAGAACCAGTTATTACTTCAAATTCAACGTCTAGAGGTGTAGGCTCAAAACCACCAGAAAAGAAGTTATAGATTTATACCCTGATGAGTCAGAAGATCCAGCAAATGCACTACAAAGGTTCAATCGACATCGAATACCGAACAAGAAGTATGACCTGAACTATCTACTATTGACTAATGGTGGGGAGCCTAAGTGCTATGCTGAGGCATGTCAGGTAGATAAATCTAACAAGTGGTAGCTAGTGATGAAGGATGAGATGAAGTCTCTAAATTTGAACCATACATGGGAGTTGACAAAGTTACCAAAGGGTAAGAAGGCACTCTAGAATAAATGGGTCTTCAGAATTAAGGAAGAACATTATGGTTCTAAAAGGTATAAAGCTAGATTGGTGGTCAAGAGTTTTCAACAGAAAGAAGGCATCAACATAGAGATATTTTCCCATGTTGCGAAGTTAAACACAATTTGGTCAGTTTTAAGCATTGTGGTAGTAGAAGATTTACATCTAGAGCAATTAGATATAAAAACTGATTTTCTACATGGTGATCTCGATGAGGAGATATACATGATGCAACCAAAAGGTTTCACAGAAAAAAGGAAAAGAAAAATTGGTATATAGGTTAACCTAAAGCTTGTATGGCCTTAAGCAAGCTCCTTGTCAATTGTATAAGAAATTTGATGGCTTTATGCAAAAGAAAGGATACTTGAGATGCAATGTTGACCATTATTGTTACTTCAAGAAGGTTAGTGCCAGTTATATTATCATATTACTTTATGTTGATGACATGTTAGTCGCTGGAGCAGATTTGGAAGAAATAAAAAGTTAAAGAAATAATTATCTAGTGAGTTTGAGATGAAGGATTTGGAGGCAGTAAAGCAGATTCTTGGAATGAGAATCAGTAGAGATAAGAAAAGAGGTAAATTGCAATTGTCTCAGGTAGAGTCCATTTGTAAGATTCTTCAACGTTTTTAGCATGAGTGATGCTAAACCAGTCAAAATTCCCATAACTTGTCACTTTAGACTTTCCAAGGACCAGTGTCCAGAAATAGATGAAGAAAAGGCATACATGGATAAAGTTCTATATACATTTGTAGTTAGAAGCTTAATGTATGCTATGGTTTGCACGAGACCAAATATTGCTCATACAGTGGGAGCAGTTAGTAGATTTATGTCTAATCTAGACAAGCAACATTGGGAGACAGGTAAATGGATTTTAAGGTATCTACGAGGTATAATAGAAAAATGCTTATGCTCTAAAAGGAGTTATTTGAAGCTACAAGGATATGTTGATGATAACTTTGTTGGAGAGGTGGATTATAGGAGGAGCACTACAAGGTACATTTTTACTTTGGGTACGATAGCTATTAGTTAGGTTTATCAGTTACCCAAGATTGTAACCTTATCTACGACTAAGGCAGAGTATAAGGCTGTTACAGAAGCAAGCAAAGAATTGATTTGGTTATAAGGTTTGTTAGTAGAATTGGAGTTTAAAGAAGTGTTGAATGTGTTGCATAATGATAGCCAAAGTGTGATACACTTAGCTAAGAATTCGACAGTTCATTTGATGACAAAGCAAATAGGTCTGAGATATCACTTCATTTGTACTTTGTTGGATGAAAGTGTGTTGACACTTATGAAGATTCTTGGGAGTAAGAATCCAGCAGACATGTTGACCAAGCCAGTGACTATTGAGAAACTGAAGTTTTGTTTAGCTTCAGTTGGTCTTTAAGGTTGAAGCAAAAGAAGTAGAGTGCACCATTTTCACTAGTCGGAAGAGTTGATGATTGCATGTGTTTCAGTCTTTAAGTGTGGAGATTGTTAGAATTGTGAAACCTAAAAGAATTTGAATTCTTGATAGAATTTGAATTCAAAATGGAGTCAAACTTTGTTTGACACGTAAGTAGGTCCAACGAAGTCCGTTTTACTCAAATAAGGTATCGTTGAAAAGTTATTTCGATACGAATCCAATGGTTTAAAAATCATAGCAAAGGAGCTCTTATGTGCCCTTACATGCCTCAACAAGGTTCGGTGGTTAGTTTTACACGGATTTTTCGAATCCATTTTCTTTTTAGTTTTTCAAGTCCAAACTAGTTATAGATTATTCCTATACTATAAATACACATGTAAAATATCTTATAGTTGAGATGTATGATGTATTAAGGGGTTTCTAAGGGTTTTAGATTTAGATTGACAAGTTTAGGAAGGTGAGAGAGATTTGTGAGAGAGAGATTCGTGATTGAGAGTGAGAGAGATAGAGGCTTGAGTTTGTAATCATCAATTTGATAGGGGTAGAAGTGTTGGTGTGCACCATGGACATAGGGAATTTCCCGAACCACATAAAACTCTTGTGTCTCTTTTATTTTCTATTTTTGTGGTATGCACTTGATTGTACTTTATGATTTCTTCTTCTTTCTTTTTGGGTTCACCTCCCAACACACACGTCATCCAATTTTACCTAACATTGTAAGGTACTGTATGACATCCCTAAATGAATAGTGCTATAATGGTGAAGGAAGGAAGCATCGAATAGAGTTCGAGCTTTCTTCTTCTCCTCCATCACTATTTCCATCTCTATCTCCATCTCCAACTTCCTTATTTAGTGTAATCAAGCTTGTTGAGATATGTTCAAATTCTCCTTTACAAAATAGACCAGCCAGTGCACTGCGAGGGTAGTTGTAGCAGAATGGCAAGCTTTCAACGATGTAGAATCCTACTTCTGGGTCATCATGGGGACAAACAAGAGAAGATGAGACATCCAAGTATTTCTTTCTCGTCACAACATAATTGACGGTGCTAGAATTGGAAGTGGAGGCAACTGTTGCCTTCAAATTTGCTAACTCATTAGAGGAATTGGTCATAGAAGAACATGTTGTATTATAATCTGTGGTAGAACATGAAAGAGTTACTAGGTTTGATCCCTACACCTTCAACAATAACGCTGAAGTTTCTTGATTCTCTGTAGCATTAAAAACTCTATTGGTTAATATCATTTTTAATTTCGACATGCAAGTTATGTAGAAAGATAAAAGAAATCACCATTAGGATAGTAATATCTATGTTTTATATGATACTTATAACTTTATAACAAGTTAGATATGATCATTGTGACCAAGAGACATAAATACGTGGGTTCCTATCTTGGATATCTACAACAGGGTAACCTCTCAATTTAAAAACCACCATAATATAAAATTATTTTTTTTCCCTTTCAAAAGAAGCTTAGAAAATCAATTAAAAATATATATAAGATTTAGCATTCATCAAAAAAGAAGAAAATAAAAATTGCCCTTGTTTGAAGTTCTCTACAAAGTCCCCGAGCATTGAGAATTCCAGGGTGTCCTCTCATTTTTGCAGTCAACCAAGTATAATTTTCTTTAACAACAACTACAACACCAACCGCAAGTTGGGGGCCATATGGTGATAATGAAGGAAAATTTGATTTTTGAATTTAATGCGGAAATGTGAATTTAAAAAATTTTTTCCAAATAAAAACACACTCGATTGATGCTAGTAATAACAATTCAATAATTAAATTAATAAGATCGAATATTACCTTGCATGAAGATTAAATTGATCTCTTTTGATTCGTAGATTTTTTACTACCCGATTTTCCCTGCTATGTCTCTTCACAAAAGAAACTGTGTGTGGGCACAATCTCGAAAAATTATATCACAAAATCATTTTAATTAATGGAAGTTTTGGTTCATGTAGCCAAAAATTCTCTCTTTTTTGTTACCAACATAAAACACTTTTTTATAATGGTAAGTTAGAGTTTTCTTATTTAACAAGGAATACAATTTCCTATTTAAATTGGAAAACTTAATTCAAATCCAATAAGGAATCAAATTTCTTATTGGTTTAGAACTTTTTTACTTTTAATTTAATATGGAATCTAATTCCTATTAAATTAAAACTTCTTTAATCTAATTTAATATGAAATTTAATTCCAGTTAAATTAAATTATCATTTCCATTAATTAAAAGATTTTTCATTAAATTAAATAATTCTAAATCATATATAATTTAATGACTCCATTTAAAATTGAACTCTTAATCTCTACAAATAATTAAATAATTACTTATATTTAAATAATCAAATTATTTAAATTATTCGTGAATATGTTCATAAAATTGTATGTACACATATAATTGGACAATCCAACTATATTCTTCCCTTTGTTTCTTTATGTGGTTGTGAGCTAGCAAGGGGACCAAATGGACTTATAATTTGAGTTTCAATAATATCGGAATTATTAATTAAACTCTTTAATTAAATAATTTACTATTATTAACCTTAAAGTTACTCCACTAAAAATTTAAGATTGCACTTTCAAAATTGTAGATGTTTTATGCAATCTAAATTTTTAGTGTCTATCAATTTAATCATTTCATATGGTTCGATCCTCCACGAGTAGTTCATAATTAGAGCTAGGTCATTAAAATCCGTTATACCTCTCTAATTATTTCTTATTCCGTTAAGTACTATTAATTCTCTAATGAATAATATATTCATAACAACTTATGAATTTATCTTTCTATTTATTTACAAATAGAAAGTCGAGTGATCTTATTGTTCAAGACCCAAATCAACACTTAAGGGAACTACTCATCTACTTCCCGCAAGAAGGAGTGAATTCCACTATTATGTAGAATGTTCTCAGCCACTTATTAAATTACATCTCCAAAGTACGAAGCTTATTGACCGTAAATCTATAACAGTCTTACCCATATAAATCAAAAGATATAACTCAATAAACAAGAGTCCATAAAACACTTAAGATTAAGATCAAACTATATATGATCATGTAGTTGATAAATATGAATTTCTTTATTTAACGGATATTAATAAAAAATTCATTTTATCATAGTCTAGTCTTATATAATCTCTATTATATAAGGTGCCTCCATTTTTATATCACAACATAAACGATCCCGGATAAGATCATTGTATCAAATACAAAATGGACCGCAGTTGTAGATTTACCACAAACAAAGTACCTAACTTTGTTTGCTTTCTATGGACTCTTTAGATTACTGATATTAAATTAAATCCTCTTATATATAACATTTATATACTTAGTTTAAGACTACATAAGTAACCATGGATGTTATATGATATTTGTATGAAGCAAACATTTAATAATTGCACATATAATTAAATAAAATAAATATATTTTATTTATTATTTAATTTAAATATTTACAAATTATAAGTTTTTAGGGCATATTACCCTAACAGATAAACCATTTGATAATTTAAGGCTAAACTGAATATTTCCTCCAACTACTTGTTCAATCAAACCACATGCAAAATAACTCTTTAGAATTACACAAAGGGATAAAAAGCATTGACAAATTATATTATATGTTAAAGGGAAATTTTTTTGGAAAATGATATATACAGATTGAGTTATATAAATATGTCTTGATTCATAAAAATTAAATTAAACAATGAATAAGTACAATTTGACGAATTTTCCTTCATAAATATAAGGGCTGCCACATCAATATTGGAGTATGAATCTCTAGGGTCAGGTTAGAATATAAGTACAGTTTTCAAGTTGACATATTGATCCTGTAAGAGCATCATCATCCATAAGATATATTTATATATTGTGTAAGAAAATATATTAAATTGAAGAGCAACTTACCCCAAACATTATGATTGCATTGGGCGATGTACAATCTGCAACACTGCTCATGTACTCCTTAATGTCCCTCAAAAAATTGTCAGTCATCTCCACTTTTCGAGCCCGAGGTGATCTTCACAAGTTGAAAACAAATGTTTTATAAGAACTCAAGCCTATTTAGAGTTATATTACACAGCATACAGCCCCCTGATTTGACAGTAAGAGTGGGATGGCTTCAACTTTGAGTCCTGGCACACAGCCAACAACTTCCATGATAGTTGAGATGGCTAACTAAATTAGATGAGCTTGCAAAATTATTAGGGAGATGATATTCTGCAAGTAATTTCCATTTGGCTTACAATTGACATATTCAAATAAGCTATGAGATTTGGTCCATCATTTCAAATCAAGGACATAATATAATTACTTGAATGCTTAGATGGATATATACACCAACCTCCTAGATTGTGCTAGTACGAACATCTTTACCGATCATTCCATCTGCAGCATTTGTAATGACTGGAAGTTTAGAGCCCAACTTTACAGTAATCTGCACACATATAACACAAAAAAATAAATAATAAAAAATCCTAGAATATTTTTGAACTAAGAAATAAAATGATTAGAAAGAATCCATACAAATCTATGAGTGGCTTCCAAGTCGTTATTCAGACCAACAAAGGCAACGTCAAAATGAAGACAAATTGGCTCAGAGAGAACCTTGTCCAAGAGCTCCTGTACAGCAACCTGTTAATTAATTACAAAAGCAAAGGCTAGCAATTGGACAATGAAATTAATTAACAAAGAATATCAAGGAAAGTCTATACATCAAGTGATAAAGAATTCCTCAAAACTTGTGTAAATGAAATTAATTAACGAAAAATATCAACGAAAGTACATACATCCAGTGATAAAGAATTCCTCAGCAACCAAACAGTCCCTTATCTAATAACTCTTTGACTATAATACATACAAGAGGGTTATAGAGATACAGCAGAAGACTTACATGAAGAGATGGGAGACAGAGCTGTTGCGAGTTTGGGCAGAGATAGGATCTTGTTACAAACTTTGTTCCAGGATTTGCTAACGCAGGCAGCTGATGCAAAGTCTTTAGCCGGTAGTCTAGTGATTATGTCATGCGGAAGATCTTCATTCTCCAAAGCCTCCATCTTCATCAACAGTGTGCTGTCCATCTCTTGCTTTGAAATATTTTGAGTGAATATGAAGCTGAGCTAGGATAATGCTGCTTTCATAATGCAAAATAGATGTAAAATTAGTACTCTCATCCTATGAAATCCTGAAGCGGCTAATATCCTTTAAAGCCATTCAGAATTATGAGAGTTGTGGATGTTTTAGCTTTCTTTTACAATCAAAATCTGTAGTTGATATCCTGAATTGATTTGCTCTTGCTGTTTTCCTTCAACAGCTGTTTTCTTCTTGTTGTTTCTCTCAAGTCTGCACTGCTTGTATCTTATTTACTGATGATATTGTGCATACATGGTTTGCAAGCCAACTTGTGTCTATATATATCCATTTCTAATCTTACTTCTCTCATTTCTGAAATATCTTTTTATCATTTAAATAATCACATGAAATATTCATATCACATGACTTAATGTCATTGGTTCAAACACGAGCTCCGAGCGTTACAAAACTTTTCTGAATGACTTTTATATCATAGAATGGCAATATAGTTGAAAGGACCCGTTCCGGGTTTCCCCTATAGGGATTCGAGCAAAGCCCTCCTGACACTCTAATGGAAGTCCTTACAGTTTTCATATCGATGACTGATTCTAAAAGACTCTGTGGAGCGAAACTGTAATGCATTTTCATTTCATAATTTCTTGAAAATCATAGTCATAATTTTTGTTTTTTAAAAAAAAAAAATTCGGCAGCACAACGATTGTTTTTCGAATATTTCAAATCTTTTCAAACCACCTATAAATAGTTTATAAACACTTCAATATCTCATATATTTTTCTCCACTTCTAATATGGACCTCAGGTCCTTTTACAATCAAAGCTCAATTACATTTCAAAATATTTCAACTAAAAATCATTTCAAATCTTAAAACATATTATCATGCATGAAATCTCAAGTATTTCCATAAAATCGATAATATTTATATTTTGCATGTCTATTAAATATCAAAATATTTACAATAATTTCACAATAGCAGTAGTTGGAAAGGGGTCTGCCTAACTTTTCATTGGAGATTGCTTGCCTTGAACACCTGAAGAGGTTTTTCATAAAAATAAACAAGAATAGAGTGAGCTAAAGAGTTCGGTGAGTATTATGCATTTCTATTTAAACTTTCCTTTCAAAAATAGTCTCCTTAAAAATCATTTGGAAATCTAAGGGGTCGTTTGTTTTTTTATCTGAAGACTGAACAGTGCTGCTGAAGACTGAAAGCTGAATAGTGACTGAAATCTGAAATCTGATTGACATGTTTGTTTTTTTTTTTTCGTACCTCTGAATGTATAATAATCTTGTTTGTTTTTTAAAGTTAAAACTATCTGATTACTAGTAATTTGATATTTATATCATTTTATTATTAGTTGTTGTGTAATTTTATTTAATATGATACAAACAATTGTAATAAATTATTTAACAAATATTAAAATACTTATATATATAATATTT
The DNA here is from genome assembly GCA_022984855.1 of Dimocarpus longan. Classification (NCBI taxonomy): domain Eukaryota; kingdom Viridiplantae; phylum Streptophyta; class Magnoliopsida; order Sapindales; family Sapindaceae; genus Dimocarpus; species Dimocarpus longan. The sequence continues at coordinate 7,802,884 of CM041021.1, forward strand.
TTATTTATAATTAAAATAAGATTAATTATTATAGTAGAATCAATTAAGTTTATATGTTCAAATAAAAATAAACAAAATAATCTTAAATTGAATTACTATTATAACAAAAGTTGAAATTGTAACTTATATATATAGTATTTTTATTCATAATTAAAATAAGATTAATTAAAATAGTAGAGTCAATTAAATGTATATATTCAAATAAAAATAAATAAAATGATTTTATATTAAATTACTATTACAACGGAAATTAAAATTGTAAAGCAATATATATTTTCTAATATAATTAAATAAAAATAATCAAATACTTAAACAAATTGATTTGTAATTTGGTCTCTGAGTTGTTGCATAAACATTTTATCAATAAAGATTCTTACCAGAATTTAATAAGAGAAATATAGTAATCCAGCTATAGAAAAAAAAAATTAATGTTAAGATGTTTAGGGTTTTTATTTTTCAATGTTGTTTATTAAAATATTAAAAAAAAATTTGTAATATAAAACTAAAACAAACTTGGAAACATATTATTTTAGGAAGGATAAACTTGGAATAATATATTTATAAATCATTAAGTGATTTTGTATTAAGTGATAAGTCAAAAAATGTTACTTTTTTTTTTCAGTGGTTTTTGGGTGGTTTTAAGTGGTTTGACCACTTAAAAAAACAAACAAAAATCTCTTAATTAGCCAAATTCAGCACCATTAAGTGTTAAGTGCAAAAAACAAATAACCGCTAAGTTTCTTAATGATTTATTCAAATCATAAATCTCTGGTTTTGCATATAAATATATATATAAATTTATTTGAAATCATAAATATATGTATCATAAAAATTCATTCCATAAAATACTTCATTTCAAATCCATGCATAACATAAACATGCATTCATAAAGTATAGCATCATTCATAAAACAAGTATTTAATGGAACCCAGGAAAATCATAATTCACCGTCTGGTCCTAGGACACCGGTCGTGGGGACGGTCAATCTCAATCATAAGCCACTATGCTGTGGAATGTTACCTCATCTTGCATAGGGCATTAGTCATAGTAGTATCTTAAAAACGCGTAAAGACCAACACGACAGACTCAACTCCTCCACAGTTAGTGGATTTAACCCCTACTGATATGCAATACGCACAACAAGGTACTTCAACTGTATTTCAATGATATCTCAGTCATATCATGGAGATGAGAGTAACCATCGATATTGAAAACTTTCTTTAACTATACTTAAAAATTTAATTCACATGCTAGAAGAAATTAATAATAAAAACATATTTCTTTGATTTGATGCTAAAAGCGAAAAATCTCATTTCGTCAATAATTTCATGTGATAAATGTTTCTTTATATGCATATGTAAAAACATTTATAAACTAACATTATTAATATAAATTCATTTCAATATCAAAATGCTTAAATATTCATAAAGTATCTTAAACACATACATAAAGGAATAAAAATACTTTTAACAATTATAAAATACTTTACACTCACCGATTTCTGACTCACTAAAAATTTACGATTTCCTATCTCGTAATAATTTACGACTTCAAATCGACATTGATCAATCACACAAACACCTAATTATATAAAGATTTTGGAACACCCTTTTTCAAGTTGTAACAACCTCAATTTATTAGTATATAATTTCTATTTGGAATTTTTAATGTCTAAGCATGTAAAGTATCACAATTTAAGTCCAAATTTCATATTCAATACATTAAACACATTCTTGGATTATTTTGGTCCATGTTAGCCGAACCTATACCATCCGTTTCATTCGATTTCTTTCTCATCCTATTTATGTTCTAATACATGTAATGGGGTGTAAAATCAAGTAAGTTCCATAAAATATCACACTTTTGTAATTATGTAAAATTTTGCTATAAAATATCCTTTTGACATTCCAATAAATTTCTTTCGATTTTCATGTTAAATTTATCATCAACACATGCTATAAAACCATTCAAAACATTCAAAAACACATATTCACCATTCTAAGCTCACTATGGCCGAACATAGTAATTCTAGATACCATAATTTTACTTCTCATTCCACACCAAATCTCAACATTTCAACACATTTACAAACATAAAATTCACTCTCAAGTCCATCAAAATTAAATTTGGTGTATTAAACTTCATCTTGGCTGAATTATATACAACCACATTTCCAACATTTTATTAAGTTTCTCACTTAAATTTACATCCAAAATCACACTAAAATTCACATGCACAAAATACCCACCATAATTTCACAGCCAGTTCATCAAAGACCACATATAACTCAAAACCCATCATTTTAAGGTCACAATATTTCCAACCCAAACATAAATTTACTATAAAACCATTAACGACCATAAATCCAAAATTTTTTTCACAAACTAGTTCATGGAACTCAAATCTTACCTCTCCAAAATAACTTTAAATGGATGGGTTTCATTTTTAGGCTTGTATACCACCTTTACATGTGTTGAAACTCTTCAAAAATAGCTTCCAAAATCACCAAACCGGTGGCTATCTTAATCTTCTTCCTTTTGGCCGAGAGCACCCCTTTTGGACCTAACACACACTTTTGTATTGTTTTTGCCTGAATGTTTCTTGGTTTTTTTTTTTTTAATTTTCATTTCATTGTCTTATTTTCAACTTTATATATCATCCATATTTCTTTGCCACTTGTCAAGCAATTCTCTTTTCTTTGTGACACATAGCTTCCATGCATTCTCTCTTTCTTTTTTTTTTTTGACGCCAAGTGTCCCATTTTCATGCATCACTTTCATGTTTTCTAATTTCCTAAAATGTCTCTCTCGTATTTGACATTGTAATACATCCTCCCGATTTTAGCATTATATATCTTGTACACTGAGTTGTACTAATATGCCCTTATTTATGAAATAATAAAGTAATTTTAAAATGCCCAGATGTGTAATTAAATTTTAATAGGATTTCCAGATGGATTGGAGACAAATTGAACGTAAAAAGTGGTATGGGGACTGATTAGGGTTTAATGTGAAATAGGTGATAAGAAATTACTAAGGAGGGGTATTATTGAAAAAGTAATAAAAGATAAGTTTTAAGGGCAAATGATGAAAATAAAGGAGATTTTAAAAAGAGGCAAGAAAGTAATTAAAGTGATATGCTAAGGGCATTTTGGAAAATTGAAGAATTTTCTTAAAAAGGGGTAAAGTTATAATTAAAATGAGATAGCAAGGGCATTTTGGGAAACCTAAAAAGTGTAGAGATAAGCATAATAGTTTGGTAAATTTGGAGACAGAGTAACTAGATGGTTAGGTTGTGGTTGCATTGGATTGGAATTGTTTAGAATTGAATGGCTAGTTAGATGATAACCAATCAAAAGCCTTGATTTCTAACTAATGGTATTTTTGTAAAACTTGAGTTAATTTAGGGCAATTTCCAAACCAATCAATGACAAACTTGTAAATTAGAGAATAGTTAAGGGCAATTATCAAACCAAACAAAAACCTATATAAAGTTGAAGTGCATGGAATTGTGTAGAAAATTGAAAGAAAGAAAAAGAGAGAGTGAGTGAGAGAATTTGGCCAAGAGGGAAAATAAGAAGAGAAAGCTTTTCTTGATCAATTTTTCATCCTAAATCCATTGAATCTACTCAAATTTGGTGTTAGGGCAAGGTTTGAATAAGAAAAGTGAAGTGAAAATGGTAAATTTAATTGATTTTTCATGATGTTTTGATGAACTTTTTGGATGAATAAAAAGTTGATGGCTTTATGAAATCTTTGGCATGTTTAGAAATGAACTTTGATTGTATTCAAGTGTAAAGTTGAAAGGAAGCTCAAAGCAGACCATTAACCAAGCAAGTGACAAAGATGAGCATTCTAATGTTCTAGGGTTTTATGTAAACTTTCAAGTAAAATTTAATTGAGTTGAGTTTAGGATATTAGATGAATTTTTAAGTGTTTTTGATGTGTTCAATGGACATGGAAATGAAAAAGTGATGTTGGGCATCAAGAAGTGAATTACGGCCAAGACTAGGAATGAAGTTCAATAAATTAATTTTAATGTTTTGATATAATTATGTGATTTTTAACATGAAATTAAGATGATGTATAACAAGAAAAAAATGAAAGGATGATGTTGGATGTATGTGGTGAGTGTTCGGCCATGACAAGGGTTTGATGTCCATAGATTGATTTTAATGGTTTGACATAATTTTGTAATGTATTGAATGATTTTAAGATGTTAAGTATTAAGAAAATAAAAAGAAAAAGCTTGGATTTCATGATTGGTTGTATTCGGCCAAGCATAGATTTTAGGGGTGCATTTTATGTTTTGATCATTTGAATGATTTAAGGTGATGTTGAGATGAATTTAAGAAGATTTATGCATGAAAAATTTAAAGAATAAAGCTTATATGAAGGATAGTGTAATTAGATTAGATGAAGGGCATGTTGGTTGGCATGCCAAATTGAATGAATGAGTATGGGCTTTCAATAATGAAGTGATGAATTCTAAATTGAAATGTGTATTATAGGTAAAAAGGAAGCAAAAAAGTCAAGGAATAGTCATTGAAGGGTATTATAATAATTGGAAACCTAATGAGTGTAAAAGCGTTTTAAAATATTAAAAGCGTTCTATAAGCATGAAAAAATATTTTCATGCTTATAAAATAAAACATATTTTAGTATTTTCATGCTTATAGAATAAAAAATTCATTCTTGAATTATGTGAAAATAAAAATTTCAAAGACTAATGGCCTATCCAGACTATTGGAAATTATTTATTCAGACTCGGTTGGTATATCCTAGAGAAAGCGGTATATTTTATGCTTTACTAAAGTTATCATTAAATTTCGAGCAAAGTTATATTATTTATTTATACTAGTTTTTTAGTTTTATATAGTTTAGTGAGAAATTGTAAATTTTCTGAAACTATTTTGAGAGGATATTATTATATTTTTAGAAAGTAAATTAATGCTCGAAAAATTTACACACTTACTAAATTTTATACTCACCACTCTATTTTTATGTTTTCTGAAAAATCTTTCCTAAGTGTAGGAACGAGTCAACAGTTAAACGCCGCTCTATTAGACTTTGGTGGGTTACAAACACGATACTACTACACTTGTTTAATTTCTTTGAATGTTTGTGCATGCATCATATTTCATGCTTCTTTGTATTTTTGTAAATATTATTTTTGAATGTTTATAAACCCTTTTAAGAATTATATTTTGTAAATTAAATTTTGTGAATATTATGAGTTTATGTAAGTAATTTTATTTTCAAATTATTTTAAATTGAAAGTATGTTTGGGTTTGATTATGAGAATGAGGGTCTGAGGCCTGGTAGTTGAGAAATATGCATGTCATAGAAGTGTTTTTCTTCAAATTTGTAGGGTGACATTTTCAAAAGGTGGTTGTTATTTTTATAACCTCATTTTGCAATGTAAGAAAAAAAAAAGTTTTATTTATTTCCACTAGAAACGAGTTTTAAAGTAAGATCAGTATCTTTACGAAACCTTTTCGAGCCAAAGAGAGAATTTAACCGAGTTCCATTGGGATGCTCCGTAGGGACTCCTATCGGGTTCAGTAAAGGGAATTCGGGGCGGGTCTTTACAATGGTGGTGTCAGAACATTTTTGGTGTTTTTAAAACATTATGCATTACATGAAATTTAGCATGTTTTGATGTGTATTAAGTTATGCGACGTGTTAGCCGTCCCCATACGCGAAGAGCTGCAGTTAAGGCTCCACCTACTCTGCCAGAGGTTGAGGAACAAATCAATGAATCAGTAAATGATCCATAGCTAGTAGGTCCCTTAGAGCCATCTACAGCTGAGTTTGAGATATATCCTATAAAGAGATTGGCTCAGATTATTGAGAGTAAGAGGCCTCGTGCCCCTAACGCCACCGTAGAGAGCGCACGGAAACTAGGTGTCAAGCATTATGATAGATCAAGAGGCCTAGAGGTGGTGATAGAGTGGTTGGACATCACTGAGAGAGTATTAGAGCAAATGGAGTGCATCGATCCACATAAAGTATCCATTGCTTTCTTCTTACTAAAAGTTGCAACTCGTAATTGGTAGGATTCAGTGAAAAGAATAGTGGTCGCTCTTATCACTTGGGAAAAAAATTTAAAGAAGAATTAAATGAAAAATTCTACCTTAAGGCATATCAGGATGCCAAAATAGTAGAGTTTTACTGCTTGTTATAAGCTGATATGATTGTCGAGAAATACTAGAGAAAGTTCACCGAGTTGTCTAGAATGGCCTTATTCATAGTAGATAATAAAGTGAACAAGTATCGTAAGTTCGAGCAGGGCCTGAATAACAAATTTATGTGGTAGCCACAGAGCATAGATAGTTCGAGTGGCCAGTAGAGACAGCTCTGAGAGTCGAGCGAACGTACAAGAGGATAGAGAGCTAGGTCAAAAACAAAGCGAGGGCAAAGTTTAGGATGGCATTCGAAAGACCCCAATAAGGCTCTTAAGATTGGAGACAAGTCTAGGTGGTCCGGTAGTAGATAGCAGAGTTCTGGAACAGTATCGAGTCAGGGTTCCGTACGACCACCATTAGGATCCTAAAAGATGAGTGGTACCTAGAGCATATTAGGGCTATGTAGGAAATGTAGCAAACTTCACCGAGGAGAGTGCCACTTGAGTATCACAGGTTGTTATCATTACGGCTAGGAGGAACACTTTATGAAGGACTATCCGTAGAAAGTGGCTGAAGATAGTGGTGAGTCCAAAGCTGGTACTCAGAAGCAGCCTAGTAAAGTTCATCCCCTAAATAGGAGGGGTCCTCAGATGAGAGGACCAGTGACGTTCAGTCAACTTGGTGGAGAAGCAGGTAAAGACACTCTATTCAGATGGCAGCTAGGAAGACCACATGCCCAGGCTAGAGTATTATGGTGACCAGCTAGGTTGCTTAGGCTACATTGGATGTAGTGACAGGTACGGTGACAGCCTTTGGTACAGACACTTACATTTTGATAGATCCTAGAGCTATGCACTCCTATGTTTCTAGAGACTTTGCTAGACAGGCTGATGTAGAGGTAAAGCCTTTAGAGTGTGGAATGATAGTCACTACTCCTATTGGAGACACCTTAATAGCGGAGAATGTGTATAGAGATAGTGAAGTGGTGATTGGAGTTCAGGTATTTCCAGTTAATTTGATTTTGTTGGATATTCATGATTTTGACATCATTTTAAGGATGTATTGGCTAGCCAGGCATCATGCCACAGTGGATTGCTTCTGAAAGGAGGTTAGACTCAATTCTCAGGGCGAGTCGGATGTAGTACTTCGTGGAGAATGCAGAATGCTTCCATCAAGTATCATATCAGCCATAACTGCTTGGAAGATGCTGAAGAAACAATGTACAGGGTATTTGGCTTATGTGATAGATACTACAGAGAAGGAGGCAAGGATGGAGGATGTTCCTGTAATTCAGGAGTTTCTAGATGTGTTCCTAAAGGATCTCCCTAGTTTATTTCCAAACAGGAAGATTGAATTTGAGATTAATTTGACTCCGGGAATAGTACTTATTGCCAGAGCACCCTTGTAAGCCCATATTCGTAATTTTCGGACTTTCTAGCATTAATAAATAAATTATAGGGTGAAAATATTAAATTTCATAGATACCATCCTTATAATTGGTATTAAGATGTTAGTAAGATTTTAGAAGTTGATTTAACCTAACATTAAGATAAAATATTAAAGAAGAGCAAAACGATCAATTGTCCTAAATGAAGCCTATATATATAAGTGTTAGTCTTCAACACTTAGAAAATTTTCAAAACAAAATTGAGAGAGTTTGAGAGGGGTGAACGACAATTAAGGGGAAATGAAGACCAACAAGTTTCCAAGCTAATTTGAAGATTCACAACAAGATTTTAGGCTTATTCAAACTAAAAAATCAAAGTTTGAGCAAGATCAAGGTAAGATATCATCACTTTTGCTAAAGTTGATGCTAGTTAGTTCATGTGATATGTTGATTGGTTGTGTTAGTTTTGATGTGAATTTGATGGGAGGTTTTGATAGGAATCAAGTTTAGAACCATAATAAATAAAAAGAGGGACTTGATATAAGAAAACCCAATAAAGAAAGGCAAGTTAGGGTTTAAGTAGGAGAAACCCTAGAACTTGATTTAAGCTTGGGTTAAGTCAATTGAGTTGTAAATAATGTGTTTGATTAAATGCCAATGAGAATTGTCAAGTAAAAATCTTAAGAAATGAATGAAATAGATTGGTGGGTGTGTAAGGGTAGGTCATGGCCACTATTATCGATTTGTGATCTCATTGAGTTTTGATCCAAATGAGTTTGAATTTATGCATGTTAGATGTTAGAAAATCCTATGGAAATATTAGAATTGAAAAAGGAAGAGCAAGAACATAAAGTGTTACTTTAGACTAAATGAAGGGCATTGATTATTATCATACAATGCCACTTCCTCTTTGCATTTTTATGTCATGTATGATCCTAATTGAATATATATGAGTTTAAGAACACTAATGAAAAGAGAATTGAGTTTAGAATGTAAATATGGTAAAAGTTGGCATGCAAAAGTAGTGAAAAATAGGGGGTTTTGGCTAGGAACCTCCATCCGGTGGCCGTTTCTTTTCAAATTTGCTTTATGGCTGACCTAAATGAGAGTTAGGAGATAATTGAAGTGAAAAAGAAAGGAAGAAAACCTAGGAATTGCTCCCTAGGTAGTATTCAACTAAATGGGGTAAAAAACGGGAAATTTTCGTTTCGAGCTTCAAAAAACTATTCCAAGTGTATGAGGGCGTTCCTAGGTGACAATAAATGAGATTCGTAGAAAAAAATCGGAATTTGAAAGCTTTGGTTAAGTTAGAACCTAGATAGGAAGGTTGTAGTCCAACGGGTTTTCCATAGAGTTAGTTATGTTGAAAACTCGAATTGTAACTTTGAATAGCTCAATTTAGCAAATTTTGAATAAGAATATGTTATGTAGATGAAGCGTAAGCAAGAGCGAGAGAGGCTCATTGAAGCTCTCTGGCATGTTTGGAGTTGAGGTGAGTACTACTAACTCATACTATGTATATTGTGTTACATAATGTAATTTTATAGGTCATTGAAAAGGTTATGAATGAATTCTACTATACAAGTTCTTAATTGATTAAGAAGAGTATTATATGTGTTTTAAAGAAATTTTGAAATAAAGTAGCTTTTTGTACAAATTGAGCTTACGAGCTTTAGTTGAAAGTTTTTTTAAAAAAAAGTTGTTTTGTACTTGTTGCACTTAGTACAAAAAGAGTTTTCAAAGGTCATTCGTATACCCTCATAATTACAGATTATCTTGCGCTACAATATGTGACATAGAAAATTCTACATGTAGTTGTCAAGATTTATATAGTACTGGCTCTACGATTGCGATGCAGCAAATTCCGCACGTAATTGCTAAGATTCATAGATTACCTTGCACTATGATTTGCGATGCAGATAATTTCGCATGTAGTTGTCGAGGAGTCTCAATAGTGTCACGGTTGGTGTCAGTTGAAAATCGCCATGTGACATACCACATAGAGCGGCAATAGTTAGTCGCCATGTGGTCAGAGCAGTTAGGGGTATGATGGTGCTTTCAGAAAGAACTTCTAAAGTTTTATGTTGAAACTCGTGAATACTTAAAACGATTTGATAATTGTTTAGTTAATAAGTGTTAAATTGTTTTAATTGTTTCAAGATTACAATGTTTCTGTGTTGTATTGTATGAACAAACTTCAGGTACTAGCATGGACAATTGAAGCAACGGAATTTCTTCGACAAAATAGATGGGTGTACACTTGAACATTGTATTGCATAGTTTGCATTGTATTTTGCTAAACAAAAAACCAATCACTTACATGCATCACTTTTGAAACTTATATGACATTTATTTGCCAACTTGTATTATATATGTTGTGATGTAAATAGTTATAAAGTTTACTATGATATGAAAAGCATTTGATTATCATTTAAGGTGTTTATGTGAATAAATGAATGATTGTGGAATTGCACGTTTGTGGAACACAACGAAGTTAGGTTGTGATTGAGATCATTTGGAAGTGTAATTTTTATTTGCAGAAAAATTTAGAAACTTTACAAATTCAATCGTTATGCTACCAAACTTCCGTAAAATGGTAACTTTTATGACTTTAAATGGAAAGAAAATTTGAAAGTAAATGAATCAACCCAATTAAGTTTCAAAACAATGCGATCAAAGTGACTTTAAAGCAAAAGTAAACGGGCAAGTTTTCAAGGTTCACTCCGCAGATTTCTTTTTGCTGTCTATAGGGTTTAAGAGAAGTTCGTTGGAAGGCCAGGTGAGGCCTACCAGATACTAGCCTAGAAAAGATCCGGTTTGGGTTGCATCAACCCTACCGAATGGCACCCATCAAATTGAAGGAACTGAAGACTCAATTGGAAAAATTAGTGGATAAGGGCTTTGTCTGGCAGAGTGTATCTCTTTAGGGAGCACCAGTAGTGTTTGTCAGAAAGAATGATGGGAGTATGAGGTTATATATAGACTACTGAGAGTTGAATAAGGTGACTGTACGTAATAAATATCCACTTTCGCAGATAGACAACTTGTTTGATTAGCTTCAGGGAGCAAGGGTATTTTCCAAGATCGATCTGAGGTCAGGATGTCATTAGTTGAAATCAGAGAGGAAGATGTCCTTAAGACTGCTTTTAGGACACACTATGGACACTATGAGTTCTTGGTTATGCTTTTCAAGCTAACCAATGCATCAGCCACATTCATTGACTTAATAAACAGAGTATTCCATGATTTCCTAGATAAGTTTGTTATAGTGTTCATAGATGACATCTTGGTGTACTTAGGTAGTAAGAAGGAGCATGCTGAGCATCTAAGAGTAATTTTATAGACACTTAGGGAGCAGCGACTTTACGCTAAGTTCAACCAGTGTCAGTTCTGGTTGGATCGAATCATATTTTTGGGACATGTAGTTTCAACTGATGATATCAGTGTCGATCCTCAAAAAATAGAAGAAATCCTCAATTGAAAGCAACCAATCACTATAACGGAAGTTAGGAGTTTCTTAGGATTGACAGGATATTATAGGAAGTTTGTCGAGAGATTCTCTAAGATTGTCATATCATTGACGAAACTCACCAAGAAAGAAACCAAATTTGAGTGATCAGAAGCCTGTCAGAAGAGTTTTGATGAATTGAAGATGAGATTGACTACAGTTCCCATACTTACACTCCCTACAAGAAATGAGGGCTTCACAGTGTACAACGATACTTCAAGGTAGGGTTTGGCTTGTGTCTTGATGCAAAATGGAAAGGCAATAGCTTATACTTCTAAACAATTAAAGAAGCATGAGTAGAAATACCCAACCCACGATTTAAAGTTGGCCGCAGTAGTATTTGCACCAAAAATCTAAAGACACTATCTGACAAGACCCGAACCAAACCTTCTCTAAGCTCTTGTCTAGAGGATCCCATCGGGCATTTCAACGAACTTTCTGAACCCGACTCATCGGATTGAAGAAATCCGAGAAGCGAACCCCTAACTTTGTTAGCCGCTTTACTCGTTTTAACTTAAAATTCTGGTTTTCTTTAAAATAATTGGGGTTGGTGTTAATTTTTTGTATTTTCTCAAAATAATTTTCTTTTTATAAAAATTTTGACAACATAACGGCTGTAATTTGAACATTTTCAAAATTTACTTGTAAAGAAAAACACTTCAAACTATATCAAATCACCTCCTAACTTCTTTTGGCCATAAACATACACTTTCTTAATTCAATTCACATCACACATTTTTCACACATAAATAATTTCCATAACATACATGTTACAAATGCTTTGGGAAGTTCACACAATGCTTATATCAAATATACATAGATATATCAAGTGGATATTATGCATCATATGCAAGTGTTCAATTTTACATATATACATATCATAATATGTACTACAATTTCCCCATTATGCAATATTTTCATCATATTATTTACAATGTCAATCATATTTAATGTTTGTGCAATTCATCAACTTGACGCCCACTTAAAGAAATTGACGAGGTTTCCTGAATGCAGAGTCACTTAAATAAGCACTTACTACGATAAATAAGCTGCACAAAGGTAAAGAGGTTAATTCAACGAATAATAATAACATCAAACTATAATTGTATCAAAATTTATTTTTCGATTTTTAAAACCTTTCTTTCTAAAAAATCCATGTATACCCCTAATATACTCAATCTATCATGTGGCGGTTTTCGACTAACGCCAAACATGAAGCTAGTGAGATATCTCGACCACTACGATGCAGAATTTTCTACATCGCAAGCTTAATGTGAAACCATATCAAATCTGAGCGACTACAATGCAGAATTTTCTACATCGCGATTGTAGTACTATATATAAACTGTAACTCTAGGCAACTACGAGCGAAATTTACTACATTGCAACGTAATGCTAAAACTGCAAATCTAAATGACTACATGCGGAATTTCTGCATCGCAATATAACGTTAGAAATCTCTTTACATCTCAGTGATTATGTATGAAATTTTCTACATCGTCCATATCACTGAGCGACTATGGATGTAATTTTCTACATCGTCACGTAGCGCTAAATCTCATATAAACTAAGGGTATATATATGGGTTTTGAAACTGTTTTTGCTAAGTGCAAAAGTACAAAACCTCTTACTTTTGTAACTCTTAAAAATTTTTCTCGATTTAGACATTTTGAAATCAACTTTGTTTTGATTCCTTCATTTTGTGAATTTCACAAAAAACTCACATGCTCAAAACTCGAATTTAGGCTTTTGAAATCATTTTCATTTTCGTTTAATGATATTAAGCAACATTTAAAATAGAAATCGAAATAGATGCAAGTGGAAGACACTTACCTCGATCCAAATATGCTCCAACGTCTCAATGAGCCTCTTGTACCTCACTCGCTTGCTCGTCCACCTACATAACATTCATATTCATAAGAAGCAAGTTTAACACTTGACTAGTTGACAATGTACATAGTCACATTGTTTATGCCATAACTTTCTAATTTTTTATTAAATCCTTTCCGTTCCAATTCCTATACTTTAATATGATATTCAAGCACATTTTAGGGCCTATATTAACCCAATTTAAGGGTAGTTCCTCCAGCCCTCTATAGTTTATATCATAGCTTAATTTTGGTCTCACACACTCTTTTTCACATTTTTTTACACTTAAACTAGTCATATGGATTTATCTTTGATTTGATCTTTAAAATTCCAATTTCTTTATAAAATTTTTACTTTTAGACCCCTAAGATCATCCCCATATATTCCATATAATTTTTGAAGGCCCACAACGAAAAATAAAAAATTTATGCCTCTTTTGACACCCTAAAACAGAATGTAACGCATGGCCCTGCTCAGGGCTCTGTTTTCTTTCATTCTTTATCCTATGGTCCTCTTATCTCACATTCTAGTAAACTACAAAATTTCATCAAAAAATTCTATCGTTTGTTATGTCAAATCTAAGAAAAACGCCTTTTTTCGGGCTTTTTATGTGCGTTTTGGGTGCCTATGGGTAACTCACTTCAATTCTTGTATTCTTTACTTTATACATGAATAATTATACTCATTTAATGCATAGGAATGCATATAGGAGGAGCTCAAGCAATAAATTCTCAAGTGCCCTTTAACTAAGAGCTTAAAGGGTACATTGACTCTAAACTAGTTTCTTTGAAATTCTACCACTTCCTATGACTTCTATAACCTCTAATTATTATCAAATGAAGCTCAAAACAACAAAAATGCAATGGGATTACAAGGGTCCCTCATTACCGTCCATCACCATCACACACAACTATTTTTATGATCCTTAACATCAATTCTAGCATCAACTCCACTTATAACATCAACTAACATCAATCAAATATTTATTAACATCTTAGGGTTTTCATTCATGACTCAACTCATCAAATGTCAATGATTATGCATCAACTAAGCTCAATATAGTCATCAAATTACTCATAAAGCATAAAAGAACAAAGTCCAATCAATTTGAACATCGAACATTAACTAAATCATCAAGTTTCTCATGAATTCATCAAGTTTAAAATAAGAAAACTAACCCCTTTTGGGCTTGTTTCTTCCTCTAAGATTGGTCTTGAAGCTTTAGGGAGCTTGTACCTTGAATATGGAGCTCAACCTTGTAAGAAACCACTTGGTCTTCACGTTGGAATCACTCTTATGCCTCTTTCCTCTTTTGGTCTTCACCCTCTCTTTTCTCTTTAAAAGTCACAACTCTCCTCTCAATTTTCTAAGTGTGGCATGAATGACATCAACCCATCCATAAAAGTCACTTATTAAAAGCCCAAATGACCATTATACCCCTATTTGCATCACTAGAATCAATTAATCACTTAAAGGTTATTTAAGTAACTTTAAAAAGTCAACTCATTTAATGGTTCATGACTACATCTTCCACTAAGCTCTCTTTTCATTGGTTCATCCTCCATCACTTGGATTATGCTTCTTCCTTGGTTTCTTGGTATGTTATCATTTACACCAAACACTAATAACATAGCAAAATGACTATATTACCCTTCACTGATTATTAACTCTAACTTTGACTCTTTAAAACTCAAAAATTTTCTATTGACCTCTAACATTTTTATAACATCATACTCAAATAATTCCTACTTAACATTATGACCTAGTCATATATATACTAGGTAAAGCATAAATAAATCATCAATAAGCATCAATAGGGTTAGGGGTTTACACTATCTGTATGGAGTTCCGTGCCGGATATTCACTGATCATAGGAGTCTTCAATATCTATTCACTCAGAAGGAATTGAATATGAGGCAAAAAAGTTGGACAGAGTTAATTAAAGACTATGATTGTACCATCCAGGAAAAGCGAATGTAGTAGCAGATGCATTGAGCAAAACACCCAACAGCTCAATAGTGCACTTAAGAACAGGTTACATTCCATTGTTAGTAGAGATGAGATATTTGGGGGTTAAATAATTGACAGATACAGGTGCACTACTCGCTACATTTCAGGTTCGACCGGTACTTATGGATTATATTCGAGAATTGCATGTTCAAGATCCTCAAATAATTAAGATGAGATAAGAGGTGGAATCAGGCCAACGGGAAGACTTTTCATTAAGAGAGGATGATACACTGAGAGTGAGTAAGAGATTGTGTTTACCAAACCTGATAGAACTCAAAAAATGAGATTTTAGAGGAAGCCTACTCATCTAAATACGCTATACATCCAGGGAGCACAAAGATACATCATACTTTGAAGGAACATTATTAATGGCATGGTATGAAGAGAAAGATAGTTGAGTACGTGTCAAGATGTTTAATATGACAACAAGTTAAGATTGAGCACTAGAAACCAGCAGGACTTATTAAGCTACTTCCCATCCGAGAATGGAAATGGGAGCACATAACGATGGACTTTGTAATAGGACTTCCGCGAAGTTGGAATGGATATGATATCATATGGGTTATAGTGGATCGACTTATGAAGTTCGCCCATTTCTTACCCATCTGGAGTACTTATTCCCTTGACAGGTTAGCTAAGTTGTATGTTGATGAAATTGTATGGCTATATGGAGCTCCAATGTCGATCGAATCAAATAGAAATTCAAGATTTTCATCCCAATTTTAGCCAAGTTTACATAGGGCTTTAAGCACTCGGTTAAAGTTCAATACGACATTTCATCTATAGACAGATGAGCTGACAGGATCCAAACTAGACCTTCTTTAAACTCTTATCTGGAGGATTCCGTCGGGCACTCCAACGAACTTCTCTTAACTAGACTTGTCGAGTAAAAGAAAAGCCGCAGAGTGAACCCCTTAATCTTGCCCATTTACTTCTTTTACTTAAGTTGAAAACTTGTTTTCGAGAAAGATAGTTGGGTTGGTGTAAATTTTTCGCATTTTCTTAAAACAGATTTTATAAAAATTTGACAGTATGACAGTCGTATTTTTATCGTTTCCAAAATTTACCTATAAAGAAAACACACTTCGTACTAAGTCAAATCACCACCCAACTTCGTTTGGCCACAAAAATACATTTTCTCAAGCGATTTCACAACATACATTATTCGCAAATATATAATTTCCATAACATAAAATTTTCCACAAGCTTATATTACGACAATCTTCAAGAAAGTAATTCATGTGCATTTATATATATATATAGAAATATCACATATTCAATGTGTCATGTGCAAGTGTTTCAACTATACGCCAATAGCAAAATATGGATTTACAAATTTCTAAATGTCCATAAGCCAAACAAACAATCATTAATCATGATAATTACAACAACAAAATATGTGATTTGTTTGATGCATTCTTGGATTTCGCCTACCCATTTGTATTGTGTAAGTCTTTTCGAACACCCAGTCACCTGTAACTATCCCAAAAATAATGTACAAGCTACACAACAAGTAAACGTGTCAGTGCATATTACAAGACAATGTAATCATATAATTGTAATTCAACTCATAATTTATTTGTATGTTATAATTTCTCGGTTTTTAAAACCTTCCTATCTAAAACTGCATGTATACCCTCAATATACTCGAACCATCACATGACGATTTTCACAATATGCCAAACGTGAAGCTAGTCAAATATCTCGATCACTACAATGCGGAATTTACTACATCACAATTGTAGTATGAAACCATCTTAATTTGAACAACTACAACGCGGAATTTCTTCATCACATATTGTATTGCTCAATTATATAATTCTGGCAACTACGTGCGGAATTTCTTCATCGCAGCTATAGTGCCCATAAACCAAACCTTGGCGACTACGTGCGGAATTTCTTCATCGTAACATAGCGCTAGATAATAAGAAAACTAAGAGTATGCACATGGTTCTTGAAACTATTTTCTTTAAGTGCAAAAAGCACAAAACCTCTTATTTTTCTCTCTCTTAAAAATTTTCTCAATTCAAGCATTTTGAAATTGACTTTATTTTAATTCCTTCACTTTGTGATTTCCATATGGAAATCACATATTCACAATTTAGTTTTAGAATTTCGAAAATCATTTTTGATTTCATTTAATTACAATTCACAAAGTTTTAAAAATACAAATCTAAATGGATGTAAGTGATAAGGCACTTACCTGACACCTTTTTGCAAAAGCTCACAAACTATTCGTATTTCCTTCGCATTACCTATACATTTAACGTTAATCTTTTAAGTAACGTCACAAGTGAATTCAATCGCATATATAAATATTACATAACGGCTTCGAAACACTTCTAAATGAACTCAAAGCAACCCGTGCATCAAGACAGCGCATTACACTCATCTGAAACCATGATTATCATCAAAACAATACGCAACATTCATACCAATAGTTTCGATGCAAAAACAACACTTACATCACTTTGAAACAACTTGTATTCATCAAAATAGCTTAAGAAACCATTCGAGATAGCTCAACATAAAACAGCCCATGATTTTTAACTCAAAACAACATGATACAGTATCCTAACAACTCTTAAAATAGCATCGAAACAGCTCTAAAAACAGCACGTAACAGTCTGCGAAATAACACGATGACAGCCCGTTACGTGACACTTTAACAGCTCAATACTTAGCATTTTTACAGTTCACTAAACAGCGCATATACAGCCTAAAATACTACATGTTGACAGCCCTCTAAAAGCCTATAAACAACTCAATAACAGCTCTTAAACAATGTATAAAAACTGCACACAAAACAACCCCAAAACAGAACACATAACAGCCCATGATAGCCCATAAAAATAGCTCATAAAACTGCATATAACAGCTCATAAGAACAGCACGCTAACTGCACCATAAACAGCATGATGACAGCACACGATAACAGCACTATAACAGCACAATGATAGCATCGTAACAGCTCATAAAATAGCACACTAACTGCACCATAAACTGCATGATGACAGCACTATAACAGCACAATGACAGCATTGTAATAGCTCATAAAAACAGCATAATATTATAGCAGCTTGACAGCTCATAAAATAGCTCGTAATACTGTACTTATAACAGCATCAAAGCAGCACCTATGATAGCATACTAACAACCGACAAAAACTGCATGTTACAGCTCATAAAACAGCATATATATCAGTCCAGAAAACAGCACACAACGCATCATTTTGACAGCCCCTTAAAGTGTGCTTTAACAGCCCTTAAATCCTCAACATAACAGTCCCTACAACATATTTTCACACCAATTCAACATTGAAATTCATCCGCTAATACAATGAAATACAAACGAATGAACCTCCGCACTAATGAGGTTCTAAATCCTAAAACCCAATCATTTCGTCACCAAATTTCATCCGATAACACATCAAAATTATTCCAACGAAACGATGCTCTTAAAAACACAACTTACCTCATACCTTTACAACCTAAAACGACACAACAGCAGCCCGTAATTCGAACACCACTGCTGTCCACAAAAATCATTTCGTCCGAGCTTCCTAGAATGAGTGAAGTTCACCCAAAAACAGTTTTGAATGCTTTCAACGAGCTGTTATTGTCATCTATCAACACCGAACAGCTCACACTTTTTTTCTTGACCGAGTACCATGATCTCCCTTGCTTGTATGTGCTGATTTTCACCTCCAAACAGCTTTAAAAAAATTTCCAGCAGCAAGCTGTCTTCTTTGAAACTCATGGCAGAACACCCCTTGACTAGACCGAATAATCTCCCTTCTTCCTTCTTCGAATGAGTTGTTTCTTACATGAGTTGAAAACCATCAAAATCAGCTTTCAAAATTAATAAACACTGCTGTCCTCTGTTGTAACTCACAACAAAACAGTCCAGCTTTCTTGCACAAAAATAAATTATTCAAACAGCTTCCAAACTTACCAAGCAACCGGCTGTCTTGGTTTTCTTCTTCAAGGCAGAATAGCTCTCTCATCTCTCTTTTTCTCGGTTTCAATGGCTACGGAAATAGGGTGCTTGCTGCTCGACTTTGAGGTTGATGATTGCACATGCAGCTCGAGCTTGAAGATGCTGCTCGCTCCTCCTCGCTTGCTGCACTTTCTCTTCACTTTAACTCTCGGGTTGATGGTGAGATCGAAGGATGAAAGCATGAGCTGCACTCTCTCTCTCTCTAGCTGCTCTCGGCTTTGGATGAAGGAGACCGAACTCTCTCTCTTTTAATCACTCTCCCTTTCTCACGTTCTCTCTTCCTTTGGTTTTGGTTTTTGCTTGATGTTTGACCGAGTCCACCATCAATTGTTCTCTAAATAACTCTCTCACTTTCACCGACTTCTTCCACTTCATTTGTTGCTTTTGCTTCATTAATACTTTGCACACATGCAACGCCCACATAATTATCCACCATCTATTTATCAATTTATTTAATTCCTTGCTTGCCACTTGTCCATCATCCATTGTTCCATCTCTAATTTTGTGACACTTGTCTTGCATCCATTTACTCATTCTCTCATTTCTTGACATATGTCCTATTATGCATAATCTCCTATGCCCACTCTTTTATACTTTCATTTCACGCTTTTCGATTTTCGCTTTCCATTTTGAAATCGCTTCGGATCCACCTGAAAACTTTATTATGATTCTTTTTCACATTCGGAAACTTTATTCAAATTATTTGAATTCGAATGATTATTCGGATTCAATCGCTCTAATGTATTTTATGATTTAGAATTTAAAACTTATCCCCAGATCCATCCGGGAATTTCATAAAAATTCATTTACGCATCAAAATCCGAATGGAAAATTAATTCTATTATCCCTTAATCAATAACAACATTTAATAAATTACCTGGACGTCGGAATAGCATGTTACATGAGCAGTTTGAATGTACTATTCAGACTTCGAAGGATATGTTGAAATCTTGAGTGATAGAGTTCGAAGGGAGTTAGGACACTTACTTACCATTGATCAAGTTTGCTTACAATAACAGTTATTAGACCAGTATCGGCATGACACCGTATGAAACACTTTATGGGAGGCAGTGCAAAACGCCGGTATGCTTGGACGAGATGGGTGAGAGAAAGCTGATTGGGCTCGAGCTTGTACAGATGACTACAGATAAAATCAAAATAATTAGGGATTTATTGAAAGTCGCCTAGGATAGACATAAGAGCTATGCAGAAAAGTGTAGGAAATATTTGGAATTCTAGATTAGGGATAAAGTATTTCTACGGATATCACCATGAAAAGGGATAATTCGATTTGGAAAGCATGGTAAATTAACCCATGATATATTGGCCCCTATTAGGTGATTGGTAGAGTGGGAGAGGTGGCATATCGCTTCGACTTACAAACAGAACTCTCCAAGATTCATACTGTGTTCCATGTCTCAATGCTCCTGAAGTATTTAGCGGATCCTTCACACGTGTTGATAGAATAGCCAATGGAACTCAAAGAGAACCTAACATACGAGGAAACACCAGTTTAGATTTTTGACATGAGAGAGCAGATTCTACATAATAAGGTTATTCCATTAGTAAAAATGTTGTGGAGAAATCATATAGTGAAAGAAGCCACGTGAGAGCTCGAGGAATAGATGCGCAGCCAATATCTATAACTATTTGAGGCAAGTATGTCTATTTAAAATTTTATAATGAAATTTTTATAAGGAGGGATGAAGTTGCAGAACCCTAAGTGTCATTTGCATGAAAAATAATTTTTTAGTAAATAGAATTTTCAGGTGAATAGTGTAAGTGTGAATAGTGACTTTTCAAAAAGCGAACCACATAAACCAAAAGTCTTAGAGTAGGAATAAGAGTTATTAAAAACTGAAACGGATCAAAAATATATTCATTCGAATAATTGATGAAAATGCCCTTTTTGAGAAATAATGGATATTAGTGATTTAACACTCATTCGAATTTTTTTAAAGCATAAGATTAAGGGGTTTTATACCTAATTAGAGTATTCCATGGTCAATTTGATGATAGGAGGACCATGAAATATTTTTGAACTTTATTTGAGTGTAAATGATAATTAATTATATGAAGGGTAAAATGGTTATTTCAAGCTCAAATAATACATGGATTTGATATGAGCACAACATGGTAAGAACTTGAATAAGAAACACAATCCATATCATGCAAAAATTAATCAATGAGAGAATTACATATCAAAATTAAATTATGGATTTCTAAATATTAACTGTCATGCACCAAGTGATTATTATTTATTTAATACACAAGTTACCAATTTGCCCATTAGATGGATAAATGAATGTGAGATATAATTAATGGTATTGTGGTAATTATAACTAGAGGATTGACTAGCCATTTGATGAGGGGCATTTTAGTCAAACCAATTTAACAATATATAAAGTTGTGGGTGACCATTCTAATGCATCATTTGGATGGCAAAAAGAAGAAGGAAGAAGAGCATAGGTCGGCCACAATTGAAGGAAGAAGAGCATGAAGATTTGGCCCTTTTCTTGATGCCAAATTTCTTTAATCCTCATCCAAAAGGTGTTAGAGCAAATTTGGAACAAAAAACGTAAAGATTAAGTGGTAAGTAATTGATTTTAGTGTTGATTTACATGGAATTTTCATGGGTTTTTATGGATGTGTGATAGTTTGATATATTTGTGGAATTTTGGTATGATTAGAGATTAATTATCTTGTATTTGAGTTTGGAATTGAAAGAAGACTCAAAAGAGGTTGTGATGACAAACAAACTAGTGAGGTAAGTTAGAGTTTATGTGAATGTTTTAGAAAAATTTCAAGTGAGTTGCTATTAGGTATTAGATAGATTAGGATGTGATTTTAATATGTTTGATGATCATGAAATTGAAGAAAATATATTGGATTCATTAAGGGCGGTGTTCGGCCAAAGTTAGCTTTGTTATGTGATTGAATGAATTTTTGACATTTGTTGAAATTACATGAAGTTTAGCAAGGCTCTAATGTGATTTAAATCAAGAAAGTGAAAAGAGAATTGACGGATGAGTAAGGATGTGTATTTTGGCCAAGGAGGCTAATTGATGTGCAAATGATTGTTTAATTTATTGGATGAGTTTTAATGTGCTTATACATGTAATAAAGTATGTTGGAATTAAGAAATTGCAAAGAAAAGCATGCTAGGAAGTTAGAGAAAGTTTATATCAAGTAAATGAAATAAAGTGTATTTGATGATTTACTTTTACTTTTGGGTTAATTGGTTATGGTTTTAAGCAATTTAATTGATGAGAATCCTAAATCAGTATGAATGAATTCTAAATTGGAATCATGTTATGCTAAGTGTACGAGGAGTTCGAATTAAAGAAAAGCGAAAGAGGGGATCAGAGGAGTGATATACTAGTTCAAATAAAGTAGTGAGTATGGTTATTTTCGAAGTTTTTATGAATTTTGTTGTTTGATGATTTATATTTGCAAGCATAAATTTTAGTATCCGATTTAATTAGTTGAACAAATTGAACTTTTAGTATGTTAGTAATTTTCATAATGCAAGTAAGTTTTTACATTTATGTTATAAACTTATATATATATATTTTAGAAATAAAGCGAGATAATAAGTTGAGCGAAATACATGCTAAGGGTACTTGTAAATATTTAGGTTTTCGCCTTAAAAAAAATAGTATTTTTTTTTTAATTGAGAATTATACACAGAAGAAAGAAGATTTTTTTTTTATATAGTTAAATTTAAACTATTTTTATGCCTAGTGTGACTAAGAATTCTTTAGTAAAGTAAAAGAATTTATAAATCAAGGTTTACCCTAATCCCAAGTATACCTGGTCAAAATACCCCAGCGTGTACAACAAATTGGTTAAGAGAGTCACTAACTGGGGGTTAAGTCAGTGAGTCGCCCTCTATACATGTGAGGTAGTATAGATCTATCTGATGTTGGAAGGGGATCATTACCTCAAAGTTTCCCACTTCTACACATGGTAGTATTCACGAGCTCTAGTAATAATGAGAGATTTTGTCACAACAAAGCAAGTTTTCTTGGGTTGTTTTAGCTAGTTTTCAAAAGAAAAAGGGTGCGACCGTAAGCGCAAAGTTGAGAAATAAAAGAATTTTAGAAAGAAATGTATTTTATGCTTTACTAAAGTTATTTTTAAATTCTGAACAAAGTTATATCATTTATTTATACTAGTTTTTCAGTTTCATACAGTTTAGTGAGAAATTATAGATTTTCTAAAACTATTTTAGAAGGATATTATTATATTTTAAAAAGTAAATTATTGCATGAAAAGTTTACTCACTCACTAAGTTATATACTCACCACTCTATTTTTATGCTTTCTGGAAAATTCTTTCTAGGTACAGGAATGAGCCAGCAGTCAAACGCCGCTCCATTAGACGTATAGGTGGGCCACGAACATGATACTTCTACACTTTTTTAATTCTTTTGAATGTTTGTGCATGCATCATATTTCATGTTTCTTTGTATTTTTGTAAATATTATTTTTGAATGTTTATAAACCCCTTCTAGAATTATGTTTTATAAATTGAATTTTGATGGATATTATAAGTTTATGTAAATGATTTTATTTTCAAGTTTATTTTAAACTGAAAGCATGTTTGGGTTTGATTGTGAGAATGAGGGCTTAAGGCCCGGTAGTTGAGAAATATGCATGTCATAAAAGTGTTTCTTTTAAAATTTGTATGGTGACATTTTTAAAAAGTAACCGACTAACCGTTATGCTGCCGAAATTTCTATAACCCCATTTTACAATGTACCCTAAAAGAAAAAAAAAGTTTTTATTTATTTCCGCTATAAAAGACTTTTAAAGTAAGATCAGTGCCTCCTCGGGACCCTTTCGAGTTAAAGTGAGGGTTCGAATGAGTTTCATGGGGTGTTTCGTAGGGACTCCCATCGAGTTCAATAGAGGGAATTCGGGCCAGGTCCTTGCATTGCAATCTGTATGGTAGAGCATGAAGAAGAATCACTAGGTTTGATCCTAGCACCATCAACAACAATCATGAAGCCCAATTCTCTATAGCATTAAAACATCTTTTGGTTATTATATTCTTGGATCCTAACAAAAACTTGAACAAAAAGATTGAATAGTTCATATCTTACTTTAAAACTTCATAATATATAGGCCAAGTACGATTGTTGTAACCCAATGGAGCCCTCTTCTCTATATGTAACATCGATTTAGAAATTTAAATTCTTAACTTGAATCTACAAGAGATAACCTCTCAATTTGATAACCATTACTAAATGATTTTTTCTACTAATAAAGGAGCATAGAAAATCAATTAAATCACATACAAGATTTAGTTTCAGAAAGGGGGAAAAAAATGCCTTTGCATGAATTTCTTTATAAAGTCTTAGGTTATAAAAAATTTCAGGGTGTCCTCCCCTCAATCATAAATTAATTTTATCTTTTCAAATTAACATATGAAAGACTAATCACATAAAGCATTCACAGTAGATGACTTAATATTATTGGCTCATATAGGTGTTCATGGGACTGGTGAAGTCAATTTTCTCAATACGGCATTTACAATATAAGAGTAATGAATTTGTATGGTAACAAGTTTATGATGGAAAACAACATATACACACACACACACACACACACACACACATATATATATATATATATAGAATGGTTTGTAGAGTGATTTTACAATCAGTACTTCCTAACTTTAAAAGTTAGGATGAACCAATCAAATTCATTCATTATATTCGAATCAAATAAGAGAGAGAATTTATTTTAAGAGAAATAATATAGTGGATGAATTTGATTGTGTTATGGATAAATTAGCGATCAGGATAATCGGGTCCAAACAGATCTATAGTGCAGGCTCAGTGGCCCAGAAGCCCAATTATCCGTTATTACTCCGATCCAGTCTCCCGTAGGAGGGGTCCATTAGTGGGCGCTTGTCGTGACCGCTGATCGCTATCGCTCAGCCTGACCGCTGATTCTGACCGCAGACGCCCTATTCTGAAAGTTGGATGTGACCACTATCTTCTCCGCCATGTTCTCCGTCAACATTATTTGTTGAGTTTGATCGTTTTTCCTTATCGCTGGCCGTTGGCTCTCATCTCTCAGACTTACCGCTAGCTGTCATCCGTGACAACTAAGCCTGTTCACCAGATTATCCGCCATGATCAGTCGACTGCCTCTCTGCCCATCCTGCCCGACCGAGAGGTTCCCCAAGAGGAACCATCCATCAGAGATATCCAGCAAGTCTTTCTCGCCCAAGATGACCTGGTAAGCTGATCGCTGATCTCTGAGCGTGGCCGCGTACCGACTCCTTCACTCGTGATATCGCCCGCCTCATTGCCACGACCAGCGACGAACGTGTCGGCTCATAATCCGCCTCCTCGACTCTCCAGGTAGACAGACGGTTCAGAGATTCTCTTATTCTCCCCTCTGACTCAGTACTCGATCTGCTGGAAGATCCGTCTCCGCCTTGCGTCTGAAAGTCTCGAGTCAGCATAAGTCAACAACGCCATGTAGAGTACAGTTCCGAAGCTTAACATGCACGCTATGTTCGCCAGAAACTGTGATCATGACCTCGACAATCCATCATGGCATATCCGACCCAGTCATTAGAAATCTCGCTCGGGCACACCTCGGATGCTATGGATTCGACCGCATTTAATGTGTTTTCAGCCGCATTAATTAAGATTCCGGCGCATTAAATAATGTCTGTCATTGTAACTGTAGCTAACTGTTTGCTTTTGTCTTATTCTGTTTTACAGTAGAATGTCCCCTTCCTCTATAAATAGGGGGCAATTTTTACTATAAAAAGGATCCAATTTCTGAGGGTCGTTGCTCTGCCGAAATAGTGAGAGAGTGAATAGTGGACGTAGACATCTTTTTGGGTCGAACCACTCTAAAAATCTTCTATGTCTTCTCCTCCTCACCTCTAACCTCTCTTCCTCATTCTTATTGCTTTGCATGCTTTCCATTGACTGTCCGAAACTGTAGCTTGGGTCCTAAAACAACCTCGTTGACTAAGGAAACCATTTTTCGACGTTAACATTTTTGGCACTAGAAGGAGGGGCTCATCTTCAGTTTCGACGCCTTTCTACCCTTTAGCTCTCGCAGCTCTGTCTTCATTCACCATGGTTAGAAGGAGGATTCCTAAAGATCTTAATGCAACAGAAAACCGCCAGGAAGTTTCAGACCATCAGCAAGCTATGTCTACTGGAGGAGTGCCCAATACTAGTGCAGGGACGTCTAACGTGCCCATGACGGGGGACGCTCAAGGTATACCTCCTCTTCCAACCCGCCAACCTACATTTAATACTATAGAGGGAGATACAATGCAGGCGCTATAGCGACGACAGGAGAGGCTGGAGAATACCGTCGTGGAGTTTCTCGGTGAGGTCAGGACTCTGTTCCAGAATCGAGCCCAACCTCCCTAAGTTCCTCCCCGAGCCATTCCAGAAAGAAATATTCCCCGTGGGAGGCATGTAGAAGATCAGGACAGGAGGGGTATCAGAGAGTTTGAACAAGAAGGGTCTGTCCATTCCTCTAGCATGCATTCTAGTGGTCGA
Organism: Dimocarpus longan; assembly: GCA_022984855.1. Classification (NCBI taxonomy): domain Eukaryota; kingdom Viridiplantae; phylum Streptophyta; class Magnoliopsida; order Sapindales; family Sapindaceae; genus Dimocarpus; species Dimocarpus longan. The sequence goes on from CM041021.1 coordinate 7,829,330, forward strand.
CTTCCACGAGCCCGCAATGGACATCGGTCGGAACAAGCTGACCACAATCATGATCAAATCCCGGCCCGCGCAGACAGAACGGGGCCAGGACCTAATGCCGGGGGACAGGAGGCCAGAAATAACTGATCACCTAGCAGAAGAGATAGACATTCCGCTATTGGAGGAACTGAAACACGGGGTACATTGGTAGCAGAACTCCTCCAGAGGGTCTGTCAGCTGGAAGCGCGACCTATGGTGTAGGAACAGAGGGGCCAAATTAGAGAAAGAATCACATTCACATCCGAGATTGAACTGGAGCCGCTCTCTCCGAGGTTCAAAGTTCCCAACATTCCCCAGTACAGAGGAAACTCCGATCCCTATGATCATTTGGACGCTTTCAATATCCAGATGGATCTCCAGACGATGAGTCCGCTTGTGAAGTGTCGAGTGTTCCCAGCTACTCGTGGGGATATTCCGCGGACTTGGTTCAGAAGCCTCCCTCCGCGCAGCATCAACAATTGGGAGGAATGCCAGCAGAAGTTCCTGAACCAGTACAAAGCGTTAAAGAGGCGTCTTGCGCCACCCTGTCACCTTTCTACCATCTGTCAACGCCCAGGTGAGCCTTTGAAAGAATACATTAACAGGTTTAGGCGCGAGGTGACGAACGTAGAAAACCCTACGGATGAAGGAGTATTGTCAGCCATCTCATCTGGTCTGAGGAAAGATGGCAAACTATACGAAAGCATATACAGATCCCCCGTGAAGGAGCTGGGAGAATTCTATGAACGAGCGGAAAAAGAGATCCGGTGGGAGGAAGTGACCAATCATAGGAAGACCAGTTCTAAGAGGGACGAAGCTGGTACTTCCAGTCAAGGAAGGAAAAGCAGCAACGGGGGAAGCAACCCTGGAGGGCGAAGAGAAAATCAGCAGGTTGTAAAGAAGGCCAGGGACTGACGAAGGCTGGGAAGTAGTCGAGGACCGGAGTGACCACAGTATCAAGGTCGTTGCAATACATACAATGCCTTGTCGGATACCCAAGATTGAATATTTGCGACTGAGAAGAACAGGGAGAATTTTGGGCCGCCGGCTCCCCTTCAAGGTCCCGAAGGGCGGAGAGACAGGAATAAATTCTGTGCTTACCACAACGACATTAGGCACAATACCTCGGATTGTTGGGTGCTCAAGGATGCTTTTGAGGAGATGATTAGAAATGGTCGTCTGAGGGATTACGTCATGAGGACCCCGAGATAACCATCCCAGCAGCAGCGGCCCCATCAGCATTCAGAAGATCCTCCAACTCAAAATCAGCCGGAGCCGAATTCTACTCAAGGACCCTCCGTCAGAACCATCCATACCATCTATGGGGGACCCTCGCAAGAAGGAGAATCTAACCGATCTCAGGAACGATTTGTGTGTGAAGCCAGACGCGTTCAACCTGTGGGACAGAGAGAGACGGAAGGACCTGCCAAAAAGGCCAGGAAGGTATCGGAGGACATTGTATTTACTGATGAAGACGCGCGAGATGTCCACCTCCCTCACAATGATGCTTTGGTAATCAGGGCGCGCATCGCCAACTCAGTGGTGAAGAGGATCATGATTAGTACTGGCAGCTCCGTGAATGTTATGTACAAAGACTGCTACGATCAGATGGGGATTGGCGACGATCAACTAAGACCATCCCTTGAACCTCTTTACAGCTTCACTGGAGACTCAATCATCCCTGTTGGACAGATCAAATTGCCCTTAACCCTCGGTGACTCCATCCGACAGTCCACAGTGCTGGCGAACTTCCTCATCATCAACTCTCCCTTGACGTATAATGTAGTAATGGGGAGGCCTGCAATGAACGATCTCGACATAGTTGTCTCCACCAAGGCCCTCGTAGTGAAGTTCCCAACTCCCAACGGGGTAGGATGTGTACAGGGCGAACAATCCATGGCTCGCCACTGCTACATTGACGCGATTAGAAAGGGGGTCCAGGGGAAGAAGGCAAAGGTGATTTCAAAACAGGAGTTGCAGGCGATCACTTCATCAGGGATCAGCCACGACTTAGACCCTAGGGAATTCGACGCACATCAAAATACTGGACCGGTAGAAGAGCTTGAGGACGTCCCAATCACTGAAGCGGATACGTCAAGATGTCTCAAGCTGGGTAGAAGTTTGGTCCCGGAGGTAAAATCCCAACTAATCAACTGCCTCAAGAGGAATGCAGACGTATTCGCCTGGAACCATGGAGATATGGTGGGGATTGACTCGAATGTGATGACTCATAAGTTGAACATCGACCCCCGCCATCGGCCAGTCTGCCAGAAGAGGAGACAAATGAACCAAGAACGCAGTAAAACTCTGAAGGAGGAAGTGGACAAGCTCTTGGCCAATAGGTTCATCCGCGAAGTCCAATATCCGGAATGGGTAGCTAATCCCGTGCTGGTGAAGAAGAAAAACGGGAAGTGGAGAACATGCATAGACTTGACGGACTTGAACAAGGCTTGCCTGAAAGACAGTTTCCCTTTGCCCATAATCGATCAGCTGGTGGACGCGACAGCGGGGCATGAACTCCTTAGCTTCATGGATGCTTATTCGGGCTACAACCAAATCCCCATGGACCCCAAGGACGAAGAGTGTACATCGTTCACTACTGACCGAGGGCTGTACTGCTACAAGGTAATGCCCTTTGGTATAAAAAATGCAGGAACTACCTATCAGAGGCTAGTGAACAGAATGTTTGAAGAGCTAATCGGGAAGAGTATGGAGGTCTACGTGGATGACATGCTCGTGAAATCTGAAAAAACTGTCGATCACATCCAGGACCTTGAGACGATGTTCCAGATCCTGAGGAGGTATCAGATGAAGCTCAATCTGCTCAAATGCGCCTTCGAAGTTTTCTCAGGTAAATTTCTAGGTTTCATTGTGAACAATAGGGGGATAGAAGCCAACCTGAAGAAAATCCTAGCTCTGCTGGACATGAGGTCGCCAAGCAATGTGAAGAAGTTTCAGAGTCTGAATGGTCAGATAGCGGCTTTAAGCAGATTCGTGTCTAAGGCCTCCGACAGGTGTGCTCCATTCTTTAAGGTGCTGAAGAAGGCCAGAAACTTCAAATGGATTGATGACTATGAAGCTGCCTTCATACAACTGAAAAAGAGTACATAGGGCGACCCCGCTGCTGACCAAACCAAAGGAAGTGGAGATTCTGACCGTTTACCTGGGGGTATCCCAGCACACCCTGAGCGCGGCCTTGATAAAACAAGAAGGAAATGGAGCACAGGCCCCTGTATACTATGTGAGTAAGAAGCTGATTGAGGCGGAAACCAGATACACCCCAATAGAGCTGCTCGCCTACTATCTGGTGATGGTGTCCAGAAAATTGCGTCCATACTTCCAAGCACACAGAATTGAAGTCTTAACCAGGTACCCGTTAAAGCAAATCCTTCGAAAGCCAGATACCTCCGGCCGACTCATCAAGTGGGCCATCGAGCTCGCCCAGTATGACATCGAATTCAAGTCAAGGCCGGCGATTAAGGGGCAAGCACTGGCGGATTTTATAGCTGAATTCACCGGACCAGTGGACGATCAGGCTGAAACTTCTAAAGGGCCATATTGGGAACTTTTTGTGGATGGATCCTCCTACGAAAGGAGCGCTGGAGCCAAAATTCTGTTGATCAATACTGACGGGAGTAAGTTTCTCTGTGCCCTTAAATTTGGCTTCAGCGAGACTAATAATGAGGCAGAGTACGAAGCGCTATTGGCAGGGCTCCGTCTAGCCAGAAGGATGCAGGCTCAGCGACTAAGGATTTTTAGCGATTCCCAATTGGTGATATGCCAGATAAAAGGTGAATATCAAGCCAAGGGATAAAAAATGGCAGCTTACCTACAGGAAGTTCAGAGATTACTGGGGGCTTTCGAAGCGTTCGAGTTAAACCAGATCCTACACGCCCAAAACTCCCATGCAGACGCTCTGGCTCATCTAGCAACCGCTCAAGATACGAACTGCACCGAAAACATACCTGTAGAATTCCTACCTAAACCAAGTACCAAATCCGGCGTGGAGGTGATGGCTTTGACAGTGGCGGATGGATCATGGATGAGCTCGCCGATTGACTACTTGCAAGAAGGCATACTACCAGAAGATAAGATGGAGGCGCGCTGTCTGCATATAAGAGCAGCCAAGTACTGTATTTATGGTGATGTTCTCTATAAAAGGGGCCTCTCAGCCCCTCTGCTCAGGTGTATTGATGAGTCGGAGTGCACCGCCTTGATGAGAGACATACATGAAGGACATTGCGGCAACCACACTGGAGGACTCTCCCTAGCCCAAAAGACGCTCATACCGGGTTTTTACTGGCTGACAATGAAGTAGGACGCCATCGACCTGGTAAGGAAGTGTGATAAGTGTCAGAGATTCTCTAAGATTCCCCGAGCTCCACCAGCCTATCTTCGTCAGATGATCAGTCCGTGGCCCTTCGCCATCTGGGGCATGGACCTAATCGGACCTCTCCCAGTGGGTCAGGCGAGGTGCAAATACGCCTTTGTGGCCGTCGATTACTTCACCAAATGAGCAGAGGCAAAGGAGCTGGCCGAGATCTCCACGACGAAGATTGAGAAATTCGTGTGGGATAACATAATCTGCAGGTTTGGCATCCCCCAACAGCTGGTGACGGACAACGGGACCCAGTTCACAAGTGAACAATTTCAGGAGTTCTGCAGCAGTCCTGGCATCATCAAGAGCTTCTCCGCGGTTGACCATCCGCAAGCTAACGGTCAGGTAGAAACGATCAACAAAATCATCAAACAGATCCTGAAGACGAAACTTGAGGCTAGAAAGGGAGCATGGGTTGACGAGTTACAGAAGGTGTTGTGGGCCTACCATACTACCGCCCGCAGTACTACCGGAGAGACCCCCTTCTCAATGGTCTACGGGTCTGAGGCCATGGTTCCAGCAAAATTCAAAGTCTACAGTCACCGCAGGGCAAGCTTCAACCTTGATGACAACAACCAACTTTTGGCCGCCAGCTCAGATTTGCTTGAGGAGTCAAAGGAAGCTGCTCGTCTTAGGATGGCCGTCTACCAGCAGAGGATGGCCAAGCACTAAGACAAAAAAGTCGGGGTACGTCAATTCAAACCAGGTGACCTTGTCCTATGAGAAGTCCTACCTGGTGCTCGCAAAGCGAGTGAAGGAGTGTTGGGATCGAACTGGGAAGAACCTTACGTGATTCACGAAAGCCTGAAGAATGGGGCCTACCACCTGGCAGACATGGACGGAGCAATTCTACCAAGAGCTTGGAATGCCATCCACCTGAGAACATACTATACCTGAATGTTGTATTTTCATTTGCTGTCGCTGTTCTGTCACATATGTAAAACAAGCCATGTACAGACATAATGAGAATCGTCTATCAATTATGATGAATTATTGCTAACATCAAATGCCTATGTACGTTCTTATTTAAGGTACCTCACCACAAAACGGCAAAGCGTCAGCATAAAGCTCCAACATCTGATGGCCCTAAGGGGCAGGAGGGGTTAAAACGGCCATGAGCCGGCGCACCTAATCACCACTCACTGACTGGCCTCCCCCTCCACTTTCTCACACGAACAAAAATAAAGGGCCTGATCGAAGTGACACTCGGCCCGTTCACTCCATTATGCAGTAGATGCTCAGGCTAGGGCCTTGTGAGCGCAGCTGAGGTCCCAAACTCCACAACTCTCTCTGTAGATGCTCAGGTATAACCTTGTGAGCGCGCAGCTGGAGAGGTTCACTCCATTATGCTGTAGATGCTCAGGCTACGGTCTTGTGAGCGCAGCCGAGGTCCCAACCTCCATAACCTCGCTGTAGATGCTCAGGTATAACCTTGTGAGCACAGCTGGAGAGGTTCACTCCATTATGCTGTAGATGCTCAGGCTACGGCCTTATGAAGGCAGCCGAGGTCCCAACCTCCACAACTCTCGCTGTAGATGCTCAGGTATAACCTTGTGAGCGTAGCTGGAGAGTTTCACTCCATTATGCTATAGATGCTCAGGCTACGACCTTGTGAGCGTAGCCGAGGTCCCAACCTCCATAACTCTAGCTGTAGATGCTCAGGTATTACCTTGTGAGTGCAGCTGGAGAAGATAATCATCCTGTATGACTCATACTCTTGCTGTCTGAACGTAACCAGTCACCAACTTCGACAGCGGTTAGAAAGACACGTCCATAGCCTACCCAGTCTCCATCTGGTTTCCTTTCTTCCTCAACACACTCATTATTAACTTCCGTATCTTCTACCGTGCATGTATATATATATTGGAGGTATTACGACCCCGCACTATGGGATCAAAATTATTCATCTATCTTCGAGGATTCTTTTCTGCCCCTCAGATTATTATGAATATTGGGGATCACCCGCTGGATATCTTCCACAACCCTAAGGATCCCTTTTCTTATTATACCTCCTCAAAGGTACGTATAGAGGCGGTCAGCCCCTCTATTATTTTTATTTGTTGTCTATCTCGCAGGGTATACTTATTCACAATCTACTATGACTGCGCGCGTCTGAAAATAAGAAAGCGACAGAGCAAATTGAAAAAATCCTATTGAGATAATGATCAAACGATAGCTACTGATTGTTCAAAAAACAGGACAAAAATATTAATTACAATCAGATCGAGGTTTAAAGATAAGTCTTATCTATAAAAAATAAAATAAAATATCAAAATAGTTTGTTTCAAGGTGCTTTGGAGGAGTTGGCAGTAGTGTCCGCGGGAACCTTTGAAGAGCTGGAGGGGATGTCCTTGGGATCTTTACTGTTGGAGGCTCCCTGAGAAGATGAGCTTTGTCCCCCATCCTTTGCCAATCCCTAAGGAGCTGAGGAGGAACCGCCCTAGGTTGCTGGGGCACCAGTCTGAACGAGTGGCGGGTCAGAAGCCTTCTGCGGGGCTGGACGAATTATTTCCTTCTGCGTAGCTTGTGCCGCCTTCGCCTGGGCATCTCTGGCAGCATGAGCCTCGTATTTCTTCACCTCCTCCACCGCTTCCTTTTCAAGGTACGAGTAATCCAGCTCTTGATGATTTAGCCACGAAGTGTACAGGAACTTGCTGCTTGTCTTTTTAGTGGCCTCCTTCCAAGCTTGCTTAGCTTGGAGGTCCGCCTTGCGATACGCTTCCTGTACCTGAGCAAGCTAACCTTTTGTCGCAATCAGATTCCTCTCGGCTTTGTCAGCCTATTTCTTCTGAAGGACAGCCTCCTCGGTGATCTTGTCTATGTCCTCGGTGGCTTTCGCGAGTGAGGTAGAGGCAGCAAGCCGAAGCCTCTTCTCCTTCTTCGTGGTCTTATCTGCATCCTTAAGTTTCTACTCCAGCTCAAAAATGGTCTTCTCAGCAGTCACAGACCCCTCTTTGAGACTCTGAATCTCAGCCTCCAGTTCCCTGTTCGCCTCCTCAAGAGCAGCCCTTTCCCCTATCAGGTCGGGGTGGTCCTGATGCATCTTCATCATGGCCAATAAAGCCTGAAGGGATAGTATATTAATGACGTATATGGGTATGAAATGTGATTACAAAGCAATAAACAGAACTTACAAGCACGTTGCAGCGCGCAGCATAGTCGACCAACTGATCCCCGCGAATGTGCTTCTGGTAGACATCTGGCTTGTTGGGACCCAGTAGCATTGGCAGTCGATCCAGCAAGTCGTCGAAATATTCCCCCGCGTTGACCTCAGGGGTTGGTCCCTCGTCAGCTCCCCCGGTCGTGGCTGTCTTCTCCTTGCCCTTGCCTTTGGATCTTAGGCGCTTAGCAGGGGGCTCCAATGCCTCCTCGCTCTCCTTTTCAACCTTTGAAGTTGAAACTCCCCTCTCGGCGATGCCCCTTGAGGAAAGTACCTGTTTCACAGTCTTCTTCGCCACGCTCTTGAACCTCACCCTAGGCTATTTGGCAGACGGAGCATCAGCTGTGCCTGACGGATCTGTTGACGAAGCTGGGGGCTCTTTCGAACCGGTTACCTCCACCTCCGGCTCCCTAGTTTCAGCTGCCGACGAGGAATGGGGAGAGACCATCTCAAGATCCACCATTGTTTTGTGCTTTTTTTAGGCTGGGGCAGAAGTTCCTTCACCGGGTTTTGAAAAGACTAATTTGACTTCCCAACCCTTTCGCACTCCAACGTCGAAGGCTAACTTCAAAGGTTCTTTATCCCAAGTGCGAGCCCGTATTTCCTCAAGGAGGAGTTGTTTGGAAGATAATCGTCCTCGGGATCCTTCACCTTGGTGAATCTCTTCAACACTTTTGTCTCCTCGTCTATGAGACTGACCACTCCTTTGATGAAAGCTGCATACAAGGATGAAGAATATTAGTGATACTGAGGCATGAAGACAAATGTGTGCATGCTCCGGTAGCGAGCTGAAATAAGCCTACCATGACCATTATTGAAGTCGAAATGGACAAGTCTCTGTAGGGATAAATAAGAGGCGTAGAACCACCAAGACTATAATCCCCCACGTTCGATTTACCAGCCTTCAATGGCAAAAATGCCTTATAGGGGGAATTACTAGCGGTTATGTAGTAAATGCCGTCTCGTTTAGTGTCGTGAGGGTTAGTGGTGGACTTAAAGAAATAGAGACTTTGAATTATATTTGAGGTTGGTGGCGAAAGGCCGTTCTTAAGGAAGATGTAGGCCAGGGTGGTAATCTGTGCATAGGAGTTTGGCGTTAGCTGGAAGGGGGCTATTTCTAAGTCATTTAGAAGGTTTATTAAGTATGGGGGAACCGGGAACCTAAACCCCGATTTCACATGTTGGCGGCTGACCGCTATGAATTCATTAGGAGGATCAGTCGCATGGTTGCGATGAGCAGGAACCATGACGCGGTAATGGTATGCATCGGCCACAGTTTTAAGTTCTCCAAGGGTTATTTGGGAGTCATGTTGGTAAAAGTTCTGATAGGCAAAGGTCTCCCCTGGCCCAGAGGAACTCGACGTATCCCCACTACCCTGAGCGGTCGCGCTTGAGGAGCCCCCATTGTGGTGAGGAGACCTCCCTCCAGAGTTTTCTTCACTAGACATGACTCGGAGGTATCGGAGTCCATGGCTTGACATCTACAAAAGAAACAGCTAGTTAGGCTGCTGACAGCCAACCAGACTCAAAGAACAAAAGAAGCCTAAATCCACTAAGCCTAAGCGTCAAACCGTGCGCCTAGGAAGCCATGAGAGGGAGGGGATAAGGGTCTCATTCTATAACATTTCTCCCATGATTGAGGAAAGAAAGGAAAAGAAGCGAGCAAGCTACCTTATACCGTTACTAGACTTTACTAGACTAGAGACAGCACGGAGGTCATCCGCCCCAACTGGTCCAGGTTCTCAAATAAGCAAGTGCAACATAGAAAGTGAAAGACAACAATGACGAAGACAATACAAATAGGGGAGAAGAGCTTTACCTTGGGTATGATGGAGACCGGTGGTTGCAGGTGAAGACTGTTAAACAGAGATGAAAAATCAGAGCAGAGAAAGAAGACGATGAAGATGCCTATGAATCTTGAAAATGCCAGAAAAATAAGAAAATGAGGCGTCGTTCTTTTTAAAATAATTTAATTTAGCCCCAACCGTTGGATCAAGACAGCTGTGTAACCACCCCCAATCTGACGACGTGGCGTGATTCCCAGGATTTTGTCATCATGCAGCCTGTCAGTTGAGTGACATGCATTAAATGCATACGGCGCATGTTGTGACCTGTAACCACTGTTTAGGGAAGCTCCACGTGGCCTAGGAATAAAGTGGAATTTAAAAGGTACTGTAACCGCTCTCTTTTTGTAACTGTTCTCGCCTATTCTTCTTTTTGGAATATATATCTCCTGGTCCTCTTTAAAGCACCAAGAGCAAGGGGGCTTTATGTTATGGATAAATTAGCGATCAGGATAATCGGGCCCAGACAGATCTACAATGCAGGCCCAGTGGCCTAGAAGCCCAATTATCCGTTATTACTCCAATCCAGTCTCCCGTAGGAGGGGTCCATTAGTGGGCGCTTGTCGTGACCTCTGATCACTATCGCTCAGCCTGACCGCTGATTCTGACCGCAGACGCCCTATTCTGAAAGCTGGATGTGACCGCTATCTTCTTCGCCATTCAGATCGCCATGTTCTCCGTCAGCTTTATTTGTTGAGTTTGACCGTTTTTCCTTATCGCTGGCCGTTGGCTCTCATCTCTCAGACTTATCGCTAGCCGCCATCCGTGACAACTAAGCCTGCTGGCCAGATTATCCGCCATGATAGGCCGACTGCCTCTCCGCCCATCCTGTCCGACCGAGATGTTCCCCAGGAGGAGCCATCCGTCAGAGATATCCAGCAAGTCCTTCTCGTCCAAGATGACCTGGTAAGCTGATCGCTGATCTCTGAGCGTGACCGCATACCGACTCCTTCACTCGTTATATCGCCCGCCTCACTGCCACGACCAGCGGCGGACGTGCCGGCTCATAATCCGCCTCCTCGACTCTTCAGATAGACAGACGATTCAGAGATTCTCTTATTCTCCCGCCTGACTCGGTACTCGATCTGCTGGAAGATCCGTCTCCGCCTTGCTTCTGAAAGTCTTGAGTCAGTATAAGTCAACAACGCCATGCAGAGTACAGTTCCAAAGCTTGCCATGCACGCTATGTTCGCTAGAAGCTGTGATCATGACCTTGACAACCCATCATGGCATATCCGACCCAGTCATTAGAAATCTCTCTCGGGCAGACCTCGGATGCGACGGATTTGGCCGCATTTAATGTGTTTTCGGCCGCATTTAATGCACTGACAGCCGCATTAATTGAGATTCCGGCGCATTAAATGCTGTCTGTCATTGTAACTGTAGCTAACTGTTTGCTTTTGTCTTATTCTGTTTTACTATAGCATGTCCCATTCCTCTATAAATAGGAGGCGATTTTTACTGTAAAAATGATCCAATTTCTGAGGGTCGTTGCTCTGCCGAAATAGTGAGAGAGTGAACAGTGGACGTAGGCATCTTTTTGGGTCGAACCACTCTAAAAATCTTCTATGTCTTCTCCTCCTCGCCTCTAACCTCTCTTTCTCATTCTTATTGCTTTGCATGCTTTCCATTGACTGTCCGAAACTGTAGCTTGGGCCCTAAAACAACGTCGTTGACTAAGGAAACCATTTTCCGACGTTAACAGATTGGTTCATCTTAATTTTCTAAAGTTAGCAAATACTGATAGTAAAACCATTATATATATATATAAAAGATAATAACTAATGAGTGTGACGTTATAGCTTATGAATGTAGTTAAACTAGGTTTAGTAACTTTATTGAAGCAACATAATAACATGACAAGGCTATAAATACTATACTAGTAGTATGTTTACTTGATAGATTAAAAAATGAGAATTGAGAATGAAAACAATTTTATTGTGGTTACTTACTCTAAAATCATTCCGTAATAGAAATGAAATTGTGAGTCGCATATGAATTTGAGGTTGTAGAATGAGAATTCTATTCTCTCATCACACTTAGGAATCTTATTCTCATTCCCTTTTGTAAGGTAGAATATCTCTTATACTCATCTTTAAAAATAATAATAATATAGATACACAATATATATTAAATCATGACTTTTTGTATAAAAAAATGCTTACAATAATATTGTTACGAAAGTTTTTTAACAATATTATTGTAAGCATATTTTTAGGTAACATTTTATATATAAGAAAAAATCATGACTTGATATATATTACAAATACATAATATGCTTTAAAAAAAAAAATAGATACACAATATATTTGTAATAATATTGTTAAGAATTTTTATTTTTTATCCTATTATGACGAGTTATATGAGAAAATATAACACTGCATTTTAAAAATAATTTTATTTATTCTAATTAATCCTTAATTTTAACCAAAGACATTTTTGTAACTTGTAATAAATCTAGTCTTATTGCAAAGTAAAGTAAATACTTGAAGTGTAAACAACTTAGTTTGATTCAAATACATCATTTTAATTTCAAGTTATTTCGATTCTTATAGTTGAAATAAACACACCATGGGTTTTATTGACTCAAATCAAACTCGATCTTAGTAAGAGATCTTGATATCATAACATGTATCATTTGACCCATTTATTCTACGAGATGAAAATTTTTTTTCTTTTTTTTTATTCTCTCTCTTATCCTGAAGAAAACATATGTTTTTTTTTTTTTAATTTTTAATTTATTAGTGCTATTAAGTATATTTTATACTATTTAAAATAATAATGAAATTTATTTTAATATTAGTATCAATTATAAATGTAGGTTGTATGCTACTACATAAAGGGTTGTGAATTATATTATTATATATTAACAAAATGGTTAAATAACTATGTAGTTTTACCAATCTCAAAAAAAAAAAAAAAAAAAAAAAAACCTTAGTGGTTTTACATTTTTGACCTATCAGCTCACCCTAATTATTACAAATTTTGATATTTAGCAAGCTCATTTTATCATTGTTTATTTTTATGTTACTGTTTTATGTATAAATTACCAAATCCATTTTTAGATTTTCAAAATAAAAAAAAAAAAACAAAAAAAAAAAAACATTGTTTTATTATCACTTTCATTTTTTTTTTATGCAACAACAAAATAAAACGCCCTCTTAGACACTCAATCTTTTTTAAAATTATCTTAAAAACCATAATTAAATTGTATTTCAAAAAAATATACTTCATGAATTTGAAAATAAAATTTTTGGATACTAAAAATTTCTAAACTACTAAATATAATTTTTGTTGTGCCACAATCTTTGAAACCCATTTTTTTACCCCGCTAACATTTCTAGAGTCAAATAAGATAATCAAATTCAGAAGGTTCAAATCACACAATTTGAAGTAACTTTTTGCATTCCATTTCATCAAACCAACTAGAATCCATTTGATAAATTAATGGATCAATAAACAAGAGTTTAATCTATAATAAGCATATTAAAACTTCATAAATGTAACAATAGTGGTACACAAAAAATTAAACATAACAACCTTGAATGCATGTCTCATTAACACTATTAATTATTGTAATACTAGTTGATATGCTATAGAAAATCTTATTAAGCACATCATGACAGGACCCGACCCAGATTCTCTCTAATGAATCTAGGGATCCAGCCAAGCACCCCATGAAACATTTCTGAAACCCGACTAATAAGGCTCAAAAAGGTATCGTAGAATGAACCCATAACTAGTTTTCAAACTTTTAGTATATAAAATTCATTCATTTTAAAATTTGATTTCAAGTATGTAGCGGATAAGCATATAATTTAAAATATTATCATAAAAAAGTAAATATCTAAAACATGCATGTATTTAAATAAAGTGCTACAATTTCTGCTCATGAATATAAAAATATGTAGATTACATGGCTAAGTTTAAATTGCGAACTTGCATAAAAAGGCTAAGCAGCGTCGTTTGTCGAAGTCCACCTAGTCCGGAGGGGCACATTGGAATATTGGTCACCTATTTCTGCACCTGAGGAGATTTTTAAAATAAAACATTATGAGTTATTAAGTCCTAGCAGTGTGTACGCATTTATATAAAGATTTTTTCTCGAAAACATTTAGAAAACATTTTTCTTTTAAAATAATTTTATTTCTAAAAGCTTTAAGTTTTTATAAAATTTCTATAAGTTTCAACAAGTTGTTTAAAAGTGTTAAATTTTTCTAAAAATAATTTCTTTCTAGAATATGTTTTTAATGGTATACTAGCTTTTCTAAAAATCTCTAATGGCTACCCAAAGAAACTAAAACGATAAAGGCAGTTGGACCAACTCCGCTCAGTGTGGAAGGTCACATGGCATAAAGGTTAGCATCCCTCACCATGACAAAGCTACTAAGATGTCTTGTATACACATGTGGTAGAACTATCATCGCTCAGCATACGTCGAGAAATACCCCACAAGTATAGAGAGCGACTGACAGACTCGATTCCCCCGATATTAACAGGACTAGCCTTCACAAACTATTATTATATACTGCAGGGTATACCGACTGAGTCTAAACTAGAAGGTCATGCTATAAATACTTAAGCTGTTCACTAGGTTTGAAAAATTTTTCTTTTCTTTTCTACAATTTCTTTAAATTTCTTTTTCATGCTATAAAAGGAAATAGATATATATTGTATACTATTTAAAATAACTATTAATCCTCATACTAAGACATAAGGCATTTATAAACTAAAACATGAAACGAAAGCTATAAAGTGTTTGCGTAATAAACTAAAAAATCATTTAATAAAAATGTTTGCACACTGACTATTTGCTTCCCAATTTACTTCACTTCTGCCACCAAGTGATCTTCTGAATAGCACGCTACGCCACCAAGCTTCTCTCGGTGTTCTGCTTTGCTCTCCAACTTGCCCATTGCTTCAACCTTACCAGATCAGATCTGGTTCTCAAATCTGTGATTCACCTTTTGGCAATTCAACCTTCTCTTCTGACGGCAGAACTCAGTTTGCTATGATGGTGGTAGTAACTTGCTCCCCTCTTCTGCTGAGCTCTCTCTCTCTCTCTTTTTCTCTCTCCAGATTTTTCTTCACTCTTCACTCTCCTTCTCTTTCATCGACTCACACCTCACACGCTTATTTATAGGCGTGGGTCAGGCTCGTCTTTTACCTTTAAAGTTCTTTAAAATTATATTATATCTCATTCTAGAGAATTCTCTATTATCACAATGTTTTTATCCTTTCCACTTATTTACGATTCTACCATTCTTTAAAAAAAATGACATTTTTCTCTTATGTCCCTCAACTCTTTGTAATTTTAATTTAGAGCAAATTACAATTTAGCTACCCAGTTGAAACGCATTATCAGGCGGAGCAACTGTTTCGCTTTTATTATAATTGACCCCCTACCGTTAATGAACTTCGGTTAGTTTTAACTGGTACGGGGTAAAATTGTCTTTTAATGTTTTATTATTTAAAAAATTTTTTAAAACTTTAAAAATACTCTCTCTCTCTCTCTTCTCTCAGCCATTTGCCGTGTCTGTCTCTTCTTCTTCTTCTCTTCTTCTGCTTCTTCTTCTTCTCTTCTTCTGCTTTTTCTTCTTCTCGAACCCGATCTGGGTTCTGATGAACCAGATCAGAACCTAGATTTCTGGGTTCATCACGAACCCAGAAATCTGGGTTCGGGATGAACCCAGAAATCTGGGTTCATCACGAACTTTCTGGGTTCATCCCGAACCCAGGATCTGGGTTCTCGAAGAACCCAGATCTTGGGTTCGGGATGAACCCAGAGTTTGGGTTCGCGACGAACCCAGATCTGGGTTCACGAAGAACCCAGAGTCTGGGTTCGCGTCTGGGTTCTTCGCGAACCCCGATCTGGGTTGAACCTAGATCGGGGTTCGCGAAGAACCCAGATTCTGGGTTCGTCGAAGCCAAAGACGAACCCAGAATCTGGGTCCTTCGCGAACCCGAATCTGGGTTCCCAGTGAACCCAGATCTGGGTTCGATAATGAGGTTGATTTCTGATTTTGCTTTTCTTCAGTTTGATTGATAATTTTGTGGGTGATTGTGAGGTTGATTACAGTGATGATGTTGGGTTTGATGGTTTTCTGGGAGATTGATTATGTTAAGATTAATTGATGATGTTTGAGGTCATTATTTGGGTTTCCAGGAGTGAATTGATGATGTTGGGTGATTGTTGATGATGTTTAAGACCATTTTTTGGATGTTTGGGATCATTTCTGGAAACCCAAACAAAATCTGGGTTTATCTGGGTTTCCTGGAAACCCAGAATGGATTTCCAGACAACTGGAAACCCAAATTCTGGTGGCAATTGAAAATCTGGTTTCCAGTTTCTGGAAACCCAGATTCTTAAAAAAAAAAAAATTCCAATAGATCAGCACAGGAATTTTAACAGTAATTGCACATAAATTAAAAAGATTTTTCAATTTTTTAAGGTTAATTCGATCAACTTTAACCACTAAGGGTATTTTCGTCTTTTACTTATTTTACACTATTTTCAGTTATATATAACGGAAATTTGCTAACGGAAGAGGGTAAATTGTAATTATATTAAAACAATTGCTCCGCCAGTAAAAACGTTTCAACCGGGTAGTCTTTTTGTAATTTGCTCTTTAATTTATTTCAAAAACTTTCAAAAATTTACAAATATTAAATTTTCACTTCTAAATATTTAAAAATCATTTTTATTAATTTACCAAAAGGATACATTTGTACATTTTTTTCATTCCGTACATATGTATAGTAATATCTTCGGGAGAGAGTATTACACTTCTTCCCCCCTTTAATAAAATTTCATCATCGAAATTACATATTATACTAAAAAAGATAAGGGTGACGGGTCCCTATCCTTCTAAGCTACTATTTTTGTAGAATAAGGAACTCGCCGGCACCCCACGGTCACTCTCCAGCCGATATCCAGGTCGATTGAAGAATTTTCGTGAAGCAAAGCCGAATTAACTACTAAATAGCCATATAATTGTAATAAAATCCATTTGGAGTTTAGAGAAAATTTTGGCAGCATAACGACTGTGTTTCGGTAAATCCAAAAAATTTATTTCCTATAAGAAACTTTTAAAACATTTCTAAATTTTCATATACGCCAATTACTGCAATCGGATTAAAATCCGGTAATCACAATCAACCACAATAGTTTATATAATGTAACAATTCATAACTAAAACTAAAGTCATTTTCATAAAATAATATTCTATAACTATTAACCTGTTTATAACGTACAAGTCACAAGCTTTATACAAAACTTTAACTCCTATAAATTTGCCAAAATCATACATTGTTTCTACTATTTAATTATGTTCACCACAGCACTTTTATTATATTGGAGTCGAGGTCCTAGCTTCTGATGCACCCGTGCCTGTACCTGAAATGTTTTGGGAATTGTAGGGAATGAGCTACTAGCCCAGTGAGTGTCATAAAATTTTGTTTAAATTGCAATAACTATTAAAATACATAATTATGAATTCAAATGCATTAACTATGAATTTAAATTCCTTTCATGATAAATACTAACTTATAAATTTCTAAAATCAGTTTCTGCTGTCATAATCAAATTTATAGCATTTCTCTATTTTTTCTACTAGTCAATCATATTCTAATGGTACTCTAGGCATCACGGCAAAGTGGAATTCTACATCACTAATACCGTATAGGGTGACAAGGCGAAATTCTACATCGCTCAAGTCTCAATCCGGTGAATGTGGTGGAATTCTACATCACCACAAAATAGATAGCGCGCTAACTCTATATACTCCACACGTGCAAAGCATGACTCTGGACTGACTGACTACTAAAGTCCCATTTTCTCGCTGTTAATGACACGCCCCGACTATGCCATGCACGATAGGAGTACTCTGACCGGTAATATCTCCAATGCCTTAAGAAGTACCAAAACATAAATCGTTTGCATAATATAAATAAATTTCAGCATAATGAATTTACTAAATGGAAGGAAATTTAACTAAATTTAAATCTATTTTCAAAACACATTTTGTTTCGTAAATTCTAGGTAAAAAGAAAGACACTCACTAATTGGCGATTTCCTCCGATCGGATTTGTCTATGGACCACTCGAGGGCTCACCTACATTAATTACACATTAACCTTTCAATAGAGCTCATTAAATTTATTTACTTCACACATTATACTCATCAATTAACAAATTCTCATTTAGGCAACTTCATGCCAATTTTTCTACTTAGTTCTCTATAAGTTCTCATACTAATTAACTCATCTCATGCTTGTCTACATTACAAACTTTCATTCTCATATAATTCCTCATACTAAACATATTCAAAGCACACTTTAAAATCTTCCTAAAGTTCATTGAAATACATTAACACAATTAGGCATTAAACTAGTTTAATTGCCGATTTTTGTGTCATTTCAATACCAATTCAATTTCATTCAATTTCTACCTTCATATATCATCTAAATAAGCATTAAAATCACTTAAACACATAACAAAAAAAATTCTGGACAGCCTGGTATCATCATGGCCGAACAGCCCCTTCTTTGCTTCATTAACATTATTTTTTCAGCTCTAATCATTTCCATGCACAAACTATCCTTCCCACATGCCTCTAATTTATTCAAAATCATTCTCAAAGCACTAGTACATCATATACTAATATTATCAAGTGACATAGCACTCATAATTCTCATGAATCCAAATCAACCTTTACTAAATTTCCATGACTTCCTTTCTAGATTTCATGTATTTCAACATTAAAACAACTCAACTAATAGAATTTCTTCTACTTCTTGCTAGGGCTGAAGTTTACATGGCCTCTAAATCATCATATTACTTCACTTAAATTCTCAAAACACTTCACAAAATTAATTCACTTCACTTAGGCATTAAACCAAACACATGGAGAGCACTTAAATTAATCTCTACACCAACATAAGAATTTTACTAGTTTCTTACCCCTTTGTGCTTTCAATTTGCTAAGCCAACCTCCACACCAATTCAAGCTACAAATCTAGTCTTTCACATGCCAAGAACACCACCAAGAAATTAGATTACCATGAGCCTAACTCAAACCTCCACAACAATTAAAATTTTCATGAAATCAATACTTGAACTTACCAAATTTTTATAGAGAATCAACTAGGAAGGCTAGAGACTTGATTTTTGGGTTCAAAAGCTTAGGATTCAACCTTGAAAACCCCTAGATCACTTGCTCCTTGGCTGATTTTCCTTCACCCTTTTTCTTCCTCACTTGGCCGAATGGCCTCCTTGTCTCTCGTTTTCTATTTTGCTTTGTTTCTCAAATTTCCAGCACATTCTCTTCCTTATATAAAGACTTGCAATTGTTACTTGTTCCCTTGTCTTTCAAATATTATAAATTGACCACTCTAAATAAAACAATAACATTAACATGTTAACTTTTACTAACTTTTCAATTAAACCCAACATACCTCTACATATATATATATATATGTTTTAAGGTTGGCCTTAATTACTTTGCTTTCCATTTGTTTTAATATTTCAAAATGCCATTGAGTGATGTGTTCTTCTCTAATTGGTCCAAATTCTAAGATTATCTCTCACATTAATTAAAATTCTAGCATTTACATTCTAGCATTCGAATTTAAATTGACATGCTCCAACATTATTAATTAATTTACTATACATAAGTACGATACTACTAATATTAGGGAGGGTGGTTTACAAAGGGTAACTCTAATACATCTAATCTTCATGCTCCTAAATGGCCTCTTCTACTTCGTGATTCCTCCACAATATTTTGACTAAAGGAATAACTTTATTTTGCAAGACTTGTTCTTTGCGATCTAAAATCTGAACCGATTTTTCTTCATAAGTCAAGTTTCTCTTTAGCTCTATCGGTTGTTCCCCACATATATGGGAGAGATCGGGAATGTCCTTACGGAGTATAGATACATGAAATATATTATGAATCTTACTCAGCTGCGGTGGGAGCTCTAATCGATAAACTATGGATTTCACTCTTTCAACGACCTCAAATGGCTCGATATAATGCGGGCTCAACTTATCACGCTTTCCAAATCTGAGCACGCCTTTCCAAAGGGATATCTTGATAATACTCTGTCACACACTTTGAACTCGAGGTCCTTACGACTGTTATCTGCATAACTCTTCTGTCTATCGCTTGCCACTTTAAGCTTGTTTTTAATAATCTTAATCTTATCCATCGTAATTTGGACAAGCTTAGGACCTATCAATTTCCTCTTACCTATCTCATCCCAACACACTAGAGTTCTGCACTTTCTCCCATACAAGCTTTATAAAGCGTCATACCAATGCTGGATTGATAACTATTATTATACGTGAACTCCATAAGCGGTAGGTGCATATCCTAACTTCCTTTGAATTTCAAGATGCATGCTCTGAGCATATCCTCAAGTGTCTGGATTGTTCTTTCAAACTGTCCGTTCGTCTGAGAGTATAAGACTGTATTGAAACTTAGCTGAGTACTTAAGGCTTTCTATACTCTGGGCTAAAACCTTGAAGTAAATTTGGGATTCCAATCTGATACGATTGGAACTGGCGTACCATAGAGTCTGACTATCTCGTCTATGTAGAGCTGCACTAATCTACTTAGGGAATAGCTGCTCTTGATCGGTAAGAAATGGATGGATTTAGTCAATCTATCTACTATTACCCATATCGCATCATGCCCCCTCTCGGTGCATGGAAGCCCTACAATGAAATATATGGTAACATGCTCTAATTTCTATTCTGAAATAGAGAGTGGCTGTAGTAATCTCGTTGCATTTTGATGTTTTGCTTTAACTTGTTGACAAATGAGGCATCGAGATACGAATTCTACGACCTCTCCCTTTATTACTTTCCACCAGTAATGCTTTTTCAGGGTACGATACATCTTTATGCTGCCCGGATGCATGATATATGCTGAACAATGAGCTTTTTCCATGGTATCCTTTTTCAAATCGCTTATATCTGGCACGTATAAATGTCGTTCTATCATCAACGTACCATCTTCCCTGACTGTAAAATCGGTCCTCTAACCCGCTTCGACTTCTTGCCTTGGCCTTATCAACTGGGGATCTTGCCACTATAGTTCCCTTATCTGATTCACCAAAATAGGGTGAACATGGAACGTAGCTAACAATGCCCCCTGAGTTTGCTACACCTAGCTCGATTCCTAACGATCTCAACTTTGCCAAAAGCAGAAGATATACTGTTCTTAGATGACCTAGGGAACTCATTGGTCGCCCACTTAACGGGTCTGCCACTATATTAGCCTTCCCTGGGTAGTATTCTATTGTACAGTCATAATCTTTAATCAACTCTAACCACCTTATCTACCTCAAATTTAACTCTTTCTGAGTGAGTAACTATCGCAAACTCTTGTGATTTGTGAAGATCTGACAAGGAATACCATACAATGCTTCAAAATCTTTAATGTAAAAACTATAGCTACTAGCTCTAGGTCATAGGTAAGGTAGTTCTGCTCATGCTTCTTCAACTACCTAGAAGTATATACTACCACTCTACCATTCTACATCAGAACACACCCCTAACCCTATCTTGAGGTATCACTATAGATGGTGAAATCGTCTTCCCCTATTTGTAACGTCAATACTGGAGCTGATATCAATCTTCTCTTCAGCTCATTGAAACTTTGTTGGCAAGCATCTGACCATTCAAATCTCTCTTCCTTTCTAGTCAATCTGGACAGTAGGGCTGCTATCCTTGAAAACCCCTCTACGAACTTCTTGTAATAACATGTCAATCCGAGGAAACTTCGAACCTTTGAAACATTGGTAGAGGATCTCCAGCTTCTTGTCGCTTCTATTTTCTAAGGATCTACACTTAATCCCTTGGTTGAGATTACATGACCCAGGAAAGCAATATTGTCTAGCCAAAATTGGCATATGCTATAATTTTCATACAGCTGATGCTTTCATATGGTCTGTAGTACTATCCAGAAATGCTCTACATGCTCCTCATAGCTACTTGAATATATTAGGATGTCGTCGATAAATACCATCACGAACTTATCTAGATATGGCCTGAAGATCCTGTTCATCAGATCCATGAAAGTTGTTAGGGCATTCGTTAATCCGAATGGTATGACAAGGAACTCATAATGTCTATAGCCAGTTTTGAAAGCAGTTTTCGGAACATCTTCTTTTCGGATTCTCAGCTGACGGTTTCCTAACTTCAGGTTGATCTTCGAATAAACTTTGGGTCATGACAGCTGATCAAATAGATCATCAATTCTCGAGAGCGGATACCAATTCCGAATGGTCACCTTGTTCAACTGTCTATAATCTATGCATAACCTTAACTCCTATCATTTTTCTTAACGAACAAAATTGAAGCTCCCCATGGCAAATGACTGGGTCTCATGAAACCTTTATCCAATAATTCTTCCATCTGCATCTTTAGCTCTCTCAACTCAGTTGGAGCCATTCAGTATGGGGCGATAGAAATTGGCTCAGTTCTCGAAATTAGATCTATCTCAAATTTTATTTCCCGGTCTGGAGGTAAACTTGGAAGGTCTTCCGGGAACACATCCGAAAAATCTCTAACCATAAGGATATCTTCTAATCTCGTTACATCATTTCTTACCTCTACTACATAAGCTAAATATCCCTAGCACGATTTCTAAGCACCTTACTAGCTTTCATTGCTAACATGATGCTGAAAGAAGACGACTTCCGTACTCCACGGAACATGATATCAGGCTCCCTAACTCTAATAAACTTGATTTCCTCTCGGAAGCAATCCACCGAAGCTTGATGTACGGATAACCAATCCAATTCTAATATAACATCGAAGTCATGGATATCCAGTACAATTAGATTTGCCGAAAACTCTCTTCCCTCAATGACCACTGCAGTTCCTTCGAATACTTCCTTTGTCCGATGGGAATCCTCGCTAGGAATGGACACTATCATATTATACCCTAGGGATTTTGGTTCAACGCCAAAAATCCTAGCAAAGCTTTTAGACACAAAAGAATGTGTAGCCTTAGGGTCTATTAATGCATATGTATCACAGTCTAACACTGAAATCATACCTGTCACAACCTCGAGGGAGGCATCTGTATCCTACTGCATCATCGTGAATACTCTGACTTGAACAAGGGGTCTACCTTGTTGGCTTTCAGATGGTACACTTCTGTCTGATGCTCTGCTCGACTAGCCAGAACTAGTGGCCCCTCTAGCTTGAGAACTCTTCTGATTTGGTATCTGACCTCTACTAAATTGCCCTGGTGCTGTGGTCCTGATCTCTGGTTAGAAATCTGAGGCTGTCATTGGACAATCCTTCATGATATGGCCTTCTTGTCCATATCTAAAACATTCGGTACTACCTTTGAGACACTCGCCCCAGATGCCTCCTCCAGCATGCTCTGCACACAGGCCAATTCTTCTAACTCTCATTACTACTTTCGGATCCGAATGATTGCCTTACGGAGCTTTAACTCGATTGCGACCCCTGGCTTGACCTTTGGCTACCTGATCTACTGGATGATTCCCCACTCCTAGTGAAATTGTTGGGTCCTCCAGAAAATTCGCCACCCCATCTATGCTTCTGAATCGATTGTCTAGGCCTATGAATGGCCTCTATGCTTCTTTCTATTTTGATCGCGGCCTCCACTAGCTCTCTGTACTATGAATGGACTGCTAAAGCAACATAAGCTTGGATCTTCGAATTTAACCTGCTGCGAACTTCTTTGTCTGTTTCTCTTCACTATCTACTATGAATAGTACGACATGAACCAGCTTTGAGAATCTCCTTTCGTAGTCAGCCACTGAAAGGTTCCTTTGCTCTAACATAAAAAATTTTTCAATCTTTACGTCCTGGTAACTTTTCGGATAAAACTTGTTCATGAATTCTTACTTGAATAAAGCCCAGGGTACTCCGGCTAGGTTCCGTTTCTGCAACGCTTTCCAACCAATCTTTAACTCTATCTTTTAACATAAAGGCGGAGAATACTACTATCTGATCTTCGAAGCAACCCATTACTTAAAAGATCTCCTTGCTAGCCTCTAACCAAGACAAGGCGCTCTCTGGATCTCCAGTCCCATCGAATGACCTAGCGCCTAATTTTCGAGCAGGTTCAATGAAGACTCTTGACTCCTGCGGCTAATGAAGCGTCATTACCAAAACGCGGACTAATTGCTCTACATATATATTCCCACCTACGTGCTCAGTAGGTCACGAAGGTCCAGCTTGATCTACAGGCACATTGATAGACTCGTCAACGTGTGCCTCCCTCTGTATGAGTATCTCGATCGCAGCTCTCCTAGTGGATGGATGACCTTGATGACGCATGATTATGTAAAAATGAGCGAAATCATGTATGCATGAAGTGAAAAATATCTTCGTAGAACCAAGCAACTATGTGAAAACTCTTTCTAAAATGGTTTTTCAAACATTTCTAGCTTTTGATACCAAATTGACAGGACCCGACCCGGATTCCTTCTAACGAATCCAGGGATCTTGTTAGGCACCTCACGAAACCTTTCTGAAGCCCAACTAATAAGGCCCAAAAGGGTATCGTAAAGCGAACCTGTAACTATCTTTCAAACTTTAAGTATATAAAATCATTCATTTTAAAATTTGATTTCAAGTATGCAGCGGATAAGCATATAATTTAAAATATTATCATAAAAATATAAATATCTAAAACATGCATGCATTTAAAAAAAGTGCTATAGTTTCAACTCATGAATATGAAAACATGTAGATTACATAGCTAAGTTTAAATTACGAACTTGTACAAAAAGGCTAAGCAGTGTCGTCTGTTGAAGTCTACCTAGTTCGAACGGGGCACGCTGGAACCTTGATCACCTGTTCTTATACCTAGGGAGGTTTTTGAAATAAAACATTATGAGCTATTAAGCCTTGTGAGTGTATATGCATTTATATAAAGATTTCATCCTGAAAACATTTTGAAAACATTTTTCTTTTAGAATAATTTTATTTCTAAAAGCTTTGGGTTTTTATAAAATTTCTATAAGTTTCAACAAGTTGTTTAAAAATGTTAAATTTTTCTAAAAATAATTTCTTTCTAGAATTTGTTTTTAATGGTATACTAGCTTTTCTAAAAATCTCTAATGGCCACTTAAAAAAGCTAAAACCACAAAGGCGACCGAACCAGCTCCGCTCAGTGTGGGGGGTCACGTGGCGCAAAGGTTAGCATCGTTCACCTTGACAAAGCTACTTAGACGTCCCATATACACATATGGTGGAACTATCATCGCTCACCGTGCATCGAGAAATACTCCACAAGTGTAGAGGGTGATCGATAGACTCGATCCCCCCGATGTTAGCATGACTAACCTTGCCAAACCATTGTCATACACTGTGAGGTATACCGGTCGGGTCTAAGTTATAAGGTCGCGCTATAAATACTCGGGCCGTCCATTAGGTTTGAAAACCTTTTTTTTTTCTACGATTCCAATAAATTTCCTTTTCATAGTATAAAAGGAAATAGATATATATATTGCATACTATCTAAAATAACTATTAAAACTCATACGAAGACATAAGACATTTATAAACTAAAAGATGAAATGAAGCTATAAAGTATTTGCATAATAAACTGAAAAATCATTTAATAAAAATATTTGCATACTCATTACTTACTTACCAATTTACTTCACTTCTACCTTCAATGATCTCCTAAATAGCTCGCTACGCCACCAAGCTTCCCTCAGTCTTCTGCCTTGCTCTCTAGCTCGCCCATTGCTTCAACCTCACCAGATCTGATCTGGTTCTCAAATTTGTGCTTCACCCTTTGGCAGCTCAACCTCTTCTTCTAATGGCAGAACTCGGTTTGGAACGGCGTCGGCAGCAGCTTGCTTCCCTCTTCTGTCCAGAGCTCTCTCTCTCTTTCTCTCTCCAGATTTTTCTTCACTCTTTACCCTCTCTCATTCTCTTTCATCGACTCACACCTCACATGCCTATTTATAGGTGTGCGTCAAACTCGTCTTTCATCCTTAAAGTTCCTTATAATTATAATTCTATCTGTTCTAGAGAATTCTCTATTTCCATAATGTCCTTATTCTCTTCACTTATTTACGATTCTGTCATTCTTTAAAAAAAAATCTGACATTTTTCTCTGATGTCCCTAAACTCTTTATAATTTTAATTTATTCCATAAACTTTCAAAAATTTACAAATTTAACTTTTCACTTCTAAGTACTTAAAAATCATTTTTATTAATTTACCAAGAGAGTATATTTGTACATTTTTTCATTCCATATATATGTACAGTAATATCCTCGGGAGAGGGTATTACACATCAACTTTTATCAAATCACTGGAGAAGACAACATAAGAAAAAGAAATGAACACAAGCGCTCAGCTTATCTTCAAAGGCAATTAATCAGTTGCATGCAGCGCTGACGGACTACGGACCTCATCCAATCGAACCTAACGTTGTGGAGTAGAGTAAGACATGAGTAAATGAGCAGTGCTGTAATAGTGGAAAAAGCATCCACCAAAGTTCAAGTTTTCACCCTCTCCTCCATTACCATTTCCATTTCCGTCTCCCTCTCTAGCTTCATCATCTAGCGTAATCAAGCTTGTGGAGACGCGCGCTATTTGTCCCCTACAAAACAGACCAGCCGGAACACTTCTAGGGTAGTTGGTGTCGGATGGCAAGCTTTCTATTATGGCGGATCCTACTTGTGGGTCACCACGGGAAAAGCAAGAGAAGATGAGATCTCCAAATATTTCTTTCTTATCATGAACACTATTGACGCAACTGAAATGGAAAGTTGAGGCCTCTGATGCCTTCGGAGTTCCTAGTTCTGTACGGTAAAACATGAAGGAATCACCTGGTTTAATCCCAACACCATCAACAATAATGCCGAAGTCCCCCAGTTCTCTATAGCATTAATATATCTTTTGGTTAGTATTATTTTGGATCTTGATGTGGATGTTATGCAAAAGAACTAAAAAATTTGCACCAGGACAGTAACATATATTTTTACAGCATACCTTGTAATTTTATAATAAGTTAGATACGATCGTTGTGACCCAATGGAGTGCTTCCTTTTATGTATCACCCCGATTAAAAAACTTGGATTCTTATCCTGAATTTGCAAAGACATAAACTCTCAACTTCAGAACCACCATGAGATTAAAAAAAGCATGTTCTTTCCATTGATATAAGCTTGGAAAATCAAATTTAAAAAATAAATTGCACAAAAGATTTAGTTTTCAACAAAAATAAAAAATTACTCTAGCACGAATTTCTCTGAAAAGTTCCTGAACATTAAGAAGTCCGTGGTGTCTTGCCTTTCTTGCCGTCAAAAAAGTGCAACCTCCTTCAAGAACAACTAGAACACGAACCTTATTCTGAGTACCAAATGGTAGTATACCATTTGATACTGCAAGGCTAAACTGAATATTTCCTCCAACTGCTTGTTTAATCAAATCATATGGAAAATAACTCTTTTAGATCACACAAAGGGATAAAAAGCATTGACAAATTATATTGTGTTAAAAAAAACAATAGATTTTGCGTAAAAGTGATGCATACACATTATAAATTTATAACTATATAAATACGTCATGATTCGTAAAATTAAATAATGAATAAGTACCTCCGGATCCTTTGCAAAAACAAGTGCAACTGCGTCAATATTGGAGTATGAATCTCCAGGGTAATGTCGAGAATTTTCTCCGCCTCTAAACAAGAAGCACCCGCTAGCATCGCCAACTGTAACTGTTTCCTTGGGCATGTTCTTGTCTTACAAATACAAAAATACCACAAACTGTTACATTAGTTCACTTATTCAACCGTTTGAAATATAGGATCTAGCTCACCTACTAACTAATAAGTTGCAAGGTACTCACCCATCCGCACAAGAACAGGTTTCAAGTCAACAACTTTATCCTGTTAGAGCATCATCATCCACAAGTTATAACGACATATTGTGTAAGAAAATATATATATATATATATATATATATAGCAAATTGAATAACAAATTACCCCAAACAGTATGATTGCATCGGGGGATGTACAATCTGAAATAGTGCTTGTGTACTCCTTAATGTCCCTCAAAAAATTGTCAATCATCTCCCTTTTTGGACCCCGAGGAAATCTTCCATCCTATACTAGTTTAATAAAGATATGTTAGCAAATGTTTTAAAAGCACTTAAAGACTCTTGACTACAAGAGTTGTATATTATATGGCACGTAGCTAGAGGGAGACATTTGTTAACCTCTTTTGATCGCAGGAGTGGGATGGCTTCAACTTTGAGCCCTGGCACACAGCCAACAACCAAGACGATTCCACAGTTGACATGGCAAAATAAATATTCAGATGTGAAGTCATTAGGGACATCATCTTCATGTATTTCCACTTGATCTGGAATTGACATTTTCAAATGAAAGCATTAGATTTTGCTTCATCTTTTCAAATCAAGGACACAACATAATTACTCGAATGCTTAGATGTACACCAACCTCTTTGATTCTATTAGTAAGGGCATCTTTACCGATCATTCCATCTGCAGCATTTGTAATTATTGGAATTTTGGAGCCCAACCTGGTACTAACCTGCGCACGTACACAAAATAAAAAACATGCAAGCAAAAAATTCCGACCATGTTGAACTAAGAAATAAAAAGATTAGAAAGAATCCATACAAATTTGTGAGTGGTTTCCAAGTTGTGATTCAGACCAACAATGACAATGGCAAAATGAGGACGAATCGGCTCGGAGAGAACCTTGTCCAAAACCTCTTGTACAGCAGCCTGTTAATCACGAAAAAAAAAAATTTAACAATTGGACAATGAAATTAATTAACAAAGAGTGACCGTTAATTAAATGAAACTATATACATCTAAAAACAAAAAATTCCACAAAGCTTGTGTAAATTTGCAACCAGACAGTCCCTTATCAAATAACTCTTTCAGTATGATTTATACAACAGGGTTGTAGAGATGTAGCAGAAGACGTACATGAAAAGATGGATTTAGAGAGAGTGCTGTTGCGAGTTTAGACCGGGATAGAATTCGGTTACAAATCTTGTTCCAGGATTTGCAAACGCAGGCAGCTGATGTAAAGTCTTTGGCTGGTAGCATTGAGAGTATGTATTGGAGAAGTTCTTCAAAGAGACGATTTATATTTCCCAAAGCAAAAGTATCATCCATCTTCTTCTTCAACTTTGTGCTATCCATCACTTGCTTTGAAATATTTGAGTGAATACGAAGAGGCATCCTAATGCTTTTTATAATGCAACAATATCCCAAAGAGGCTAATATTTCTAAACCATTAATAAGACTAGCTTGTGAGAGTTGTGGATTTTTTACCTTCCTTTAACGATGAAAATCTGGAGTTGATACCCCTGAATTGATTTGTTCTTTGTTGTTTTCCTTCACCAGCTGTTTTCTTTTCGTTGTTGCTCTCAATTCTGCATCTCCTGTATCTTATTTACTGATGATATTGTGCATACATGGTTTGCAAGCCAACTTTTGCCGATATATATCCAATTTTCTAATCTTACATTTTTCAATTTGAATAAATATCTGAAAAACCAATAACGTTGAACATTCAAGCCATATGGCTTCATATTATTGGTCATGACACGTGCGACGGACGTTACAAAACTTTTCTTCCTATGATATCTGTAACATAGAGCAGCAATATGGTAACAAGTTTCCATAGACTTAAGAATTAAGAAAATATACGTACAAGGTAACAAGTGTGACATCATAGACAATTAATTCGATAGCCTTGGTTCGGCAAGTTTATTGAATCAACAGGTTAGCATGACAAGAATAGCACTATCAGTTACGTAAGTTGTATTTGACTCAACTCCAACCTGATTCATAGTGTTATAACATCTCTCAATTATGTACACAGCCTGTATATATCAAATCATGTCAAATGATAAGGTTAGGCTACTATTAATTAATTGAATGCAAATTTGACCTTTTTAATTCATCCGATTCATTAAAAATTCATAAAGATAAATTAATCATATTAACTCAAACTTATGAAGTAGTGCTAGACATCCTATCTTTTGTATCAATGTGACAATTGGATGGTTGCCATGACAAATGAAAAAACAATCATTAATATATAGTGGTATGCATGCAAAACTTCAACATGGCCTGCCAAGAAAGCTATATATAGTAGCATGCATGCAAAACTTATTTTTTTTTTTTTTTTGGCATATTCTTGCGCACGCTAATCATGCTAAAATATATCGTGATTTGAAATTCATTTTCCTAGGTTTTGTGATGAATTCTTGAGTAGATTATGTTAATTATTTAATATTTTTATTTGGTTTTGAGTAATTGATGAGTCATGAGTGAAAAAATCAAAAAAAAAAAAAAATCAAATGAGTTAAATATTGAATTAATTCAAGGGATAATCATGGTTTTAATCCATTACAAGAAATCATGTCATTATACGTGCACTTGATTAATAAAATTCTGTACATGGGATGTGCATGTGTTCTTTAATCCATGTATTGGCATGTTGCTTTAAGATTAATTCAATCAATTGCATGATTGTTGTAGTAAAAAATTGCACATGAATTGAAGACAAAGTGAAGCCAAGCAGATTGTCAGCCTATGAAGCCGTGTCCAACCCAAGCCATGAAAGGAAACCATGCAGTCCATGTGCAAGAATTGGAAGTTGACGTGGAACCAAGATCACCATGCATTTCAACTTGGAAAGGCCACACAAGGCAGCAGCTTCATGCATCCATGCGACCCACGCAAGCTGTCCCAAGAAGAAAACCCAAGCAGTGTTGCATGTTGACATGTAGCAGGTGATCATGGTAGTTTCGCGTATGAGATTATCGAGTCGGATTCGAAGAGATTTTAGGAACCAAGAAAGTCATGATCTTGATGCACAATCAACAAGGCAGTTTAGGACGTGATTGTATTTCCATTTTGAACTCAGAGAATCAACTTATTGAAAGTTTCTCGCAAGGCAAATCTAATGCATAGGAAAATCTATCCATTCGGCAGAGTTTTGGAGATTATTTTCGGACTGCACGTGGACTCTTTTGAAGCCCTAATTGGTGCCTAAATAAAAGCTAACTTTTCAACACATACGAGGAGGCTGGCACAGACCACAAAACATAAACAAAAAGAGAGACTCGGCAAAGACAAAAGAGAGAGAATCAGGCCTGTAACAGAGGTTTAGATGTGAGTTGAGGGAGGAGGTTAGTCTGTACACTGTGCAAACTTGAAGACAACCCCTCAACCACAATTCCCAACCACGATTGTGAAGATTTCAATGCAGCCTTGAAGAGAAGTTGCATAGCAACAAGTCAGAATCATCACCAACAGTAGAAGATCAAGAATCAAACCTTGCTGCAATAAGATTTTCTTTTTATTTTATTTTTCCCTATTTAGGTCTTTTAATTCTTGGTTATTTGATTTTATTTGCGTATTGGTAATGCATTAGATAGATACTAATTCTAGGGTTATAATGTAACCCAAATATCGGAACTCACATATTTGATATTATTTTTAAATAGAATTCTCATTATTGTGTTCCCTTTACTCTTAATGCTTCTAAATTAATTGATCATTAGTTTAGTTGATTTGATAACCGTGAATGCGCTTGACAAAAGTATTCACGTGTTTAAATATGAAATAAGATGGCGTGAATTACATAGATAAACATATACTTATGTGGTTCACATGGCAATTATGATTGATTGTGCTTAATGTGCTTAGGTTGATTAATTGTCTTAGACATATAGTCGGTTAATTAATTTACGTGAGTCTACTTGTCCATTTGAAAGAGGCTTGTGGATAATTTAGTGCTCAATCAATCATAAGATGGGAATAATTTGTGTAATACACCCTCCCAATTTTAACATTGTAAATATATTATATAAGTATGCTCTAATTTATGGAATAAATAAATAATTTGAAGTGTCTAGATGCGTAATCGAATTTTGATAGAATTTTCGGATATGAAATTAAATTACAATAAAATTTTCAAGTTAATCGGAAACGATTTTGAATACAAAAAGTGATAGGATAATCTATTAAGGTTTAGCATGGAATCGGTATTAAAGAAATTTCCAAGAAAGAACATTATGGACTACACTAGTTTGAAATACATGCAAGGGTATTATAGGGAATTAGAAAAGATGAGAGAATGCATGGAAAAGTGTAGAGACAAAGATGGCAAAATTGTAAAATTTTATTCAATGGCATACTTGTAATTAGGATGCAAACTGGAGGGACAATTATTAAAGCAATTAAAAGCTATATATATGTGTGTGTGTCCAATGGAAGAATGAAGAACAAACTAGAAACTGTAGGGAGTTCGGCTAGCAGAGGAAAAAGGGGACAACAGCTGTTCTTTAGGCTTTTCAAGTAAATTTTAAGTGGTTTTCAAGCCATTAAAAGGTGGAAAACAAGTCTAGGATTAATATCCAACTAGGGTAAGTGATTTTCAAGTGAAAATGTTTAAGTTTTCATGATGTTATTGTGTAAAAAAGTTTGATCAAAGCTATCAATTTACTGCATGTGATGTTGATGAAATTTTTATGCACGGGTTCAGAGTTTTGAAGCTTCAATCTTAAAGGAAAGCAAAACAAGTGATCTAAGGTAGTTTGGTAAGTATACTAACTAAGTTGATCCTTTGATATAAAGTGGGATTGGTGTTGTTTAAGATGTTGCTGCCATGATGATTGGTGTGATTTTTATTGAATTTTCAAGTGAGAAACTTGAAGAAGTTTTGGTGTAGATTTGGGAATGTTACACAACCAAAAAGGAATGATGCGATTCATGTTGTGTTTGATTTGTTTGGAGTGGTTTTATGCATGAAAATATACTAAAATATCAAGTTTGAATGTTGAAATAAAAATTAAAAGCATGGTAGATTAGATTGCTATGTATTCGGCCATCGGAGGTATAGGGTGATGGATGATTGTTTTGGATGACTTTATGGGTTGTTTTGATGATAAAATTGGTGTGAAATTGAAAAGAAATCCATTTGATACCAAGGAATGCATCTCTCGACCAAATAAGCTTCAATGTGTAAATGTAATATTTTATGAGTTTGATTAAATTTTACAATATATTATATGCCTTGGAATGTGAATCTGATAAGAAAAATTGATTAAGATTGATGGTTTGAAAGGTAATGTGTATTCGGCCAAGATGGGTTAAAATAGTGTAAAAAGTTTATTTAATGTATCAATGTAGAAATTAGAGTCCAATTGTGATGTTTAGTATGCATAAATATTGAGAAATTTAAACAAAAAGCATATGTAAATAAATGAAGTCATTACGACTTGAAGTAAGGTGTTCGGAATCCTTGTATAGTTAAATACTTGTTTGTAACGTCGCCTAAACGTGAAATATGAAAATATGTAGGCAACTCGAAATCGAGGAAACCCCA
The DNA here is from genome assembly GCA_022984855.1 of Dimocarpus longan. Taxonomy (NCBI): domain Eukaryota; kingdom Viridiplantae; phylum Streptophyta; class Magnoliopsida; order Sapindales; family Sapindaceae; genus Dimocarpus; species Dimocarpus longan. The sequence goes on from CM041021.1 coordinate 7,862,127, forward strand.
AAGCGTGTATTATTGTGAGTAACACTAGGTGAATGTCCTTTAAAATGATTGGAAAATATGTATAAAAAATATGTGTCATGATATGTTAAAAATTGATTTTGAATTAAACGAGTTGATATGAAATGTTTTTGCATGGATTGTCAAATTTTTATATGAGTTACGGATTATATAATTTGAAAATATATTTGTCAACCTATGGTATGCCTAATAGGTATTACAGATATTTTCGGTTGAGGATGAGTAACCTAAGCATGCATTGGTAGTGTCGGAGGTGTGTATCACTAAATAATAGCGAGAGGAAACTCGCAGGGAGGGATTGTATTAAGTATTCCAGTTTAGTGTGTTGTCAATGCACGCACAAGGTATATTATTAGCTAGTTTCCATATAAGTGAGAAAAAATGTCGCTCTATAGCGAGGAAAAAATTTCGTTACACGAAACCAGATAGATGGCCTGAACGAGAGAAAAACTCCGAGCAGGCTTAAACGAGACAACATTCCACTCTATACTTAGGATACTATGTGGTACAAATCGTTAGTGGTTGACTTAATTTACTTAGAGACTTTTTGAAAGGCTTTGTTGCCACCACTGTTTATATTTTTCAACAGAAACTGAAATCATACAACATATTATTTTTATAATTCAGTTTTACAATGCATGAAAATTTTACCCATGATAAATGTTTATTCATGCATTAAATTCATATAATTTTGTTTTACAATGCACGAAGCAAAATTGGTACTCACATTGTAAAAATAATCCATTTGACTAAGGGGCTAGGTCATGAGTTCAAGTGAGGGTGAGGGAGGCGAAACAAAACCCTCTGGCCTGAGGATAGTACCTTGTAAGTGGGGCAGTCTAGAAAGAAAGGACCCCATAATGAAAATGAGCATTTTTATTGTGGGATCCCTCTCTATGGGATAGGGCATTACCTACCGGTCTCATCTGGCCCCACTCACTAGGTACTATTCCCTAACCACAAGGTTTTGCTTCGTCTCTCATACCACTTAAACCCACAACCTAGCCTTTGCAGTTAGATGGGTTCTTAGAGTAAAGTGTGTATCAATTGAGCTACTAGCTCAGTTGGTACATATTATGGACATTTTTGCGATTATAGAAAATGGGCTGATAAAGGCCCAAGGATGAGCCCAATATGTTCTTTTATGAGAAGAAGCCCAAGAGACTGGTCCATTTGGCAAATATCAAAGGAGGGAGCATGTGGTCATTTCTTAACTTATAAATCCGAGCACATTTGATCGTTTTAATTATTATATGGTTAATCGTGTGGCAACCTGGTCACGAGTTGTGATCACTAAGTTAATCTGATCGTAGACCAAGAACTGTTCGATAGTATTCTTCAAAGGGCAGTCAGAGTGATCAAGAGGCCGTCCGTTGTGCGACCAAATGCTATGATCTTTTCAGAATACTTGACAAATCATGGGTTGATTGTTCATCTCTTTATCTGCTCGTTGTGAGTAATATCTGATCGTTTGAATAATCTGTTCATTCAAAGTGCTTGCTAAATTTGACCAGTTGACCTTCTAGAAGCTTGGAGCGGTTCAGTTAAGGAAGAAGTCAACTTGCTTATTTTTATGTAAATCAAATCACGACATTCTTGGCAATCGTTGCTGATATGGTGGAGAGAATCTTGGCAAATATTATCTTAATTAATATATTTTATTTTTTGCCTTATCTATAAGATTCTAAAATCAATTCAAATTGTAACATCCTCATCTATAAATGGGGGATCAAATTTATTGGAAATGAGAGAACAGAAAAAAATATATACTATTACTCTGCAGAAATAAGAGTGACTGTCGTGGACGTAGACCATTACTTTGCCAAACCACGTAAAAGTTAGTGTGTCCAATCTATTTTGATCTTGATCTTCCATATTTCTCTTTGTTATTTACTGTTTCGCAGGTATTGGGTTTCAAGAACCCAGTTGATCAGAAAACGGTGTCAACATTACACATCTTGCTTCTTAATTATACTTAAGCCCTCAGGTCTTAGGTTTAAGGGGTGTGGGAGGCATAGAAAACTCTTAGAAAGAGGGGACAGTACCTGCTAGGTGGTCGGGTTCTAACTGCCAGGGGGTAAGCCCTAACCTGGCCAGTCGATCGCTAGTCGAGGCCGGGGCCGACTATTATATAAAAAGACACCTTTTTATTGTAGGGTACCTTCTCTATGGGCTACCCTACTCACAAGGTACTATCCTCGGGCCAGAGGGTTTTGCTTCACCTCTCCCACCCGCACTTAAACCCATGACCTAACCCCTTAGTCAAATGGATTCTTCTTGCAATATGAGTATCAATTGAGTCTTAATTGATACTCACATTGCAAGAAGAATCTATTTGACTAAGGGACTAGGTCATGGGTTCAAGTGCGGGTGGGAGAGGCGAGGCAAAACCTTCTGACCCAGGAACAGTACTTTGTGAGTAAGGTAGCCTAGAAAGAAGAGACCCCACATATTCGGACAAAGAGTGTAATTTTTAAAAATTTTATTTTCTAATCACTAATTCATTACATAATTCATGCAAACATCATTTCATTAACACATAATTGAGCATGAATTGATAAAAATACCCTTGGATACAAATTTAGCATGTAGTCAGCCAAAGAAAAAAAAGTTTTAAAACTTCCTTTTTCACTCACTAATTCATCATATAAATCATTCAAACATCATATAATAAACACAAAAATAGGCATGAAATAACAAATATACCCCTTAATACCTTTCTAGTGTGCATTTGGCTAAATACCTTTATTTTTCAAAATTTGATTTCCAGTTTATTTTCTACTTTACTCATCATTCAAAACACATCCGAATAACATATAAACAACATCCAAATAACCATCTAATCAATTGGATCAAATTCATGGAGTTTTCAAATTTTTCAAATACTAAACCTTTCTAATAAAAATGAATTTTTAAAATAAGTGTACACCAACCTTTTGAGCTTGATCTCTAGCTTTCTTTCACCTATAAGGAAAGCTTACAACTTCTCCTTATTTTTTTTTTTTTAGTTTCCTTGATAAAGACCCATACCTAAGGTTTTCAAGAATGCAATTTATTAACATAAAAAGCAAATCTACTAACTTAAATGCAAACATGGCTAGCTATTCATGTTTATGAGTGCATCTACATGCTTATTAACCTCTTCCTAACTTTCAAATTAAAAACCCACTTCACATACCTTAGTTTTGCACCTTTCTAATGTTCTCCAACTTTGAATCTTGATGGGTTTTTGACGAATTTAGGGACTTGATCACCTAGATGATGGAAAGAACAGGGTTTAGGAGTGATTTGGTAGCTAAAAATTGAAGAAAAATTGAGATAATGGAGAGAAGGAGTGGATGACAAGAAGAAGAAGATGATGAAATGGTTTCTAACATAACTTTCCACTTTATATAGTAATCCATCTCAATTGACCTATTTACCCTTAACTATCTCCTTTATTACTATCTTGTCCCTTGCCACAAATGTTAGCTTCTCATTGGCAATTCATGCCAACTCATCTTCCCACTAATTCATTTAACTACACACTTGCGAAATTTCAATTAGTTTTCATAACCTTTTAACTTTCATGTTGGCAAATTTTTATTGGTCCAAAATAAATTTTCGTGCAATGCATTCTAATTGCACTCATTTTCTTATCCAATTATATTTTTTCATTATTCAATTTTTCCCACCAAATCTCTAATTTGGATCCTAATTATAAAATACTTCCAACACATTAAGTTCCTTAAAAATAAAAATACTTTTTCTAATATATGCCTTTAATTCCAATTTAATCCAACTTTTTGCGCACTTGATTTCAATTAAAGAGAATAATAATATTAGAGTAAATTTAGGGGCGTTACACTATCGCTCATATAGGAGCTAGCCATTATATACCCAGTTCGTACATGGACGATATACTAGACTGAACTTACTGACATAATCCCTCCTTCTATTAGTGATGAACACCTTTGACATTGTTATGCACGCATTAGGATACTCTGACTAGTAACATCTATCTGAGATACCTATAAGGTATATTATAGGCTTATAAAAACATTTCCAATCATACTGCTTTTCATCATATGATTCATATCTCAAAAAACTTTCCAAAATTAGTGCAGGAGGTTTTCAAGTTGAATTTATTTTACTTTAAATCAATTTTCAACATTTCAAAGCGTGAATTTAAACATAGCATATAACTTCATTGAATAGAAAAATAATTATATCAAATTTTGAAAGAACACTCATCTATTATTGACTCACGATAAAGCACAATTTAGAGTTTCCTCATTTCCACTTTACCTATATATGATTACATTATACTTTTAGGCGATATCACAACCGAATTTATTCGTATATGCTCCCTATTCGAAATTCCTAACATTTAAGCATGTAAAATACTTCAAACAGTGTATAACTTCACATCAACACATTAAACTAAATTTTTGAATCATTTTAACTCATATTGGTCGAATCTTTCCTAACTTTTACACAATCCATCTCATTTAATTTTCTCATCATAATCATACTCAAACACATGAAAAAATGATGTAAAATCAATTCAAATTCATAAAACTCACACTTGAGCAACATAACATGATTTTGGCCACGAGATTTATCATTCAACATCCAATGGATTTCTTTTCAATTTCATGTTAATTTCAACATCAACATAGTCCATAAGATCATCCACAACAACCAAAAACAATTGTCTATGACTTGAATGTATCTATGGTCTTTACATAGCAATTCTATACACCATACTTTTGCTTCTCATTTTAACATCCTAACTTGATATTTTAACACATCTACATGTACAAAATCACTCAAATAAATTAAACATAACTTGAACCATGTAATCCCATCATTGGCCGTGAATCATGGCCAAACACAACATGATGGGACCCTTCTCGAATCTCTTCTCTGGACCCGAGAAAACCCCATAGCACCCCGACAGAACTTCAACGAACCCTAATTTTAGTCCTAAGAAATCTCATCGAAGCACTAAAACTTATTTTTAAGCTTGTTTATGAGGTGATAGAGGTAAAATTTTTTTCATTTTCTAATAAAAATCTGGCAGCATGCTGATTGTTTATTGAATTATGTCATCCTGCAAATTCAAAGATAATTTAAAAACACTTCTATGACAACTAATCTCAACTACCAAAGGTCTCTGGCTCGCAACCAAAACCAACTTCACTGTAAAAATCACAATTACGAAAATTGATTGAAGAACTAAAACGTGATCATTTCATAAAACACATTTTAAAGACATGCATCCAAAACTGTTATTTATATTTACAAATTTACACAAGGATTTAATTCAAAATATGCACATGACATAATAGGAAATATACAAGGTAGTAGAGGTCGTCCATCAGTTGATCCGCGCGTCAGTTTAAGTCTCGTCTACTAGATGACTCACTCTTGCACGACCTGCTCCTGCACCTAAGGGAGAATTTTCCAAAAACACATTGCAAGCAAACTGTGAGTAAAGCTCGGTGAGCAATATAATAAAACTAAAGAAAATAGTTTTATACTTTTCGAAAATACTTTATTAAAACTCATTCGAAAACTGTTTTTCAAGCTCGTTCTCAATCTTTTTCTTAAACTTTCTTATTTTCTCGTCTTACTAGTAAGCTAGAGAAACTACTCCTGTCATAACAGCATAAAATCTCTCGCTCGTTACTAGGAATGAATGAATCTGTCATATGTAGTCGTCAATGTGTAAACTCTGCGCATGTATTACCCTCTCATAATCAGTCTGATCTACACTACCCTTATACGTGTAGAGGGTGACTCAACTGACTATCTCTCTCAGTTAGTGACTCTTTTATATCTACCGTACACGTATAGGGTACTCAACTGGGGCTAGGGTAAACCATAGGCGTAATAAAATATTTTTCTTGGTATTCTCAAATAAACTCATTTTTAAGGCAAAAAGCCTAAAATCTTTACTTCTATACCCAACTGAAAACTCAAATGCTAGAATCTTAATGTAACTTTAATAAACAACTTCATTACATAATAAAATAATTCATATGAGTAGTGAATAAAATACATTCATTCATATATAATAAAAAATAAGAAATAAATAAAATAATACTTTAAATAACTAGCTTTCTACTCATAAAACGTCTTCCGACAAATGACGATTCTCCTTCGAAAGCCTCCAATACCTTCCGTCTTCACCCTAAAACATCGGATACTTATTTAGAATCATTGAATTCACTAATACAACACTATAAATGACTTCTAATACAAAGTTATATAATCCCTTTACGCCTAAACCTTCGCAACTAAGTTTTAACTCATTCAATGCTTTCGAATTCCAAATTCTTTTTATGAATCCTATTTATTATCACCTGGAAACATTCCGATATGATAAAAATAATTTTCTGAAGCTTGAAATGAAAAATCCTAAAATAAGACCCCTTTTTGACCGAATGCTACCTAGGGAGCAATCCCTAGGTTTTCTTTATTTCATTTTCGCTCCAATCATCTCCCTAACTCGTGTTTAGGTCAGCCATGAAGCGCATTCGGAAAGAAACGATCGCCGTGCAAGCGTTCCTAGCCAAAAACTATCTTTTTCAACACTTTTTAATGCACATTTTTACCTCACTTGCACCATAAGCTCAATTCTTTCGTATTTAATGTTATTTCATTAAATTATGATCAAACATACTCATTTCATACATTGAAATAACATTTTTACAAGAGATTTCTATCCCCTTCAATTAGGTCAAAAGCACTAAACTTGCCTCTAAGCTTCTAAGTTTCGAATTCTATCACTTCTAAATGATTTCATAGCCTCTAAAATGAATAAATTAAACCTCAAATGGATGAAATCAAATTGGGCTACACAAATCCTATCATAGCCGTGAGAAACATCAACAAAGAACCATAATTTTTCTTTCAATTTATAACTCAAAAATCACATCAAACTCATCACCAATCATCCTAGTTTCAATCCATAACATCAAAATAAACTTTAGAGCAAACTTGGAAATGGGTATCATCAACCATCAACTAAACTCAAGAGCAAGAAACTTACTTCTTTTTGCTTGAATCTCACTTGATTTTTGTTCTCATGACTTTGGTTAATGACAAGAAGAAATTTGGTGATGAATTGCTTGAAGAAAATAACTTGATTCCCTTTGGTTTTCTCTCTTGAAATGGTCGGCCTCCACTCTCTCTCTCACTCTTGATTGAATGTGAAGAATAATAAAGAAAATAGCTTGACTTCAACTTTATATAGTGGGGAACTTTTCTTAAAAAAATCCTTTCTTTTAGCCCCTTATGTAAAACTCCAAAACCTCGTTCGTCGGGGAGCGAATTATTTTCCGATGGATCGCGTTTTCGATTGGAAAAATATTTTTCTCGAGTCCGAAAATATTCGAAATAATTGTTTTAGAGTAATAAAAATAAATTCGAGAGCGTGAAGTCAGATTCAAATTTTAAAAATAATCCAGGAGACGAAATCAAGTCGTAAGCGGATTCCCGGATGGACAGGGGGAATCGGATTCAAGCCTGGAATCGGAATGAGGGAATGCATTGGAAGCGATAAGCGAGACAATTGCATGTGTGCCACGTGTAAGGCACGCAATGTATGTTTGAGACAAGTGTTAAAATGGAAAGGAAAATGTGTGACAAATGGCAGCTTTAATATATTTAATTAAATGGAAATCAAGCAAAAGGCATTCATATTACATTTCGGTCACCATTTGTTTTTAACCCGAGTGATAGTGAGATAGAGAGAAGTAAGAGCAAAGCAACCAAACCGTGAGAGGAGAGAAGCATTTGCATTCGATCTTCTTCTTCTTCATCCTTCTTTCTTCTTGACCGAGAGAGAGAAGCCATGCCCGTGACCTGCAGCAAGAAATAAAGCAACCAGATTGTACATGCAAAGGGAGGACTAATTGTGAGCTGATGGAGCGCCGATCTGAGCTCGTGTGAGCGTGAAAACCGTGAAAGGGAGGGCTTGGCAGTTCGATGATGCAGATCTGAACTAGAGGGTGTGCATGCAAGTAAGAGGGAGCAGTGAGCTGCTGTCGTTGTTGTGCGTGAAGTTGCTGCTGTCGTGGTGCAAGTGCTGTTGCTGCCGAGCGAGCGCTGGAGGAGCTGCTGCTGGCGTGAAGCTGCCGCTGCCAGGAAGTGCTGCTGCTGGTGGCGTGAAGATGCTGTTGCTGCCGAGCATTGGAGCTGCTGCTGCTAGGTGGTGTTGCTGTTGAGTGAAGGTGCTGTTGCTGCTGCCAGGAAATGTTGCTGCCGCTAGCGTGAAGGTGCTGTCAGGTCAGGCCGAGACCTCATTAGGTGAAGACCGAGCAGTTTTGGACCTTCAAACCGTCATCCCTTAGATCTCCATCAAGTTGGAAGGGAGGTGAAGAGAGGAAGTTGCTGCCGTGAGCTAAAACGAGCGTCGTCTCGCCGTCTCAAACGTTTGAGAGCTGTTTCGAAGCGGAGAACAACTCGCACCAAGGTAAGAGCTATCCTAGCTGATGTTAATGTGATGTTATGTGATTTAAATGCATGAATTAGTGAAAGAAATTAAGGTTTAAGGGTTGATACAGATTCGGTTACGCAAAGGATATTGGACAGCCCTTCGCGTGAGATTTTCGGAAAGATTTCGATTAATTTTCATGAGGTATGTTGTAATTTTTATGAACGTTGTTGTGTTGGAAATTATATAAGGCTAAGTTATGGATGAATTTGATGATGGTATGATTGGGTTTAGGATTTAGAACCTCATTAGTGCGGAGGTTCGTTCGATTTGTTTCATTGTGTTGATGGTTGATTTTTTAAGTTGATTTTTGCATGCGAAATCTATTTTAGGGGCTGTTATAATGAAAATGCGGGCTGTTATTCAACATTTTTAATTTCGAAATCATTAGCATGAAAAATGATTCGTAATGATGTGTTTTAGTATACTGAAAAGTTGTTTGGATATCGTTTAATCGTTTTCAAGTGTTTCAAGCAAGTTTTTCCACGAATGCGAATGTTTTTAGTTGTGAGTTCATTGTCGGATATGGAAATGTAATTGATGATTTACAAGCTACCATTTGTATTATTAAGCTCATTAAGACGATAAATGTTGTCGTTAGGATAGTTCGAATGATAATAAAGTTAATCGGATAGTTTTTGTTTCGCGCGAAATCGTTAAATTGTCAAACTTCGGAGTTGAATCGAGAAATGAATATTGTTTAAGCTTGCTGTCATATTTTTCATGTTTGTGCTTTAAAGTGTTTCAATCTTCGTTTGTCGTGTTTTAAGTAAAGTCACGAGTAGAAATTGACAATAAGTTTAATTAGAAATGAAGGAATCGCGCGAAACGTTAAAAACAATAAGTCGTGATAGCTAGTTGAAATCGCGTAAGATTTATGTTATTCGTTTAGCTTCGCTTATTCTTTTTGTTGAATCCATTAGAATGTGACTTCAATGATGTTGCTTTGGATTCGAATAGCGTAGTTACAACATGCTTATATTAGAATGTTAAATTATATAGGCATCGATAAGGCGGAGGGAAGCGAAGTTGAAGAAGTGACGCTAGGTAGAAAATCCGGACGTTTCCATGAGTTAGAAATCGGTGAGTGTAAATTGTTTCATGAAATGATAAATGCACTATGATTTCTACACTTTATGAAAGATTGAAACGTTTTCAATATTTAAATGAAGTTATATAAATGTTGCATGCTCATAAATGTTTTATATATGCATCTAAAGAATTACTGATTGTATGAATTTATTATTGAAATGCGCTTTTTATGTTTTAAATTTTTAATTGAAGAAATATGTTATAGAACAATTATTTTAGCATGTTAATGTATTTCAAAACCGATGGCTACCCAATCCCGGTTATATGACTAAATTATGACTGTTATGCAGTCGAAGTACCTTATTGCGCGTATGGCATGTCTGTGGGGGAAAGTCCACTAACTATGGGGGGATGGAGTCTGTCATGTCACCCTCTACGCGTATATAAGGTATTATTATGACTGATGCCCTATGTGCAGTGGGGTAACATTCCGCAACATAGTGGTTATGACTGAGATTGACCGTCCCCACCATCGGTGTCTTAGGACTGGGCGTTGATCATGATTTCCCTGAGTCCCATTGGATATATGTTTTATGACTGAGGATACGATTTATGAATTTATGAATTTATGAGCTTGTTATGAATGAATTTCAATTTAGTTATGTTACGAACTGAATTTATGATACATATAATCCTGTTTTCAAATATGAAATTCATGTTTGAATAATTCTTTTCAGAACTTAGAAATTTTTAAAGGATTTTAGAGGGGAAACTTATTTAGAAAATGTATAACACTCACTGAGCCTTTTTAGCTCATTATTTTCGTGTTTCTTTTATAAAACTCCCCAAGCGTAGGTTCGAGTCCTCCAGGCGGTAGATCTTCAGCTCAAGAATAGGCGATCTTATCAGACGACCATCACTGTGAAATCAAAGTAAATTTTTTATGTATAACGGATTTAATGTGATGTAAATATTTAAGTTTTATAACTATGATTACGTTGTCACGCATTACGTTGTCACGCATGTGAAATGTTTTCTTTTAAGTTTGAAATGGTTTTGTTTTAAATACTTGAATTGTGTTTAAACGTTGATTTTGAGATGGACCTGAGGTCTCATATGGAAGTGGAAATGAATGTATGCATTCTTAAATGTTTATCAATTATTATACAGGTGTTTGAAAAAGTTGAAAATATCGGAGAAACAACCGTTATGCTGCCGAAACGTTTTCACCCTAATTTTTTAACAATTAAGAAATGAAACTGTTTTACGGTTTTGCTTCACGGAGTCCTTTTAAGTCACCTGCATAAAGATTGTAAGGATTCTGTGGGGTGCCGGGAGGGCTCCGCTCGGATCTCTTCGTGGGAAATCCGGTTTGGGTCCTTTCACCTTAAAATTTGTTTAATTCTATTTTGACCCTTAAATGGATAAATTTAATGCTAATTGGTCCACTTGTCACCTCTTAAAACCACTAATTCCATCCACCAATAAAAGGATTCCAAATAGTTCACTTATGCACCACAAATTTCTATCACATTTGGCTTATTCTCATTGGTGGAAATTTTTTTAACTTTTTGACTTTGGATGGTAAGTTTATCTCACCCAATAATCACCCATCTCATTTCCTATTACTCTTGGGTCCTCTAATCGATATCTTATTCGTGATGCAAAATTAAATTCAACTTTAAAAGTTACTACTGGAGTAATACTAGTAAACTATAAATAGAATACAATCGAGGGTTTGTACAACACCAAGATTTATTCAAGCTTCCACTTGAAATCACATCAAATCTCATGGTAAGGAAACTAATGTCCTAAATAATATCAACTTAATTTTAAATCAAAAAGGCAACTTTACTAATAAGCTTACTACTTGCTTTTGAATTTCTAGTCTTGCTTTCACATCAACTTGAAGTCTCAAATCTTTAGATCCATATATACAAATCACAAATAATTCATTAGAAACCATTTATCCAAACATTTACACATACAAGTCATGGAAACTCAAATCTTACCATTTGAAATAAACTTGATATTTTTAGAACTCACTCTTAGGCTTATATATACCCTTTGTATGACTTGAAAATATTCAAAAATGACCTCAAAATGATCAAATATGGCTGTTGGTCTTGGTTTTCCTCACTTGGCTTAATTCCCTTCTCCAAACTCTCTCAAATTTTTCTTGGTTCTTCCATTTACTTTCACTTTATATAACCTTTATTTGCTTTAATAATTGATCCTAAACTAAGTTTATATTTACAAGTTTGCCATTGGTTTTGTTTGGAGACTTTTGATTGGTTGAAACCTAAAAACCATTTTAATTCTAACTAATTCCATTTCATTTCAACCAAATGTTAACTAATTAATTACTTTGTCTCCAAAATTACCCATATGTCATCTTTATTCCTACACTCACATGCCACTCATATGCACTCTCTCATATTTTTAAACTTCCCAAAATGCCCTTATATATATATATATCTTAAACTAATTTGTTTAATCATGCCCCTTTTTTGGTAATTCCTTTGACACCAATTTCTTGTTAAATCTTAATCAATCATCAAACCACTTCTCGTATTCAAATTTATCTCTGATCTATTCGAAAATTCTACTAGAATTCAGTTACATATCTAGGCATTTTAAATTGCTTTATTATTCCATGAATAAATGCATTCTTTATACAATAAATATACAGTACTAGAATTGGAAGGGTATATTACATATTCCTCATTCAAGATTTATGCTAGTTTGGAGAGTCATGCACAATAGATTACCTACTGATTTATCCTTCTAACATTGAGGCTTCATCTTTCCTTCTTACTATCAGTTTATATTGGTCTATTGAGAAGAATTTCGAGTATTTATTTCTTCTCTTCCCTTTTTCGGTAGGTCTTTAGCATTCTTTGTTGTCTGTAGTTGGTCATTTTATTTTCCTATATGGGTCTGTTATTAATTTGTGATAAGCTATTATGTCTATTAATTTTTATTCTCAATTCAAAATCTTTATAAGACAGGTATAATTATAATTTTTTGGATTCTTTGACTTGCACGTAATAAGGTTACTTTTGAGTTAAAATGATCTATCTTCCATGAGACATTCTTATTTATTTGGTATTCTATTCAAGAGGTAAATTTTATTAGCTTTAGGGTTATATGGAATTCAGTTGATGATCTTTTGACTCTATGTAAACTTCAAGTTATAGCCCGCCTTTCAAGGCTCCATGTATTATAGAGGTTGTTTGGGTTTCTCCTTCTTCGAGTTGGCTTAAGGTTAATACTAACAGTTCTGCTTTTATGAACCTTAGTTTGGCTAGTTATATCGGAGTTTTTTTGACTTACTATAGATTTTTCAAAGGTGCTTTTGCTATTCCTTTAAGGATAGATTATACTTTTGAGGTAGAATTGGTTATTGCTATTCTTGTCATTCAATATACTAGGACTTACCATTGGATGAAGCTTTGATTAGAAAGTGATTCAGCCTATGTGGTTTTGTTTATTCTTGCTCGTTCTTCTAAAGTTCCTTAGTGTTGGCAACCAGCTTGGGAAAGTTATCTTTCTTATTTGTGGGATATGCACTTTATGATGACTTATATTTGTGGGAAAGTTATCATAAGGGAAATTCAACTGTGGAACCTATAACTTCTCGCTCTCCTTTTTTTGTTTGTTTAACTTAGTGGTGGACAGCTCTTACTTTACTTGGTTCTTTTCCTTATGATTATTTATTTAGTAAGTATCATTATCGGTTCCAATAATTATGACTATAAGAGGTGGACACTCTTTTTTCTTTGTCAGGTTTTTCCCATTAGGTTTTTCCAAAAGATTTTTAATAAGGTACTCTATAGGGCTTGATAGACAATGGTTTGGTTTCGACAGAATCATTTGTGTCTTTTCCTACTCGGAGTTTGAGTTTTATTCTTTTAAGGATTGATTTTTGTTTCTTTTTGGTTTTTGCTTTGCTTTTCTTTGTATTTTTCTTATTTTTCTTTTAATAAAATATTGGCTTTGACTAACAATCTTATTAAAAAAAAAAAAAAAAAAAGCCACCTTCACCCACCAATCAGATCCAAACCCAACCAATTACCACCGCTAACCCAAGTTTGGAGAAAGACAATGATGGACCGTTCATTGCCACCACCATCACCTAATAGACTATCAATCAATAGACTCAAAACCAGAATACCACCAATATAAAGTGTAAACCCCTGAGTTGTATTTTTCAATAACTAGTTTTTCGATGAATAATGTTTATGGGGAATAGTATCCGTGTGAATAATGAGTTTCGAAAAATGGACACCGGACATTAGAAGCTTGGAATGGATATTGGAATCATTAGAAGTTGGAATGGATTGAAAATAATTCCATCCGAATAGGTTTTAATGGTTCGAAATTTAATGGACGAAAATGCCTTTTCGGAGAATATTAGGTATTGATGATTTTACGTCCATTTGAATTTTTTTTTTAAAGCATGAGATTGAGAAATAAGATATCCAATTAGAGTATTACATGGTTAATTTAATGATAGGATGATTATGAAATATCTTTGAAATTTATTGAGTATGAATGATAATTAAATTCATTAAGAGTAAAATAGTGATTTTAACTTCAAGAAATTATGGAATTGGTGTGAGCATCACATGGAAAGAAATTGAATAAGAAGCACAATCTATGTCATGTGAAATGAACCAATGGGTGAGTGACACATCAAATTTAATTATGAAATTATTGGAAATTAGTTGGCATGCATTAAGAATTTTTAATGTTTTAATGATTAAGTGACTAAATTGCCCCTAGATGGATGAAGTACTAAGAGATATAATTAAGGGTATTTAAATAAAACTAATTAAGAGATTTGATAGTCATTTGAAGGCATTTTAGTAAGTAAAAAGAGGCACTATATAAAGTTGAAGTTGGATGAGTTTTCTAGACATGTTTGGACAACAAAAAGAGAGGAAAATTTGAGGGTGCAGGGCAACAGCTTCAGCCAGCAAGGGAAGAGAAAATTAAGTGAGTTTGATCCATACTTTCATGCCAAAATTCATCAAAGAAAGTGCTAGAGCAAAGATTGAGTAAGAAAGTGAGGAAAATTAGGTAAGTAAGTTGAGTTTTTAAGGTATTTTGATGGTTTTTCATGATGGAATGCTTAAGTACTGTGTTTATGAAATTTTTGGTATGATTAGAGGTTGATGGTCTTGCATTTGAGCTTGGAATTGAAAGGATTTACAAAGAAAGCAAGTTGACAAGTAAACTAGTAAGGTGAGTTTAGAGTTTCAATTGATTTTTCTAGTGAACTTGAATTTAATTGGTTTTAGAGTACTAAATTGATGTTGGAATGAATTTGATGTGGTTGATGATCATGAAAATAGAAAATGAAATTTGGATGGCCATGGTGATGAATTCGGCTAAGTTAGGGTTAGTATGTGTTTGAATTGATTTTGGTATTTTGATGAAATTGTATGATATTTGACATAATTTTAAGTTGATGTGTGTCAATGGAATGAAAAGAAAAAGTTTGTGTTTGGTTGCCATGGTGATTCGGCCAAGAAGGCATATTGGTGCTCGAATGGTTCCTTGATTATTTTGATGTGTTTTTATAAATTTATGCATGTGATTAAGTGAGTTTGAATTAAGAAAATTGAAGGAATCGAATGCGATATTGAATGTATTAGTTTATGCCAATTTTGATGGTTTAGGGTGGATATGATATTTTAAGTAAAAATGAGTGATTAAATGCTAATTTATATTAAGTAGACAATGAATTTTATTCGAAGATGCGTATTGTAGGTGGAAAGCAAACAAAAGCATTGAGGGGGATAAATCGAAAGGCAAACTAGTGATTTGTGGGATATGTGAGTGAAAATATGTTTTATGAATTGTTAAATGCTTCTTTTGCTATTTTAAATGGTAATGCATTTTAAGATTGAAAATATTAGTTTATGGATATTTCATATATTGCTTGAAAGATAAATGTTGTATGTATGAAAGGTTTGAAACGATGATGTTGATGTTTTAATGGTTTTTATGCTATATGTTTCACATTTTTAAGTTTATGGAATAAAGGAAATCGGTTTTAAATGATATGTGAAAAAAATATTTTCAAATGTCAATAGCCTATCCCATGTTATATGTTATATATTATGGATTATGATTTAGACTCGACCGGTATATCTCACTGTGTATGACAACTGTTAGGAGGGTGTGTTACTAACATCGAGGGGATTGAGTCAGTTAATCGAGTCGTGTCGCCTTCTACATATATGGGGTATTATCTCACTTGCGTATGCGATGCAGAAAAATTTCACTGTATGTGGTGAGATGTCTCATGTATACCGTCACGATGGGAGTCACTGATTTAATTGCCATGTGACTATGTTATAATAATTTTTTGGATTCCATTGGTGCAATTTTAGCATGAAAAGGAAAATTTGAAGTTATGAAATAAATGAAACATTATTATGTTTTTATACTTGAAATTATGTTTTAAGATTTCCCATAAATTTATTAAAGTTTATGATTTTGATTTTGATTTCGAAAATGTTATAAATAAAATAATTTCTTTTAAAAGTGCTTTTGGGAGGTAATTCGAAAGAAATAGTTTCAATAGAAAATCTTAATACTCATTGAGCTCCTTTAGCTCACCACTCTCTATTTTATATTTTATGAAAACCTCTCCAAGTGTAAAAACCAGCGGTCAGGGTACTCGCTCTCCCATCTCAGATTAGGTGGGCTAGTTATGGACGATGTTCTGTGAAGTCACATGTTGCATATTTTGATTTCGTTGAAAATTTATATATGTATATAGTTTTGGTTGTAAAGAATTTTATGAATTTTACCACGGTTGTGGTATTATTTTATATTCATTTAAAAAAAAATGAATTAATGCCTATATGCATTTATAATATAAATATTTTGGAATGTATATACATGTTTTTGATTTTATACATAAAAAGTATGGTTTTGAATTTGAGATGATTTTATTGAACTAGATCTATTGTGGCTAGGTGGTGATTTTGAGATGGACCAGAGGTTCTATATGGTAGTGGAGATTGTTGTTTAAAATATTGAAGTGTTATTGAATTGTTTTTCAGGTAATTTGAATTTTTGGGAAACCACGAAAAACAATCGTTGTGCTGTCAAAATTTTTAGAAAATTTAAATTATGAGAAAAAGAAAATTCTATAATTGATATTTCACATGTTTATGAAATGATTTAAGATTTAGAGCTTCCTCCACGATGTCCTTTTGGTGATGTTAGCTAAAATCCAAAATGGTTCAGTAGGGTGCCCGATGAGATCATGAGAGCTCCAAAAAGGAAAATTCGGAGCGAGTTCCATCATAAAGAGTAGGAAAAAAAATCAAACACTCACCCATCCACACCCACACACATGCACCACTAAAATCAAACACCCTTACCTACCCAAAACACCCATAAACTGACCTTTACCTACCTACCACCACCACTAACATCGAACATCCACATAGCCACACCCATTAAAAACACCCAAAAACCACCTACCCCTACCACCAAATTCATTAAAAATCATCAAAAACCACAAAAATAATCAAAAATATGAAAAATCATCACCTGGGTTCACAAGATGATGGATTTCTTATTGGTCTCAGCGAAGGGAGGAGAGTGACGAGGACCAATGGCGAGAGAGGATAAGAGCATAATGAAATCGATGAAGATGAAGATAGAGAGAGGGAGAGGGAGAGAGAGAGAGTTTACTTGTAAAGAGAGAGAGCAAATGAAGAGAGAGAGAGAGAGAGAGAGAGTTTAAAAGAAAATTGAGCGAGGGTTTTTTTTTTTTCATTAATAAACTTATTTTTAATTTGATCTCCACCGTTCATTTGTGATAGACCCCGATCCTAGTGTTCTCAAAGAATTCATTTTCGACGATTAGATAAAGAATAAAGAGTCTAGAAATAAAGTAAGAGGTCCGGTTAGAATTCGATTATATTTATAAGGCCCTGAGTATCGTGTTAGGAAGAAATGAGAATTTTCAGTTAATAGTATTCGGATCCAGATAAATAGTATTTTATTTTTAAAAAGATCCAAAAGTTTGTGTTTAAGATCGAATTTGGACCCAGCTATATTGTTCAGGGTCATGAATTTAGATTCGATGGGAAACAAAAGTTTTCGATTAATAGTATTTTTCGGACGAAAATTTTCGAATGAATAGTAAAATTTTTGAAAATTGACCTTAAGGGTCGAAAAGGTCTGAAAATAATATGAGAGTATAGAGAAACAGAAACGGATCAAAAAGAAGACCATTTGAATCAGTTTTAAGCGATCCGAAGAAAATTACGATATTGCCCTTTTGAGAGATTAATAGGTTTTAATGAGTTTAAATCCAATTGAAATTTTTTCGAAGCATGAGACTGATAGATAAGACACCCAATTAGAGTATTTCATGGTCAATTTGAAGATTAGATGACCATAGAATATTTTCAGAATATTTTTCGATCAAAGTGAAATTATATCATAAAAAGGGCAAAATGGACATTTTAAGTTAAGTATTCAAGGATCAAGCATGAGAATGATATGCAGAAGTTTCAAGGAGTGTAACCCAAGTGAATGAGAATGAGTTAACGAGGATGAGTGTAAAAAATCGAGTTTTTAAGCTATAGATACGTATAAAAAGATATCAGTTGATTCGATCAGATTTCGGTTAGGAACATTCCCTTTATCGAGTATATATCAGAGGTATCAGACCTAAATTGAAGTTTATAAAGTCGAATTGGCCATAAGATATGTGTAGAATATTTGTGAAATATTTTTCAGAAGGATTAGGTATTGAAAGTTCTATTGAAATGGAAATTCACCAAGTGTAAGCCCTCACCCAGATTTATTATTTTATGGTACTAGAAATATTCGAATTGAGTTACGGTCGAATCATATGCCTCCAGTAGTGTTATTTGAGGCTTATTATATTTTCGTATTGCAAGTCGGATGTAATTTGGTTGACCCCGGTACGATTATAAAGTCATTAGGCGTGAATTACGTGTTAATCAAGCGAGGTGAGCTCACGGAATTCAACCAATGAGAAATGAGATAAGTGATTTAAAAAGTAATGGCTATGGATGTGCCACGTGTCATCCATGGATTGATTGGAAAAATAAGTGGATGAAAATAAGACAAGTGGACCAATAGAATATAAAATCATTTATTTTTGGGCACTAGTAAGATTAGTGAAAGTTTGAGGTTATTAAATGAGATTTTCTTGAGGGACTTTATAGTAAATGAGCATTAAAATATTTATAAATAAATTTTGTCTCATTTGAGACATTTTTGACCGTGAAAACAGAGAGAAAAGAGAGTGAATCGAGTGAATCGAGTGAGAGGAGAGAGAAGCCGAGAGTTGCCAAGAGAGAAGTTCACGTGCGCGCGAGAGAGAGAGGGAGAAAGAGAAGGAGATCTGATCCAATTTTCGATGCGGTTTCTTCACGAAAGTTGTTCCTTGTCATCTCCTCTAGCTAACCCAACAAATTTGAAGTAAAACGGTTGCCTATTTGGGTAAAAGCGGAGACTTCCGGAGGCATACGGAGGAGAATTGAATTTTATCTGAGGATGTGTAGTGAGTGGAACTACAAGTTTCTATTTATATCGTTTTAAAGTTTATTTTTTTTAAAATTTAAAAGAATTTATTATAAATAGTTGTTTATTTATTAATTGAATTTATATTTTAATTCTAGCATAAAGATTTTAGTTTATTATTTCTGTATATGAGAATGTGCTAGAATTAAATATTTTAGGCTTATTGCCTTAAGATTTAGAATATTTTAGTGTGTTAAGAAAAAAGAAATTTTAATAGCCTATGGTTTACCCTAGCCCCAGTTTAGTACCCGACCGAATGCCCTATGCGTGATACGGTAGATGAGAGGAAGTCAGTCAGTGAGATTTGAGTCTAGTCGACTCATGTGTGAGCGAGGTATGAGTGATCTGTATTCACGTATAGGGTAGTGTAGTCGGTCCGCAGCGTGGGCCCGCTTTCGGCGACTACACATGGTAAATCCCCCACTCCTAGTGGTTAGCTAGATTTTATATGCTACCACGCCAGGAGTAGATATTCTCTGGGTTACCATTCAGGCGAGCACCAGAAAAGATTTTAAGAAAAGATTTCAGAAAGAAATTTAAAACGAGATTTAAAAGCAGTTTTTCCCACTCCTAGTGGTTAGTTAGATTTTATAAGCTACCACGTCAGGAGTAGATATTTCCTGGGTTACCATTCAGGTGAGTACCAGAAAAGATTTTAAGAAAAGAGTTTAAGAAAAGATTTCATAAAGTTTTAGAAAGAAATTTAGAATGAGATTCAAAAGCAGTTTTAAATGAGTTTTAGAAAGTATTTTAGAAAAATACTTTAGTTTTATTAAACTGTTTTTGGGAGAAATTTAAGTGTAGAAATGAGAGTTAGTTTAAAAGTTACTACCACTCACTGAGTTATACTCACGTTTTTCTTTAAATGTTTTTCTTAAAAATTCTCCCACAGATGCAGGAGCTAGTTATCCAGCCGACGAGGTTTAGTCAGACGTCCAGGTGGACGTATAGGACGATACCTACTACATGTATATATGGTGTTATTTTGATCATGTATATGTTTATATATATAGTTGTAAGTATTTTAAAGAAATCGTGGATGTATTAGTTAAAAATGTTTTATTAAAGTTTTATACGAATCAGTTTTCTGATTTTAATTATTTGATTGTGGTTGTGTTGTGAAAAATGAGCCGGAGGCTCTGGAAGTTGAGAAATGAATTTCATAGAAGTGTTTTTATAAACTGTATTTGAAACTTACAGGGTGGCATAGTTTAGAAAACAGATGGCATGTTGCCGGATTTTCAATAGAAAAGCGAAAAATTTGTACCCCTGCCACCTAGTAAACGAGTTTAAAAAGAAGTTTAAAGAAAGTTTTGATACTCTGACAGGATTTCTTCGGACCAAAGTTAGGGTTCGTTGGAGTTCTGACGGAGTGCTACGGGGTCTTTCTCGGGTCCAGAGGAGGGATTCGGGAAGGGTTCCGTCAATTTGGGCAGTAAAGAGCATTAATTATTTATTGGTTTTTCCTTTAAAATAAATAAACTTTTTTCTTTTTTTCTTTTTTTTTTTTTTTTGCTTTTTATTTTTTTTAATTTATAGTTATTTATCACCTCCATTTATCATTCTACCCTTCCACCCCTAACGGTAATAGATGAGATTCGTAACAACGAGGAGTATTTTCTTTATTTAATTAAACTTTGGGGAGGTGAACTGTTAATTTTGAAACTAGAGAGAGCCGTTTTAAATTATGATCAAAGGTTGGGGGCAAATTATAAATATCCCATTTTTAAAAAATAACAATAATTTTATTAATACTCAAGTGGATATAATTTGGTATTATTTGCTTAAAAATTTTATTAATTTAAATAAGATACAACCTGTATGTATTCATTAGAAAATATAATTTCAGTCTAATTTTACAATAAAAAAATTATATTTATAATGAACAACAATAAATTTATATAATGAGAATAGATTGATATATATTATAAGCCATGTTTTGAATTTTTAAAACTATTATTTTTTATTGATTATAAATAAAGTAAAACAAAAAATAAATATAGAAAAAAAAAACAAATTGAATCATGTGAATACATGGACAATTTTAAAGCAATAACTTAAAGTTTAAAATTCTAAGATTTCTTAATGGGATGTATTTTTTTTAATTATTAAAAAAATAAACAAATAAATAAAATTTATATCATTTTAATAGGCTAACTTAGTAAGTGATATGATGTCAAGTGAAGATAAAGAGATATCAAGTGAAGATGAAGAGAAAAATAAAAAGAAAGAGAAAAAAAGTTTTTTAATAAAATTATAAATTGGCAATGGAGTTTATATAACACATAAAAAGTAAAAGCAAGTAATTCTTATATAAGAGAGAATATATACCTGACTAAATGAAAAGAACTATAAAAAGAAAAACATTAATAAATTAGGAGTAGAAAAAATATTAAAAGTAGGGAAACTAAGTATAATAAAAGTAATAAAAAAGAAGGAAATAAATTATATATTAAAAAAAAAAGGAACGAAGAATAAATGATATTGTTTATAAAAAATAATAATAATAATAATAAACAATTTAAAAATAAATAAATAACATAAATAATAAAAATAGTAAACGAGGGAGGAGCAACTTTTTGTCCAAAAAGAAAAGAAAGGAAAAAAAAAAAAAAGTTAGATGGCATGAACAGCCCTGAGCCCAATTTATTTGTCACGTCAAACAAATTCTTCTTTATTAATTATTATACTGTCCAAGAGCAGCGTAATGCATTACAATGTCAAATGTCAAACCAAGATTCAAGGTCAGAACAACTTATTTTTCAATTTTTTTGACAAACCTAGGAAGCACATTACCTACCTGGCCTTACGGTGGATTTACCCCTGGTTTATACCTTTCTTTTAAAAATATAGAAACACATTAGTTTGTTTGTGGATTTCAGATAATTTGGTGTAGGATAAAGGATAAAAAAAAAAACAAAACAAAACATGGCTATATACACTTTTAACTCTATTGATTTTTGGATGATATGTCATCATTTGACCACAAAGAAACACCTAATTCTAGTTAAATGTTTCTCCTTCAAAATGCATTTGGTTCATATTGTTAATCAATATCCAGATAATATAAGGGGGAGGTTTCACACAATAGGATTAGTTTTAAGCACTATTGAAAAACTCTACGAATGGGTCCGAACTACTTATCAAGAACTCGGTCGGCAAGGTTTCACTAATATGAGAGCCCTTAAATCAGTGGTTGTACTTGCCGAAGATGAGTAGTCACCAAGTTAGGTTGAGTATTTAGTCTAACTTGATCAACTCGGTTAGTACTTGGCTTAGGTCATCTCGATAAGTATCGTACTAAAGTTACTTTTAAGATTGTATGAAATAAGTTTTATGATGTTTTAGAGTCATATAATGATATAAACTTTATAAAAAAGTTTTATATTTTTTTTATAAATTTGATCGTTGGTCAACGAGATTGTCAAACCGAATACTCACTGAGTAATTAGATACACATTACTCGTTAGGTTACTGACCGACTAGTGACTAATGAGTTCTTAACCATTAGTTTTAAGACCTATATTGAGGGTATATCAAACTCGAACATCATATTTAATTCTAACTAGTGTATGGTGTGAAATAGAGACCTATAAGAATGTCGCACATTGAATTCATAAGATTTTCCCTTAACCAAATTCTGATAAGATTGATTGCATGGAAGAAAATATAATCCAATTTAATCCAATCTTTTAGCATGCAATTTTTGGTTTGATTAGTTCACATTGAAATTAGATCCAATCCGATCAATTTACAAACACTTGCACATGATCCACTCCAATGGATTAAATTCATATGAAACTTTTCTTAATAAATAAAAGTTAAAACACTCCTAAAAGTAACATGAACAAAATTAAATATTTCCTTTATATTTCAAATAAAATTAACAAAGCAACAAATAAGTAGCATAACTATTGATTTTGAAGTTTAAAAATATTAACCTAAGTTGCTTACTGCTAAACATCATCATAAGTATAATTATCCTATGATTTTTTGGTTAGATTTAACAATTGAGCCTCAATTAGACCATAACTGCATAAAATAAACTAACAATATATAAATTAGGATAATAGATATGGTAAATTGTGATTTTTCACAAGGAAATTCAACATCTCATCTAATTAATTCAATCTCAACATTTTACAATCCAATTTGATTTGATCCATTCCAGTGGATTTAATTCATACGAAACCTTTCTTAATAAAAGTTAAAACATTCCTTTTAACATGAAAAATAAATAAATAAATATTTCCTATTATACTTCAAATAAAATTAACATAGTAACAAATAAGTAACATAATTATTGACGTTAAAGTTTAAAAATATAATCATCCTATGATTTTTTGGTTAGATTGACAACTGAGCCTCAATTAGATGATAATTGCGTAAAATAGACTAATAATATATAAAATAGAATAATATATATTGTAAATCGTGATTTTTCATAAAAAAAAATTCAACATCTTTTCTAACTCATTCGATCTCAACATTTTAGAATTCTATTTGATTCAATCATATCTTCTAATTCAATCCAATCTAATGAATTTTATTGGATTATACATACCCCTAACCTACATTATCAATCACTAACATAAGCCACTTTTATGGGTTAAATGAGACCCATATGAACAATGGGTTTTGACATATTTTTACTTTTTCTAAGGTGAAAGATTTTGATACATTAAAGAATTCTTAAAAATATAATAAATTTATAAAATTTAAAAGTAATTAAATTATTAAATATTTTTATAATAAGTTTGATCATATTCTGAATTATGTTTTTATTTAATTGATAAGCTAATTTAATCCACTCTTATTAAATTCTAAATTCAATCTCAAAATTACACTATATATGTAATAAGCTAGTATATAATATAAATATATAATCCCATATGATGCAAAGTGAGTTTTAAAGTTTTAAACCCCCTCATCACCCTGTAAATGAATAAGCATGCAACCAAACGGTTTGGTAAGAAACCGACCCGAGCTCTTCCATGTAAAACCCTGTATCTGTAATGTAATTACGTAAAAGAGAACATTTACTTTAATCCTTACTTTTTGATGAAATATTACGTTTTTATTTATTAGTAAATTTTTGGTTTCTATCATCTTTAATATTTAAAAAATTTATTAATCTAATCCTTTCGTTAGTTAATTATTAATTAATCTTAATAATTAAAAGGGTATTCTTTTTCATTAACGATCAACTGGGGTCGAATCGATTTGATGTTTGAAGTGAAAAAATATCATTTTGCCAAAAGTTGACTTGACAGACAGTAGAAAAAATGGAGCCCACAAAATTGTGAAAGCGAGCGTCTCCCTCGAGCAAAACGGATAAGAACTACTTGAATTGAAAATATGTGACAGACGATCCAAAAATGGCAGCTGCTGCTTCTCTGACGCCACTTTCCCCGATATTCTCATCTTCAAAAAAACCACCAAAACAGCCTTCACTTCCGACAATAACTCATCATAATCGAAATGGGTTCGCTCTCAGAAGACGAATCTTGCAAGAACTCTCCATTTTGCCACTCACTACTCTGTTGCAACACCCTCTCTCTTCACTGGCCAGAGAGGTCGAGGTTGGCTCCTATCTCCCTCCATCGCCATCCGACCCTTCTTTTGTCCTCTTCAAGGCCTCTCCCAAGGACACCCCAGCTCTTCGCGCAGGTGCTTTTTCATTGCTTGTTTTCTTTTTCTGCAACATTTCTAGTTTTTTTATCACTTCATAGGGTTATTTTTTAGCCAACCACAATTTAATTGCTTATATAGTTGTGGGATTTTTTCTTTTGCCTTTGATAATATATATATATATATATATATATATGTTCAAGTTTCTTATTTATTAGAGGTTTGATTCAGTTTCTCAGTTATTAGCGGTTTGATTCGCTTACATTAATTTGATTTTACTTAGTCAACACATAATCAGTTATCCATATACAATGTGACATAATTAATTTTAGTAGGCACTGAGTTAAAAATTATTTTATATACATATGCATAGAGTCTTTCATCCGTAGGACGAACTAATTTTAATGGTAACAGTTGTGATACAATGATTATATATCAATAATTAATGTCAAGTATTAATTATGAAAACAGTCAAGGCATGCACTGACTCGCAATATTGGAAATGATATTATTAAAATCAGATTTTTATAATAAAAAGATTATATATATATATATGCAGAAGTGGCATGTAAGGGATATTTTATATATGCATTTGATACATGTAAACAATGTATATGTCAAACTATGCTTGTATAATTAATTTAGGCAATTTATGAGTCATGTATTGATTTGGAACAACAGAGTTAATCAAACTGATTGTTTGGTGTCGATTGTATATGCTGATAATACTTGGATTTAGTCTCTTCCAGGAAATGTGCAGCCATACCAGTTTGTCCTCCCACCAACTTGGAAACAGGCACGAGTAGCCAACATATTATCTGGGAATTACTGCCAACCAAAGTGCGCAGAGCCTTGGGTGGAAGTAAAGTTTGAAGATGAAAAGCAGGGGAAGATACAGGTAGTGGCTTCTCCTTTGATACGCCTTACTAACAAACCGAATGCAACCATTGAAGAAATTGGGAACCCTGAGAAAGTCATTGCTTCTTTGGGCCCTTTTGTCACTGGCAACTCATATGATCCTGATGAGCTCTTAGAGTCGTCTGTGGAAAAAGTTGGGGATCAAACGGTATGCTATTATTGACTCATCCTCATTATATATGTTTGCTAGTGTATTTGTAGGTACATGTTTTGTTTCTATTGCATTTTGGCTTGTTAGAAGGGAATATAAAAACTAAAATTTAATAAATTGATATTTTTATGACCATTAGAATACCTGTCTTTTTCAATGTGGCAAAGAAATGTAGCTGAATTCATCCAATTGGGTTGCTACTGGACTTCATCTTGATATTATTATTCCTTGAATTCAGATGCTGTGTTATGTAATTTCTATGATTCCATGCCAAAATTTGTTAATAAACATAGAAACAATGTACTTTAAGTTCCCTTGTCATTTAAGGTAATTTTTCGTATGCATTGCCTATGTATCAATCAGATGTGAAAAGAGGTCCAAACGTCTTAGTTAATTAGTATGTGCTTAGAATCGGACCAATACAAACACAGAAACACCCACAAAAGAAAGGAAAATTGAAAGGAGAAAAGAAGAGAATAAGTGCTTCATCTTTTCTTCCTGTTTTGTGAGGGACTAATGATGGTTTCAACTAGTACTTGGAACAACTGGGCATGTGCAAGAATTAAAAGGACTATACATTATGAGACCATGTGTGAATATGTTTTGGAATAGTTAGAGCAGATTAAATACATGGCACTTTATGATAATTATAGAAGGATATGGAAGGGGGCTGTATATGGTTTTATAGTTACTCATATTCATGTAAAGATATAGGTTTCTCCTTTTAAGTTGTAAGGTCCCTTTAGTGGACTGACTGTTGATTCGTTTTCTTTTAATATACTTTTTCAATTTCTTATAAGATAAAATAAATGAGTTAACAAATGTTATTGTGAAAGTACCTAGGTATTTGACTAGCTGGTCTCGGTTCTATCAAATCTAGTTCTGCGAACAAGATTTAAACTCCATATTTTGTATTCCATTTTTCTTTTTAGATGGTTATTTGATATTGCTGATCAATATTATTAAATTGTATAATTCAATTCTACTCTGTATTTTCTTTAAAGGAAGAAATAGGAAGTTTTTCACTGTATTTGTTGCTAACTTTATTTAAATGTTGTTTGCAGTATTACAAATACATGCTTGAGACACCATTTGCTCTAACAGGGACACACAATCTTGCGAAGGCGACTGCAAAAGGAAGCACTGTTGTACTGTTTGTGGCAAGTGCAAATGACAAACAATGGCCGGAATCTCAAAAAGTTTTGAAAGCCATGCTTGATTCGTTTCAAGTATAATACTTTCTAAACTGAAAATAGATTTACATATTCAATTCTTTACATTTGATCTTTCCATAACAAAGTCAAACTAATATGAAAATTTCTTCAGCTGTTATTGTTTGCTGGTAGTTCATACAAGTTTAAATCACGGTTTTCACTTTATCTATCTCATGTTTTATAAGAAAAATATCTATTTTAGAACTTAATGCTATTATTTGGGTCCATACCTATAAGTATAAATTTTCAGGTGTAGGGGTAACTTACCTGGGATATGCCCCTTGTAGTTTTCTCAGGTTCATTGGTAATATATTTCTTTTAATTAGCCCAAAAAAGAAATTAGATAATAGCTGAGCTTTGTTGTAATAGAACTTGTTGGATCAAACTATTAAGCAGTCTGGCTATATAAAAAATGTGACCAGTAGGGTCAACCGTTGTTTTGCATACAATCTGGATGACTTGAATGTTAACCTAGAGGCTAGAAGCAGTGTGAAACTCAGTCAGAACTAAATTTAGATAAGTTAATAATGTTCAACTCTAGTTAAGATTTACATTTCTAAATGCATGATTATGGGGTGAATAATTGTTTAGGGATCTTAAATCATTTCATTTCCATTTCATTCCATCGTGTTTCTATATGAATAAAATGCGTAGTCGTCTAGCACGTACCGATCAATTCATCTATGATCAATTTTACTTTTTCATTCTTAAATAATGAGTTCCGATCACTCCATCGTGTTTGTGTATGGATAAAATACGTAGTCGCCTAGCACGTACCGGTCAATCCATTAATCTAACACGCGGTCAGTTTTACCTTTTCATTCTTAAATAATGAGTTATGAATCATTACGTGGTTTTGTATGACGTGGTTTTGTATGACAAGATAAGGTTGATCAAGTGATAGTCTCTCACACTTACATCCTGAAGGTTGTGAATTTGAGCATCTTTCCCTCCATCAAACAAAAAAAAAAAAAAAATTTACGTGTAGTCCTAATAATTTAAAAGTTCAAACGCATTGACCATAAAGCTTTATATGCATATACATATATAAATGTATACATATACATATACATACATATATATACACACACATATATATATGTAGACATATACATATATATGTATAAATATATATATATATATACATACATATATATTGTGATTTTATCATCAATACCTCATAATTTTTTAAAGTTAAGACGAACTAATCAAATTTATTCATTGTATTATTTCTTTTAAAACAAATTCTTTTTTCTATTTAATTCAAATACAATGGATGAATTTGATTGGTTCATTCTAATTTGTTAAAGTTATGAAGTAATGATAGTAAAATCACTCTAACATATATATATATATATATATAGAGAGAGAGAGAGAATGGTTAGTAAGGGTTATATGCCATATTTACCAACCATTCATGGGTGATTGTATGTTTGTGATCAATGCCCTATAACCATTCTCACAAACCATTCTCTCTCTCTCTCTCTCTCTCTCTCTCTCTCTCTCTCTCTCTCTCTCTCTCTCTCTCTCTTTTTTGTGTATATATATATGAGTTAAATAAACAAAACCCTCTTGAGGTTAAGCTTAATATAAGCGAAAATGAATTTTAGTTTTTGTAACAGATTATCCCCAATTTAATAGTCAAAGGGTGTTAAGTTTGGTCAACTACGTTTTGAGGGATAAAGACGAAAGTGCCCTTTGTTTTAAATTAATTTTCTTTTAAAATTTAAAATAACACAAATTGATTTAATAAAAACAAATTAAAAAAATAAATAAATCTCTACTGTCCATCTTTTAGATAAATTTTGTTTTTGTTAAAATTTTTTGTTAATATGAAAAATTAAAAGTTTTCTCTGATTTAAAAATACAAAAATTAAAAATTAATTCAAAAAATTTATTTTTAAAATTTTCTTAAAAATGAAAAAATGGATCTCCCATTAAAGAATCTGAAAAAGAAAAGAAAAAAAATATTGTTAGAAGATTTGGATCTAAAACCCAAATCTTCAATAGAACTTCAAAAGAAAACATAGAAAAAAAAAAGAAAAAAGAAAAAAGAAAAATTATGTCTCTTTTTATCTACCATCTCCCACAAATAAAAGACAATGAAGAACTTCATATTCACCTTCACACAATAGAAATTTCAAATAAAATCAACATTAAACATCAACCTAAATCTTCAGCGAACAACAAACCAAAATTGAACATCAAACCCTACGAGCATGAACCCCCAAAAAAAAAAAAAAAAAAATCATCATCTTGAACCAAAATAATCAATCAAAAAATCATCTTGAACTAGAACACCAACATAATCCAACCAATCCTAGATTAAAACCAGCAACTAAAACACCAAAATCAAAAAATCAAAACGTCATATTTACACACTCCATCTTGAATAAAAAAAAAAATCAAAATCCAATCAATCAAAAACAATCCAAAAAACCCCATAATCAACTGAAGCTCGGAGAAGCGAGATGGTCAATGACCACATGACAACGAGGTAGCAAAGATTGGCAAGGCCTTTGAAGATGGCACCAGGGTAGTGCTCCATGTTGATGACGGCAAAATCAAAATTGACCAAACTAGAGATCTTGACAAAAGTGAGGGAGAAGGGAAGGATGAAGATACCGTGGAAAGGTGGATGGGAAGAGGATCAACGACAGCTTTGATGGCGGGGAGATTTGGTGGGGTTTGGGAGGATTTGAGTGGAGTGACGAAGAGAAAAAGAAAAAGAAAAAGAAGAGAGAGTGTGTGACGTGTGTAAAAAAGAAAAAGAAAAGAGAGAGAGTGACGTGTTCAAGGGAGAGAGATGATGGTTGTTGACAGGCCCCTTTCTAACTACTAGTTAGGCGACCTGCCCGGCAACCCCACGGTGGCTCCCCAGTCGAGATCTGCTCTGACTAGAAAGTTCCCGTGAAGCTAAGCCTCTTTTCTTTTCTAAAATACTTGAAATCCTTTTTATTCTGAAAAAGGGTGGGAATTTTGTTCGTTGAAAATAACTTTATGAAAATAGTATTTTCACAGAAAACCGGCAGCACAACGACTGTTTTTCTAAAATTCCACCCTGTAAAATATCTCATAAAACCTGTATAATTGTATTCACAAACAATTTCTATAATCAACAGGCATCCGGCCATTTTCAAACTCATAATCATGCAATTAAGCGGAAGTAACTTGAATAAATCTTAAAAACGACATGCATGATATTTACATAAAATCCTTAACTCAAAATAATATTTTTCAAAACTAGAGAATCTGGAAAATGATAGTAAATACAATACATGATGGTATGCTAGAAAATAGTGCAATCTGGTCACGCGTGTCTAGCTGGCCTGTCCGTCCGAAGGAGATACGTCAATCGCGCTACTCGCACCTGCACCTGAGGGAGGTTTTTAAGAAAACAGGAAAACAGTGGTGAGAATAACTCAGTGAGTGGGTAAGTTTACATAACTGTACTTTTGCTTAAAAATACTATTCCTCCCAAAAATAGATTGGAAAGCTATTACTTACTTACTTACTTTTCATGAAAACTGTAAACTCGTTTAAAAGCTGCGAAAGTTATTTATCAAACTTTTCTTAAAACTTTTCTTATTTTCTTACTAGCCTTATCTGGCAACCCAGGGAAATCTTGTCCTTCGTGACGGTGCGAAAACACGCCACTAGGATAGGGGAACTCTCACCATGTGTAGTCGCAGATGTGGATACAACTCTGGGATCGCGAATCCCTCCAACATCAGGCAGATCTACACTATCCCATACGTGCAAAGGGTGACTGACAGACTCGATCCCCCCAAAGTTAGTAACTCCCCCCAACTACCGTACACGTATGGAATACATTCGGTCGGGTGTAATCTTAGGGGTTAGGGTAAACCATAGGCATATATAAAATGAAATCTCGGCAATATGCTGTAATATCGCAAAATAACTTTCACAAATACTATCTCTATGCATGTATATAATTTCAACTTACTCAATTACTTTACTAAAGAATATAAACATATTCATAGCATCTCATATAAAAATATACATGCATTTATAAACGATAAACTGAAAACTATAAACTTTTGCTAGAATCTCAAAATCTTTTACTTGCTAAAACTGATCGCATTCATAAAATAGAATGTATGAAAACTTTTAAAATCCACACTCACAACTTGCTTCCAAAATACTTATCACCGCTTCCCGTTACGGCTCTCGTTCGATTCCCGATTCACCTACAATTGATTTCGATCGAGATGTCGTTAAAACATAACTCGTGCGCAACTAAACTTTAAGCCATACGAGGATTTATAAGCACAATAATTTAAGTGACTATCCTCGCACGATAACAAAACGGATAATTCATATTCACACGCGAAAACTATTTCAAACCGATTCGTTATCGTGACTTGAAATACTCGTAACTTTGCGGTTATAAAACCAACAACTAAGCCAATCGAATCTAATATACCATCATCAAAATCAGATTCTAATGAATTCACTAAACAAAAGATTTGAAATTAAACAACGAACTTAAAGCTTACGCAATTTCACTAATCATCGCGATTTATCGATTTTACGCGTTTCGCGCGATTTAAAAACTATCCAATTAACTTATTTAAAACTCGAACTATCCTCACTTCAACTGAAACGCTTTAAGGGCTTAATAACAATCTCGGGGCAGCGAGATAACATTCACAATCCTTTTATATTCGACAACGAAAATCATAAACTAACAACGCTCGCATTCGTGGAAAAATTCAACCGAAACGCTCGGAAACGATTTCCAAATAACCGAACGAATATCCGATACTTTAAAACACTCTAATATTATCTATTTTCCGCGATAATGAATGCGAAACTAAAAACATAACTCAACAGCCCCTACACATCTCATAACAGCCCATATACAAAACTCGCAACGAATACGATCGATGATAACACAATCGAAACAACAAACGCACGAACCTCCGCACTAATGAGGTTCTCCGTCCTAAACCCAATCATAGCAATTATCAATTGTCAACCAAATCTGATTTCTAATTCATAAGCAAGCTTATAAATACTCGAAACAACTCAACAAAAGAAATGGGACAGCACCTTACCCAAGAAATAAACTATTCTCGGCTTCGAAACGACTTCCGAAACGGCGACGAATCTCTCGCACGCTATCGGCAACAAGCTGTCTCCTTTGATGTTGTTTCGCTTCAGTTCTGAATTGGTTTCTTGAATAGTGAATAAACTTGACAGCAACTATTGGTAGCAACTACATCCACGTTGACAGCTTGTGACGACGGCACGGCAGCAAGCTTACAACGGTGACAACGGCAATGGCAGCAAGGCAGTTTCAGCTCATGCTCAACAGCAGTAGCCTTCACGTCCAACAGAAGTAGCTTGACAGCACCGGCGACAGCAAAGGCAGCACAGTAGCAGCACTACCTCACGCCAGCAGCTCCCTCCACCGGCGACAGCCCCTGTTTCAGCTCACAGTCAGCACTAGGCAGCGACAGCAGCAAGTCCAGCTCGGCAGCAACTCCTCAGGCCTGACAGCAGCTCACGGCAGCAACTCAGCTTGGCAGCAGCTTGTCAGCTCGTGCAACACCAGGTAGCAAGACAGCACGGCGACAGAACTTGGGACGGTGACAGCACAGCCTTCTCACACCAGCAGCGAGGACGACAGCACCGACAGCAAGGTAGAACTCACGCTGACAGCAGCTGTCTTCTGCTCACGGTCAGACAGCAAGCTCACGGCAATGGACAAGGCAGCAACAGAAACTTCTCTCCACGGCAGCAGCTACACCTTCACGTCAGCAGCTCTTCACCGGCGACAGCAATGGCAGTAACTCCAGTTCAGTTCTTCGGTTCACCTTACTTGCATGCAATATCAGCTTGCTCCAGCTTCTCCTAGCTTGCATGCACGCCTGAAGGTGTCAGATCTGATCTTGCATGCGTCCAGATCTGAGTTCTCCTTCACTTGGCTTCACCTTGGCCTGAAGACAACAGCCCGTTCTTCTCTCGCTCTTTCTTCCACAACAGCAGCTCTCTTCTTCTCTCGGGCAGCACCTTTCTTGTCTTCAGTTTCTGTTTTGAAATGAAGAAGAAGAAGTTGACAGATGGCTTGGATTCTGTCTTGAAAATGAATAAAATAAAAAAGATGGTGACCGAATGATAACTTTGGTTTGATTGTGTCTTTGAATGCATAGGTGACCGTTTATGCCATAATTTGCTTTCTTTTTTTTTTTTTTTTTTTTTTTCCAATGCATGTGTGACACGTGTCACCAACATGCATTCCCTTTATTTTCTTAAAGCCTTCCATGCATTCTTGCTTTTTAAATTCCAAGCTCGGATTCCGTTTCCGTCCGTCCATCCTGGAATCCGCTTTTTAATCGCTTTCGCCTTTGGAATAATTAATAAATTCCGAACCCGTTTTCGCGAACTCGAATTTATTTCTCTAAATCGAAAATAATTATTCCAAATATTTCCGGACTCGATAATTATATTTTTCCGATCGGACGCGATCCATCGGAAAAATATTTTGCTCTTCGACGAACGCGGTTTTGGGTTTTACAGTTGTGTTAAAGGAATTTTTTTTATTTTTATTTTTAATTTTTTATGTAATTTTTTATTTAATTTTTTAATTTTTGACACATAACACATTCTAAGTGAAAAGCTAAGGGTATTTTAGTCATTTCACCAAAAAAGGGTCAAACATCTTGTTTAACAACTGTTGACTATTATTTTCAAAAAAAAAAAAAAAAAAAAAACAACTGTTGACTATTATCTGAGGATCATGATGTTATAATAAACAAATTGTTCATGTGCACCTATATTAGACTTAACATCAACAGGGTTTGTGTATTTAACTCTATATATGTGTATACATATACATATATATATATATTGTTAGAAATATTATTAGAAAAATTGATAATATATGTTAAGAACATGCAGCGATATAAAATAAAAATCCTGGAGACTCTCTAGATTACAAAAAATTTACAGTTGGAAAAAACTAAAATAAAATAAAACAAAAGTAAAAGTATTGAGGCTCGTAATAACTGTAGTATCTTTAAGACAAATTTATTACTCATCCTGTGATTAGTTTTGTAAAACCCAAAACCGCGTTCGTCGGAGGGCGAAATATTTTTTTCGATGGATCGCGTCCGATCGAAAAAATATAAATATCGAGTCCGAAAATAATTGGAATAATTATTTTCGATTTAGAGAAATAAATTCGAGTTCGCAAAGACGGGTTCGAAATTTATAAATTATTCCAAAGGCGAAAGCGATTAAAAAGCAGATTCCAGGACGGACGGACTGAAACGGAATCCGAGCTTAGAATTAAAAAGCAAGAATGCATGAAATCCACTTAAGTTATTGCATGTTGTGACACATGTCACACATGCAAGAGAAGAGCCATTTTTTTTTTTTTTAATATTGGTAGTTGGAATTGAAGAAAGAATGAAGCAAATAACAAGCTCGGTCAACAACTTATTATAGCAAAAATAGAATCCAAAGAGAGAATAATGAGAAGCTATCATCCGGTCTCCATAAAGAAAAACAAAACTTGCATAAGGCAAGCACCCGATCATCATTCTTGCCTTCAAGACAAACCGAATCCAAAGCAAGCCATCTGTCAACTCCTTCTTCTCCATTTCAACCGAATCCAAAGCAAGTAATCTGTCAACTTCTTCTTCATTTCATTTCAAAACAGAAACCAAGTGAGAGTTGAGAAACGTGTGTGCTGCTCGTGGAAGAAGTTATCAAACCGAGAGAGAGTGTGAAAGAGAGAGAGGTGCAGCTCGTGCATGCAAGCAAAGGTGGACTGAAGAGCTGAGCTGCCGTGAGCTGAGGAAAGCTTGCTGTTGATGTAGTTGCTGCCGAGTTTGAGTTGAAGCTGTCAGCTACTATCTTGGAGAAGAGTTGCTGCCCTGCCATTGTCACCATGAAGCACCAGCTGCTGCTGAAAGGAAAGCTTGCTGTCTGACCGTGAACAAGGAAGACAGCTGCTGTCTTGAAAAGCTGCTGGCGTGAAGAACTGATGGCGTGAGGAAACCAGGTGCTGCTGTGTTGTCACCGTGAATCAAGTGCTGAAGCCGTGCTCGAGCTGCTGTCGTCGTGGCTGTTGACGTTGCTGCCATCATCACTGCTATCACATTGCTGCTCTGCTGTCTTGCTACATGGACTGAGGAGCTGAAGTTGTTGATCCAGGTGCTGTCAGCTTGAGTTGCTGTCGGTGAAGGGAGCTGCCAGCGTAAAGGTGCAGCTGCTGCTGTGGATCAGAGCTGCCGTCGCTGCCTTGTGCTGGCGTGAGGTGTCGAAGTCAGCTGCTGTCAACGCCAAGTGCTGTCGCCGTGCTGTCTTGCTGCCTGGTGTTGCACGAGCTGACCAGCTGCTGTCACCTTGCTGCCGTGAGCTGTCCAAGCTGCTGCCAAGCTGTTGGAAGTCAAGCTGTGCTCAAGTTGCTGCCGTGAGCTGTCCAAGCTGCTGCCAAGCTGTTGGAAGTCAAGCTGTGCTCAAGTTGCTGTCGTGAGCTGTCCAAGTTGCTGCCGAGTTGTTAAGTCAGGCCAAACATCTTTCAGACAGGAAGTAGAACAGCAACAAGAAAGGATAGCTGGCTGGTGGAAGAGACAGCTTGCTGCCACGAGAGTTTTGTCGTCGTTCGGAAGCCGTTTCGAAGCGGAGAACAGCTCGCTTCTTGGGTAAGTGCTGCCCATTTTCTTGGTTGAATCATTTTGAGTAATTAGGAATGTGATTATGTGATTAGAGTTGAGATAAATTGATGATATTATGTTTGGAACTAGGATTGGAAACCTCGTTAGTGCGGAGGTTCGCTCGTTGATGTTGCGATTGTGTTTTTATTATCGATCGTATTCGTTGAATGTTGTTTATGGGCTGTTATGAGATATTTAGGGGCTGTTGAAATATGTTTTTGGTTTCGCGTTTGTGGTCATGGAAAATAGATAGTATTAGAGTGTTTTAAAGTATCGGATATTCGTTCGGTTATTTAGAAATCGTTTCCGAGCGTTTCGGTTGAATTTTTCCACGAATGCGAGCGTTGTTAGTTTATGATTTTCGTTGTCGATTATAAAAAGATTGTGAATGTTATCTCGCTGCCCCAAGATTGATATTAAGCCCGTTAAAGTGTTTTAGTAAAGTTACGAGCTGTTATTAACGATAAGTTTAAGTGGAAACAAAGAAATCGCGCGAAACGCGTAAAATTGATAAATCGCGATGATTAGTGAAATCGCGTAAGCTTTAAGTTCGTCGTTTAAATTCGAATCTTCTGTTTAATGAATTCATTAGAATCTGATTTTGATGATGTTCTATTAGATTCGATTGGCTTAGTTGTTGGTTTTATAACCGCAAGGTTTCGAGTATTTCAAGTCACGATAACGAATCGGTTTGAAATCGTTTCCGCGTGCAAATATGAGTTTTTCGTTATGTTATCGTGCGAGGATAGTCACTTGAATTATTGTGTTTATAAATCCTCGTATGGCTTAAAGTTTAATTGCGCACGAGTTATGTTTTAACGACATCTCGATCGAAATCAAATGTAGGTGAATCGGGAATTGAACGAGAGCCGTAACGGGAAGCGGTGATAAGTATTTTGGAAGCAAGTTGTGAGTGTGGATTTTTAAAAGTTTTCATACATTCTATTTTATGAATGCAATCAGTTTTAGCAAGTAAAAGATTTTGAGATTCTAGTAAAAGTTTATAGTTTTCAGTTTATCGTTTATAAATGCATGTATATTTTTATATGAGATGCTATGAATATGTTTATATTCTTTAGTAAAGTAATTGAGTAAGTTGAAATTATATACATGCATAGAGATAGTATTTGTGAAAGTTAATTTGCAATATTACAGCATATTGCCGAGATTTCATTTTATATATGCCTATGGTTTACCCTAGCCCCTAAGATTACACCCGGCCGAAAGTATTCCATACGTGTACGGTAGATGGGGGGAGTTACTAACTTTGGGGGGATCGAGTCTGTCAGTCACCCTCTGCACGTATGGGATAGTGTAGATCTGCCTGATGTTGGAGGGATTCGCGATCCCAGAGTTGTATCCACATCTGCGACTACACATGGTGAGAGTTCCCCTATCCTAGTGGCGTGTTTTCGTACCGTCACGAAGGACAAGATTTCCCTGGGTTGCCAGATAAGGCTAGTAAGAAAAGTAAGAAAAGTTTTAAGAAAAGTTTGATAAGTAACTTTCACATGTTTTTTAAAAAGAATCCAGTTTTCAGAAAAAGTAAGTAAGTAATAGTTTTCCAATCTATTTTTGGGAGGAATAGTATTTTTAAGCAAAAGTACAGTTTATGTAAACTTACCCACTCACTGAGTTATTCTCACAACTGTTTTCCTGTTTTCTTAAAAACCTCCCTCAGGTGCAGGTGCGAGTAGCGCGGTTGACGTATCTCCTTCGGACGGACAGGCCACGGACAGGCCAGCTAGACACGCATGACCAGACTGCACTATTTTCTAGCATAGCATCATGTATTGTATTTAATATCATTTTCCAGATTCTCTAGTTTGGTAAATATTATTTTGAGTTAATGATTTTATGTAAATATCATGCATGTCATTTTTAAGATTTATTCAAGTTACTTCCGCTTAATTGCATGATTATGAGTTTGAAAATGGCCGGAGGCCTATTGATTATAGAAATTGTTTGTGAATATAATTATACAGGTTTTATGAAATATTTTACAGGGTGGAATTTTAGAAAAACAGCCGTTATGCTGCCGGTTTTCTGTGAAAATCCTATTTTCATAAAGTTATTTTCAACGAACAAAATTCTCACCCTTTTTCACAATAAAAAGGATTTCAAGTATTTTAGAAAAGAAAAGAGGCTTAGCTTCACGGGAACTTTCCAGTCAGAGCAGATCTAGACTGGGGAGCCACCGTGGGGTTGCCGGGCAGGTCGCCTAGCTAGTAGTTAGAAAGGGGCCTGTCAAGTTTAGCATCAACAACAACAACCAAACTCGTTTGTCGAACTGAATTATATCTGAATCTCTATCACTTTAAACACTTACAATTAGGAATAGCGTTTGAAAGAAAATAAATTGAAAAATAAAATGAATTCTCAGTTGTTACTAAACAATAGAAAGAATGCCACTTTATAGTCTTTCATTCGCGGTGGTTACAAAACTGATTTAAAATCAGTCATTTAACCGAATTAACGGTTACGCTTTGAAATATCAAATTTGTAATTAACACTAGCAGATACAATTTGAATGTTCAATTTTTCAATTCACGGCAATTAAAACTATCAATTCAATTCTATAATTAATACTTATAGTTACAATTTGAAAAAATTAAATTTGCAATTTAATTTTGCATTTACACTTTTCTAAATTCAATAGTTGCATTCATGTTATTTTTAAAATTAAATCTTTAACTCAATTTTTATTTATCCAAGTACCATTTCTTTTTCATGAACAATAGTCTCTAACCCAATAAAAAATGGGTCCTTAAAATAGGGTGCTTATCTATTTTTCCAACAATCCTCCACATGAATAAAAGTAATAGAGGAAACAAAAGCTATAACTCAATTAACGCTTATAACTTGGTTATAGAGTTCAACAATCAGATTTTCCATAGGATATGTAGGTTTAAGTTTTTGAACCTTCTCTTGTGAAAATATATAATTTTTATTGGCTGATCAGTAGTATGATATCCTTGAACTGTCCTACCATTTATGTAAACGATTATATACCTCACACAAAAATATTTCCTAGCACAATTCAGTTCTCATTGTTATGCTCGCTTTGACCATGAACAGTTGTCCAGTTCTACAAGAGTTTATAAAGAATTCTCTTTAAAAGTAACCTAACTTCTCTTTCATATAGGTGGTCTCTTAATTTAGAGTAACCTATATTACTCCGCTTGAATTCCCGACACATAAGGATCATTAAAAATGTAGTTTATCATAACTCCTGCGGGGATCACTATGTTATCATAGGAATGAATAAGAGGATAACCTCTAATTGATAGGAAGTTATTGTGGGGTCCCCTCCGGGCTGTCCCACTCACTAGGTACTGTCCCTGGGCACGGGATTTCTTTCGCCTCCCCCAGCTGCCACTCGAACCCCTGCCCCTCAGGGTAAAGAGTGTTTCTCTTGCAAGCCGGGTACCAATTGAGCCACTGGCTCAATTGGTACCCGGCTTGCAAGAGAAACACTCTTTACCCTGAGGGGCAGGGGTTCGAGTGGCAGCTGGGGGAGGCGAAAGAAATCCCGTGCCCAGGGACAGTACCTAGTGAGTGGGACAGCCCGGAGGGGACCCCACAGTTATCCTTTATAATGATACAACCAAGTCTTTACATTTAAGTTGTCTCACTGAATCTAGAACTTGGGATTTCTAATCATATAGGTTGGGTTTCCTTTATAATGACTTATTATTTCATGGGTTTTAGTGTAATACACCCTCCTAATTTTAGTATTATAAATGTATTGTACAAGTATGCCCTCATTTATAGAATGAAGAAATCATTTAAAGTACCCAGATGTGTAATCGGATTTTGATAGAATTTTCATATTTGAAATGTAATTACGATAAAATTTTCGAGTAAATTGAAAACGATTTCGAATTCAAAAAACTTTATGGTGATTTATTAAAGTATATGATGCAATTAGTGTCAAGTAAATTTACAAGAAAGGGCATGATCAAATAAATTGGTAATGACATGGATAAGGGTATTTTGAAAAATTAGAAAAGATGAGAGAATGCATGGAAAAGTGTAGAGAAAACGATGGCAAAATGGTAAATTTAAACTAATGGCATGCTTGTAATTAAATGACAAACTTTAGGGGCAATTTATTAAGGCATATTAAGTCTATATATATAGTAGAAGCTTGTGGAAGAATTGAGAAAATTTGAGAGAGGGAGAAGGAATGTTTCGGCCAGCAGAACGAAACTAGGGATAGTAGCTATTCTTCAAGTGTTTCAAGCCATTTTTAAGTGGTTCTCAACTCATTAAAAGGTGAAGAACAAGTCTAGGATTGATATCCAATAAGGGTAAGTGATTTTCAAGTGAAAAAGTTTAAGTTTTCATAGTGTTATTATATGAAAAATTTGATTCAAAGCTATCAACTTACTGTTAATGATGTTAATGGAATTTTTATGCTTGAATTTAGAGTTTTGAAGCTTCAATCTTGAAAGAAAGCAAAACAAGTGATCCAAGACAGTTTGGTAAGCATACTAACTGAGTTAATCTTGTAATTTAAAGTGAGATTGGTGATATTTAAGATGTTAGTTTGCTGCTATGATGGTTGGTGTGATTTTGATTGAATTTCAAGTGAGAAACTTGAAGAAGTTTTGATGTTAGGTTGAGTATTGTAACACCCCGAATTTTCTCTATTTAAGAGAAATAAAAATATATCCGGATGAATATTATTTTCGAAATAAATAGTGTTTTTGGGTGAATAGTGATTTCGGATGAATAATGATGAGTAAATAGTGATTTTTGAGAAACGGATCCTGAAAATCATTGAAAGTAATAAAAAGGAACGAATTATTATTTAAAATATTATAAATATTTATTATTAAGAATAATTATAGGTGTGAATTGTTATAGTGTAGAATATACTATTTTATGTAAATGTATATGGAAAAATTAGATATTTATTTAGAATTAAATTATTATAGTTATTAATGATTAAATGAATACAATGACTATAGCGTAAGATATTTTGAGATGAGATGGTTCCTGTATTTCAATGATGAAATTTTATAAGGGAGAATGAATTGTAAGGTTTAAATCTAATTGAATCTAAGAGATTAATTAAATTTTAATTTATTTATATTCATTTAGTTTGGTTTTAGTCTTAGAAATACAGAAGTTTATGGATAAATATCTCATTAGAGGATATTTTTAAAAGGAATTAAGAAACATTGGATTAAAAGGAAAAAGTTTAGAAGGGTTGAAAATGAAAATTTGCATATATTGCCAAAGTCAAAAATTGTTGGCGAGATTGTTTTTAACAATAATAAAATAATTAAAAAATGCATATATATAATTATAAGGTAAAGGTCGGCGCCAAGGAAAATATTAAAAATGATAATAATAATAAAATAAAATAAAAAAAATGAGGCAAGAGGTGGTGCATGGACAATGAGGAAGCAGAAGATATAGATATATATATGTGAGTTTTCTGCTCAGAAAGAAAAGGCAGAGAAGGAACAAAATTAGAGAGAAAAAAAATAGAGAAACGGAGAAGAAGAGAGAGAGAGAGGGAAGCAATGTACCGACAGTAGAAGAATGAAGAAAAGCGAGCAGAACTGGGCAGTAGTGAAAAAAAAATGAAGAAAAATAGGAGGAGCCGAGAGGGAGGATGGGAAGAAGAAAAGAAAAATATTTTGGGTGTCCGATTATTTAGATAAGTAAATTTATTTTCATATGATTTGGATCCCATAAGAGTAATTTTTTTTTGTATAGTTTTATATTCAGTTTTATATGATTTTTGGATAAATATAAGATGATGAGGAAATAAGAGGAAAACATGTTTTAGATCCAGAAATGGGTAAATGAGTTATGTTAGTGGATAGTTTTATATTTAACGTAAATTGTTTGAGTTATATTTATTTTTATTTCAAATTTTATTATTGATTTTATGTAAATAATTAGTTGAATTAATTGATTTTATAGAGTATGTTATTTTGATTGAAATAAAAGTTTATAGATATTATAAATTTTATTTATGTAAGTGTTACTAAAAGAGAATTAATTAATTAGTTTATTAACTTAGTGATTATATATTATGATTTATGATTTGATTATAGAATATGTATTTTGATAATTATGTTTATATTTAGAAATCGAGTTATACAAATTTCGCATACAAAAATGATTTAAGATTTGAAAGTAAATAAAATGAGATTTTCAGTATGTTTACGTATATTTAAGTTTTTATTATGTATTGAAAATAAATAAATTATTTAGTAAATTGTGTGATATTGTTATTTTTAATTGATTTAATTTCAGGTTCATGTGAAAATCACAGTATAAATAATTTTGTGACATTATGAAATGAAAAATAAAAAGTTTAAAAAAATATATATACAGGCTGGTATGAAAATAGAGATTGAGTGTATTATAAATTATGTTGACAAATTATAATAATAATCGTTTGTCGAACTACGAAGGCTTTAATCCCAATAATAAAATGGGTACGTAGGCGTTTGAAATAATATCTCAAACTCAAACCCAATTAAAATATGATAATAATTTAGTCCCCTAGACCGTATGCACAGTCGAAAATAACCTAGTGGTATTTTTATCATTTTCATCTTATTGATGTGTTAAATCATTGATTTTTGAATACTTTATATGATAAAGTAATGCGTGAAAAAGAAAGATTTTTAAAACTTCTTTTGATGTCAAATGAATGTTAATTTTGAAATTCAAGGGTATTTGTGT
Organism: Dimocarpus longan; assembly: GCA_022984855.1. Taxonomy (NCBI): domain Eukaryota; kingdom Viridiplantae; phylum Streptophyta; class Magnoliopsida; order Sapindales; family Sapindaceae; genus Dimocarpus; species Dimocarpus longan. The sequence goes on from CM041021.1 coordinate 7,904,571, forward strand.
CATTTTATGTTTATTTATGTAATGATTAAATGATGATCGAATGATTTTGAATAATAATGGAAAGTAAACGAAAAGAAATGGACAAGTTCAGTGCCTTGATCGAACGTATATCGGAAGAAGGGCACGGACATTATGAAAAAGATTGGATGAGTTAACTAAAGGTAAAATAGTGTTTTATGATGTTTATATGAATAATTTGAATGAATTAAAAAATGTGACTGAAATTATGTTTCTCGCTTTTAGAATGAAATGTTTTTTTGATAAATAATAAAATTAATAAAACTGAGTAGAGCTCGAGTAAACCTGAGCATTGGTTGGTGGGGACTGGTAGTTGGCTAGCCAATAGGGCGATATAGCAGTACTGTGCCGTTACATCGATACCGATATATAGTTTTCGACAGATGGATTATGAGAGGCACCAGGTGTAAACCGCTATATTCGATTTTATGTTTCCTAGCCTTAGAAACTAAGTTATCGAATAAAAAGGGCAAAATGGTCATTTAGTAAATAAAAAATATATATAATATAAATGGATGGCAAGATTGTAAAACTTTAGTTTAGTAAGTTAATAATTCAATTATATGAAAAATTAGACAAATGAGCATTGATTTTTATTAGTAAATAACATAACTAAGGGCAATTTTGTAAATCCAACAAGTCAATAGAGGATATGGTGGTCATTTAGCAAAAAGGTGGCCATATAATACAACACTTAGTCACTTTTTGATTCAAAAAGAAGAAGTAGCCGTGAGACACAAAAATAGAAGAGAGAGTTGAGAGGGAGAGCATGAGATGGAAGGCAATTAGAGGGGGAGAAGAACAAGTGATATTTTCAACCAATTTTCAAGCTTGCAAACAATTGTTCTAGTTGATCCCAAGCCAAAAACATCAAACCCTAAGCATAGATAAGGTAAGATATCATCTTCTCCATAGACTTTAATGTGATGGAAATGTGTAAAAGCATGATGTTGGGTTTGTATGATATGATGATGGATTAGTTTGTTTACTTGATGTGTTATTGGTGAGATTTTGATGTAAATCAATGTTATAGTTATAAGTTGTTAAAAAAGGGAACTTGAATAATGTAAAATGGTAGGTTAGGGTTATGGGAGAAACCCTAACTTGTGATTTAAATTGTTGGAAAAGCACAAGTAGTTGTAGATTAAGTGTTTGATGAAAAACTTGTGAGAGATAGTTTTGTAAAAATTTGAATGTTTTACTCTAGAATGAGTGTGTGGGTGTGTTATGGCTATGAAAATCAGTAGACAACCTCTGAGATTAGAAGCTTTTGAACTCAAATTTAGACATATTTGAGGTTGGAAAAGCACAGAAAAGCATGTAGAAGTGGTAGAAGTTCAAAAGAGCTAGTTTAGACAAATTTTGCAATCCCGAGCTCAAATCATGGGCTGGAGATAACCTGGGAAAAACTGACATATATGGGGATGTTTTACACCTCAAATGATGCCTAGGAGTCATAGAAAACCATAGGTTTTGGAACGGATCGATTCCGATAAAAATTGCGCAAGTTATGCGCAAATAGTGTCGTTAGAGAGTCGATAGGTGAAATAGCTATGTAAATATAATTTTTATTGCATAGAATGAGTTGAGTTGATCATAAATAGGTAAAAGGAGTTTAGATACGAAAGAAAAACCATCGTCGCTCGTTCGGTACGAAAAGTGCATCGAAAAGTGCCCAAAACAAGGCGTTTTTCCTAAATTTGACATAGCAAACAATAGAATTTTTCGACGAAACTTTATGGGTGACTTAGTTATGAGACAAGGAGATGTTAGAAAAAGGAACGGATGCCAAATGAGCGCCGGTTCTAAATCTGTTTTTCTTGGTCAAATCAATTATTAGAAAGTTGACTTTTTGTTTTAAGCCTCCGGAGATCAGACGAATCATACGGGGATGATCCTAGGTGTAAAACCCAAAACCACGTTCGTCGGAGGGCGAAATATTTTTTCGATGGATCGCGTCCGATCGGAAAAATATAAATATCGAGTCCGAAAATAATTGGAATAATTATTTTCGCTTTAGAGAAATAAATTCGAGTTCACGAAGACGGGTTCGGAATTTATTTATTATTCCAAAGGCGAAAGCGATTAAAAAGCGAATTCCAGGACGGACGGACGGAAACGGAATCCGAGCTTGGAAATTAAAAAGCAAGAATGCATGAAATCCAATAAAGGGAATGCATGTGTGTGACACGTGTCACACATGCATTGGATGATGAAAAAAAAAAAGAAAAAAAAAAAAGAAGGAAACAATATCATAGTTAAACAAACGGTAACCCATTATGCATTCAAAAACAAAACCGAAATCATCATTCGGTCAACAAAAATTTTTATTATTTTATTCATTCCAAAACCGAATCCAAGCCAACAATCCGTCAACTTCTTCTAAACCAATTTCAAAAGCAAAAGGAGAAGTGAAGCAAGCAAGAAGAAGGAAACGGTCAAGTAAGGGAGTGAACCGTGAGCCAAGAGAGAGAGAGACCGAGAAGGGAGAGTGAGCTAGATTGTGCAAGCTGCTGCCCGTGCATGCAAGCTGGAGGAAGTTAGTTTGAGGTAGTGCTGGTGTCCGTGACTTTCAGCAAGGAGAAAGTGAAGATCTCGAGCTGGAACTGTTTTGATGCTGGCATAAAGCTGAAGCTGTTGAACCAGGTGCTGCAACGTGAAACAAGAGCAGCAGCTGTTCGTGGAAGAAGAAAATGAGCATGAGCTGAGCGGTGAAGAATAGGAGAAGAAATGCTGTTCGAGGAAGCTAGAAGCAACCAGATCTGGACGTGATCTGGTGCATGCAAGGAAGAAGGAAGCGCGGGCAGAAGCTAGCTGGTGCAACCCGTGAAAAGAGAAGAGAAGCTGCTGCTGGAGGCGTGGAAGTGCTGCTGTCGTCCTCGCTGCTGCTGGCGTAAAACTTCTACTGCACTGGCGTGAAGGTTGCTGCCAACAGCTGCTGTCACCGTCCCCAAGAGTTGCTGCCGTGCTGCCTTTGCTGTCTGGACGTGAAGGTGGTTGCTGCTGACGTGAAGTACAGCTGCTGCCATTGTCGCCGGTGAGAAGCTGCTGGCGTGAAGGAGTAGTTGCTGCTTGGACTGAAGAGCTGAGGAAGCTTGCTGCCATGAGTGCTGTCGCCATGCAGTCTTGCTGCTGTCGCTGAGCTTGCTGTCACCAAGTTCTGTCGCCGTGCTGTTCTGCTGCCTGGTGCTGCACAAGTTGACAGCTGCTATTTTTCAAATCCAATTGATGCAAGGAGAAGATAAGAGCAGATCTGAATCATCTAGGCACATGCAAAATCAGATTTGAGACTTTCTGCCCTTGCATGCAAGCTGAGGAGATTCTGCCAAGTTGAAGCTATCGTGAGCTGTCCAAGCTGCCGTTGTCCAAGCTGTTGAGCAATTGTTAAGTCAGACTAATCAGTATTCAGACCTAAAAGGAAGCAAAGCAAGTGAAGTCAGTGGCTGGTGGAAGAAGAAACTTGCTGCCACGAGTGTTTTCGTCGTCGTAGCAATTGCTCGAAAGTTGTTTCGGAGCGAAACTAATAAGGTAAGTGCTGCCCCATTTCCATTTTGAAAGTGTTTTGAGTAATTGGTGAGCATCCATGTGATTAGGGTTAAGATAAATTGATGATAATATGTTTGGGTTAGGATTGGGAACCTCGTTAGTGCAGAGGTTCGTTCGTTGATGTTGCGATTGTGTTTTTATCATCGATCGTGCTCGTTGTGTTTTGTTTATGGACTGTTATGAGATGTGTAGGGGCTGTCGAAATATGTTTTTAGTTTCGCGTTCGTTGTCGTGGAAAATAGAGAGTATTCGAGTGTTTTAAAATATCGGATATTCGTTTGGTTAGTTAGAAATTATTTCCGAGCGTTTCGGTTGGATTTTTCTACGAATGCGAGCGTTATTAGTTTATGATTTTGTTGTCGATTATAAAAAGATTGGGAATGTTATCTCGCTGCCCCGAGATTTTTATTAAGCCGTTAAAGTACTTAAGTTGAAGTTTGGATAATTTTTCAATCGCGCGAAACGCGTAAAATCGATAAATCGCGATAATTAGTGAAATCGCGTAAGCTTTAAGTTCGTCGTTTAATTTCGAATCTTTTGTTTAGTGAATTCATTAAAATCTGAATTTTTATGATGTTACATTAGATTCGAATGACATAGTTGTCGATTCTATAATCGCAAAGTTTCGAATATTTTCTAGTCACGATAACGAATTGGGTTGAAATAGTTTTTGCATGCGAATATGAGGTTTCCGTTTTGTTATCGTGTGAGGATAGTCATTTGGATTATTGTGCTTATAAATCCTCCTATGGTTTAAAGTTTAGTTGCGCACGAGTTATGTTTTAACGACATCTCGATCGAAATCAATTGTAGGTGAATCGAGAATCGAACGAGAGCCGTAACGGGAAGTGGTGATAAGTAATTTGGAAGCAAGTTGTGAGTGTAGATTTTTAAAAGTTTTCATACATTCTATTATTGAATGCAATTACTTTTAGCAAGTTAAATGTTTTGAGCTTTGAGTAAGAGTTTATAGTTTTCAGTAAATTGATTATAAATGCATGTATATTTTAAATAAGCTATGCTTTGAATATGTTTATATTCTTCAGTAAAGTAATTGAGTAAGTTGAAATTATATACATGCATAGAGATAATATTTGTGAAAGTTAATTTTTGCGATATTATAGCATATTGCTGAGATTTCATTTTATATATGCCTATGGTTTACCCTAGCCCCTAAGATTACACCCGGCCGAAAGTATTCCATACGTGTACGGTAGTTGGGGGGAGTTACTAACTTTGGGGGGATCGAGTCTGTCAGTCACCCTCTGCACGTATGGGATAGTGTAGATCTGCCTGATGTTGGAGGGATTCGCGATCCCAGAGTTGTATCCACATCTGCGACTACACATGGTGAGAGTTCCCCTATCCTAGTGGCGTGTTTTCGCACCGTCACGAAGGACAAGATTTCCCTGGGTTGCCAGATAAGGCTAGTAAGAAAAGTAAGAAGAGTTTTAAGAAAAGTTTGATAAATAACTTTCATAGTTTTTTTAACGAGTTTACAGTTTTCAGGAAAAGTAAGTAAGTAATAGTTTTCCAATCTATTTTTGGGAGGAATAGTATTTTAAGCAAAAGTATAGTTTGTGATAAACTTACCCACTCACTAAGTTATTCTCACCACTGTTTTCCTGTTTTCTTTAAAATCCTCCCTCAGGTGCAGGTGCGAGTAGCGCGGTTGACGTATCTCCTTCTGACGGACAGGCCACGGACAGGCCAGCTAGACACGCGTGACCAGACTGCACTATTTTCTAGCATAGCATCATGTATTGTATTTAATATCATTTTCCAGATTTCCAGTTTGTAACTATCATGCATGTCGTTTTAAAATTTTAACTAAGTTAACTTCCGCTTAATTGCATGATTCTGAGTTTGAAAATGGCCGGAGGCCTATTGATTATAGAATTTGTTTGTGAATACTATTATACAGGTTTTATGAATTATTTTACAGTGTGGAATTTTATAAAAACAACCATTGTGCTATCGGTTTTCTGTGAAAATATTATTTTCATAAAGTTATTTTCAACGAACAAAATTCCCACCCTTTTTTTCAGAATAAAAAGGATTTCAAGTATTTTAGAAAGAAAAGAGGCTTAGCTTCACGGGAACTTTCAGCCAGAGCAGATCTTGACTGGGGAGCCACCGTGGGGTTGCCGGGCAGGTCACCTAGCTAGTAGTTAGAAAAGGGGCCTGTCACTAGGGGTCTAAAAATAAGACTTTTACAAAGAAATTGGAATTAGAGAGTCTCAATTGAGTTAAAAATCGAGTTAGAAAAGTTATAATGTAAAGAGTTGTTAATTGAGAAAAGTGTATTGAAAATGTTATTCTAAGTCTTGAGCTATGTGATTAAGCAAGTAATGATAAGAAATTGATATATAGGTGACGGGCAAGCAAGCGAGGCAGGAGAGGCTCGTTGAGACAATTGAGCTGCGCGGAGCGAGGTAAGTGTTTTACCACTTACGCTATTTCCATTATTCCTTTAAACGTAATTGTATCATTGTAGTTAAATGACTTCAAAAATGATTTTCAAAATTTGGAGCAAAAGCTTGGTAAAATGACTTTTACGTTGGATCAAGAAAAGAGAAGTTAAAATGAAAAGTTTTCAAAAATAAAAAGAGGGGAGTGAAGAGTTTTAAAACCATGTGTATACCCTTAATTTACATGAGATTTAGCGCTACGTGGCGAGGTAGAAATTCCGCGCGTAGTCGATCAGAATTATAATTTTAGGCGTTATAGGGCGATGAAGAAATTTCGCTCGTAGTCGTCAGAGTTACAATTCTTATATAGCACTACAATCACGATGAAGAAATTCCGCATTGTAGTTGTTTAGAACTAAGATGATTTCGCACTACTCTTGCGATGAAGTAAATTCCGCTCGTAGTAGTCAAGATATTTTATTAGCTTCACGTTTGGCATCATTCGAAAAATTTACCTCGTGATGGTTCGAGTACTTTAGGGGTATACATGTAGTTTTGAGAACTAAAAGTTTTAAAAATCGAAACTTTAAGATTAAGTAAGTTTATAAATTGTTATATATAGTTATGTGATTTACTACCTTTTATGTTGCACTAATATGGTTGTTTGGTGTGTAGTTTATATATCCTATCGGGTGTCATTACAAGTGACCGTGTGACAGGGTCATCATTCTCTATAGGTGGGCATCAAGTAGATGATTTGCATAAACTCTGGATACATTTTGGATGTTGTAAATAATACAATCAAATGATAACAAAACTTGAATTATGGATATATGAATGATGGTTCTTGATGTGATGTTATGTATACTTATATATGTAGTTTTTGAGACATTTGCATATAACACGTATTTATACTTGAATTTTCTAATTGATTTTGCATGACAATATAATGGTTGACATGTGTGCACACGGAAATTTTATGTGTGTGAAAATGCTTATATGAGAGATTGTATGTTTGTGGCCAAAAGAAGTTGGGAGGTGATCTGATATAGTTCGAAGTGTTTGTTTTCTTTACTGGTAAATTTTGGAAATGTTCAAATTATAGACGTTATGCTGTCAAAATTTTTATAAAATCTATTTTAAATAAATGCGAAAAATTTCCACCAATCCTAACTATTTTAAAAGTAAAGAAAGTTTTAAGTTAAAACGAGTAAACCGGCAAAGTATTATAAGGGTTCGCTTCTCGGATTTTCTTAATCTGACGAGTCAGGTTCGGGAAGTTCGTTGAAGTGCTCGGCGGGATCCTCCAGACAAGACCTTAGAAAAGGTCTGGTTCGGGTCCTGCCACCAGGTGTCCGGTCCTGAAGTCGACACCGATTGTGATATGTGATATGCGATCCGGCGAGTAGTCACTGAGTGGCCGATGCTGGGAACACTATTTATTCTGTCTAAGACCTAAATTCCGGTTCATGATATCGTGTCAGAGTTTACGAAGGACACTGAAAATTATTAAATGAAATCGTGTTATTATGTGTGAATGTTTTGAAGATTATTAAACGAAATTGTATTATTAAATGATTGTTGATGAAATGGATATGTGAAATTCTTAATCAAGTGTTTGTGTCAGAATTGCTTTGAAATTTTTATGAAAATTGAATTCGGATTAATAAGCGCTACAATAAGTTTTATGTGTTTTATATGTGTAATTATTAGTAAATTAATGTTAATTGTGAATTCTAATAAACTTTAAGAATTTTGGAACTATATATATATATGTGGAAAATGATTATAATGATTTTGAATAGTATAAAAAGAAAACCGTGTTAAAATGATTGAAAATGATAATTGTTGAGTTTATGTGTATTTTAAATTATAAATTGAGTTCTTTGAAAATTTATTTGTAAAAGTTTAAAAATTTGTGAAATCTAAATTTACGACTTATATTTTGAGAATAAGAAAATATTTGGTAAAATTTGTATGATTTTGCATATTTGATACACTTGCATAAGGAAATTATAATTTGTAACACTCACTACGGTGCATATGATGAAGTTCAGTATTTTAAATTAATTTTTGTGGCTTGAAAATGTTTATGAAAATTGTTAGTATGCTGCTTGTGATATATTGATAAAGTTTAGTGATGATATTATTTTGAAAAATGCTTGTGTGGTGAAGTGATATTGGAGTTGGATTGTAAGTTCGAAACGGAAGTTTGAAAGTGAATGTAGTTTAGAAGTGTTTCTGTTTGAAAATTGTAGGGTTTATAAATTTTCGATTTTTAGAAAAACAGAGGAAACTCTGTTGGATTTTCGTTAAATTAAAAGAAAATTCTTAATAATAATAATAATAGAGTTTAAAAATGAAAAGATTTGTAAGATAGCATCCTCCATCTGAATTCTCTGTTCCAACAGGAGTCGAGTAGAGGGTGTTACAAGTATGGTACATACCCAAGGAAGAATATGTGTGATTCAAGTGTGTTTGATTAGTTTGAATGGAATTTATGCATGAAAATAAGTTAGAATATCAAGTTGAACTGTTGAAATGAAAACTAGAAACATGATAGATGTAAATGCCATGTATTCGACCATAAGGAGTACAATGTGATGGATGATTGTTTTGGCAGGATTTGTAGGCTGTTTTGAAGATGATTATGACATGAAATTAAAAAGAAATGGATTAGATGAAAAAGGGGGCAGTCCACGGCCAAGGCCAGCATTGATATTCAAGTGTATTGTTTCATCAGTTTAACTTGAATTTACATCATAATATATGCTATTGAACGAGATTATGATGAGAAAAATTAGTTTGAATTGATGATATGAATGATGGCACCTATTCGGCCAAAGAAGGTTGAAATGGTTACTAGAATTTGTTTAATGCATAGATGAGAAAATTGAGTTCTAATTGAGATGTTTTTTATGCTTAAAAGTTAAAAAAATTCAAATGAAAAGTATACGTAAATAATCGGAATTGTTACGGCTTAAAAGAAAATAGGTGTTCGAAATCATTGTAAAGTTAAATGTTTGTTTGTATATTAATGCATAAATGGAAGTGAATGTAAATGGTTGAAATTAGTGTGATGTCGCCTAAACATAGAATGTGAAAATGTGTAGGTTACGGGAAAATGAAGGAAATTCTAAATTGTGCGTTATTGTGAGGTGAGTTGAAGAAATAAATGAGTGTCTCTTCCAAAATATTTCCAAATAATTATATTTTATTCATATGATTTTATGGTTTATGTTTAAAGATTTTGTGTTGAAATGTTTAGAAAATAATTTTAAAGTAAATAAAGTGATTGAAACCTCCTCAGAAACACGAAATGCATTATAATAGGAAACAACTGAAATAGAAATGTTTTATGATCCTATGGTACACCTGATAGGTGTTCCAGGCTATAAAGATAAAGCATAGATTTGGAGATGGTGGTATCATCTTATCTAAATACTCTGGGGATGGTGGTTTCATCCTGCCCAAATACTCTGGGGATGGTGGTTTCGTCCCGCTCAGAGATTCACAAAATTTCTAGTCAGAGTATCAAAATTTGTACATGATAGGGTCAAGGGTGTCTGTCACTAACAGCGGGAGGGACTAAGTTATTTAGTCCAATCAATGTGTCGTCCATGCATGAATTAAGGTATATTATAGCTAGCACCTTATTAGACAGAAGACCAAAGTGAGGGTAACTTCTATAGAGGCCTGAGCAATGGTACATTCCGCTCGTACTTAGGGTACTATACGGTACGAACGAACAGTGGTTAGCCTAGTTTCATACAAAGATTTTCCAAAAAAATTATTGCTACTACTGTTTATGTTTTACAGCAAAAAGTTTTAAAACATTTCAAAATGATTTCCGAAATCATATTTATAAAGAATGAATTATGTTTATAATGAAAGTTTATGAAAGTAATTAAACTTAAAGATTGATTTTCAGGAAAACTGACTTTAATTCCGTAATGTTGAAAGGTTTATAAACACATTTTAAGGTTTCAGGGAGGTTCATTTTTAGAAAGTCCAAAAACAAAATAGAGATTTATGACACTAATTGAGCTTGTTTAGCTTACTTATATTTTATGATTTTATAAATATACAGTCTCCCTAGGGACAGGTACAGATACTGGTTTGTCTGTAGCAGGGACTGTGATATAGGGGTTAGATAGGCTGAGTTGTGCGTGCTATTATATTTATGTATAGTCGTTATAAATGTTTTTAAAAGAATTGGTTACTTGTAAATTATATATATTCATATGTATACGTAACGAATCGGCCCGCCTCACTCTCTCACACGTGGCGACCGTCCGGTCCACCCCACTTTTAGGCCTCAGCCCTCAAAGGATCCCTCACAAGGTTGGTGTGCAAGTACTATCCCCTGGGTCTACAAGGTTTTCATACGCCTTTCACACTCCTCTTGAGCCCAACACTGGCATTTAAAAGCACTAGAGAAGCAGACTCAGATGGTACAAACTCTACTTCCTTAGTGCATTTAAGGGCAAGTGTTGGATTCGAGAGGAGTGTGGAAGGCATATGAAAACCCTGTAGGCTTAAGGGACAACACCTGTTCACCAGTCTTGTGGGGGATCCCTTGAGGGGCGAGGCCCGAGAGTGGGACGGCCCGGATGGTCACCACACGTGAGAGTGTGGGGCGGGTTGATCTTTTTCATAAAAAGGCATAGCTGAAATGGTATACATTCTGCTTTCCCAATGCATTTAAGGGCAAGTGCTGGGTTAAAGAGGAATGTGAGAGGCGTATGAAAACTCTGTGGGCTGAAAGGATAGTACCTACTCACCAGCCTTGTGGGAGATCCCTTGAAGGCTAAAGCCCGAGAGTGGGGTGGGCCGAACGGTTGTTACGTGTGTGGGACGGGCAGATCCATTATTCTTAGAGATCAACCTGCAGAACTAAAGGAAAATTTGACTTATAAAGAAGAACCAATTCAAATTCTAGATCGCAAAGAAGAGGTCCTATGTAATAAAGTTATTCTCTTGGTGAAGGTTCTATAGAGGAATCATGACGTAGAAGAGACCGTATGTGAGGAGCATGAGGATAAAATGCACCAACGATATCCCCATATGTTTTTTGATAGATAAGTCTTATAAATTTCGGGGATGAAATTTTATAAGAGTGGAGAATTTGTAATATACTCTTTCGATTCTAGTACTGTATATGTACTATATAAAGTATGCCATTATTTATGGAATAGAGCAAAATGCACAAAACCCCCCTTAATGTAACGCTTTAAAGATCGATAGTCAAAGTTTGGTTTTTATAACACAATACTGTCGTTTTAACGGTCAAAATGAGTTAAATATAACTGTTGACTATGTTCTCTGATAAAAAGATGAAAACACCTTTAATTTTTAAATTAATTTTCTTTTAAAAGTTAAAATAATAAACATTAATTTAATTAAAAACTCAAACATAAATCATCATCATCAATAATAAATCAAACTCAAACAAAAGAATTATCTCATCAACAAACCTAGATTTCATCAACTGGATTCGATTTGAACTCAGATTTCATAAATCTGGATTCAATTCGAACCTAGATAAAATCTGGGTTAGTTTGGGTTCGAATCAAACCCAGATTTGGTCTGGGTTCGACAAACCTAGACGTCTAGGTTTGATTCTTCGTCGTGCACACGAACCCAAACCCGATGAACCCAGATTTGGTCTAGGTTCGATGAACCTAGTCAATCTCATCTGGATTCGACGAACCCAGACCTAGTCTAGGTTCAAAATAAACGAGAAAAGAAGATAAAGAGAAGAAGAGAAAGAAGAAGATGGAGGTCTTGTCTTTGGTGGAGGATGGTGGAGGCGACAGAGAGAGATGGAAAATGAGATGAAAAATGATTTTAATAATTTTTATTATTAGTAAATGACGAAACTACCCTTGGTCAACCAAATATTGACTAACAAATACTAATGGCGTAGGGGTATTATGTTATAAAAATCAAACTTTGACTATGGATATTTAAAGTCTTACCTCAGGGGGGTTTTGTGCATTTTGCTCTATGGAATAATAAATTAATTTAAAGTGTTCGGATGTGTAACTGAATTCTAGTAAGATTTCTAGATAAACCAGAGATAAATTCGAATACGAGAAATAGTATGATCATTGATTAAGGTTTAATATGAAATGAATGTCAAAGAAACTACCAAAAAGAAGCATGATTAAATAAATTATTAGAGTGTATGTGAGTGGCATATGAGTGTAAAGATAAGGATGACTTATAGGTAATTTTGGGGATAAAATAACTAACTAGTTAATATTTGGTTGAAATGGAATGAAATTAGTTAGGATTGAAATGATTTTTAAGTTTCAACCAATCAAAAGTCTTCAAACTAAACCAATGGAAAACTTGTAAATATAAACTTAGTTTGGGGGCAATTGTTAAGGTAATTGAAGACTACATAAAGTTGAAATCAAATAGAAAAACAAAGAAAAAACTAGAAAGTTTTGGAGGAGATTTCGGCCAAGAGAGGAAAACCAAGGACAGTAGCTACATTTGATCGTTTTAAGGTCAGTTTTAAGTGTTTTCAATCTATATAAAATATATATACAAGCCCAAAAGTGAGTTCTAGCAATATCAATCTCAAGTGGTAAGGTTTGAGTTTCTATGAAGTATATGCATAAATGTTTGGATAAATGGTTCCTAATGAATTATGATTTGTGTGTATGTATCTAAGGATTTGAGACTTCAAGTTGATATGAAAGTAAGGCTAGAGACTCAAGAGCAAGTGGTAAGTTTATTAGTGAAGTTGACTTTTTAATTTAAAATTAAGTTGATGTTATTTAGGACATTATGACGGGCCCCTCTTCCTTACATAGCTAGGCAGTTCTACCGGCAACCCCACTGTGGCCTTTTGGTCAGGATTTGCTCTGGCTGAAAAGTTTCTATGAAGTTAGACCTTTTACTTTTATTGAAAATTTTTAACAACACTTTAGAAATTTCTTTCAGTGCGGAAATAGGTAGGAAATTTTTCTTTTTAAATAAACATTTGGAAAATAGGATTTCTAAAAATCCAGCAGGCTGTTTTCAAAGATTTCCACTCCATAAAAATTTATAAAAACTTATGCACTTCGAAAAATCAAATAATCTCAATTTCTGGGTCTTAGACTCTTTTTTTTTTTTTTTCACAAACAACCGCAACATGTTTTCAAATAAAAAGACAATTTGAAATTCATAGAACTTAAACCAAAAACATTATACAAAAACATAATTATACATAACTTCCAAAACAATATTTACAAAACGTACATCGATACTTAAAAGTTATGCATATACATGATTTCTAGAATAACTAGTGTAGTAGTGTCACATCTTCAGCCCATTTACGCATTCAACGAAGTTCCTTCCACTTACTTGCTCGTACCTACACCTGGGGAGGATTTTATTGAAACAAAAAGAAGAGTGGTGAGTCTTATAACTTAGTGAGTATGTAACTTTTATGAACTGTGATAATTTCTTTCTAAGCATATGTATCCTCCAAAATATTTATTAATGCTTTGAACAATTTCAAAAAATAGATAAAAATACGTGATTAAATATTTACGCGATTAAAAATTATGTTTGATTTGATAATTTTGTAATTATTGAAAAATATCAAGGGCCCAAGTTGTAAAACCCAAAAGTTCGTCTGTCGGAGAGCGAAATATTTTTTCGATGGATCGCGTTCGATCGAAAAAATATAATTATCGAGTTCGAAAATATTCGGAATAATTATTTTAGAATAATAAAAATAAATTCGATTTCATGAAGACGGATTCGAAATTTATTAATAATTTCGAAGGCGAAAGCAAATTAAAAGTGGATTCCCGGACGATCGGTCGGAAACGGAATTCGAGCTTGGAAATTGAAATAAAAGAATGCATGAAATGATGGTGTTAAATAGCATGGATAGCTAGGACAAGTGGCATTGTAAGAGTGTGCATGAATGCCACTTGTCTAGCAAATATATTATAAAATTGAAAAAGCAAAAAGATAAAGTGAAAGACAATCAAGAAATGCAATTGAAAGAGAGATATTGCATTCGGTCAAGCATGAAACCGAGAGAAGAAAGCAAATAAACATACTCGGTCAACTTCATTCATCAAGAGACAAAACCGAGACTTGAGATAGAGAGAATCGAGAGAGTGATTGAGAGAAATAGAAAGAGAGAAGCAAAGCAAGCAAATGCATTCGGCTCCATAGTCATCAAACCGAGAGAGTGAGGAACTTGGTCACTCATCCATTTCCTAACCGTGAAAGAGAGAGAGGCTACCACCATTCTTCAAGAAGCAAAGCTGAAGGAGAAGTTCAGATCTGAAGCAAAGGAGTACATGCAAGGAGGGATCTGAGAACTCCAGCCCATGCATGCAAGCAAGAGGAGGTCGTGAGCTGAGGAGTTGCTGCCATTACTGCCGTGAAGCTACTGCTGCTGGCGAGAGGAGCTGCTGGCATGAAGAGGACCGTGAGGAGCTGCTAGCGTGAGAAGTTGCTGGCATGAGGAGCTGTTGGTGTGAGGAAGTTGTCAGGCCTGGAGGAGCTGCTGTCGCCGTTGTGAAGTGCTGTCGTGAACCTAGTGAGGAGCTGAAGCCATGAACCAAGTGCTGTCGTATGCTGTCGTCGTGAGCTGCCGTTGATGCAGCTGTTGCCGAACTGCTGTCAGGTCAGGCCGAGTACATCATTTCAAATCTAAAGCGAAGCAAGAATCAAGAGAAGACAACACATGCAAATTAGGAAGAGGCAGTTCAGTCTTGAGAAGAGGATAGCAGCATTTTAAGCGAGTTCGAGTTGAGGTAAGTGCTGTCCCTTTTGGTTGTGTTGTGTGTTTCGAGTAATTTTAAACCGTACATGTGAATAAGAATTGAGATATGGATCAAATTGCTATGATTGGGTTTAGGATTGAGAATCTCGTTAGTGCGGAGGTTTGCTCGTTGTTGTTTCGGTTATGTTTTGAATGAAATTGTAAATGGTTGGTTCCGTTGTGAAATCTATTACGGGCCGTTAGAAGACGAGTTAAGGGCTGATATGTTACGCTTTTAGTTTCAAGTTCGTTGTCGTGGAAAATGGTTAGTATTAGTGTGTTTTAAAGTATCAGATAGTCATTCGGATATTAAGAAATCGTTTCCGATGCGATTCGGTTAAGTTTTTCGCTAATGTAAATGTTTTTAGTTTGTGATTTTCATTATCAAAAATGAAAGTGGTTATGATGTTATCTCGCTGCCTCGAGTTGTCATTAAGCCCGTTAAAGTGTTAAAGTTTGAAGTTAGGATAGTTTGAGTTATAATAAATTAATCGGATAGTTTTTGTTTCGAGCGAAATCATTAAATTGTCAAAATTTCGTAGTTGAAACCGAAAATGAATATTCGTTAAGCTTGCTACCATATTTTTTTCATGTTTATGATTTAAAGTGTTTAAATATTTGTTTGCCGTGTTTTAAGTAAAGTCTCGAGTAGTAATTGATGATAAGTTTAATTGGAAACGAAGGAATCACGCGAACCGCTAAAAACGATAATTTGCGATAACTAGTGGAAATCGCATAAGTATTATGTTATTCATTTAGTTTCGAACCTTCTTTTTATTGAATTCCTTTAGACTGTGATGTTGACGAGTTCGAATGACATAATTGTCGGTTTTGTAACCGTAGAGTTTCGAGTTGTTTATGTTGCGATAACAAATTGGTTTGAGATAGTTTCCGCGTGCGAATTTTAGTTTTCCGTATTGTTATCGTGTGAGAATAATCGTTTGAATTGTCGAGATTAGAAATCCTCGTGTGGCTTAAAGTTTAGTTTGTGCACGAGCCGTGTTTTAATGAAAGCTTGATTGAAACCAATCGTAGGTGAACCGACGAGCAGACGAGAGCTATAACAGAAGTGGTTGATCAGTTATTGGAAGTAAGTTGTGAGTGTGCATTTTATAATGCTTCCGCGAATTCTGTTATGAAATTATTATTGCAATACTATTTTAGTTTATGATTATTATGTTATTCAAGTAACATTTTAGAATATTATCGTTTTCCCTATAATGTATTATAGTTGTATATATGTATTTAGTTGTAAAGATACATGAGAACGTTATTTCAATAATTGAGTTTTTGCATTTTTGCTCTAGCAAGCAAATTTTTCGGTTTTAAACTGTAACTAGAAAACGAAACACTTATGAGATAATTTTTAAGGTACTTAATATCTCTTTAGTTTATCTTGACCTCTAGTAGAACCCAGCCGAGGTACCCTATACATGTATGGTAATAGACGGGGGGAATCGTAATCCCAAGTTCCCGTATGCTTAATAGACAGAGGGAATCGTAATCCCAAGTTCTCGTACAGCTTAATATTCGGGGAGAATCGTAATCTCAAGTTCCCGTATGCTTAATAGACGGAGGGAATCATAATCTCAAGTTTTCGTACGACTTAATATTTGGGGGGAATCGTAATCCCAAGTTCCCGCACTTTCTGATATTGGGGGGAATCGTAATCTCAAGTTCCCGCATCTGAGCACACACAACCAAAAAATTTATAGTATTTCATGTCATATAGATATTTAGCTTAAGAGCTTAAAAGAATGAGTTTTTCTAGAGTTACCCTTCTAAGTTAGTAAAGAAATCAAATACGTCAATAGACGTTAGTTTAGAATGATAAGAAAAAATTCAATTGCAAAAAGTTTACTAAAAGAATCTTTTGCGTAAATAAGCCGTGTCGTTTTCAAAATAATAATGAAAGCGGAATTTATTATTAAGTACACTCACTGAGTTATTCTCACCATCGTTTTCTGTTTTATTTAAAAATCCTCCCCAGGTGCAGGAGCGAGTAGCACGGCGGAAGTAACTTCATCGGACGTACAGGCGAGCTACAAACGCGATCACACTGCACTAGTTTTAGACAAGTTATCATGTACTGCATTTACTATTGTTTTTAGATTTCTCAAGTTTTTGTAAATATTGTTTTGGATTAAGGATTTTATGTAAATATCATGCATGACGTTTTAAGATTTTAATCAAGTTACTTTCCGTATCATTGAATGATTGTGAATTTAAAAAGGGCCTGAGGCCTATTGATTATGAAAATATATTAAATAAACTTATACAGGTTTTGTGAAGTATTTTACAGGGTGAAATTTTAGAAAAACAGCCGTTGTGCTGCCGAATTTTCGTAAAACTCTATTTTCATAAAATTATTTTCAACGAACAAAATTCCTACCCATTTTCAAAATTAAAAAGATTTCAAGTAATTTCAGGAAGAAAAGAGGCTTAGCTCTACGGGAACTTTTTAGTTGGACCCGATCTTGACTGGGAAGCCACCGTGGGGTGCTGGGCAGGTCGCCTAGCTAGTATAGATTGAAAGGGGGTCTGTCACAAGTAAACCTGAACATTAGTAAGTGGGGATTAGAAATTGGCTAACTAATAAGGTGGATTAGCAGTACTACGTCGTTACACCGATACACAGTATTCAACGGATGAATTATGAGAGGTACTAGGTGTCCGGTCCTGAAATCTAAATCGATGATGATATACAACCCGATAAGTAGTCACCGAATGACCGATACCGGGGATGTCGTTTATTCTGGTGGGTAGCTACCGAGTAGCCGATGCTAGGAGATTTAAATCCGATCTATGGTATCGTGTCAGAGGTTACGAAGGGCACTGAATAATATAAAAGAAAATCGTGTTAATATGAATGAAAATAATAACTGTTGTGTATTATGTGTGCAATAACTTGTAAATTGAATTATTTGAAATTTTATTTGTAAAAGTTCGAAAATTTCTGAAATATTGATTTACGATTTGTATTTTGAGAAATGTTGTAATTTTCAAGAGTGCTGAAAAATATTTGATAAAAATAGTGTAAATTGTAATTAGAAAGAAATAAGTTTATGCATTTTGTTTGTGTAATTGTGGGTGAATTGATCAATTGGTGAAATTTTGATACAAAGTTTAAGAAATAGTTGTTAAATGTGATTTCTCAGTTTCACTAATTATTCTATTTATATTTTGTTATATTCTAAAACTTAAAAACTATCGCAAGTGTGAATTTATGTTGATGTATAATAAAGTTTTATAACGTTTAAATGAAGTGTATACCCACTAAGTAAAAATACTTAGCATGTTTGATTGTCCATGCGTAGGTTAAGATTTGGGCACTGTAGATAGAGACAGACGAGAAGATATCTGCTATGCATTCTGCGAGTCACAACGTGTCCACATTTGATAACTATTCTTTTGGTGTTGTATAGTGAGGTTAATATATATAAAGATGTATGTACATGTATATGGTGTGGGGTTCGGGATTTACCTATACTGGGGTCCCCTCGGGCTGGCCCAGGTTTGCCCCGCGAGCCCACTCACTAGGTACTGTCCCTGGTCAGGGGATTTCTCTCGCCTCCCCCAGCTGCCACTCGAACCTCTGACCCTCAAGGATATAAGTGTTTAACTTGCAAGCTGGGTACCAATTGAGCTACTAGCTCAATTGGTACCCAGCTTGCAAGTTAAACACTTATATCCTTGAGGGTCAGAGGTTCGAGTGGCAGCTGGGGGAGGCGAGAGAAATCCCCTGACCAGGGACAGTACCTAGTGAGTGGGCTCGCGGGGCAAACCTGGGCCAGCCCGAGGGGACCCCAGTATAGGCAAATCCCGGACCCCACAATAAAAAAGGCGCCTTTTTTATTGTGGGGTCCGGGATTTGCCTATACTGGGGTCCCCTCGGGCTGGCCCAGGTTTGCCCCGCGAGCCCACTCACTAGGTACTGTCCCTGGTCAGGGGATTTCTCTCGCCTCCCCCAGCTGCCACTCGAACCTCTGACCCTCAAGGATATAAGTGTTTAACTTGCAAGCTGGGTACCAATTGAGAAGCTCAATTGGTACCCAGCTTGCAAGTTAAACACTTATATCCTTGAGGGTCAGAGGTTCGAGTGGCAGCTGGGGGAGGCGAGAGAAATCCCCTGACCAGGGACAGTACCTAGTGAGTGGGCTCGCGGGGCAAACCTGGGCCAGCCCGAGGGGACCCCAGTATAGGCAAATCCCGGACCCCACAATAAAAAGTTTTATTGTGGGGTCCAGGATTTGCCTATACTGGGGTCCCCTCGGGCTGGCCCAGGTTTGCCCCGCGAGCCCACTCACTAGGTACTGTCCCTGGTCAGGGGATTTCTCTCGCCTCCCCCAGCTGCCACTCGAACCTCTGACCCTCAAGGATAAGAGTGTTTAAATTGCAAGCTGGGTACCAATTGAGCTACTATATAATGTCCCTCTTTACCACAACGATAACATCCAGTGATACCCATATGACACTCTCCTCGGTGTGTCCTGTTGCATTTCTTACACGGCTCTATGCTTTGAGTATTACCTCTGCTTTGGGGTCCTGATGGAGGTTTGACTGAACTCTGACTAAACACGGCTCCCTGACTTCGCTGTTTGCTACTTAACCATCTAGACTTGTCTCCAGTTTTCGGTGCCTTGTTGAAGCCTCCTGAATACCAACCTGACCCCTGACTGCGCTTCAATTTCTGCGTTTGCTCTTTGTCACCTATTGTTGTCCTTTCTACCCTTAAAGCTGCTTCAACTAACCGCCCATACTCTCTATGCTCTGCAGCTACCACATATGCCTTGATTTTCGGATTCAAGCCCTGCACAAACTTATGGCACTTGTTTACCTCATCATTAACTATAAACGGTGCCACTCGAGACAATTCAGTGAACTTCCTTTCATACTCTTCCACAGACATGTTACCCTGCACAAGACTGTAAAACTGCTCAATCTTTGCGTCTTTGTATGCCCTGGGGTAGAATTTCTCATTAAACTCTTCTTTGAACTTTTCCCATGTGACTTGTTCGATTGCTCTTCGCTTGACGGAATCCCACCAATCTCTAGCTGATGCTCGAAGTAAGAATGAAGCAATTGACACCTTTTGGAGATCGGTACATTCCATCTGTTCCAACAGTCTTTCAGTATTATCCAACCACTCTGTTGCAATTTCTGGACCACCTGTTCCATCAAAAGCATCGGCACCAAGTTTCCTTGCCCTCTCAACGGTGGCGCTTGGTGCACGAGGCCTTAGCCCTTGGATAACCTGGGCTAATCTCTCGATCGGATCCTGCTCAGGTTCTACTACTGGTGGCTCAACTGGAACCCCTGGCTGAGGATCATTGACAGACTCATTTACTTGCTCCCTTATTTCTGGAGCAGGAGGTGGAGCATTTTCAGCGGCTCTCCTTTTACGCGGACGACCGACGCGACGCATGACTCACTGCACTTGAACCAAATACTTAGTCATAAAATGTATGAGGTTTGAAAAAGTTACTATGTAAATGCTTAGAAATCATGTAATGCATTTAAAACCAGGCTCTGATACCAACGTTGACAGGCCCCTTTCTAACTACTAACTAGGCGACCTGCCCGGCAACCCCACGGTGGCTCCCCAGTCGAGATCTGCTCTGACTGGAAAGTTCCCGTGAAGCTAAGCCTCTTTTCTTTGCTAAAATACTTGAAATCCTTTTGATTCTGAAAAAGAGTGGGAATTTTGTTCGTTGAAAATAACTTTATGAAAATAGGATTTTCACAGAAAACTGGCAGCACAACGGCTGTTGTTCTAAATTCCACCCTGTAAAATATCTCATAAAACCTGTATAATTGTATTCACAAACAATTTCTATAATCAATAGGCCTGCGGCCATTTTCAAACTCATAATCATGCCATTAAGCGGAAGTAACTTGAATAAATCTTAAAAACGACATGCATGATATTTACATAAAATCCTTAACTCAAAATAATATTTGAAACTAGAAAATCCGGAAAATGATAGTAAATACAATACATGATGTTATGCTAGAAAATAGTGCAATCTGGTCACGCGTGTCTAGCTGGCCTGTCCGTCCGAAGGAGATACGTCAACCGCGCTACTCGCACCTGCACCTGAGGGAGGTTTTTAAGAAAACAGGAAAACAGTGGTGAGAATAACTCAGTGAGTGGGTAAGTTTACATAAACTGTACTTTTGCTTAAAAATACTATTCCTCCCAAAAATAGATTGGAAAACTAAGCTCAATTGGTACCCAGCTTGCAAGTTAAACACTCATATCCTTGAGGGTCAGAGGTTCGAGTGGCAGCTGGGGGAGGCGAGAGAAATCCCCTGACCAGGGACAGTACCTAGTGAGTGGGCGAGAGGGGCAAACCTGGGGGAGCCCGAGGGGACCCAGTATAGGCAAATCCCAGACCCCACAATAAAAAGGCGCCTTTTTATTGTGGGGTCTGGGATTTGCCTATACTGGGGTCCCCTCGGGCTGCCCCAGGTTTGCCCCGCGAGCCCACTCACTAGGTACTGTCCCTGGTCAGGGGATTTGCTTCGCCTCCCCCAGCTGCCACTCGAACCTCTGACCCTCAAGGATATGAGTGTTTAACTTGCAAGCTGGGTACCAATTGAGCTAGTAGCTCAATTGGTACCCAGCTTGCAAGTTAAACACTCATATCCTTGAGGGTCAGAGGTTCGAGTGGCAGCTGGGGGAGGCGAAGCAAATCCCCTGACCAGGGACAGTACCTAGTGAGTGGGCTCGCGGGGCAAACCTGGGGCAGCCCGAGGGGACCCCAGTATAGGCAAATCCCAGACCCCACAGAATAAATAGTGTTCCCAGCATCGGCCACTCAGTGACTACTTGCCGGATCGCATATCACTTATCACAATCGGTGTCGACTTCAAGACCGGACACCTGGTGACAGGACCCGAACCAGACCTTTTCTAAACTCTTGTCTGGAGGATCCCGCCGAGCACTTCAACGAACTTCCCAAACCTGACTCGTCAGATTAAGAAAATCCGAGAAGCGAACCCTTATAATACTTTACCGGTTTACTCGTTTTAACTTAAAACTTTCTTTACTTTTAAAATAGTTAGGATTGGTGGAAATTTTTCGCATTTATTTAAAATAGATTTTATAAAAATTTTGACAGCATAACGGCTATAATTTGAACATTTCCAAAATTTACCTGTAAAGAAAACAAACACTTCGAACTATATCAGATCACCTCCCAACTTCTTTTGGCCACAAACATACAATCTCTCATATAAGCATTTTCACACACATAAAATTTTCGTGTGCACACATGTCAACCATTATATTGTCATGCAAAATCAATTAGAAAATTCAAGTATAAATACGTGTTATATGCAAATGTCTCAAAAACTACATATATAAGTATACATAACATCACATCAAGAACCATCATTCATATATCCATAATTCAAGTTTTGTTATCATTTGATTGTATTATTTACAACATCCAAAATGTATCCAGAGTTTATGCAAATCATCTACTTGATGCCCACCTATAGAGAATGATGACCCTGTCACACGGTCACTTGTAATGACACCCGATAGGATATATAAACTACACACCAAACAACCATATTAGTGCAACATAACAAGGTAGTAAATCACATAACTATATATAACAATTTATAAACTTACTTAATCTTAAAGTTTCGATTTTTAAAATTTTTAGTTCTCAAAACTACATGTATACCCCTAAAGTACTCGAACCATCACGAGGCAAATTTTTCAAATGATGCCAAACGTGAAGCTAATAAAATATCTTGACTACTACGAGCGAAATTTACTTCATCGCAAGAGTAGTGCGAAATCATCTCAGTTCTAAACAACTACAATACGGAATTTCTTCATCGCGATTGTAGTGCTATATAAGAATTGTAACTCTGACGACTACGAGCGGAATTTCTTCATTGCCCTATAGCGCCTAAAATTATAATTCCGATCGACTACGCACGGAATTTCTATCTCGCCACGTAGCGCTAAATCTCATGTAAATTAAGGGTATACACATGGTTTTAAAACTCTTCACTCCCCTCTTTTTATTTTTGAAAACTTTTCATTTTAACTTCTCTTTTCTTGATCCAACGTAAAAGTCATTTTACCAAGCTTTTGCTCAAAATTTTGAAAATCATTTTTGAAGTCATTTAACTACAATGATACAATTATGTTTAAAGGAATAATGGAAATAGCGTAAGTGGTAAAACACTTACCTCGCTCCGCGCAGCTCAACTGTCTCAACGAGCCTCTCCTGCCTCGCTTGCTTGCCCGTCACCTATATATCAATTTCTTATCATTACTTGCTTAATCACATAGCTCAAGACTTAAAATAACATTTTCAATACACTTTTCTCTATTAACAACTCTTTACATTATAACTTTTCTAACTCGATTTTTAACTCAATTGAGACTCTCTAATTCCGATTTCTTTGTAAAAGTCTTATTTTTAGACCCCTAGGATCATCCCCGTATGATTCGTTTGATCTCCGAAGGCTTAAAACAAAAAGTCAACTTTCTAATAATCGATTTGACCAAGAAAAACAGATTTAGAACCGGCGCTCATTTGGCATCCGTTCCTTTTTCTAACATCTCCTTGTCTCATAACTAAGTCACCCGTAAAGTTTCGTCGAAAAATTCTATCGTTTGCTATGTCAAATTTAGGAAAAATGCCTTGTTTTGGGCACTTTTCGTACCGAACTAGCGACGATGGTTTTTCTTTCGTATCTAAGCTCCTTTTACCTATTTATGATCAACTCAACTCATTCTATGCAATAAAAATTGTATTTACATAGTTATTTCACCTATCGACTCTCTAACGACACTCTTTTGCGCATAACTTGCGCAATTTTTATCGGAATCAATCCGTTCCAAAACCTATGGTTTTCTATGACTCCTAGGCATCATTTGAGATGTAGAACATCCCCATCTATGTCAGTTTTGCCCAGGTTATCTCCAGCCCATGATTTGAGCTTGGGATTGCAAAATTTGTCTAAACTAGCTCTTTTGAATTTCTACCACTTCTACATGCTTTTCTGTGCTTTTCCAACCTCAAATATGTCTAAATTTGAGTTCAAAAGCTTCTAATCTCAGAGGTTGTCTACTGATTTTCATAGCCATAACACACCCACACACTCATTCTAGAGTAAAACTTTCAAATTTTTACAAAACTATCTCTCATAAGTTTTTCATCAAACACTTAATCTACAACTACTTTTGCTTTTCCAACAATTTAAATCACAAGTTAGGGTTTCTCCCATAACCCTAACCTACCATTTTACATTATTCAAGTTCCCTTTTTTAACAACTTATAACTATAACATTGATTTACATCAAAATCTCACCAATAACATATCAAGTAAGCAAACTAATCCATCATCATATCATACAAACCCAACATCATGCTTTTACACATTTCCACCACATTAAAGTCTATGGAGAAGATGATATCTTACCTTATCTATGCTTAGGGTTTGATGTTTTTGGCTTGGGATCAACTAGAACAATTGTTTGGAAGCTTGAAAATTGGTTGAAAATATCACTTGTTCTTCTCCCCCTCTAATTGCCTTCCATCTCATGCTCTCCCTCTCAACTCTCTCTTCTATTTTTGTGTCTCACGGCTACTTCTTCTTTTTGAATCAAAAAGTGACTAAGTGTTGTATTATATGGCCACCTTTTTGCTAAATGACCACCATATCCTCTATTGACTTGTTGGATTTACAAAATTGCCCTTAGTTATGTTATTTACTAATAAAAATCAATGCTCATTTGTCTCATTTTTCATATAATTGAATTATTAACTTACTAAACTAAAGTTTTACAATCTTGCCATCCATTTATATTATATATATTTTTTATTTACTAAATGACCATTTTGCCCTTTTTATTCGATAACTTAGTTTCTAAGGCTAGGAAACATAAAATCGAATATAGCGGTTTACACCTGGTGCCTCTCATAATCCATCTGTTGAAAACTATATATCGGTATCGATGTAACGACACAGTACTGCTATATCACCCTATTGGCTAGTCAACTACCAGTCCCCACCAACCAATGCTCAGGTTTACTCGAGCTCTACTCAGTTTTATTAATTTTATTATTTATCAAAAAAACATTTCATTCTAAAAGCGAGAAACATAATTTCAGTCACATTTTTTAATTCATTCAAATTATTCATATAAACATCATAAAACACTATTTTACCTTCAGTTAACTCATCCAATCTTTTTCATAATGTCCGTGCCCTTCTTCCGATATACGTTTGATCAAGGCACTGAACTTGTCCATTTCTTTTCGTTTACTTTCCATTATTATTCAAAATCATTCGATCATCATTTAATCATTACATAAATAAACATAAAATGACACAAATACCCTTGAATTTCAAAATTAACATTCATTTGACATCAAAAGAAGTTTTAAAAATCTTTCTTTTTCACGCATTACTTTATCATATAAAGCATTCAAAAATCAATGATTTAACATATCAATAAGATGAAAATGATAAAAATCCCATTAGGTTATTTTTGACTGTGCATACGGTCTAGGGGACTAAATTATTATCATATTTTAATTGGGCTTGAGTTTGAGATATTATTTCAAACGCCTACGTACCCATTTTATTATTGGGATTAAAGCCTTCGTAGTTCGACAAACGATTATTATTATAATTTGTCAACATAATTTATAATACACTCAATCTCTATTTTCATACCAGCCTGTATATATATATTTTTAAACTTTTTATTTTTCATTTCATAATGTCACAAAATTATTTATACTGTGATTTTCACATGAACCTGAAATTAAATCAATTAAAAATAACAATATCACACAATTTACTAAATAATTTATTTATTTTCAATACATAATAAAAACTTAAATATACGTAAACATACTGAAAATCTCATTTTATTTATTTTCAAATCTTAAATCATTTTTGTATGCGAAATTTGTATAACTCGATTTCTAAATATAAACATAATTATCAAAATACATATTCTATAATCAAATCATAAATCATAATATATAATCACTAAGTTAATAAACTAATTAATTAATTCTCTTTTAGTAACACTTACATAAATAAAATTTATAATATCTATAAACTTTTATTTCAATCAAAATAACATACTCTATAAAATCAATTAATTCAACTAATTATTTACTTAAAATCAATAATAAAATCTGAAATAAAAATAAATATAACTCAAACAATTTACGTTAAATATAAAACTATCCACTAACATAACTCATTTACCCATTTCTGGATCTAAAACATGTTTTCCTCTTATTTCCTCATCATCTTATATTTATCCAAAAATGATATAAAACTGAATATAAAACTATACAAAAAAAAATTACTCTTCTGGGATCCAAATCATATGAAAATAAATTTACTTATCTAAATAATCGGACACCCAAAATATTTTTCTTTTCTTCTTCCCATCCTCCCTCTCGGCTCCTCCTATTTTTCTTCATTTTTTTTTCATTGCTGCCCAGTTCTGCTCGCTTTTCTTCATTCTTCTACTGTCGGTACATTGCTTCCCTCTCTCTCTCTTCTTCTCCGTTTCTCTATTTTTTTTCTCTCTAATTTTGTTCATTCTCTGCCTTTTCTTTCTGAGCAGAACACTCACATATATATATCTATATCTTCTGCTTCCTCATTGTCCATGCACCGTCTCTTGCCTCATTTTTTTAATTTTATTTTATTATTATTATCATTTTTAATATTTTCCTTGGCGCCGACCTTTACCTTATAATTATATATATGCATTTTTTTAATTATTTTATTATTGTTAAAAACAATCTCGCCAACAATTTTTGACTTTGGCAATATATGCAAATTTTCATTTTCAACTCTTCTGAACTTTTTCCTTTTAATCCAATGTTTCTTAATTCCTTTTAAAAATATCCTCTAATGAGATATTTATCCATAAACTTCTGTATTTCTAAGACTAAAACCAAACTAAATGAATATAAATAAATTAAAATTTAATTAATCTCTTAGATTCAATTAGATTTAAACCTTACAATTCATTCTCCCTTATAAAATTTCATCATTGAAATACAGGAACCATCTCATCTCAAAATATCTTACGCTATAGTCATTGTATTCATTTAATCATTAATAACTATAATAATTTAATTCTAAATAAATATCTAATTTTTCCATATACATTTACATAAAATAGTATATTCTACACTATAACAATTCACACCTATAATTATTCTTAATAATAAATATTTATAATATTTTAAATAATAATTCGTTCCTTTTTATTACTTTCAATGATTTTCAGGATCCGTTTCTCAAAAATCACTATTTACTCATCATTATTCATCCGAAATCACTATTCACCCAAAAATACTATTTATTTCGAAAATAATATTCATCCGGATATATTTTTATTTCTCTTAAATAGAGAAAATTCAGGGCGTTACAATACTCAACCTAACATCAAAACTTCTTCAAGTTTCTCACTTGAAATTCAATCAAAATCACACCAACCATCATAGCAGCAAACTAACATCTTAAATATCACCAATCTCACTTTAAATTACAAGATTAACTCAGTTAGTATGCTTACCAAACTGCCTTGGATCACTTGTTTTGCTTTCTTTCAAGATTGAAGCTTCAAAACTCTAAATTCAAGCATAAAAATTCCATTAACATCATTAACAGTAAGTTGATAGCTTTGAATCAAATTTTTCACATAATAACACTATGAAAACTAAACTTTTTCAGTTGAAAATCACTTACCCTTATTGGATATCAATCCTAGACTTGTTCTTCACCTTTTAATGACTTGAGAACCACTTAAAAATGGCTTGAAACACTTGAAAAATAGCTACTGTCCCTAGTTTCGTTCTGCTGGCCGAAACATTCCTTCTTCCTCTCTCAAATTTTCTCAATTCTTCCACAAGCTTCTACTATATATATAGACTTGATATGCCCTAATAAATTGCCCCTAAAGTTTGTCATTTAATTACAATCATGCCATTAGTTTAAATTTACCATTTTGCCATCGTTTTCTCTACACGTTTCCATGCATTCTCTCATCTTTTCTAATTTTTCAAAATACCCTTATCCATATCTTTACCAATTTATTTGATCATGCCCTTTCTTGTAAATTTACTTTACACTAATTGCATCATATACTTTAATAAATCACCATAAAGTTTTTTGAATTCGAAATCGTTTCCAATTTACTCGAAAATTTTATCGTAATTACATTTCAAATATGAAAATTCTATCAAAATTCGATTACACATCTGGGTACTTTAAATGATTTCTTCATTCTATAAATGAGGGCATACTTGTACAATACATTTATAATACTAAAATTAGGAGGGTGTATTACACTAAAACCCATGAAATAATAAGTCATTATAAAGGAAACCCAACCTATATGATTAGAAATCCCAAGTTCTAGATTTAGTGAGACAACTTAAATGTAAAGACTTGGTTGTATCATTATAAAGGATAACTTCCTATCAATTAGAGGTTATCCTCTTATTCATTCCTATGATAACATAGTGATCCCCGTAGGAGTTATGATAAACTACATTTTTAATGATCCTTATGTGTCGGGAATTCAAGCGGAGTAATGTAGGTTACTCTAAATTCAGATACCACCTATATGAAAGAGAAGTTAGGTTACTTTTAAAGAGAATTCTTTATAAACTCTTGTAGAACTGGACAACTGTTCATGGTCAAAGCGAGCATAACAATGAGAACTGAATTGTGCCAGGAAATATTTTTGTGTGAGGTATATAATCATTTACATAAATGGTAGGACAGTTCAAGGATATCATATCTACTGATCAGCCAATAAAAATTATATATTTTCACAAGAGAAGGTTCAAAACTTAAACCTACATATCCTATGGAAAATCTGATTGTTGAACTTTATAACCAAGTTATAAGCGTTAATTGAGTTATAGCTTTTGTTTCCTCTATTACTTTTATTCATGTGAAGGATTGTTGGAAAAATAGATAAGCACCCTATTTTAAGGACCCATTTTTTATTGGGTTAGAGACTATTGTTCATGAAAAAGAAATGGTACTTGGATAAATAAAAATTGAGTTAAAGATTTAATTTTAAAAATAACATGAATGCAACTATTGAATTTAGAAAAGTGTAAATGCAAAATTAAATTGCAAATTTGATTTTTTCAAATTGTAACTATAAGTATTAATTATAGAATTGAATTGATAGTTTTAATTGCCGTGAATTGAAAATTGAACATTCAAATTGTATCTGCTAGTGTTAATTACAAATTTGATATTTCAAAGTGTAACCGTTAATTCGGTTAAATGACTGATTTTAAATCAGTTTTGTAACCACCGCGAATGAAAGACTATAAAGTGGCATTCTTTCTATTGTTTAGTAACAACTGAGAATTCATTTTGTTTTTCAATTTATTTTCTTTCAAATACTATTCCTAATTGTAAGTGTTTAACGTGATAGAGATTCAGATATAATTCAGTTCAACAAACGAGTTTGGTTGTTGTTGTTGATGCTAAACTAATCAGAGGATGAGTAATAAATTTGTCTTAAAGATACTACAGTTATTACGAGCCTCAATACTTTTACTTTTGTTTTATTTTATTTTAGTTTTTTTCCAACTGTAAATTTTTTGTAATCTAGAGAGTCTCCAGGATTTTTATTTTATATCGCTACATGTTCTTAACATATATTATCAATTTTTCTAATAATATTTCTAACACTATATATATGTATATGTATACACATATATAGAGTTAAATACACAAACCCTGTTGATGTTAAGTCTAATATAGGTGCACATGAACAATTTGTTTATTATAACATCATGATCCTCAGATAATAGTCAACAGTTGTTAAACAAGATGTTTGACCCTTTTTTGGTGAAATGACTAAAATACCCTTAGTTTTTCACTTAGAATGTGTTATGTGTCAAAAATTAAAAAATTACATAAAAAAATAAAAATAAAAAAAAAAATTCCTTTAACACAACCATCATCTCTCTCCCTTGAACACGTCACTCTCTCTCTTTTCTTTTTCTTTTTTACACACGTCACACTCTCTCTCTTCTTTTTCTTTTTCTTTTTCTCTTCGTCACTCCACTCAAATCCTCCCAAACCCCACCAAATCTCCCCGCCATCAAAGCTGTCGTTGATCCTCTTCCCATCCACCTTTCCACGGTATCTTCATCCTTCCCTTCTCCCTCACTTTTGTCAAGATCTCTAGTTTGGTCGATTTTGATTTTGCCGTCATCAACATGGAGCACTACCCTGGTGCCATCTTCAAAGGCCTTGCCAATCTTTGCTACCTCGTTGTCATGTGGTCATTGACCATCTCGCTTCTCCGAGCTTCAGTTGATTATGGGGTTTTTTGGATTGTTTTTGATTGATTGGATTTTGATTTTTTTTTTTTTTTGTTTATTCAAGATGAAGTGTGTAAATATGACGTTTTGATTTTTTGATTTTGGTGTTTTAGTTGCTGGTTTTAATCTAGGATTGGTTGGATTATGTTGGTGTTCTAGTTCAAGATGATTTTTTGATTGATTATTTTGGTTCAAGATGATGATTTTTTTTTTTTTGGGGTTCATGCTCATAGGGTTTGATGTTCAATTTTGGTTTGTTGTTCGCTGAAGATTTAGGTTGATGTTTAATGTTGATTTTATTTGAAATTTCTATTGTGTGAAGGTGAATATGAAGTTCTTCATTGTCTTTTATTTGTGGGGGATGGTAGATAAAAAGAGACATAATTTTTCTTTTTTCTTTCTTTTTTTTTTTTTTTCTATGTTTTCTTTTGAAGTTCTATTGAAGATTTGGGTTTTAGATCCAAATCTTCTAACAATATTTTTTTTCTTTTCTTTTTCAGATTTTTTTTAGATTCTTTAATGGGAGATCCATTTTTTCATTTTTAAGAAAATTTTAAAAATAAATTTTTTGAATTAATTTTTAATTTTTGTATTTTTAAATCAGAGAAAACTTTTAATTTTTCATATTAACAAAAAATTTTAACAAAAACAAAATTTATCTAAAAGATGGACAGTAGAGATTTATTTTTTTTTTAATTTGTTTTTATTAAATCAATTTGTGTTATTTTAAATTTTAAAAGAAAATTAATTTAAAACAAAGGGCACTTTCGTCTTTATCCCTCAAAACGTAGTTGACCAAACTTAACACCCTTTGACTATTAAATTGGGGATAATCTGTTACAAAAACTAAAATTCATTTTCGCTTATATTAAGCTTAACCTCAAGAGGGTTTTGTTTATTTAACTCATATATATATATGTATATACACAAAAAAAAAAAAAAGAGAGAGAGAGAGAATGGTTTGTGAGAATGGTTATAGGGCATTGATCACAAACATACAATCACCCATGAATGGTTGGTAAATATGGCATATAACCCTTACTAACCATTCTCTCTCTCTATCTATATATATATATATATGTTAGAGTGATTTTACCATCATTACTTCATAACTTTAACAAATTAGAATGAACTAATCAAATTCATCCATTGTATTTGAATTAAATAGGAAAAAGAATTTGTTTTAAGAGAAATAATACAATGAATAAATTTGATTAGTTCATCTTAACTTTAAAAAATTATGAGGTATTGATGATCAAATCACAATATATATATATATGTATATATATATTTATACATATATATGTATATGTCTACATATATATATGTGTGTATATATATATATGTATGTATATGTATATGCATATAAAGCTTTATGGTCAATGCGTTTGAACTTTTAAATTGTTAGGACTACATGTAAAATTTATTTTTTTTTGTTTGATGGAGGGAAAGATGCTCAAATTCACAACCTTCAGGATGTAAGTGTGAGAGACTATCACTTGATCAACCTTATCTTGTCATACAAAACCACGTAATGATTCATAACTCATTATTTAAGAATGAAAAGGTAAAACTGACCGCGTGTTAGATTAATGGATTGACTGGTACGTGCTAGGCGACTACGTATTTTATCCATACACAAACATGATGGAGTGATCGGAACTCATTATTTAAGAATGAAAAAGTAAAATTGATCGCTGTGTTCGATGGATGAATTGATCGGTACGTGCTAGGCGACTACGCATTTTATTCATATAGAAACACGATGGAATGAAATGGAAATGAAATAATTTAAGATCCCTAAACAATTATTCACCCCATAATCATGCATTTAGAAATGTAAATCTTAACTAGAGTTGAACATTATTAACTTATCTAAATTTAGTTCTGACTGAGTTTCACACTGCTTCTAGCCTCTAGGTTAACATTCAAGTCATCCAGATTGTATGCAAAACAACGGTTGACCCTACTGGTCACATTTTTTATATAGCCAGACTGCTTAATAGTTTGATCCAACAAGTTCTATTACAACAAAGCTCAGCTATTATCTAATTTCTTTTTTGGGCTAATTAAAAGAAATATATTACCAATGAACCTGAGAAAACTACAAGGGGCATATCCCAGGTAAGTTACCCCTACACCTGAAAATTTATACTCATAGGTATGGACCCAAATAATAGCATTAAGTTCTAAAATAGATATTTTTCTTATAAAACATGAGATAGATAAAGTGAAAACTGTGATTTAAACTTGTATGAACTACCAGCAAACAATAACAGCTGAAGAAGTTTTCATATTAGTTTGACTTTGTAATGGAAAGATCAAATGTAAAGAATTGAATATGTAAATCTATTTTCAGTTTAGAAAGTATTATACTTGAAACGAATCAAGCATGGCTTTCAAAACTTTTTGAGATTCCGGCCATTGTTTGTCATTTGCATTTGCCACAAACAGTACAACAGTGCTTCCTTTTGCAGTCGCCTTCGCAAGATTGTGCGTCCCTGTTAGAGCAAATGGTGTCTCAAGCATGTATTTGTAATACTGCAAACAACATTTAAATAAAGTTAGCAACAAATACAGTGAAAAACTTCCTATTTCTTCCTTTAAAGAAAATACAGAGTAGAATTGAATTATACAATTTAATAATATTGATCAGCAATATCAAATAACCATCTAAAAAGAAAAATGGAATACAAGATATGGAGTTTAAATCTTGTTCGCAGAACTAGATTTGATAGAACTGAGACCAGCTAGTCAAATACCTAGGTACTTTCACAATAACATTTGTTAACTCATTTATTTTATCTTATAAGAAATTGAAAAAGTATATTAAAAGAAAATGAATCGACAGTCAGTCCACTAAAGGGACCTTACAACTTAAAAGGAGAAACCTATATCTTTACATGAATATGAGTAACTATAAAACCATATACAGCCCCCTTCCATATCCTTCTATAATTATCATAAAGTGCCATGTATTTAATCTGCTCTAACTATTCCAAAACACCTTCACACATGGTCTCATAATGTATAGTCCTTTTAATTCTTGCACATGCCCAGTTGTTCCAAGTACTAGTTGAAACCATCATTAGTCCCTCACAAAACAGGAAGAAAAGATGAAGCACTTATTCCTCTTCTTTTCTCCTTTCAATTTTCCTCTCTTTTGTGGGTGTTTCTGTGTTTGTATTGGTCCGATTCTAAGCACATACTAATTAACTAAGACGTTTGGACCTCTTTTCACATCTGATTGATACATAGGCAATGCATACGAAAAATTACCTTAAATGACAAGGGAACTTAAAGTACATTGTTTCTATGTTTATTAACAAATTTTGGCATGGAATCATAGAAATTAGATAACACAGCATCTGAATTCAAGGAATAATAATATCAAGATGAAGTCCATTAGCAACCCAACTGGATGAATTCGGCTACATTTCTTTGCCACATTGAAAAAGACAGGTATTCTAATGGTCATAAAAATATCAATTTATTCAATTTTAGTTTTTATATTCCCTTCTAACAAGCCAAAATGCAATAGAAACAAAACATGTACCTACAAATACACTAGGAAACATATATAAGGAGGATGAGTCAATAATAGCATACCGTTTGATCCCCAACTTTTTCCACCGACGACTCTAAGAGCTCATCAGGATCATATGAGTTGCCAGTGACAAAAGGGCCCAAAGAAGCAATGACTTTCTCAGGGTTCCCAATTTCTTCAATGGTTGCATTCGGTTTGTTAGTAAGGCGTATCAAAGGAGAAGCCACTACCTGTATCTTCCCCTGCTTTTCATCTTCAAACTTTACTTCCACCCAAGGCTCTGCGCACTTTGGTTGGCAGTAATTCCCAGATAATATGTTGGCTACTCGTGCCTGTTTCCAAGTTGGTGGGAGGACAAACTGGTATGGCTGCACATTTCCTGGAAGAGACTAAATCCAAGTATTATCAGCATATACAATCGACACCAAACAATCAGTTTGATTAACTCTGTTGTTCCAAATCAATACATGACTCATAAATTGCCTAAATTAATTATACAAGCATAGTTTGACATATACATTGTTTACATGTATCAAATGCATATATAAAATATCCCTTACATGCCACTTCTGCATATATATATATATATATATATATAATCTTTTTATTATAAAGAATCTGATTTTAATAATATCAGTTCCAATATTGCGAGTCAGTGCATGCCTTGACTGTTTTCATAATTAATACTTGACATTAATTATTGATAAATAATCATTGTATCACAACTGTTACTATTAAAATTAGTTCATCCTACGGATGAAAGACTCTGTACATATGTATATAGAATAATTTTTAACTCAGTGCCTACTAAAATTAATTATGTCACATTGTACATGGATAACTGATTATGTGTTGACTAAGTAAAATCAAATTAATGTAAGCGAATCAAACTGCTAATAACTAAGAAACTTGAACATATATATATATATATATATATATATATTATCAAAGGCAAAAGAAAAACTCCCACAACTATATAAGCAATTAAATTGTGGTTGGCTAAAAAATAACCCCATGAAGTGATAAAAAAACTAGAAATGTTGCAGAAAAAGAAAACAAGCAATGAAAAAGCACCTGCGCGAAGAGCTGGGGTGTCCTTGGGAGAGGCCTTGAAGAGGACAAAAGAAGGGTCGGATGGAGAGGGAGGGAGATAGGAGCCAACCTCAACCTCTCTGGCCAGTGAAGAGAGAGGGTGTTGCAACAGAGTAGTGAGTGGCAAAATGGAGAGTTCTTGCAAGATTTGTCTTCTCTTTTATATAATATTGCATCAAAAAGTAAGGATTAAAGTAAATGTTCTCTTTTATATAATTACATTACATATACAGGATTTTACATAGAAGAGCTCGGGTCGGTTTTTTACTAGATTGTTTGGTTGCATGCTTATTCATTTACAGGGTGATGAGGGGGTTTAAAACTTTAAAACTCACTTTGCATCATATGGGATTATATTATATACTATCTTATTATATATGGGATTATATTACATACTATCTTATTACATATATAGTGTATTTTGAGATTGAATTGGAATTAAATTTAGAATTTAATAAGAGTGAATTAAATTAGCTTATCAATTAAATAAAAACATAATTCAGAATATGATCAAATTTATTATAAAAATATTTAATAATTTAATTACTTTTAAATTTTACAAATTTATTATATTTTTAAGAACTCTTTAATGTATTCAAAATCTTTCACCTTAGAAAAACTAAAAATATGTCAAAACCCATCGTTCATATGGGTTTCATTTAACCCGTAAAGTGGCTTATGTTAGTGATTGATAATGTAGGTTAGGGGTATGTATAATCCAATAAAATTCATTAGATTGGATTGAATTAGAGGACATGATTGAATCAAATAGAATTCTAAAATGTTGGGATCGAATGAGTTAGAAGAGATGTTGAATTTTTATGTGAAAAATCACGATTTACAATATATATTATTCTATTTTATATATTATTAGTCTATTTTACGCAATTATCATCTAATTGAGGCTCAGTTGTCAATCTAACCAAAAAATCATAGGATAATTATATTTTTAAACTTTAACGTCAATAATTATGTTACTTATTTGTTACTATGTTAATTTTATTTGAAGTATAATAAGAAATATTTATTTATTTATTTTTCATGTTAAAAGGAATGTTTTAACTTTTATTAAGAAAGGTTTCATATGAATTAAATCCACTGGAATGGATCAAATCAAATTGGATTGTAAAATGTTGAGATTGAATTAATTAGATGAGATGTTGAATTTCCTTGGGAAAAATCACAATTTACCATATCTATTATCCTAATTTATATATTGTTAGTTTATTTTATGCAGTTATGGTCTAATTGAGGCTCAATTGTTAAATCTAACCAAAAAATCATAGGATAATTATACTTATGATGATGTTTAGTAGTAAGCAACTTAGGTTAATATTTTTAAACTTCAAAATCAATAGTTATGCTACTTATTTGTTGCTTTGTTAATTTTATTTGAAGTATAAAGGAAATATTTAATTTTGTTCATGTTACTTTTAGGAGTGTTTTAACTTTTATTTATTAAGAAAAGTTTCATATGAATTTAATCCATTGGAGTGGATCATGTGCAAGTGTTTGTAAATCAATCGGATTTGATCTAATTTCAATGTGAACTAATCAAACCAAAAATTGCATGCTAAAAGATTGGATTAAATTGGATTATATTTTCTTCCATGCAATCAATCTTATCAGAATTTGGTTCAGGGAAAATCTTACGAATTCAATGTGCGACATTCTTATAGGTCTCTATTTCACACCAAACACTAATTAGAGTTAAATATGATGTTTGAGTTTGATATACCCTCAATATAGGTCTTAAAACTAATGGTTAAGAACTCATTAGTCATTAGTCTCTTAGAATTTTTTTTCAATGATTAAATCACCAAAACTTACAAATTTTTCAACAATCAACAAATCTTTTTATCTCTAATAGAACCCAAAAATCTACAAAAACTCAATCTTTTGATTGGTGACAATTGCAATTTCACGTTAATCTATACAAAACCTAGTAGTTGAGATTCGAAGAGGAAACTGAAATTTCTCTATTTATTGATACTTTACTAGTTGATGCAATTAAATATTGACCCACTTCTTGATTCTATCTATGTTTATTCTGCTTTGACTTATTACAGCCGTGGTTTCACAAATGATAATTTTATAATGCATAATAACAATTACGGAGAATGGATAATGTTGCATAGGTATAAATGAAGAATAAATAGAAACTAGACGATGATCGTTAAAGTTTCTAAGCATTAACACATGGGAAATACGATAATTTCAGCTTGAATAATGTTATTAATATTTTTAAGTTTTTGAT
The DNA here is from genome assembly GCA_022984855.1 of Dimocarpus longan. NCBI lineage: Eukaryota > Viridiplantae > Streptophyta > Magnoliopsida > Sapindales > Sapindaceae > Dimocarpus > Dimocarpus longan. The sequence goes on from CM041021.1 coordinate 7,941,598, forward strand.
AATTACTCCTACCTATTTTATTGATACATTACACTTATAATTTATATGTTATTGGTTCTGTTAAACATTAGCACTAAACATTTTTTAATTTAAAAACGTGAAACTATCAATCTTCTATATATATATACATACAAAAAGAGGTTTTGCTAGTGCTACAGATTTGCATTGATTTTTAAACTTGATGTTTTTCAATTTTATTGAATGTGACACACTTTTAAATAATGTATAAATATGATATGATATTATCTTAAATTGATACAACATACTAGCATTTTTTTAAAAAAAAAAAAAATCAACAAATAATTAGACGTGAAAAAACAAATATCATTTTATAATATCAAAATTTTTATTAATGTGATTTATAAAAATAAAATAATTATATTCATAATTTATATAATTTGACAGTGAAAGTTGGGTCAAGTAAAACATGCTACTCATTATATAATATTTTTTTTAAAGATAAAATCATAAACAATTCCATTTAAATATAATAAATTTCATTTAAATCTATGTAAAAAAATCCAACAAACTCTTAAATAGAATTCCAACAAAATCTGATAGAATTTATAAAATCTATAGAATTCATCAAAATCTATCATTAAAAGAAACTCCAATAAACTTAAATGAAATCTAGATTGAATACACCCCCCTGAATTTCAATTAATTCCCAAGCAACAAATGTGCCATTAAAACCTTTGTATAAGTGAAAAGTTAGTGCTAGTTTTTCCAAACCTTGTATCGTGGATATATTGTCTAATGATTCGAGTGGGCAATTTTAGGTATGAATAGATACTTGTAAGAGACATATCATTGGGGCATCCTAAAATTTTATCAATTTGTAATTTTAGAATATTTATTTTCATGAGTGAAAACACTAATTTTAAGGATAATTTTGACTATAAAATAATGAAATCAAATTAATCAGTAATTCATTAGTCTTATTAAAGTGGTTCTAACAATATGAGAAGTAAGTGCTAATTTTATTAAACTTTGTAGCGATTAAAGACGTCTAATTCTAAGGTTTTTTTTTTTCTTTTTTTTTTTCTGTCTGGTTATGTTGATTGGTGTTTTTTTTTTTTTAAAGATAAAATTATCTAAAAATAAAGAATTTAAAATTTGTGCCTTGCTAATTATAACGTATTTATTTATTATTATACAAGAATCTAGAAAATAAATATTTCAGCAGTTCTTACACCAAAATAATATAAATATTGATAATATTTAATCCACTAAATTTTTTATTGATAATAATATGTAAATATAATAATATTTTAGGGAAGTATTTGAAGGGAAAAACAACAATTGTTTTATTAAAAATATGAATTTTTTGGAACACTGAGTTTTAAAATTTTTTAGAAAACTCAAGAAATCCTAGATTCATAAAATAATGAAATAAAATAATATAAAAAAAAATAAAAATCAGATTTTTACCTTATGTATTGATCTCTATGGATTGTTCACCACCTAACCTTCCTTGATATGTCTCTACAACAAAAAATAAGTGAGTGGACACAATTATATAGAATTGTGCTCACTTTCTATTGATTTATTTTCTAAAAAGAATCAACAATATATTTAAGAGGTAAGTTTTTGATTTTGGTTATGCTAAAAAAAAAAAAATTTCTTTTCTTTTCAAAGAACGTAAAGCAAAACCAAAAAATAACTTCTATTAGGAAAAGAAAACTATTTCTTTTCTATTTATAGGCAACTACTTAGGGTTTTAATTAATCAAATTAACATTAAACCTCAAATTTATTAAAATTAAATTTTTGCCCCATATAACATAATTAATTCAAAATTAATTCATGTTATATTTTAAAATTAAACTTGTGACCTGTAATTAATTCATAATTAATTTATATCAGGTCACTGCTGAGAATCAAATTCAAAACCTCTTATAAAATTAATTAAATAATTATTAATTCATAATTAATAATTAACTAATTAATTATAAAATAATTTGAATAATCAATATTATTCAAATATTAAGTAAACACAAATTTTGCTACTTGCGTAACAATTATAATTGGACGGTCCAATTACAATATTCTATATACAAGTTTCTTATAATGAAATGAGCTATGAAGGGGACCCGATGAACCTACAGTTTTGAGCTCCAATAATATCGAAATTATTAATTAAACTCTTTAATTAATAATTCACTATTATTAATCTTAGACTTACTCCACTAAAAACCTAAGATTGCACTTTTAAAACTGTAGATGTTTTTATACAATCTAAAATTTCCAGTGTCCATTGATTTAATCACTACATATGATTTGACTCTCCACAAATAGTTCATAATTAAAGCTAGGTCAAAATATTCGTTTTACCCCTCTAATTATTTCTTAATCCTTAAGTACCATTGATTCTCTAATGAACAATATATCCATAACAACTTATGAATTTATCTTTCCATTTTCATATGAATGGAAAGTTGAGCGCTCATATTGTTCAAGACCTGAATTAACCCTTAAGGGAACTACTTCTCTACTTCTCACAAGAATGAGTGGATTCCACTATCGTGTAGAATGTTCTCAGCTACTTACTAAATCATATCCTCAAAGTATGAAGTTATTGACCGGACATCTACACCAATCTCACACATGTAAATTAAAGGATATAACTCAACAAGCAGGAGTCCATAATACACTCAGGATTAAGATTAATTCATATATGATCATTTGGTTGATAAATATAAATTTATGAGTTTAACGGATATTGATAAGAGACTTATATTTATCGTGGTCCAGTCCTATGTAATCTATATTATATAAGGTGCCTCTATTTTCATGTCACTACATGAATATTCTCGGATAAGACTATCGTACCGAATACAAAATGGACCGCAACTGTAGATTTACCACAAATAAAGTACCCAGCTTTATTTGCTTTATACGGACTCTTTAGATTACTTATTTCAAATTAAATCCGCCTGTGTATAACACTTATATACTTAATTTGAAATTATATCAGTAATCAATGATGTTTCTTATGATATATACAATTCTTGCAAAATATATAAAATGAATACTTTATTATTTATAAAACTGTTTACATTATTATAAGCTCTTAGGGTACAAAACCTAACAATCTCCCACTTGCCCTAGAGCAGATGGGACATATCTCGTAATCCTAAACCTTCTAGATGACCTTCAAACACTTTAGCCGTTAAGGTCTTCGTAAACGGATCAGCAAGATTATCTTGTGATGCAATCTTCATCACGTTCGCATCTCCTCTTTGTACGATCTCCCTAATGAGATAATATTTCCTCTCTATATGCTTCCCTCGTTTGTGGCTTCTTGGTTCTTTGGAATTAGCCACTGCACCACTATTATCACAATAAAGGGTAAGTGGTTTATCCATATCTGGAACAACTTCCAGATCAGTCAAGAATTTACGTAGTCATACCGCTTCTTTAGCTGCTTCACAAGCTGTTATATATCCAGCTTCCATAGTGGAGTCAGCAATGCATGATTGCTTAACTCTCCTCCACACAATGGCTCCACCACTAAGAGTGAATACTGATCCGGACGTGGATTTTCTAGAATCCTTATCCGATTGAAAATCAGAATCTGTATATCCTAATGGGATCAAATCCTCTCCAGAATATATGAGCATATAGTTTCTCGTTCTCCGAAGATACTTGAGAATATGCTTTACTGCCACCCAGTGATCTAATCCTGGATTAGATTGATAACGACTAACTATTCCCATCGAATAACATATATCCGGTCTCGTACATAACATAGCATACATGAGACTGCTTACTGCAGATGCATAGGGAATCCGTCTCATATCTTCAATTTCTTGAGGTATCTTAGGACACTATTCCTTAGACAAATGAACTCCATGACGAAAAGGCAAATTACCTTTCTTAGAGTTCTGGATCGAAAATCACATAAGAATCTTATCAATATACGTTGCCTGAGATAGCGCTAATAGTTTGTTTTTACGATCCTGTATTATTTGGATCCTAAGGACATAACTGGCCTCTCCCAAATCTTTCATTTGGAATTGGCTAGCGAGTCAGCTCTTTACGTCTGACAATACTCCAATATCATTCCCAATGAGTAGAATATCGTCAACGTAAAGTATAAGGAAAACCACTTTCTTATCGATTATCCGTTTGTATACACAAGGTTCTTAGATATTTTGCTCAAAACCATAAGATTTGATCGAAATATCAAACCTTATATTCCAAGATCGAGATACTTGCTTAAGTCCATAAATGGACCTTTGCAACTTGCAAACTTTTTGCTCTTGACCTTGGGACACGAATCCCTCTGGTTGTACCATATAGATACTTTCATCAAGATTACCATTCAAAAACGCAGTCTTGATGTCCATTTGCCAAATCTCATAGTCGAGACATGCAGCAATGGAAAGAAGAATCCGAATGGACTTAAACAGAGCTACTGACGAGAAAGTTTCTTCATAGTCAACTCCCTCTTTATGGGTATAACCCTTTGCCACTAGTCTAGCTTTAAAGGTCTCAACCTTTCCATCCACTCTTCTTTTCCTCTTGTAGATCCACTTGCAACCTATGAGTTTTATTCCATCTGGTTGATCCACAAGTTCCTAGACTGAGTTAGAGTACATAGACTCCATCTCGAGATTTATGGCTTTAAGCCATTCCTCCTAATCAGAATCCTCCAATGCATCATGATATGTCAATGGATCATCTACACTCTCATCAGAGATAGCAATTTGTGCCTCTCCAATCTCTCTATAGCGGACTGGTGGTCTAATAACCCTTCCACTACGACGAGGTGGTAGATGATTCTGATGAGAATCTATCTGACATTCAGACGTGGTCTGAATTATGTCATTGTCAACAACTGTTACTGACACTTTTCGACCCAGGAAGTAACTCCTCGAGTACAACTTTACTTCGAGGTTTGTAATCTCTCATATAGTTCTCTTCAAGAAAAGTAGCGTTTGTCGATACAAACACTTTGTTTTCTTCAGGACTATAAAAGAGTCCGCCCCTAGTCTCTCTGGGATAACCTACAAATAGGCAAACTTTTGAACGTGGTTCCAACTTCCCAGTCTTGTTCTTCAGCACATGTGCTGAACACCCCGATATGCGAAAATATCGTAAACTAGTTTTACAACCTTCCCACAACTCTAAAGGTGTCTTTGGAACTGACTTGGATAACACAACATTCAAAATATACATTGCAATTTGCAATGCATATCCCCAGAATGAACTAGGTAATGATGAATAATTAAACATAGATCTCATAATGTCCAAAAGGGTCCGATTTCTCCTTTCTGCAACACCGTTCTGCTGGGGTGTTCCAGGAGCAGTCAATTGGGATAAAATCCCATGCTCAAGCAAGTAATCCTCAAACTCTATATCGAGATACTCGCCTCCACGTTCTGATCGTAGAGTTTTCAATGTTTTACCCAATTGATTTTCAACTTCAGCTCGAAACTCTTTGAACTTTTCAAAAGTTTTTGACTTCCGTTGCATTAGGTAAACATACCCATATCTTGAATAATCATCAATAAATGTGACAAAGTATTCATAACCACCTCTAGCTTTAACATTCATAGGACCACAGACGTCCGAATGTATAAGCTCTAACGGTTCCTTAGCTCTAAGCCCTTTTCCAGTAAAAGGTCTTTTGGTTATTTTACCTTCTAAAGATGATTCACAAACAGGTAAAGTACCGATCTTTAACTCGTTTAAATGTCCGCTCTTTACAAGTCTGTTTAATCTGTCAATGTTAATATGACCAAGTCTTAGATACCAAAGATATGTGTCATCATTATGAGAAATCTTTTGTCATTTTGTTTTTGGTTTTTCAACCTTAAACATTTTAGTATTAAGCAGTGGGTTATGCATTAACGGTCTTAATACATATAAATCATTTTCTTGTATCCCTGAACAAATTTTCAAACCATTTCTAGAAATAATAACTGATTTATTACAAAAAGAAACAGAATAATTAAATTCCAAAAGTTTAGATACAGAAATCAAATTTCTCTTAAAACCTGGAATAAAATAAACATTGCTCATTACAATAAAACAATTATTATTAAAACGAAGTTTACCTTCTCCCACTACCTTTGCTGAAACGACTTCCCCAGTCTTGACTCTCATGTTGAACTCACCCTCATCAAGCTGCCTATATAAATCAATCAACTACAAAGAAGAACAAATATGATTAGTGGCTCCTGAATTAATTATCCAAGGGGATGAATCATCCTCCACTAAACAAGATTCAATTACTAGTAAATCACATTTACCTTTCATCTTCTTCTCTTGGAGCTCCTTGAGGTACTTGGGACAGTTCCTCTTCCAATGTCCATCAACACCACAATGAAAACATTTTCCTTCGGACTTAGTGGCCTTGGAGCCCTTTTTGCTCTTCTTCTGAGTGGCTTGCTTATTGGGCTTAACATTAGCCTTAGCCTTTCTAGTGTTTCTCTTCCTCTTGTTTTTACCAGAAGAAGAAGTCTCAGCAACATTTGCTTCACCGGACTTATTTTTATCCTTATTCATAGACTCATAAGTAGTGAGCTCATTTAGCAACTGTGTAAGTGAGTAAGTCAACTTATTTATAACATAGTTGCTCTTGAATTGCATGAAACTCTTCGGAAGAGTTTCTAGTATCATGCTCACTTGGCTACGCTCATTTATAACCCCACTATGGCTTTCAGCTGTGTTGAAGTAGGTCATCATTTTCAAGACATGTTCTCGAACAGATGTACCCTCATTCATCCTAGCAGTCATAACAGCACAAACAGCTTCGTGTCGTTGCTGCTCAGAAGGTTGCCCAAACATGCCCTGCAATGACTCCAGTATTTGAGTTGCTGTTGTCATTGCCTCGTGCTTGATAGCAAGCACCTCGGACATCCCTACTAACAAATAGCAGCAGGCCTTCTCATCAGCTGTGACCCATTTTTGATAGGCCTTGCGCACAGTACGTCCAGCATTTTCTGCTGGCTGGGAGGACAAGGCTGAGTCATGACAAATTTAAGGTCTTCACAGACCAGGACTGCGTTCATGTTACTTTTCCATTTGACATAATTTTTCCTGTTTAATTTATCATCAGCAAGTATAGAAATCAACGGAGATACCATTGCTGAAAATAAATAACAAACATTTAATATCAATTTGCAAAAATTAATATCATGTAATTTTGGCATAAAATTAAACGTGATGCATGATACACGAATAATGAATTAGAAAATACCCTAGAAAATAATTACCATGCCATGATAATCCAACATTCCACAAATAAGTGCCGCCATAGGGTAGGTCAAGTATTTGTATGTTAGACTGAGACATTCTCAATTAAATAATATAACAAAATAACTCTTATTCCTATATTATTTAACTATTGTTTTTCAGTCAGGAAAATAATTAACAATTAATTATTTCCTTTATGAGTGTAACCCATCATTTTGGATTCCATGAACTTAACTCGAGAATTGCCACCGTAGGGTAGGTCAATCCCAAGATACATATAGAAATCCTATCCGTTAGGAAGTCAATCTCGATCAACTTAAATGGACACCACCCGTAGGGGGATGATAACAAAGTCGTCTCGAGGCGCCTTTTAAGTTTCACGGTGTTGAACTAATGATGGAGACTGCGAGATATATTGTCATATATCTCTCTCCCACTCACTATTTTAAGAGTAGGGTTTTCTATTTAAATATTCCTAGTCATCGTCTTAGATTATTAACGGTTAAAAAGATAATCTAAGTTACTAAGAATTTATGTGTTACTAAAGTCTAAAACTTATTAACACTTAATGAATTACCAGATTTTTAACACTTGAAAATCTAATTTAATTTATAAATCTAATCTAAATAATCAAAATTATAAAGACTAAATTTAATACGAAGTTATCTGATTTTAACTAATTAAAATCTAATCCACATTATGAATGCCAATTATTGAAACCTAATTTCTAATTTGAAACCTATAATTTTCTACTAAAATCAATTCAAATTATTTAAAAGACATTCTATGTATTATTCTTCTATTTATACTAATAAACAATTTAATAGTAAAATAAAATAATACATATGATGCATGTCATGTTATAATGCAATGAGTAAGCACCCTCTATTATTCTATATGACATATTTTTTATGCATGTACATGTTATCAAATTAATCATTCATCTCATAAAAATAATTAAATACAACATGTATATGATCGGGTTCTTTGGTTTTAACAACCTAAATCTAATTTTAATATTACATAAATTAACCAAGACATTCCTTAACCTTTACTTGTAGTCTTCAGGTCTTGAAAAGTCGTCATGGGCTCTCTTGGGCTCAAAATTACATATAATCTTGTATCAAATGAGCCAAGTGTCGCATGCATAAGCATGCACAATTTTGTGCACAATGCACAAACAAGCAGTGCAAAGCATTAATGCTGCCATGTGTCGCACACATGAGCAAACAATCTTTTGTGCATGAATCCTGAACAAATGCAACAATTGCACTTACAATGTATTTCATTAATACACGCACAACACTGCTGCCTTGAATGTACAATACCAAACCATGTGCCCATCCAGTCGCACACATCACTAGCACAAAAACTCGTAGCCCCACATCAGACCGCAGAGCATTCAATCGCAATTATTTATTTTTATTTTACTTGCGCATCTAATGCACATAAATTTATTCAAAAAAAAACTGCATGCTTTGAATTTGTACAACTGTTCAAAAACAGTATGCACACAAATCGGCACACCAGACTTAACAGCCCCACACCCCCTCCTTTTTTTTTTTTTTTTTGGTTCCCGTTCACGCATCTTGTGCGCTTGCTGTTTGTTTGCGCATCTTATGCGAACACACTGGTTCATAACCAGTGCACACCCAAATTCAAACCCAGTTTCAGCCGATCTTCAGATCTGTTCTGCTGCACTTTATTCTTAAAAAAAAAATAAAACTCTAATTATATGAATTACAACAGAAAAACAAAGACTACAATCTACTTACAAATTTAATCAAATTAAATAACCAAAGAACCATACAATTAATGATCATACCATGTAATCCTCATTCATCAAACATGAATAAAATACATCATAATCAAATAAAAATAATAATGCCTACTCAATGACATACTAATCAATACAAAACATATTATTTTAAAATCATTATTTTATTGGAACCTAGGCTCTGATACCAATTGAAGGAAAAAACAACAATTGTTTTATTAAAAATATGAATTTTTCGGAACACTGAGTTTTAAAATTTTTTAGAAAACTCAAGAAATCCTAGATTCATAAAATAATGAAATAAAATAATATAAGAAAAAAATAAAAATCAGATTTTTACCTTATGTATTGATCTTTGTGGATTGCTCACCACCTAGCCTTCCTTGATATGTCTCTACAACAAAAAACAAGTGAGTGGGCACAATTATATAGAATTTTACTCACTTTTGATTGATTTCTTTTTTAAAAAGAATCAACAATATATTTAAGAGGTGAGTTTTTTATTTTGGTTATGCTAAAAAAAAAAAATTTCTTTTCTTTTCAAAGAACGTAAAGCAAAACCAAAAAATAATTTCTATTAGGAAAAGAAAACTATTTCTTTTTTATTTATAGGTAACTACTTAGGGTTTTAATTAATCAAATTAACATTAAACCTCAAATTTATTAAAATTAAATTTTTGCCCCATATAACATAATTAATTCAAAATTAATTCATGTTATATTTTAAAATTAAACTTGTGACCTGTAATTAATTCATAATTAATTTATATCAGGTCACTGCTGAGAATCAAATTCAAAACCTCTTATAAAATTAATTAAATAATTAATAATTCATAATTAATAATTAACTAATTAATTCTAAAATAATTTAAATAATCAATATTATTCAAATATTAAGTGAACACAAATTTTGCTACTTGCGTAACAATTATAATTGGACGGTCCAATTACAATATTCTATATACAAGTTTCTTATAGTGAAATAAGCTATCAAGTGGACCCGATGGACCTACAGTTTTGAGCTCTAATAATATCAAAATTATTAATTAAACTCTTTAATTAATAATTCACTATTATTAATCTTAAAGTTACTCCACTAAAAACCTAAGATTGCACTCTTAAAACTGTAGATGTTTTTATACAATCTGAAATTTTCAGTGTCCATTGATTTAATCACTACATATGATTTGACCCTCCACAAATAGTTCATAATTAGAGCTAGGTCAAAATGTCCATTTTATCCCTATAATTATTTCTTAATCCTTAAGTACCATTGATTCTCTAATGAACAATATATTCATAACAACTTATGAATTTATCTTTCCATTTTTATATGAATGGAAAGTTGAGCACTTATATTGTTCAAGACCTGAATCAACCTTTAAGGGAACTACTTCTCTACTTCTCGCAAGAAGGAGTGGATTTCACTATCGTATAGAATGTTCCCAGCTACTTACTAAATCATATCCCTAAAGTACGAAGTTATTGACCGGACATCTACACCGATCTCACCCATATAAACTAAATGATATAACTCAATAAGCAGGAGTCCATAATACACTCAGGATTAAGATCAATTCATATATGATCATCTGGTTGATAAATATAAATTTCTGAGTTTAACAGATATTGATAAGAGACTTATATTTATCGTGGTCCAGTCCTATATAATCTATATTATATAAGGTACCTCTATTTTCATGTCACTACATGAATAGTCTCGGATAAGACTATCATACCGAATACAAAATGGACCGCAACTGTAGATTTACCACAAGTAAAGTACCCAGCTTTATTTACTTTCTACGGACTCTTTAGATTACTTATTTTAAATTAAATCCGCCTGTGTATGACATTTATATACTTAATTTGAAATTACATCAGTAATCAATGATGTTTCTCATGATATATACAATTTTTGCAAAATATATAAATTGAATAAAATGAATACTTTATTATTTATAAAACCGTTTACATTATTACAAGCTCTTAGAGCACAAAACCCAACAGTATTGACATCATGTAATTTAAATAAGAATAATATTATACTATTAAAAAAATTATCAAAATTTATTGTTCAAATAATTTGACAAAATGATTTGTAGTAATTGTGTTGATTATAAAAGGATATACTAATAATATTGAGCTTATAGGGTCATGGGTTAATCCACCTAAGATTATCTAAATCCAAGTTCAAGATCCATAAAGAAATATGGATAAAAATAAATAATTGTTTGAGCAGTTATAGGCAGTTTATTTTTGACAGCATAAATCTGTGTGGTTTCGTAGTGGATTTATTTCATGTTGGTTCAAACACTTAAAACACATATTATGTACAAATACAAAGTAAATACAATATAGAGAAGAGAGAAATCTAGTGTTTTGGCAAGGCTGACAAATCACACTATGATTTGAAGTTTCTTTATGTCATTGTGATTCTCCGATCAGTTGAATAACCCAGATCCAAAACAACTTTCACTGCATAAAAATGGGTACATTTTTTGTTTTATTTTACTATTTTCAATGAAACATACTTTGTTTGGATTGTTTTGAAATAATGAAGTAGTTATAAATCGACTTATATATCATTTGGATAAAAATAATTTAGTATAATATTGTCATTAAAAAAAAAATGTTCATTTTTATTATACATAATAAAAGTTTCAAATTTGTTAATCAATTTATTAACATGATATTAGATTGAATATTTATAAAATGTGTAATTGAGATAAAACAGGAAATAAATTTATTTTAGGATCATGGTATTGGAAGAAAATATTTCAAATATAATTAAGTGGTAAGTGAAATGACATAACTTTTTATTTGAGGTTAGTTTTTATTTTATTTTATTTTTCCCTTTTAAGCCATATACATACGTACATATAGTATCTTTAAAAAAAAAAAAAAAAAAAAACTTTTTCAAGAATTTTTTATTTAATATTTGAGCTTATTTTATGATTTTTTTTTTTTTTGGTGACATGTAAACATCAAATTTAAAAGGGGCGCAATTATATAAAAAAAATTATTCTATCAAGGTTATTGGAATTTAAACAAACAAAAGAAACGAAATTTATTATTAAATAAAATTTAATCTTATGTGAATTCTCTGTTGCGGTGGATTTTGGTTCTCATCGGCGATGAGTGTTTATCGTCTTTGGACTTGTTGTGGGTATTTTAGTAAAATGAATAAAGCCCAGGAACGAAGGCCCATTGTATCGCCTTGTAAAGAGAAGCCCGAAAAGGGCTGGTCAAAATAGATAGAAGTCAAAGGGAGATAGCAGTTAGCTTGTGTGCCCGAGAACACCAGATTACGCAGGTGGTCGTCTTAAAACGCCAAGTGTTAGGAAATTGAATGAAGGTTTGACTGGTAGACAAAGACTAAATATACTCTGCTCGAAATCAAAGGGCTGTTCGATGGGTGCCCGTTAGAAGCCATCATAACGACCAAGAAGTCTGCTCATCCGCTTGACAAATGGACAGTTAAGACTGCTCGTCTGTCCGACAGATGAGACATTAGACTAATGAAGCAGTCTGCTCGTTTGAGGCAATGTCTGATCGCTGAGCAAGTTATTCGCTTGGATTGACCGGTTGACCTTCTGGAAGGGAAATCAATTCAAAATAGGAAAGGTGACAGTTTGTGGAAATCAATTCAAAATAGGAAGGGTGACAGTTTGCCTATTCTCATGCAAATCAAATACTCTTGGAAATTGCTATATGTGCGGGAGAGATAATCTCGAAAGATATTATCCTAATTAATGTATATTATTTTTTACCTTATCTGTAAGATTTTTAAGCCTATTCTGATTGTAACATCTCCAATATAAATAGGAGATAGAATTCAATGTAAAGGACAGAGTGAAATAAAAAATATAATTACTCCGAGAGTGAGAAGGGGTAATTGTCGTGGATGTAGGTCATTATACTTGCCGAACCACGTAAAAATCTTATTGCGTCTTGTTAGTTTTGGTCTTGGTATTGTGTGTTTCGTGTGTGGTTTGTCATATCGCTGGTATTAGGCTTGAAGAACCGAGTTGACCAAAATCAAGTGTCAACATTCTGGCGCTAGAGGAAGGGCCCAAACTGCGATATTGACGACTTTTTTAATACTTATTTCTTTTATTGTGATTTGTTGACATGGCTAGGATCAAAACAACCAGGGTTGTTGCGACAGAAGCTGACCAATCTGAAGGAGACCAAGGCCAAGGTCAGGCGGCAAGGACGTCTAGTGCAGCCTTGCATCTGCTTCCTCCACATCGAGTAGCCGATGGTGCAGATGCTGCCGCAGCCTGGCAGCAAAGTCAGGAAGCATGTCAGAGGCGTTAGAAAATACGGTGGCACAATTAGCAGAAGCCATTAGAACTCTAACGCAGGCTTGTGCCCAGGAGGCTCCCAGGAACATAAGCCCTCAACCTCAACACCAGTTGGGAAGGAACAGGCCTGATAGAAGAGAAGAGGCTGGTGGGGTAAGAGAGTAGCCGACGGTTTCTGTTCGTTCCTCAAACATATGCCCTAGAAGGGAAGGACGCCTAGCTCACGAAGAAGAAGTGGCTCCACATCCTCCTGATCAGAGAATCAGAGTGAGTCAAGACGGCAGCCGCCGCATGGAGAATAACAGTAGGAATAAAAGAATTCAGCAACACAGCGGGGAACGTATGCGTCAACCAGAATCACCCCATGCAGGAAGCTCCCACAGAAGGAATGGGTCGCGGGGAAGAATGTCTCTAGACCGAGGGAGGTCACAAACTCGCTTTTCGGAAGGGAGGAGTAGGAGGAATCGTCGATCCCCAGCAAACAAGAATGAACGATGGGACCCAATTGTGCAAGAATTGATGCAGAGGGTTCAACAGTTAGAAACCACGCCCGAAATCCAAGGCCAAGCGGGGGTGCGGGAAGATAGAACTCCGTTTTCAAGAGAGATTGAAACGCAATTGTTGCCACCAAGATTCAAACTCCCGAACATCCCACTTTATGACGGAGATAGTGACCCTTATGACCATCTGGATACCTTCAATGTACAAATGGATCTGCAGACCTCCAATCCTTTGGTCAAGTGTAGGGTGTTCCTAGCGACATTAGGGAATGTGCCGAGGACATAGCTGAGGAGTCTTCCGGCCCATAGCATAAACAGCTGGGATGAATGTCAGAGAAAATTCAAGAACCAGTATAAGGCGCTGAGAAAGCAGCTCGCACCGACCTGTCACTTGGCAACTATCTTTCAGAAGCGGGAAGAGACCCTAAGGGATTACATCACCAGGTTCAGGCGCAAGGTAAACAACGTAGAAAACCCTTCTGATGAAAGTATCTTAACCGCAATCTCTGCAGGGTTGAGGAAGGATGGAAAGTTATATAAAACATCTACATGAATCCTGTGAAAAGCTTGGGAGAATTCTATGATCGGGCAGCAAAGGAGATTTGCTGGGAAGATACATTTGGACAGAAGAAGTCTAGCGAGCAGAAAAACGGAGCGAGCAACTCACGCCAAGGGAAAATAATGGGTCAGCGCGAGAACGAAGAGAGCGGTCATAAGCACCGCTCCAGCAATCAGGTAGCGAAACGGTCGAAAAACGAATCCCGCAGGAAAACATCTCCACTGAGAGATCGCTATCAGAATTACAGCCTCTTGACTGACAGACAGGACAGAATATTTGAAGCTGAGAAAAGGCGGGAGAACTTCGGGAAGCCCGGCCCTACAAACATCCCAAAGAGATTTCAAGATCCAAGGAAATATTGTGCCTACCATAGAGAAAACGGGCATTATACTTCACAGTGCAGGGAACTCAGGGATGCGATAGAGGAACTGATCAGAAGAGGTCGCTTAAGGGAGTATGTGGCGCGGCCAGAAAACCAGCATCCCTAGCAAGGGCACCAACCAGCACAAGAATACCCTGATGTATCTCGTCAGCTTGCCCAGCAACAACCTCAGCATACGGCTGATCAAGGCCACTTACCTGCTGTAAGGACCATTTTTACTATTCATAGAGGACCGCATATCGCGGGTACATCGAATAGAGCTCAAGAACGCTATGTGTGGGAGGCCAGCCGTGTCGTGCTAACGGGTCATAATGAAGTGGAAGGGCCGGTCAAGAGGGCCAGAGTATCTTCAGGGGACATAATGTTTAGTGAGGAAGATGCCAGAGGGGTACAGTGGCCCCATAATGACGCACTGGTCATCAGGGCAAGGATCGGCAATGTTGAGGTTAGGAGGATAATGATGGATACGGGCAGCTCAGTGAATGTGATGTACAGAGGATGTTTTGAACAGATGGACTTATCTTCCAAACAATAAGCTCCATCCCCGAAACCCCTCTTCGGCTTCATAGGAGATGCAATTGTGCCGCTGGGGCAGATTAAACTTCCGCTCGCTATAGGAGACTTGGGCAAACAAACTCTTACGATGGCCGACTTTTTGGTCATTGATTGTCCTTCGGTATATAATGTTATCCTTGGAAAACCAGCTATGAATGACCTCGATACAGCAATATCCACCCGAATGCTAACCGTTAAATTCCCTACTTCGAATGGGGTAGGATGTGTCAGAGGGGAGCAAGAAATGGCGAGAAGGTGCTATAAGAACGCGGTAAAGGCTGGGGTCAAAGGAAAAAAGGTTAGCATGGTGACCGAGGAAAAGAAACATCCAGTCAGCACTATGGGAGTCAGTCAGGACCTGGATCCAAGAGAAGTAGATGAAGATCGAGCAACGGGCCCTGTGGAAGAATTGGAGGATGTGCAAGTTAGCGAGTAGGATTCCAGACGATGTCTGAAGATAGGGAAAGATCTACTCTTAGACCTTAAAGAATAGCTTGCAGATTTCTTAAAAGAAAATTTGGATGTCTTCGCATGGAATCATGAAGACATGGTAGAAATTAGCCCGGACGTAATGTCACATAAGTTGAACATTAGTCCTCTGCATAAGCCGGTTCGTCAGAAGAGAAGACCGATGACAGAGGAGCGATATGAGGCATTAAGGGAGGAAGTAGAGAAACTTCTAGTGAACAAATTTATTAGGGAAGTTCACTACCCAGTCTGGGTGGCAAACCCTATCTTGGTGAAGAAGAAGAACGCAAAATGGAAGACGTGTATCGATTTCACCGATTTAAACAAGGCATGTCCGAAAGATAGTTTTCCTTTACCACGGATCGATCAGCTCGTTGATGGTACTGGTGGACATCAGCTCCTCAGTTTCATGGATGCTTATTCGGGGTATAACCAGATCCCAATGAACCCTGATGATGAGGAGCATACTTCCTTTGTTACTGATAGGGGGCTTTACTGCTACAAGGTGATGCCGTTTGGACTGAAGAATGCCGAAGCCACTTACCAACAACTGGTAAATATGATGTTTAAACGCCTTATTGGAGGAACAATGGAAGTATATGTGGATGATATGTTGGTAAAATCCAAGCAAGCGTGCGAGCATGTGCGGGATTTAGGGGAGATGTTCCAGATTTTGCGTAAGTTTCAGATGAAGTTAAATCCTTTGAAATGTGCATTTGGAGTAGCTTCAGGCAAGTTCTTAGGATTCATGGTCAATAGCAGAGGGATCGAAGCAAACCCTGAAAAAATTAAAGCCCTCATTGACATGAAATCACCCACTAAGATCAAGGAAGTACAGAGCCTAAACGGTCAAGTCGCCGCCTTGAACAGGTTTATATCCAGATCGACAGACAGATGCATGCCGTTTTTTGATGTGTTGAAAAAGGCTAGAAACTTTCATTGGACCGAAGAATGTGAAACAGCTTTTCAATAGTTGAAGGAATACATAGGCCGAGCACCTTTACTTTTTAAGCCAGCTAAAGGGGAGAAACTGGTCGTTTACTTAGGAGTTTCCCAGCATGCCCTTAGTGGAGCTTTAATCCGAGAGGAAAATGGAAAGCAATTTCCCGTATATTACATTAGCAAAAGGTTACTTGATGCGGAAACCAGATATACGCCCATGGAAAAACTTGTATATTGTTTAGTGATAGCATCAAGGAAACTTCGCCCTTACTTCCAAGCGCATGCCATCGAAGTTCCAACGAAGTACCCTCTTAAACAGGTTTTACAGAAGCCTGACACCTCTGGTCGATTGCTTAAATGAGCCATCGAGCTCGCCCAGTTTGAAATAGAATTCAAGCCCCGGACTGCGATCAAAGGACAGGTACTGGCAGATTTCGTGGCTGAGTTCACAGGGCCGAGTAATGAAGAACCCGAGTCTTCTGAAGGTCCATTCTGGGAGTTGTATGTGGATGGATCTTCGAGCGAGCAGAAGGCTGGGGCCGGTGTAATGCTGATAAGTCCAGAAGGTCATAAGATTCTATTTGCCTTAAGATTCAAATTTAAAGCCACCAACAACGAAGCTGAGTATGAGGCATTATTGGCAGGATTAAGATTAGCCAGAGAAGTGCGAGCAGAATGGGTAAGGATTTACAGTGATTCCCAGCTCGTGGTATGCCAAGTCCGGGAAGAGTACCAGGCCAAAGGATCAAAAATGGCCATTTATCTACAGAAAGTACGGGAACTTTTAGCCGGGTTTGAGAAATACGAGCTACAACATGTCTCGCGGGCACAAAACTCTCACGCAGATACGTTAGCTCGTTTGGCCACAGCCAAAGATGCAGATTTCATGGGGGCTGTACCAATAGAAGTATTGCCGGTCCCAAGCACGGAACCACATGTTGAGGTGATGGCAATTGAGGTGGTGCAGGATTCCTGGATGAATCCTTTAATAGAATATCTGCAAAAGGGAAAATTACCCGAAGGAAAGTTAGAATCTTGTCGCCTTCGGCTGCGAGCAGCCCGGTATTGCATCTATGACGACAAACTATACAAGAAAGGGTTCTCAGCCCCATTGCTTAGATGCATAGATGGCCTGGACTGTCAAGTTGTTCTGAATGAAATACATGGCGGACACTATGGTAATCACGCCGGAGGACTATCATTGGCCCAGAAAGCTCTTCGACAAGGATATTACTGGCCAACAATGAAGAAGGACTCGGTTGAAATGGTCAAGAAATGTGACAAATGTCAGAGGTTTGCCAAAATACCTCGAGCCTCTCCAGCTTTTTTGCAGCAGATGGCCAGTCCGTGGCCTTTTGCCATCTGGGGCATGGACCTGATCGGACCACTCCCCATGGCCCGAGGAAAATGTAAACACGCCATTGTAGCAGTGGATTATTTCACAAAATAGGCAGAAGCTAAGGAACTGGCTGAAATATCATCCACCAAGGTTGAAAAATTTATCTGGGAGAACATTATCTGCAGATTCGGAGTTCCGCAGTAGATCGTGACAGATAATGGAACCCAGTTCAGTAGCGAGCAGTTTCAAAAGTTTTGCAGGGATCTTGGGATTAAAAAGAGCTTCTCAGCAGTAGATCACCCGCAGACCAACGGGCAAGTAGAGGCTGTCAACAAAATCATCAAGCAAAACTTAAAGACCAAGCTAGAGGCAAGGAAATGAGCTTGGGTAGATGAGCTGCGAAAGGTATTATGGGCATACAGAACTACTACTCGCAACACTACAGGAGAAACTCTTTTCTCATTGGTTTATAGCTCGGAAGCAATGATTCCAACAGAGCATGAAGTTGCTAGTCAGCGGAGAACAGTGTTTAACCTGGATGATAACAATCATCTGCTTGCGGCTAATTTGGATCTAGTGGAAGAAGCAAGAGATGAAGCTCAATTGAGGATTGCTACCTATCAGAGACGAGTTGCCAGGTTCTACAACAGAAAGGTCCACGCCCGAAAATTTAAGGCAGGAGATTTGGTTTTGTGACTTATTTTACCTACTGCTCGGAGATCTGGCGATAGGACGCTTGGTCCAAATTGGGAGGGACCATATATTGTGAAAGACAGTTTACAGAATGGAGCCTACCACCTGACTAATCTGGAAGGAGCAGAAGTCCCGCGAGCATGGAACGCAGAGAATCTGCGACCATATTATGTTTAAATTATTCAGTTTTGTTTTAGTAATTTGTTCTGTGTTTTGCATAAGTGCAGTTGAGTCAATAAAGATTTTCTTCGAATGGCAATTCCTAATCATTTCGTATTTAGCTGATTACTATCTCTACTCATGCTTTGGAAGGATCAATTGATACCTGTGAGCGAGTAGACTCTGGAAGGTTTAATTGACTCCTGTAAGCAAACACTCTGGAAGGTGTGGTAACCTGTGAGCTAAAAATATCCTGGAAGACCTTAGCATAACCTGTGAGTAACCAGACACTCTGAAAGGAATGCTAATGGCCTGGGGATTTATAAAAACCCTGGAAGGTCTATGTAACCTGTGAGCGAACAACCTCTGGAAGGAACATTTGATCTGTGGGTTTGAACGAGCAGAGGTAAGGGGCCTAAAAAGGAAAATTTCAGCACGATTAGCTGTCCCCACACCTACTCTGCTCGAATAAATTTAAATGCTGGGAAGAATTGACAAGACCAATTAAAGAAGGAAAATGGAGAATCCAGACAATTCATCGAGCAGAGCTTACACGATTGAACATAATCATCAACATAGATGCAAATAAGGAGTAATAGCGAATAATTTATTAAATCAAGTAAAATTGTCAAAAATATGTCTATTACAAAAAGACCAAAGTTCTCAAGTAGGGGGAAAATTCCCTTGGCCAAACGCCCCACTGTCGTCTATATTGAGTGGGCGAGGAGAGCTGGAGGAAGATCCCGTATGAGCAGAAGCGGTACCAAGAGGATGACCAGACGAGGAAGCCGGAGGATTGGCCTTTAATTGGGCTTGTTGAGCATACAACTTCACCTCTGCTACAGCATCTGGGCCAAAAAATGAGACATCCACGTCTGGACGTTTGCACCACAGATTGCACAAAAATAAGCTCCATGTTCGTTCTTCTGCTTCCTGTACCAAGGTCACAGTACGCTCCCGCTCTGAAGCTATCTGTTCCTTGAGTGAGATTGCCTCTTGTCTCATCGCCTCTATAACAATATTAGCTTCAGATAACTCGTGCTCACGCAAGGACAATTTCCCTTTTAGTTCCTCATTCTCTGTTTTCAACTTCTGCTCCGACTCCTGAGAAAAATGAAGAGCGTGCTTCAACTTTTCAATTTCCTTGTCTCTGAAAACAATCTGCTCGTCTTGCATATTCATAGTCTCCCGCAGCTCGAGTTTCTGGCTGTGAATTTTCTCGTTTTCTCACTCCAAATCACGGAAAGCCTCTCTTGATTTTTCGAGCTCCAGTGCATAGGAATTCACCTCCTCTTGCATCCTATTCTTCTCATCCTCCAAGAAATTGACAGTGGCCTGCATGGTCGCTTTTTCCTCGGGCCAATCTGCTATTTCCCTTAGAAGCTTCATGTATGCCATTGACGCCTGAAACAAAGTGTTACTCAAGACATGAAAGAACGAAGAAAGAAGCAGTAGAGATGAATAAAAGATAATTAAAACTTACAAGCATATTGTGGAAGCCCAAATAGTTGATGAGCCTCTCGCCCTTAATCTCTTCTTTATAGAGAGCAGGTTTTCTCATGCCCAGAAATTGGGGTGCGCGATCTAAAAGGTCATTGTAATATATCCCTACATCAAACTCCTGTGTTTGCTCCTCGGCACCAGAATCTGCCTCGTTCGTTTTTTGGTGCTTGCTAGGTGGTTCCACTGTTTCTGGGTCAGCGATCCCTTTGCCCTTGTCTACATGTTAAGAAGGAACAGTTGGAGAACTACCAGAAGGAGCAAATTGAGATGTATCTCGATGAGCACTTTTATTCGAAGATTTCCTTGCTACTGATTTTCGTCTCATAGAGCGTGCAGGAGATGAATCAGAATCTTGTTGAAAGGGCGGTTCGGGAGAAGCCTCGGCAGCAGGGGGAGGGTCTGAACTTCTGCCTGCTTGATCAGGTTCCTTGGGGACAGAAGTCTGGCCGGGTAAAGGTTGCTCGAAGTATAGTCTCACCATTTCTAGGATTGATGTATTTGCTGGATGGGGAATCTCCTGTCCGGAAGCCTCACAGGCAGAAGGAATTTCTTTCTCCTCGCGAGAGCTTAAATCAGAAATTTGGTCCAGTAATTCCTGATCAGCCGGGGGAGCGAGACCATGTAGTTGGAGCAGATGCTCCGAAGGTGTTTGATCGTCTGAGGGGGATTTTATATCCGAAAACTTATCTAACAGAGAGAGTTCCTGATCAGAAAGGGGAATTTCGCCCCTGGAAACGTCTGCATGAGGAAAACATTAGTAACGAGCAAAATGTGAATAAAGTAATCACAGATATAAATACACTTACTGAGAGAGAGGCAAAAGGAAAATTTTTTTAGATATGATAAAGATAAGCACGACACATAGAACCATCGTGACTTATAGTCTCCCACGTTCGACTTTCCAACCCCTTGAGGGAGGTTTACTTTGTAGGGAGATTTTCGGGCTGAAGTATAGTAAAACCCGTCCTTCTTATCAGATTTCGGACCCGTTGTGCTCTTAAACAGAAAAAGATGGTGGATCATTGCGGGAGTAGGAGGAGGAAGGCCGTTTTTGAGAAAAATTGAAGCCAATGTAGTAAGGTGAGCGTAGGAGTTAGGAGTAAGTTGAAAAGGGGCTAGGTTAAGGTTGTTTAGAAGAGCGATCAGGTAAGGGTGAACCGAAAATCTAAAACCAGCTTCTATGTGTTGATGGCTAATAGCAAAAAATCCTTCAGGGGGGAAAGCCGCATGATCAGAAGCCTTCGACATCATAGCCCGACAGCCTCTAGGTAAAGAAAAACCCTCAGCAATAGTTTCAAGATCGCTAAGGCTAAGTGAAGACTCGTATCGAGAAAAGGGGGTGCGAGCAGAAGAAGGCTGATGGCTAGAAGGGGCCGAAGTAGCCCCACCACCTCTTGAGGAAGCATTACTAGTATCCTCGACTCGATCAAGATCCTCCTCAGAGGCTGCATCGGTAGACCCCACCTTATGACCGCGACAACTACGACCAGACATCTACAAAAGCAACAGGGACATCAGGTCGCAGAAAGCAGACCAGAACTTAGTATTTACGGGTACCCCTACACATATAAGGGGGATACTGGGTATAAGAACATCCCTATTATAAACCCAACATATTGCGAGGAATGTGGGACAAGCTAATCGGCTGCTAAATCTACTACAATAAGGGATGTCGTATATAGGCATAACTTGAAACAGCAATGCAATTGTTGTTTCTTTAAATGAAATCATGTTATCAAGTACACACAAGTGATAATCACAGCGAAAAAAATTAAAAGTTACCTTGGGTATAGTATACTTTGCTGAGAAAAGCCTGAGAAGTCACAGGAGGACGAAGACAGTAGAGCGATTGTTTGCCAGAAGCGAGTGAAAGAAGGCGAAAATGGAACGACAGAAGAATATTATATAGTTGATGTCTTGAACCCCAATCGTTAATTCAGAGCACCCCAATCGTTGTCAATAATTTGGTGATTCGACGCGAAAAACTGAAGAAATCATCATCATGAGCAACCATCGAAAAGACGCGCATTTAATGCATGCAGAAGTAATCGCGACGCTTGGAGTGTAAGGAGTCGATGCCTGGGGAAATGACACGTGGCACAAATAAAAGAAGACGATGGTTCATATCTCGCCAAAATTGTTTTAGGTATAAGAATATTGTTTTCAATACAAAGAATGTATTGAAAACAAGGGGGCTAGTGTTGTGGGTATTTTAGTAAAATGAATAAAGCCTAGGAACGAAGGCCCATTGTATCGCCTTGTAAAGAGAAGCCCGAAAAGGGCTGGTCAAAATAGACAGAAGTCAAAGGGAGATAGCAGTTAGCTTGTGTGCCCGAGAACACCAGATTACGCAGGTGGTCGTCTTAAAACGCCAAATGTTAGGAAATTGAATGAAGGTTTGACTGGTAGACAAAGACTAAATATACTCTGCTCGAAATCAAAGGGCTGTTCGATGAGTGCCCGTTAGAAGCCATCATAACGACCAGGAAGTCTGCTCGTCCGCCTGACAAATGGACAGTTAAGACTGCTCGTCTATCCGACAGAGGAGACATTAGACTAATGAAGCAGTCTGCTCGTTTGAGGCAATGTCTGATCGCTGAGCAAGTTATTCGCTTGGATTGACCGGTTGACCTTCTGGAAGGGAAATCAATTCAAAATAGGAAAGGTGACAATTTGTGGAAATCAATTCAAAATAAGAAGGGTGATAGTTTGCCTATTCTCATGCAAATCAAATACTCTTGGAAATTGCTATATGTGCGAGAGAGATAATCTCGAAAGATATTATCCTAATTAATGTATATTATTTTTTACCTTATCTGTAAGATTTTTAAGCCTATTCTGATTGTAACATCTCCAATATAAATAGGAGATAGAATTCAATGTAAAGGACAGAGTGAAATAAAAAATACAATTACTCCGAGAGTGAGAAGGGGTAATTGTCGTGTATGTAGGCCATTATACTTGCCGAACCACGTAAAAATCTTGTTGCGTCTTGTTAGTTTTGGTCTTGGTATTGTGTGTTTCGTGTGTGGTTTGTCGTATCGCTGGTATTGGGCTTGAAGAACCGAGTTGACCAAAATCAAGTGTCAACAGGATTCTTGCAAAACGGCAACCACATTAGAATGCCCCCCTATCTAAGTTAGTTTATCTAGAGTCGTACGAGCTAAGGTAATTACTGAGTTCTTTTTTATTGTCCACAAAACCTTATCCTTTGTAGCTTCATGCATATCATAGGCTTTGTAAGGGTCTTACCACTATCACAAGTGCAGTAGCTCTACATGCCACTTGTCAAACCTCTTCATTGTCTAGACCAAACGTCTTTGAACTGATGGGACAACTCTTTCATTGGTCAAATTGGCGGCCCAAGGAGATGTATGAGTTTCCCTTCACTTATTGGGGAACATAGCCGCATGACAAGTGTGGATGATCCACTGATGTATCATTTAACGACCATCTTTATTTTTTTAAGACTTTCAATTTAATTAAACTATAGTTGTTATGACTTGAAAAAATAATGAAAAATTAATCATGAGAATAAATGAAAAGTGAGAAGATTCAGGCAAAGATGTCAATAGGTCCCTTCAGGAATGGGCGTGGAATCTCTCGTCTCCACTCGTATCCTTCGTTAGGGAAAACAGTGGGTGGAATCCTTGACTAGGGAAAATGGAAATCGGTTCCCTTTTTCATATCCTCATCCCCTCATTTTCCTTGTTTACCCCTAGTCCTTCATCCCAATTTGACCTTAATTAACCCGGTTGAAATTAAAGAAACTATACACACAATTATAAACAGTTCTCGATTAATAATATAATAAAATTCATCAAAATAAATACATATAAATAAAAAATATAATGCACAAAAGAATTTTATCAATATACTAAATCCACAAAGAAATTAAAATATAAATTGAATGCTATATTACTCAAGAATTGGCCTACATTCATAATCTAAATAATTTGAAAACCTAATATGTAATAGATATGTTGGCTTTTCAAATTTGTTATATATATTCATGTATAAATGATGTGATACGTAAGTTATCAATTTTATATTAATTTTTTTTTCATAATTTATAAAATATTAATAATTCAATGCCATATTATTTGAATATAAATTTGAATAAAAAATTTGAGAAATCTAATATTACTCTATGTGTAATTAATATATTATTAATACATCTATTCAAAATAATATGATAACTATAAATCAACCTGCTACATCATTTGGATAATTTTTTTGTGAAGTATAGGATTATTCTAATAAAAATTATATACTTAAAAATTAAAAAAAAAATATTCTCTCTCATATCTGTTTTTTTATATTTATAAGGTCAGCATTGCAGCAAAATAGTTAGTGGAGATAAGTCATCAAAATTCCAAATTGTCCTTTAAATTTGAAATAGTGACAAACTTATTAAGAGAGCATAAACGATCTAAGAAGCTAGGGTTAAATTGCTGCATTTCAGGTAATGAATCAATAGTTCACCCAAGTTTTTATTCAATAGCTTGTTAAGACCCGATAAAACCTATCATTATAAGCACGATTTAAAAAGTCAGAAAATAACTTTCATTAGAAGAGAGAATTTTTATAGTTTGATTTTATGGAAAGCTTTAAACTTAGTATTATAAATATAAAGAGAAAGTGTATTAAAGATTTAAGTTATAAGTGGGCGAACGTAATTAATTAAAATGATATTAAAAGAAATGTCGTTTTTCTATTTTTAATTAAGATTGGAAGCCACATTTAACACAAAATGAACAAGAACCACAAGTGTAGCGTTTCTTTAATAAAAGTTGAGATTTGTGTCTGACAATGAAAGTTGCGATGACACGTGGTACACGTTGAGATAATTTAAGTGACACGTTTGAAAAATAAGAGTGCATTGATATAGGACGTGGCATCTTAATTATCGCGGGTCAGATATTCGAGCCAGCGTGACTCACCCCTGACACTGACACTCAAATTCTCAATACGATACTAATTGAATTTGCTCTTCCTTTCTGCCACGTGTACTTTTGATTATTTCCAATGGACCCACGAACAATGTTTGTCTCGCTCGACTGAATTAATGTTTGATGGTCGTAAAATATCACTTTAGGCCCCTAACTTATTATAAAATATTACATTTTCTTATTGCTTTTACGTGTTGATGATTTTTGGTTTGTAAATTTTTACATACATCACTTCAATTCTTTTGGTTGAATCTTGTTAGTTAAAGGTTGATGGTCTTTATAACATTCTATCTTTGGATAATGCTACTTGGCTACAACATAGTATTTACAAAAAGCAATTATCGACATCTAAATCTAGTCGACTAGATTCTTGAAGCCCAAACTACAAAAACAAAGTAAAATATGCAAAGGAAAAATAGAAGACAGAAGAAGAGAACAATGCACAAAGTATTTTTACGTGATATAGCCAGAATGCATCTACGTTTACGACTGTCACTCTAGAATTTAGTAGATTAACAGTATGCTATTAATTACTGTTATTGTTACAAGTGATTTTTACCCTCTATTTATAGTGAGAGGTTTACAATTTGAGTCACATTTAAAACAGGAAATAGGATTTTACAATAACTGTACTTTCAAAACAGTCTCTATCAAATTAGAAACGGACTCCGTGATTTTTGAGATTTGATTTACTTCAAAATAGGCAAGTTAAGTTCTTCTTGGATTAGGTTGTTTTAGGCTTCTAAAAGATGTTTTGGACGAGCTTGACGAACTAAGCTTGTTTCAGGTCGCGAACTGAAGATGGTGAGCAAGCTAGGAACCACATTGGGAGCTCTTTAGGAACCACATTGGGAGCTCTCTAGAAGGTAGACTACGAGCTCGGACACAACGTCCTGAACTCCTGTAATGGCGTCTTAACTCTTAGACCTATATGACTTTTACTCGTTAGGCTAAACTATTGGACCTTGCCAGCTTATTTTCTCAAGTCATTAAAATATACACAACAATAGCCCCCCAGCTCTCAGTGCGACTGCGGATTAGGAGCTAAAGCTCGCTGGTAAAAGGTGTTGTGTCATGACCTGTCATACTACTTTTTCACATTTTATCCCACCACGTGACCTATGTCGACTCTTCGAGTAACCACACCACTTTATATGCCTTATTTTGTAGGCATTTAATGTGCACGTCTTTTCAACTGACAGCGTATGACGATAAAATCCTGTATTTCGCGTAACATCGTTAGATCTATGATAGTTAATGAGCCACCAAATCTAACGGCTGGGGTTTCAATCTCGCGTCCCTATATAAAGTGGAGGTTCAGTCTTTTTCAGCCTCATTTTATCATTTTCAATTCCCAGCCGCTGAGTTCTTCGTTTTCTTCTTGCTTTAAATTTTTACATCAGCACCTCAGAGGTCTAGATTCGTCGAAGATCAGCATTTTCTTTTCCATTTCGCACACAGTAAGTTTTCAAATTCCTCTCTTGATCTCTGGTTTTCGTTTTCAGTTTGCATGTGCTGCGTTCTTTTTGTGTTCGGTGTTGGTTTATACATTTCATATTCTTACTGTTGAACATCTGTTTGCGATTGTGACTTTTCATTTCTTCTTATTTGATCTCATGATTGGGTTTTTGTGAACTAAATGTTGTTTGTAACATCATGCATACGAGCTGTAGGAAAAGACATGGTAGGTCATTAGCTCGTAGGTCATTAGGCTGAGCCCCCTATGTTCTTAGCGATCTGTACGACGTTTGTGACTTGTAGACTTAAAAAAATTTACTCCTTAGAGAATATGAAGCTTAGACTCATAGACATGGTCTGTATGAAGAGACCTGACTTTTTTTTTTTTTTTTAATTATATATAGATGTCTTTAGGTCACAGTCATCGGTCACATATAATAGGAGACCATGATTCTCCCAGTTCGAAAGGGCTTAACCCGAGGGAAGCTCTCACTGCTGAGCAGGCGACTTCTTAGAGTGGTGAGGTATTCGGGGAATTCACGGCTCGAGCTGATCCTGTAATGGTCTGTTAGGTTGCTGAGGAAAGGCGAGCTTGTGAGGTGTTCACTTACTACGCCTCAAAGTTGAAATATGAGGAGTTAGAGGGGATTGCTTTGGAATACCAACTCTCTAAAGGTTGTCGTATCATGCTGCCTTCTCGTGACGATCATGCAGTCTATCCTCCCTGGGGGTTCGTTGCTATTAGTATCCACCATCTTAGGCACGGGCTTAGATTTCCAATCCCTACCTATTTTATCAATATTTTGAATAGGCTAGAGCTCAGTCATTTCCAACTAACTCTGAACTCTTGTTCCCAGCTTACATCTCTAGCTTTAGTTTTTAAGAGAAACGACCTTATACCTCTGAACCCAAGAATCTTTTACCACCTTTACAATATTAAAAGCGTCGGCAGCTTAAAAGAGACAATACAAGATGACATCTATTATCTCGCAGCTCGAAAAATGAGCTTCAGGGATCTCCTTCCCTAGAGGGAGGCGAAAGGTAAATCCAATGTAAGAGATTACAAATAGAGCTGGTTTTACATCTTCTGTCCTTTCTTTAGACATCTTCAAAACTTTGGCTTCATTCTTAGCCCAAGTAGATGGAGATGACAAATGCGAGCTACAAACTCCTTTTTTTTTATGCCTTTTATTTACATCTAGCAGATTTGATGGGAGATAGGGCAATTCTAACAAAGGAGGAGGTTGAAGTTCTCAAGGCATTTACAAACTCGTAAGAATGACAAACCAACTATGCGTTCGACGATGAGTTCCTTAAGACATATTAGCTAGCTCTAACACTGGGTGGTGAGATCCTTGACAATATGAGGGACATAGGCATCTGAGGTCAATACGAGCTTGCTTTCGTCTTTAAAGTAGCTAGTGGAGTAGAGACCGCTTCTATCTTTCAACAAACTACAGAGATGGTGAAACTCTCTTTCCGTCAGTCCACTTCCTTTCCATCTACTCAGCTCGCAGCTCATTCAACTACTGCCTCTGTTGAGCTAACCACCTCGACACCTGCTTCGGGACATTCACTAACTCAGGCTCTCGCCTCACAGCCAGAAGCAGTCGAGGTAGAACACGAGCAGGTGAGGGCTTTTGCTCACGAGGATCGAGTTGCTCTTAGTGGCGGGATGAAAAAGAAATCAGTGCCTAAACATCTTATGACCAAGCGATCTTGGGTTAGAAAAGCAAGCAGCCCGAGGTTGCGGAGATAAGAATTGAACCACAGGTCGAGACATAGCCCGAAAGCGTACTTGGAGGAGTGTACCTTAAAGTTATCCTCGACCATCTACCTAGAGTCTTGGGGAATGCTGTCAAAAACCTGGACAAGGATGGGTTGAGAAGTGACATCTTATCTACTTGGGTGGTTCGTTATGGCCTAATGGTAATCTTCGATGACTCTACTTTTTTCTCACTTTCTTACATTAAATACTAACTTATTGCATTTTAGACTATTATGAGAGCGATGAACAATTACAGGAAGTCATGGCTTTCGAGGAGGACAAGGAGAAGTTCGAGGGTGAAAAGAAAAAGCTGAAGGACAAGCTTCTGTTCATGTCCAGAGAGGCTGATAAGGCAAAAAAATCGAACCAATACCTTTAGACGAGGCTAGACAATACTGAAGAGGTAAAGAGAGAAGTAGAAGACACTATTGCTCGCAAGGAGAGTACTCATGAAGCCACGAGGTCACACCTCAATGCTAAGCTCCTCAAAAGTGAGAAGGAACTTGGTAAGACCAAGAGCGATTTGGATGAGGTTGTGCAGTGAGCTGGAGTTGCTGAAACAAGGATGAAGGAGGCTATTCAGCAAGTTGAGGCTACTGTGAGAGAGCTCACTCTTGCCAAAGAAGAAGTCGTCAAGACCAGGAAGGAAACAGAATTGAGGACCTTTAGTTTGTTCCTCTACACTCTATAGAAGTTCTTCCATAACTGGACTTCTCTTTTTTTGGTGAGGAGGCGGTTGCAAAGGTGAAAAAATACAAGGAGCAAGCCGCTCGGTCCTCAGCTAATCCAAATGCAACTCTTTAGGATGTGACCTCCCAAGAACAGACAATCCAGGTCGCTGTGCCTCTAAATGAGACCTCAAATGACTTAGCCCCCTAGTAGCTTGAACTTCTATTATTTAGAAACTTTTATAAATTCATGCAACACTCCTTGCTTCGGGGGGATTTTTGTAATAGATATTTGGATCTCATTTTGAGGTGTTATTACCATTGCTGAACTGATTTACATTTGCTTCAATTTTGCCTTGTGTTTTTTTTTTTTAGCAAATTGAAATAATATATTCAATGTGTAAATAAGTAAAACCTGACGTGAGCTCGCTAATTCTGATGTGTCGTAGCTTGCAATTTTAGCCTCAAAAATTTGAGAGAGATTATATTCGGTGGGTTGGAATCCCAGCTAATATAATAAAACTTAACAAAGTCAGTAGGTCGAATCCTTAGCTTGTATAGCACAATAATCCTTTGACGAGCTATCCGATGGGTTGGAACCTGATACCATAGCGATATTCATTACAAGGTGTGTAATAGATTGGAGCTCGAAGACATGACGTGATGTATTGCAAGCCATACGTAATAAGTCAGAGTCGAAGACACGACGTGATCTATTGCAAGCCATGCTTAATAGATCGAAACTTTAGCTAACATAACGCGATTTTTGCAAGCTATTTTTAATAGGTTGCATTTTGATAGCATAAGTTTTGCCAAACTGTCAAGATGTCACAGAGATGGTAGTTAAACCAACATGGATGGACTTCACGCATTAGATCTTTTAACCAGATTATATGCTTAGATAGGTAGCACATAGTAGCTTATAAGCTAATATGGATGGACCCCAACTAGCATTTTAAATCTGGTAAGGGAGGAACTTATTAGCTAAAATATACGTCAGGTGGGTCGCACAAAATAGCTCATAGGCTAACATAGATGGACCCCAGCTAACATATTAAATCTAGTGAGGAGATACTTATTAGCTCAAATATAAGTCTAGGTGGGTTGCATAGAATAACTTGTAGGCTAACATAAATGAACCCCAGCTAATGTATAGGTTCAAGTCTTTATGGGTGCTATAGGTTCGAGTCTCTATGGGTGCTTAAATAAGCCGCAGATCATGACTCTTAGGTCAAGTTGAAAGGGCCTCAGCTTGCAACCCATGGCCTCTTAATTTGAATTTCAACTCGTTTCCTGCTTTACATAGCTCAAACTTCACGTAAAAATGAATAATCAATTGTGTTAGTAAAATTCATGGGAAATATGGAGCTTTTACTAATTATAAAAAATCAAAATCGTAAAAATAAAATGAGTGAGTTAACAGTCATTGGAAGTAAAGCCACAAGTGTGCTGCATTCCAAACTCGCAGTACTATTGCTCCATTCATACATGTAAAGTGATATGCTTCATTCCTTATGTCTTTCTTAATGATGTAAGGTCATTCCCAGTTCGGACCTAACATATCATCACTGGTCTTGTGAACTCTTGGCAGAATGAGGCGCAATACGAGATCGCTGGGTCTATAGTTCCGAACTTGAACCCTTCTATTGTAGTACCTAGCCATCTTTTACTTATAGATGATGATCCTTATGTGAGCTTCTTCTCTTACTGCATCAAGTAGATCCAGGTTCGTGACAAGAAATTGATCGTTCTATGATGGATTGAAGCTCCCTCTTTGATTACTGGTCACCTCGAATTCCGCTGGGATCATGGCCTCGGATCCATAGACCATTGTAAAGAAGCTTCTTTTGTGGTGTTGTGAGCTATCGTCCTGTAAGCCCACAACACCTTTTGCAGCTCGTCCACCTATACTATTTTCTTAGCTTCTAGCTTTGCCTTCAAAATCTGCTTTATAATTTTACTAATTGTCTCAACTTGGCCATGGGCCTGGGAATGTTCTACTGTTAAGAAGTTTTTCACAATGCCGAGGTCGTTATAGAACTTGATGAATTGCTCGTTATTGAATTGAGTTCTATTGTCAGTCACGAGCTGCCCAAACCTACAAATGACATCATTCCATACAAAATTTTCTACCTTTGTAGTGGAGATCTCAGTAAGTCCTTTCGCCTTCGCGCCTTTATCCACTTAGTGAAATAGTCATCTGCAATAATAACATGCTTACATTTTCCACGATTTGTCGGGAGAAGCCCTATCAAGTCCATGCCCCATATCGCAAAGGACCACGGAGTAACCATTTACTGTAAGTAGATAGGTAGAGCTCGTGGGATCTTCGCAAACCTTAGGCACTTATCGCATCTCTTAACCATATTGATGGCATCCCGCTTTATTGTAGGCTAGTAGAATTCTTGCCTTAATGCTTTTTGAGCCAGCGAGAGCCTCCCAGCGTGGTTCCTATAGTAACCTATATGAATCTCCTTCAGGATCTTCGCACAGTCTAACCCATCTATGCATCTAAAGAGCAGAGTTGAGAAGATCTTCTTAAGCGAGCCTCTGTTGTCGTAAATACAGTATCTTGCAGCTCGAGTTCGTAGACGACGTGCTTTAATATCCTCTGATAGCTTCCCATCCTATAAATAGTCAATTAAGGGATTCATCCACGAGTCCTCTACTATAACTATGGCCATCATTTCGGCCTTTAGCTCTGTACTCAGCGCTGGCAGGAACTCTACTGGTATAGCCCATAGTAAATCTGTATCTAGTGTTGTTGCCAAGCGAGCTAAAACATCTGCGTGAGAATTCTAAGCTCGTGGGATCTGATTCACTTCATATTTCTTGAAAGTCCTCAATAGCTCATAAGCTTTCTACATGTAGACTGCCATCTTTGAGCCCCTGGTTTGGTACTCACCCCGCATATGACAAACCATAAACTGGGAGTCACTGAAAATTCTCAACCATCCCGCTTTATTGTAGGCTAGTATAACTCTTGCCTTAATACTTTTTGAGCCAGGGAGAGCCTCCCAACGTGGTTCCTATAGTAACCTGTATGAATCTCATTCAGGATCTTCGCACAGTCTGACCCATCTATGCATCTAAAGAGCAGAGCTGAGAAGCTCTTCTTATAAAGCATGTTATCGTAAATACAGTATCTTGCAGCTCGAGTTCGTAGACGATATGCTTTAAGCTTATCCTCTGATAGCTTCCCATCCTATAAATAGTCAATTAAGAGATTCATCCACGAGTCCTATACTACAACTATGACCATCATTTCGGCCTTTAGCTTTGTACTTAGCACTGATAGGAACTCTACTGGTATAGCCCCTATTAAATCCATATCTAATGTTGTTGCCAAGAGAGCTAAAACATCTGCGTGAGAATTCTGAGCTAATGGGATCTGATTCACTTCACATTTCTCGAAAGTCCTCAATAGCTCATAAGCTTTCTACAGGTAGACTGCCATCTTTGAGCCCCTGGTTTGGTACTCACCCCGCACATGAGAAACCATAAACTGGCAGTCACTGAAAATTCTCAACCATTCAGCTTGCATCTCTCTAGCTAAACGAAGTCTTGCTAATAAGGTCTCGTACTCAACTTCATTATTAGTGGCCTGAAATCCGAATTTAAGTGCACAGAGGATTTTATACCTCTCTGAGCTTATCAATAATACTTTGGCCCCCTGCCTTTTGCTCACTGGAAGACCTATAAACATACAATTGCCAAAATAGACATTTTGAAGACTCAGTATCTTCTTCCATAGGTTTTGTAAACTCAGCTATGAAGTTAGCTAGTGCTTGCCCCTTGATTGCTGACCTTGGCTTGAACTCTATATCAAATTGGGCCAGCTTGATAGCCCACTTAAGAAGGTGGCCTGAGGCATCATACTTTTGAAGGATTTGCTTGAGTGAATACTTGGTTAATACCTCAATTTTATGCGTCTGGAAGTAAGGATGTAATTTCTTTGATGCTACCACCAAATAGTAGGTGAGCTTTTCTATCGAGGTGTACCTTGTCTTAGCATTAATCAACCTTTTACTAATGTAGTAGATAGAGAACTGCGTCCTGTTCTCTTCCTGTACTAAAGTCGCACTTAGTGTGTGTTGAGACACCCCCAGGTAGATCATTAATTTCTCCAATTCCTTTGGTTTTGATAGGAGTGGAACTCGCCCCATATACTACTTTAGCTACTGGAACCTTGCTTCGCATTCCTTTGTCCATTCAAAATTTTTCTCATTCTTCAATACTTCAAAGAAGGGAATACACTTATCTGTGGCTTTGGAAATAAATTACTGAGAGTAGCAGCTTAGCCATTTAAACTCTGCACATCCTTCACTCTTGTTGGTGACCTCATGTCAAGTAAAGCCTTTATCTTTTCAAGGTTAGCCTCAATTCCCCTATTTTTACCATAAGTCCTAGAAATTTACTTGAAGCTACTCCAAAGGCACATTTGGGGGTGTTGAGTTTCATCTGGTATCTCTTCAAAATCTAAAATATCCCCTTGAGGTCACGTATATGATCAGCTATCTGCTCAAACTTTACCAACATATTATCTATATAAACCTCTATGGTCTTCCCAATCAAATCCTCGAACATCATGTTCACCAACATTTGATAAGTCGTCTGTACATTCTTTAGTTCTAAGGACATTACCTTATAACAATACAACCCACCATTTATGATGAACGAGGTATGCTCCTCATCCTCAAGATTTATTGGGATTTGATTGTACCTTGAGTACGCATCCATGAAATTGAGGAGCTTATGACCAGCAATTACATCCATGAGCTTGTCTATCTTAGGCAATGGAAAGCTATCATTTGGGTAAGTTTTGTTAAGGTCCGTGAAGTTTACACACGTTCTCCATTTCCCATTTTTCTTTTTCACGAAAATAGGATTTGCTACCCAGGTTGGGTAGTGGGCCTCATAGATGAACTTGTTTGCCAAGAGCTTATCTACTTTCTTCTTCAGGGTGACGTAGCTTTCAGCTATCATAGGCTTTCTTTTCTAACGAACTGGCTTATGGTAGAGATTTATGTTTAATTTATGCGACATCACTTTAGTATAAATCCCTATCATGTCTTCATGATTCCAAGCGAACATATCCAAATTCGCCCTAAGGAAGTCAACTAGTTAGGTTTTTACTTTCAAGGCTAAGTTTTTTCCCAACTTGAGGCACCTCTCAGCATCTGCCTTACTGATATTCACATCTTTCAGCTCTTCTACTAGACTTGCAGCTTTGTCTGCATCAACTTTCCTGGGGTCTAGGTCGTGACTCACCCCTACAAGACTAACAGCCCGCCGTTCTCCTCTTGAGACTACATTTACTTTTTTCCCTCTAACTTTTATTTTCACTGCATCTTTATAGCAGCAACGAGCTAGATATTGCTCGTCTCGCACACATCCAACCCCATTGGGAGTTGGAAACTCCACTGTAAGGGTCCTTATTGAAATGACCATATTCAGGTCATTCATAGCGGGTCTTTCTAATACCACGTTGAAAGAAGATGGACAATCTATAATCAAGAAGTCTATGAGCATGGTTGATTAACGATTTGCGCCTCCAAGAGTTATAGGGAGCCTAATATGCCCAATGAGGGTGATTGTGTCTCCAGTGAAGCCATATAAAGGTTTAGGGTAGACCTCAACTGCTTAGCTCCAAGTTCCATCTGATCATAACACCCCTCCTGTACATCACGTTGATCGAACTTTCAGTGTCAATCATTATTCTTTTAACTTCAGCATTCCCGATACGAGTTCGAATCACTAGGGTATCATTATAGGGCCAGTTGACACCCCTGACATTTCTTTTGTAAAGAAAATCTCCTTAGACATCGTCTTTACTTTTTTTGTAGGTCATTCCAATTCACTTCGACCTACAAACTGGATATGATTGGTCTCATGCACATAGCGTGCTCATGTGACCTATTTGATGTCTCCGCTATGTAAGGACCTCTATGAATGGTGAAAATTATCTTTACAGTGGGCGAATGTTCCTAACCTAGAGCTCGCTGGGTTGGCTGTTGTTGTTGAGGTCGTTGCCTTAAAGTCGCACTACATACTCCCTTAAGCGACCTATTCTGATCAAGTCTTTGATGACGTCCTTCAGCACCTTGCACTCCGAGGATTGTGTCTTGTCTCAGTATGATAAACACAAAACCTATTTTGGTCAATGAATTGGTCAAAGGTTTTAATTGGAATAGGTCTCCCGAAGTTCTCCTTATTTCTCTTCGTGACAAAGATTATTTCCTCTGTATCTAACATGATGCTGTAACTCTCATAGTGACCTTAACGTGGAGGTCGCTCATGCCTCTGGTCATTCCTTGGTCTAGGTCCATTCCTAACTTTCTTTGCGACCTGATTGTTATTTCTTTGGCCCTCATTGCCATTTCCTCCGTTACTCCTCTTATTGTTTTGGTTGGAGCTGTCAGCTTTATCCTTATGGTTATTTGACTTCTTTGGGCCAATGGTCTCTTCCCACTTTATCTCATTGGCAGCTCGCTCGTAGAACTCCATAAAGTCCTTCATTGGGGACTTGTATATACTTTTATATAGCTTTTCGTCGCTCCTCAATCCTGCTGAGATCGCTATTAAAATACTCTCATCTATAGGGTTCTCCGTATTGTTCACATCGCGCTTGAACCTGACAATGTAGTCCTTCAATGATTCATTAGGACGTTGGAAGATAGTGGTGAGATGATAGGGTAGCGCGAGCTGTCTCTTCAACATCTTGTACTGGTTATTAAATTTTCATTTACATTCCTCCTAATTATCAATACTGTGAGGTGGGAGGTTTCTGAGCCAAGACCGTGGAATGTCTCCAAGTGTTGCTAGGAAGACGTGGCATTTGACCAGCGGGTGGGTGGTTTGTAGGTCCATTTGAACATTAAATGTGTCTAGATGATTATAAGGATCGGTATCCCTATTATGTTGCGAGATGTTGGGGACCTTGAATGTTGGAGGAAATGGCTGCAACTCGATCTCCAAGATTAATGGAATCCTTTCACCATACTGAATCTTCTGCTCCTAGGCTCCAGGTCGCGCTTTCAATTATTGGACCCTCTGAAGGAGCTCCTCAACCATTGCATCTTGTGCTTTAAATCGTCTGATAGGAGATCGCTTACTTCACTTGTTTTCCCTATCTAGGGAATATCAACCTCGAGCCCCATGCTTTTTCCCAGGTTCAAGTTCGGGGCAATAACGACCTAGCTCATGCTCTTGGTCATATCTGTTTGATCTCTTTTTTGGATGCGAGCCCCCATGTCGATGTTGTCGTTCATCCTCATCTCTTTGAGTTGAAGCTTGCACATGTCCATAGCTTACCTCAACTCATCGATCTGCATCCTGGCTCACTCTCACTCTTAATCCTAAAGACGAGGCACATCTTCATAGTCGTGAGCTCGCTGATTCCGAGCTCTAGATTGCACGTTAGAGGAATGAATTGATCCATCTCACGTTATTACTTCTCTGAGAGCTCTCTTTTATGGCATTGGAACTTCATTGGGTTGTTGTTGTGAAACATTCTTTGTTGTAGCGATCTCCACTGATCTTTAAGTGACCTGAATCTGGGCCTATGCGCTGCCCTAACAGCGTCCGTTAGTTGCATCGTTGTATTGTTCAATGCTTCATGGCATTGTTGCCAAACCTGCATGGCATTTCCGCTAGTGGCATTGGGCACAGGTTGATGAGAAATAGGTAGGGGCATGCCTTGAGCAATCATAACCATAGGCGCATTGAAAGTACCCGTCCCCACGTTAGTTGGTCCTCCAATGGGCAGGACTTCTCGTTGTTGATCTATGTTGTCAGGTTGGTCAGCTGCCACATCAGAACTGGCGGTTCTTCATCTAGCCATAGTGTCTGGTATAAGAATTCTGGAAATCACGAACGAAGATGATAAAACTGTAGTTTAAGCCCTTCCTCTAGCTCCAAAATATCGATGTCTAAATAGAGTCGACTCGGTTCTTGAAGTTCAAACTGCAAAAACAAAGTAAAATATGCAAAAGAAAAATAGAAGGTTAGAAGAAGAGAGTAATGCACAAGGTATTTTTACGTGGTTCAGCCAGAATGCACCCACGTCCACGACTGTTGCTCTGAAATCTGACAGAGTAACAATATGCTATTAATTGTTGTTGTCATTATAAGTGATTTTTGCTCCCTATTTATAGTTAGAGTTTACAATTTGAGTTACATTTAAAACAGGAAATATGATTTTATAATAATTACAATTCCAAAACAGTCTCCACCAAATAAAAAACGAACTTTGTGATTTTTGAGATTTGATTTACTTCAAAATAAGTAAGTTGACTTCTTGTTGGATTAAGTTGTTTTAGGGTTTTAGAAGATGCTTTGGACGAGCTAAGCTTACTCCAGGTCGTGAACTAAAGTTGGTGAGCTAGGTAGGAATCACATTGTGAGCTCTGTAGACCGCAGACTGCGAGCTAGGACACAACGACCTGAGCTCCCGTGATGACGTTTTAACTCCTGGGCTTGTTGGACTTTTACCTGTTGGGCTGAACCATTGTGCCTTACTAACCCATTTTCTTAGGTCGTTAAAATATATACAGGAGCGGTTATTGAATTTTTATTTGAAAATTTTGAAAAAATAAAAAATATATATTAATAAAAACAATTAATAATTAAAGAAAATAAT
Organism: Dimocarpus longan; assembly: GCA_022984855.1. Classification (NCBI taxonomy): domain Eukaryota; kingdom Viridiplantae; phylum Streptophyta; class Magnoliopsida; order Sapindales; family Sapindaceae; genus Dimocarpus; species Dimocarpus longan. Next base: position 7,979,477 of record CM041021.1, read on the forward strand.
TTCTTCTCATAACTATACATTAAAAATATATTGTGTGTTTTGTAAATGAATTTGTATACATGTTGAGATTATAAAAGGAATATGTTATATTCTTAAAAATTTACTCAAATGATATGATAAATTTATTTATAACTATTACATTAATTTTTGAATGATGTATTGACGATATAATAATTACACATAAATTTTACATATCATTTGGTCACATTATTGGTTAATAAGTTTGGACAATAGTTTGGATAGTATAGCAATGCTTTAATCTTTAATATAGCAAGTTAGTCCTCAACTATTTTCTTCATTTCAAATAGTTATAGGTTTTTTAAATTTTATCAAATTAATTCTTATATTTTCAAAATTTCAAATGAGCACTTAAGGTTTTGGTTGTGATCAAATTGATCCTTTTTACTGTCAAATTACTATTAAATGTAATATTTGAGTTTCATACCATTTGTATAATCATATAAACACTGTTTATTTGTGTTATTTCGCGGTTCTTTTATATAATTTCCAATTTATATATTTTTTGGGTTCTTAAATTATTATTACATATTTTCAATTTTTCATAAGAGTATTCATGCACTACCCAAATTTAATGATCACATCATCAATTCATTATCTTAAAATTAATGTGATAACTACAAATCAACTTGTTATATCATTTAGATAAAATTTTTGAGTAAATTTTTTGAAAGTGTTAGATAAATCCTAGTTCAATCCCAGTTTAGTGTACTCTTTCTTTCCCACTAAGTGGGACAAATTAGTCCCACATTTTTCAAACATTTTTTTTTTAATTTTTTAAATATTATTAATTATTTATAATTAAAAATTAATCTAATATATTATTAAAATAATTTAAATGAAGATATTATTAATATTAATAAAAAATAAATTTTATTTTACATAAAATTAATTGTAAAATAATGTTATTTATTTTTAATAATTAAATTTGGATACTTTATCTTATTCAAAAATACTTTTAATTAAAATTTTAATCCAATTTAATTTAAAGTAGATATAAATAATTTTTATTTAAAAATTAATTTGATTTAATATGATAACAATCATGCTATATAATATAAAATATAAGATAGAAAATATTTTTTTTTATTGAATCCTATACAACACCAGATAATAGATAGTATTATTTTTAGTTTAATTCAACCGAACCAGATACATTATAATATTAAATTAGTCCAACCTATCAAATCATATCTTGCATGCAAAACACACCTTTAAAGTATATAATAGGACAAAAAAAAAAAAATCGAATTTTCATGATGTTAGGTTTGTAAAGTATCGATCTTTATACACACCATTCATTAGTAAGAGTGATTTAATACTTCTTTTACCCTTAGTAGGTTAAGAATTCATATCTCATATTTATTGTGAGTATCCTGGTAGAAGTTATTATCTTCACAATGTGTTAGTGTGAATATTTTTTTAGTAGGAGTTGTCATTGTGCTATTAGTGATTAATCTCGATGTTAAAAATAATGTATTAATCTCAGTGACATTATGTGGTATCAATCTCAATGACATTATGTTTTTAAAAAAAAAATCTTGTAAAACCTACTTGTATTAGAAAATCCGTCTCTCTAATTTTTTCAAAACAAATTAGTATTGAAATGTTTAAAGGTCTATGATATGGATAATTACTAGATAAATACTATTATACTAAAGAGAGAAAATTATTTATACAAAACTTATAAATTATACTTGAAGAAAATCTATACCATTAAAGTGGATAGAGAGGTACACAACTAGTGAACCACTTAAAGGGGATGTACAATATCTGTCTGCACATTAACAAGACTTAAACAGATTTCATCAATGAGAACAAATTCAAGTATAAATGTCATTATGTCAGTGGTATTCATCTGCACTACTTGGAAGTTCGAATAATGGGAAAATGGTAAGGTATATCATCAAACTCCTGTTGATCAAGTAGATTTACCATGCACCATGAATGATAGATGTGCAGATCTGATACCAATTCAGTTCATGCTGTATAATCAGTAACATTGACTAATCAATAGTCACAATAAGAAGAAATTGCATAACATGCCCTCATCACACCTGACCAATTAAAAACTTATAATCACAACCTTTAAACTCCACTGTTTTTTTTTTTTTTCCTCTTTTTGACCAGATTAAACTCTACCAGTTGTATTGCAATTGTTTTATCACAAGGTATTTTAATTGAACACAGGTAATATGGTGACTGTTCCAACTTCCATGCATGCAAGCTGGTGATGCTGACTTTGAATGAAGTCAAATGTTGGAAGTCAATTGTCAACTTGCGCGTTGTTCTCGGGGCCATATTTCCACGGTTTAGGTTTGAAGCAAGGTCCAATCAATGAACAAATTAAGTCAAATATATTGTAAATAATTTAAAAAAAGTTTGGCTGTCAATAATAACACTTGAATATTCTTAATAATCACTTTTATAATCAATCTAAGTGTTATATTAATAAATAATTTTATTCAATTAATAAAATAATTAAACCCTTCAAAATAGTAAAAATAATGACTTGTAGAAGATATTATTTTGAATTTCCATTCACGGCCAAAAACAGCCAATTGGCTATTTCTTAAAAAGGAAAATAAACAGCCAAATGGCTTAGGTAAGCAACTGAGAATACTGCTTCAGTTAAAAATATAAAAAAAAAAAGAAAAAAAAAAAGAAAAAAAGGAAAAGAAACAACCTAATCAAATTAATGACCAATTACAGTCTGATTTTGGCGGCCATATAAGCTAAACATGTTATGTTATGTTTCTTTATATCAAAGTTGTCTCTACACTTTTATGACTTATCACGATTAAAGTTTTATATAATCAATGGCTTGTTATTATTATTATTATTATTATTATTTTTACTTACTCATGATTTTGGTTCTGTTATGGGTATTTTTTGGTGCAATAAGAAAAGACCCAAAAATGGAGGCCCATTAAGAGCCAAGAAGACACTTGGTCAAATAGTCAAAGGAAAGTTAAAAGCACAAAGATAACCTGCTCGGACATTCCTACTGACTGGAGATATGTTCGTCTGCTCGACGGCCAAAAAGATAAATAAGTCTGCTCGTTTGCTCGGAGATATCTGCTCGCTCAATTTGCTGTCTGATCGTTGAACAGGCGAAACACTTAAATTGACCAGTTGACCTTCTGGAAGAAGAATCAATCCGAGACCTTCTGGAAGAAGAATCAATCCGAAACAGGAAAGGAGTCGAATTACCTATTTGTATGCAAATCGAATCTCTACATTCTGGGAAATTGCTATATACAAGAGATAATCTCAGAAGATATTATCTTAATTAATGTATATTATTTTTTGCCTTATCTGTAAGATTCTCAAGCCTATTCTGATTATAACATCTCCATTATAAATAGGAGATATAATTTAGGGTAAAAGACAGAGTGAAATAAAAATACAATTACACCGAGAGAGGGTAATTGTCGTGGACGTAGGCCATCGTTTTTTTTTGCCGAACCACGTAAAAGTCTTGCTGTGTCCTGTGTGTTTTGATCCTATATTGTTTGCATTGTATGAGGTTTGTTGTGTCACAGGTATTGGGCTTGAAGAACAGGGTTGACCAAAAATAAGTGTCAACATCTTTTGGCGCTAGAGGAAGGGCCCAGACTGTGATTTAATAAACTTGTTTTGGTTGTGATACGGCTGACATGGCTAGGGTCAAGACAACCAGGGTTGTAGCATCGGAAACCGATCAATTGGAAGAGCACCAAGGTCAAGGTCAGGCAGCAGGGACGTCTTCTGCCGCTTTGCCACCATTGCCTCCTCAACCAACTGATGGTGGCGGAGGTGTTATGCCAGCTTGGCAGCGTCGTCAGGAAGCACGTCAGGAGGCTTTAGAAAATACGGTAGCACAATTGGCAGAAACCATCAGAGCCTTGACACAGGCCCGAGTTCAGGAAGTTCCAGGGAACGCAGACCACCAGCCCCGTTCTGTGAGTGCCGTTCCGGTTAGGAGAGGAGAGGCTGGCGGGGACAGACAGCAACCAGCAGTTTCTGTTCGTTCCTCAAATCTGCGCCCACAAGGGGAGAGGCATCCGGCTCATCAAGAAGTGGCTCCGCATCCTTCCAATCAGAGGATTAGAACAAGTCAGGGTAATAATCGCCGAGGGGAAAATAACTCTGATCATGGAAGGGGTCGACAGCGCGAAAGGGAACGTTCACATAGACAAGGGACACCCCATGCAGGAAGTTCTCACAGGAGGAGTGGATCACGTGAAAGGATGTCGTTGGACCGAGGAAGGTCACAAACCCGTCTCTCAGCAGCAGGAGAAAGCCGGGGGAATCGACAAGTCCCTGCGAACGGGATTGAGCGGCAAGATCCCATGGTACAGGAACTAATGCAGAGGGTGCGACAGTTAGAGACTAGACCTGGACACCGTGACCAGGACAGAGAACAAGACAGAACCCCGTTTTCAAGAGAGATTGAAACGCAACTGCTGCCTCCAAGATTTAAACTCCCGAACATCCCAATTTATGATGGAGATAGTGACCCGTATGATCATCTGGACATTTTCAACGTTCAAATGGACCTGCAGACCTCTAATCCTCTGGTCAAGTGTAGGGTATTCCCAGCAACACTGGGGAATACTCCAAGGACGTGGCTAAGGAGTCTTCCGGCCCGAAGTATAAACAGCTGGGATGAGTGCCAGAGAAAGTTCGAGGACCAGTACAAAGCGCTGAGAAAGCAGCTCGCGCCGACTTGTCACTTAGCGACTATCTTTCAGAAGCGGGAGGAAACTTTAAGAGATTACATCGCCAGGTTTAGGCGCGAGGTAAACAATGTGCAAAATCCCTCTGATGAAAGTGTCTTAACTGCAATTTCTGCAGGACTGCGAAAAGATGGAAAGCTTTACAAAAGCATTTATCGTAATCCTGTGAAGAGTTTGGGAGAGTTCTATGACCGTGCAGCAAAAGAGATGTGCTGGGAAGACACATTCGGACAGAAAAAGCCTAGCAAACAAGAAAAAGGAGCGAACAGTTCGCGACCAGGAAAAAAGAGGGACCAGCGCGAAAATGAAGAGAGCGGTCACAAACATCGCTCCAGTAATCAGGTAGCGAAGCGGTCAAAAAATGAGTCTTGGAGGAAGGCATCTCCACCCAGAGATCGTTACCAGAATTACAGCATCCTGACGGACAGACAAGATAGGATCTTTGAAACAGAAAAAAGACGGGAGAACTTCGGAAAGCCAAGTCCCACAAACATCCCGAGGAGGTTTCAAGACCCAAGGAAGTATTGTGCTTACCATAGAGAAAACGGGCATTATACTTCTCAATGCAGAGAACTTAGGGATGCAATTGAAGAATTGATCAGACGGGGTCGTTTGAGGGAATATGTGGCGCAACCTGAAAGTCATCATCCTCTGCAGGGAAATCAGCCAGTACAAGAACATCCTAATATACCTCAGCAACTTCCTCAACAACAACCACAGCGCCTGATTGATCAAGGTCACCAGCCCGCTGTGAGGACTATCTTTACTATTCATGGAGGACCGCACATCGCAGGGACATCCAACCGATCACAGGAGCGCTATGTGCGGGAGGCTGGCCGAGTCTTGTTGACAGGTCAAAGTGGAAGAGAAGGGCCATGTAAGAAGGCCAGAGTTGCTGGAGGCGGGATGTTGTTTAATGAAGATGACGCTCAAGGCTTGCATTGGCCCCATAATGACGCACTGGTCATCAGAGCAAGGATTGGCGGTGCTGAGGTAAGAAGGATAATGATGGATACAGGCAGTTCAGTAAATGTGATGTACAAGGGCTGTCTCGAGCACATGGGTTTAACAATTGGGCAGTTGACTCCATCCCCAGAACCTCTTTTTGGCTTCACTGGGGATGCAATTGTACCGCTGGGGCAGATTAAACTTCCCCTCGCCATAGGAGACGTGAACAGACAAGCTGTTGCAATGGCCGACTTCCTAGTTATTGATTGTCCATCGGCATACAATGCCATCCTCGGGAGACCAGCTATGAATGATCTTGATATAGCAATATCCACCCGAACACTCACCATTAAATTTCCCACTCCCAATGGAATAGGGTGTGTTAGGGGCGAGCAAGAAGTGGCAAGGAAGTGCTATAAAAACGCTGTAAAGGCTGGGGTTAAAGGAAAAAATATCAGTATGGTGACCGAGGAGAAGAAACAATCTGCCAGTAGTACAGGAGTTAGTCAAGATCTGGATCCAAGAGAAGTGGATGAAGACCGAACGGCAGGCCCTGTAGAAGAATTGGAAGAAGTACAAGTTAGCGAGCAGGATACCAGACGGTGCCTGAAGATAGGGAGAGAGTTACCCTCAGACATCAGAGAGCAGCTCGTTCAGTTTCTAAAAGAAAATCTGGATGTCTTTGCGTGGACTCATGAGGATATGGTGGGGATCAGTCCCGAAGTAATGTCGCATAGGCTAAATATTGATCCCCTCCATAGGCCGGTTCGTCAAAAGAGGAGACCTATGACAAAAGAGCGATATGAGGCGCTCAGGGAAGAAGTGGAAAAACTGCTAGCAAATAAATTTATCAGGGAGGTTCACTACCCTGTGTGGGTAGCAAATCCTGTTCTGGTGAAAAAGAAAAACGGAAAATGGAGGACATGTATTGACTTCACCGATTTGAACAAGGCCTGTCCGAAAGACAGTTTTCCTTTGCCTCGGATCGATCAACTCGTTGACGGTACTGCTGGGCATCAGCTCCTTAGCTTCATGGACGCCTACTCAGGGTATAATCAGATCCCAATGGAACCGAGTGATGAGGAACACACGTCTTTCATTACTGATCGGGGACTTTATTGTTACAAGGTGATGCCATTCGGATTAAAGAATGCAGGAGCTACTTACCAACGGTTGGTGAACATGATGTTCGAACATCTCATCGGGGGGATAATGGAAGTGTATGTTGATGACATGTTGGTAAAGTCAAAACAGGCGTGTGGGCATGTGCAAGATTTAGGAGAGATGTTCCGAATCTTGCGTAAATTCCAAATGAAGTTAAATCCTCTGAAATGTGCGTTTGGAGTTGCTTCGGGCAAGTTTTTGGGGTTCATGGTCAACAGCAGAGGGATTGAGGCAAACCCCGAAAAAGTCAGGGCTCTTATTGACTTAAAGTCGCCTACTAAGATCAAGGAAGTGCAGAGCTTGAACGGCCAAGTCGCTGCCCTGAGCAGGTTTATATCCAGGTCGACAGATAAATGCATTCCATTTTTTGATGCGTTGAAGAAGGCTAGGAACTTTCAATGGACTGCAGAATGTGAAGTAGCCTTTCAGCAACTAAAGGAATACATGGGCCGAGCTCCACTGTTATCCAAACCAGTAGAAGGGGAGAAACTGGTCGTTTATTTGGGTGTTTCCCAGCACGCTCTCAGTGGGGCCTTGGTTCGCGAGGAAGACGGAAGGCAGCTTCCTGTGTATTATGTAAGCAAAAGGTTGATTGATGCAGAAACCAGATACACACCTATGGAGAAGCTCGCATACAGCCTGGTGGTAGCTTCCAGGAAGCTTCGTCCTTATTTTCAAGCCCACGCAATTGAAATCCCGACCAAATATCCTCTGAAACAGGTTTTGCAAAAACCTGATGCCTCTGGTCGTTTGCTGAAATGGGCTATTGAGCTCGCCCAGTTTGAAATAGAATTTAAGCCTCGAACGGCGATCAAGGGGCAGGTATTGGCCGATTTTGTTGCTGAGTTCACGGGGTCGAGTAATGATGAGCCCGAGTCTTCTGAAGGTCCATTTTGGGAATTATATGTCGATGGTTCTTCCAGCGAGCAGAAAGCAGGGGCTGGAATAATGTTGATCAGCCCGGAAGGACACAAAATCTTGTCTGCTTTAAGATTCGAGTTCAAAGCCACTAATAATGAAGCTGAGTATGAAGCGTTGCTGGCAGGATTGCGACTGGCCTTAGAAGTGCGAGCAGAACGAATAAGGATTTACAGTGATTCCCAGCTTGTTGTAGGTCAAGTCCGGGGAGAATATCAGGCCAAAGGATCAAAAATGACCCTTTATCTACAGAAAGTAAGGGAACTCTTGACAAAGTTTGAAAAATATGAGCTGCAGCATGTCCCTCGATCGCAAAATTCTCACGCGGATGCTTTGGCTCGTTTAGCCACTGCAAAACATGCAGATTTCATGGGAGTTGTGCCAATAGAGGTATTGCCCATTCCTAGCACTGAATCGCAAGATGAGATAATGGCAATTGTGGTAGCACAGGACTCCTGGATGAATCCTTTGGTAGAATATTTGCAAGATGGGAAGCTACCTGAAGGAAAGCTAGAATCTCGCCGCCTTCGGACGCGAGCTGCTCGGTACTGCATCTATGATGATAAATTATACAAGAGGGGATTCTCAGCTCCGTTGCTTAGGTGCATTGACGGTCTAGATTGTCAAGTCGTGTTAAATGAGATACATGCTGGGCATTGTGGTAATCACGCCGGGGGGCTATCGTTGGCCCAGAAAGCCCTCCGACAGGGGTACTATTGGCCAACTATGAAAAAAGATTCAATTGAAATGGTCAAGAGGTGTGACAAGTGTCAGAGATTTGCCAAGATACCTCGAGCCCCTCCAACTTTTTTGCAACAAATGATCAGTCCGTGGCCATTTGCCATATGGGGACTGGACCTGATTGGACCTCTTCCTACAGCCCGAGGAAGGTGTAGGCACGCTATTGTAGCAGTTGACTATTTCACAAAATGGGCAGAAGCAAAGGAGTTAGCTGAAATATCCACCACCAAGGTCGAAAAATTTGTTTGGGAAAATATTATCTGTAGGTTTGGAGTCCCCCAACAAATCGTAACAGATAATGGAACCCAGTTCAGTAGCGAACAGTTTCAAAGATTTTGCACGGATCTGGGAATTAAAAAGAGCTTCTCAGCGGTGGACCACCCTCAGGCCAATGGACAAGTAGAGGCCATTAATAAAATCATCAAGCAAAACCTGAAGACTAAGCTGGAAGCGAGAAAGGGGGCTTGGGTAGACGAGCTGCAAAAAGTGTTGTGGGCATACAGAACTACTGCTCGCAACACTACTGGGGAAACTCCCTTTTCATTGGTTTACGGCTCGGAGGCGATGATTCCAGCAGAATATGAAGTTGCCAGTCAGCGCCGAACAACATTCAACCCAGAAGATAATAGCAGTTTGCTCGTTGCTAGCCTGGACCTGGTGGAAGAGATGAGGGATGATGCTCAAATAAGGATTGCTGTCTATCAGAGGCGAGTGGCCAGATTTTACAATAGAAAAGTCCGTACCCGAAGGTTTAAGACGGGGGATTTAGTTCTGCGCCTTATTCTACCTGCTGCTCGGAAAGCTGGTGAGGGAACACTTGGTCCAAATTGGGAAGGGCCTTACATTGTGAAGGAAAGTTTGCAGAACGGAGCCTACCACTTGACTAGCATGGAAGAGGCGCTAGTTCCCAGAGCATGGAATGCTGAAAACCTACGACCATATTTTATTTAATTGGTTTAAGTTTTGTTTTAATTCGCTTCGATAATTTGTCAATTTTGTTTCAGTGCAGTAAAATCGGATCAGATTCTCCTTGAATGGCAATGCTTGATCGTTTTTTGTTGTTACTGATGATCTACTCGCGTTTCGATTGAAGCAAATGCTCTGGAAGATGTGATTACCACCTGTGAGTAGCCGGGCTCTGGAAGGTGTAATCATTATCTGTGAGCTATATAAAAAAAAAAAAAAAAAATGTCCTGGAAGACCTTAGCATAACCTGTGAGTACAAGGACTCTGGAAGGGATGCTTATGGCCTGTGGACTTAGTAAACCTTGGAAGATCCATGTAACTTAAGAACGAATAGTATCTTGAAGGAACATTGGATCTGTAGGTTCAAACGAGCAGAGGTAAGGGGCCTCAAAAATGGGTAATTTCAGCATGACTAGCTGTCCCCACACTTACTCTGCTCGAACAAAATTTAAAAAGCTGGGAGAAATTGGCCATTCAAGAAAGCTGGGAATTTGTTTTAATCAAGCAGAGGTAAGGGGCCTGAAAGGGTAATTTCAGCAAGTTGGCTGTCCCCACACCTACTCTGCTCAAATAAGTACTGGTCGAAAATCCAATTCACGAGTAAATAAAAATAACGAACATAAATACAAACAAGAAACGATGAATAAAGATTTATTTAAAAAATTGTTAAAAAATGTAATAAGTACAAAACAAAATATCATCGAACAGGAAAATTTTTCTGGTTGCTGTCATCAATATTGATTGGACAAGGAGAGCTGGGAGATTCTGAGCTGGGAATATCAGCAGAGGCAGCACCAGCAGAAGAAGCTGAAGGACCGGCTTTAAGTTTATCCTGCTGAGCGTACAGCTTTACTTCAGCCACGGCGTCTGGACCAAAGAATGAAACGTCCACATCTGGTCGCTTGAGCCACAGATTATACAGGAATAAACTTCCTGTTCTCTCTTCTGCCTCTCGAACCGCGGCTTCGATACGTCCCTTCTCCGAAGCAATGTGTTCCTTGAGAGAAACTGTTTCTTGCCTCATTGCTTCCATAACAATCTTGGCCTCCGCGGCTTTATGCTTATGCGAGGACAGTTCTCCCTTCAGTTCCTTATTCTCAGTTTTCAACTTCTCCTCCGATTCCCGAGCAAAGTGGAGATCATGCGTCAATGTCTCGATCTTTTTATCCCTAAAGGCAATCTGTATTTCCTGCCTCTCCAAGGACTCCCGCTGTTCGTTCTTCTGATTGTTCAGTTTCTCAATTTCCTGCTCCAGCTTACGGTGTGCCTCCTGCGCTTTTTCCAGCTCTAGTTCATGATCATCCTGCAGTTTAGCCTTCTCTTCCTCCAGAGAATTGATGGTGGTTGCCATGGCGGCCTTCTCCTCGGGCCAGTCCCCAATCTCCCCCAAAAGCTTCATGTACGCCATGGACGCCTGAAACAAAGCATTTGTTAGTACATAAAAAATGGAAAGAGATACTATAGCAGCAAAAAAGTAAAACTTACAAGCGTACTGTGGAAGCCCAAATAGTTGATGAGCCGTTCGCCCGTTATTTCTTCCTTGTACAGGGCAGGCTTCCTCGCTCCAAGGAATTGGGGCGCGCGATCTAAAAGATCGCTGTAATATTCCCCGGCATCAAACCCATGGGACTGCTCCTCAGCACCAGAACCGGCCGCGGCTGTTTTCTGGCATTTATGAGGCGGTTCCGCAGTTTCTGAATCGGCGATCCCTTTGCCCTTGTCGACATTTTGAGTAGAGGCGGATGGGGAACTGCTGGGCGGAGCAGGCTGAGATATATCCCCTCGACGAGCACTCTTGTTCGAAGATTTCCTCGCCACTGATTTATGCCTCATCGAGCGAGCAGGAGAACCGCCAGAACCCTGTTGAGGAGGCGATTCTGGAGAGACTTCAGCAGCAGGGGGAGAGCCTGAACCTCCGGCCGCTTGAACAGGCTCTTTGGGAGCAGAAGACTGAGCAGGAGCCTGGCTGGGTAAAGGCTGCTCGAAATGAAGCCTCACCATTTCCGGAACTGAAGTATTCGCTGGATGTGGAATTTCCTGTCCGGAAGCTTCGAAAGCAGAAGGAATTTCTTTCTCCTCGCGAGAGCCTAAATCAGAAGCAGGGTCCAATAATTCTTGGTCGGCAGGAGGAGCGAGACCATGAAATTGAAGCAGATGCTCGGAAGGTGTCTGATCGTCGGATTGTGTCTTTACATCCGAAAATTTATCTAACAGAGAGAGCTCCTGATCGGATAGAGGAATCTCGCCCCTAGAGACATCTGCACAAAGAAAAATGTTAGCAACGAGCAGAAATACAAGATGGAAAACTGAGACAAATATACTTACTGGGGGAAAGGCAAAAAGAAAAATTCTTTAAATCCGACAATGATAAGCACGACGCGTAGAACCATCGTGACTTGTAATCTCCTACGTTGGATTTTCCAATCCCTTGAGGAAGGTTCACTTTGTAAGGAGATTTTCGGGCTGAAGTATAATAAAACCCATCCTTCTTATTAGCCTTCGGACCCGTAGTACTTCTAAACAAAAAGAGGTAATGGATCATCGCGGGAGTAGGAGGAGGAAGGTCGTTTTTAAGAAAGATAGAAGCCAAAGCGGTGAGATGAGCATAAGAGTTGGGGGTAAGTTGAAAAGGGGCTAAGTTAAGGTCGTTTAAAAGAGCGACCAGGTAAGGATGAACCGGAAACCTGAAACCGGCTTCTATGTGTTGATGACTAATGGCAAAGAAACCCTTGGGAGGAAAAGCTGCATGGTCAGAAGCCTTAGGCACCATAGCTCGGCAGCCCTTAGGTAAGGAGAAGCCCTCAGCGATGGTTTCAAGGTCGCTGAGGCCAAGGGAAGATTCATAATGAAAAAAGGGTGCGCGAGCAGAGGAGGAATGGTGTTCAGAAGGGACTGAAGTAGCCCCACCACCTTGAGAGGTAGCACTAAGATCCTCCTCGGAGGCAACATCAGTGGATCCCACCTTATGACTGCGACGACTACGACCAGACATCTACAAAATCAACAGGGGTGTCAGGTCGCAGAAAGCAGACCAGAACTCAGTACATACGGATACGATACTCCTATGAACACAAGGGGGGCTATTGGGGCGAAAAGTTGGATGGGCAAGAGATATTACAAACAGACAGCAACTCAAAGCAACAATACGGTATCTATTTAAAAAAAAAAAAAAAAAAAAAAAAAAAAAAAAGAAATCATGCCCCAGATACGCAAATAGTAATCATGGAAGAAAATAATCGCAGAAGAAAAGAATAGGAGTTACCTTGAAGATGGCGTTGACAAAGAACCTTGAGGATGTAGGAGAATGGTAGCAGACAAAAATGTCAGGGTTTGCAAAGGCAGAAGAGAGAAGACGAAAAGAGAACGACAAAGGGTAATATATAGCTGACGCTTCGGAATCCCAATCGGCAAGTCAAGACATTTCAATCGTCGCCAAAGTTTGGCAATAGGCGCAAAAAACCGAAAGAGCCATCATGAGCAATTATTGAAAAGACGCGCATTTAATACATGCAGTAAGGAGCGCGACAGTTGAGTGACAAGTAGCCAACGCCTGGGGGACTGACACAGGGCAAAAAGGAAGAAAAGCAACGGTTCACATCTCACTAAAAGTTTTCTGGGCGCAAGTCTAGGCGCAAGAACATTGTTTCCAGTACAAAAAGTGTACCAGAAACAAGGGGGCTTGTGTTATGGGTATTTTTTGGTGCAATAAGAAAAGGCCCAAAAATGGACGCCCATTAAGAGCCAAGAAGACACTTGGTCAAATAGTCAAAGGAAAGTTAAAAGCACAAAGATAACCTGCTCGGACATTCCTACTGACTGGAGATATGTTCGTCTGCTCGACGGCCAAAAAGATAAATAAGTCTGCTCGTTTGCTCGGAGATATCTGCTCGCTCAATTTGCTGTCTGATCGTTGAATAGGCGAAACACTTAAATTGACCAGTTGACCTTCTGGAAGAAGAATCAATCCGAGACCTTCTGGAAGAAGAATCAATCCGAAACAGGAAAGGAGTCGAATTACCTATTTGTATGCAAATCGAATCTCTACATTCTGGGAAATTGCTATATACAAGAGATAATCTCAGAAGATATTATCTTAATTAATGTATATTATTTTTTGCCTTATCTGTAAGATTCTCAAGCCTATTCTGATTATAACATCTCCATTATAAATAGGAGATATAATTTAGGGTAAAAGACAGAGTGAAATAAAAATACAATTACACCGAGAGAGGGTAATTGTCGTGGACGTAGGCCATCGTTTTTTTTTGCCGAACCACGTAAAAGTCTTGCTGTGTCCTGTGTGTTTTGATCCTATATTGTTTGCATTGTATGAGGTTTGTTGTGTCACAGGTATTGGGCTTGAAGAACAGGGTTGACCAAAAATAAGTGTCAACAGGTTCACTGTGAACTAGAATCAACTCGCCTTTATAAATTGAAATTAAAATGTATTGTGTTATTTTAAGATGTTTTAAATATGTACAATTATGGATGTTCCATGTAATACCATTCTTGAAGGCAAGATTATGTACAGACACTAGGCTGGGTTAAAACAAATTTTCGATTCATATGAGCAAATTTTAAATGGAACATATTTAATAGGGGTACATAGTGAGTTGTGCTCTGCAAATTCTAATTAAAGATATCTAGTAAAAAGTCCTAAAAATGGCAACAAAAGACCAATTCTTAAGGTAAAATTAATATGCTACCAAGGTATCAGATATTTATTGTAACTTTTAAATAAATTTTAACAACGTAAAATTTGGAACTAAATTCCTCATTTATAATAGTTTATGCCTCTCAAGCCAAAACAATACCAACAAAATTTTAATAAAACAATATTATGTTATTATATTGTTGAGTTTCTATTCATTTGATATTGCACTTAACGTTTTACAATTATTTTATAATTTTATTTCAAAGCAAATTAAAACACTCAATATTCACATTTTTTTTTCCCCCGGTGGAGGAAAAGTGCCCACATCTTATATTTTAGAACAATCATAAAACTTAAACCCTAGTGGCAGACCCACTGTGGAGCCAGTGCCCCCCCTCAAATTTTTTTTTAAAAAAATGATAAATTTATTGTATAATTCCAAAAAAGTAAAAAAAAAAAAAAAAAAAACTGACCGATTTGCACTACACTATTGCACACAGTGCATAACAACATCTACGGGACCTCTTTTTGCTTCCGAACCCTATTTCTCTTTTTTTTTTTAATTATTTATTACTTTCTTATTTAATTAATTATTTTTTCTATTTCTAGTAGATTAATTTACCTTCCTATTTCTTACTTCTATTAGACTTAGTTTTCCTACTTCTAATACTTTTCCTACTCCTAATTAATTAATATTTTCTTTTTTTAATTTTATTCTTTTAATTCTCTTCTATATAAATACTATTTATATTGACAATTTATAATTTTAGCGAACTACTTTTTTTTTTTTCTTTTTCTCATAATCTTTATCTGGCATCTCTTTATTTTTACTTTGACATATTGTGACTTACCAGGTTAGTCTCCTAAATTAATTATCATTTTAATTAATTTATTTTTTAATAATTTAAATTTAATATATATCTTATCGATAAATCCTAAAATCTTAAACTTTAAATTATTGCATTAAAATTATCCATATATAATGTATTGTCATGATTCAATTTCGTACATTTGACAAACAAAAACTGATTCAACTTGCTCAATTTTATCCAAAAGACTTCTCCTCTACTGAACTTTTGGCACTTGAAGATCAACTTGAGAATTATATTACAGTCATGTGCTCTAATACTGAATTTTCAGAATTAAATGGTCTTACAGATTTGACACAAAAGATGGTTGAGAAAAAACAAGATAATGTTTTTTCATTAGTTTACTTGCTCTTGACATTGACATTATTACTACCTGTTGTAACTGTTAGTGTTGAAATAGCATTTTCTGCTATGAATATTGTGAAGACTGAATTACGTAATTGAATGAGAGATCAATGATTAAATGATAGCTTACTTGCGTATGTGAAGAAAAGATATTTTTGACAAAATTAATAAAGAAATTATCATGAAACGATTTTAAGTATGAAGTCTCATCGAAGAATATTATAATTTTATGTAATTTATTTTTTTATTTTTTATTTATTTTAATGATTTTATTATGATTTTTAAACATATGACTATTTGTTTTGCCTAAATATAATGTATGTTTTATTTTATTTAAACTATATAGCATTATTGAATATTATTTTACATAAAAACATTATACATTTAGTATATTCTTAATTTTTGATATTTTTATTATTTTATTTATGTGGCCCCCTGAATAAATTTTTTGGATCCGCCACTGTTAAACCCTTAATCTTTTAGGATCAAAGGAAATGTTCATCTATTTCTATTCAATATTTATAATTCACAAAATATAAAACTAAAATATCATACGAGGCTGAGTAAAATACCATAATATAAAGTTTATAAACCAACAGAATAGTTTGAAGACCAAAATTTTTTAAGTGAAGATACTATAAAATAACACTAAACAAGATAAAAGGATATATGGTGCAGGCGTGCCACAGGAGCAGCTAATTTTTGATACATTCTAGACTAGTAAATACAATAACCAGAAACAATTTTTTGATTTTAAAAACAGATTTCAGATGGGCCACTGGGCCTACTACGGATGTCAATGGCTCACTGTGAAAATGGCAATAGATTTTTGTACCCATATCCATATCCCTATCCCTCCACCCTCTCTCCATCTTCACCTAAATCCTTATTTGGGGGATAGGAGTATCTAGGGATGGGTCCTTCCATCCCTGTTTCTCTTATTTTCCTCCCATTCCCTCACCCTATTTAATCCTTTTAACATCATTAGATCCAAAGTTAATAAGATATAAATTAAAATTATATTTTAATTAAAATATAATTAAATTCATAAAAATAAACACACATAAATAAGAATATAATCACAAAATAATTTCATCAATGTACTAAATCCACCAAAAAAAACATAAATAAAACAATATTACAATCTCCTCTTACATGAGTCATAACTCATTACAAATTCGAATAAAATCTAAACTATTCATATGATAAGATTACAAGGGTTGGGTAAGTAAAATAAAATTAAATAGAAGTACTTTAGAATTTTGAAGGAAAAATGAAAAACAATGTTAAATAATAAATTTAATTATTTTAAGCACAAACAAAATATATGTAAAAATGAATGAGAGAAATGTAGACCAAGATTTAGGGGATTGGAAGATCCTGGACTCATTGACATCTCAATGGGCCATTGTGGTCCGTCCTTCGTTAGAGGCAAATTGAATAATTAATGGCCGAAAAAGTAACAATGGGTCTGTCAAATATATGTGACAATTTTCTTATTAATTATATGGATAGATCTCTCTCCTTTTTGGGAGTAGATTTTCAGACCATGCGATAGTATCCTATCTTTACTAGGTATCAATAGTTCAGATTTAATATCATAATGTTAAAAAAGGGCAAAAAAAAAAAAAAAAAAGAAGAGAGAAGGTAACAATGGGCTTTTACATGCATGGTTCTTACAAGGCATCCGTTGAAGTATATGACTGACTGGCAATCGATCTTTCCCACATATATTCTTTAATTTGTTTTCCACGCATGAGCTCTAAGATTGAGGGGAATTTATAGCCACCGTTTGCATTTTCTTGTCAGAAATTGACCACGACAATGTTGGAGCTGATATTTTATTATGGTATATGCTAAAATGTGGCTAATGCTTTGTTTGGAGCACCGTCCATAACATGAGACTGGGTCTTCATGTATCCAATTTCATGCTACACAACGTTTGAGGGGTCAAGGCACTAGATTTTACCAATCCCTAGAAGGTTTCAATCCCACAAAAATTGTATGGGAGAAACCATTGTAAGGTGGAATTTGTCATATGTAGTATTCAGGGGATTAGAAATAGTGTTATTGTTATTATTTTTTAAATAAAAGATAATATTATTTTATTGTAAACAATTTATAAAAAATATTTTATTTAAGATTTTTTTAAAGTTATTTAGAAAAAAATTATTGTACCGAGATATAGTTTAAAATAATTTTCATTTTATTTAAAAATGATTGAATATAATTTTACTTTTAATTAAAAATGATTTAATTTTATTCAATTAAATACAATTCAATTTTATTTGGTAGTATACCAAATAAAGGATTATATTTAATCCAACCAAGTATGGTACAATACGATACGATGTACTGAAATTAGTCTAAGAATACATAATAATAGTAATAAACATTCGTAGGCAATTCATATGTATACTTTTAATACATAAATACATAATCTTATGTGTTTTGAGAAATAAATATATTTTTGTTGATATGAGGAAAGAAAGCATCAAAGTTTGTGAAAATATCACTTGATCAATAGTTTAAGTTTTAATATCACGTAAAAATATTAATTTCCTATTTTACCCTTAATGAATAAGACAAAATTTAAACTCTCTTCTATATCTCTTCCTCTTTCATTTTTGTTAGAAAATAATGATCCATCCTCGCCTTCGAAAGGTGCCTATGCACAACCTGCGTATATAAATACAGCTGGGACAGACTCCCCTTGTTTTTTTTTTTTTTTTGCTTTCTTTTTTGAATTGGGTTTTCATTTAAGTTCGTAATATTAATAAATTCTTATGATGATGCTTTGCACTACTCATTGTTTTTCTCCTTTTTGTATTTTTTAATCATTAAGAATACATGTTCATATTTTCCTTCTACTGACATATCCATTCAACCATTCTCCTTAGCGGATGCACCGTTATTAAATTTACTTTAGATAAACTTCATCCTTAAAGCATCATCGTAAGAAAACTTTCAAAGACCCTCCATGTTGTTCCAAAATTATATTTTAACCCTCTAATGCTAAAAATACTTCATGTTGTTCTAAGATTATCTATTATTAAATTTGATGATTTTTTAAAAGAAACTTTGGAAAGTTAATTCTTAATTGTGAGAGAAAAAAAAAAAAATAGAAGAAGAGATGTTTAAGGGTTTGTGAAGGAAAAAAAAAAAGGCAAAAATAATATTGGATTAATGAAGATTTTGCATGTGGAATTCCTTCAACTGTTAATGAATGTGATGATTATTTTTCCTGTTTTCGGTTTTCCATTTCAATGATTTTTGTTAAGATTTTTAATCTATAGAGATGCTTATTTGTTTTTGTGTGAGTCGATAGATGAATTTAAGGGCCTTTTTACGCAATATGGAGATAATCAAATCATGTAGGACATTCAATCAATCGTTCAACTAGTTTTAGATTTACTATGTTTCAAATGGAGCAAACAGTTCACAATCTTTTGGCCAAAAGAAATAAGGTTGAGTGAGCAAGAGCTCAGGTAAGCGTAGTGTTTACTAACATTAACTTATTATTAATTTGCTGTTACCATTGTCCCTTCTTATTTTATTTTTACAAGTGTTTTCTTCACTACAGGAAATTAGGTAAATTACAACATGAAAAATGTGTTGTTAAAGCCTTTCACAACAGGCGCCCTTCCATTGTGGATAAGCATTTTGTAAAAATGTACCCCTTTAGCAATGTTAAACTCACGTTGTCTTGTACTATTCAATGAATGACAACGATTACAACAACATGAGTTATATGTTGCAATAAACATTTATAGCAATGCATAACATATACCTCGATAAATTTTACAGCAACATGTATTTAGTGTTGTCATAGAGTATCACAACAACAGAAGTGGCATGTTGCTAAATTTGTGTATAACATTGCACCTCACATGATATAGCAACATGCACTATACCTTGCAGTATGCATATACAACAGCATGAATTGAAATTCTTCATACATGTTTACATCAGCACACAGCCTCGTAGTCATATATCTATTAAAACTTCAATTTTATGTTGTTGTAGATGCACAACGCAACATACAGAATATATTGTGGAATTGTACTGTACTTTTTTTTTTCTAGAATAAATGAATGAACTGCTCGATACATACACACATATATATATATATCATATTGCTTAAAATATTAATTTCAATTTCTAAAGAATGATGTACTCATTAATTTCATAATATATATGTCACAAACATTGTATATAATTCCATAAAATTACATACACAACAAAGACAACACAAAATCCCACTATATTATGTGATATATGTGCTTATATGCAATAATTATAAGTACAATTAAGAACAAATATCGCATAATCACGAAAACCTGTGGTAAATTTGACACGACCCCTCTCGCTTCTACGAAGAGGTAGCTCGCTTTTGGCAACCTCACGGTGGCCTTCCAATCAAGATCCGTTTGGCTGAAAGGTTTCTGTAAAGCTAAACATTTTTCTACTAAAAATCCTTTATGACTTTTAGAAATCTATTTTCAAATGAAAGTGGTTGGGAATTTTTTTTTTTTTTTTTTTTTAAAGTCCGTCTGCAAGATAGGGTTTATAAAAATTTTAATAACACAATGACTATTTTTCTAAAATTTTCACCCTGTAAAAGTTTATAAAAACTTGTACACTTCTATATAAAAATCTTCAACTTTTCAGTCTTAGACTATCTTTCCAAGAATCAACCACAACGTAACATTAAGTTTAAAATACAAATTTGAAATCATTTTATTTATACAAAAATTTTATGTGGAAGCATTCAGGTAATTAAAATATAAATATGTCATTAAAACATATTTACATATTATGCACGTTCTTCCAACAATATATCAATTTACATGTAAACATTAATATACAAATTATCAATAGCACATATGACAAATCGCCTGACTATTCTGAGGTTAGAGTCCCTGCTACCAAAACATCTGTATCTATATCTGTCCCTAAGGAGGTTTTGTTTATAAGATATAAAATAATAGGGTAAGCTAAACGAGCTCAGTGAGTATCATGTTTTTCTATTTAAACTATACTTTTTAAAATTAGCCTCCCTACAACTTTAAAAAATATTTCATAACTATTATAATGCTATAAAATTGAAATACATTTTCTAAAAACCTCATCTGAATAAAACACATGTATAAACATTCAGTATAAGTATAATTCATGCGTAATAAAACTGGAATTTATTAACATATTAAAAAACAAATTTCCTAATTTCAAAAAAACCATTCTGAAACGCTTTTCAAATTTGAAAACATAGTAGTCTGTATTATTTCATTTTTGCTGTAAACTATAAAAGGTGGTGACGATACAATTTTCTAAAAATTATCTCTTGTAAAATAAGTCAACCACCGGCGTTTGAATACCACATGGCAGGACGAAATATGGTTCACCCTTTTTTTTGGGCCTTGGCTCTTAAGGGATTCTAGGATAATACCACAACTCATTTGAATTGTTTGCTTTGGCCTCTTTTATTGGGCTTCGGCTTTTAAAGGATTCTAGGCCCTCATTGGGACCTTTTCTTGGGCTTCGGCCTTCAAAAGATTTTAGGCCCTTATGGTCCAATTCTACGTAGCAGAATTTATCCTCGCTCACCTAGGATGAGGCCTAGCCATTATATATCTTTATATGTGCATAGGCGACGCACTGATCGGACTAACTAACACAATCCCTCCCGTGGGTTTCTTCCTACTGTTAATTAATGACAAACATCCTTGACACTATCATGGATGCATTAGGGTACTTTGACCAGAAATATCTGAGATACTTATAGGCCGTGCCATAGGCTTACCAAACATTTCTATTCATGCTACTTTTCATCATATAATTCACATAAACTTTCAAAATTTATACAACAGATTTTCGAGCTAAACATTTTTACATAAAATCAATTTTCAATATTTCAATGCATATGTATAACTGTAACACATAAATTCATTGAATAGAAAAATAATTATATCAAAACATTTTAAAAGGACACTCACATTTTCCTAGCTCACGATAATTCAAAATTCTGAGTTCTCTTACCTCCACGTTGCCTATGTAATTTCACATTATATTTTTAGGCAATGTCGTACCAAAGTTATTCATACACATTTCTATTAACACATATCCACACATATAAACGTTTGACTATACAAGAACTTCAAAATACTATTTTTCAAGTCGTAACCACCCTAATTATTCGTATATACTTTCGGTTCAATTTTCTTAACATCTAAGCATATAAAATACAACGATTAAAGCCAAATTTCACACTAACGTATTAAACTAAAATTTTGAATAATTCTAACTAGTCTTGGTCGAACCTTTACCAACTTTTCTCAAACTATCAATCTTATTCAATTTTTTTTTATCATAATCACACTTAGACACATGTAAAATGGTGTAAAACCAAGTCAAATTTATTAAACATCACACTTGTGCAATTAAACAAATTTTGGCCATAAAGTAGTCATTTAACATTCTAATGCATTCTTTCTAAATTTTATGTCAATTCCATCATCCATACAAGTTATAAAATCATTCAAAACACTTAAAAATAATTGTCTACCACCTTAAACTCAAAATGGCCGAAACATGATAACTTGATACACCATATTTTTGCTTTTAATTTCAATATCAAAACTCAACATTTTAATATTTGTAAAACCCAAAACCTCATTCGTCGAAAAATGAATTATTTTTCGATGGATCGCATTTTCGATCCGAAAAATATTTTTTCTATTTCGGATCATTCGGAATATTTTTAAAAAAGAAATAATAAAATAATTTCGAGTAAGTGGAGACGGATTCAAAATTTAAAAATAATTTCGAAGGTGAAATTAAGTCATAAGCGGATTACCCGGACTGACGGAAACAAATTAGATTTCGAAAACGGAATGGAAAGCACATGGAAAAGCAAGTGGCAAGCAAAATCCATGCATGAGGCACACGTGTCGCGCATGCAAAGAATGAAGCAAGACAAGTGGCAAGAATTTTCCATGCATGATTGCCACATGTCAAGAGATTATATCTCATATATATATATATATATATATATCAAAATTGAAAATGAAAAAGGGAAATCAAGCAAATCAAGTTCGGTCCTTATTATTTCATAACCGAGAGAGTGAAAGGTGAGGGAGAGTTAGAATGAGAAAGAGAGTTCTTGGGAGAGAGAACAACCACCATAATTCACGGTCTCATTTGTCTTCAAAATCGAGAGTCATTTGAATCTATAAAGGGTAGCAACTAGACACAAGGAAGCAAGGACCAGCAAGAACCTTGAGTTGCTTGGTTTGGAGAGCTTGAGAGCTCGTGAGAGTGCAGCCATTCGGTCACCAACAAGCTCAACCCGTGACCATTACTTAGAGAGAACCGAGAGAGCAAGAATTGAGTGAGCTTGTGCCTCAAGCAGTAGCTGCGTCAACGAAAGATTCATCATCTTTTCAGTCCTTATTTTAGATCCGAGAGTGCAGCCGTGAGCTCGTGAGGGGAAGAAGGAACGAGTAGAACGCATCTTCAAGCTTGAGCTGCATGTGTCGTTCAAGCAAAATCATGAAGGACTTCGTGGGATCCAAGTGCAACAGCTGGTAAGTCTTCTTGAAACTGTTCTGGGCATGAGAAGTAACAGCTAATGGAAGGTTTTATGTGTAGTTTTTAAGGGAAGATAGTGCATGCGGCAAGAGTTTGTCAAGTAAGGGTGAAAGACAAGCTGCCGTGAGCTAAAATTAGAAGACAACTTGCTATCTTGGAAGGGTAGAAGTTGTTCCTAATCAGATTCAGCTCATTTAGCGGGTAAGTGCTGTCCCAAATAAATTTTAGTGATGTTTTGAGTAATTTCTAAGATTTGCATGTGTCTTTTGGATTGAAGAAAGCTCTAGGAAAAGTTAAAGGTTGGGCAGCCCCTTTGTGAGCATTTTTAAAGATTTCGAAGCAAGTTTTGAGAGGTACATTTGAGTTTTATAGATTTCGTTTTGATGGATAATGTTTAGGATGAGTTGAGAATGAATTTTGATAATGTTATGATTGAATTTTAGGATTTAGAACCTTGTTAGTGTGGAGGTTTGTTTGATATTATTTGGTTGTGATTTCGAATGAAATTGTCAATGATTGTTTCGTTACAAAATTGATTTATGGGCTGTTATAATGAGATTTAGGGGTTGTTATGTTGTGTTTTTAGATTCGAATTTGTTCTCGTGAAAAATGATGCATAATGATGTATTTTAAAGTATCGAATAGTCGTTCGATTATCTAAAAATCGTTTCCGAGTAATTCAGATAAGTTTTTCACGAATATGAATATGTTTCGTTTGTGATTTTTCGTTGTCGAATGTGAAAATGATTATAGTGTTATCAAGCTAACTTGAGATGTATTTAATCTCATTAAAGTGTTAAATGTTGATGTTAGGATGCATTGAAATATATGAAAGTTAATCGAATAGTTTTCGTTGCATGTGATTATATTAAATCGTTGATTTTCGGAGTCGAAACAGAAATTTAATTAAAGGGTAGTATGCTGCCATGATTTTCGTGATTGTATTTTGAAGTGTTTGAATCTTTGTTCTCCATCATTTAAGTGAAATAACAAGTTGCATTAATATTAAGTTTGAACTGAAGCGAAAATAGTTGTGTGAAATGTTAAAAAGGATAGTTCGCGATAAATTATTGTAATCGCAAAACCTTTTCGCTTATTCGTGGTGTTTAGAAACCTTATATATTGAATTCGTTTACATATGATTTTGATGAGATTTGATTGAGAATGGATAGCATTATTGTTGGTTTTGAAATAGTAAAAAAGCTAGCAAAATTGTAAAATTTCGATTAGATTATGTTGTAATAATGATTTGGTTTCCAAATAGTTTCCGCGTGTGAATATTAGTGTTTCCATGTTGTTATTATGTGAGGATAATCGTTTGAAACGTCGTGATTCGCAATCCCCGTGTGATTTAAGTTTGGTATTTATGCAAGTCTCGTTGTTAATAAAAACTCGATCGAAACCAATTGTAGGTGAACCGATGAGTGGACAAGAACTATAACATGAGTGTTTGATAAGTTATTGGAAGCAAGTTTTGAGTGTGAATTTTCATAAAGCTTTCGTGAATTCTATTATATGAATATTTATTAATGCGATACCATTTTAGTTTATGATTATTATGTTATTCGAGCAAAATTTTAGAATATTATCACTTTCCTTATAATGCATGTATAGTTATAAATATATATTATGAATGTATTTAGTCTTGAAGTAGAGAAAATAGAAAGTATAATGAAATACATGCATAGAGATACATGAGAAAGTTATTTTGAATGATTTAAGTTTTTGTTCTAAAAGGAAAGTTTTTCGGTTTTAAACCGTAAACTAGAAAATGAAATATTTATGAGATATTTCTAAAAGTAATTAATTTGCTTGAATGCTAAGTAAATAAAAGTTAAGCGTAAGTTTTAAGTGTATTAAAAGATTTGTATATGTCTTTAGTTTATCTTAATCTCTAGTATAACCCGACCGAGGTACCCTATGCGTGTATGGTAAGAGACGGAGGGAATTGTAATCCCAAGTTCCCATACGCCTAATAGACGGGGAGAATCGGAATCCCAAGTTCCCGTGCGACTTAATATTTGAGGGAAATCATAATCCCAAGTTCCTGCATTTTCTAATGTTGGGGGGAAACGTAATCCCAAGTTCCCGCATTTCCTGATGTTGGGGGGAATTGTAATCTCAAGTTCCCGCATCTGAACGCACATAAATAGAAAATTTCTAGTATTTCATATCATGTAGATATTTAGTTTAAGAGAATGAGTTTTCCCTGAGTTACCTTTTAAGTTAGTTAAAGAAATGAAATACGTCAATAGACGTAAGTTTAGAAAAATAAGAAAATTCATTTACAAAAAGTTTACTAAAAGAATCTTTCACTTAAATAAGCTTTATTGTTTTCAAAATAATAATGAAAGCATAATTTATTATAAAGCACACACTTATTGAGTTATTCTCACTACTATTTTCCATATTTTATAAAAATTCTCCCCAGGTGTAGGTATGAGCAAGGTAGCAGAAGCATTTTCGTCGGACATACATGCGAGTTAGAGACGCGACACTGCTACACTAGTTTTCAATAGTTAAACCATGTATTGCATTATTTTTTTTTTTTTTCAGACTCATCTCATGTTTGTAAATATTCTTTTGGATAATCGATTTTATGATAAGTTACATACAATGATGTTTTAAGATTTTTCTTAAGTAAGTATGATTTCCGCATGATTAAGTCATTTTGCTTTGAAAGCATATGTGCGATTGTTTATGGTATTTGAAAGAGGGCTTGAGGTCTAGTAGATTAAGAAAATTATTGAATGAAATTATACAGGTTTTGTGAAATTTTTACAGGGTGAAAATTTTAGAAAAACAGCCGTCGTGCTGTCAGATTTCCGTAATAATATATCTTCGTAAAGTTATTTTCAACGAACAAAATTTCTACCCATTTTCAGAACATAAAGAGTTTCAAGCATTTTTATATAAGAAAGAGGCTTAGCTCCATGGGAACTTTCCAGCCGAAGCAGATCTCGACTGGAAAGCCACTGTGGGGTGCCGGACAGGTCGTCTAACTAGTATAGCTAGAGAGGGGCCCGTCAATATTTCTTCAAGTTTCACACTTAAATTTACACCAAATCACATCCAATCTCATGACAAACAACTAGTTTCCAAACCAACATCAATTTACACTTAAATCAAAAATTCGTTTTCATTGTATGCTTACTAATTGTTCTTAAACCTCTAGCCTTATTTTTCCACCAAATTAAAGTCTCATATCCTTGAATCCATACACAAAAATTACATTAAGATCACATACAACTTATTTGAAAATTTTAATCCAACAATTCTCACACAAAAATCAATAAAACTTAAACCTTACCATTTGAAAACCACTCGATATTGCTAGATATCATTCTTAGGCTAGTAAACAACTTTTATATGGCTTGAAAATACTAAAAAAATGGTCTCAAAACCATGAAGTGCAGCTACTGCCCCAGGTTTTGGTTTCTTCTTGGCAAAACACTTTTCTCCTTTCCTTTGGCTGACAGCTTCTCTTCTTTCTCTTTTCATTTTTCTTTCATTCACTTCATTATATATAACCCTTACATGCCTTTAACAAATGCCCCCAAACTAACATTACATTTACAAGTTTGCCATTAGTTCAAATTGAAAACATTTGATTGGTTAAAGTTTAAAAACCAATTCAATTTTAACAATTTCCATCTTATTTCAATTATATGTCACCCTATTTTGTCTTTTACTCTATTTTGTCTTCACTTACCACCCTTATCTTCTCTTTTCATGCTTCATTTTTCGTGCTTCATTTCTTTTATTTCACGCCATTTCAACTTGCTTTCCCTTTCACACCACATCATGCTTCATTTCATATTTTCAAATTTCCTAAAATGCAGTTAATGCATTTTATTTATATTCATACCTAAATAATTTTCAAAAATATTCTATGGTCATTTAATCATCTAATTGACCATGTAATACTCTAATTAGGTATCTTATTTCTCAATTTCATACTTAAAAAAAATTCAAATGGGTGTAAAATCATCATTATTTATTATTTTTCAAAAAGAGTAATTTCGTCCAAAAATCTTCGGAGCTCTTAAAATTGACTCAAACAGACTTATTTTTGATCTATTTAAGTTCCTTTAGCCTCTAATACTAATTCCGAAACTTTTGATTTATGAGGTCAATTTTTTGAAAATCACTATTCATACAGAAACATTATTCCCACGAAAATACTATTCATTGAAAATATTCTTTCCATAAAAACACTATTCACTAAAAAATTTTACGATTTTCGGAATCTATTTTTCAAAAATCACTATTTATTTGAAAATATTATTCACATGAAAATACTATTCACCTGAAAATTTTATTTCTCATAAAAAGAGAGAATTTTGAAGTTTACAAAATTATACTACTCATGAACCCAAATCCCAACAATTTCTATGTCCACCGCCCTCCATAACTTTGTTAAGACACCAAAAAAGTAAGTCTTTTCTTCTTTCCTAACAATCATATTGAAAGGACCCAACCCAGATGACCCCTGTAAAGATCCAAGCGGAGCCCTCCCGGCACCTCACAGAATCCTTACAGTCTTTATACAGATGACTAAAAAGGACTCTGTGAAGTAAAGCCGTAAAACGATTTCATTTCTTAATCACTTAAAAATTAGGGTGGAAAAATTTCGGCAGTACAACGGTTGTTTCTCCTATATTTTCAACCTTTTCAAACACCTGTAAAACAATTTTATAAACATTTCTAAATGTATACATTCTTTTTCACTTCCAATGAGACCTCAGGTTCGTCTCAAAATCCATATTCGATCACAAATCAAGTATTCAAAACCAAAACCATTTCAAATTTAAAACATGCCATATGAGTGACATCGTAATCGTTATTATGAAACTTAAACATGTACATTACACTAAATCCATTATACATCAAAACAGTTACTTTAATTTCACAATGACGATCGCCTAATAAACTCACCTATTCTTGAGCTGAAGATCTACCGCCTAGAGGACTCGCACCTACGTCTGAGGAGTTTTCATAAAATAAACAAGAAAATAATGAGCTCAAAAGGCTCAGTGAGTGCTACGCATTCTTTCAAAAGTATCACTGTTAAAAGAGAATCCTTTAAAAAATTCTAAGTTCCGTAATAAGTTATTCAAGGCATGAATTTCATGTTGTTACATAATCATTTATAGACATATTTGCTTGAAAACAAGATTTTTTTTTGCATCGTAAAAATTCATTCATAACATAATCATAAATTCATAAATCGTATCCTCAATCATAAAACATGTATCTAATGGGATCCAGAGAAATCATGATCACCGTCCGGTCCTAGGATACCGGTGGTGGGGACGGTCAATCTCAGTCATAACCACTATGCCGCGAAATGTTATCTCGCTACATATAGGGTATCAGTCATAATAGTACCTTATATACGCGTAGAGGGCGACATGACAGACTCGATCTCCCCATAGTTAGTGGACTTTCTCCCACAAACATGTCATACGTACAATAAGGCACTTCAATCGCATAACAGTCATATTTCAGTCATATAATGGGGATAGGGTAGCCATCGATTTTGAAATACATTGACATGCTAAAATAATTGTTGTATAACATATTTCTTCGATTAAAAATCAAAACATAAAAGCACATTTCAATAATAATTTATGCGATCAATATTACTTTAGATGCATATATAAAAACATTTATAAGCGAGCATTATTCATATAAGTTCATTTAAATAGTAAAACATATTTAAATCTTTCATAAAAACATAGTAAGTATAGTGCATTTATCATTTCAGAAAACACTTTACACTCACCGATTTCTAACTCATGGAAACTTCCCGATTTTCTACCTTGCGATACTTCCTCAACTTCGTTTTCCTCCGCCTTATCGATACCTATATAATTTAACATTTTAATATAAGCATGATGTAACTACACTATTTGAATCTAAAGCAACATCAACGAAATCACATTCTAATGGATTCAACAAAAAGGATATTCGAATCTAAACGAATAATGTAAAACTCACGTGATTTTGACGATTTACCGCGGATTATTGCTTTTAGCGATTTGCGCAATTGCTTCAATTCTAATCAACTTATTGTTAATACTACTAGTGACTATACTTAAATCATGAAAACGAACATTCAAACACTTTAAAACACAAAAATTAAAATCATGGCAGCAAGCGAAACGATTATTCATTTTCCGTTTTGACTCCGAAAATCAACGATTTCTTATATTCACGCGTAATGAAACTATCCGATTAA
Source organism: Dimocarpus longan (assembly GCA_022984855.1). Lineage (NCBI taxonomy): Eukaryota > Viridiplantae > Streptophyta > Magnoliopsida > Sapindales > Sapindaceae > Dimocarpus > Dimocarpus longan. The sequence goes on from CM041021.1 coordinate 8,008,655, forward strand.
CTTTATTATAATTCAAACTATCCTAACGTCAACATTTATCGTCTTAAAGAGCTTAATAACATACATGGCAGCTTGCTAATCATCAATTACATTTCCACATTCGACAACGAAACTCGCAACTAAATAACATTTGCATTCGCAGAAAACTTATCCGAATCGCTCGGAAACAATTTTTCAACAGCCGAACGATTATTCGATACTTTAAAACACACTAAAATGCATCATTTTCCATGACGACAAACTTGAAATTAAAAGTATAACTTAACAGCCCCTAAATCATCTTATAACAGCTCGTAATCAAATCGCAATGAAAACAATCGATGACAATATCATTCAAAAATACAACCAAACAATATCGAGTGAATCTCCACACTAACGAGGTTCTCAATCTTAAAACCCAATCATAACAATATCAACTATCATCCATAACTCAACATAATCATTATTCATCCAAACAAAATCAATAAAACTTAATATACATTCGGAACTCAACTCAAACTTTGAAATGATCGTGCGAGGGTACTGGCCACTTTAAAACTTTTATCCGTGAGTTCTCTTTAATCCAAATTAACTTGTAACCAATAAAAACTCATCGAAATGTCAACACGAAACCAAATGGGACAATACTTACCTTGGTGTGACTTGTTCTTCGCTTCGAAATAGCTCTCGTGCGATTGCGACGGCAAAACGGTGCCAAGAGGTCTTCATGGCAACAACTAAGTCACAGCAGCAGCTTCCTCTTCTTCACTTCCCTTCCAACTTGATGAAGCTCCAATGAAGGATGGGTTGATGGTCCAATGTTGCTCGGTCTGTACTTGGTGAGCTCTCGGCCTGACAGTAGCTGCTCGGCAGCAGCTTACACAACGACAGTTCACGGCAACAGCACACGGCAGCAGCTCACAACTTCAGCTCCTCACTCGGTTTATGGTCCTTGATTGCCCACGAGCTGCACATACACACCTAACAGATCACGGTTTGGATGGGCTTCTCTTAGCTCCTCTTAGCTCAAGGATTGAAGATGAATTTATTGGGTTCAGCTCTTACCTTTCTCTTGCTTGCATGCACGGGCTGATACTCTTGGATCTGCCCTTACATGTACTCAGCTTTGCTTCAGATCTAAACTTCTCCTTCAGCTTTGCTTCATCTTGGTCTGATAACAGCTGCTCGTTCCTCTCTCAGTCTGCACAGCTCTCTCAATTTCTCTCCTTCTCTCATTCACTCTCTCGTTCTGTATCTCTCTCCATCTCAATCTCTCACTCTCGATTTTGAAAGCAAAGGGGAACCAAATGACTTTGAAAAACAAAAATGGAGACTCTCTCTTGGTTTCTCTCTCAATTCCTCTATATGGGAAGGATCTCGATTTTAGCTTGAGAATGGGTGACCGACTTCAACTTGTCTTTTAATGTGAATTGTGACCCAATGAGAAACATTAGTTTTTGCAATCCTTATTTGTTTCAATTTAAAATTTCAATTTTATATTATGCCATCAATTAATCATGCATGATCTCCACTTGTCATCCATCCACCAAACTAGCTCAACACTTGTCTTCATTCTTTTATACATACACGAAACGTGTCTGCCATTCATCAATTTATTTTCTTTATCTCTTCCATGCATTCTCCCATTTTGATTCCAAGCTCGAATCCATTTTCGTCTATCCTTCCGGGTAATCCGCTTACGACTTGATTTCGTCTTCGAAATTATTTTAATATTTCTAAAATAAATATTTCGAATATTTCTGGACTCGAGAATTATGTTTTTCCGATCGAAAATACGATCCATCAGAAAAATAATTCGTTCTCCGACGAACGAGGTTTTGGGTTTTAGCCATGCAACAATACTTCCTATAGCTTCATTAAGGATTTCATATTCATCCATTGGTCTGCATGCTTTCATATCTTCTACTATTGCAACAACTCAAACTTTCCAATAATTGCTTCCAAATGGCATGTGGTGCACTTGGGCTTTAGGATTCGTTGATGAAATCCTTTCTTCTGTAGCAACTTGATCTTCTACATTATTTTATGGATACCAATGTAATAATTGACGTCGTGCATTTTTAAGATGTGCACTTCCTTATGTTAGAGGAACACTCCCCTATTGTGACTACAAAAAAAAAAAAAAGGTAAAATGTCAATAATAGTATAAATATTCTTTATTTTAAAAAAAGTAATATATAAGACAAATCTTAATATGACGAGTGTATCATTAAGATGGAGTACAAGCATGAGAAGCTTCTACATCGTCCAATCCACATTAAATTAGTAACTTCAGAAGACAATAATATTGTTAGTGAGAAGATAACAATAGAATTATGCTATATAATGAAATGCATAAATAAATAAACTCTTATTACTTGGTCATTTTGTTTCATTACTGTAGCCACCATCTCTCGAAGTTTTGTTAATTTATCATTTTTTTCTTTCAACTTTGCCTAAAGTATTTTCTCCTCTTGTCCGAATTGAAGTTGAGCATCTACTTGTGATGGTGTTACTCCTAACCCAAGGCCACTCATTTGGCCACGTTTATCTCATCCTAAAATCCTTGCAATGGAATCTTCATTTATATTGTCATCAATTGGAATATTTTGTGTTTGTGCAATTTATCAATTTTATCCTAAAATTATGGGCAAAATAAGTTAATAAGTTTTAAAAGAAAAGGTAAAAAAAAAAAAAAATTAAAATTGAATACAACTGTAAAATTCAGAATTTTCTCTTTTTATGAGAAATAAAAATTTTTCTGATGAATAATATTTTTAGTTGAATAGTGATCGGATGAATACTACTTTTTGGAAAACGGATCTCGAAAAGTGAAATTCCTAAAATAAGTAATAAGGTCTAAAGAAAGTGAAGCGGATAAAAAATGAGCTTGTCCGAGTAGATTTTAAGAGTTCTGAAGAGTTTTGGACAAAAATACTCTTTTTGGAGAATAATGGGTATTGATGATTTTACACACATTTGAATTTTTTTTAAGTATAAAATTGAGAGATCAAATACTCAATTAAAGTACTATATGGTCAATTGGATGATAGAATAACCATGAAATATTTTTGAAAATGATTTAGGCATGAATGAGAATTAAATTTATTAAAGGGTAAAGTGGACATATTCAAATTCAAGCACACATGGATTATATGTGAGTATTGCATGGAATAAAAACTAGAAGTAGAATCCATGTGAACAAAATGAACCAATGAGAGAATGCCAATAGAAGTTACTATTTTAACTAATTAGTTGTTATGTAAGTTACTATTTTAACTAATTAGTTGTCACGTAATTAAAATTTGTGGGATTTAATTAGTTTAATGATTATTTAGTTTATAGACCAATTATATGTCATTATTTGTAACTAAGAACTTATTTAACATTATAGAAATAATTCAAGGGCATTTTGGTCATTTAATGGGAGGCCTATATAAAGTGAATTTTGCATATATTGATAAGAAAAATTGAAAGAAAATTGAGAGAGAGGGAAGAGAGCATTTAGCCAAGAATAAGAAGAAGAAGAACAAGAAAGCTTCGATAATATTTGGATGCCAAACTCCATTCATCTTCATTAAATGTGTGTTAGGATGAAACTCGAGTAAAGAAAGTGAAGAGATAGTGGTAAGTAAGTTGAATTTCTATGGTGTTTTGGTGATTTCTTGGATGTATGATAACTTAATGAGTTTATGTAATTTTTGTTTGGAAGTAAATTACTTTATGTTCCATCGTGGAATTGAAACGAAGTCTAAAAGAAGCAATTAGGTAAAGAAGTGATTAAGGTATGTATTCTAATGTTTTATGTAATTTTGCAAATAAACTTAAATTAAGTTGGTATTAGGGCATTAGATGATTATTGGTGTGATTTTAATGTCCTTGGTGGTTATGAAAATGAAAGAATTAGGTTAGATACCTTATGTGCAAAATTCCGTCAAGATGACATTTTGGTGTTCAAGTGGAAATTTAATCACTTTAATGTGTTTTTATGAGGTTATGCATGTAGTTAAATAAATTTGCACAAAGAAAATGAAAAGAAAAGAATGCTATGATGTTACCATAAGTTTATGCCAAGTATGTGAATTATGATGTATGTAGTATTTTAAATTCAATTTGGGTGGATAAGGATAATTGGCATTTATTTCACATAATTAGGATGATGAATTCTAAATTAGAATGTGTCTTGTAGGTGAAAAGGAAGCAAAAGAATCAAGGAAGAATTTTTGAAGATCATTATAGTCAATTTGAGGCAAAGTGAGTATAAAATTATTTTTTAAAAAATGCTAAATACATTTTTAGTATACTTTAAACTGCTTTTATAAATGTTAAAGTATCTTGAAATTAAAATGAATTTTATTAAAGATGTTAGTTTATAAATATCTTTACATATCCATTTAAAGAAAATATTTATAGTATAAATTTATCTAAGCAATATATATTTTTATGCTTCTGGCAACAATTTGAAGTAATATGTCTTTATGTTAGATTATTTTTAGTATAAGAACTAAATTGTAAGGACCCGCCTTGGATTCCTTTATTGGACCTGATGGGAGTCCTTATAGAGTAGCCCGACGGAACTCAATCGAACCCTCACTTTGGCTCGAAAGGGTCCCATGGAGGTACTCATCTCAATTTAAAACTCTTTCCACATGAAAATAAATAAAACATTTTCTTTTAGGATAAATTGTAAAACTGAGTTATAAAAATTTCGACAGCATAACGGTTGCTTTTTGAGCATGCCACCACCCAGCAAATTTAAAGAAAACACTTTTATGGTATGCATCTTTCTCAACTTCCAGGCTTCCGACCCCCATTTTCACAATCAAACGCAAACATGCTTTCAATTCAAAATAAACTTGAAAATAAATTCATTTACATAAATTCATCATTTACACTCAAAACTAAATTTACAAATGAAAATTCTCAAAAGATTTATAAACATTTCAAAAGAAGCAATTACAACATCTATATCAAAATGTGAAACGTGATGCATGCTCAAAATTTTCAAAAGAATTATACAAGTACAGTAGTTTCGTGTTTACACTCACCTACACATCCGATGGAGCTGCATCTGAATGCTGGCTCGTTCCTGCACCTGAGAAGGATTTTTCAGAAAACATAAAAATTGAGTGGTGAGTATAATACTCAGTGAGTGGGTAAAATTTTCAAACAATAATTTACTTTCTAAAATATATTAATATCCTCCTAAATAGTTTTAGAAAATTAACGATTTCTCACTAAACTTTATAAAACTGAAAAATTAATATAAATAAATATAACTTTTCTTGAAATTTATTAATAACTTTAGTAAAGCGTAAAATACATTGTTTTCTAAAATTCTTTTATTTCTAAACTTCGCGTTGAATGTAGTGCTCTTTTTTTATTTTTATTTTTTTTTCTTCGAAAACTAGCTAAGGTAACCTAGGGAAACTTGCTCTATCGTGACAGAATTTTTCATTACCACTAGAGCTCTGGAATAGTACCATGTGTAGTCGTCGAGGTGGAAAACTCTGGGGTCATAATTCCCTCCCAACCTTAGACAGATCTACACTATCATATATGTGCAGAGAGCGACTCACTGACTCAATCCCCTAGTTAGTAACTCTCCCAACTATCTTGCCGTACACGCTGAGGTATTTCGACCGGGTATACTAAGGATTAGGGTAAAACTTGCCTTGATAAATTCTTTTACTTTACTAAAGAATTCTTAACCACACTAGACATAAAAATAATTCAACTTAACTAGGAAATCTTCAGGAAATCTTCATTTTTCAATGCATAATTCTCAATTGAAAATGCTATCTTTTTGAGGCGAAAGTTTAAATATTTACAAGTATTCTCAACATATAATTCGCTTTAATTCTAAATTATCTCTACATTTATAATATAAATCTAAAAACTTACTTGCATCATAAAATAAAATAATCGCATGCTAAAACTTTTAATACTAAAATTCACACTTACAAATATAAATCTTTAAACAATAAATCACATAAAAACTTTAAAAACAACCACACTCACAACTTGATTTCAACTAGTGCACCACTCTTCCGAACCGTTCTTTTGCTTTTCTTAATCCGAACCTCTCCTACACTTAATATAACATAATTTCCATTTAGAACTTATTCAATTATGTGCATATATATATATATATATATATATTAAAACTCATCAAGATAATTGAACAACCACTTGAACACCAATTACACCCCTTAGCCGAATTACCTAGCACATCCATCCAACCATTTTCTTTTCAATTTTTTGACTTATATCATTTTAAATTCATGTTATACATCAACTAAATTCATCAAATGATAAAAATCAAGTCATATGAATAAATTTCCTACTTTGATTGAATACTAACCACCAAATACAAACTTTTTATTTTCATTCCAATGATCCATATCAACTTAAAATTATGTCAAATATCCATTAATTTCATCAAATATTAAAATCCACTCAATCACCTAACTAAACTAGCTTGGCTGAATTCACCCCTAATGCATCCCATATATTTTCTTCAATTTTAAGCTCATCAAACACCTTAAAAACACATCATAATCCATCTAATATCATAATAACAACTCAAATGAAATTTTCAACAAAAATTCACACAAAGACTAACATTGACTTACTAATTTGCTTGACAACTTACTTGCTTTGTGTTCTCTTTCAAACCTAAGAATTTCTACTTCAAAATACACCCAAAAATATCATCAATCCATTAAGCCATCATTCACCCCAAACTAATCATCAAAATCATCATAAAAACCAACAAAACTTACCTATTTTCTCTACCTTTTTGTTAATCTTCTCTCTAACACCTTGGTTTATTTTTAGCTTGAAAAATGGGATCAAACCCATTTGATTTCTTCTCTCATTGCTACCGAATAGTGGACTGCACACACACAAAATTTGTCTCTTTGGTTGTTGTCCAAAATGGTGAAGAAAAAATCCGTCAATTCACTTTTTATATTTCTCAAATTGTTTGACTAAAATACCCCTTATATTTAGTTAACTTTACTTAATTACCCTTGATCATATCTCATATCCATTTATTTATCTAAGGGTAATTGAGTCAATTGGTCAATAAATTATTCAAAATTTTCTAATGCATGACAACTCATTTCTATTATTTCCATAATTAATATAATTTTATCACTCTCTCATTGGATAATTTCACTTGACATGGATTGTGCTTCTTGTTCAAGTTCTTTTCATCTGATCACTCCATCCAAATCCATGTATACTTAAATGAAATATCCATTTTGCCCTTTTAATAAAATTAATCCTCAATAGTACAAAAATAAATTTAAAAAATATTCTATGGTCATCCTATCATCAAATTGACCATATAATACTCTAATTGGATATAATGATAGACCCCGATCCTAGTGTTCTCAAAGAATTCATTTTCGACGATCAGATAAAGAATAAAAAGTCTAGAAATAATGCAAGAGGTCCGGTTAGAATTCGATTATATTTATAAGGCCCTGAGTATCGTGTTAGGAAGAAATGAGAATTTTCAGTTAATAGTATTCGGATCCAGATAAATAATATTTTGTTTTTAAAAAGATTCAAAAGTTTGTGTTTAAGATCGAATTTGGACCCGGTTATATTTTTTAGGGTCATGAATTTAGATTCAATGGGAAACAAAAGTTTTTGGTGAATAATATTTTCGGTCGGAAATTTTTGAATGAATAGTAAAATTTTTGAAAATTGACCTTAAGGGTCGAAAAGGTCTGAAAATAGTATGAGAGTATAGAGAAACAGAAACGGATCAAAAAGAAGACCATTTGAATCAGTTTTAAGCGATCCGAAGAAAATTACGATATTACCATTTTGAGAGATTAATAGGTTTTAATGAGTTCAAATCCAATTGAATTTTTTTCGAAGCATGAGACTGATAAATAAGACGCCCAATTAGAGTATTTCATGGTCAATTTGAAGATTAGATGACCATGGAATATTTTCATAATATTTTTCGATCAAAGTGAAATTATATCATAAAAATGGCAAAATGGACATTTTAAGTTAAGTATTCATGGATCAAGCATGAGAATGATATGCAGAAGTTTCAAGGAGTGTAACCCAAGTGAATGAGAATGAGTTAACGAGAATGAGTGTAAAAATTGAGTTTTTAAGCTATAGATACGTATAAAAAGATATCGGTTGATTCGATCAGATTTCGGTTAGGAACATTTCCTTTATCAAGTATATATGAGAGGTATTAGACCTAAATTGAAGTTTATAAAGTCGAATTGACCATAAGATATGTGTAGAATATTTGTGGAATATTTTTCAGAAGGATTATGTATTGATATTGAAATGAGAATTCACCAAGTGTAAGCCCTCACCTAGATTTATTATTTTATGGTATTAGAAATCTTCGAATTGAGTTACGGTCGAATCATATGCCTCCAATAGTGTTATTTGAGGCTTATTATATTTTCATATCGTAAGTCGGATATCGTTTGACTGACCCCGGTATAATTACAAAGTGATTAGGCGAGATTTACGTGTTAATCAAGCAAGGTGAGCTCACGGAATTCAACCAATGAAAAATGAGATAAGTGATTTAAAAAGTAATGGCTATGGATGTGCCACGTGTCATCCATGGATTGGTTGGAAAAATAAATGGATGAAAATAAGACAAGTGGACCAATAGAATATAAAATGATTTATTTTTGGGCACTAGTGAGATTAGTGAAAGTTTGAGGTGATTAAATGAGATTTTCTTGAGGGACTTTATAGTAAATGAGCATTAAAATATTTATAAATAAATTTTGTCTCATTTGAGACATTTTTGACGTGAAAATAGAGAGAAAAGAGAGTGAATCGGGTGAGAGGAGAGAGAAGCCGAGAGTTGCCGAGAGAGAAGTTCACGTGCGCGAAAGAGAGAGAGAGAGAAAGAGAAGGAGATCCGATCCGATTTTCGACTCGGTTTCTTCACGAAAGTTGTTCCTTGTCATCTCCTCTACCTAACCCAACAAATTTGAAGCAAAACGGTTGCCTATTTGGTGAGTTATTTCAGTTTAAAGATTGATATTTATATGAAACCCATTTTTTTTCTTTTGTTTGTTTTCGAATAAGAGATTAGGGATAATAAGAGGGATATGTGAGGATGATTTTGGTATGATTTTAGAGTGATTTGGTGGAAGAAAAACAGATAAAACGAGAGAGGGAAGTCGTAGAGAAAAATGGGTTTTTTATGGAATTTGATTATGTTTTCGATTCTAAGGCATTAGATTGATGTTTTAGAGGTTAGGAAATAATCTTTTGAAGTTAGATTTCGAAAACGAAAAGTTTAGGATCTATTTCGGAGCTAAACGGACGAATTGAAGGATGGTTTCTAAAAACTTTCGAAATGCGTTCGTTTAACATTCGAAACAGTTTATTTAATTATAGTTGGGTGTTAGAACACTAGAGGATTGATTTTTGAAGTTGTCGAAAGTCCGGAGCGAAAAATGGTTTTCGTTAGTAAGCGAATCCGGTTGAATTTAGTTCCGAGTTTTTGACGATGAGATTAAGTATTCTGAGGTATTTCTAGGAAAGAATAAGTAGAATTCATGTAGAGAAAACAGATTTCGAAAACCCCGGTTGAATAGAAATTGATATCCAAAAGTTTAGGCTCTAAAGGATATAAATAGAGATAATAGGATTTTTATTGATTTTGAATATTATTTGAATGAGTTAAGTGACCCTAAATGGATATTTGATGTTTTAGGGTAAAAGCGGAGACTTCCGGAGGCATACGGAGGAGAATCGGATTTTATCCGAGGATGTGTAGTGAGTGAAATTACAAGTTTTTATTTATATTGTCTTAAAATTTATTTTAAAGTTAAAAGAATTTATTATAAATAGTTATTTATTTATTAATTGAATTTATATTATAATTCTAGCATAAAGATTTTAGTTTATTATTTATGTATATGATAATGTGTTAGAATTAAAGATTTTAGGCTTACTGCCTTGAGATTTAGAATATTTTAGTGTATTAAGAAAAAGAAATTTTAATAGTCTATGGTTTACCCTAGCCACAGTTTAGTACCCGGCCGAATACTCTATACGTGATACGGTAGGTGAGAGGAAGTCAGTCAGTGAGATTTGAGTCTAGTCGACTCATGTGTGAGCGAGGTATAAGTGATCCGTATGCACGTATAAGGTAGTGTAGCCGGTCCGCAGCGTGGGCCCGCTTTCGGCGACTACACATGGTAGATCCCCCACTCCTAGTGGTTAGCTAGATTTTATATGCTACCACGCCAGGAGTAGATATTTCCTGGGTTACCATTCAGGCGAGCACCAGAAAAGATTTTAAGAAAAGATTTTTAAGAAAAGAGTTTAAGAAAAGATTTCAGAAAGTTTTAGAAAGAAATTTAAAACGAGATTTAAAAGCAATTTTTCCCACTCTTAGTGGTTAGCTAGAGTTTATATGCTACCACGTCAGGAGTAGATATTCTCTGGGTTACCATTCAGATGAGCACTAGAAAAGATTTTAAGAAAATACTTTTAAGAAAATAGTTTAAGAAAAGATTTCATAAAGTTTTAAAAAGAAATTTAGAACGAGATTCAAAAGCAGTTTTAAATGAGTTTTAGAAAGTATTTTAGAAAAATACTTTAGTTTTATTAAACTGTTTTTGGGAGAAATTTAAGTGTAGAAATGAGTTTTAGTTTAAAAGTTACTACCACTCACTGAGTTATACTCACGTTTTTCTTTAAATGTTTTTTTCAAAAAATTCTCTCACAAATACAGGAGCTAGTCATCCAGCCGACGAGGTTCAGTCAGACGTGCAGGCGGACGTATAGGATGATACCTAATACATGTATATATGGTGTTATTTTGATCATGTATATGTTTATATATAGTTGTAAGTATTTTAAAGAAATCGTGGATGTATTAGTTAAAAATGTTTTATTAAAGTTTTATATGAATCAGTTTTCTGATTTTAATTATTTGGTTGTGATTGTGTTGTGAAAAATGAGCCGGAGGCTTTGGAAGTTGAGAAATGAATTTCATAGAAGTATTTCTATAAACTGTATTTGAAACTTGCAGGGTGGCATAGTTTAGAAAACAGATGGCATGCTGCTGGATTTTCAATAGAAAAGCGAAAAATTTGTACCCCTGCCACCTAGTAAACGAGTTTAAAAAGAAGTTTAAAGAAAGTTTCGGTGCTCTGACGGGAATTCTTCGGACCAAAGTTAGGGTTCGTTGGAGTTCTGACAGAGTGCTACGGGGTCTTTTTCGGGTCCAGAGGAGGGATTCGGGAAGGGTTCCGTCATATAAAACATCTCAATTTCATGCTTTGAAAAAATTTCAAATGGGAATCACTAATATCCATTATTCGCTAGAAAGGGCGTTATTGTAAATTACTTTCGGATCGCTCAAAACTTATTCAAATGAACTTATTTTTAATCTATTTTAGTTTCTAATAACTCTAATTTCTATTCTGAGACTTCTGATGTCCACATCCGAAAACATTATTCACCCGAAAAAATTATTTTACGTGAAAATGAGACCTAGGGTTCTACATAAATTTTTAAAGTATAATGGAAGAAAGTTTTCAAAGTCAATGGTTAACCTATTCCCCACAATATGAGTGAGAACCGGCCGAAGTACCTTACGTACGTATGACATGTCAATAGGGGATGTATCACTAACTGTGGGGGAATTAAGTCTGTCGTGTCGCCCTCTGTACGATTTTAAGATACTATGGTTGATACCCTACACAAAGTAAGGTAATGTTTCGCAACGTAGTGGTTTATAACTGAGATAGATCATCCCCACCACCTATGATCTAACACAACTGAGATAGATCGTCCCCACCACCTATGATCTAACACCGGTTGGTGTGATATGATTTCCTTGAGGTCTATTGGATACATGTTTCATAAATAATGCTATTCTTTTTGTACTTATATTCATGTTTTGGATGGATTTTAATGATGTATGCATTTATATTTTCAAATAGATTTATATCAATGTATATGCAAAATTGTGAGTTTTATAATTTGAATAAAGCTGATGGGACCTGACTCAAATTTTCTATTTCGAAACTCAAGCGATCCAGCCTGGCACCTTACGGAACCCTTCTGGACTTTAGCTAACAAGACCAAAAAAACTTCGTGGAGCAAACCCTTAAATTTGATAATTACTAAACATATAAATTATAAATCTTAAAACTTCTTTTTTCTAAAATTAAAGTTTTCCCAAAAAAATTTCGACAACACAATGATTATTTTTCAACATTTTCCATTTTTTCAAATCACCTGAAAACAATTTATAAACATTTCAAAAATCCATCCATTTTCTTCACTTCTAATTTGGACATTCGGCTTATCTTAATCACAACTTAGCCGTAATTAAATTATTTAAACAAAAATCATTTCAACTTTGAAAATATATTTTCATGTAGACAAATCAAAAGCATTTACACATAAATAAGATATTTACATCATGCATGTAAAATAATCATCTAATAATTAGTTTACATTGACATGACACATCATTACAAATGTAACAAGTTATCAAAGCTCATTTACAACCAAAAATATAAACATGTATATGATTTCGTCCTAAACAAAATGTGCATAACTATGATTTCATAGAAGCATCGATCATCTTCAGCCCACCTAGTCTGAATTAGGAAAACGAGCACCCTGATCACTCGTCCTTACACTTAGAGAGTTTTTTTTTTTTTTTAACATCAAACCAAATAAAAGTGAGCTAAAAAAGCTCAGTGAGCATTTATAGTTTTTTCTATTTAAATTATTTCTTTTAAAATCTATCTCCCAAAAACATTTAAAAGAATTTCATATTTCTTAAACATTTTTATTTTTGAAACCGTACTTCTACAAATTTGATAAGTGATTTTAAAAACTCGTAGTCGTACATAAAATATGATAAGATTTTGTACTAAAATAGAATCATAAAATGCTAAATATTATATAAACTTTCGATGAGTAGCTAAAACATTGTTTTTCTAAAATCCACATGATGTGCTTTTCTTTCTAAAACTGTACTAATAGAAACCTAAAGAAGCTACAATCACATGGCGATTAGTCCAGCATTGTATAATATGAGGTCACGTGATGTAATTACTAGCAGCGCACATCGAGACAAACTACAAAGACATTTCACTACTACACAACAAAATTCAATCATAGCATACGTAGAGCAAGATAATATCTTACACGTGTAGAGGGTGATACAATAGACATGACAGACTCAATCCCTCTGATGTTAATAATATGACCTCCTAGTACTTACCGTACATATATAGAGTATACCAATCGGATCTGAATCTATAAGTTTATAAATTTGAGTAAGCTGTTAACCTTTGAAACCTTTCTTCTCATATAATTCAAAGTTTAATTTCTCATTCTATAAGCATGAACATATAAAAACATCTTATATGGATTCTTACTAAAGCATAAAATGCTCATTATTTCTATAATTTCATGCATAAAATGTTTCTTTTCAAACTAAAACATAAAAGTATTCATAAACTAGCATACTTGAAGGAAACTTACAAAAATACTTTAAAAGTAGATAAAAATACATTTAACATTTATAAAATATTTTTACACTCACTTGGCTTCCAATCATTAGAATACTCTTTAACAACTCTCCCTTGATTCCTTTGCTTCATTTTTCACCTACAATACACATTCTAACTTAGAATCCATCACCAAATCATTTGAAACCAATACTAATTCACTCAATTTGCATTCTAACTATCATGTCCTTCATCTTGGCCAATCACGCCACTTTACACTTATGCATTATTCTTTGCGTTTTTCCATGCATTAATCATCTTAATTTCATCTCAATATCATCCTAATTTATTTATATGACAAAAACATAAGGTGTACTCCAAACTTTCATGCTTGGTTGAATTACATAACAATCTAATCCAAACATTTTCTTTTCATTTTCTTGATGCACATCATCTTAGAATCATGTAAAACCTCATATGAGTATGTCAAAACATTAAAATCCATTCATGTGAATTCAAACCCTAGCTTGGCCGAATTACACATCATGACATCCAACATCATTCTTTCACTTTCATGACCATCAAACACATTAAAATCAATCCAATCTCATGGGAATAAAACTAGTATCTTACGTAACATCAACTTAACTTTCAATCAAAAAAATCATCTATACTAAAAAGCTTACAAACTTCTCTTGGATCACTAGCCTTGCTTTCACACCAACTTGAAGTCTCAAAGCTCTAAATTCATACATAAAAAACACAAATAATCTATTGAGACAATTAATCTAATGATTTACACAAATTAGTCATGAAAACTTGAATCTTATCACTTGAAATCAACTTGATATTGATAGATTTCACTCCTAGGCTTTTACACACCCTTGGTATAGCCTTAAAACACTCAAAAATGGCCTTAAAATGATTAGATATAGCCGTTGTATTTGGCTTTCCTTTCTTAACCGAGATCTCTTTTCCTCTCAAATGAATTGCCTTTTATTTTTCTAATTGGGTTCAACTTTATATAGCCTTTAACAATTGCCCTCAAACTAACCTTAATTTTGCAACTTTGCCATTGGTTAGGTTTGAAAGCTTTTGAATGGTTAAAATCTATTAACCAATTTAATTCTAACCAATTTCATTCTATTTCAGCCAAATGCTAACTAGTTAGTTAGGTTGTCTTCAAAATTATTCATATGCCATCCTTATCTCTACACACACATATCACTAACATATTTTCAAAATTCTCAAAATACCCTTACCATTATACTTTATTTACGTTCTTATCCTTTTCTAAAGAATTCTTTTATTTTCATTAATTGCCCGTCAAAATTCCTATAATTCCTATCTTATTTTTTCTAGAGTTCTCTTTCTTTTTCTTACATAACTTACACTTCAACAATTTTTATAATTCCATTTATAACCTTTCTAGAGAATTCCATTCCTTTTTTTTTTTTGACATGCTTAACCTTAGGTGAGTGTATTTAGAAATCCAATGGAATATGTTTAGAAGACAATTGGACTATACTAATTCTTGTATTCGAATTTATCTTTGGTCTATCGGAAAATCCTACTAGAACTTAGTTATACATCTGGATACTTTATAATCACTTTATTATTCCATAAATGAAGACATACTTATACAATAAATTGTATAGTACATATACAGTAATAAAATCGGGAGGGTATATTATAAATTCTCCCTCCCTTATAAAATTTTGTCTTTGAAATTTGCGTATCGTCTTTACTTAATATGCTTCTCATTCCAATAGTCGATTATCTGATGATTTTCTTTTCATTCTCCTAAATCATTCAAAATCATAGCTTATGACACCAATGCTATATTTTTTTCCTATAAATCTCATTCAATTATATCAAAATTCAAATATATTACTCCGTACTCAATTACAAGTCTAGTAAATATAAAGTTTTCCATTTGGAATATGTAACACCACACTTCTGCTCCGCAGCTCTGATATTCAACAGCTATGCACCCTTAGTAACACCACAAAATAAATTTACAATTTTTCACATATCTCAAGAATCATTATGAACCATATTCTACATTCCAGAATTTCAATTATCTAAAACTCCAAGTCATAAATATTTAAGGGCCTTATTTGTAATCCATGTCGTCATCTAATATTATAATTATAATTATCTCCAAGTAACTGTTAGGAGTATCCTAAGAGCTTGTGATTTGTAAATAATTAAATTAAATAATAAATAAAATATATTTATTTTATTCAATTATATGCATCTGTGAAATGTTTGCTTCATACAAATATCATATAATATCTATAGTTACTTATGTACTCTCAAAATAAGTATATAATTAATATAAAAGGGGATTTAGTTTGAGATCAATAATCTAAAGAGTTTGTAGAAAGTAAACAAAGCTGGGTACTTTACTTGTGGTAAATCTACAACTGCGATCCATTTTGTATTTGATACGATGATCTTATCCGGGATCGTTCATATGGTAACATGAAAATGGTGGCACTTTATATAATAGAGATTATATAGGACTAGACCATAATAAAATGAATTTCTTATTAATATCCGTTAAATAAAGAAATTCATATTTATCAACTAGATGACCATATATAGATTGATCTTAATCCTGAATGTTTTATGAACTCCTATTTATTGAGTCATATCTTTTGATTTACATGGGTGAGACTCTTATAGATTTAAGTTCAATGAGTTTCGTACTTTGGAGATGTTATTTAATAAGTGGCTGGGAAAATTCTATACAATAATGGAATCCACTCCTTCTTGCAAGAAGTAGATGAGTAGTTCCCTTAAGTGTTGATTCGTGTCTTGAACAGTAAGAGTGTTGGACTTTCTATTTGTAAATAAATGGAAAGATAAATTCATAAGTAGTTATGAATATATTATTCATTAAAGAATTAATGATACTTAACGGAATAAGAAATAATCAGAGAGGTATAACGGACTTTAATGACCTAGCTCTAATTATGAACTACTCGTGGAGGATCGAACCATATGAAATGATTAAATCGATGGACGCTGAAAATTCAGATTGTATAAAACATCTACATTTTTAAGAGTGCAATCTTAAGTTTTTAGTGGAATAACTTTAAGGTTAATAATAGT
The DNA here is from genome assembly GCA_022984855.1 of Dimocarpus longan. Classification (NCBI taxonomy): domain Eukaryota; kingdom Viridiplantae; phylum Streptophyta; class Magnoliopsida; order Sapindales; family Sapindaceae; genus Dimocarpus; species Dimocarpus longan. Next base: position 8,025,250 of record CM041021.1, read on the forward strand.
GAATTATTTAATTAAAGAGTTTACTTAATAATTTTGATATTATTGGAGCTCAAATTGTAGATCCATTTGGTCCCTTTGATAGCTCACAACCACATAAAAAACCAAAGTGAAGAATATAATTAGATTGTCCAATTATATGTGTACATACAATTTTATAAACATGTTCACGAATAAATTAAATAATTTGATTATTTAAATATAAATAATTATTTAATTATTTGTAGGGATTAAGAGTTCAATTTTAAATGGTATCATTAAATTATATATAATTTAGAATCATTTAATTTAATGAAAAATATTTTAATTAACGGAAATGGTAATTTAATTTAATTGGAATTAGATTCCATATTAAATTAGATTAAAAAAGTTTTAATTTAATAGGAATTAGATTTCATATTAAATTAAAAGTAAAGAGTTTTAAACCAATAAGAAATTTGATTCCATATTGGATTTGCATTAAGTTTTTCAATTTAATTAGGAAATTGTATTCCTTATTAAATTAGAAAACTCTAACTTACCATTATAAAAGGGTGTTTTATATTGGTAATAAAAGAGAGAGAAAAAGAGAGAATTTTTGACTACTTGAACCAAAAACTTCCTTCAATTAGAAACACCATATTACCCCATCTAAAAAGAAATTAAGAAAATTGTATTATTGATTTCTACATAATCATATTTTATAAAAAGATTTCGTGATTTAATTCTTCGAGATTGTCCCCAACACAGTTTCTTTTATAAAGAGTCATAGCAAGGAAGATCGGATGATGAAGAATCTGTAAATCAAAAGGGATCAATTCAATTTTATATAAGGTAAGATTTGATCTTATTAATCTAATTATTGAATTATTATTACTAGCATCGATCGGGCATATTTTTATTTGATTTTTTTTTTAAATCCACGTTTCCGCATTAAATTCAAAAATCAAATTTTCCTTCAATTGGTATCAGAGCCCCAGTTTCGCTAGTTTAATAATTGATTCAATAATTAGAAAATTCCATTTTGATTATTATTTGTCGTATGTTATAGAGTAGACACTAATTATTGATGTACATATTTTATTTTCCTTCAATTGGTATTAAAGCCCCGGTTTCGCTAGTTTAATAATTGATTCAATAATTAGTAAATTCTCTTTTGATTATTATTTGTTGTATGTTATAGAGTAGACACTAATTATTGATATACATATTTTATTTTCATGTTTGATTAATTGTATTTACATGGATTGATCTTTAATTGTATGGTTCTTTGACTAATTTAATTTGATTAAATTTGTAAACCGTTTGTGGAGATTTTTTCATTGTAAATTTATAGATTTAGGTTTTTATATTTTCTGTAAATTGCTGCGGAATTGGGCTGAAGTGTTGCTGCTGTTATGGGTGATAATTACGGTTGAAATCTGGCAGTTGCCTATGTGGTCAAATTACACTGGTTATGAACCAGTGTGTGCATTAGATGCACAAAGAAACAAACTTAAAAAAAAGGGCATGAGATGTGCAAACAAACAAAACGCGTATAAGATGCGCAAGCCAAAAAAAAAAAAAAAATTGGTGCTTTAAGCACCGACCAGGTTTGTGCCTTTTGCACAGACCTAGTGGTTTTGTCTTACACACCCCATGTGCAAAATGTATGCACACATTATGTGCATGCGATATGCACATTATGTGGATGCAGTTTTGTGCCACTTGGCACATCATTAAGAAAAAAAAAGGGCTGCTTCCATGGGATTTTTTGAGTTTTTGGGTTTATGTTTTGATTGTAAAATTATTAAAAATTATCCTATTGATTGCATTATTTTTCTTGGGTTCAAAAATCAAGAAATTGATTTCTAGCCCAATTCATTTGATGGATGTTTTTAATTATTAAATTAGATTTAATTTTGAGCCCAATAATGTCCATGAAGTCCTTGAAGATCTTGAAGACTACAAGTGAATGTCAAGGAATGCCTTGGTTAAATTTTGTAATATTAAAAATTAGTTTTAGGTTGTTAAAGTCAAAAAACTCGATCAATCACATGTTGTTTATTTAAATTATTTATCATGTGATGGTTGAATAATTTGTTAATAACATGTTCATGCATAAAATATATCATATAAGATAGAGAGTGCCTACTCATTGCATTATAACATGACATACATACATGTATTATTATTTATTTTTTCTGTTAAATAGTTTATTAGTTAAAGTAGAGATAATAATACATTGAACACCAATTACATAATTTGTTAGGATTTTAGTTGAAAATCCTAGGTTAACAAATTAGAAATATATGATTAGTTTTAATGTGATTAAAAACATATGTTTCAATAATTGATATTCATAATGTGATTAGATTTTAAGAGTTAAAATTGGGTAATTCACATTATTTTTAATCTAATTTAATTAAAGAGTTTAATTTATTTAGATTAGTAAACCAATTAGAAATATAGTTTTAATATGATTAAAAGATATATTTCATATAATTGGCTTATAATGTGAATTAGATTTGAAGAGTTAAAATTGGGTAATCTCTCATTAAATCTAATCTTCATAATTAAAGAGTTTAAATTATCTAGATTAGATCTTTTATAAATTTTTTAAGAGTTAAAAATTTGGTAATTATTGAGTGTTAATAGGATAATGATTCTAGTAACACACTAATTCCTAGTAACTTAGATTATAATTTTTAACCGTTAATAATCTAAATGAAGACTAGGAATAACAAGTAGAAAACCCTAATCCTAAAATAATGAGTGAGAGAAGGATATATGATAATATATCCTAAAGTCTTCATCATTAGTTCAATACCATGAGATTCAAATGGCGCCTCGAGACGGCTTTGTTTTCGTCCCCTTAAGGGTGGTGTCCATTTGGGTCAAAATCAAGGTTGACTTCCTAAAGGATAGGATTTGTGAATATATCTTGGGATTAACCTACCCTAAGGTTGGCAATTCTTAAGTTAAGTCCGAGAAATCTAAAATGATGGGTTACACTCATAAAAGAATTAATTAATTGGTAATTTAATTCTTTGATCGAAATAAACGGTAGTCAGATTATATAGAAATAAGAATTATTCTGTTATATTATTTGACTGAGATTTTCTCAATTTAACATACAAATATTTGACCTACCCTAAGGTGACATTTATTTGTGGCATGTTAGAATATCGTGATATAGTAATTTTTTTTTAGAGTATTTCTGATTCATTATTTGTCTATCATGCATCATGTTTAATTATATGTCAAAATCGATTGATATTCGTATGAATGCAATTTTGAATAAAATATTTTGTTTATTTATTTCAGCTATGCCATCACCTTTAATTACTATACTTGCCAATGATAAATTGAATGGGGATAACTATGTTAAATGAAAAAATAACATGAATGTCATTTTGTTCTGTGAAGACCTAAAGTTTGTCCTGATGGAGGAGCGTCCTCCTATGCCACCGACAAATGTTGCGCGTAATGTACGCGAAATCCACCAAAATTGGGTTAAGGCTAATGAAAAGGCCCGTTGCAACCTGTTAGTAGGAATGTCCGATGTGCTTGCTAAGAAGCATGAAACAATGACAATAGCATCTGAGATGATGCTATCATTACAAGGATTGTTTGGGCAACCTTCTGAGCAACAGCGACATTGACGGGACCCTTCCTGAATCTCTTATCTAGGCCCGAGAAAGACCCCATAGTACCTCGAAAGAATTCCCACGAACCTTATACTCAGCTCGAAGGAACCCTGTCAAGGCATCGAAAATCATTTAACTAGATATTTTAACGTCTTTACAAGGTAACGACGATAAAATTTTTTCGCTTTTTAATAAAAATTTCAGCAACATGCCGTTTGTTTTCTAAATTATGCCACCTGCAAGTTTCAAATATAGTTTATAAAAACACTTCTATGAAATCTATTTCTCAACTTCTGGAGCCTCCGGCTCCTTTCTCATAACTCAACCACAAACAAGTCAATAAATTTGAAAACTGGATTTCATAAAACGTTAATAAAATATTTTAACTAATGCATCCACTATTTCTTCAAAATATTTACACTATGTACATCAACATATATACATGATCAAAATAACAAAATATATACATGTAGTAGGTGTCGTCCTATATGTCCGCCTGTGCGTCTGACTGAACCTCATCGGTTGGACGACTAGTTCCTGCACCTGTGGGAGAATTTTTAAGAAAAACATTTAAAGAAAAACGTGAGTTTATACTCAGTGAGTGGTAGTAACTTTTAAACTAAAACTCATTTCTACACTTAAACTTCTCCCAAAAATAGTTTAATAAAACGAAAGTACTTTAGAAAAATACTTTCTAAAACTCAATTAAAACTACTTTTGAATCTCGTTCTAAATTTCTTTCTAAAACTTTCTGAAATCTTTTCTTAAAATCTTTTATGATGCTCGCCTAACTGGTAACCCAAGGAATATCTACTCCTGGCGTGGTAGTATATAAAATCTAGCTAACCACTAGGAGTGGGGATCTACCATGTGTAGTCGTCGAAAGTAGGCCCACGTTGTGGACCGACTACACTACCTTATACGTGCATACGGATCACTCATACCTCGCTCACACATGAGTCGACTAGACTCAAATCTCACTGATTAACTTCCTTTCATCTACCGTATCATGCATAGGATATTCGGCCGGATACTAAACTGGGGCTAGGGTAAACCATAGACTATTAACATTTTTTTTCTTAATACACTAAAATATTCTAAATCTCAAGACAGTAAGCCTAAAATCTTTAATTCTAGCACATCCTCATATAAATAAATAATAAATTAAAATCTTTATGCTAGAATTAAAATATAAATTCAATTAATAATGGAATAACTATGTATAATAAATTCTTTTAACTTTAGAATAAACTTTAAGACGATATAAATTTTAAAAACTTGTAGTTCCACTCACAACACGTCCTCGGATAAAATCCAAGCCTCTTCCGTATCCCTCCAAAAGTCTCCGTTTTTACCCTAAAACATCAAATATCCATTTAGAGTCACTTAATCATTCAAAAAACATTCAAAATCAACAAAAATCTAATTATCTCTATATATATACTTTAATGCCTAAACTTTCGGATCTCAATTTCTATTCAACCGAGGTTTTCGAAATCCGTTTTCTCTACATAAATTCTATTTATTCTTTCTTAGGAATACCTCAGTATACTCAATTTCATCGACGAAAACTCGGAATGAAAATCAACCTGATTTGCTTACTAACTAAAATCACTTTTCGTTCCGGATTTTCGACAACTTAAAAAATCAATCCTCTAGTGTTCTAACACCCAACTATGATTAAATAAATCGTTCCGAATGTTAAACAAACGCATTTTTAAGGGTTTTAAAAATCGCCCTTCAACTCGTCCGTTTAGCTCCAAAATATATCCTAAACTTTTCATTTTCGAAATCTAACTTCAAAAGATTATCTCCTAACCTCTAAAACATTCATCTAATACATTAGAATCGAAAACGGGATTAAATTCCATAAAAAAACCCATTTTTCTCCACGACTTTCCTCTCTCGTTTTATCTATTTTTCTTCCATCAAATCACTCCAAAATCATACCAAAATCATTCTCACATATCCCTCTTATCATCCCTAATCTCGGATTCAAAAATAAACAAAAGAAAAAAAAATGGGTTTCATATAAACATCAATCTTTAAATTGAAATAACTCACCAAATAGGTAACCGTTTTGCTTCAAATTTGTTGGGTTAGCTAGAGGAGATGGCGAGGAACAACTTTCGTGAAGAAATCACGGCGAAACTAGGACCAAATCTTTTTCCTCTTCTCTCTCTCTCTCGGCACACAAATCTCTTTTTTTTTTTTTTTCTTTTCTCTTACTCTCTGTTTTCTCTCTTCTCTCTCTCTTTTCTCTTTTAAATTGACGGCCACAAATGCCTCAAATGAGAAAATTAATATAAATATATATTTTATTGATCAATTACTAAAAGATCCCTCAAGAAAATCTCACTTTATTACCTCAAACTTTCACTAATTATATTAGTGCCCCAAAATCAATTTTATTGGTCTACTTGGTTCATTCTAGTCCACTTATTTTTTCAACCAATCCATGGATGACACGTGGCATAACCCTAGCCACTACTTTTCAAAAGCACTTATCTATTTTCTTATTGGTTGAATTCCGTGAGCTCACTTCGCTTGATTAACATGTAAATCTCGCCTAATCACTTTGTAATTGTATCAGGGTCAACCAAACGATATCCGACTTACGATACGAAAATATAATAAACTTCAAATAACACTACTGGAGGCCTACGATTTGACCGTAATTTAATTCGAATATTTCTAGAATCATAAAATAATAAATCTGGGTGAAAATTTAATCTAAACGCAATTTAATATACTATTCAATCCGAAAAATATTCTGAAAATATTTCACGGTTATCTAAACTTTAAATTGACGATGAAATGCTCTAATTAGGTCCCTTACCTCTCAATCCTATACTTCGTGAAATTTTTAAATAGAGTTTAGGTCACGAAAACTCAATATTCGAAAAATAGTACAATTTGCCCGGAATCTTTCGAATCTCCTGAAACATAATCAAACGGATTCTGTTTCATTTCATTTCAGTTCCCTCAAGGTCCATGACCTATTTCGGACATTTTTGGCTCTTAGGGCTCTTTTCTTAAAATCACTATTCATCCAAAAATGTTTCCATCTGAAAATACTATTCATCCAAAGTTTTCATTTTTTGCCAAAACAAACTCTAAAAATTTTCTATACCCTAATCGAGTCTTAAATCATTCTTTGGCCCTATTTTTGGATCAATATTCCTTATCCTACTCAGGTAAATGGAATATAATAGAAAATCAGGTTCGGGATCTATCAATTCACCCCTCCTTATAAAAATTTCATCCTCGAAATTTAAATAACATATCTGAATAAAAAGGATGAGGGTATTGCCTTCGCATCTGCTCCTCAGGCTCCAATGTTGCCTCTTCCACTGAGTGATTCCTCCACAGGACTTTTACCAATGGAACAGTCTTACTGCGAAGAGCCTGATCCCTCCTATCTACAATTTGAACTGAACCCTGTTTATAGGTTAGGTTATCTCTCAATTCCACTGGCTGCTTTGACAATACATGTGAAGGATCTGACATATATTTATCTTTCAATTCCATTGGCTGCTCTGACAATACATGTGAAGGATCTGATATATATTTGCGAAGCATCGAGACGTGGAATACATCGTGAATCCTGGATAACTCTGGTGGTAACTCCAGACGATAAGCCACATCTCCAACTCTATCAATCACCTCATAAGGACTAATATATCGTGGACTAAGCTTTCCACGTCTACCAAATCTAATGATCCCTTTCCACGGTGATATCTTCAGAAATACCTTATCCTCTACCTAAAACTTCAAGTCTCTTCTTCTATTTTCTGTATAGCTTTTCTAACCATCCTGAGCGATTTTCAGTCTGTCCTGAATAATCCTGATCTTATCTGTAGTCATCTGAACAAGCTCAGGCCCTAATAATCTCCTCTCGCCCACTTCATCCCAACTTAATGGCGTCTTACACCGTCTTTCATATAAAGCCTCATATGGTGCCATACCAATACTAGCTTGATAACTATTATTGTAGGCGAACTCGATCAGTGGCATATGAGTATCCCAACTCCCGCAAAACTCCATCACACAACATCTCAGCATATCCTTTAAAGTCTGGATAGTGCGCTCAGACTGTCCGTCTGTTTGTGGATGAAATGTTGTACTAAAATGTAATCAAGTGCCTAAGGCTCTCTATAAACTAGGCCAAAATCAAGATGTAAATCTAGGATCCCTGTCAGAAACAATAGAAACTGGAGCTCCATGAAGTCTGATAATCTCATCAACATACAATCTGGCTAGTCTATCTAGGGAATAAATACTGTAGATGGGTAGAAAATGAGCTGACTTCGTAAGACGATCAACTATTACCCATATACCGTCATACCCACTCTGACTACGCGGAAATCCAACCACAAAGTCCATGGTGATATACTCCCATTTCCATTCTGGAATAGGGAGAGGCTGAGATAATCCTGTTGGTCTCTAGTGCTCTGCTTTAACCTGTTGGCATATCAGACACTTAGATACATACTCAGCTATCTCTCTCTTCATACCTTTCCATCAGAAATGCTCTTTTAAGGTATGGTACATCTTCTTACTACTAGGATGCATCGCATAAGCTGAAGAATGGGTCGCATCCAATATCTCTCTTTTAAGATCCGCCAGGTCTGGAACACACAATCTCTGTCCCATCATTAGTGTATCGTCATCTTTCACTGAGAAGTCCTAACCTCTACCCAACTCAACTCCTTGTCTGATCACGACCAACTGAGGATCCTGATCCTGAAACTCTTGGACCCGATCTGAGAGTACCGGTCTCACCTGAAATGTGGCTAGCAGTGTACCTGAATTCGAAGTCATCAATTGAACCCCTAAAGATCTCATATCTGTCAACAACGGATAATACCCTACTCTCAAATGTGCCACTGAGCTACTAGGCTGTCTACTTAGGGCATCAGCCACTACATTGGCTTTTCTTGGATGGTACTCTATAGAGCAATCATAGTATTTAATCAGTTCCAATCACCTTCTCTGCCTCATATTCAATTCTTTCTGCGTCAGTAAATACTGAAGGCTCTTGTGGTCTGTGAAAATCTGGTAAGAAACCCTATACAAATAGTATCTCCAAATCCTCAGTGCGAACACCACTGTTGCTAACTCCAAATCATGAGTTGTGGATAATTCTGCTCGTGCTTCTTCAACTGTCGAGATGCATATGCTATTACTTTTCCATTTTGCATCAAAACACACCCTAAGCCCTGTCTGGATGCATCACTGTATACCACGAATCCCTCTATCCCAGAAGGAAGTGTAAGAATGGGAGCTGTGGTCAACCGAGCCTTCAATTCGTCAAAACTCTACTGACAGGCCTCTGACCACTCAAATTTAATATCCTTTCTTGTGAAATTTCGTTAAAGGAATGACTATTTTGGAGAACCCCTCTATGAATTTCTTGTAATATCTTGCCAATCCCAAGAAACTCTTAACCTCTGTAACTGTGATTGGCTGTTTCCACTATAAAATAGCTTCAATTTTCTGGGGGTCAACACTGATCCCATTTGCGGATACCACATGCCCGAGAAAACAGATCTTGTCTGTGGGGTCCCTCACCGTCGTGTCAAGCTCGGGTCTTGGTCCCACTCAACGGTACTGTTCCAGTCAAGATGGTTTTTCTTTCGCCTCCCCCACCTCTCGAACCTGGCCCTTGACCCTTAAATCCAAATTCTTAGAGAGGTGAGTACCAATTGAGCTACCAGCTCAATTGGTACTCACCTCTCTAAGAATTTGGATTTAAGGGTCAAGGGCCAGGTTCGAGAGGTGGGGGAGGCGAAAGAAAAACCATCTTGACTGGAACAGTACCGTTGAGTGGGACCAAGACCCGAGCTTGACACGACGGTGAGGGACCCCACAATAAAAGGCGCCTTTTATTGTTGGGGTCCCTCACCGTCGTATCAACCTCGGGTCTCGGTCCCACTCAACGGTACTGTTATGGGAGGTCGCAACTCCCCTTTTCTTTCGCCTCCGTGAGAACTCGAACCCACAACCTCAAAGCGACTCTTATAGGTTTGGGAAGCATTCTCACTACCAATTGAGCTAGTAGCTCAATTGGTACACGTCTTGCTTCCCATTTGACTATATGGCCTTGGTCATGGGTTCGAGGGGTGTGGGAGGCGTATGAAATCCTTAAAGGCTAAGGGACAGTACCTGGACCGAAGGATGGGTGAGCCCATGCACCCAGGAAGGTCCCGGCCCAACATGGGGAGAGGATGGGTCGTTATATAAAAAGGCGCCTTTTATTGTGGGGTCCCTCACCGTCGTATCAACCTCGGGTCTCGGTCCCACTCAACGGTACTGTTATGGGCGATCGCAACACCCCTTTTCTTTCGCCTCCGCAGGTGCTCGAACCCACAACCTCAAAGCGACTCTTATAGGTTTGGGAAGCACACCTACTACCAATTGAGCTAGTAGCTCAATTGGTAGTAGGTGTGCTTCCCAAACCTATAAGAGTCGCTTTGAGGTTGTGGGTTCGAGCACCTGCGGAGGCGAAAGAAAAGGGGTGTTGCGACCGCCCATAACAGTACCGTTGAGTGGGATCGAGACCCGAGGTTGATACGACGGTGAGGGACCCCACATTGTCTAACCAAAATTGACATTTACTAAACTTGGCATACATCTGGCGATCCCTCAGGGTCTGTAAAACTGCGCTCAAGTGCTCAGCACGTGCTTCCCTACTACCCGAGTATACTAGAATATCATCGATGAATACTATTACAAACTTATCTAGAAAATCATGAAACACTCTATTCATCAAGTCCATAAATACTGCGGGTGCATTGGTTAGCCCGAAAGGCATAACCAAAAACTCATAGTGTCCATATCTAGTCCTGAAGGCAGTCTTGTGAGCATCTTCTAACTTAATCTTCAACTGATGGTATCCGGATCTCAGATCAATCTTCGAAAACACCTGAAGCTAATCAAATAGATCATCAATGTGAGGAAGTGGATATTGGTTCCATACCGTTACTTTATTCAACTCTCTGTAATCAATGCACAACCGCATACTACCATCTTTTTTCTTCACAAATAACACTCAGTCAAATAAAACTCTTATCCACTAACTCCTTCAACTGCACCTTCAGCTCTCTTAACTCAGTAGGTGCCATCTTGTAGGGTGCTATGACTTTAGGTGTTATCCCCGGAATCAAATTAATCTCAAACTCAGTCTTTCTATCTGGTGGCAACTTAGGAAGATCATCCGAGAATACATCTGTAAAGTCCCCAACCATGAGAATATCCTCTAATTTAGCCCCGGTCTTTGTAGTGTCAACCACATAAGCCAAATAACCTATGCACTGCTTCCTTAACATCTTCCTAGCTATCATAGCCGATATCATACACGAAGGAAGCATTTTGCGTTCACCCCTGAACACCACATCTGGTTCCTCTGGAGTACTAAATTTGACTTCCTTTCGGAAACAATCAACTGTGGCTCGATAAGAAGCTAACCAATCCATCTCCAGTATCACATCAAAATCATGAATATCCAGCAATATCAAACTAATGAGGAATGATCTGCCCTCAATCACAACCTAACCACCTCTGTATACCTTCTCAGCCACCAATGTATCTCCAGTAGGAGTAGCAACTATCACCCCACTCTCTAAGGGTTCTAAAGACAACTCTACCCTACTAGCAAAGCTCTCAGAGATGAAAGAATGTGTAGCCCTTGGGTCTATCAAAGCATGAGCATCTGATCTAAAAATCGAGACAGTACTTGTAACCACTTCTGGAGTGGTCTCTGCCTCCTGTTGGGTAACAGCAAACACCCTCACTTGTACTGGAGGTCTCCCTGACTGTCATCTGGCTGAGGTACCTCGATCCATACCTCTACCTGGCTATGTCGAAGTCCCTAGTCCTCTCCCCTGTGGACCTCCCCTACCTCTTGATTGCCCTATACTCAACTATGTCTGAGTCGCTGGTCTCGACTCACTAGTCTCTACTGCAATCTTCTGTGGGCAATCCCTCTTCAGATGTCCCTTCTGACCACAAAAGTAACACTTAGTGCTGCCAAAGTAACACTTTCCCCTATGCTGTCGACCACAAGTAGCACATGGAGGGATACTATTCTGGCCACTACCTCTGCCCTGAGAACCTAATGGCGGCCTCACTGATCCCTGACTAAATGTGGCTCCCTGACTCTGCTATCTGCCTGAAAACCCTCCAGATCTACATCTTATCTTGGGGTTCTTACTAGGTCCTCCTATTTGCCATCTCTAACTCTAGCCCCTCTTCTGCTGCTAAGCTATCTCTACCTGAACTGATCTCTCCACTCTTAAAGTTGCCTCTACTAATCTCCCATAATCCCTGTAATCTATAGCAGCTACATATGTCTTGATTCTGATGTTCAGGCCCTGAAGAAACTTGTGACACTTATTTGCTTCGTCCTCTACCATAAACGGTGCCACTTGGGATAGCTTTGTGAATTTCTTCTCGTACTCTTCTACCGTCATATTACCCTGAATCAGACGATAGAACTCATCAATCTTTGCATCCTTGTAGGCCTTGGGATAAAACTTCTCATTGAAATATTCTTTAAACTGGACCCATGTCAGTGGCTCTGTAACTCTCCTCCTGACTGAATCCCACCAATCTCTCGCGGAGGCTCACAGGAGAAATGAAGCAATCGAAACTCTCTAGGGATCTACGCACTCCATCTGATCAAGGACCCTCTCTACATTCTCTAGCCACTCTAATGCTGCATCTAGGCCCCCTAATCCGTCAAAACCCTCAGCGCCTAACTTCTTGGTCCTCTCTACAGTGGCGCCCGGTGCACGAGGTCTCATCCTTTGAATAATCTGGGCCAATCTCTCTATAGGATCAACTGCTGGCCCTGCCATTGTTGGCTCCTGCGGTATCTCTGGCTGACGCTCATTAACTGATTCATGAATGGGCTCCTCAGTTTCCGGTGTAGAAGTAGGTGTAACATGCTATCTCGACGTCTAGGTAATTTATTCAATGTTGATTAATGATAGAATTAATTATCTGTTCGGATCCGAAAACGTAAATGAATTTTTATGAAATTCCCGGATGGATCCGAGGATAAGTTTAAAATTTGAAATTATAAAATAAATTTAGAACGATCAGATTCGAATAATTATTCGAATGCGAATGAAGTTTCCGAATGTGAAAATGGATTATAATAAAATTTTCAGGTGGACCCGAAGTGATTTTAAAACGGAAAACAGAAATCTAAAAGTATGAAATGAAAGCAAAAAAAAAAAAAATGTGCATAGGAGATTATGCCTAATGCGACACATGTCAAGGAATGAGATAATGAGTGAATGGATGCAAGACAAGTGTCACAAAATTAAAGGTGGACCAATGAGTGATGAACAAGTGGTGAGCAAAGAATAAAATAAATTGATAAGTGGATGATGGATGATGATGTGGGCATGATATATGTGCAAAGCAAATAAATGAAGTAAAAAGATGACACACGGTCATCATTTGTGTTGGAAAACACAAAGATTAGAAAAGTCAAACATAAAAAACCAAAGTGAAACAAAACAAACAAAGGAAGAAGTTGAAACCGTGAGAAGCCATAAGTGAAGTCAAACAAGAAGTCATGGTCTCAATTGTTTTAGAAGCCAAAGTCGGTCACTTATCCATTTAAAACAAAAATCGAGTGTGAGAAGTTGAGAGAGAGTTAGCGTGAGAAAAGGAGAGCTTGAGAGAAGTTTGAGAAAGAAAGAGAGAACCCGTGAGATTGAGAGACGCAAAGTCAAACCCGAGACCATCACGTTGCGAAAAAGTGAAGCTCGAGCAGCAAGAAGGAGCAGTTCGGTGTGCAAGCTGCCCGAAAGCTCATCCAAACAGACCCGAGCATGAATCACCCTCACTTCTCCTTCCCATTAGGTTTTCAACAAGCTTGAGGGTGAGTTTTTGAATTTCAGCAGCTTGTATGTGTATTAGAGTGATGTTTTAATGTGATTTTAAAGCTTGTATGTCGTTGTTTGGATTGAAGGCAGCTCAGTTATGAGGAAGAATCAAAAACAGCGTGCATACATGTTAGTTTAAGCACTGTTTTTGAGATTTGGATAGCCATAAGGTAAACTGCTGCTAATGTGGAGTTTTGTGTGGTGTTGATGCTTGAGTTAATGAAAATTTTGATGGTTGGAGTTTTGTATAGGCTCGGTCAAAGAGGATTGCGTGGACAACCACTACATGTGATGTGTGGGCTGTTATGGGGCAGTTTTTGAGTTGAAAAAGTGTGAGGTAAGTTGTGTTTTCCGAGCGTCATTTCGTTGGAATAATTTGATTGTATTTAGGGAAGAAATTTGATGATAATATGCTTGAGATTTAGGATTAGAACCTCGTTAGTGCGGAGGTTTATTCGTTTGCGATTTTGATTTAATATTGAGTGTATTTGAATATTGATTTGGTTGTGAAAAATTTGTTAAATGGGCTATTAAAGTGCAGTTTAATGGGCTGTCAAAACATCGCTTAATAGGCTGTTAAAGCGTGCGTTAAGTGGCTGTCCAAAAAGATGCGTTGTGTGCTGTTTTCTGGACCGATATATATGCTGTTTTGTGAGTTGTAATATGCAGTTTTTATGGGCTGTTGGTACGCTGTCATAGGTGCTGTTTTTATGCTGTTATGACTACTGTATTACGAGCTGTTTTATGAGCCGTCAAGCTGCTATAATATGCTGTTTTTATGAGCTGTCATTGTGTTGTCATTGTGTGCCGTTATAGTGCTATCATCGTGCTGTGTTACGATGCTGTCATTGTGTTGTTATAGTGCCGTCATCGTGCAGTTATGATGCTGTCATTATGCTGTTTTTATGGGCTGTTAACATGCTGTTTTGGTTTAAAAATCATGGGCTGTTAACATGTTGAATGATGGCTGTTTTGATGCTGTCATGGTGCTGTTTTTATGGACAGTCATGAGCTGTCGTACAAGTTGTTTTTAGGTGCTGTTAAGGGATGTATTACGAGCTGTTAACGTGCTGTTTATTGGGGTTGTTATGATGCTGTTCTAGGAGCTGTTAAGGTGCTGTAAAAGCTGTTTCCATCGTGTCTCATGTGTTGTTTTGATGTCAAGGCTATCTTGGGTGATTTCGTGAGCTGTTTTGACATTATAAGAGCTATCTTCATTACGTAACAAGGGCTGTTTTGTGTTAAGCTATTTTGAATTGATTTTGTAGGCTATGTCGTCAATTATAAGCTGTTTCAAAGAGATATTATGCGCCGTTTTGCGTCGAAACTATTAGTATGAATGACATGTGCTGTTTTAATGTTTTAGTGTTAATTATGGTTTCGAATGATCAGTACGCACTGTGATGTGCGAGCTGTTTTAATGTTTTAGTGTTAATTATGGTTTCGAATGATCAGTACGCACTGTGATGTGCAAGCTGTTTGAGTAACATCCAGTGATGTTCGAAACCGTTTTGTAATATTTTATATAGTCATTGAAATTCGAAAACGAGTGCATTGTGCGAATGTGTTTATATATGGTTGATTATGCAATTGAAATATATATGACGTTACCAAAAGAGTTAACATTCAATGTATAGGCAATGCGAAGGAAATATCGAATAGTTTAATTTGTGAGCTTTGCAAAAAGGTATCAGGTAAGTGTCTTATCACTTACATCCATTTAGATTTGTATTTTGTTTTTTAACTATGCGAATTGTAATTAAATGAAATCAAAAAGATTTTCGAAATTCTAAAACTAAGTTTTGAATATATGATTTCCATATGGAAATCACAAAGTAAAGGAATTAAAATAAAGTCAATTCCAAATGTTTGAATCAAGAAAAGTTTTAAGAGTTAGAAAAGTAAGAGGTTTTGTGCTTTTTGCACTTAGAGAAAATAGTTTCAAGAACCATGTGTATACCCTTAGTTTTCTTATTATCTAGTGCTATATTGCGATAAAGAAATTCCACACGTAGTCGCCAAGGTTTGGTTTATGGGCACTATGATTGCAATGAAGAAATTCCGCACGTAGATGTCAAAATTATAGAATTGAGCAATATAATATGCGATGAAGAAATTCCGTATTTTAATTGTTCAAATTAAGATGGTTTCACACTACGATTGTGACGTAGTAAATTCCGCATCGTAGTGATCGAGATATTTTACTAGCTTCACATTTGGCGTATTGTGAAAACTGCCACGTGATGGTTCAAGTATATTAGGGGTATACATGTAATTATAGATAGAAAAGTTTTAAAAACCGAGAAATTATAACATACGAATAAATTATGAGTTGAATTACAATTATATGATTATATTGCCTTGTAATATGTACTAACACGTTTAGTTGTTGTGTAGCTTGTATATTATTTTTGGGATCGTTACAAGTGACTGGGTGTTCGAAAAGACTCACACAATACAAATAGGTGGGACAAATCGAAGAATGCATCAAACAAATCACATATTTTGTTGTTGCAATTAACATGATTAAATGATTGTTAGTTTGACTTATAGATACTTAGAAACTTGTAAATTCATAATTTTGCTATTAGCGTATAGTCAAAACACTTGCACATGACATATTGAATATGTAGTATTTCTATATATATATAAATGCACATGAATTACTTTCTTGAAGATTGTTGTAATATAAGCTTGCGGAGAATTTTATGTTATGGAAATTATATATTTGCGAATAATGAATGTTGTGAAATCATTTGAGAAAATGCATGTTTGTAGCCAAAGGAAGTTGGGTGGTGATTTGATTTAGTACGAAGTTTGTTTTCGTTACAGGCAAATTTTGGAAACGATAAAAATACAGTTGTTATGTTGTCAAATTTCTCTTAAAAATTGTTTTAATACGAATGAAAAAAAAAAAATTACATCAACCCAACTATTTCCAATGAAACAAGTTTTCAAGTTAAGTAAAAGAAGTAAATGGTCAAGATTAAGAGGTTCGCTTCGCGACTTTTCTTTTACTCGACAAGTCTGGTTAAGAGAAGTCCGTTGAGGTGCCCGGCAAGATCCTCCAGATATAAGATATGAGAGAATCTGGTTCGGGTTTTGTCAGTAGGAGTCTCAACGACAATTCTACACGTGTGGGGACGACCAACTCGATATATAGCCCTACTTATAGTCAAAATAATGAATGTCATGCAATGTTTAAAAATTTTAATATACTAAAATATATAAATAACTTTTGTGGATGCATAACTTTTCAAAAATTTTCTAAATCATTTTAACCAAAAGCTCTGATACCAAATTGATGGGACCCTTCCTGAATCCCTCCTCTGAACTCGAGAAAGACCCCGTAGTACCTCGAAAGAATTCCCACGAACCTTATACTCAGCTCGAAGGAACCCCGTCAAGGCACCGAAAATCATTTACCTAGATATTTTAACTTCTTCATAAGGTGACGGCGATAAAAATTTTTCGCTTTTTAATAAAAATTTCGGCAGCATGCCGTCTGTTTTCTAAATTATGCCACCTGTAAGTTTCAAATATAGTTTATAAAAACACTTCTATGAAATCCATTTCTCAACTTCTGGAGCCTCCAGCTCCTTTCTCACAACTCAACCACAAACAAGTCAATAAATTTGAAAACTGGATTTCATAAAACGTTAATAAAACATTTTAACTAATGCATCCACTATTTCTTCAAAATATTTACACTATGTACATCAACACATATACATGATCAAAATAACAAAATATATACATGTAGTAGGTGTCGTCCTATATGTCCGCCTGCACGTCTGATTGAACCTCGTCGGCTGGACGACTAATTCCTGCACCTGTGAGAGAATTTTTAAGAAAAACATTTAAAGAAAAATGTGAGTTTATACTCAGTGAATGGTAGTAACTTTTAAACTAAAACTCATTTCTACACTTAAACTTCTCCCAAAAAATAATTTAATAAAACGAAAGTATTTTAGAAAAATACTTTCTAAAACTCAATTAAAACTACTTTTGAATCTCGTTCTAAATTTCTTTCTAAAACTTTCTGAAATCTTTTCTTAAAATCTTTTCTGATGCTCGCCTAACTGGTAACCCAAGGAATATCTACTCCTGGCGTGGTAGCATATAAAATCTAGCTAACCACTAGGAATGAGGATCTACCATGTGTAGTCGTCGAAAGCAGGCCCACGTTACGGACCGACTACACTACCCTATACGTGCATACGGATCACTCATACCTCACTCACACATGAGTCGACTAGACTCAAATATCACTGACTGACTTTCTCTCATCTACCGTATCATGCATAGGGTATTCGGTCGGGTACTAAACTGGGGATAAGGTAAACCATAGGCTATTAAATTTTTTTTTTCTTAATACACTAAAATATTTTAAATCTCAAGGCAGTAAGCCTAAAATCTTTAATTCTAGCACATCCTCATATAAATAAATAATAAATTAAAATCTTTATGCTAGAATTAAAATATAAATTCAATTAATAAAGGAATAATTATTTATAATAAATTCTTTTAACTTTAGAATAAACTTTAAGACGATATAAATTTTAAAAACTTGTAGTTCTACTCACAACACGTTTATGGATAAAATCCGAGCCTCCTCCGTATGCCTCCGGAAGTCTCCGCTTTTACCCTAAAACATCAAATATCCATTTAAGGTCACTTAACTCATTCAAATAACATTAAAAATCAATAAAAATCTAATTATCTCTATATATATCCTTTAACGCCTAAACTTTCGGATCTCAATTTCTATTCAACCGAGGTTTTCGAAATCCGTTTTCTCTACATAAATCCTACTTATTCTTTCTTAGGAATACTTCAGTATACTCAATTTTATCGACGGAAACTCGAAATGAAAATCAACTTGATTCGCTTACTAACTAAAATCACTTTTCGCTCCGGATTTTCGACAACTTCAAAAATCAATCCTCTAGTGTTCTAACACCCAACTATGACTAAATAAATTGTTTCGAATGTTAAACGAATGCATTTCGAAGGGTTTCAGAAACTGCTCTTCAACTCGTCTGTTTAGCTCCAAAATAGATCCTAAACTTTTCGTTTTCGAAATCTAACTTCACAAGATTATTTTCTAACATCTAAAACATCCATCTAATATCTTAGAATCGAAAACGGGATCAAATTCCATAAAAAAACCCATTTTTCTCCACGACTTTCCTCTCTCGTTTTATCTATTTTTCTTTCATCAAATCACTCCAAAATCATACCAAAATCATCCTCACATATCCCTCTTATCATCTCTAATCTCGGATTCGAAAATAAACGAAAGAAAAAAAAATGGGTTTATATAAACATAAATCTTTAAACTGAAATAACTCACTAAATAGGCAATCGTTTTGCTTCAAATTTGTTGGGTTAGCTAGAGGAGATGGCGAGAACAACTTTCGTGAGGAAACCACGACGAAACTCGGACCGAATCTTTTTCCTCTTCTCTCTCTCTCTCGGCGCACAAATCTCTTTTTTTTTTCTTTATTTTCTTTTTTCTCTCTCTGCTCTCTCACTCTCACCCGACCTCTTACTCTCTGTTTTCTCTCTTCTCTCTCTCTTTTCTCTTTTAAATTCATGACCACAAATGTCTCAAATTAGATAAATCGTAAAAATATATATTTTATTGCTCAATTACTAAAAGGTCCCTTAAGAAAATCTCACTTATTACCTCAAACTTTCACTATTTATATTAGTGCCCCAAAATCAATTCTATTGGTCCACTTGACACATTCTAGTCCAGTTATTTTTTCAACCAATCCATGGATGACACGTGGCACAATCCCTAACCACTACTTTTCAAAAGCACTTATCTGTTTTCTTATTGGTTGAATTCCGTGAGCTAACCTCGCTTGATTAACACGTAAATCTCGCCTAATCACTTTGTAATTGTACCGGGGTCAACCAAACGATATCCGACTTGCGATACGAAAATATAATAAACTTCAAATAACACTACTGGAGGCCTACGATTTGATCGTAATTCAATTCGAATATTTCTAGTACCATAAATAATAAATCTGGGTGAAAATTTAATCTAAACATAATTTAATAACTATTCAATCTGAAAAATATTTTGAAAATATTTCACGGTTATCTAAACTTTAAATTGACCATGAAATACTCTAATTAGGTCCCTTACCTCTCAATCCTATACTTCGTGAAATTTTTAAACAGAGTTTAGGTCACGAAAACTCAATATTCGGAAAATAGTGCAATTTGACCGGAATCTTTCGGATCTCCTGAAACATAATCAAAAGGATTTCCTTTCATTTCGTTTCATTTTCCTCAAGGTCCATGACCTATTTCGGACATTTTCGACTCTTAGGGCTCTTTTTCTAAAATCACTATTCATCCAAAAATGTTTCCGTCTGAAAATACTATTCATCAAAAGTTTTCGTTTTTCTCCAAAACAAACTCTAAAAATTTTCTATACCCTAATCCAGTTTTAAATCATTCTTTGGCCCTATTTCTAGATCAATATTCTCTATCCTACTCAGGTACACTGAATATAATAGAAAATCAGGTTCGGGTTCTATCAGACATAAAGCTGTTTGTGCTGTTATGACTACTAAGATGAATGAAAGGACATCCGTTCGAGAGCATATCTTGAATATGATGACCTATTTTAACACAGTCGAAACTCATGGTGGGGTGATTGATGAGCTTAGCCAAGTAAGCATGATATTGCAAACTCTTCCAAAGAGTTTTATGCAGTTCAAGGGTAATTATGTTATGAATAAATTACAATATAATATCACTCAATTGCTTAATGAATTAACAACTTAAGAGTCCATGAATAAGGACAAGACTAAGTCTGGTGAAGCAAATGTTGCTAAAGCTTCCACCTCTAATAAAAATAAGAGGAAAATGACCACCAGTAAGGTTAAGGCAAAGCCTAAGAAGCAAGCTACCAAAAAGAAGAAGCAGAAGGGCTTTAAAACTTCCAAATCGAAAGGAAAATATTTTCATTGTGATGTAGAAGGGCATTGGAAGAGGAACTGTCTAAAGTATCTTGAAGAGCTTAAGAATAAAAAGAAAATGAAAGGTAAATATGATTTACTCGTCATTGAATCTTGTTTAGTGGATAATGATATATTCATTTGGATAATTGATTCAGGAGCCACCAATAATGTTTGTTCTTCTTTACAGTTGATTTATTCTTGGAGGGAGCTTGATGAGAGCAAATTCACCATGCGAGTTGGCATTAGGGATGTCGTTTCAGCTAGAGCAATGGGAGATGTTAGACTGCAATTTTGAAATAGTTGTTTTATTGTTTTGAACAATGTTTATTTTATTCTGAATTTTAGAAGAAATTTGATTTCGTTTTCTAGGTTGTTGGAACATAATTATTCAATTTTTTTTAGTAATAAAGATGTTATTATTTCTAGAAATAGATTGAATATTTGTTCTGGAATATTAGAAAACAACATTTACATGTTAAGGTCGTTAACACATAATTCATTACTTAATGCTGAATTGTTTAAAGTTGAAAAGACAAAAGCAAAATGACAAAAGATTTCTCCCAACAATGATACCAATCTTTGGCATTTAAGACTTGAACATATTAATCTTGACATAAGAGACAAACTAGTAAAGAACGAAACTTTAAGAGAGTTAAAGATCGACACTTTAACAGTTTGCAAATCCTATCTAGAAGGTAAGATGACTAAGAGACATTTTAAGACAAAAGGTAATAGAGCTAAAGAACCACTAGAGCTTATACATTTGGACGTTTGTGATCCAATGAATGTTAAAGCTAGAGGTGGTTATGAATATTTCATCACTTTTATTAATGAATATTAAAGATATGGGTATGTTTATATAATGCAACGGAAGTCTAAAACTTTTGAAAAGTTCAAAGAGTTTAGAGTTGAAGTTGAAAATCAATTAGGTAAAACATTAAAAGCTCTACGATCAGATCGTGGAGGAGAATACCTTGATACAAAGTTCAAGAATTACTTGATTGAGAATGAGATTATATCCCAACTCATAGCTCCTGGAACACCACAACAGAATGGTGTTGTAAAGAGGAGAAATCAAATCCTACAGGATATGATAAGTTCTATGATTAGTTTTTCATCTTTACCTAGTTCTTTCTAGGGATATACATTGCAAATTGCAGTATATATCCTGAATGTAGTTCCATCCAAGTTTGTTCATAGAACACCTTTAGAGTTGTGGAATGGTCGCAAAGCTAGTTTGCAACATTTTCGCATATAGGGGTGTTCAGCACATGTGCTGAAAAATAAGACTGGAAAGCTAAAACCATGTTCACAAGTTTGCCTATTTGTAGGCTACTCCAGAGAAACTAGAGGTAGATTCTTTTATGATCCTCAAGATAATAAAGTGATTATATCGACGAATGCTACATTTCTTAAAGAAAATTATATAAAAGAACACAAACCTTGAAGTAAAGTTGTACTTAAGGATTTATTACCTGGTTCAACCAGTATCCAATCAACAACAGTTGTTGAGAACAACATAGTTAAGACCATGTCTAAGCATCAAACAAACTTCCATCGAAATCATCTACCATCTCATCATAGTGGGAGGGTTATTAAACTACCAGTCTGTTACAGAGAAATCGGAGAAGCCCAAATTGCTATCTTCGATGAGTGTATAGATGATCCATTAACATATCATGATGCAATGGAAGATTCTGATAAGGAAGAATGACTTAAAGCATGAATCTCGAGATAGAGTTAATGCACTTAAACTCAGTTTGGGAACTTATGGATCAATCAGATGGGGTAAAACCCATAGGTTGCAAATGGATCTATAAGAGGAAGAGAGGAGTGGATGGGAAGGTGGAGACCTTCAAAGCTAGGCTAGTGGCAAAGGGGTATACTCAAAAAGAGGGAGTTGACTATGAAGAAACTTTCTCGCCAATAGCCATGCTTAAGTCCATTCACATTCTTCTATCTATAGTTGCATGTCTCGATTATGAGATATGGCAAATGGATGTCAAGATTTCATTCTTGAATTGCAATCTTGATGAAAGCATTTATATGATGTAACCAGAGGGATTCGTGATTCAAGGTCAAGAGTAAAAGGTTTGCAAGTTGCAAAGGTCCATTTATGGGCTTAAGCAAGCTTCTCGATCTTGGAATATTAGATTTGATACATCGATCAAGTCTTATGATTTTGAGCAAAATGTTGATGAACCTTATGTATACAAGCGTATCATCAATAAGAAAGTGGTTTTCCTCATACTTTACGTCGATGATATCCTATTCATTGGGAATGATGTTAGAGCTTTATCTGCTGTAAAGAACTAGCTTGCTTACCAATTTCAAATGAAAGATTTAGGAGAGGCTAGTTATGTTCTTGGGATCCAAATTATACGAGATCGCAAGAACAAACAGTTAGCATTGTCTCAAGCATCGTACATTGATAAAATCCTTATACGCTTTGCGATGTAGAATTCCAAGAAAGGTTATTTACCTTCTCATCATGGAGTTCATTTGTCTAAGGAATAATGTCTTAAGACACCTCAAGAGATTGAGGATATGAGACGAATTCCCTATGCCTCTACAGTAGGTAGTCTCATATATGCTATGTTATGCATAAGACCTAACATATGTTATTCAGTGGGAGTAGTTAGTCATTATCAATCTAACCACGGATTGGATTATTGGGTGGTAGTAAAATATATTCTTAAATATCTTTGGAGAACAAGAAATTATATGCTTGTGTATTCTGGCAAGAATTTGATTCTAATAGGATATACAGATTCTGTGTAAAACCCAAAACCGCGTTCGTCGGAGGGCAAAATATTTTTCCGATGGATCGCATCCGATCGAAAAAATATAAATATCGAGTCCGAAAATAATTGGAATAATTATTTTCGATTTAGAGAAATAAATTCGAGTTCGCGAAGACGGGTTCGGAAGTTATAAATTATTCCAAAGGCGAAAGCGATTAAAAAGCGAATTCCAGGACGGACGGACGGAAACGGAATCCGAGATTGGAAATTAAAAAGCAAGAATGCATGGAATCCAATAAAGGGAATGCATGTTGGTGACATGTGTCACACATGCATTGGATGAAAAAAAAAAAAGAAGGAAACAATATTATGGCATTCTCGGTCATCTATGCATTCAAAGACAAATTAAAACCAAAGCCATCATTCGGTCACCATTCTTTTATTCATTTCAAAACCGAATCCAAGCAATCTGTCAACTTCTTCTTCTTCATTCCAAAAACCGAATCCAAAGTGAGAGGATTGAAAAGAGAGATAGTGAGAGATAGAGAAGGAGTGTGCTGCCCGTGAACTGCAAGAGATGAGAGGAGCGACAACACCTTCAATCCATCAGCTGCATGCAACATCTGGGTGAGCTAGGAACCAGCTGGATCAAGCAAATTGTGCATGCAAGCAAGAGAAGGTGAGCTGCTGCTCATGGAAGAAGAAGGAATCGAGAACAGATCTGAAACAAGAAGCACTGCATGCAAGCAAGAGATTGTGAGCTAAAAGGAGAGAGAGCGAGAATGAGAGCTGCATGTGGGAGATAATACCAGATCTGTGAGCCATTCTTCCAGGTTAGCAGCTGCTTGTGTTCTTCAATCAAGCTAAGAAGAGAATCGGTCCATGCATGCAAGTAAGGTGAGGCGATCAGCTACTGAGAAGTGGTGAGCTTGCTGCCGTGAGCTGACCGACTGCCATTGCTGCCTTTGCTGTGTGCTATCAGCGTGAGCTGTTACCGGCGAAGGGAAGGTGCTGTCGTCCTTGCTGCTAGCGTGAAGAGCTGATGGCGTGAGGAAACCAGGTGCTGCTGTGCTGTCACCGTGAATCACATGCTGAAGCTGTGTTCGAGCAGCTGTCGTCGTGGCTGTTGACGTTGCTGCCGTGAGCTGAGTTGCTGCCAGTTGTTGCCGAGTTGCTGCTGTCGTGTGATTGGTGCTGTCAACGTTGATGTAGCTGCTTCCGAGCAGCTATCAAATCAAACCAAACACCAGACTTGAAGGGAAACAGAAGCAAGAAAAGACGCCAGTTGCTGGTGGGGAAGACAGCTTGCTGCCACGAGAGTTTTGTCGTCATTCGGAAGCCGTTTCGAAGCGGAGAACAGCCCGCTTCTTAGGTAAAGTGCTGTCCCCTTTGTTTTGTTGAGAAGTTTTGAGTAATTAGTGAGCATACATGTGATTAGAGTTGAGATAAATTGATAATATTATGTTTGGGACTAGGATTGGAAACCTCGTTAGTGCGGAGGTTCGCTCGTTGATGTTGCGATTGTGTTTTTATCATCAATCGTATTCGTTGAATGTTGTTTATGGGCTGTTATGAGATATTTAGGGGCTGTTGAAATATTTTTTTGGTTTCGCGTTTGTGGTCATGGAAAATGGATTGTATTAAAGTGTTTTAAAGTATCGGATAGTCGTTCGGATATTTAGAAATCGTTTCCGAGCGATTCGGTTGATTTTTCCGCGAATGCGAGCATTGTTAGTTTATGATTTTCGTTGTCGATTATAAAAAGATTCTGAATGTTATCTCGCTGCCCCAAGATTGATATTAAGCCCGTTAAAGTGTTTAAGTAAAGTCACGAGCTGTTATTAACGATAAGTTTAAGCGGAAACAAAGAAATCGCGCGAAACGCGTAAAATCGATAAATCGTGATGATTAGTGAAATCGCGTAAGCTTTAAGTTTGTCGTTTAAATTCGAATCTTCTGTTTAATGAATTCATTAGAATCTGATTTTGATGATGTTATATTAGATTCGATTGGCTTAGTTGTTGGTTTTATAACCGCAAAGTTTCGAGTATTTCAAGTCACGATAACGAATCGGTTTGAAATCATTTCCGCGTGCAAATATGAGTTTTTCGTTATGTTATCGTGCGAGGATAGTCACTTGAATTATTGTGTTTCTAAATCCTCATATGGCTTAAAGTTTAGTTGCGCACAAATTATGTTTTAACGACATCTCGATCGAAATCAATTGTAGGTGAATCGGGAATCCAACGAGAGCCGTAGCGGGAAACGGTGATAAGTATTTTGGAAGCAAGTTGTGAGTGTGGATTTTTAAAAGTTTTCATACATTCTGTTATTGAATGCAATCAGTTTTAGCAAGAAAAAGGTTTTGAGATTCTAGTAAAAGTTTATAGTTTTCAGTTTATCATCTATAAATGCATGTATAGCTTTAAAGTTTATACTATGAATATATTTATATTCTTCAGTAAAGTAATTGAGCAAGTTGAAATTATATACATGCATAGAGATAGTATTTGTGAAAGTTAATTTGCAATATTACAGCATATTGCCGAGATTTCATTTTATATATGCCTATGGTTTACCCTAGCCCCTAAGATTACACCCGGCCGAAAGTATTCCATACGTGTACGGTAGTTGGGGGGAGTTACTAACTTTGGGGGGATCGAGTCTGTCAGTCACCCTCTGCACGTATGGGATAGTGTAGATCTGCCTGATGTTGGAGGGATTCGCGATCCCAGAGTTGTATCCACATCTGCGACTACACATGGTGAGAGTTCCCCTATCCTAGTGGCGTGTCTTCGCACCGTCACGAAGGATGAGATTTCCCTGGGTTGCCAGATAGGCTAGTAAGAAAATAAGAAAAGTTTTAAGAAAAGTTTGATAAATGACTTTCGCAGCTGTTAAAACGAGTTTACAGTTTTCAGGAAAAGTAAGTAAGTAATAGTTTTCCAATCTATTTTTGGGAGGATTAGTATTTTTAAGCAAAAGTACAGTTTATGTAAATTTACCCACTCACTGAGTTATTCTCACCACTGTTTTCCTGTTTTTCTTAAAAACCTCCCTCAGGTGCAGGTGCGAGTAGCGCGGTTGACGTATCTCCTTCGGACGGACAGGCCAGCTAGACACGCGTGACCAGATTGCACTATTTTCTAGCATAACATCATATATTGTATTTACTATCATTTTCCAGATTCTCTAGTTTTGAAAAATATTATTTTGAGTTAAGGATTTTATGTAAATATCATGCATGTCGTTTTTAAGATTCATTCAAGTTACTTCCGCTTAATTGCATGATTATGAGTTTGAAAATGGCCGGAGGCCTATTGATTATAGAAATTGTTTGTGAATACAATTATACAGGTCTTATGAGATATTTTACAGGGGGGAATTTTAGAAAAACAGCCGTTGTGCTGCCGGTTTTCTGTGAAAATTCTATTTTCATAAAGTTATTTTCAACGAAAAAAATTCCCACCCTTTTTCAGAATAAAAAGGATTTCAAGTATTTTAGAAAAGAAAAGAGGCTTAGCTTCACGGGAACTTTCCAGTCAGAGCAGATCTCGACTGGGGAGCCACCGTGGGGTTGCCGGGCAGGTCGCCTAACTAGTAGTTAGAAAGGGGCCTGTCAACGTTGGTATCAGAGCAAAGATTTTAAATGCATTACATGATTTCTAAGCATTTACATTTTATGACTAAGTATCTGGTTCAAGTGCAGTGAGTCATGCGTCGCGTCGGTCGTCCGTGTAAAAGGAGAGCCGCTGAAAATGCTCCACCTCCTGCTCCAGAAATAAGGGAGCAAGTAAATGAGTCTGTCAATGATCCTCAGCCAGGGGTTCCAATTGAGCCACCGGCAGTAGAGCCTGAGCAGGATTCGATCAAGAGATTAGCCCAGGTTATCCAAGGGCTAAGGCCTCGTGCACCAAGCGCCACCGTTGAGAGGGTAAGGAAACTTGGTGCCGATGCTTTTGACGGAACAGGTGGTCCAGAAATTGCAACAGAGTGGTTGGATAATACTGAAAGAGTGTTGGAACAGATGGAATGTACCGATCTCCAAAAAGTGTCAATTGCTTCATTCTTACTTCGAGCGTCAGCGAGAGATTGGTGGGATTCCGTCAAGCGAAGAGCAACCGAACAAGTCACATGAGAAAAGTTCAAAGAAGAGTTCAATGAGAAATTCTATCCCAGGGCATACAAAGACGCAAAGATTGAGGAATTTTACAGTCTTGTGCAGGGTAACATGACAGTAGAAGAGTATGAGAGGAAATTTACTGAATTATCCCGAGTGGCATCGTTTATAGTGAAGGATGAGGTGAACAAGTGCCATAAGTTCGTGCAGGGCCTGAATATGAAAATCAAGGCATATGTGGTAGCTACTCCTACCGAAGATTCCTTAGTAGCAGAGAGTGTTTGTAGAGATTGTGATATTGTACTTGGGGGTAGATCCTTTCCAGTTAGTTTGATGTTGTTGGATCTATGTGATTTCGACATTATATTGGGTATGGACTGGTTAGCTACGCATCATGTCGTGGTAGATTGTTTTCAGAAAGAAGTCAAGTTCAGTTCAGTGGGAGAGTCAGATGTAGTATTCCGAGGAGAGCGTAAAATGCTTCCATCCCATATCATATCAGCCATAACCGCTAGAAGAATGTTAAAGAAGCAATGTGCAGGTTATTTGGCTTATGTGATAGATTCGTCCGAGAGGGAGACTCAGCTAGAAAATATTCCTGTGGTTGCAGAGTTTTTTTTTTATGTGTTCCCAAAAGATCTTCCAGGTTTACCTCCGAATAGAGATATTGAATTTGAGATTAATCTGATTCTGGGAACAGCACCAATTTCCAGAGCACCGTACAGGATGACACCTCCAGAGTTGAAGGAATTGAAGGTTCAGTTGGAAGAATTGGTAGACAAGGGTTTTGTTAGATCCAGTGTATCTCCCTGGGGAGCACCAGTGCTCTTTGTTAAAAAGAAAGATGGAAGTATGAGATTGTGCATTGATTACCGGGAATTGAATAAGGTGACTATTCGGAATCAATATCCTTTACCGAGGATCGACGATCTGTTCGATCAGTTGCAAGGTGCAAGGTTGTTTTCTAAGATAGATCTGAGATCAGGGTACCATCAGTTGAAGATCAAGGGAGATGATATTCCTAAGACTGCCTTCAGGACGCGTTATGGACATTATGAATTCTTGGTTATGCCTTTCGGGCTAACCAATGCCCCAGCGGCATTCATGGCATTGATGAATCGGGTGTTCCATGAATTTTTGGATAAGTTTGTCATAGTGTTCATTGACGATATATTGGTGTATTCGGGCAGTGGGGAAGAACATGCTGAACATCTGAGACTAGTTTTACAGACATTAAGAGAGCAGCAATTGTATGCAAAGTTCAGCAAGTGTCAGTTCTGGTTGAATGAAGTTTCATTTTTAGCCCATGTGGTTTCAGCTGATGGGATTAGTGTTGATCCTCAAAAGATTGAAGCGATTGTGAACTGGAAATCGCCTACAACCGTAACTGAGGTTCGGAGTTTCTTAGGTTTGGCAGGTTATTATAGGAAATTTGTCGAAGGATTTTCTAAGATTGCCATTCCTTTGACGAAGCTCACCAGAAAGGAAGCAAAGTTTGAGTAGTCAAAAGCCTGTCAGAAGAATTTCGACGAATTGAAAACAAAATTGACTACAGCTCCAGTGCTTACTCTTCCTCCAGGAAATGAAGGCTTTGTGGTGTACAGTGATGCTTCGAGGCAAGGTTTGGGTTGTGTTCTGATGCAAAATGGAAAAGTGATAGCTTATGCTTCCAGGCAGTTAAAGAAGCACGAGCAGAATTGTAAAATCCCAAATCCTCATCGTCGTTAAGCGAATTATGTTTCTGATTGGATCGTGTTTCGATCGGAAAAATATGATTCTTAAGTCCGAAATTATTCGGAATAAGTATTTTCGAGTAATAAAATTTATTTTATAGTGTAAGGCGGCTGCGAAATTAGAATATTAATAATATGAATAAATGAATAAATAATCCCGGAAACGAAATCAAGTTGTAAGTGGATTCCTGGACGGATGGACGAAATTGGATTCGAGCTGGGAAGCGGAATAGGAGAATGTATTAGAATCGATAAGCGAATCAATTGCTCGTGTGCCACGTGTATGGCATGCGTTATAAGTGAGACAAGTGTTGTGGTGGCATGATAATTAAGTGACAAATGTCAAGGAAGTATAAAATAATTATATATTATTAAAGTTGATAGTCAAATAAAGAAGAAGCTAGCTTGCTCTCGGTCATCAACATTTCCATTTGAGCTGAATCAGAACGTGAGGAATGGAAAGTTAAGAGAGAGAACAGCCACCATTTGTTTCTATATCCCGTTCGGCCACCATCCAAGAAGCTAACCGAGAGTGGAGGTTTGAAACCGTGTGAGGATAGAAGCTTTGCATGTGACCACCTTCTTCTTCATCTTTCCTTCTTCTTGACCGAGAGAGAATGGCCATGCCCGTGAAGCTAAAGAGAGAACTGAGAGCCAAGAGAGAGAGACTCAGAAGAGGGAGAGAGTGAGCTTGGTGTGCAATCGGCTGAGACGTGAAGAGCAAAGAAGATTGAGCTTAAACCGTTGATGCTTGTACTATCTAAGCCCTATAGTGAGCAGATCTGAAAGCAATGAGGACATGCAAGGGTGGATCGAAGACCTTCAGACCGTGCATGCAAGAAGGAGGGAGTGAGCTGCTGCCATTGTCACCGGTGAGAGGAGTTGCTGGCGTGAAGGTGCAGCTGCTGCTGTGGACGAGAACTGCTAGCTGATGGCGCGAAGATACTGGTGTTGCTGCCGTCGCTGCCTTATGCTGGCGTGAGGTGTTGAAGACAGCTGCTACCAACGCCAGGTGCCGTCACCGTGTTCTGTCGCTGAGTGAGGAGTTGAGTTGCTGCCGAGTTGGAGTCGCTGCCTTGTCCAAGCTGCTGCCATCGTGAGTTTGGTGCCGTGTGCTGTCAACATTGATGTAGCTGCTGCCAACAGCTGCTGTCAAGCTGAAATCCACATCTAGTTTTGAAGTGAAACAGCAAGAAGCGAAGATACTTGCTGGTGGAAGAAGGAGCTTGCTGCCGCGAGTGATTCGTCATCGTCGCGCTCGCTCGAAAGCTATTTGAAACGAAGCTAGTGAGTAAGTTCTGCCCCTTGTTGCTTTGTTAAGTTGTTTTGGTATTTAGTAAGAAACCATGTGATTAAGTTGAGATAAAGTGGTGACATTATGTTTGGGTTTAGGATTGAGAACCTCGTTAGTGCGGAGGTTCGCTTGAGATTTATTTTGCTTGTGATTTTGGAACGAAATGGTTATCGATTGTTGCGTTGTGTTTCGAGTGCGGGCTGTTATAAGAGACTTTAGGGGCTGTTATGGAGTGAATTTAAT
Organism: Dimocarpus longan; assembly: GCA_022984855.1. Lineage (NCBI taxonomy): Eukaryota > Viridiplantae > Streptophyta > Magnoliopsida > Sapindales > Sapindaceae > Dimocarpus > Dimocarpus longan. The sequence continues at coordinate 8,055,877 of CM041021.1, forward strand.
TTGAGTTCATTGTCTTGAATTAATGGTTAGTTTTTGAATGTTTTAAAGTATCGGATAATCGTTCAGATATTTAGAATTTGTTTCCAAGCGATTCGATTGAATTTCTCCGCGAATGCGAGCGTTGTCAGTTTGTGATGTTTGTTGTCAATTATGAAAGTAAATGTGATGTTAGCTCGATGCCCCGAGATTTTTATTAAGCCATTATAATGTTAAGTTGATGTTGGGATAGTTTAAGATACATTTAAGTTAATTGGATAGTTTAGTTTCGCACGAAGTCGTTAAATTGTTGGTTTTGGAGATGAATCGGAAAAATGTATAATTGTTAAGTTTGTTGCCATATTTTTCACGGTTATGTTTTATCATGTTTGAATCTTTGTTTGCCTTGATTTAAGTTAAGTCACGAGTAATATGGACGATAAGTTTATTTGGAAATGAAGGAAATGCGCGAAACGTTAAGATCGATAAGTCGCGATAGTTAGTTAAATCGCGTAAATTTTATGTTGTTCGTTTAGGTCCGCTTATTCTCTTCGTTGAATTCATTAGATTATGGCTTCGATGATGTTGCTTTAGATTCGATTAGCGTAGTTCCAGCATGCTTATGTTAGAATGTTATCTTATTTAGGCAACGATAAGGCGAAGGAAAGCGAAGTTGAAGAAGTAGCGCGAGATAGAAATTTCAGTCGTTTTCGTGAGTTAGAAATTGGTGAGTGTAAATTGTTTTATGAAATGATTATTGCACTATGATTTCTATATGATTTTTATGCTTTCATGAAAGATTTAAACGTTTTAATATTTAAATGAATTTATATGAATGCTATATGCTTTAAAGGAATGTTATACGTTTCGAAATGTTTTTATATCTGTATTTAAAGCAATATTGATCGTATAATTTGTTATTGAAATGTGCTTTTATGTTTCGTTTTATAAGCGAAGGAATATGTTTTACAAGTATTATTTTAGCATGATAATGTATTTCAAAACCAATGGCCACCCATCCCCATTATGAATGAATTATGACTGTTATGCGGCCGAAGTGCCTTATTGCGCGTATGACATGTCTGTCAGGGAAAGTCCACTAACTATGGGGGGGATCGAGTCTGTCATGTCGCCCTCTACGCGTATATAAGGTACTATCATGAATGATGCCCTATGTGCAGCGAGGTAACATACCGCGGCATAGTGGTTATGACTGAGATTGCACGTCCCCACCACCGGTGACCCAAGACCGGGCGGTGATCATGATTTTCCCGGGTCCCATTGGATATATGTTTTATGACTGAGGATTGATTTATGAATTTATGAGATTATTTATGAACTTATGATTATGTTATGAATTAATTTCACGATGCTTATAATCTTGTATTTTGTTTTCAAGTAAATTATGTGTAAAAAATGACTTTATAATATTGTGAAATGCACGTTTTAATTGAATTATTTTAGAACTTACATTATTCCAAAACGTTTTAGAAAGGAAACGTATTTAGAACTGTATAACACTCACTGAGCCTTTTTAGCTCATTATTTTCTTGTTTATTTTGTTTTAAAAACTCCCCAGGCGCAGGTTCGAGTCCTCTAAGCGGCAGATTTCCAGCTCAAGAGTAGGCAAGATTATCAGGCGACCGAAAATGTGAAATCAAAGTAAATTTTTGATGTATAACGGATTTAATGTGATGTAAATATTTAAGTTTCATATTTATGATTACGTGGTCATGCATGTGAAATGTTTTATCTTTAAGTTTAAAATGGTTTTATTTTAAATACTTAATTTGTGTTTAAACGTTGATTTTGAGATGGACCTGAGGTCTTAATTGGAAGTGGAAATGAATGTATGCATTTTGAAATATTATTAATTGTTTTACAGGTGTTTGAAAAAGTTGAAAACGTCGGAAAAACAGCCGTTGTGCTGCTGAAAATTTTCACCCTAAATTTTTAATGATTAAGAAATGAAACTGTTTTACGGCTTAACTTCACGGAGTCCTTTTAAGTCACCTGCTTAAAGACTGTAAGGATTCTGTGGGGTGCCGGGAGGGCTCCGCTCGGATCTCTTCAAGGGATATCCGGGTCGGGTCCTTTCAAGAATTACCCAACCCATGATCTAGAGTTGGCCGCAGTAGTTTTTGCACTCAGGATCTGGAGGCATTACTTGTATGGAGTTCGATGTCAGATATTTACAGATCATAAGAGCCTTCAGTATTTGTTCTCCCAGAAAGAGTTGAATATGAGACAGAGGAGATGGTTAGAGCTGCTCAAGGATTATGATTGCACCATAGAGTACCATCCCGGGAAAGCAAATGTAGTAGCCGATGCATTGAGTAGGAGACCCTCTAGCTCGGTAGCTCATTTAAGAGCTGGGTATCTTCCATTGTTAGTAGAGATGAGATCTTTGGGAGTTAATTTGGAAGTAGGGAATTCAGGTGCATTGTTAGCTACTTTCCAAGTTCGACCGGTACTCGTGGATAGAATCCGAGAGTTGCAGATTCAGGATCCTCAGTTAGTCAAAATCAGACAGGAAGTAGAGTCAGGCCAGCAAGGAGACTTCTCAGTCAGGGATGATGGTACGTTGAGGATGAGACAGAGACTATGTGTTCCAAATGTGGCAGAACTCAAGAAAGAAATTTTAGATGAAGCTCACTCCTCAGCATACGCTATGCATCCGGGAAGTACGAAAATGTATCATACCTTGAAAGAGCATTACTGGTGGAAAGGTATGAAGAGAGAGAAAGCTGAATTTGTGTCAAGATGTTTGATTTATCAGTAGGTGAAAGCCGAGCACCAGAGGCCATCAGGACTTCTTCAGCCACTTCCCATTCCAGAGTGGAAATGGGAGCGTATTACTATGGATTTTGTGGTAGGATTTCCTCGGAGTCGAAATGGTTATGACAGTATTTGGGTAATAGTAGATCGACTTACGAAGTCAGCTCATTTCCTACCTATCAGAAGTACTTATTCCCTGGACAGATTGGCTAAGTTGTATGTTGATGAGATCGTGAGATTACATGGGGCTCCAGTGTCAATCGTATCAGATAGAGATCCAAGATTTACATCCCAATTTTGGCCTAGCCTCCAGAAAGCATTAGGTACTCGATTACATTTCAGTACAGCATTTCATCCGCAGACAGATGGTCAGTCTGAGCGTACCATTCAGACTTTAGAGGATATGCTCAGATCTTGTGTGATAGAGTTTGAAGGAAGTTGGGATTCTCATCTGTCCTTAATCGAGTTTGCTTATAATAATAGCTATCAGGCTAGTATCGGTATGGCACCGTATGAAGCACTTTATGGAAGACGGTGTAGAACACCGATATGTTGGGATGAGATGGGCGAGAGAAAGTTGATTGGGCCCGAGCTTGTTCAGATGACTACAGATAATATCAAGGTTATTCGGGACAATCTTAAGATAGCCCAGGATCGTCAAAAAAAAAAAAAAAAATTATTACGCAAATAAGCATAGGAAGGATTTGGAGTTCCAGATTGGGGATAAGGTGTTCCTACGGATATCTCCATGGAAAGGAATAATTCGTTTTGGGAAGCGAGGTAAGTTAAGCCCTCGGTATATCGGTCCCTACGAAGTGATTGGCAGAGTAGGTGAGGTAGCATATCGACTTGAACTGCCAGTAGAACTTTCCAGGATCCATAATGTATTTCATGTCTCGATGCTCCGTAAGTATATAGCAGATCCTTCGCACGTGTTGTCAGAGCAGCCAAGGAACTCAAGGAGAACCTATCTTATGAGGAGACCCCAGTTCAGATTTTTGATAAGAGAGATCAGGTTCTTCGCAGTAAAGTTATTCCGTTGGTTAAAGTGTTGTGGAGGAATCATGAAGTGGAGGAGGCCACATGGGAGCACGAGGAGCAGATGCGCAGTCAGTACCCGCATCTTTTTGAGACAAGTAAGTATATTTAGATAGTCAAGTTTTGAATTTTCGAACTTAAGAAAGTATCAAGTATGTTTGATAGATTCTAGTGTAGAAATGCATTTCATGAAAGTTGTGTAAATTTCGAGGACGAAATTTTTATAAGGAGGGGTGAATTGTAAAACCCAAAACCTCGTTCGTCGGAGGGCAAAATATTTTTCCGATGGATCGCATCCGATCAGAAAAATATAAATATCGAGTCCGAAAATAATTGGAATAACTATTTTCGATTTAGAGAAATAAATTCGAGTTCGCGAAGACGGGTTCGGAAGTTATAAATTATTCCAAAGGTGAAAGCGATTAAAAAGCGAATTCCAGGACGGACGGACGGAAACGGAATCCGAGATTGGAAATTAAAAAGCAAGAATGCATGGAATCCAATAAAGGGAATGCATGTTGGTGACATGTGTCACACATGCATTGGATGAAAAAAAAAAAAAAAAAGGAAACAATATTATGGCATTCTCGGTCATCTATGCATTCAAAGACAAATTAAAACCAAAGCCATCATTCGGTCACCATTCTTTTATTCATTTCAAAACCGAATCCAAGCAATCTGTCAACTTCTTCTTCTTCATTCCAAAAACCGAATCCAAAGTGAGAGGATTGAAAAGAGAGATAGTGAGAGATAGAGAAGGAGTGTGCTGCCCGTGAACTGCAAGAGATGAGAGGAGCGACAACACCTTCAATCCATCAGCTGCATGCAACATCTGGGTGAGCTAGGAACCAGCTGGATCAAGCAAATTGTGCATGCAAGCAAGAGAAGGTGAGCTGCTGCTCATGGAAGAAGAAGGAATCGAGAACAGATCTGAAACAAGAAGCACTGCATGCAAGCAAGAGATTGTGAGCTAAAAGGAGAGAGAGCGAGAATGAGAGCTGCATGTGGGAGATAATACCAGATCTGTGAGCCATTCTTCCAGGTTAGCAGCTGCTTGTGTTCTTCAATCAAGCTAAGAAGAGAATCGGTCCATGCATGCAAGTAAGGTGAGGCGATCAGCTGCTGAGAAGTGGTGAGCTTGCTGCCGTGAGCTGACCGACTACCATTGCTGCCTTTGCTGTGTGCTATCAGCGTGAGCTGTTGCCGGCGAAGGGAAGGTGCTGTCGTCCTTGCTGCTGGCGTGAAGAGCTGATGGCGTGAGGAAACCAGGTGCTGTTGTGCTGTCACCGTGAATCACATGCTGAAGCTGTGTTCGAGCAGCTGTCGTCGTGGCTGTTGACGTTGCTGCCGTGAGCTGAGTTGCTGCCAGTTGTTGCCGAGTTGCTGCTGTCGTATGATTGGTGCTGTCAACGTTGATGTAGCTGCTTCCGAGCAGCTATCAAATCAAACCAAACACCAGACTTGAAGGGAAACAGAAGCAAGAAAAGACGCCAGTTGCTGGTGGGGAAGACAGCTTGCTGCCACGAGAGTTTTGTCGTCATTCGGAAGCCGTTTCGAAGCGGAGAACAGCCCGCTTCTTGGGTAAGGTGCTGTCCCCTTTGTTTTGTTGAGAAGTTTTGAGTAATTAGTGAGCATACATGTGATTAGAGTTAAGATAAATTGATAATATTATGTTTGGGACTAGGATTGGAAACCTCGTTAGTGCGGAGGTTCGCTCGTTGATGTTGCGATTGTGTTTTTATCATCGATCGTATTCGTTGAATGTTGTTTATGGGCTGTTATGAGATATTTAGGGGCTGTTGAAATATTTTTTTGGTTTCGCGTTTGTGGTCATGGAAAATGGATTGTATTAAAGTGTTTTAAAGTATCGGATAGTCGTTCGGATATTTAGAAATCGTTTCCGAGCGATTCGGTTGATTTTTCCGCGAATGCGAGCATTGTTAGTTTATGATTTTCGTTGTCGATTATAAAAAGATTCTGAATGTTATCTCGCTGCCCCAAGATTGATATTAAGCCCGTTAAAGTGTTTAAGTAAAGTCACGAGCTGTTATTAACGATAAGTTTAAGCGGAAACAAAGAAATCGCGCGAAACGCGTAAAATCGATAAATCGTGATGATTAGTGAAATCGCGTAAGCTTTAAGTTTGTCGTTTAAATTCGAATCTTCTATTTAATGAATTCATTAGAATCTGATTTTGATGATGTTATATTAGATTCGATTGGCTTCGTTGTTGGTTTTATAACCGTAAAGTTTCGAGTATTTCAAGTCACGATAACGAATCGGTTTGAAATCGTTTCCGCGTGCAAATATGGGTTTTTCGTTATGTTATCGTGCGAGGATAGTCACTTGAATTATTGTGTTTCTAAATCCTCGTATGGCTTAAAGTTTAGTTGCGCACAAATTATGTTTTAACAACATCTCGATCGAAATCAATTGTAGGTGAATCGGGAATCCAACGAGAGCCGTAGCGGGAAACGGTGATAAGTATTTTGGAAGCAAGTTGTGAGTGTGGATTTTTAAAAGTTTTCATACATTCTGTTATTGAATGCAATCAGTTTTAGCAAGAAAAAGGTTTTGAGATTCTAGTAAAAGTTTATAGTTTTCAGTTTATCATCTATAAATGCATGTATAGCTTTAAAGTTTATACTATGAATATATTTATATTCTTCAGTAAAGTAATTGAGCAAGTTGAAATTATATACATGCATAGAGATAGTATTTGTGAAAGTTAATTTGCAATATTACAGCATATTGCCGAGATTTCATTTTATATATGCCTATGGTTTACCCTAGCCCCTAAGATTACACCCGGCCGAAAGTATTCCATACGTGTACGGTAGTTGGGGGGAGTTACTAACTTTGGGGGGATCGAGTCTGTCAGTCACCCTCTGCACGTATGGGATAGTGTAGATCTGCCTGATGTTGGAGGGATTCGCGATCCCAGAGTTGTATCCACATCTGCGACTACACATGGTGAGAGTTCCCCTATCCTAGTGGCGTGTCTTCGCACCGTCACGAAGGATGAGATTTCCCTGGGTTGCCAGATAGGCTAGTAAGAAAATAAGAAAAGTTTTAAGAAAAGTTTGATAAATAACTTTCGCAGCTGTTAAAACGAGTTTACAGTTTTCAGGAAAAGTAAGTAAGTAATAGTTTTCCAATCTATTTTTGGGAGGATTAGTATTTTTAAGCAAAAGTACAGTTTATGTAAATTTACCCACTCACTGAGTTATTCTCACCACTGTTTTCCTGTTTTTCTTAAAAACCTCCCTCAGGTGCAGGTGCGAGTAGCGCGGTTGACGTATCTCCTTCGGACGGACAGGCCACGAACAGGCCAGCTAGACACGCGTGACCAGATTGCACTATTTTCTAGCATAACATCATGTATTGTATTTACTATCATTTTCCAGATTCTCTAGTTTTGAAAAATATTATTTTGAGTTAAGGATTTTATGTAAATATCATGCATGTCGTTTTTAAGATTCATTCAAGTTACTTCCGCTTAATTGCATGATTATGAGTTTGAAAATGGCCGGAGGCCTATTGATTATAGAAATTGTTTGTGAATACAATTATACAGGTCTTATGAGATATTTTACAGGGGAGAATTTTAGAAAAACAGCCGTTGTGCTGCCGGTTTTCTGTGAAAATTCTATTTTCATAAAGTTATTTTCAACGAAAAAAATTCCCACCCTTTTTCAGAATAAAAAGGATTTCAAGCATTTTAGAAAAGAAAAGAGGCTTAGCTTCACGGGAACTTTCCAGTCAGAGCAGATCTCGACTGGGGAGCCACCGTGGGGTTGCCGGGCAGGTCGCCTAACTAGTAGTTAGAAAGGGGCCTGTCATTCTGATTTTCAATCAGACAAGGATTCTCGAAAATCCACGTTTGGGTCAGTATTCACCCTAGGTGGTGGAGCTATAGTATGGAGAAATGTTAAGCAATCTTGCATCGCTGACTCCACCTTGAATGTTGAATATATAGCAGCTAAGGAAGTAGTTTGGCTCCGTAAGTTCTTGACAGATTTGGAAGTTATTTCGAATATGGATAAACTAATCACACTTTACTATGATAATAGCGGTGTAGTGGCTAATTCTAAAGAACCAAGAAGCCACAAGAGAAGAAAGCATATAGAATGAAAGTATCATCTCATTAAAGAGATAGTACATAGAGGAGATGTGTCGGTGATGAAGATAGCATCATAAGACAACCATGCTGATCCGTTTACAAAGACCTTAACAGCTAAAGTGTTTGAAAAGCATTTAGAGGGTCTAGGATTACGAGACATGTCTCATCTGCTCTAAGAGCAAGTGGGAGATTGTTAGGGTAATGTGCCCTAAGAGCTTATAATTTGTAAATAGTTAAATTAAATAACAAATAAAATATATTTATTTTATTCAATTATATGCATCTATGAAATGTTTGCTTCATACAAATATCATATAACATCCATGGTTACTTATTTAGTCTCAAAATAAGTATATAATTATTATATACAAGAGGATTTAGTTTGAGATCAATAATCTAAAGAGTCCGTAGAAAGCAAACAAAGCTGGGTACTTTATTTGTGGTAAATCTACAGTTGCGATCGATTTTGTATTTGTTACGATAATCTTATCCAGGATCGTTTATGTGATGACATAAAAATTGAGACACCTTATATAATAGAGATTATATATGACTGGACCATGATAAAATGAATTTCTTATTAATATCCGTTAAAAAACAGAAATTTATGTTTATCAACTAGATAATCAAATATGGATTGATCTTAATCTTGAATGTTTTATGAACTTCTATTTGTTGAGTCATATCTTTTGATTTATATGGGTGAGACTATTATAGATTTACAGTCAATAAGTTTCATACTTTGGAGATGTGATTTAATAAGTCGTTGGGAACATTCTACACAATAGTGGAATCCACTCCTTCTTACGAGAAGTAGATGAGTAGTTCCATTAAATGTTCATTCGGGTCTTGAACAATAAGAGCGTTGGACTTTCTATTTGTAAATAAATTGAAAAATAAATTCATAAGTACTTATGAATATATTGTTCGTTAGAGAATTAATGTTACTTAACGGAATAAGAAATAATTAGAGAGGTATAACGGACTTTAATGACCTAGCTCTAATTATGAACTACTCATAGAGGATCGAACCATATGAAATGATTAAATCAATGGACACTGAAAATTCAGATTGTATAAAACATCTACAATTTTGAGATTGCAATTTTAAGTTTTTAATGGAGTAACTTTAAGGTTAATAATAGTGAATTATTTAATTAAAGAGTTTACTTAATAATTTCGATATTATTAGAGCTCAAATTGTAGGTCCATTAAATCCCCTTGATAGCTCACAACTACATAAAGAAAAAATGGAAGAATATAATTGGATTGTCTAATTATTTGTGTACATACAATTTTATGAACACGTTCACAAATAATTTAAATAATTTGATTATTTAAATATAAATAATTATTTAATTAATTGTTAATTATTTAATTATTTGTAAAGATTAAGAGTTCAATTTTAAGTGGTATCATTAAATTATATATGATTTAGAATCATTTAATTTAATGAAAAATCTTTTAATTAATGGAAATGCTAATTTAATTTAATTGGAATTAGATTTCATATTAAATTAGATTAAAGAAGTTTTAATTTAATAAGAATTAGATTCCATATTAAATTAAAAGTAAAGAGTTTTAAACCAATAAAAAAATTGATTCCATATTGGATTTGCATTAAGTTTTTCAATTTAATTAGGAAATTATATTCCTTATTAAATTAGAAAACTCTCTCTTACCTTTATAAAATAGTGTTTTATATTGGTAATAAAAGAGAGAGAGAAAAAGAGAGAATTTTTGACTACTTGAACCAAAAACTTTCTTTAATTAAAAACACCATATTACCCCATCTAAAAAGAAATCAAGAAAATTATATTTTTGATTTCAACATAATAATATTTTATAAAAAGATTTCGTGATTTAATTCTTCGAGATTGTGCCCACACACAGTTTTTTTTTTCTAAAGAGTCATAGCAAGGAAGATTAGGTGGTGAAGAATCTACGAATAAAAAAGGATCAATTCAATTTCATGCAAGGTAAGATTCGATCTTATTAATCTAATTATTGAATTATTATTATTAGTATCGATCAGGCGTGTTTTTATTTAATTTTTTTTTTTAGAAATCCACGTTTCCGTATTAAATTCAAAATCAATTTTTCCTTCAATAACATCTCCTATTTTAGATATATCAGAACAATCCTTTTTGAAAAATATTTTAGTTTCAATTTGCTACATGAGACTAATAATAATTCATAACATCACTTCTCTTAATACTCATTTCTTCATAATGAATATAGTAATCCTTCATCAACATTTCCTTAAAATTCTACTGCTCTTTTTACCGAAATAATTACAAAATAATAATCAAATTATCCCATAAGGAACCTCAAGCAATAATGTTCACTAATAACCATCAACGTACTAACACCAACACAAATAATTATTTATGTCATATTCATTACCAATAGCAATAAGTTTCCACCAAATATACTTTTAACCACTAATACTAGATTAAAATCCATTAGTATTATAACTAGATCTCACTTTCGTATGAACCCATAAATTTCCTTATAATCACAAATGGATTCCAAAATCAAAACTTAAAGTAGAATATTATGCACCAACTAAAATTTAACTCTCAAAACCTTTGTAAGAGAGGCTTAAACCATTAAATTCCATCTATATTCAACTATGGAAAATTAGGTCTACATATAACAACTCAATTTCATCTAATCCATTCTATCAATTAGAAGATAATCTAAACACTAAGGACTTGAATTGTATAAGATCCTTCTCTACCTTACTTATCTATTATCCTTTTAATTGGTTTCATAAACTTTTATGATCTATAATATCAACATTTCCAAGCTTTACCACTTGTGCTAAATAACAATCAAACGAAATAACACCATATTTATTCTACTTGTTCAAAACATGAGATCAAATCACTTAAACATATCAAAACTCCACACCAATATTCATGTTAGCTCTTAATTTGCAAATACCTCAAATATCAAAAGTATCTATAACCCCTAAGCATATTCAATAATCATATAATCGGCATATTTATCACTAATATATACTCTAAGAATTGTTATCTAAACATTCGGAATGCTAAACAATCTGATGAGTCACTTATTACCCCCATACAATATAATACTCTTTCACATCAAAATTCAATCCAACTTAATCTATCAACACTAATACCGTCTGCTGAAACAACATGACCTAAAAACATAACTTTATCTAACTAGAATTGACACTTGCTAAACTTGGCATATAGTCGTTGTTCCCTCAACGTCTATAAAACTGCTCTGAGATGCTAAACATGCTCCTCCTTACTACTTAGGTACACCAAAATGTCATCTATGAACACTATAACAAACTTGCTTAAGAAATCATGGAATACTCGGTTTATTAAGTTCATAAATGTTGCTAGTGTATTGGTTAACTTGAAAGGCAAAACTAAGAACTCATAGTGCTCATAGTGCGTCCTAAAACGGTCTTTGAAACATTGTCATCTCAAATTTTCAACTGATAGTATTTTGACCTCAAATCTATATTGGAAAACACCCTTGCTTCCTAGAGTTAGTGTAAGCCCTTATCCGGATTCATTATTTTATGATATTAAAATTATTCAAATTGAGTTGCGGTCATGTAATATGCCTCCAGTAGTATTATTTGAGGTTCAATATATTTTTGTATTATAAGTCAGATGTCATTTGGTTGACCCCGGTACGATTACAAATGATTAGGAGTGATTTATGTGTTAATCAAACGGGATGAGCTCACAGAATAAAGTAAAAGATATTTTAATTCAATCAATAAGAAAAGAGATAAGTGACTTTGAAAAGTAGTGGCTATGGATGTGCTACGTGTTATATATTGATTGGTTGAAGAAATAAGTAGACTAGAATGTGCCAAGTGGACCAATAGAATTTGTGATTATCCATATTTGGACACTAGTGAGATTGTTGAAAGTTTGAGGTAATTAAACGAAATTTTCTTGAAGGACTTTTTAGAAATTGTTGTGCAAAATCGCAAGTGGACGAGCCGAACAAGTAATAAAGTGATGAGAAAAGTATCGTCCACTTGCGATTTTGCACAACAAGTTTTTGGCGCTGTTGCCAGGGATTGTTTGTTTAAATTAATACTAATACTACGTAACTCAAATTTTAATTTGGTATTTTATTTAGTCATTTATTTATTATTATTATTATTATTATTTTATTATTTTTTTTTGCTTTATTATTTGTGATTTTTTTGGTGTATGAGAAAGTCTTGGGGCGAAGTTTTGATACCATTTGATCCAGAAATCGAAAGAACTTGCCGCAAGAACTGAAAAGAAACAAGGATGGCTATAAGTACTGCAGTCATGGATATGGCTAAAGGATCAAATAACACACAGAACATTGTACCAGTAAATGCTGAAATTCGAGCCTTACGAGATTATGCTCTACCCACAGTGGGTAATGTTTCAGCGATACGGCGACCAACTATTGCTGCAACAATTTTGAGATTAAGCCAGCAATCATCCAGATGGTACAAAACAACCAGTTCAGTAGGGCTCCGAACGATGATGCAAATACCCACATTGATAGCTTTTTGGAGATCTGTGATACCTTTAAGCACAATGGTGTTACTGATGACACCATCCGATTGAGATTGTTCTCGTTCTCTCTTCGAGACAAAGCTAAAAGCTGGCTGAACTCTCTGCCGTCAGGGAGTATTACCACATGGGATACCTTGACACAAAAATTTCTGGCCAAATTCTTTTCACCAGCCAAGACTGCAAGACTACGAACCGAGATTGCCACATTCAGACAACTTGATGGAGAGTCATTGTACGAAACATGGGAAAGATTGAAAGATTTGCTAAGACGGTGCCCACATCATGGAGTTACTGACTGGTTGCAGCTACACACATTCTACGATGGTTTAGGGAGTTCCACGAGAACATTGGTAGATACCGCCGCTGGTGGAGTACTTTTGGGGAAACCCCATCAAGCCGCTTGGGACTTACTAGAAGAAATGACTGCAAATGCCTATCAATGGCCTTCAGAAAAAGCAGTTCCGAAAAAATTTTTTGGAATACAAGAAAATGATGTGTCAACCAGACTTTCCACTCAGGTTGAGACATTAGCCAAGCAACTCGAAAACTTGACAGCAAATGCAATTCATACTCAATCAGCATCTTGTGATTTCTGTGGAGGGGATCATTCCAACGAGTAATGCGATGAAGACTAGACAAGTCAAGCATTTTTTGTGGGCAACAAACAACCAAATAACCTGTACTCCAACACATATAATCCAGGATGGAGGAATCATCCAAATTTTTCATGAAAAAATAATGATCGACCCAGACAACCATATTCGCCACCACTTCAACAGCAGCAGGCCAACAAACTTCGCTTGAAGAAGCACTTGCTCAGCTCACCGCAAGCACTACTCAATTTATAACGAGAACAGACACCACGTTCCAGAATCAAGCAGCTTCCATTCGAAATCTGGAGGTACAAATGGGTCAAATCTCGAATTTGCTGACTACAAGATCTCAATGATCCCTACCAAGCAACACAGAGACCAATCCTAGGGAGCACCTGAAGGCTGTCACGTTACGAAGCGGTAAAATGCTGAAAAAGTCTGTCGAAAGAACAGACGAGAAAGAAGGATATAACAAAATAGAAGAAGAAGTGATGGTTGAACAAAAAGAAGCAGAGAAGCCAAAGTTAAAGTTGTTTCCAGACAATCCACCACCATACAAACCACCATTACCCTTTCCTCAGAGATTTCAGAAGCAGAAACTAGAAAAGCAATTTTCTAAATTTCTGAAAGTTTTTAAGAAACTGCAAATTAATATTCCTTTTGCAGATGCTCTGAAACAAATACCCAGCTTGACAGGCCCATTTTTAACTACTAGCTAGGCGACCTGCCCGGCACCCCACGGTGGCTCCCCAGTCGAGATCTGCTTCGACTGGAAAGTTTCCATGGAGCTGAACCTCTTTGCTTTTCTAAATTTTCTTGAAATCCTTTTAGTTTTGAAAATGGGTGGAAATTTTGTTCGTTGGAAACAACGTTATGAAAATAGAATTTTCACAAAAATCCGGTAGCACGACGACTGTTTTTCTAAAATTTTACCCTGTTACTTCACAAAGCCTATATAAATTTATTCACAAACATTTCCATAATCAATAGGCCTCAGGCCCTTTTTCAAACACACAATCATGCAATAATACGGAAAGTAACTTGCTTAAACTCTTAAAACGTCATGCATGATATTTACATAAAATACTTTATCCAAAACAATATTTACAAAACTTGAGAAATCTGAAAACGATAGTAAGTGCAATACATGATAACTTGTTTAAAACTAGTGTAGCGTGGTCGCGTCTGTAGCTTACCTGTACGTCCGATGAAGATACCTCCGTCCCGCTGCTCGCTCTTACACCTGGGGAGGAATTTAAATAAAACAGAAAATGATGGTGAGAATAACTCAGTGAGTGCACATAATAATAAATTCTGCTTTCATTAGTATTTTGAAAATGATACGGCTTATATAATCAAAAGATTCCTTTTATTCTAAACTAACGTCTATTGACGTATTTCAACTTAGAAGGGTAACTCTAGAACAACTCATTCTCTTAAGCTCTTAAGCTAAATATCTATATGACATAAAATACCCAAAATTTTCTGTTTGCGTGTGCTCAGATGTGGGAACTTGGGATTACGATTCCTCCCGAATGTTAAGCCGTACAGAAACTTGGGATTACGATTCCCCCCGTCTATTAGGCGTACGGGAACTTGGGATTACGATTCCCCCCGAATGTTCAGTCGTACGGGAACTTAAGATTACGATTCCCCCCGAATGTTAGCCGTACAGGAACTTGGGATTACGATTCCCCCCGAATGTTAAGCCGTACGGGAACTTGGGATTACGATTCCCCCCGTCTAGCACTATACACGCATAGGGTACCTCGGCCGGGTTCTGCTAGAAGTTAAGATAAACTAAAGAGATATTAATTACCTTTAAAATTATCTCATAAGTGTTTCGTTTTCTACTTATGGTTTAAAACCGAAAAACTTGCTTTCTAGAGCGAAAACTCAATTATTGAAATAATGTTCTCAAGTATCTTTACGACTAAATACATATATACAACTATATATGCATTATAGGGAAAGCGATAATATTCTAAAATGTTAAATAACATAAATCATAAACTAAAATAGTATCGCATTAATAATTTCATATAACAGAATTCGTGAAAGCTTAATAAAAATGCGCACTCACAACTTGCTTCCAATAACTGATCAACCACTCCTGATATAGCTCTCGTCCGGTTTTCGATTCACCTACAATTGATTTCGATCGGGATGTCGTTAAAACATAACTCATGCGCAACTAAAATTTAAGCCATATAAGGATTTCTAATCACCATAACTCAAGTGACTATCCTCACATGATAACAAAACGGAAAACTCATAATCGCACGTGAATACTATTTCAAACCGATTCGTTATCGCAAAATAAAATACTCGAAACTCTACGGTTACAAAACCAACAACTATGCCACTTGAATCTACGGTAACATCATCAAAATCAGATTCTAAAAGATTAAATGAAAAGAAGATTCGAAACCAAACGACTAACATAAAGCTTACGCGATTTCAACTATATATCGCGATTTATCGATTTAAGCGTTTTGCGCGATTCCTTCGTTTCCGCTTAACTTATCGGCAATTTCAGCTCGTGACTTTCCTTAAAACACGGCAAACGAATATTCAAACACTTTAAAGCACAAACAATAAAAATATGGCAGCAAGCTTAACGAATATCCATTTCCGGTTCAACTCCGAAATTTCAACGATTTAACGATTTCGCGCGAAACAAAAACTATCCGATTAACTTTATGATATCTCAAACTCTCCTAACTTCAACTTTAACACTTTAACGGGCTTAATAACGACTTGGGGCAGCGAGATAACATCGCAAATACTTTCATATTAACAACAAAAATTACAAACTAAAAACATTCACGTTCGTAGAAAACTCAACCGAATCGCTCAGAAACGATTTCTCAATATCCGAACGACTATCCGATACTTTAAAATACACTAAAATGCATTATTTTCCATGACGACGAACTTCAATTTAAAATATCACTCAACAGCCCCTAACTTATCTTCCAACAGCCCGTAATAGATTTCACAACGAAACCAACTCTTTACAATTGCATTCAAAACACAACCGAAACAACAATGAGCGAACCTCCGCACTAACGAGGTTCTCAATCCTAAACCCAATCATAATATCTTCAATATCTCAATAACAATTACTCGAAACGCACAACACAAAGGGGATAGCATCTACCTTAACAGTTTCGCTTCGAAACAACTTTCGAGCAAGTGTGACGATGACGAATCTCTCGAGGCAGCAAGCTATCTCCCTCCACCAGCAACTGTCTTCTCATCAGGTCTGTTGTGTAGTTCACGGCCAGACTTGACAGTAGCTCACACTACATCAGCTTGCGACGACAGCACGATAGCAATTGGTAGCAACGGCGACGACAGCAACTTCAACAATAGTGGTGACAGCAGCTGGTGCACATCAATGGCAGCGACATCACTTGGTTAGCTCCAGCACACTTACCAGACCACGGTCTTCCTCACGCTAGCAGCTCATCAAGGTAGCAGCTGGAGCTTCACGGCAGCAGCAACTCAACAACGGCGACAATAGCTGACAGGCCCCTATCCTTACTATACCATAACTACGGAGGACTAGGCGACCTGTCGGCACTTCACGGTCACCCTCTAGCCGATATCTAGATCGACTGAAGAACTCCCGCGAAGCAAAGGCGATTTGTCTCTAAAAATCTTTCTAATTTCTATTTAAAAATTTAGCAACTCGATTATTGTTTGTGGCGACTATAAGATGTATTACAATCATTAGTTAATAAAAATCATTTAAAATTTTATAAAAATTTCGGCAGTATAACGGTTGCTTTTATTAAAAACCCATCCTGCAAGGAAAAAGTTTGACACTTCTAAAATTTCAATCAATTCGCTACTATCATCGGATTAAATCCGGAAACCACAATCAGCCATTAACAAGTATATTTAGCGGATTTTAAACCAAACTACATTTATTACTAATGTCATAATACCATAATTATTTATGCATCCAAAATGGGAATTTATAGATTAATATAAAATTCTAACTATTTGAAATATTACAAAACCATACATTTTCGATATTTACTTCAAAACTTATCCACAGCACACCTAATGCTCCGGTGTCGGTGTCCCAGCTCCCATCGCAGCAGAACCTGCACTTAAAAATGTTTTTGGGGATTTTGGGATGAGCTAAAAGCCCAATGAGTGTCATAGGTTACTAAAAACATTTACAATTGTATAAACATGTCATTTTATACGTAACTTATCATAATAGTTTCCTTTCACAATTTCTGAAACGAAATCATATGAAAACATAATTAGATTCAGTGGAATAAAAACAATTTCCATAACTACATCTGTATCTTACTAAAAGTCCACTGAATACTATAACTAGTGGTACCCTAGGTGTTACGGTAGAGTGGAATCCTACATCACTCAAACCGTACAATGCGGCGGAGCGGAATCTTACATCGCTCGGGCCGTCAAAAGTAACGGAGCGGAATCCTACATCGCCCCTGTTACTAACCGGTAATGTGACGGAATCCTACATCGCCATAGTGTGGTAAGCGCGCAAACCTTATATACCCCATATCGTGTCACGGCCACTATACTAATATGTCGATATGCATGAGTCATTGCCGAAGTGGCAAAGTCTAAATGCAATGCAATATGTCTTACCTCACCGTGCACATACGGGATACTACTAACCGGTATATGTCTATAATGCCTTAGGGGTACCAAAACATAAGTTTTTACATAATTACCATAGAATTCCAACATATAAATCATACTAAATTGAAAGGAAATTTGATACAAATAAAATTCTAATTAAAAACACATTCGAGTTTCATAAACTATTTTAAAAAGAGGACACTCACTGTTTGGTGAATTCTCACAACTGAATGCGCCTATGTACCCTTAGATGGCTCCCCTACAATAATCATTCACCAAACATTTAATATCATTCCACTAACATCCAATCCATAAGTCAAACACCACTAATTAGATTATTAATTCTAAAGTTCCCATTTAGGCACTTTTGAATCGATTTTTCTAACAATTTTTCCATAACCGATCACTAGCCCAATTTATCCAATTCAAGCCTACATTACAAGCTTTTATTTCCACAATAAATCTAGGATAAATCAGATCTGAATTCATGAATTAAAAATATCTAAAAATCATGAAAATCGCGTAAACATTATATTTCATAAATTTCACTGTTTTGGTCCGTTTTTCGCCGTTTTAAATCCGATTTGACTTTCGTCAGTTCCTACCTTCTTGTTTCATCGAAACGGACATTTCAATGACATAAAATGTTGAAAATAAAAATCAGACCAGAACCTCTTATTTGGGCAGAACGCATTGCATTTTTTGTTTTTTTCCTCTTATTTCCTTTTTCAATTCTACTAGTTTCCAATGCATAATTTAGGCCTCTATCATGTTCCAATTTCATTCCAAACCACTCTAACTCCATTAATACATGTCATACTATGTTATTCAAGTGTCATAGCATTTAAACATTTCATAATTCCTTACCATCTTTACCCTTGATTTCATGACATCCATACTAGTCTCAAGTAATTCATATACTAGTTTCACTAAGTTGTAATTTGAATCTTATTTAGACTTGATGGGACAGAATTTTGGACAGCCCTTAAGCTTCATGTGACACCAATTAAATCACTCAAAACACATCACAAAAAGAATTCACTTCACTTAGGCATTTTATCAAACACATGGAGGGCATACAAACAATTCTCTATTTCAACTTGAATTTTTGTTAGTTTACTACCCCAAATGATATCTAATTAATTCAGCCCATACATTCCACAACTTAAACATGATTCTGAATCATTTACATGTCAAGAACAAAGAGGAAGAAGCATGATTCCATGAACCCAACTTCATGAACATCAAACTAACCAAAAACATGAAAAAGTGCACTAAACTTACAAATTTCTTGTAGAGATGTGATCTAGGAAGGTTTGTAACTTGATTTCTTGACTTAGAAGACCTCAAAACACTTTTGAACACCTTCAGATGGTGCTTCCCTTGCTGATTTCTTCTTCTTCCTCTTATTTCTCCTTTGCCAAATTTTTCTTCTCTCACTCTCTAGATTTTTCTTTTGATTTCTCTAGACATCTCCACTTATTTATACTATCTCATGTCTCTTAACAATTGCCCTCCATTCATCCATTAATTTCAAAGATGCCATTGTGATGTGTTTGCATATGATTGGTCCCAAAAAAATAGAAATCTCTACACTAGTGCAAAAATTCCAATTTTGCCCTTAAACCACTTAATTCAATTCACATTATTTTCTACCACTTGAAATAAATTCTCAAGGCTATTTTAAGGTTCTAAAAGCTACTAAAGTGATTTATGAGACCTTCATAATTTATTGGGACCATTTAAATTAAATTTTCATTACCCGATTGAATTTACGGGTAATTTTTGAAAATTTTCGGATTTCACCGGATTGGTTCGATTTCACCCAAAAATTTCATATAACTTATTTTAAGTCCACTTTAAGTCTCTTGAACTTCTAATTAAGCTATTTGAAGACTTTTCAGAATTTTCAGAAAAATTTTCGGAAAACCCGATTTATTCCCTTAACAGCCTCGAACTTCCCTAAACCGTTTATTTTAACTTCGTTATAATATTAGGCACCATAAAATTATATTAGCTAATTTACTATATATAACTACAGTACTAATATTAGGGAGAGGGGTTTACAATAGCAGCAGCACCTGGTTCACGGCAGCACATGCGCACCGAACAGCTCACTCTTTCTTGCTTGCATGCAAGGCTTCTTGGCTCTGAATCGGCCCTTGCACTGAATCTGCCCTTACATGTATCCAACTTGCTTCAGATCTGAATTCTCCTTCTCTTTCAACCTTACTTCACCTTGGTCTATCAACAGCTCCCTCAACTTCTCTATTCTTCTCTCGTTCTCTATCTCTCTTGGTAAGCTCTCGGATCTGATGGCTAAGGAGGCCGAATGGGATTTACTTGGGTTTGGATTTGCTTACATCTCTCTCAAGTTCTCTCCTTCACTCGGTTCTCTCTTTTTCCATGAGCAACATCTCTCTCTTTCAATTTGTTCTCGGTTTGCTTGATATGACCGAATGCCCTTGATGAAGAAAGATGGCCGAATGCTCTTTTGCAAACTTCACTTCTCTCTCTCAAAATGACATTTCGGTTTTGCACTTAATGGGAGACCGAATGCTTTAGCTTTCTTAATCTTTCACTTTTTTGCTTTTTCAATCTTTTAATATTATAAAAATATGGCTTGCTTATCATTTGATGATACATGGTCACCATACAATCCATCTCATGCCACTTGCTTTGCTCATCCTTTGCATGTGTGACAAGTGTCACTCCCATGCACAAATTTTTACTTTATTTTAGTTTCTTCCATGCAATAACTTTATTTTATTTCACATGCATTCTCGCTTTTTAATTCCAAGCTCGGATTCCGATTCCGTCCGTCCGTCCGATAATTCGTTTTTGATTAAATCTCGGGTTCCCATTCTTGGAATTATTTTAAAATTCAAATCCGTTTTCACGAACTTAGATTTATTTTTATTATTCTAAAATAATTATTTCACGTATTTTCGAACTCAAGCATTATATTTTTCTGATCGGACGCGATCCATCGGAAAAATATTTCGCTCTCCGACGAACGAGATTTTGGGTTTTACACAGCTATGTGAAGTTCATGAAGGAAATTCTATCAAATAAAAGGAAGCTGGAAGAACATGAAATGGTAGTTTTGACCGAAGAATGTTGTGCAATCTTGCAGAAAAAGCTATCGCCCAAACTCAAAGATCCGGGAAGTTTCACAATTCCTTGTACCATTGGTGATTCATTCTTTGATAAAGCATTATGTGATCTTGGTGCAAGTATTGTAAAACCCAAAACCGCATTCGTCGGAGAGCGAAATATTTTTCCAATGGATCGCGTCCGATCGGAAAAATATAATGCTCGAGTCCGGAAATACTCGGAATAATTATTTTAGAATAAGAAAAATAAATTCGAGTTCGCGAATACGGATTCGAAATTTATTAAATTATTCCGAAGACGAAAGCGATTAAAAAGCGGATTCCAAGACGGACGGATGGAAACGGAATTCGGGCTTGGAAATTGAAGCGAAAAGGCATGAGAAATAAAATAAAGGTAATGCATGGTGGTGACACGTGTCACACATGCAATAAAGGGTAGGTACAAGTGTCCAAGAGAAATAAAAGCAAGTATTTATTAAAGTTGAAAGCAAAAGAGAAATAGAGGGGAGAAGCAAGCAAATAAACAGATTTTCTTTCAATTTCTATTTGTTGTCGCCGAGAGAGAGAATGCTGGAGAATAAGTGGTGAATGTTTCTCGTGAGTGAAAGAGAGAATAAGAGAGTGAAAGATAGACTAAGGGAGACCGAGAGTGATAGAGAGAATAAGAGAAGGAAGTGAGCTACTGCTCGTGGAAGAGACGAAGAGCCACACTCGGTCATCATCCAAAAGCAAGCCGAGACCATCAATCCGAGTGATTGCATGTGAAGTTTGAGGATAGATCCAGGCTGTCCGTGACCTGCAGCAAGGAGAAAGTGAAGACCGCGAGCTGGTGTGAAGCGTGGAAATGCAGCAAAGGAGAATCGGTTGTGCAAGCTAACCCGTGAGCTGACTCAGTGCAGATCGTGAGCTGAGGAAGCTTGCTGCTGTGAGGTTGCTGTTGTCACCGTGAAGCTCCAGCTGCTGTCTTGAGAAGCTGCTAGCGTGAAGGGTTGTTGGCGTGAGGAAAACCAGGCGCTGCCGTGAAGCTCCAATTGTTGCCAGTTGCTGCCGAGTTGCTGCGTGCTGTCACCGTGAATCAAGTGCTGAAGTTGTGCGAGCTGTTGAGCTGAAGCGTGATCGGTGCTGTCGACGTTGTGCAAGTTACTGCCGAGCTGTCAGGTCAGGCCAAGAACCCATTGCAAACCTGAAGCGAATCATCAAAGGAGACAGCTTGCTGCCACGAGTGATTCGTCGCCGTTCGGAAGCTATTTCGAAGCGGAGAACAGCTTGCTCTTCGGGTAAGTGCTGCCCCATTTCTTTTGTTGAGTTGTTTCAAATATTTAGTAAGCGTGCCTGTGAATTAGAAATCAGATATGGTTGAAAAGTGATGATATTATGATTGGGTTTAGGATTGAGAGTCTCGTTAGTGCGGAGGTTCGCTAGTTGATGTTGCGATTGTGTTTTTATCATCGATCGTGTTCGTTGTGTTTTGTTTACGGGCTGTTATGAGATGTATAGGGGCTGTTAAGGTATGTTTTTAGTTTCGCGTTCCTTGTCGTGGAAAATGGATAGTATTAGTGTGTTTTAAAGTATCGGATAGTCGTTCGGATATTTAGAAATCGTTTCCGAGTGATTCAGTTGAATTTTCCGCGAATGCGAGTGTTGTTAGTTTGAAAGATAAACTTTGAGTTTTCCATGAGTTGTTTGTGTAAGAAAAATTAGTATTTCATGGTTATTTTTATAGTTGTGACGGATTGTGTCCAATTAGATGGATTACGGTTTATTTTTTTTATGTTTTAAATGTGAGTTTTGGAACCTTGAGAATGTGGATTTGGTGACGCATGTGGTGTTGATGAAGTTTGATGGAGGAATTTGATGTTTTTGGAAGTGTGAAATTGTAGTAGATCATGTTAAAGTTAATGCATGTTAGATTTGAAGTATATACAAGTGAAATTCTTGAAAGATTGTTCCTAGCAAGTCACGGCTAAGATTATGTTTGAGGTTTGGATGAGTTTCCATGATGAATGAAATGATTTGGAATGTTGAAAAAGTAAGGGGTGTGCAGTTCGGTCAAGTGAGGATGGAAATAGTTTGTTTTTAGTTGATGTATTTGTGTGATTTACATGCTTGATAATGTGTTTAAAAGTTGAATAAGATCTAAAGCTGTCTTGATTGTTCAAGTAGTGTTTAAAACTGTTTTGATTAATGTTTAAGCTGTTTTGGATGATGTTAAGCTATCATGAACTGTTTTGATTATGTTTCGCAATTGTACCAATGTGATGTTGAGGGATTCAAATTGAATCTATAGCATATCTCGTGTGTTCGATTATGTTGTAATAATGAAAATCAAAGAGGATGAAGGATATAGAATTGATGGACATTTGGCTATAATAGTCCAAGTTGACGCTAGAGTGCGTTTAATACGTTAAAAATGGAATCTAGCTTTGAATTAACATTTTTTTTGTTCATGTTTAGAAGTTGGGATTTCGAATGGAAGTTTCATGGGTATGATCAAAGTTATTATTGCTTAGAAAAGGGTATTTCGATACCATTGAATAAATATTAACTTATTGTTATTGCGTGTATAAGTGCTGAGCGAAATCGTGCTCATTTTAATGTGTGGGTAAATCGTCAAACGAAAGGGAGGATGTGGAGGAGCGCATTACTTAGGAAGTAAGTAGTGAGTTGGTTAATTTCAAAGTTTTATGTTTCATTTCCATTGTATACTTTAGTATTGGAATAATTTTAAGCTATGCTTAATTGATTTTCCAAGTTATCATGTTTAATTCAATTCAAGCATGTTGTTATATTTATCTATGCATGTATAATTCTTAAATTATTGTTATCAATGTAATTATTTTAAGTAAAGTACATTAGCAAGTTTTTGATATATACACATGCATAGAAAAGATATGAATAAAGATGGTTCAAAGGTATTTTCGATCATAAGTTTATGTTAGAAAAGAAAGTATCCGGTTTCAGCTGCAAGTTAGAACAAGATATTTCTAAAAAGTGATCCATATGCTTCCATGCAAGTAAATAAAGGTTAAGCTTGAGTTTTTAAGTGCATTAAAAGGTTATTAGATGTCTTTTGTTATCTTAACCTCTAGCATAACCCGGCCGAGGTACCCCATGCGTGTATAGAAAAAGACGGAGGGAATCGTAATCTCAAGTTCCCGTACGCCTAATAGATGGGGGGAATCGTAATCCCAAGTTCCCGTACAGCTTAACATATGGGGGGAATCGTAATCCCAAGTTCCCGTACACCTAATAGACGGGGGGAATCGTAATCCCAAGTTCCCGTACGGTTTAACATTCGGGAGGAATCGTAATCCCAAGTTCCCGCATATTTCTAGATGTTAGGGGGAATCGTAATCCCAAGTTCCCGCATCTGAGTACACGCAAACAGAAAAGTTCTAGTATTTCATATCATATAGATATTTAGTTTAAGAGCTTAAGAGAATAAGTTGTTCTAGAGTTACCCTTCTAAGTTGAAATACGTCAATTAGATGTTAGTTTAGAATAAAAAGAATCTTTTGCTTATATAAGCCGTATCATTTTCAAAATACTAATGAAAGCAGAAATTATTATTTATGTGCACTCACTGAGTTATTCTCACCATCATTTTCTGTTTTATTTAAATTCCTCCCCAAGTGTAAGAGCGAGCATCGCGGCGGAGGTATCTCCATCGGACGTACAGGCGAGTTGCAGACGCGACCACGCTGCACTAGTTTTAAACACGCTATCATGTATTGCATTTATTATCGTCTTTAAGATTTCTCAAGTTTTGTAAATATCGTTTTGGATAAAGTATTTTATGTAAATATCATGCATGTCGTTTTAAGATTTTATTCAGTTACTTTCCGCTTTATTGTATGATTATGAGTTTAAAAAGGGCCTGAGGCCTATTGATTATTGAAATATTTGTAAATACAATTATACAGGTTTTGTGAAGCATTAAACAGGGTGGAATTTTAGAAAAGTAGTTGTTGTGCTGCCGGATTTTCGTGAAAATCCTATTTTCAACGAACAAAATTCCCATCCATTTCCAAAACTAAAAGGATTTCAAGTATTTTAGAAAAGAAAAGAGGCTTAGCTCTATGGGAACTTTCCAACTGGAGCAGATCTCGACTGGGGAGCCACCGTGGGGTTGCCGGGCAGGTCGCCTAGCTAGTAGTTAGAAAGGGGTCTGTCAAGTATCAACTTAATGACATTCTCCGTTTTCAAGAAACTCGGCTTTGGAGAAGCAAAACCCACTACAGTATCGTTGCAGCTAGCTGATTGTTCAATCAAGTATCCAAGGGAAATTATAGAAGATGTACTAGTAAAAGTGGATAAGTTTATATTTCCTACGGATTTCATTATACTAGACATGGAGAAAGATCAAGAAATACCTATCATCTTGGGTAGACCATTCCTAGCAACAGGAAGAACCCTTATTGATGTACAGAAAGGTCAACTCATACTCAGAGTTCAAGATGAAGAGGTAACCTTCAATGTGCTAAAAGCTCTCAAACATCCACATGATGTTGACAACTACATGAGGGTAGATGTGGTGGATGAATGTATCAAAGAAATACATCAAACGATCACTCCAAAAGATCCACTTGAAGCTTGCCTAAATAGAGCACCAAGCTCAGAAAGTTCGAACATCATGGAATGTGTTAACCAACTGGAAGCTTCACCTCCCATCTTTATCAGACAACCTTTCGAGGAGCTTGGAACGAGTAAGAGACAACCAGTACCATCAACAGAAAAACCACCAGAATTGGAGCTCAAACCACTTCCAGTTCATCTCAAGTACGCATTCTTAGGTACTTCATCTACACTACCTGTCATTATTTCATCTTCTTTAAGTAGAGAACAGGTGGAAAAGCTTTTGAGAGTACTACGAGAACACAAGATGGCTATTGGATGGTCGATAGCAGACATCAAAGGAATCAGCCCATCTATATGCCAACACAAAATTCTTATGGAGGATAAGTACCGGCCATCCATCGAGCACCAACGATGTTTAAATCCAAACATGAAGGAGGTTGTCCGAACAGAGGTACTTAAACTTTTGGATGCAGGTATCATTTATCCTATTTCGGACAGCACATGGGTAAGCCCGGTATAAGTGGTACCAAAGAAAGAAGGCATCACAGTAGTCACCAATGAAAACAATGAGCTGATTCCAACACGAACAGTAACCGGATGGAGAGTGTGCATTGACTACAAGAAACTAAATAAGGCGACCAAGAAAGATCATTTCCCTTTACCCTTCATCGATCAAATGCTCGACAGATTAGCAGGTCACCCTTACTACTGTTTCCTAGACGGTTATTCTGATTACAATCAGATTTCTATAGCACCTGAGGACTAAGAAAAAACTATATTCACATGCCCATATGGAACGTACGCGTTTCGGAGAATGCCGTTTGGTCTATGCAATGCACCAGTCACTTTCCAATGGCGCCAAAAACTTGTTATGCAAAATTGTAAGTGGACGAGCCGAACAAGTAATAAAGTGATGAGAAAAGTATCGTCTCATAAGGATTGTTGTTAATTAATGTCCAAAATTGAAATAACTCACTTTTTATTTGGCAAACGTAATTTGATTTAAGAAGTTGATAACTATAACTAAATTTAACTACCAAATATGAATGAATTTAATTCAATAAATTAAAACTCTAAGATTATGATTTCATCATAACTAATTTGTTCCTCCCCTTTGTTCTTTTTAATCAAAAATTAATTATCTCGTTGCTAGTTGAGATTCTCTGAATTATTCATATAGCCCCTCCCTAGGTTTAAAGAAAATACCGTATAAAACTTAACTGCTATGTCCCCATGCAAGTTAAAACATTAATGGATTCATTAAAATTTATGGATCTCTTTTATAAACTACACAAATCATGCAGGTATATTCCTATCCTACATGTAATTTATGACATTAAATACAATGAACTAGACACATAAATCAGCTTCTGCTATCATTATGATTAACAATTGAACTAAATAGTGACCAGTTATTTAGAAGCATTAAGAACAGTATTAAATGCATCAACCAAGATAGAAAATCTTTAATTGAATTGAACAAAGGGTTGGAACATCAAAGTTAGGCTACATCAGAACCTTAGAAAACAAAATTACTCCATGCTTAAATTAAAATTTACAAAAACTAAAAGATTAAACATAACAAAAGATAGAAAAACTTAGTGGATTGAAACTTCACCGTAAAATTTCTTCTTCTGCTTTGCTCCTCCTCTCCAAGCTCTCTTTCTCCTTCTTTAAACTACTTATTGTTTTGGTTTTTGATGAGATGCTTGGAATGGTGATTCTAAGGTCTATTTATAGGCAAAGTTCACCTCCAATTACATCATCGCTTGCATCATCATTTCCTAGTTTTCCACCATTTTGCATCATCGTTCACCTACCTCATTTAAGTCAACTTTCATTTTGCATCATCGCTTGCATCATCATTCACCTACCTTATTCAAGTCAACTTTAATATTTCATCATTGTTTACATCATAATTTTGATTACATCATTCCTTACATCAGCATGACATAATATTTATTTCTAGAATACTCTATCTTTAAACCGCGATAATTTCTTTATGCGATCTCCGAATTGAGTAATTTTTGAGGCGATGAACTTGTTGTGAATGATATTCATTTTATAGCGATGATCTTGTCTCGAACAATATCACTTGGTGGGATCCACATGCGGTTTTTTAACCAATTTTATTATGAAAATAAAAATAAAAGAAATATGAAATAATTTACTTAATAATAATAAAAATATCAAGAACTAAGCAAGAATTCAAGTTTAAAAAGATAAAATAACTCTATAAAAATAAAGTTATCAGTAATTGAGTCTTAATATATATATATGTTGATTTTTGTCTCATTTGAGACATTTTGGACATGAAATCAAAGAGAAAAAGGGAGAGTGTCGTGTGAGAGAGAAAGAGAGGTCAAGAGTGTGCACACCGAGAGAAAGAGGGAGGAAGAGAAGGATTCGGTCCGAATTTCGCCATGATTTCTTCACGAAAGTTATTCCTTGTTATCTTCTCTAGCTAACCCAATGAATTTGAAGTAAAGAGATAGTCTATGTGGTGAGTTATTTCAATTTTGAATTTGATGCTTTCTATGAAATCCATTTTTTTCTTTCGTTTCTTTTCGAA
Organism: Dimocarpus longan; assembly: GCA_022984855.1. Lineage (NCBI taxonomy): Eukaryota > Viridiplantae > Streptophyta > Magnoliopsida > Sapindales > Sapindaceae > Dimocarpus > Dimocarpus longan. The sequence continues at coordinate 8,083,845 of CM041021.1, forward strand.
TTTGAGGTTAGGGATGATCAGAGGAAGGTGTGAGGATGATTTTGATGTGATTTGTGAGTGGATTGATGGAAGAAAAATAGATGAGAGAGAGAGAGGGAGTCACGACCAAAATGGGTTTTTGTGAGATCTGATTGTGTTTTCAATTCTAAGGCATATTTTAGATGTTAGAAAATAATCTTATAAAGTTAGATTTCGAAAACAAAAAATGTATGATCAATTTTGGAGCTAAACGGACAAGTTGAAAGGCGTTTTCTAAAACCCTTCAAATCACGTTCGTTTTACATTTGAAACATTTTATTTAATCATAGTTGGGTGTTAGAACACTAGATGATTGATTTTTGAAGTTATCGGACGTTTGAAGCAAAAAGTGATTTTATTAGTAAGCGAAATCAGAAGAATTTTATTTCGAGCATCCGTCGATGAAATTGTGTATACTGAGGTATTTCTAAGAAATAATAAGTATGATTCATGTAGAGAAAACGGATTTCAAAAATCCCGATTGAATAGAGATTGAAATCCAAAAGTTTAGACGTTAAAGGATATTAATAGAGATAAATAAGATTTTTATTTATTTTGAATGTTATTTGAATGAGTTAAGTAACCCTAAATAGATATTTGATATTTTAAGGTAAATAACAGGCCCTTTTCTAACTACTAGCTAGGTGACCTGCCTGACACCCCACGGTGGCTCTCCAGTCGAGATCTGCTCCTGCTGGAAAGTCCCTGCGGAGCTAAGCCTCTTTTCTTTTCTAAAATTTCTTGAAATCCTTTTAGTTCTGAAAATGGGTGGGAATTTTGTTCGTTGGAAATAACTTTATGAAAATAGAATTTTGATGGAAATCTGGTAGTACAACGGCTGTTTTTCTAAAATTTCACCCTGTAAAATACTTTACAAAACCTGTATACGTTTATACACAAATATTTCCATAATCAATAGGCCTCAAGCCCTTTTCAAACTCACAATCATGCAATGATACGGAAAGCAATTTGAATAAAATCTTAAAACGACATGCATGATATTTACATAAAATCCTTAACTCAAAATAATATTTACAAAACTGGAGAATCTGGAAAATGATAATAAATACAGTACATGATACTATGTCTAGAAAATAGTGCAGCGTGGTCGCGTGTCTAGCTAGCCTATACTTCCGATAGAGATGCCTCCGCCACGCTACTCGTACCTGCACCTAAGGGAGGATTTTAAATAAAACAGGAAAACAGCGGTGAGAATAACTCAGTGAGTCGGTAAGTTTAATAGAAATTATACTTTTGCTTAAATACTATTCTTCCCAAAACTAAATCTGAAAAACTATTACTTATTTACTTACTTACTTTTTCTGAAAACTGTATACTTGTTTTAAAAGATGCAAAAGTTATTTATCAACTTTTCTTATATTCTTACTAGCCTATCTGGCAACCCAGGGAAAACTTGTCCTTCGTGACGGTGCGAAGACATGCCACTAGGATAGGGGAACTCTCACCATGTGTAGTCGCAAATGTGGATACAACTCTGGGATTGCGATTCCCTCCAATATCAGGCAGATCTACACTATCCCATACGTGTAGAGGGTGACTGACAGACTCGATCCCCCCATAGTTAGTAACTCCCCCCAACTACCGTACACGTATGGAATACTTCGGCCAGGTGTAAACTTAGGGGCTAGGGTAAACCATAGGCATATATAAAATGAAATCTCGGCAATATGCTATAATATCGCAAAATAACTTTCACAAATAATATCTTGATGCATATATATGATTTCAACTTACTCAATTACTTTACTTAAAGAATATATATATATATTCATAGCATAACTCATTTAAAACTATACATGCATTTATAAGAAATGTAATGATATCATAAAAGTTTACTCGAATATCAAAACAATTCGCTTGCTAAATGATTCATATTTATATAATAAAATGTATGAAAACTTTTAAAAATCCACACTCACAACTTGCTTCCAATTACTTATCACCGCTTCCCGTTACGGCTCTCGTTCGCTTTCCGATTCACCTACAATTGATTTCGATCGAGATGTCATTAAAATACGACTCGAGAGCAAACTAAACTTTAAGCCATACGAGGATTTCTAATCACAATAACTCAAGTGACCATCCTCACATGATAACAAAACGGAAAACTCATATTCGCACGCGAAAATCACAAACTAACAACGCTCGCATTCACGGAAAAATTCAACCGAATCGCTCGGAAACGATTTCTCAATATCCAAACGACTATCCGATACTTAAAAACATACTAATATTAACCATTTTCCACGACAATGAACTTGAATTTAAAAACATCGCTCAACAGCTCCTAACTCATCTTCTAACAGCCCATAACATAATTCACAACGGAAACACGATCGATGATAAAAACACAATCACAATAACAACGAGCGAACCTCTGCACTAACGAGGTTCTCAATCCTAAACCCAAGCATAATATCATCAATTATCATCCATAATACAATTTTTTTCACATGCTTACATTAATAATTACTCGAAACATCTCAACAAAGGAAATGGGGTAGCACTTACCCAAGGAGCAAGATGTTCTCTGCTTCGAAACAGCTTTCGAACGACTATGAATCTCTCACGGTAGCAAGCTGTCTCCCTCCACCAGCGACTGTCTCCTCTTCAGGTTTGAATGGTGTTTGGTCTGACTTGACAGCTGCTCGGCAACAACTACATCAACGATGATAGCTCACAACGATGACAGCAACACAACAATGGTAGCAACGGTGACAGCAACAGCGACGGCAGTAACTTCAACAGTAATGGCGACAGCAGCTGGTGCACGGCCTCCTCACGCCAGCAGCTATCTTCCTTGCTCACGGTGATGACAGTACCTGATTCAACAGCGGCGACAATGGCAGTAGCTCACTCTCTCTTGCTTGCATGCACGGTCTGAAGTGCTCCGATCTGCCCTTGCATGTCTTCCTTTGCTTCAGATCTGCTCTCAGTCAGCTCTCTCACGATCTCTCTATCTCTCATGCTCAGATCTCTCTCAATCTCAAACTCTTTCCATTTTTGTTTTGAAAGAAATGAGACTAAAGGCAAACGTGACCGAATGATAATTGCTTGCTTCACTTTTAACTTTTCAATTTTTTAATAGAATTTTGTTTTTGTCACTTGGACACTTGTAACTCTCCGCCATTGTATGTGTGACACGTGTCACTACCATGCATTATCTTTATTTTATTTTTCATGCATTCTCGCTTTTTAATTCTAAGCTCGGATTCTGTTTCCGTCCATCCGTCCTAGAATCCATTTTTTAAATAAATCTCTGGTTCGCACTCTCGAAATTATTTATAAATATCGAATCCGTCTTCACGAACTCGAATTTATTTTTATTCTTTTAAACTAAATATTCTGAGTATTTTCGGACTCGAGCATTATATTTTTTCGATCGAACGCGATCCGTAGAAAAAATATTTCGCTCTCTGACGAATGCGGTTTTGGGTTTTACAGTAAAAGCAGAGAGTTCTGAAGGCATTCGGAGGAAGATCAGATTCTATCTGAGGATATATTGTGAGTGGAACTACGAGTTTTTAACATTTATATTTTCTTAAAGTTTATTGTAAAGTTAAAAGAATTTATTATAAGTAGTTATTCATTTATTAATTGAATCATAATTCTAGCATATAGATTTTAGTTTATTATTTATGTATATGAGAATGTGCTAGAATTAAAGATTTTAGATTTAGAATATTTTAGTGTATTAAGAAAAAAAAATTTTAATAGCCTATGGTTTACCCTAACCCTAGTTTAGTACCCGACTGAATGCCCTATGCGTGATACGGTAAATGAAATGAAGTTAGTCAATGAGATTTGAGTCTAATCGACTCTTGTGTGAGCGAGGCATGAATGATCCGTATGCATGTATAGGGCAGTGTAGTTGGTCCGTAACGTGGGCCCGCTTTTGACAACTTCACATGGTAAATTCCCTCTCGTAGTGGTTAGCTAGATTTTATATGCTACCACGCTAGGAGTAGATATTCCTTGAGTTACCATTTAGGCGAGTATCAGAAAAGATTTTAGAAAGTGTTTTAGAAAAGAATTTTAGAAAGTATTTTAGTTTTTAAAAAACTGTTTTTGGGAGAAAATTGTATACATAAATGAGTTTTAGTTTATATAAATTACACTACTTACTGAGTTACACTTATATTTTTCTTTAAATGTTTTTCTTAAAAATTTTTCCCGCAGGTACAGGAGTTAGTCATCCAGTTGACAAGGTTCAGTTAGACGTGTAGGCGAACATATAAGACGACACCTATTACATGTATATATTTTGTTATTTTGATCATGTATATGTTGATATACATAGTTGTAAATATTTTGAAGAAATAGTGAATGCAACAGTTAAAAATATTTTATTAAAGTTTTATGAAATTCTGTGTTCAAATTTTATTTACTTGCTTGTGATTATGTTGTGAGAAGTGAACCGAGGCTCTAGAAGTTGAGAAATTGATTTCATAGAAATGTTTTGATAAACTATATTTGAAACTTGCAGGATGGCATAGTTTAGAAAACAGACGGCATGCTACCGAAATTTTTATTAAAAAGTGAAAAAATTTTATCACTGTCACCTTGTAAAAGAAATTAAAATATCTAGCTAAATGATTTATCGGTGCCCTGACGGGGTTTCTTCGAGCTGAGTATAAGGTTCTTGGGAATTCTTTCAGGATGCTACAGGGTCTTTCTCAGATCTAGATGCGGGATTCGGGAAGGGTCCCGTTAGTTGGTCAAACAAGTCATCGATCCTTAGAAGTGGTCATTGATTTTGTACAGTCACCTTATTCAACTCTCGATAATCAATACACAACTTCATATTCCCATCATTTTTCTTAACAAATAACATTGATACTCTTCGGAGAGTTACACTTTGAGAGACCCCGAACATGATTTTCTATTATATTCCATGTACATGAGTACGATAGAGAATATTGATCCAGAATAGGCTAAAGAATGATTTAAGACCCGATTAGGGTATAGAAAATTTTGGAGTTAGTTTCGATGAAAAACGAAAACTTTCGGTGAATAGTGTTTCAGACGAAAATATTTTTGGATGAATAGTGATTTTTGGAACAGAGCCCTAAGAATCGAAAATGTCCGAAATAGGTCATGAACCTTGAGGGAACTGAAACAAAATGAAACGGAATCCGTTTGATTGAGTTTTAGGAGATCCGAAAGATTCCGATCAAATTGCATTATTTTTCGAATATTGAGTTTTCGTGACTTAAATTCTATTAAAAAATTTCGTGAAGTATAGGATTAAGAGGTAAGGGACCCATTAGAGTATTTCATTGTCAATTTAAAGTTTAGATAACCGTAGAATATTTTCAGAATATTTTTCGGATTGAATAGTATATTAAGTTGTGTTTAGATTAAATTTTCACCCAGATTTATTATTTTATGGTACTAGAAATATTTGAATTGAATTATGATCGAATCGTAGGCCTCCAGTAGTGTTATTTGAAGTTTATTATATTTTCACATCGTAAGTCGGATATCGTTTGGTTGACCCCGATACGATTACAAAGTGATTAGGCGTGATTTACGTGTTAATCAAGCGAGGTGAGCTCACGAAATTCAACCAATGGGAAATAAGATAAGTGATTTAAAAAGTAGTGACTATGGTTGTGCCACGTGTCATCCATGGATTGGTTGAAAAAATAAGTGGATTAGAATGTGCCAAGTGGACCAATAAAATTGATTTTGGGGCACTAGTATAATTAGTGAAAGTTTGAGATGATAAAGTGAGATTTTCTTGAGGGATTTTTTAGTAATTGAGCAGTAAAATATATTTATATGTGATTTGTCTCATTTGAGACATTTGTTGCATGAATTAGAGAGACAAGAGAAAGAGAGAGGTCGGGTGAGGTAGAGAGACTGAGAGAGAAAAAAAGAAAAGAGAGAAAAAAAAAAATTGTGTGCCAAGAGAAAGAGAGAAGAAGAGAAAAAGATCCGGTCCGAATTTCGCCATGGTTTCTTCACAAAAGTTGTTCCTTATCATCGTCTCTAGCTAACCCAACAAATTTGAAGCAAAATGGTTGCCTATTTGGTGAGTTATTTCAGTTTAAAGATTGATGTTTATATGAAACCCATGTTTTTTCTTTTGTTTATTTTCGAATCTGAGATTAGGGATGATAAGAGGGTTATGTGAGGATGATTTTGGTATAATTTTGGAGTGATTTGATGGAAGAAAAATAGATAAAATGAGAGATTGAAGTCACGGAGAAAAATGGGTTTTTTTTTATGAGATTTGATTCTGTTTTCGATTCTAAGACATTAGATGAATGTTTTAGAGGTTAGGGAATAATCTTTTAAAGTTATATTTAAAAAACGAAAAGTTTAGGATCTATTTCGGAACTAAACGGACGAGTTGAATGGCGGTTTCTGAAACCATTCGAAACGCGTTCGTTTAACATTCGAAATGGTTTATTTAATTATAGTTGGGTGTTAGAACACTAGAGGATTGATTTTTGAAGTTGTCGAAAATCTGGAGCGAAAAGTGATTTTCGTTAGTAAGTAAATCCGGTTGATTTTCATTCCGAGTTTTCGTCAATTAAATTGAGTATACTGAGGTATTCCTAAGAAAGAATAAGTAAGGTTCATGTAGAGAAAATGGATTTCGAAAACCAAGGTTGAATAGAAATTGATATCCGAAAGTTTAGGAGTTAAAGGATATATATAGAGATAATTAGATTTTTATTGATTTTGAATGTTAATTGAATGGTTAAGTGACCCTAAATGGATTTTTGATGTTTTAGGGTAAAAGTAGAGACTTTCGGAGGTATACGGAGGAGGCTCGGATTTTATCCGAGGACGTGTTGTGAGTGGAACTACAAATTTTTATTTATATTGTCTTAAAGTTTGTTTTAAAGTTAAAATAATTTATTAATTGAATTTATATTTTAATTCTAACATAAACATTTTAGTTTATTATTTATATATATGAGAATGTGCTAGAATTAAATATTTTAGGCTTATTGCCTTAAGATTTAGAATATTTTAGTGTATTAAGAAAAATAAATTTTAATAGCCTATAGTTTACCCTAGCCGCAGTTTAGTACCTGGTCGAATGCCCTATGTGTGATACGATAGATGAGAGGAAGTCAGTCAGTGAGATTTTAGTCTAGTCGACTCATGTGTGAGCAAGGTATGAGTGATCTGTATACACGTATAGGGTAATGTAGTTGGTCCGCAGCGTGGGCCCGCTTTCGACGACTACACATTGTGGATCTCCACTCCTAATGGTTAGTTAGATTTTATATGCTGCCACGTCAGGAGTAAATATTCCCTGGGTTACCATTTAGGCGAGCATTAGAAAAGATTTTAAGAAAATATTTCAGAAAGTTTTAGAAAGAAATTTAGAACGAGATTCAAAAGTAGTTTTAAATGAGTTTTAGAAAGTATTTTTCTAAAATACTTTCATTTTATTAAACTGTTTTTGGGAGAAGTTTAAGTGTAGAAATGAGTTTTAGTTTAAAAAGTTACTACCACTTATTGAGTATAAACTCATGTTTTTCTTTAAATGTTTTTCTTAAAAATTCTCCCACAAGTACAGGAACTAATCGTCCAGCCGACGAGGTTCAGTCAGGCGTGCAGGCGGACGTATAGGACGACACCTATTACATGTATATATTTTATTATCTTGATCATGTATATATGTTGATGTACATAATGGTAAATATTGTGAAGAAATAGTGGATGCATTAGTTAAAATGTTTTATTAACGTTTTATGAAATCTAATGTTAAAATTTTATTGACTTGTTTGTGGTTGTTTATGAGAAAGAAGCTAAAGGCTCCAGAAGTTGAGAAATGAATTTCATAAACTTGCAGGGTGGCATAGTTTAGAAAACAAACGGCATGCTGCCAAAATTTTTATTAAAAAGCGAAAATTTTTATCACCGTCACCTTGTAAAGGAAATTAAAATATCTAGTTAAATGATTTTCTGTGCCTTGACGGGGTTCCTTTGGGCTGAGTATAGGGTTCGTGGGAATCCTTTTAAGGTGCTACGGGATCTTTCTCGGGTTCAGAAGAGGGATTCGGGAAGGGTCACGTCACACTTGGTCGGACAAAACCCTTATCCAGTAATTCTTCTAATTGAACCTTCAGTTCTCTCAACTCGATGGGTGCCATTCGGTAAGGTGTTCTAGAAATAGGCCCTGTTCTCAGAATCAAATTATTTTTAAATTCAATCTCTTTGTGTTAGGGTAAACCAGGAAGGTCCTCTGGAAACACGTTAGGGAACTCCTTAACCAAAGGAATATTAGCTATCTGTGCCTCTCGGTCGTATCTATCACATATGCCAAATAACCTGCATACTATTTCCTCAGTATCTTTCTAGCTGTTATGGCTAACATGATACAAGAGGGAAGCATTCTGCGCTTCCTGTAGAAAACTACGTCCGGCTCCCCCCCCTCCTGATGCACTGAACCTAACTTCTTTTTGGAAGTAATCCACAATAGCATGATGCATAGCTAACCAATTTATTTCTAATATGATATCAAAATCATGTATATCTAATAAAATCATGCTAAATGGAAAGGCTCTACTCCCAATTACTATATCACTTTTTCTATAAACATTTCCGTTATTAACATGCCTCTAGTGGGAGTAGTTACTATTATATCATACTCAACAGGCTTTAACTCTATATTAGCATGCCTAGTAAAATCCTTAGAAACAAAAGAGTGCATAACTTCGGAGTCTATCCAAAACATATGTGTCATTACTAAGAATTGACACCATACTTATCACCATTTCTAGGGCAGCATCAACTTCCTACTGGGTCACCATAAAAACTCAGGCCTGTGCTTGGGTTCTACCTATCATTGGTCCCTACCTGCTGGTCCACTTGGCTTACTGAATGTAGTGAGGCCTCTATCTTGTGCACCTCTCTGCTCCTGACCCCGACTAGCATTGAATGGCCCTTGTCTTGCTATCCAAAATATTGATCTACTACCGAAAACTTGCTATGGATAATCCCTTGCAAAGTGCCCTATTTGTCCGAACTTGTAACATCTATCACATTTCATGCACTTAGGCTAGGTGTTTCTTGTACTTCCAGTAGTTCTTAATCCGGTAGATGATTTTACAAAGCCTTAGCTTGATTGTACTTCGTAACCTGACCATCCACCGCCAGACCACTTCAAATTTTCCCCTTTCTTAGCTTGTTTGCTGGACCCTCCTTGCATTCAGATTGATCCTCTACGCTTCAAACTCTGAGTGTCACTTCAAGGTTTCTCATCTATATTAATCATGTGCAGTCAATACAACTTAGGTCTTGATTTTAGGATTCAGGCCCACAGCAATTCTCTTGCTTTTTTGTTCCGCATCATCTCCTATAAATGGAACATGCTTCACTAACTCTGACAATTTTCTTCTCATATTCCATTACAGAGAGAGCACCCTATTCTAACTTGAAAAATTCTTCAATCTTAGTGTTTTTATAACTTTTCGAGAAGAATTTATGATGTGATAGGACCTACCTTGAATTTCCTTTTTCGGAGCTCCAATGATCCCATCGGTTACCTGACGGAACCTTTCAGGATTATAACTAGTAAAGCTAAAAGAACTTCGTGAAGCAAGCCTTTAAATTTAAATTATTTCATAAACATATGATTGTCAATTCTAAAATTTTCTTTTTCCAAAATATAGGTTTTAGAAAAATTTTGATGGCACAATGGCTGTTTTTCAAGGTTTCACAAAATTTCAAATCACCTAAAAAACAATTCAATAACACTTTAATAGCTTAAACAACAATCTCCACTACTATATTGGACCTCCGGTCCATCTTAAAACCATCAACTAGCCACAATAGATTTAATTCAACAAAATCATTTCAAATTCGAAAACACAATTTCAAGCAAGAAATCAAGCATTCATACATATCCTAAAATATTTACATTATATATATATATATGCATCAAATCATTTCATTTATGTGAATACATCGTATCACCACATCCGTAGAAAAATTTATAAAATGCTTTACAATCAAAACTAGGTACATGCATAAATTTTCAATTAAATTTAAATATGCAAACTGTGATTTCACATATCATCATCTATGACTAGCCCACCTAAGCTAAGGTGGGAGAGCGAGCACCTTGACTGTTGGTTCCTACACCTGAGGAGGTTTTCGTAAAATATAAAACAAAGAGCGATGAGTTAAAGGAGTTAAGTGAGTGGTAAGATTTTTCTATTAAAAACTCTTTCTTTTCAAAATACCTGCCAAAAACACTTTAAAAGAAATTATTTTATATCCTAACATTTTTTAATCAAAATTATAAACTTTAATAAATCTATGGGAAATCTTAAAATATGGTTTCAAACATAAAAACATGATAATATTTCAATCATTTGGTAACTTAAAATATTCCTTTCCATAATTAAACTGCACCAAGGAACCCAGAGAATCATCATAATATAGTCACATGACGATTTGATCAGCGACACTTATTGTAACGGTATACATGAGATATCTCACCACACACAATGGAATTTTCTGTATTGTATACACGAGTTAGACAATACCCCACATATGTAGAAGGTGACACGACTCAACTGACTGACTCAATCCTCTTGATGTTAGTGACACGTCCTTCTAACACTTGCTATACATAGTAAGGTATACCAGCTGGATCTAAATCATAATCCATAACGTATAACATGGGGTAGGCCATTGGTGTTTGAAAACATTTTCTTTTCCATATAATTCAAAACTGAATTTCATCCATCCATAGACTTGAAATATGAAATATATCACATATAAATCATTAAAACATAAGTATCATTGTTTTCAACCTTTCATGCATGCAACATTTTATTTCCAAGCAAATATATAAAATGATAGAACTCGACTTGGATTCCTACTAGTGAATCCAGTGATCCTACCGGGCACCCCACATAACCCGTCTGAACCCATCCAATAAGGTCCAAAAAAGGTATTATGGAGTGAACCAGTAACTACTTTCAAATTCTAAACATATAATTTAAAATATTATCATAAAAATGGAATTATCTAAAACACTGCATGCAATTTATGAAGTACAACAACATTTGTTTATAAATCTGAAAACATGGATTATACATAATAAATTTTAAAACACAAACTTAACATAAAAGGACTTTGCAGTGTCATCGGTCTGGACCCACCTAATCTGATTGTGGCTCTCTGGTGCCTACACTACACCTAGAGAGGTTTTTGAAAACAAACAAAAACATAATGAACTATAAAGCCCAGTGAGTACGGATAGGTTATTTAAGTGTTACCTCTAGAAAATGCTTTTGAAAACATTTTGTTTAAAATTGTTTTTACTTTAAAAATATGAGTTTTTATAAAACTTTTGTAAGTTCCAAAATCTTGTTTTAAAATGTTTAATATTTCTAAAAATATTTTCATTTTTAAAATCTGTTTTAAATGGTATGCTAACTTTTCTATAAATCTTTAATGGCCACCCAAGAAAGTTAAAATCACAAAGGTGGTTGGACTAATTTCGCTCAGTATAGGGGGTCATGTGGCACAAAAACTAATATCGCTCACCGTGACAAAGCTACAAAGACATCTCGTATACACGCGTGACGGAACTATCATTGCTCACCCTGCGTCGAAAAGTACTCCATGTGTGTAGAGGGTGACTAACACGATAGACTCAATCACCCCGATGTTAGTTGGACTAACCCTCCCAATACCATGTCATACACCGTGGAGTATACGGACCAAGTTTTACTAGAAGGTCACGCTATAAATACTTGGGCCATCCACTAGGTTTGAAAACCTTTTCTACATTTATGTTATTGAAAAACTATTTCTTTATCGTGCAATAAAATAAACAATATACAATGCATACTATATATATAAATAAACTAGTTATTCTGAAGCTAAAATATAAGGTCTTTAAATGAAAATAAAGTAAAAGTATTTAACATAATTTGAAAATGGGTGGAAATTTTGTTCGTTGAAAATAACTTTATGAAAATAGGATTTTCACGAAAATCCGGCAGCACAACAGCTGTTTTTCTAAAATTCCACCTTGTAAAATGCTTCACAAAACCTGTATAATTGTATTCACAAATATTTCAATAATCAATAGGCCTCAGGCCCTTTTCAAACTCATAATCATACAATAAAGCGGAAAGTAACTGAATAAAACCTTAAAACGACATGCATGATATTTACATAAAATACTTTATCCAAAACAATACTTACAAAACTTGAGAAATCTGAAAAACGATAATAAATGCAATACATGATAACGTGTTTAAAACTAGTGCAGCGTGGTCGCATGTGCAGCTCGTCTGTACGTCCGATGGAGATACCTCCGCCGCGATGCTCGCTCCTACACCTGGGGAGGAATTTAAATAAAACAGAAATGATGGTGATAAAAAACTCAATGAGTGCACATAATAATAAATTCTACTTTCATTAGTATTTTGAAAAAGATACGGCTTATATAAGCAAAAGATTCTTTTTATTCTAAACTAACATCTATTGACGTATTTCAACTTAGAAGGGTAACTCTAGAACAACTTATTCTCTTAAGCTCTTAAACTAAATATCTATATAACATGAAATACTAGAACTTTTCTGTTTGCGTGTACTCAGATGCAAGAACTTGGGATTACGATTCCCTCCAACATCTGGAAATATGTGGGAACTTGGGATTACGATTCCCCCCGAATGTTAAGCCGTACGGGAACTTGAGATTACGATTCCCCCCGTCTAGTATTATACACGCAAGGGTACTCGGCTGGGTTCTGCTAGAAGTTAAGATAAACTAAAGAGATATAAATTACCTTTAAAATTATCTCATAAGTGTTTTGTTTTCTACTTATGGTTTAAAACCGAAAAACTTGCTTTTTAAAGCGAAAACTCAATTATTGAAATAACGTTCTCAAGTCTCTTTACGACTAAATAAATCTATACAACTATATATGCATTATAGGGAAAGCGATAATATTCTAAAATGTTACTTGAATAACATAAATAATAAACTATATCGCATTAATAATTTCATATAACAGAATTCGCGAAAGCTTATTAAAATGCACACTCACAACTTGCTTCCAATAACTGATCAACCACTCTTGATATAGCTCTCGTCCGGTTTCCGATTCACCTACAATTGATTTCGATCGAGATGTCGTTAAAACATAACTCGCACGCAACAAAAATTTAAGCCATACGAGGATTTCTAATCACAATAACTCAAGTGACCATCCTCACATGTTAACAAAATGGAAAACTCATAATCGCATGCGAAGACTATTTCAAACCGATTCGATATCGCAACATAAACTACGAAACACTACGATTACAAAACCAACAACTATGCCATTCGAATCTAAAGTAACATCATCAAAATCTGATTCTAAAAGATTCAATGACAAGAAGATTCGAAACCAAACGACTAACATAAAGCTTACGCGATTTCAACTAGATATCGCGATTTATTGATTTTAGCGTTTCGCGCGATTCCTTTGATTCCAATTAAACTTATTGTCAATTTCTACCTGCGACTTTACTTAAAACATGACAAACGGATATTCAAACACTTTAAAGCACAAACATGAAAAATATGGCAGCAAGCTTAACGAATATCCATTTCCAGTTTCAACTCCGAAATTTCGACAATTTAACGATTTCGCTCGAAACAAAAACTATCCGATTAACTTTAAAACTATTCTAACATCAACTTTAACACTTTAACGGGCTTAAAAACCTCTCAGGGCATCGAGATAACATCACAAATACTTTCATAATCGACAACGAAAATCACAACTAAAAACACTCGCATTCGGGGAAAACTCAACCGAATCGCTCGGAAACGATTTCTCAATATCCGAACGACTATCCGATACTTAAAAACGCACTAATACTATCCATTTTTCACGATAATGAACGCGAAACTAAAAACATAACTCAACAGCCCTTAATACATCTTATAACAGCCCGTAAACAAAACGCAACGAATACGATCAATGATAAAAACACAATCAAAACTATAACGAGCGAACCTCTGCACTAACGAGGTTCTCAATCCTGAATCCAAGCATAATATCATCACTTTTCAATCATATCTTATTTCTAAATCACAGGCACGCTTACTAATTACTCGAAACATCTCAACAACGGAAATGGGGTAGCACTTACCCGAAGAGCAAGGTGTTCTCCGCTTCGAAACCGCCTCCAAACGGCGACAAATCTCTTGCGGCAGCAAGCTGTCTCCCTTTGATGATGTCTCGCTTCAGTTCTGAAATCGATGAGCTTGGCTTGACTTGACAACAACTCGGCAGTAACTACATCAACGGTGACAGCTCACAACGACAGTATTTGGTTCATGGTCTGACCTCTCGTTGCTGCTCTTCCTTTGCTGCTCTACCTCTCCAGATCAACCAGCAACTGTCTCCTATGATTATGGCCTGACAGCATCAACACAACTCACGGCTTCAACTCTGAAATGATGCACTCGGATAGACTTGACAGCAACAGCTCACGTTGACAGCATACGGCACAACGATGACAGCGACTGGTTCAACAACGGTGACAGCGATTCACGATGGTAGCAGCACTCTTCTAGCTTGCATGCTTAAGCTGCACCACACAACCCATCAGCTCATAGCAGCGACATCCCTTTCGGCAGCAGCTCTCCACCATCAGACCGCTGCAGCAGCTTCACGATCTGCACTGAGTCAGCTCACGGTTCAGCTTGCACAATCGATTCTCCTTTGTTGCACTTCCACGCTCCACACTAGCTCGAGGTCTTCACTTTCTCCTTGCTGCAGGTCACGGACAGCATGGATCTGTCCTCAAACTTCACATGCAACACTCAGATTGATGGTCTCGGCTTGCTTTTGGATGATGACCGAATGAAGCTCTTCCTCTCTTCCACGAGCAGCAGCTCTCTTCCTTCTCTTGTGCACTCTCAATTTGTTTTCTTGACCGAATAGGTCTTCTCTCTCAATGAAAGCTCCCGGTCTTCCTTTGTCTTTCTTTCACTTTTTCATTCTCCAACTCTCTCATTTCACACTCTCTCTCGGGGTTGAGCTTGAAGAATGGAGGTCGAATGAGCTTATTAGCTTGCTTTTCTTCATCTTTTTTTTTTTTCAACTTTAATATAAATTTGCTTTGTTTCTCTTGGACACTTGTATCGCTCATTGCTTGCATGTGTGACACGTGTCACCACCATGCATTATCTTTATTTTATTTCTCATGCCTTCTAGCTTTAATTTCCAAGCCCGGATTCCGTTTCCATCCGTCCGTCCTAGAATCCGCTTTTGATTAAATCTCGGGTGCGCACTCTCGGAATTATTTAATAAATCTCAAATCCATCTTCGCGAACTCAAATTTATTTTTATTATTCTCAAATAATTATTCCAATTATTTTCGGATTCGATAATTATATTTTTCCGATTGAACGCGATCCATCGGAAAAATAGTTCGCTCTCCGACGAACGAGGTTTTGGGTTTTACATGTACGCGACTGCTCCTACTCTCTTTATGATCTTGTATGACCCAATGTAGCACGGACTCAACTTACCATGCTTTTCAAATATTAGCACACCTTTCCATAGGAATATTTTATCACCAACTTCAAACTCAAGGTCCCTACGAGGATTATCGCTATAGCTCTTTTGTTATCACTGGCTATCTTGAGCCTGTCCCTAATAACTTTCATCTTCTCTAAGGTAATCCGGATGAGTTCAGGACCAATTAGTTTCTTCTCACCTACCTCATCCCAGCACATTAGAGTCTTGCATTTTCTTCAGTAGAGTGCCTTGTATAGAGCCATGCTAATATTGGCCTGCTAACTGTTATTATAGATGAACTCCATGAGTGGTAGGTGACAAGACCCAACACGAATTCCGTCTAATTTAGCGATCCCGCTTGGTACTCTACGGAACCGTTCTGGACTTTAGCTAGCATTACCAAAAGGACGTCGTGGAGCGAACCTTTAAATTGCCTGTTGTTGAACACACGAAATGTAAATTTTAAAATTTTCCTTTTTAAAAAATTTAAGGTTTTCCCAAAAGAATTTTCAATAGCATAACAGCTGCTTTTCAAAATTTTTCATTCCTTTAAATCACTTGTAAAAATTTAAAAACACTTCAAAAGTTCATACAGATTTTTCCGCTTCCAATTTAGACCTCCAGTCCATCTCAATCAAAGTCCTAGCCACAATCATGCTAATTCGAAAAAACCCATTTCAAATTTGAAAAAAAATAAGTATTTTCATGTACACAATCAAAAGTATTTACACATGATTTCAATAGTTCATTTATTTTTACATAAACACCACTAGCAGGTGGCCAACTTTACAAACTTGTTTTGAATAAAAAATGTAAACATGCACATGCTTTTGTTTTACCTAAAATATGTATGAAAATAATTTCACAGAAGCAATGCTCATATCTGGACCACTTAACCTGAAGTAGGAGAACGGACACCCTGATCACTCGTCCCTACACCTGGGAGGTTTTTTAAAAACAAAGTGAAGAAATGTGAGCTAAGGAAACTCAATTAGTGGTTGATAATCATTTACTGATAAAACTCATTCTTTTATAAAAATATCTCCCAAAAATAGTTTAAGGAATTTTCTAAATAATTTGCTAAAGCCGTAAATCTTATGTATTTTATAAGCAACTTGAGGAAGTTCATGTTTATGCATATAAACATAAAGATATTACATATCTGATGTTGAAATCATAAAAGACATAATATAATAAAATTTATCATTAACTTTCAACAATCATATAAAAATAATATGTTTCTAATCTTTGCATCTAGTAATATGATTTTATTGCTCTAAAACTATAAAACCCATAACTTCGTCTGGTAAAAAATAAATTATTTTTTTGGTGAATAGCATTTTTGGATGGAAAGTGTCCACATGAATAACAATTTTTGGAAAGCAGACCTTGACATTCAAAAGTTTCAAAATTAGTATTAGAATTAAAGGAAAGTGAAACAGATAAAAAATGAATTCATTCGGATAGATTTTAAGTAATTCAGAGATTTAATGAACGAAAATATCTTTTCTGATTTTAGGACCGTGTAAGTATTTATGGAAAAGTAAAATAATTTAGAACACTCAACCATGAAACCAAATTCAAGTAGAGGTTCTGGATAAGGAATTGAGTTATAATAAGATTTCCGGATGGATCGAAAACGAATTCAAATACGGAACCGGATGAGAGATTGCATGAAAAGTGACAAGTGAAATGAATGAGTGCATGTGTGCCACGTGTCGTGTATGCATGAAAGAATGAAGACAAGTGTTAAGTTAGCTTGATGAATGGATGACAAGTGTGAGGATTTGGTGAAGCATATATATATGAAATCAAAAGAAGGAAAAAGTGAAGCAAGAACTCAAATTGATTCATTCGATCAAAACATCATTCAAAAACCAAGACAGGAGAGATCAAGAGAGGTAATTCCATTCAGTCATCACTCCTAAGTTGAGAGAGAAAGTGACATAGAGAGAAGCAAGAACCAAACCGAGAGGGAGAGAGAGCAAAAGTCGAAAGAGAAAGTGAGAAATGAGAGCCAAACCGAGAGCAAAACTAAAAGGAAGAAGAACCAAGGTGGACAGCCTCTATGCACGATAGTATAGAAGTCATTTTTGAGGATTTTGAGAGCATTTTCAAGTGATTTACAAGTTTATCAAGTTTGCATGCAAGTTTAGGTACAAAGTCACTCATCCTAAGTTAGTTTCAAGCGGTAAGTTTTGGTTTTCATGATTTTATTTGTGTGAATGGTTAGATTGTTGTGAGATTATGTTTGAGCTTGATTATTTAAAGTCTTAAAGTGATGGATGATGGCATGCATGTGGATTTGATGCAAGGATTAATGGAAAGTTTGTTGTTAGGTGGTGGTGTTGGTTTAGTCAAAGACAGTAGCTTTGCATGTGAGTTTTAAGGTGATTTTGAGTTATTCCAAGAGCTAAGTTTAAGTTTTCATGGTTTTCTTTTAGTGAAAATACTTGGGTTTTGATATGGATGGATTATGGTGATAATATGTTTGGGTTTAGGATTTAGAACCTCATTAGTATGGAGGTTCAATTGCATGTGATTTTGATGTGAAAATTGATGAAAATTTGATGTTGGATAGCTTGTGGAATTCGGCCATGTACGGGCTATTATGGTTTAAATTTATTTTGAGATGTATTACTATGATATTGAGGTAATGTTGATTTGTATGAAAGTGTGGATGTGATAAAAAATTTGGTGAATGCATGTAAGCCCTAACCCAGATTTATTATTTTACAGTATTAGAAATCTTCGAATTGAGTTACGATCGAATCATAGGCCTCTAGTAGTATTATTTGAGATTGATTATATTTTCGTATCGTAAGTCAGATGTCGTTTGGCTGACCCCGGTACGAATACAAAGTGATTAGGAAATTCAAACCCAATTAACTTATGATTTTGATGTGAGTGGTGTGAGTATTACATGGAATGAGCTTGAAGAAAAGTCAAAATCCATGTCATTAGATTTGCACTAATGAATGAATGACAAATTAAAAGTTAAATATGGATTATTAGATATTAGTTGTCATGCAATTAGTATTTTAAATTCATGAATTGTCAAACTTGTCCCTTTATGGAAAAGGTTACATGAGATACAAGAAAAGAGCATTTTAGTCTTAGCAAATTAGCAATCATGATATAAAAAAGGGATGAAGTCTTGAAAGCCATGATGTTGCACGACAAAAATATAAACAAGCAAAAAGTGAATGGCAAAAGAGGGAGAGAAAGAGAAGTGAGGGTCGGTCAACCAAGGGGTGTTCACGGCAGCTTGGAGCCTCCAATCTCAAGTGTTTTTCATCCCTTTTCAAGGCTAAATCAAGATGGAAATAGGTTAGAGAGATCATCTACTATTAACCCAAATCAAGCACAAAAGCAAGTGAGTTTTATGTTATTTACATGGGAATTTTATGTATGTAAGTTTATATATGCTTGGATGATGAATTTATGAAGTTAGTTTGCTTGTTTTAGAGTAGGTTCTTAAACTACTTGTGTTGTCAAGAAAGAACTTGAAAGATTAGACAAGAAACCAAAGTAAAAGGTTAGGGTTTATGTGATTTTAGGAGCTAAATGATGTGAGCTGCCATGCATGAAAAAAATCTACACCTTTATGTGTATTTGATAGTAGAAATTGAAAGAGTAGTGTTGTGTTGTGCAAGGAAGGTCATGTTCAATGAAGGGGTATGTAACCCTATGGTGTTTTGACCCCTTTAAGTTTAAAATCATGCACAAATATGATTAGAAAAGCTCATAGTAGAGTTAGATTTGGAAAAATGAAAACTAGAAGTGTGAAGGGCAATTCGACTAAGGTGAAGGGCAGTAGCTATGCATGTGTTTTGTTGATGTTTGTGACATAATTGGGGTCCTAAAAGCATGCATAAATGAGTAGGAATCAACAAAATTGACATGGATACATATAGGTACAAGAATAGCCTACAATAGTAAAATAGTGCATAGAAACAAAACAATCCCGAATTAAAAAAGGGGTCTGGTAAGACCTGACTTGTTTTAACCCATATGGAGATGTTTTACACTTCAAATGATGCCTAGGAGTCATAGAAAATTATAGATTTTGGAACGGATCGATTCCGATAAAAATTGAGCAAGTTATGTTCAAAATAGTGCCGTTAGAGAGTCGATAAGTGAAATAACTAAGTATATATAATTTTTATTGTATATAATGACTTTAGTTGATCATAATTAGGTAAAAGAAGCTTAGATACGAAAGAAAAACCATCGTTGCTCGTTCGGTGCAAAAAGTGCATCGAAAAGTGCCCAAAACAGGGTGTTTTTCCTAGATTTGACATAGTAAACGATAAAATTTTTCAATGAAACTTTACGGGTGACTTAGTTATGTGATAAAGAGATGCTAGAAAAAGAAACAGACATGAAATGAGCGCCGGTTCTAAATCTATTTTTTTTGGTCAAACGGGTTATTAAAAAGTTGACTTTTTGTTTTAAGCCTCCGGAGACCAAACAAATCATATGGGGATGATCCTAAGGGTCTAAAAGTAAAAATTTTATGAAAAAATTAGAATTAGAGTGTTTTGGTTGAATTAAAATAGAGTTAGGAAAGTTATAGAGTAAAGATTTGTTAATAGAAAAAAGTATAGTAGAAATGTTATTTTAAGTTTTGAGTTATGTGATTAAGCAAGTAATGATAAGAAATCAATATGTAGGTGACGGGCAAACGAGCGAGGCACAAGAGGCCCGTTGAGAAAGTTGAGCTTGTGTGGAGCGAGGTAAGTGTTCTATCATTTATACTATTTCCATTCTTTCTTTAAACATATTTATTATTATTGTAGTTAAAGCTTTGTAAAATGATTTCCAAGATTATGAGTTAAAGCTTTATAAAATGACCTTTATATTGAGTCTAGAAAGGAAAATTTAAAAATGAAAATTTTTCGAAAATAAATGAGTTAAGAGTTTTAAAACCATGTGTATACCTATAGTTTACATAAGATTTAGTGCCACGTGACGAGGTAAAGATTCCGCACGTAGTCGCTAAGGTTTGATTTATGGGCACTATGGTTGCGATGAAGAAATTTCGCACGTAGTTGCTAGAATTATAGAATTGAGTACTACAATTGTGATGAAGAAATTTTGTATTTCACACCACTCGGGCAACGAAGTAAATTCCGCACGTAGTGGTCGAGATACTATAATAGCTTCACGTCGACATCAGTTGAAAAAGCATCACGTGATGGTTTGAGTGCATTAGGTATACACATGGTCTTTTTCTAAGAAATGGTTTTGAAAATTTAAAACCTCCAATATTTATATAAGTAAAGCATTACTATGGAATGTTATTTTGTATTATTAATATGTGACGAACTAACCTTTTTCCTTTATTGTGTAGCCTATTTACATTCCATTGAGTGCTACCGCGGACTAGAAGATGACACTTTGTTTTGTATATATATAGGTGGGCGACTCATGTAATGTGATGATGTAAAATTTTGTGTCTGAAATAAATATGTAATTGTGAAGAAGTATTCGTATTTTGAATTGCATGATTGTAAATATTTATGTATTTAACATATGATATATATACATGTACATTTTAACATGAAGTTCATGCTTATTTTTTATGGAAAAAGTTATGATATTGCATGATTGTGGATACAGAAGTTGGGAGGAAATAAAACTATAGTTGAAGTATTTGTTTACTCGCAGGTAAATTTTGGATTTGTTAAAAATACAGTCGTCATGCTGCCGAAATTTTATAAAATTATTTTGAAATGAAATCGTGAAAATTGTATCACTCCCAACTGTTTTTAAGAAAACCAGGTTCTTAAGTTTAAACGAGTAAACTAGCTAAGAAAGTTAAGGGTTTGCTTCTTGGGTTTCCTTTAATTCAACAAGTCGGGTTCAGGAAGTCTGTTGAAGTGCCCGGCAGGATCCTCCAGACGAGAGCCTAGATAAGGTTTGGTTTGGGTCTTGTCAATGCATGCATGTGATTTTCGGCCAAGGTTATGTTCAAATGGTTTAAATTGAGGTTAACTTATTTGAGTGATTTTTCATGCATCTAGAAGTGTTTAAATATCAAGTTTTGATGTTGAAATGTAAAGCAAAAATTGGTATATTGGCATGTCATGTGTTCGGCAAGATGATAAAAATGAGATAGAAAATTGTTTTGGTTGGTTTGTGTGAGCTTATGGATTTATTTCGAAATTGGAAACAAAAATATTGATATACAAGCTACCATGAATTTGATATTTTGTGTATTGAAGTGTTAAATCATGATTTTAGAATGATTTAAATGAGTTTATAAGTTAATTGGATGATAGAATTGTTATGGGAATGAAAAGGAAACTAATCGGATTTTAAATGGGCATATCACAACAAAACTTTACGTATTTATGATAATATGGTGTTTTATGACTTTGATTAGAATTTTCACCATATTGAATATGTTTGTAACATACCCTCCCGATCCTAGTATGGTATACGATGGAATAGTGTATGACCATAATATTGAGGTAATAAAATAAATACATATAAATATCCACAATGTAAAACCCAAAGCTTCGTTCGACAGAAAAACGAATTATTTTCTGATGGATCGTATTTTCGAACCGAAAGTACTCGCGGAAATAATAATTTCTCAAAAAGCGGACTTAGTCAATGAAAAGTTTCGAAATTTATTTTCGAGTTGAATAAAAGTGAAACGAATCGAAAACAAATCTCTTCGGATAGATTTCGAGCAATTCGAAAATTTATTGGATGGAAGAATATTTTTTTTTTCAATTTCGGATCGTGCGAAATATTTGAGAGAAATAAAATAATTCCGAGTACATAGAGATGAATTCGAAATTTAAAAATAATTTCGAAGGCATAATCGAGTTACAAGTAGATTCCCAGACAGACGAAAACGGATACGAATTTAAAAATCGAAATGGGAGAACGCATGAAATAACACGTGACATGAATGGTGCATGAAATTGACACGTGTCAAGCATGCTGAAAGGAAGCAAAACAAGTGTCATACATGCATATAGGAATGAGTGACAAGTGTCTCAAGATTGTAAGGCATATTTATATAAATTTGAATGAAGAAAAGGGAAGCAAGAATTCATTCAGTATTCTTTTGCTCTTATCAACCGTGAGAGTGTATTAGAGAGAGAGAGCTTGAGAGAGTGAGAGAGGGTGTGCGAGAAGAAGAGTGATTGGGTAGTGAGAGCTTTAAGGTTCGATCCATTATTCACCCAAAACCTATGAACCAAGAGCACCAAATCAAAGAGGAAGAGAGCTCGATCATCAAAGGAAACCGAGAAGAAAAAGGTGTGAGAGAGTGACTCCAAGCAAGTCGTTCGATCAACAGCTTCAATCCGAGAGCATTCATGAAGACAAATGAAACCATAGCAAGTCCATTCGGTCAAATTGGAGCAAGAATTCGCGGCAGATTATTGCATGGTAAGTTGGAAGTTGTTTAAGTGAATTTTTTTGTGCATGCAAGAGCTAGACTATTTTTATCGTGATAGATAAAGAGGATAAGAGCTGTTTTATGTATTTAAGAAGCTGTTTTTTTTTTTGTTGGTTTCCAGCTCATATTGAAGCAGCTCATTTAATAAGGAAGAAGGGTAGTGTTTCGATCAAGGGTGCAAGGAATTTGAGCTGAAATGGAGAGAAGTTAGAGGTCGTGATTTTCAAGGGGAGCGTAACAAGCATTTTAGGTGATTTCAAGCCATTTTCGAAAATATTTAACTCATACATGAAGGGTACTTCGATCTAGAAGCAAAATCCAACCATTAGAGGTTAGTTTAAAAGTTAAAAGTTGAGTTTTATGATTTTCGTTGTGATGGAAATGTTTAGGATGGAATATATTTAGAGTATGGTAATTCTTGTTAGGAGATGTTTCGGTTGAGTCATGGATGAAATTTGATGATAGCATGATTGGGTTTTAGGATTTAGAAACTCGTTAGTGCAGAGGTTCGTTCGATTATGTTTCGTTGTGTTGATGGATGATTTTTTTTTGTGAAAAAATATGTTGTAGGGGCTGTTATGTTGAGATTTAGGGGCTGTTATGTTATGTTTTTACTTTCAAGTTCGTCGTCTTGAAAAATAATGCATAATGGTGTATTTTAAAGGATCAAATAGTCGTTCGATAATCGAGAAATCATTTCCGAGTGATTTAGATAACGTTTGTTTTCGTACGAACTCGTTTAATTGCAATTTTCCTTGTCGAATTTAAAGATGGATATGACATTAGTAGGCTGCTGTGATATGTGTTTGAGGTTGTTAAAATGATAAATATTGACATTAGGACGGATTGAATTATGATAGAGTCACTTAGATAGTTTTCTTTGCAAGCGAATGTAATTAATTGTTGATTTTTGAAGTCGAAGCGGAAAGCAAATAAACGTTAGTAAGCTGCCATGACTTTTGTTTATGTGTATCGAAGTGTTCGAATATTAGTTTTACATGTATTGAATGAAATAATAAGTTGTTTGATGTTGAGTTTGAATTGAAACGAAAAGAATCACGCGAATGGTTAAAAAGAATAATTCGCGATAAAACTTTTTGTAATCGTGAAATATTTAACGTTTATGGTTTTTATTAGAATTATCACCATATGGATTATGTTAAATGTGATTGCGATGAAAGGATTCGAAAGTAATAGATGGTATAAGGTCAAATTTAAGTTCTGTTAACATGAAGAAGTTACTTCGAAAATCTTTATATTATTCGATGTTGTGTAATTAATGTTCGATGATGGAAATGATTTCACAAATAGCGTAGTTACGACATACTTATATTAGAATGTTAAATTATATAGGTATCGATAAGGTGGAGGAAATCAAAGTTGAGGAATTATCGTGAGGTAGAAAATTGGGAAGTTTCCGTGAGTTAGAAATCGGTGAGTGTAAATTGTTTTATAAAATGATAAATGCACTATGATTAGTATGTTTTTATGAAAGATTGAAGTATTTTTAATATTTAAATGAATTTATATGAATGATGTTCGATTATAAATGTTTTTATATTTGCATCTAAAGAAATATTGATCGCGTGAATTTATTATTGAAATGCGCTTTTATGTTTTAATATCTAATCGAAGAAATATGTTTTACAATAATTATTTTAGCATGTAGATGTAATTATTAAGAAAATTTAAAGATGATTTTCAAAACTGATGGCTACCCTAATCCCTATTATATGACTGAAATATAACTAAGATATGACTGTTATGCGGCCGAAGTGCCTTATTGCTCGTATGGCATCCGTGGGGGAAAGTCCACTAACTATTGGGGGATCGAGTCTGTCATGTCACCCTCTACGTGTATATAAGGTACTATTATGACTGATGCTCTATGTGCAGTGAGATAACATTCCGCGACATAGTGGCTTATGACTGAGATTGACCGTCCCCACCACCGATGTCCTAGGATCGGGCAGTGATCATGATTTTTCTGGGTCCCATTGGATACATGTTTTATGACTGATGATACGATTTATGAATTTACGATTATGTTATGAATGAATTTCAAATGAGGTATGTTACGAAATGAATTTTTACGATGCATATAATTTTGTTTTCAGGCAAATATGTATATAAATGATTATGTAATAACATGAAATTCATGTTTTGAATAACTTATTACGAAACTTAGAATTTTTCAAAGGATTTTAGAGAGGATATTTTTGAAATGAAAGCTTATTTAGAAATGCGTAACACTCACTGAGCCGTTTTAGCTCACTATTTTCTTGTTTATTTTTATGAAAAACCTCTCCAGGTGTAAGCACAAGTCCTCAAGGCGATAAATCTCCAGTTCAAAATTAGGTGAGCTTATTAGACGACTGTCACTGTGAAATTAAAATAAATGTTTTGATGTATAACGGATTTAGTATAATGTAAATGTTTAAATTTTATAATAACGATTACGATGTCACGCATGCGAAATGTTTTAAGTTTGAAATGGTTTTGTCTTAAATACTTGATTTGTGATTGAACATGGATTTTGAGATGGACTTGATGTCCCATTTGGAAGTGAAAAAGAATGTATACATTTAGAAATGTTTATAAATTATTTTACAGGTATTTGAAAAAGTTGAAAATATCGGAGAAACAGTCGTTGTGCTGCTGAAATTTTTCCACCCTAATTTTTAAATGATTAAGAAATGAAATTATTTTACGGCTTTGCTTCACAGAGTCCTTTTGAGTCACCTGTATAAAGACTGTAAGGATTCTGTGGGGTGCCAGAAGGGCTCCGCTCGGATCTCTACAGGGATAATCTGGGTTGAGTCCTTTAAATGTTTAAGTGTATTTGCGATGAGAATAATTGAGTAAGATGGATGGTATAAATGTTAGTTTAAATTTGGCCAAAGTGACTAGGATAACCCTAAATCTTCATTTGATGCGTTAGTATGAAATTTAGAATTAAATTAAAGTGATTTTCATGCGTGAATGTTAATAAATTTGAATGGATATTGTGTACGATTAATTAAAGTTATTACGACTTGAAAATGGATATTATGATATCCTTACGCAATTGAAGTTTATATGTTAATACATGCGTAAGTTCTAATCAGGAAATTCACTCGTATTAAAATGTAGGTGAAGCGGCAAGCGAAAGGAAAGCATAAAATGAGTGGTTTTTATATAATTGGAAAGCAAGTTGTGAGTATGGATTTTTATAAAGTTTTATGAATTTACCGATTGAATAATCATAAATGCGATATTATAATAGTATGCGATTTATTATATTTTATCCGGTAACTTTAGAATGTTGTTATTCTCCTTTATAATGCATGTATAACTTCTTAAAGTGATGTTATAAATGTAATTATTTTAAAAATAAAGTAATTTAGTAAGTTTATGATAAATACATGCATAGAAGGGACTCACTAAGGTGATTTTAAAAGTAATAGAGTTTTGCCTAAGAAAGGAAGTATTTTGTTTATAAACTATATATTAAAGAACAAAATATTTACGAGCTATATTAATATGCTTTCATGCTAAGTAAAAATATAAAAATTTTAAACATAAGTTTCAAACATATTGAAAGAATTTTAAATGCATTTGGTTTACCTTAATATTATTTAAGGCCTAGAATCCTTTGAGGGCTAAGGCCTAAGAAAAGGGCCCAAAGCGGACGGTTCGACTAAGTTGTTATGATGTCACCCCAGAATATTTTGAGGACCAAGGTCCAAGAAAGGGGGTGAGTCATTCTCCATTGTTGTGATGCCATCCTAGAATCCATTGAGAATTGAGGTCTAAGAAAGAGGGTGAGCCACATTCCATTTGAAAGGACCCGACCCGGATTTCCCCTGAAGAGATCCGAGCGGAGCCCTCCCGGCACCCCACAGAATCCTTACAGTCTTCATGCAGGTGACTTAAAAGGACTCCGTGAAGCTAAGCCGTAAAACAATTTAATTTCTTAATACTTAAAAATTTAGGGTGAAAAATTTTCGGCAGCACAACGGTTGTTTCTCCGACATTTTCAACTTTTTCAAAACACCTGTAAAACAATTAATAATAATTTCAAAATGCATACATTCATTTCCACTTCCAAAAGGGACCTCAGGTCCATCGCAAAATCCACATTTCAATGCAATTCTAGTCTTTACAACTAAAACCACTTCAACTTAAAGAAAACATTCCACATGCATGCTAACGTAATTAAAGTTATAAAACTAAAATATTTACATTACATTAAAATCCGTTATACAACAAAAATTTACTTTGTTTTCACAGTTTCGGTCGCCTGATAAACTCGCCTACTCTTGAGCTGGAGATCTGCCGCCTGAAGGACTCGATCCTGTGCCTGGGGAGTTTTAAAACAAAATAAACAAGAAAAATAATGAGCTAAAAAGGCTCAGTGAGTGTTATGCAGTTCTAAATACGTTTCCTTTCTAAAATCTTTCGACAAAATGCGAAGTTTTGAAATATCTTAATTAAAACGTGCATTTCATAATAGTATACCATCATTTTTATACATAATTCACTTGAAAACAAGATACAAAATTATAAGCATCGTAAAATTCGTTCATAACATAATCATAAATTCATAAATAAACTCATAAAATCATAAATCAATCCTCAGTCATAAAACATATATCCAATGGGACCCGGGAAAATCATGATCACCGCCCGGTCTTGAGTCACCGGTGGTGGGGACGTGCAATCTCATTCATAACCACTATGCCGCGGTATGTTACCTCGCTGCACATAGGGCATCATTCATGATAGTACCTTATATACGCGTAGAGGGCGACATGACAGACTCGATCCCCCCCCTATAGTTAGTGGACTTTCCCCCGACAGACATGCCATACGCGATATAAGGCACTTCGGCCGCATAACAATCATAATTCAGTCATAATGGGGATGGGTAGCCATTGGTTTTGAAATACATTATCATGCTAAAATAGTATTTGTAAAGCATGTTCCTTCGCTTATAAAACAAAACATAAAAGTACATTTCAATAACAAGTTTACGATCAATATTACTTTAAATACAAATATAAACAATTCGAAGCATATAACATTCCTGTAAAGCGTATATCATTCATATAAATTCATTTAAGTATTAAAACATTTAAATTTTGCATGAAAGCATAAAAATCATATAGAAATCATATTGCATTTATCATTTATAAAACAAGTTACACTCACCGATTTCTAACTCACGGAAACGATCAAACTTTCTACTTTGCGCTACCTTTTCAACTTCGCTTTCCTTCGCCTTATCGCTGCCTAAATAAGTTAACAATCTAATATAAGCATGTCGGAACTACACCAATCGAATCTAAAGCAACCTCATCGAAACCACAATCTAAAGAATTCAACGAAGAGAATAAGCGAACCTAAACGAACAACATAAAATTTACGCGAGTTTAACTAACTATCGCGACTAATCGCCTTTAACGCTTCGCGCGATTCCTTCATTTCCAAATAAACTTATCGTCCATAATATTCGTGACTTAACTTAAATCAAGTAAAATAAAGATTTAAACATCATAAAGCGTAAACGTGAAAAATATGGCAGCAAACTTAACAATTTATATTTTTCCATTTCGACTCCGAAAATCAACAATTTCCTAAAATTATGCGCAATGAAACTATCCGATTGACTCTATTCCAATTTAAACTATCCTAACGTTAACATTTATCGTTTTAAAGAGCTTAATAACATAAATGGCAGCTTGCTAATCATCAATTTCTTAATCACATTCGACAACGAAAAATCACAACCAAATGACATTCGCATTCGTGGAAAACTGATCCATATCGCTTGAAAACAATTTATCAACACCCGAACGATATTTCGACACTTTAAAATACACTAAAAAGCATCACCTCTTCATGATAACAACTTGGAAATAAAAGCACTACATGACAGTTCCTATATCATATCATAACAGTCCGCACTTGAATCGTGACGAAAACAAATGATAACTATTTCATTCCAACACAACCAAACAATTATTGAGCGAACCTCCTCACTAACGAGATTCGAAGTCCTAAACCCAATCATAACATCATCAATTATTATCCATAACTCAACATCATCAAAATCCATCCAAAAGAAGTTCATAAAACTCAATATACCTCTCGGAACTTGACTCGAAACTTCGAAACAATCGCGCAAGGGTACTGCCTACTCTATCGCTTTTATCCGCGAGTTCCCTTCAATCCAATTAACATGCAACCTATATAAAATTATCGAAACATCAATATAAAACCAACGGGACAGCGATTACCTTCGAGAGAGCTGTCCTTTGCTTCGAAACAACTCTCAAACGTTCGCGACGGCGACGAAACTCCCACGACAGCAAGTTGTCCCCTTCCACAGCAACAGTCTTCACTTCAAGACTGTTGAGTAGCTCTCGGCCTGACTTGGCAGTAGCTCGCACGATGTCAACTTGTGACGACAGCAACTCACTCAAGCAGCAAGACACGGCGATAACACTAGGCAGGAGCAAGGACCGTGTCACGGCAGCAACTATCACGGTTAGGCAGCAGCAGCAGCTTCAACACTTGCCAGCAGCAGGGACTTCATCACGGCAGCACCAGCACTTCCACGCTAACAGCAGAATAGCTCCAGATCGGCAGCAGCTCCCATCCACGACAGCAACAGCAAGTCGCGTCTGGCAGCAGCGAGGACCCGGCAACAGCACCCGGTAGCAGCAACTCCACGCTTGGCAGCAACAGCGTCTTCACGCCAGCAGCAAAACAGCTTCAGCTCGGTAGCAAATGGGAGTATCTGGTGCACAACAGCACCTCAACAACGACCCCAGCAGCTCACCAAGGCAGCAGCTCCAGGTCACGGCAGCAGCTTTGCTGCTCTTCCAATTCACGGCTTGGATGCTCTTCTCCTTGAATCAGCCTTTGCATGCAAGCTCAGATCTGGTCACTTTGGGGCTTGAACAGCACATGCACCAACAGTTTATGCTCAATCTTCATTGCTCTTCACGGTTCACCGTAGCAGCTTGGTCACGACAACGCTCATTCCACAGCAGCAACTCTCACAACAGCACTTGGTTCACGGTCTGGTTGCCCATGAGCTGCACATGCACACCTTTCTGGTAGCAGCTCCTTCATCACCAGCTCACGGTTGAATCTTCTTTGCTTCTCGGGCAAGAGGAAAGAAGGATGAAGAAGAAGAAGATGACATGCAAAGGCTCTCGGTTCTCTCTTTAGCTCACGGCAACACTTCTTACTTTTTGGTTTCTGTTTTTGAAATGAAGAAATGTTGATGACCGAGCTTGTTAGCTTCTTTTTATTTTTTTATTTTTTTTATTTTTTTTTTTTGGCCACTTGTCACCTTTCCTATATGCATGCATGACATTTGTTTTGCTTTCTAACCGTATGCTTGACATTTGTCAAAGCCATGCACCAATAAGCCACAAGTTGATTTATGCGTTCTCCCATTCCGATTCCAGGCTCGAATCCGATTTCGTCCGTCCGTCTGGGAAACCGCTTATGACTTAATTTCGTCATCGGGATTATTATTATTATTTTTTTTACTAAAATTCAGATCCGTCATTGCACTCTAAAATTAATTTTATTCCTTGAAAATACTTATTCCAAATATTTTCGGTCTTGAAAATTATATTTTTTCGATCGAAACACGATCCAATTAGAAAAATAATTCGCTCAATGACGATAAAAATTTTGGGTTTTACACCATTGTTGTGATGAGACCCTAGAATCCGTTGAGGATTGAGGTCTAGGAAATGGGGTAAGCCATATTCTGTTGTTATGATGACATCCTCGAATCCCTTGAGGACCGAGGTCTAAGAAAGAGGGTGAGCCACATTTCGTTGTTGTGATACCACCCTATAATTCCTTAAGGATCGATGTCCAAGAAAGAGGGTGAGCCACATTTCGTTGTTATGATGCCACCTTAGAATCCCTTTGTGGGGTCTGGGATTTGCCTATACTGGGTCCCTCGGGCTACCCCAGGTTTGCCCCTCTCACCCACTCACTAGGTACTGTCCCTGGCCAAGGGATTTGCTTCGCCTCCCCAGCTGCTCGAACCCACCACCTGGCCCTGGGTTAAATGGATTCTTAGAGCAAAGCTGGTACCAATTGAGCCACTAGCTCAATTGGTACCAGCTTTGCTCTAAGAATCCATTTAACCCAGGGCCAGGTGGTGGGTTCGAGCAGCTGGGGAGGCGAAGCAAATCCCTTGGCCAGGGACAGTACCTAGTGAGTGGGTGAGAGGGGCAAACCTGGGGTAGCCCGAGGGACCCAGTATAGGCAAATCCCAGACCCCACAATAAAAGGTGGCTCAATTGGTACCCACTTCTCTAAGAATTTGGTATTAAGCCCCTGGTGCCAGGTTCGAGAGGTGGGGGAGGCGAGAGAAAGTCCCTAGGGGAGGGAACAGTACCTAGTGAGTGGGTGAGAGGGGCAAACCTGGGGTAGCCCGAGGGACCCAGTATAGGCAAATTCCAGACCCCACAATAAAAATGCGCCTTTTTATTGTGGGGTCTGGGATTTGCCTATACTGGGGTCCCCTCGGGCTGCCCCAGGTTTGCCCCTCTCGCCCACTCACTTGGATATCTCGGCCCCCCTCACCGATTTCTTTCGCCTCCACAGGTGCTCGAACCCATGCCCTAAGGGTCTTAGGCAAATGGGAAGCACACCTGCTACCAATTGAGCTACTAGCTCAATTGGTAGCAGGTGTGCTTCCCATTTGCCTAAGACCCTTAGGGCATGGGTTCGAGCACCTGTGGAGGCGAAAGAAATCGGTGAGGGGGGCCGAGATATTCAAGTGAGTGAGCGAGAGGGGCAAACCTGGGGCAGCCCGAGGGGACCCCAGTATAGGCAAATCCCAGACCCCACACCCTTGGGGACCAAGGTCCAAGTAAAGGGGTGAGCCACATTCCGTTGTTGTGATGCCACCCTAGAATCTGTTGACGATCGAGGTCCAACAAAGGGGTTGAACCACATTCCGTAGTTGTGGTGCTATCCTAGGATCTTTTGAGAGTCAAGGCCCAAGAAAGGGGGTGGGCCATATTCCGTCTTACCATGAACAAGTTTCCCCGGGTTACCTCATAAGACAAGCTAAAGAAAGAAAAGTATATCGTTAGACATGAGATTTAGAAAATAAGAAAAGTTAAATTTTATGAAAGTACTTATTCGCCTCATAAGAGTTTATAGTTTTTAATAGAAAGAAATAAATTAGTAGTTTTCCAAACTATATATTTTTGTAAGGAATTATAATTTAAAAGTAAGTAATATGGTTTTATAAAAGTTGCCCACTCACTGAGTTATATGACTAACCACTCTTTTGCTTGTTTTGATAAAATCATCTCCAGGTGTAGATACGAGTCATCAAGTGGAAAGAGCTCCGTCGAACACACAAGTTGACTAAAAACGCAATGCTACTGCACTAGCCTCTATTTTGGAAATATCATGTATATGCATATTTTTTAAGATTTTTTGCACATTTTGTAAATATAATTTTCGAAGCTTTTCATACATTTAAGACTTGTTTTATATTTTAAAGTTATGTATACATAATTCTTCATATGAAATTTAATTATTTTGGATCGTCTTTTGAATTAGAACCATGTTTGTAACACCCTTTTCTCGACTTCCATTGGAATGAAACTCGAGACAAGGGATGCTACGTTACTTACTAAATTTATTTATTTAGTTTTATAAAATCCAGTAAAATTTCATCTGTTTTTCTGAAAACCCAAAGATGTAAAATTTGTAGGGAAAAACAATACTTCTAAAATAATTCTTTCTCAACTTCCGTTCGGACCTTCTATCCATTTCAAAATCACTTCTCCACATAAACATATATAATAATAAATTCTTTTAAGAAAATCCACATCCATGAAATTTAATACAAAATCAAAACATAAAAATCTATTGAATTTCCAAAACTACATTATATTACAATCCTTACAACATTTATATAATTTGTCCTTCAGAAAAGTTTACACTTTCTGAAAATACATGATTTCATGCTCATGCATTTTGACATGTACATATGTAATACTAAGGAGGAATATTACCCAAAAATATGGATGGATGTGACTCACAGAAAGAGTTGTAGATATATTTTCTTCATTCTTTATCTACAATGCCCAATCAACAACCTACGTGTGGTAAATCCAATACGCTAAGTATTTCTACTTAGTGGGTGTACACACAAAAATTGAAAAACATCATGGTTTTCGAAATTGTAACAATATAACATAAAAGAATTTACAATCATCACCCTTTCACAATTAAAGTCATAATGGATCAAATAAGCTAAAAATTATGCATTTCACTTTCCGAAGCCATTTTTCATACATAATCACGTAATTATCCCTAATGATTCACAGAGTCCTTTGTAAACTCTAACATGATACCTTAGATCGAAAATGGGTATTCTCAGCATCGAACACTCGATACCTACCCTTCGGATCACATTTCATATAGGTTTTCAATTTCGAGGCCGGACACTCTGTGTCTCTCAAGGTCCGTATATCAAGATTGATATGCATTCATAACTGTGCAGTACTACTAATAATCCCCCTATTGGTATCTCAAGTACCAATCCTCACCTATCGATGTCTAAGTTTACTCGGGCCCTTAACATTTTTCAAAATTATATAATTTTCAATGCAAACACAAATTTTATCCCGTAAATGTTTAATCACATTTTGGTATCCGCTTTTTGAAATTTTTGGAAGCATCACTTTTAGTCATTTCAAATGAGCATTTTTACCCCTAGTTTTAGCATCAAAATTTAACAAAACCATTCCTATTATTATACAGTATACATTTGGCCAAGGGGTGAAATTTGCAAACTTTTCTTTTCAAATCACTAATTCATTCAAACATCATTTAATCATCATATAAATGGGCATGAAATGACAAAAATACTCCTTGATATTCTTCTAGCATGCATTCGGCTTAGGACCCTTATTTTTCAAATTTTGTTTTCAATTCATTTTCTAATCCATACATCATTCAAAACACATCCAAATAATATCTAATTTATGTCAAACACATAAAAATCATCAAAGAAATTCATGCTTACTCTATACACCCCATTCTGCCCAATCAATCCTCTTTTCAAAATTTTTCAATTTTTTCATCATTCAATATCTCTAAATAAAATATCATCATCATCCAAACATAAGTACTAAATCAATTGGATAAAATTTATAGAGTTTCAAAATTTTCACACACTAAATCCTTAGTAGTAAAATTGAAATTTTAAAGTAAGTGTACACCAACCTTTTGGGCTTAATCTCTGACTTCCTTTCACCTCTAAGGAGAGCTTACAACTTCGTCTTATCATTCTCTTGATTTCCTTGAGAGAGACCCACACCTAAGGTTTCCAAGAATGCATTTATTAACCTTAAAACGCAAATCTACTAACTTAAATGCAAAAATAGCTAGATATGCATGTTTATGAATGCATCGACAAGCTTGCTAACCTCCTCCTCAATCTCAAACCAAAACCCATATCACATATCTTAAATTTATACCTTTCTAGTGACAATCAACTTTGAATCTTGATGGATTTTAGGGATTTGATGTCTTGGATGTGTATATGAGACAAGAAACAAGATTAATTGATAATTTGGTGGTTTGAAATGGGAAGAGAATTGAGAGAAAATGAGAAGAAGGGGACGACAAAGAGAAAAGAAAAAATGAAGAGTTTCTCATGCCACTTCATATATACTAATCTTTTTTGCTTTCCAATTTTACCTCTAACAATATCATAAATTCCTATCTTGTCCCTTGGTCACACATGCTAACTTCTCATTGATTATTCTTGACAACTCATTTTTTCACTAAGTCATTTAACCATACACTTGTCAAATTTCAACAAGTTTCCATAACTTTTTAACTTTTATGTTGACAATTTCCTATTGGCCCAAAATTAAATTCTATGCAATGCATTCTACTTGCATCTCTTTCTAATCCAATCATATTCTTCCATCATTCAATTTTTCTCATTTAAATTCTAATTAAATTCCTTACTAAGAAAAATGTCTTCAAAAATTATTAAATTCCCTAAATAATTTAAAATATATATATCACACTAAATGCACAATGTTCCAATTTAATCAAACTCTTTGCATTCAAATCTTGAACTAATGAATACTAATAATATGGAAATAAATTTCGAGACGTTACAATATTTGTGTTTGATTGTGAAGGGAAAAAGGGTCTGAGGCCTACAAGTTGAGAAAGTATTATTTTTAGTAGTGTACAGGTGTTTATAATGGCTTATACGATGAAATTTTCAGAAAAACAATCGTTGTGCTGCCATATTTTCATAAAACCTATTTTGTAAAAGTGAATTTAAAAAGAAAAATTTTCCACCCATTTCCATGATTCAAAGAAATCCTAAAGAGTTTTAAAAAATTTTTGTTAAAAGAAAAATGCTTAACTTCACGGTAACTTTTTAGTAGGAGTAGATCCCGATTGAAAGGCCATCATAGGGTTGTCGAGTGGGCTGCCTAGTTAATTAAGGAAGACGACCCATAAAAAACTGCACCAAAAGGAAACCCAATAAAGCTTAGATCACATATCGACTATCCTAATGCTACATAATGTGATTTCACGTGTCAGTTAGCCTAATGTTGTACAACGTAATGTCACATGTCAACTAACATGGCAATGTAGAACGTGACTCTCTAAGACCTCTTACCACCACATATCAGAGTTATTCGTCACATAAGTGGAGCAAGATATTACCCTTTGCGTGTAGAGGGCAACATGGCAGACTTGACTTAATCCCCTTGATGTAAGTGATGTGCCCCTAATACTTGCCATACACGATAGGATACTATGACCTGGTCTTTAATCTTTTCTGTAAAGTTGGGTAACCTAATGACCTTTGAAAACATTTTTTATTATACTTTAAATACTAAAACGCAAAGCATATAGCTTTTACAGAAATACTAAAAATATGCTCTTTACTTGATACATTCGAAATATTCATAAAACATCGTCTTTAATAAACTTTAAAATATATATACTAGAAGCATAAAACCATATTGCTTTTAAAGAAGTAATAAAAGTGTTTCATTTACCAGATGCTTGAAATGTTCATAATTAGTATCTTTCATGAAATATTAGTATTCATTTCAAGCATGCTTTCATAAGAATCTACATACAATAAATTTGTTATGAAAGTAATTAAAATTTAATAAATCTATCCACTCACTTTTCACTTTCTAACCACTCGAATTGATTTCGTAATATTCTATCCATGCTTTCAACTCCCTTACAAGTCCTATATCACAATAAAATCCATCACAACTCATTTGTTTGAAAACCAATACTAATTTACCTAATTTGCATTCAAACTAGTATGCCATTCATCATGACCAATTAGATTGCTTTATACATGTGCTTTATTTTTATTTTTTTTATTTCTCTTGTAAAACCCAAAACCTCATTCGTCGAAAAATGAATTATTTTCTGCTAGATCGCATTTTCAATCGGAAAAATATATTTTTCGAGTCTGGATTATTCAAAATATTTATTTTAGAAAAATGAATAATTTAGAGTATGTGGAGGTGAATCCGAAAATTTAAAAATAATTTCGGAGGTGAAATCGAGTCATAAGCGGATTTTCGATCAGACAGAAATGAATTAGAATTCAAAAGCGGAATGGAAAGCATGGAAAAGCAAGGAAAAGCAAATGGCAAGAGGAATCCATGCATGAGGGACACGTTTTGCCCATGTAACAAAGGAGCAAGATAAGTGTTAGTCATGCAAAGTGCATGAGTGACACTTGTCATGAGAAAGCAAAGCATATATAAATCAAATTGAAAAAGCAAAAATTGAAACCAAAGTTGCAAATACTCAGTCACCCATTTGCAAAGCAAGATCGAGAGAGCTTCTTGAGGACGGGGAGAGTGTGAGTTTAGAGAGAGAAATCGAGAGCTTGTCATCTTTTTCTTCCATCCAAGCAAAACCCATACTCGGTCCAAGAGCATCATCAACCTTTTCCATTCTGTTTTCTTTATTCATTCGAGATCGAGAGCGAGAGATAAAGAAAGAGAGAGCTTGAGAGATCGTGAGAGAGAGCTCGTGAGATCGAGAGCAGTGTAGACCAGAAACCAACCCGAGAGGACAAGCTGCTCGTGCATGCAAAGATAGATCCAACCAAACCATGAACTGATGTGTGGAAGTGCAATGAGTGAAGAGGGAGAGAGAGAGCTATCTAGGAGCAATCTGTTTGTGCATACAAGCAATGAGGAACCAAACAAATGCATAAGTGCAGCAACTTGTGAGCTGGTGAAAGTGTGTGTGAGTGTTGTCGTGAAATTCAGATGCTGCTAGGAAGCTGACAGCTTGTGCATGCAAGTGAGGAAGAAGGATTCTTGCTGCCGTGAGTGACTTCTTAGCGTTATCTTACCGTCGCGAATGCTCGGGCTGTTTCGAAGTGAAAAACAGTTTGTGTAAAGGTAAGTGTTGTCCTATTGATTTTGTTGTGATTTTTTGAATGAATTTAAAGGTTGATTGTGTTGTTTGGATTGAAGGAAGTTCGGATGAAAGGTGAAGTATAAGGACAACACCTTTGCGAGTAGTTTTTGAAGTTTCGAAGTGAGTTTCGAAAGGTATGTTAAGTTTCATGGATTTCGTTTTGATGGATAATGTTTAGGATGAGTTGAGAATGAAATTTTGATAATCTTATGATTGGGTTTTAGGATTTAGAACTTCGTTAGTGTAGAGGTTCGTTCGATATTGTTTGGTTGTGATTTCGAATGAAATTGTCAATGATTTTTTTGTTGCGAAATTGATTTATGGGTTGTTATAATGAGATTTAGGGGCTGTTATGTTGCGTTTTTAATTTCAAGTTTGTTGTCATGAAAAATGATACATAATGATTCATTTTAAAGTATCGAATAGTCGTTCGGTCATTGAAAAATCGTTCCGAGCGATTCGGATAAGTTTTCAGCGAATGCGAATATGTTTAATTTGCGATTTTTCATTGTCGAATGTGAAAATGATTATGATGTTAACAAGCTGGCATGTTGTGTAATTACGTTCATTAAACTGTTAAATGTTGATGTTAGGATAGTTTGAAATATATTAAAATTAATCAGATAGTTTTCGTTGCGCGCGATTATATTAAATCGTTGATTTTCGGAGTCGAAATGAAAATTTAATTAAAATGTTATATCCTGCCATGATTTTCATTTATGTTTATCAAAGTGTTTGAATCTTCGTTTTCCATGATTTGAGTGAAGTTACAAGTTGTATTGACGATAAGATTGATTGGAAACGAAATAATCGTGCAAAGCGTTAAAAATGATAGTTCGCGATAAATTGTTGAAATCGCGCAAATTTCACATTATTCGTTTAGACTCGAATATTCTTTTTGTTGAATCCATTTGAGTGTGATTTCGATGATATTGATTGAGAATGAATGACGTTATTGTCGGTTTCGAAATAGTCGAAATGAAAGGACCCAACCCGGAGCCCTCCCGGTACCCCACAGAATCCTTGCAGTCTTTATGCAGGTGACTAAAAAGGACTTTGTGAAGGAAAGCCGTAAAATAATTTCATTTCTTAATCATTTAAAAATTAGGGTGGAAAAATTTCGGCAGCACAACGGCTGTTTCTCTGACATTTCCAACCTTTTCAAACACCTGTAAAATAATTTATAAAATTTCTAAATGCATACATTCTTTTCACTTCCAAATGGGACCTCAGGTCCATCTCAAAATCAATGTTCAAACACAATTCAAGTATTTAAAACCAAAACCATTTCAAATTTAAAACATTCCATATGCGTGACATCGTAATCGTTATTATAAAACTTAAACATGTACATTACACTAAATCCGTTATACATCAAAACAGTTACTTTAATTTCACAGTGACGGTCGTCTAATAAGCTTGCCTATTTTTGAACTGGAGATTTACCGCCTGGAGGACTCGCACCTGTGCCTGGGGAGTTTTCATAAAAATAAACAAGAAAATAATGAGCTAAAAAGGCTCAGTGAGTATTATACATTTCTAAATAAGTTTCCTTTAATATCCTCTCTAAAGTCTTTTGAAAGAGTTCTAAGTTCCATAATAAATTATTCAAAATATGAATTTCATGTTATTACTTAACCGTTTATATACATATTTATTTGAAAACAAGATTATAGGCATTGTAAAAATTCATTCCGTAACATATCTCGTTTGAAATTCATTCATAACATAATCATAAATTTATAAATCGTATCCTCAGTTATAAAACATGTATCCAATGGGACCCAGGAAAATCATGATCACCGTTCGGTCCTAAGACACCGATAGTGGGGACGGTCAATCTCAATCATAAGCCACTATGCCACGGAATGTTACCTCGTTACACATAGGGCATCAGTCATAATAGTACCTTATATACGCGTAGAGGGCGACATGACAGACTCGATCCCCCCCATAGTTAGTGGACTTTCCCCCACGGACATGCCATACACGCAATAAGGCACTTCGGCCGCATAACAGTCATATAATGGGGATTCAGGTAGCCATCGATTTTGAAAATTTCTTCAACTTTTCTTAAAAATTTCATCTACATGCTAAAATAAATAAATATAAGAAAAAACATACCTCTTCGATTAAATATTAAAACATAAAATCGTATTTCAATAATAATTTACGCGATCAACATTGCTTAGATGCATATGTAAAAATATTTATAAGCTTACATCATTCATATAAATTCATTTAAATATTAAAAATGTTTCAATCTTTCCTGAAAGCATAGTAATCATAGTGCATTTATCATTTCATAAAACAATTTACACTCATCGATTTCTAACTCACGGAAACTTCTCGATTTTCTACCTCGTGATATTTCCTCAACTTCGATTTCCTCCGCCTTACCGATACCTAAATAATTTAACATTATAATATAAGCATGTTGTAACTACACTATTCGAATCTAAAGCAACATCATCGAAATTACATTCTAATGGATTCAACAAAAAGGATAATCGAATCTAAATGTAAAACCCAAAATCCTCGTTCGTCAGAGAGTGAATTATTTTTTTGGTGGATCGCATTTTTTATAGGAAAAATATAATTCTCGAGTCCGAAAATATTCAGAATATTTTTTTTAGAATCATAAAAATAAATTCGAGAGTGTGAAGACGGATTCGAAATGTAAAAATAATTTCGAGTGTCCGGAATCGAAATCAAGTAATAAGTGGATTTCCAGACGGACGAAAACGAGTTGAAATTCGAAAGTGGAATGGAAAGCATGGAAAGTAAGTGGAAAGTGAAATCCGCGATGAAGGACACGTGTCATTGTGTAAGAATGGAAACAAGACAAGTGGCTTAACATTGAATGCATGTATTACAAGTGTCTAAGTGGAGAGCAATTATATAATATATATTTGTATATTGAATGAACAAAAATTGTTACTTATTCGGTCATCCATTTCAAGTAAAATTTGAGGACCAAGTGTGAGAGAGTGAGAGATAGACATTGAGAGGGTGAGAAACCGAGAGTGAAAGGACCCAACCCGGATATCCCTTGAAGAGATCCGAGCGGAGCCCTCCCGGCACCCCACAGAATCCTTACAGTCTTTAAGCAGGTGACTTAAAAGGACTCCGTGAAGTTAAGCCGTAAAACAGTTTCATTTCTTAATCATTAAAAATTTAGGGTGAAAATTTTCGGCAGCACAACTGCTGTTTTTCCGACATTTTCAAACTTTTTCAAACACCTGTAAAACAATTAATAATATTTCAAAATGCATACATTCATTTCCACTTCCAATTAAGACCTCAGGTCCATCTCAAAATCAACGTTTAAACACAATTTAAGTATTTAAAATAAAACCATTTTAAACTTAAAGATAAAACATTTCACATGCATGACCACGTAATCATAAATATGAAACTTAAATATTTACATCACATTAAATCCATTATACATCAAAAATTTACTTTGATTTCACATTTTCGGTCGCCTGATAATCTTGCCTACTCTTGAGCTGGAAATCTGCCGCTTAGAGGACTCGAACCTGCGCCTGGGGAGTTTTTAAAACAAAATAAACAAGAAAATAATGAGCTAAAAAGGCTCAGTGAGTGTTATACAGTTCTAAATACGTTTCCTTTCTAAAACGTTTTGGAATAATGTAAGTTCTAAAATAATTCAATTAAAATGTGCATTTCACAATATTATAAAGTCAT
Organism: Dimocarpus longan; assembly: GCA_022984855.1. Taxonomy (NCBI): domain Eukaryota; kingdom Viridiplantae; phylum Streptophyta; class Magnoliopsida; order Sapindales; family Sapindaceae; genus Dimocarpus; species Dimocarpus longan. The sequence continues at coordinate 8,125,017 of CM041021.1, forward strand.
TTTTACACATAATTTACTTGAAAACAAAATACAAGATTATAAGCATCGTGAAATTAATTCATAACATAATCATAAGTTCATAAATAATCTCATAAAATCATAAATCAATCTTCAATCATAAAACATATATCCAATGGGACCCGGGGAAATCATGATCACCGCCCGGTCTTGGGTCACCGGTGGTGGGGACGTGCAATCGCAGTCATAATCACTATGCCGCGGTATGTTACCTCGCTGCACATAGGGCATCAGTCATGATAGTACCTTATATACGCGTAGAGGGCGACATGACAGACTCGATCCCCCCCTATAGTTAGTGGACTTTCCCCCGACAGACATGCCATACGCGATATAAGGCACTTCGGCCGCATAACAATCATAATTCAGTCATAATGGGGATGGGTAGCCATTGGTTTTGAAATACATTATCATGCTAAAATAGTATTTGTAAAGCATGTTCCTTCGCTTGTAAAACGAAGCATAAAAGTACATTTCAATAACAAGTATACGATCAATATTACTTTAAATATAAATATAAACAATTCGAAGCGTATAACATTCCTGTAAAGCGTATATCATTCATATAAATTCATTTAAGTAGTAAAACATTTAAATTTTGCATGAAAGCATAAAAATCATATAGAAATCATATTGCATTTATCATTTATAAAACAAGTTACACTCACCGATTTCTAACTCACGGAAACGATCAAACTTTCTACTTTGCACTACTTTTTCAACTTCGCTTTCCTTCGCCTTATCGCTGCCTAAATAAGTTAACAATCTAATATAAGCATGCCGGAACTACACCAATCGAATCTAAAGCAACATCATCGAAACCACAATCTAAAGAATTCAACGAAGAGAATAAGCGAACCTAAACGAACAACATAAAATTTACGCGAGTTAACTAACTATCGCGACTAATCGCCTTTAACGTTTCGCGCGATTCCTTTAATTTCGAATAAACTTATCCTCCATATTACTCGTGACTTAACTTAAATCAAGGCAAACAAAGATTCAAACATGATAAAACATAACCGTGAAAAATATGGCAACAAACTTAACAATTATACATTTTTCCGATTCATCTCCAAAATCAACAATTTAACGATTTCGCGCGAAACTAAACTATCCAATTAACTTAAACGTATCTTAAACTATCCCAACATCAACTTAACATTATAATGGCTTAATAAAAATCTCGGGGCATCGAGCTAACATCACATTTACTTTCATAATTGACAACAAACATCACAAACTGACAACGCTCGCATTCGCGGAGAAATTCAACCGAATCGCTTGGAAACAAATTCTAAGTATCTGAACGATTATCCGATACTTTAAAACATTCAAAAACTAACCATTAATTCAAGACAATGAACTCAAATTAAATTCACTCCATAACAGCCCCTAAAGTCTCTTATAACAGCCCGCACTCGAAACACAACGCAACAATCGATAACCATTTCGTTCCAAAATCACAAGCAAAATAAATCTCAAGCGAACCTCCGCACTAACTAGGTTCTCAATCCTAAACCCAAACATAATATCACCACTTTATCTCAACTTAATCACATGGTTGCTTACTAAATACCAAAACAACTTAACAAAGCAACATAGGGCAGCACTTACTCACTAGCTTTGCTTCAAATAGCTTTCGAACGAGCGTGACGATGACGAATCACTCGCGGCAGCAAGCTCCTTCTTCCACCAGCAAGTATCTTTGCTTCTTGCTGTTTCACTTCAAAACTGGATGTGGATTTCAGCTTGACAGCAGCTGTTGGCAGCAGCTACATCAATGTTGACAGCACACGGCACCAAGCTCACGATGGCAGCAGCTTGGACAAGGCAGCGACTCCAACTCGGCAGCAACTCAACTCCTTACTCAGCGACAGAACACGGTGACGGCACCTGGCGTTGGTAGTAGCAGTCTTCAACACCTCACGCCAGCACAAGGCAGCGACGGCAGTAACACCAGTATCTTCGCGCCATCAGCTAGCAGTTCTCGTCCACAGCAGCAGCTGCACCTTCACGCCAGCAACTCCTCTCACCGGTGACAATAGCAGCAGCTCACTCCCTCCTTCTTGCATGCACGGTCTGAAGGTCTCCGATCCACCCTTGCATGTCCTCATTGCTTTCAGATCTGCTCACTATAGGGCTTAGATAGCACAAGCATCAACGGTTTAAGCTCAATCTTCTTTGCTCTTCACGTCTCAGCCGATTGCACACCAAGCTCACTCTCTCCCTCTTCTGAGTCTCTCTCTCTTGGCTCTCGGTTCTCTCTTTAGCTTCACGGGCATGGCCATTCTCTCTCGGTCAAGAAGAAGGAAAGATGAAGAAGAAGGTGGTCACATGCAAAGCTTCTATCCTCACACGGTTTCAAACCTCCACTCTCGGTTAGCTTCTTGGATGGTGGCCGAACGGGATATAGAAACAAATGGTGGCTGTTCTCTCTCTTAACTTTCCATTCCTCACGTTCTGATTCAGCTCAAATGGAAATGTTGATGACCGAGAGCAAGCTAGCTTTTTCTTTATTTGACTATCAACTTTAATAATATATAATTATTTTATACTTCCTTGACATTTGTCACTTAATTATCATGCCACCACAACACTTGTCTCACTTATAACGCATGCCATACACGTGGCACACGAGCAATTGATTCGCTTATCGATTCTAATGCATTCTCCTATTCCGCTTCCCAACTCGAATCCAATTTCGTCCATCCGTCCAGGAATCCACTTACAACTTGATTTCGTTTCCAGGATTATTTATTCATTTATTCATATTATTAATATTCTAATTTCGCAGCCGCCTTACACTATAAAATAAATTTTATTACTCGAAAATACTTATTCCGAATAATTTCGGACTTAAGAATCATATTTTTCCGATCGAAACACGATCCAATCAGAAACATAATTCGCTTAACGACGATGAGGATTTTGGATTTTACAGAGAGTGAGTTCCCCTTTTTGCTTTCAAAACCGAGAGCTCATCAGAGTTAAGAGAGAGCTCGTGCAAGTTGAGAGAGGCGTGAGAGAGAGCTAGAGTGTGAAGGAGGGAATGCAAGTTGAACTATGAGATGACTGGATGCTGAGCGTGAGCTGGTGTGGTTGTGAAGTTTCGAATTGAGTTCCGAAAGCTATATTGAACTTTATTGATTTCATTTGGATGGAAAATGATGATGTTGAGTTATGGATGATAATTGATGATGTTATGATTGGGTTTTAAGATTTAAAACCTCGTTAGTGCGGAGGTTCGCTCGATATTGTTTGGTTGTATTTTTTAATGATATTGTCATCGATTGTTTCCGTTGTGAAATGGTTTATGGGCTGGTATAAGATGATTTAAGGGCTTTTAAGTTATGCTTTTAATTTCAAGTTCGTCGTCGTGGAAAATGATTCATTTTAGTGTGTTTTAAAGTATCGAATAATCGTTCGAATGTTGAAAAATCGTTTCCGAGCGATTCGGATAAATTTTTTCCGCGAATGCGAATGTTTTTAGTTGCGAGTTTCGTTGTCGAATGTGGAAATATAATTGATGATTAGAAAGCTTCCATTTATGTTATTAAGCTCTTTAAGACGATAAATATTGACATTAGGATAGTTTGGATTATAATAAAGTCAATCGGATAGTTTCGTTGCGCGTGATTATATGAAATTATTGATTTTCAAAGTCGTTGATTTTCATTTTTGTGTTTTAAAGTGTTTGAATATTCATTTTTCATGATTTAAGTATAGTCACGAGTAGGATTAACGATAAGCTTGATTAGAATTGAAGAAATCACGCAAAACGCTAAAAGCGATAATCCATTGTAAGTCGTCGAAATCGCGTGAGTTTTACGTTATTCGTTTAGCTTCGCTTATCCTTTTTGTTGAATCCTTTAGAATGTGATATCGATGATGTTGCTTTAGATTTGAATAGCATAGTTTACGACATGTTTATATTAGAATGTTAAATTATATAGGTGATAAGGCAGAGGAAAGTGAAGTTGAGGAAGTATCGCGAGGTAGAAAATCTGGTCGTTTTCGTGAGTTAGAAATTGGTGAGTGTAAATTGTTTTATGAAATGATAAATGCACTATGATTACTATGCTTTCATGAAATATTAAAATGTTTTTAAGATTTAAATGAATTTATATGAATGATGTACGCTTATGAATGTTTTTATATATGCATCTAAAGAAATATGTTATACAACAATTATTTTAGTATGTCAATGTATTTCAAAACTGATGGCTACCCAATCCCCATTATATGACTGAAATATGACTGTTATACAGCCGAAGTGCCTTATTGCGCATATGACATGTCCACTAACTATAGGGGGATCGAGTCTGTCATGTCGCCCTCTACGCGTATATAAGGTACTATTATGACTGATGCCCTATGTGCAGCGAGGTAACATTCCGTGGCATAGTGGCTTATGATTGAGATTGACCATCCCCACCACTGGTGTCCTAGGACCGGGCGGTGAACATGATTTCCCTAGGTCCCATTGGATGCATGTTTTATAACTGAGGATACGATTTATAATTTATGATTATGTTATAAATGAATTTCAAATGAGTTATGTTACGTAATGAAAACTTTTCGATGCATATAATCCTGTTTTCAAACAAATATGTATATATAATGATTATGTAATAATATAAAATTTATGTTTGAATAGCTCATTACAGAATTTAGAAATTTTTAAATGATTTTAGAGAGGAAAGCTTATTTAGAAATGCATAACACTCACTGAGCCTTTTTAGCTCATTATTTTCTTGTGTATTTTATTAAAACTCCCCAGGCGTAGGTTCGAGTCCTCCAGGCAGCAAATCTCCAGCTCAAGAATAGGCGAGCTATCAGACGACCGTCACTGTGAAATTAAAGTAAATGTTTTGATGGATAACGAATTTAATGTGATGTAAATGTTAAGTTTTATAATAATGATTACGCTGTCATGCATGTGAATGTTTTAAGTTGAAATGGTTTTGTTTTGAATATTTGATTTGTGTTTGAACATGAATTTTGAGATGGACCTGAGGTCCCATTTGGAAATAGAAAAGAATGTATGCATTTAGAGATGTTTATAAATCATTTTACAGGTATTTTAAAAAGTTGAAAATAATCGAAAAAACAGTCGTTGTACTGCCGAAATTTTCCACCCTAAATTTTAAATGATAAAGAAATGAAATTATTTTACGGCTTTGCTTCACAGAGTCCTTTTGAGTCACCTACATATCGACTACAAGGATTCTACGGGGTGCCGGGAGGGCTCCGCTCGGATCTCTACAGGGGTAATCCGGGTTGGGTCCTTTCACTAAACGCATAATGTAAAACTCACGCGATTTCAACGATTTACCGCGAATTATCGCTTTTAGCGTTTCGCGCGATTACTTCGATTCTAATCAAACTTATCGTTAATACTACTCGTGACTTTACTTAAATCATGGAAAATGAATATTCAAACACCTTAAAACACAAAAATGAAAATCATGGCAGTAAGTTAAATGATTATTGATTCGACTCCGAAAATCAACGATTTCATATAATCGCATACAACAAAACTATCCGATTAACTTTATTATAAGGAGAAAAATCATTTTAGTCCCTAACTTTTGGGAAAGTGTCAAATTTTTAACTATGTTTTTTAAAAGGATAAAATGAATCTTAACTTTTCGAAAAAGTGTCAAATTAATCCCTTTCATCAGTTAACTGACGGTCAAACTTAATGAAAAACATGAAAAGACTAATTTAACCCTGGACACTATTAAAACAGATAAAAAGATCATTATAACCTTAAATAAAGTAAAATATTACAATAATATATAATTATCAAAATACCCTTAATGAGTTGCATATAATTTTCATAAAGTTATAGTTTTACCCTTAGAGGCGTAGCTTTGTTTGAGGATCTTATGTATATTTATTAATTGTAAAATTATCATTTTACCCTTACAATTAAAAATTTTCATTAAATCTTTATTTATGGGTATGATTTTTTTATTTTTATTTTTTTAATTTCTACTTTAGCTTGTTAATTTATCATCAATTACATTATCCTAACGTCAACATTTATCGTCTTAAGGAGCTCAATAACATAAATGGCAGCTTGTTAATCATCAATTACAAATTCACATTCGACAACGAAACTCGCAACTAAACAACCTTCGCATTCGAGGAAAACTTATCCAAATCGCTCGGAAACGATTTCTCCAGAACCGAACGACTATTTAATACTTTAAAACACGCTAAAATGCATCATTTCCCACGACGACGAACTTGAAATTAAAAGCACAACTTAATAGCCCCTAAATCATCTTATAACAGTCCATAATCGATTTCACAATGGAAACAATTGATGACTCTATCATTCAAAAACACAACCAAACAATATCGAGCGAACCCCAGTACTAATGAGGTTCTTAATCCTAAAACCCAATTATAACAATATCAACTATCATCCATAACTCAACATAATCATTATCCATCCAAACGAAATCAATAAAAACTCAATATACCTTTTGGAACTCAATTCGAAACGATCGCGCGAGAGTATTGCCCACTGTAAAACTTTTATCCGCGAGTTCTCTTCAATCCAAATTAACTTGTAACTAATAAAACTAATTGAAAAATCAACATGAAACAAAACGGGACAACACTTACCTTAGTGTGAGTTGTTCTTTGATTTGAAATATCTCCAATGTGATAGCAACGACAGAACGATGCCAAGAGGTCCTCACGGTCTTCACACAACACACAATCAAGCTAAAATTAATTCGATGGCACTCAAAATGAGAGGACCCTTCCCAGACTCCCTAACTCTCTAGTCTGAGAGGAACCTCCCCGGCACTCCAACGGAATCCCCTATAGTCAATTCCGTAGAGTAAGCCTAAAACCTCACTTGAATTTATGTTTAAACCCTTTTTCTATATAATTATTTAAAATCTTTAATGGAAGTGTACATTTGTAAAACTAAAATTTATAAAAATTTTAGCAGCACAACGGCTGTTTTTCTATTATTCACAACCTGTAAATTTACAAAAATTGTACACTTCTAAAGAAATCAAATCTCCAACTTCAATGGGCCTCAGGCCCTCTTAAATTCTTTCCCAAACAATCTCAAACATGCCAATAATTTATGAAAGCAATTAAATTAAAGCACCTTTATAAAAACTTAATCTTATTTACAAAATATTTACAATGCAAAACAAAGTTCGGTGAGTATATACATGATATGCTAATTTCTCAAAAAGAATGAGTGACCCACAAGTGTAGTAGAGACGTAGTTCTTAGTCGATCTACACGTCTGGCTGAGCACCCTCGCTAGTCTGACTCGTCCCAGCACCTGAGGAGGATTTTTCAAAAACAATTTAAATACAATGGTGAGTACAACTCAGTGAGTGGTAATTTTTCCTTGGAATAAATTAACTTCTCAATTAATATATAATCCTCCAAAAATAATTTAAACATCAAACTCATAAATGCACATATTTAGATAAATAACAAAAATTTATCTTAAAAATTAATACCAAAAATATTCTTTTTCTTTTAATTTCTTTTCTCAACTCGCTTAACAAAAAACTTATTATATGTATACTTTCTAAATTTTCGCCTTATAGGCAACCCAGGGAAACTCTGTCCTGTCGTGGCGAGAAATCTATACCACTAGGATCTGGGAAGCTACCTCGTGTAGTAGCAGACGCGGAAATCCTGTGGGACTATAGATCCCTCCCGCTATCGGCTGATCTACACTACCATGTACGTGTAGAGGACGACCCACACTCTGACTCGACTCTCGGTTAGTAACCCTCACTCCTGTGTCATACACGTACAGGTATTTCGGCCGGGTATTCTGGGGATTAGGGTAAACCTAAGGCTTTTAAAAATTCTATTTCCTTTATAAGGCATAAGCCTAAAATTAACTTTCATTAACATATACTTTTATGTTTTCTTATATAATATACTAAAAGTAATAACAATTATGAATTCTTGCAATATACTCAAATTTGCATGAAATTTAAATCATTTAATAGGCTATCAATAATTGAAATTAAAAATCAATTTCATAACCATAATATAAACATTAAACTTCATTAACAAAATCATTGATAAACAAATTATTGTAACAAATGAACCACTCACAATCCGTCACCCGTCTAATTTTCCTCCTTCGAATTTCTTTCGAATCCTTTCTCTTCCTCAACCTTATTTCAATAATCACCTTCATTAGGATTGATACAATAATCAATACACACATTAAACATTAAAATCTACATATAGCTCAATTTAACCACTTCCTAATATTTTCTCAAAATCACTTTATCCAATGTATTTTTTTTTTATCACTTTCTTGCATGACATATATTCAATTTATGCCATAATCATTCAAATGAGCTCAATAAGGAATTTACTTAAATGCCCTTCACCATTCCAATCATACAATTATGCCAATTTTAACTCTATTCAATTCCATTTCGATTCCTTTCAATTTCTTTTATTTTCTCATACATAATTGGCATTCAAATGCCTTAAACTCACATCAAATTATATCAAACTACATCACACCATTCCATTTCCTCCTTGGCCGAAGCTAGCATCATATCATACTATTTTTTTTTTTTCAATTTCATGCTTCAAATCACCTTAATTCCATGCCAATACTATACTTCAAACATTAATTAAATCAATGATACTTTCTATCTTAAAACTTCATCAACATCCTAACTAATCACTTACTACTTTTTTGTTTTTTCATGATATTCCTTTGTTAAACAACTCCAAATATAACTTTAATACACTTGATTTATCACAAATAACCCATCACTTGAAATTAAACATCATCACAAACCAATAAACCTCAAAACCCTAACAATTTATATACTAATTTATATCAAATCTTCATTCAAATCATTTCTTTTTCAATTAACTCTCAATCAAGCCTTAACACACTTAATTTATGGTATCCAAACCATTATTTACAAACAAACATCAATTCAAATTAAATAACTCAAAATTACACTTACTAGTTTCAAGCAACTTCACTAATTTCTTGCTTCCTCTTGTAAATCCTTACTTGACCATCTTTCTTCTACTTAATTAAAGCCTTTGGACCTTGAATTTGATGAAGAAATCACACGGCCCCCACTTGCTCAAGCTTGGCCGAATTGCTCTCAAGTTTCTCTAAATTTTTTTTTGTTTGAAACTTTTCTTCGTTAATTGGCTCCATGTGTTGGACGGCACTTACTCATATAGGCTTTATTTTATTTTTATGCCAAAAAGGTCCCTCAATTGTCCTCTAATTACCAATTAAATATGAGTGAAAAATGAAGTCATATGATTGGTCCTTCATCAAAGTTAAATTTTAACCTCTACTTAACTTTAATTTATTCTCTAATCTCATAATCATTTCAATCCTTCACTTTGTCATTTGTTGATTGGTTCATTCACCTATCACATGGATTGTGCTTCTTGGAAGCATTCCACGTGGCACTCACACCAAAATTTGGGTGTTCGTTTAATAAGTATCTCACTATAATTCTAGTAATAATAATTAATATATTTTTCAATACGATCCGAATTTAAAAATATTCCTTGGTCATCGAAACTTCAAATTGAACTTGAAATACTCTAATTGGATCCCTTAGCCTTGGATTCCATGCTTTGGAATCACTCAATTCGGATTTAAAATCGTTTAATTCCATTATTCGGATAATAACGTATATTTATCCGATAACGCATAAATCCTTTAAAAACTATTCAAACGGACTCATTTTCACTCCATTTCAGTTCTACTTATCTTTATTACTTATTCCGGACATTTTCGACTGTTGGGGTCATTTTTCGAAAAATTACTATTCATCTGGAATCCGTCCGTCCGAAAATACTATTCACTAAAAATTTTCAGTTTCATACAGAAATGAATTCTAAGATCTTTTATAACTAATTCAGGTCCTAACCCCATCCTTAAATCTATTTTCGGATATAAAATTCACTAGCCTAATAACATATAATAATATAACTGGAAATTAGGATTGGGGTTTATCAATTCCTCCCTCCTTATAAAAATTTCGTCCTCGAAATTTAAATAACATACCTGACTCAAATAGCTGTGGGTACTGTCTCTGCATCTGCTCTTCAGGCTCCCATGTAGCCTCTTCAACCGCATGGTTCCTCCATAGTACTTTTACCAGTGGGATTACCTTATTCCTCAGAACCTGTTCTTTTCTGTCTAGAATTTGCACTGGAATTTCCTCATACGTCAAGTTCTCTCTAAGTTCTACTGGTTGTTCTGTCAATACATGTGAAGGATCATAAATATACTTTCGGAGCATTGACACATGAAATACATTATGAATCCTGGAGAGTTCTTGAGGCAAATCTAGCCTATAAGCGACCTCTCCAACTCTGGCTATCACCTCATATGGACCAATATATCTCGGACTCAACTTGCCTCTATGCCCAAATCGAATGATCCCTTTCCACGGTGACACTCGGAGGAATACCTTATCCCCAACCTGGAACTCCAGATCCTTTCTTCTCTTATCTGTATAGCTCTTTTGTCGATCCTGAGCGATCTTTAGATTGTCCCGAATGATCTTGATCTTATCTGTAGTCAATTGTACAAGCTCGGGCCCAATCAATTTTCTCTCACCTACTTCATCCCAACATACCGGCGTCCTACACCGTCTGCCATAAAGAGCCTCATATGGTGCCACGCCGATACTGGCTTGATAACTATTATTATAAGCAAACTCGATCAATGAAAGGTGCTTATCCCAACTCCCTCCGAACTCCATCACACAAGCTCTCAACATATCTTCTAAGGTCTGAATAGTACGCTCCGACTGTCCATCTATCTGTGGATGGAAAGCTGTACTAAAATGTAATCGAGTGCCTAAAGCTCTCTGCAAACTGGGCCAAAATCGGGAGGTAAACCTAGGATCTCGGTCTGAAACAATCGACACTGGAGCTCCATGCAACCTCACAATCTCATCCATATATAACTTGGCAAATTTATCTAAGGAATAGGTACTCTGAACTGGTAGAAAATGGGCAGACTTCGTAAGTCGATCTACTATTACCCAAATACTATCATAACCACTCCGACTCCGAGGAAATCCTACCACAAAATCCATAGTGATATGCTCCCATTTCCATTCTGGAATAGGGAGTGGCTGAGCTAACCCTGATGGTTTCTGATGTTCAGCTTTAACCTGTTGACATACCAAACATCTCGATACATACTCAGCTATTTCCCTCTTCATACCTTTCCACCAATAATGATTCTTCAAGGTATGGTACATCTTCGTACTCCCAGGATGCATAGCATAGGCTGAGGAGTGTGCCTCATCTAATATCTCTTTCTTAAGTTCTATCAGGTTTGGCACACATAATCTCTGACCCATCTGCAATGTGCTATCATTTTGTATCACCAAGTCCCCCCGTCGACCTGACTCCACTTCCTGTCTCAGTTTCACTAATTGAGGATCCTGAACTTGTAACTCTCGGACCCGATCCATAAGTATCGGTCTAACCTGAAATGTAGCTAGTAATGCCCCTGTATCTGTCGTCCTCAACTGAATCCCTAAAGATCTCATCTCTAATAACAATGGGACATATCCAACTCTCAAATGGGCAACTGAACTCGTGGGCATTCTACTGAGTGCATCTGCTACTACATTCGCTTTCCCTGGATGGTATTCTATAGTGCAATCGTAGTCTTTGATCAACTCTAACCATCTCCTCTGCCTCATGTTCAATTCTTTCTGGGTAAACAAATATTGGAGACTCTTATGATCTGTAAATATCTGACACGGAACTCCATACAAGTAGTGTCTCCAAATCCTAAGGGCAAACACTACAGCTGCTAATTCTAAGTCATGGGTGGGATAATTCTGCTCATGCTTCTTTAATTGCCGAGAAGCATATGCTATTACTTTCCCATTCTGCATTAAAACACATCCCAAACCCTGCCTAGAAGCGTCACTATATACCACAAAGCTCTCACTGCCTGATGGGAGTGCAAGTACGGGAGCTGTAGTCAGTCTCGTCTTCAACTCATCGAAACTGCGCTGACACTCGTCCGACCACTCAAACTTAATATCTTTCCTTGTGAGTTTCGTCAATGGGATGGCAATCTTTGAAAACCCTTCAACAAATTTCCGGTAGTATCCTGCCAACCCTAGAAAACTCCTGACTTCCGTGACTGTGGTCGGTGGTTTCCAGGTCATAATTGCCTCTACTTTCTGAGGATCTACACTGATACCATCGGCTGATACAATGTGTCCCAGAAATGCAACTCTATCTAGCCAAAATTGACACTTATTGAACTTGGCATAGAGTTGTTGCTCTCTTAAAGTGTGTAAAACTGCCCTCAGATGCTCAGCATGCTCATTCCTACTACTTGAATACACCAAAATGTCATCTATGAATACTATCACAAACTTATCCAAGAAATCATGGAATACCCTGTTCATCAAATCCATAAAGGCCGCTGGTGCATTGGTTAGCCCAAAAGGCATAACCAAGAACTCGTAATGTCCATAACGTGTCCTGAAAGCAGTTTTAGGGATGTCCTCCCCTTTAATCTTCAACTGATGGTAACCGGATCTCAAATCTATCTTCGAAAATACACGGGCTCCCTGAAGCTGATCAAATAAATCATCGATTCTCGGAAGTGGATACTGATTTCGCACTGTCACCTTATTCAACTCTCGATAATCAATGCACAATCTCAAACTCCCATCCTTTTTCTTCATAAATAATACTGGAGCTCCCCAGGGTGAAGCACTCGGTCTAATGAAACCCTTATCTACTAATTCTTCCAATTGCACTTTTAACTCTTTCAATTCATTAGGGGCCATCCTGTAAGGTGCTCTGGCAATAGGTGCGGTCCCTGGGACTAGATTAATTTCAAACTCTATCTCCCTGTCTGGAGGTAAACCCGGAAGATCCTCTGGGAACATGTCTGAAAATTCATTAACAACCGGAATATCTTCTATCTGTGTCTCCCTCTCTGAGGTGTCTATCACATATGCAAGATAACCCCCATACATTTTTCTCAATATCTTCCTTGCTGTCATGGCCAAGATAATGTGAGATGGAAGTATCTTGCGCTCCCCACAAAATACTATCTCTGACTCCCCTGGAGTACTAAATCTAACTTCTTTTCGGAAGCAATCTACTGTGGCACGATGTGTGGCTAACCAGTCCATCCCCAGTATAATATCAAAATCATGAATATCTAACAACACCAAACTAACTGGAAAGGACCGATCCCCAATCACTATCTCACTACCCCTATATACCCTCTCTGCCACTAAGGCATCTCCAGTAGGAGTGGTAACCACCAAATCACTCTCTAACGACTCTGAAGGTACACTAGCCTGAGTGGCAAAATCTTTAGAAACAAATGAATGGGTAGCCCCTGGGTTTATCAAAACATGTGTTGTACGACCAAAAGCAGTAACCGTACCTGTCACAACATCTGGTGTCGCCTCAACATCCTGCTGCGTCATCGCAAACACTCTAGCCTGAGCAGGTGACCTCCCTGGCGGCCCTCTGGAAGGTGGGGCGCCTCTGCCTATACCTCTACCCGGCTGGCTAGGGGTCCCTGGTCCTCTCTCCTGTGGACCTCCCCTGCCCCTACCTCCACTAGGCTGACTCCGAGTCGCTGGTCTCGACTCACTGCTCTCGACGACTGTCCTCTGCGGGCACTCTTTCATGAAATGTCCCTGCTGCCCACAGTGGTAACATCCCCTCTGGCCTATCCTACACTCTCCTCGATGCATCCTACCACATGAAGGACATGGCCCTGGACTGAACTGACTACCACCTCATCCCTGTGAACTCGATGGCGGTCTCACTGAACCCTGGCTGGAGGTGGCTCCCTGACTCTGCTGTCTCCCTCCAGCTACTCCTGATCTACCTCCAGTCTTGGGGTATTTACTAGGGCCCCCTGTTTGTTATTGTGGGGTCTGGGATTTGCCTATACTGGGGTCCCCTCGGGCTGCCCCAGGTTTGCCCCTCTCGCCCACTTACTAGGTACTGTTCCCTCCCCTAGGGACTTTCTTTCGCCTCCCCCACCTCTCGAACTTGGCACCAGGGGCTTAATACCAAATTCTTAGAGAAGTGGGTACCAATCAGCTCAATTGGTACCCACTTCTCTAAGAATTTGGTATTAAGCCCCTGGTGCCAAGTTCGAGAGGTGGGGGAGGCGAAAGAAAGTCCCTAGGGGAGGGAACAATACCTAGTGAGTGGGCGAGAGGGGCAAACCTGGGGCAGCCCGAGGGGACCCCAGTATAGGCAAATCCCAGACCCCACACAAAACTCACCTGACAGCACTCACACTCACTTACCAGCTCACTCCCTTCTTACTGCAGGTCACGGACAACTTGGACATCACCCTCGACAGCAGCAGCAGGTCACGACAGCAACAGTAGCTTATAGCAGTAGCTCCTCCCAAGGCCTGACAGCAGCTCACCTTTCCTCACTTGCATGCAAAATTGAACCACTTAAACAGCCCTCAAACTCCTTTGCCCACTCGATTTTTGTTTTGCTTAACTCACTGTTGCACACACACACATTCTCAAGCTGAAATTACTCAAACACAACACTCAAAAGTGTAAACCCCTATTCTTGATAAGTCACTCACTAGTACTAGAAATTAGAAATGTGCAAGGGAGATGTAGGAATTGTAACTAATAACAATAAAATTAATATAAAGTGTTAAATATTAATAAAGAGATAAATGCCATGAACGCCAATATGGTTATTCCATAAATAAGAGATAAATGATTAAGTGATAAAGTTCTAATTTAATGTCAAGTAAATAAATGAATATAGGAACATATTGTTTAAAGACATAAAAGCCCATGTGTTAGTTATTAATAAAATGGATGACTACGGGTATTTTAGTAACTTAAACCATTTAAGTGTTATATATATATGAGAGGGAGAGATGTTGGTCAGCCAACATCCAGCAAAATCAAGAAGAGAAAACCGAGAGATTGTGGAGAAGGAGGAAGTGGACAGTATAACAGGAAGCAAAGGAGCAGAAACTGGATAGCAAAGAAAAGTGGAAGAAGAAAGCCCCTCCCAGCCCATCCAAACCTCAAAACCACCTCTCTAGGACCTCTTCCAAGTCCCTCTCACTTCTCTAAACAAGAATCAAGTGAGATTTCATCTCTTTTCTTCCTTATACTTGCTGAAATTAAAGTAGTTGGGCTGTTGAGTATTATGCAGAATTTTGTTGTGTTGTATTGGGTACTTTACCCTCAAAATTATGGTAGAACTCTAAGTGATTGTTGTAGAGAGTTAAATGATAAGTTGAGATGTGTAAATGGTAGCTTAGGGTTGTAAATATGGGCTATCATCTACTTGATTAAAGTAGAAACAAAAATCTGTTTTGCATGCACATCAAGTAGTCGATAAAATTGGTGAGTGAGTTGTGAGAGGTTAAATGACAAAATGGTGTTTGTGTGTGTGTCATGGCTGTGAAGATCAGTAGAGAAGCTCTGAAATTAGAGGGTTTTGAACTCAAAAGTTAGACATATTTGAGGTTGAAAAAGCATAGAAAAGCATATAGAAGTGGTAGAAGTTCAAAAGAGCTAGTTTAGACAAATTTGTACAATCCCGAGCTCAAACCATGGGCTGGAGTTAACCTGGGCAAAACTGACATATATGGGGGTGTTCTATATCTCAAATGATACCTAGGAGTCATAGAAGATCATAGATTTTGGAACAGATCAAATCCAATAAAAATTGCGCAAGTTATGCGCAAAATAGTGATGTTAGAGAAATCCCGAGCTTAAACCATGAGCTGGAGTTAACCTGGACAAAATTGACATATATGGGGGTGTTCTACACCTCAAATGATGCCTAGAAGTCATAGAAAACCATAGGTTTTGGAATAGATCGATTCCGATAAAAATTGCACAAGTTATGCGCAAAATAGTGCTATTAGAGAGTCGATAGGTGAAATAGCTATGAAAATATAATTTTTATTGCATGGAATGAATTTAGTTGATCATAAATAGGTAAAAGAAGCTTAGATATGAAAGAAAAACCAACGTCGCTCATTCGATGTTAAAAAGTACACAAAAAGTGCATACAAAGTGCCCGAAAAAGGGAGTTTTTCGTAGATTTGACATAGCAAACGATAGAATTTCTCAACGAAATTTGACGTGTGACCAGAATGTGAGATAGGTGAACCGTAGGAAAAAGAACGAAGGAAAACGGAGCCCCAAGCAGGGGGCTGCGTTACGTTCTATTTTGGTATATCAAAGAGGCCTAATAATTTGATCTTTCGTTTCGGACCTCTAAAACTTTTACGGACTATGTGGGGGTATCCCTAAGGGTCCAAAACTTAAACTTTTGTGAAGAAACCAAAGTTAGAAAGCCTAGATTGAGTAAAAATCGAGTTGAGAAGCTATAACGCAAAAATGATAGTTTATGGAAAAGTTGTATTAGAAATGTTATTGTAAAGTTAAAGTTGAGTTATAAATTGTCACTAGTGATAATAAGAAATTTTCATTTAGGTGACAAGCGAGCGAGCGAAGTCCGAGAGACTCGTTGAGACATTTGATTCGGACTTGTGCGATTTCGAGGTAAGTAGTCTATCACTTACGCTATTTCCATACTTCCTTTAAACATATTTGTAATATTGTAGTTGAAGCTTTGTAAAATAACTTCCTAGATTATGAGTTAAAGCTTTGTAAATAATCTTTACATTGGGTCTAGAAAGGAGAATTTAAAAGAAAAAATTTTCGAAAAGAAGTGAGTTAAGAGTTTTGAAACCATGTGTATATCTTTAGTTTCCATAAGATTTAACGCTACGCGACAAGATAGAAATTCAGTGCGTAGCTAGTTAGATTTAAAATTTTGGGCACTATGGGACGATGAAGAAATTCCGCACATAGTTGTCAAAGTTTGATTTATGGGCACTATAGTTGCGATGAAGAAATTTTGTGTGTAGTTACTAGAATTATAAAATTGAGTACTACAATTGCGATGAAGAAATTCCGCATTGTAGATGTTTACAACTGAGACGATTTCACACCACTCACGTGAGGAAGTAAATTCTGCATGTGGTGGTCAAGATACTGTGGTAGCTTCACGTTGACGTCAATCGAAAAAGCGTCATATGATGGTTTGAGTACGTTAGATATACACATGGTCTTTTTATAAGAAATGATTTTGAAAATTTAAAACCTCCAATATTTATTAAGTAAAGCATTGCTATTGAATGTTATCTTGTATTATTAATATGTGACGAACTAACCTTTTTCCCTTTATTGTGTAGCTTGCTTATTTCATCAGGTGTAATTATTGGTGATTTTGTTGTGGAAAGGTTGACACCGTACTTATAGGTGGGGAATGAATAAACGAACCCTGTGAATATCCAATACTTTTTTATGTGATCGTATATATTATAATTTAAATGAACGTGTGTTTAACTTATAAATATTCAAAAGATTGTAAACTCATATTTTGATACGTTTATATATATTGTCGTTGTTGACTAGAGACCCATATCACCTTTTGCACTTAATGAAATTATTATTGTGATGCATAGGAAGTGCATATGGAGATTATAATGGCAATGTAAATGCATAATGTAAATTGTATGTTTATGAATATGGATAATTGTGAAGTTACATATTTATGGAATAAAAGTAGTTGGGAGATGATTAAAGATAGTTCGAAGTGTATTTTATGCAGGTCAAATTTTGGAAATGTTAAAATTACAGTCGTTATGCTGTCAAAATTTTATTAAAATCTGTTTTAAATAAATGCGAAAAATTTTCACCAATCCCAATTATTTTTAAAAAAGTAAAAGGAAGTTTTAAGTTGAAACGAGTAAACCGGCCAAGTATTCAGAGGGTTCTCTTCTCGGATTTCCTTAATCTGACGAGTCAAGTTCGGGAAGTCCATTGAAGTGCCCGGCGGGATCCTCTAGACAAGAGCTTAGAAAAGGTCTAGTTCAGGTCCTGTCAAAAAGTCTTCCATTGGCTACTGATTTTCACCAAATCATGCATCAAATCCATACAAAACTCAACAATGGCAGCATCTTACCTTTATGGCTGTCCAAACTTTCAAGACAACTCCTAAATCAACATGCATGCAGGCTGTCCCCTGGTTCCTCTCCTTGAGCGTGACTTCCCCTTATTTTCCTATAGTGCACGAGCTTGAGACTACTTCAACTTGCTGCCAACACCTCCAAATGGCTGCTGTCTTTACGAACAATTTTTTCTCTACCTCACAAGCTATCTCTCAAATTGTTTCTCTTGATTTTGGCTCTCGGTTTTTGCTTGGGAAAGGAGAACCAAATATGGGTTTTGATTGCAGCTCTTTTATTTCTCACTCTCTCATTCTCTATCTCTCTCGGTTGAGCTTGGAAGAGGACCGAATGCTTGCTTTGACATTTTTTTTTGTTTTTGCTTTAAGTTCATTCTTTCAATTTTTACTTATATAAGTTGCTTGAAATGATGACATTTGGTCTTCATGCATGAAAGTTTCATGCCACATGTCCTGCTTCCATTATTACACGATGACACATGTCAAAATTATGTACCATTCATGCAATATGCTAATTCATGCGTTCTCCCATTCCGATTCTGGATTCGAATCCATTTTCATCTGTTCGAGAATCCGCTTATAACTTGATTACACCTCTGAAATAAATTTTAAAGTTCGAATCCATCTCCGCGCATTCGTATTTATTTTTATTATTCTAAAATAATTATTCCGAATATTTTCAGACTCGAGAATTATATTTTTTCGATCGAACGCGATCCATCAGAAACATAATTCGCTCTCTGAAGAACAAGGTTTTGGGTTTTACACGAAAAGCTAGCGAAATCCCCATGTGATTTAAGTTTAGTATTTGTGCAAGCCATGTTTTAATGAAAATCTTGATAGAAACCAATTGTAGGTGAATTGACGAGTGGACGAGATCCATAGTGAGAGTGGTGTTAAATTAATTGGAAGCAAGTTGTGAGTATGGATTTTATAAAGTTTTCATGCATTTTATTATATGAATGCGATTTTATTTTTAGCAAGTGATTTAATTCGATATTCAAGTAAAGTTTTATAATATCATTATCTTTCATACAATGCATGTATAGTTTTATGTATATCACATTGTGAATGTATACATTCTTCAAGTAAAGTAAATTAGTAAGTTTAAATGATATACATGCATAGAAATATTATTTGCGAAAGTTATATTGCAATGTTACAGCACATTACCGAGATTTTGTATATATATAAGCCTTTGGTTTACCCTAGCCCTTAGTTTACACCCGGCCAAAGTATTACATATGTGTACGGCAAGTTGGGGGGAGTTACTAACTTTAGGGGGATCGAGTCTGTCGGTCACCTTCTACACGTATGGAATAGTGTAGATCTGCCTGATGTTGGAGGGAATTGCAATCCTAAAGTTGTTTCCACATCTGCGACTATTCATGGTGAGAGTTCCTGACGGGACCCTTCCCGAATTCCTACTCTGGCTCGGTGAAGTATCCCGTAGCACTCCGACCGAACTCCAACGAACCTTAACTTTGACTCGAAGAAACCCCGTCGGAGCACTGTGACTTACTTAAAACTGATTTATTAAATTGTTGATAAAAATCCGACAGCATGTCGACTGTATATTCGACTATGCCACCCTGCAAATTTAAAAGCAATTTAAAAATATTTCTATAGCATACAAATCTCAACTACCAAGGGCCTCCAGCCCTTACTCAAAATAAACTCCAACACACAATAATTATATTTGCAAAAATTAATAGGAAACTAGGATTTTCTTTTCAAAAACACTTTCGTAAAACGTACATCCAACATCTGGTATTTATATTTACAAATATTTATACTATAATTTACATACAACACATGCATGTGACAAAAGATGAGCTATACAATGGAATGTAGTCGTTCGTCAGTCAACCCGCGCGTCAGTCTGAGCCTCGTCAGCTGGACGACTCGCTCCTGCACCTGAGAGAAAATTTTAAGAAATACATAGCAAATAAACGGTGAGTATAACTCAGTGAGATAAATAATAAACAGATTTACAAACTAAAGTATTTTTCTGAAATATCTTTTTATTCCTTTCAATTAAAACTATTTCTGAAATTCATTTTGAATTTCGTTCTAAAACTTTCTCATTTCTCATTTTGATGGTAACCTAGGGAAACTACTCCTGTCGTGGCCGCATAAATCTCTAGCTAAGCCACTAGGAATTAGGGAATCTACCCTGTGTAGTTACCGATGTGTGACTCTGGGCACGCGTTACCCCTACACAATCGGTTTAAACTACACTACCCTATACGTGCAGAGGATCGCTCAACTGACTCTTTCTCTCTCAGTTAGTAACTCTCTCACATCTATCATACATGCATAGAGCATTCTATTGGATACTCAACTGGAGTTAGGGTAAACCTTCGTCGTAAGGAAATACTTTTTCTTGGTATTCTTAAATAATCTAGTTTTTAAGGGAAAAAGCCTAAAAACTTTAAAGTCTCATAATTTCTTTACATAAATATATATTTACTTTAACAATTCATATAATAGGATCCAATAGGATCCAACTATATTAAAATCTATAAATCAATTACATAATGAAGTAAATGCATATAACATTAAAATAAGCTTTAAACAAACTAAGCTTGAGGAAAAGTAGATTTCTACTCACGAAGTGCTTCCTGATCGCTAACTTCCAATTTAAGGAACTCTCTTCACCTCTTACACGTCTCGGTGTTTGTTAGAGAAACTTCCAATTCACCCATCATTTAAATCACCAACTTATTTACTACTTCATTCCAATATAGACTCTAATGGAATTCTTTAAAACTAATTAAGCCACAATTCACTCCATCACAAGCCCTTATTTTATACCATTCATTTCCATGAAGTTTTCATATCTAAACGCATTTAAATACACATTTAAAACCACCAAATTGAAAGAAAATAAAAAGGAGGACAGCTTGAGCATTATATAAGCATACGATTACTTTTGAGTGTTACACGCATTCCATGCAATGCAATTTATCATTTATGACTTAATCACCCTCAAATATACATTTAAGCACATGCTTAAGACTTTAAAATCAACTTAAAATCACCAAATTTCAACTTCTAACCACCGCCCTTCATCCTAGTCGCAAATCACACAATAACACAATACGCGATTTTCTTTCGGTTCCAACGTATTTATACCATTAATAATTAATCAAATATCCATTATTAAAACCAAACACAGCCCACACATATGGCACTTACTGCAGCACATAAAACAAACGCCTACCCATTTCCTTTTCATTGAACTCACGGCAACCACACACACACCTCAAACTCTTCAGAACAATCTTCTCCAATTAAGATTTTCAAGAAATAAAACCAATTAATCTTAACATAACTTACTTGTCTGAGAGTTTAGCAGCTGGTCATGGACTCCCACAGCAGTCCAAAACTTCCATTTTTCGAATCTAACTTGAATTACAACAAAAAAACCAACAATAACATGAAATAGATAACTCACAACTCAAGAAAACATCTCACAAGAGTTCCAGCTATTTCTCTTACCTACTGTTCATCATCTTCTTCATGCCTACCCTTGCATTTTTCCTCCATCTGTTGCCTTCACGTGGCTGCTTTCATCTCAACCATTGCTTGCTTCAGCTGACCCGAATCTGTCCCCTTTCACACGATCTGCAGGACACCTTCACTAGCCCGTCACGGCTTCAGCTGGTCTTCATGTTCTGGTCAGCTTCTTCACCCCCAGAACTGGTTTTCTTGCACTGAAATCAGCTGCTACTCAACTTCTTCAAGCCTTCATCTGACCGAGATAACACCCCTTAGATGATCGGTCTTCTTGCTTCTTCATTTGGCTGCTGAGAGAGATGAGATTGCCGAGTAAGGAGGTCTTCGGTTCTGCTGTCTGGTCTGTTTTACGAGTCTACTTTTAGTGAGTTTTCTGTTCCTGATCTGAGTTGAGATAACATTCAATTAATCTCTTAACAAATTGCCCAAACGCCCCTCAACTTTTTTCAATTATGTCAGCTTAACTTTCAACCAAAGTTTTACATGTTTACCCCTCTTTTATTAACATTTTTATTACTCTCACTTATTCTTTTCCAATCATGTCCCTACTCATTTTTAACTTATACTTAACACTCCCTAATAACCTTTTTTAATCCTCATAAACTTATATTACTCATAAAAATTTTATCTCATAAAAATAAATACGCTAAATCCATCAATTTCTATAATAATTGTAATATCGATAATATTGACCATTATTCCTCTTAATAATATTTCTAAAATATTCCACACTTACCAATTCATCAAATTAACCTCATAAACATTTAATTAGACCTATAATTATTCACTTGCATCACATATATAAAAATATCTCACAACGGTGAAATATTTAAAAATACGATTGCATTTAATGTATTTATCTATATATATATTTTCCTAAGCATGAAGGACTTGGTCTTATCAGTTCCCCTAATCATAGTGACATGTCTTTGCACCGTTATGAATGATAAGTTTTCCTGGGTTGCCAAACAGGCTAATAATGAGATGAAATATGTCGATAGACGTGAGTTTAAGAAAAATAAGAAAAGTATTTAAGAAAAGTTTAATAAAGTATCTTTTGCATTTAATACAAGTTTATAGTTTTCAGAAAAGTAAAGTAAGTAGTAGTTTTCCAATCTATTTTGGGAGAAATATTATTTTTTTTAAGCAAAAGAATAGTTATATTAAATTGCCACTCACGTGTTATTCTCACCTCTAGTTTTTTTGTTTTATTAAAATCCTCTCCAGGAGCAGGTATGAGCAACGTAACGGAAGCATCTCCATCGGACTTACAAGCGAGCTAAAGATGTGACCCCACTGCACTAGTTTTAATCAAGTTATCATGTACTGCATTTACTATCGTTTTCAGACTTATCAAGTATTGTAAATATTATTTTGGATAATGGATTTTATGGTGAATGTCATGCATGATGTTTCAAGATTTTAGTTAAGTTGATTTTCATATCATTGAATTTTTAAGCATGTGATGAATGGTTGTGTATTTGAAAAAGAGCCTGACACCCATTAGTTTAAGAAAACATATTGAATGAAATTCTGTGAAATTTTTATAGGGTAGAAATCTTAGAAAAATAGCCACAGTGCTGTCAGATTTTCGTAAAAATCTATTTTCATAAAGTTATTTTCAACGAACAAAACTCCTATCCATTTTCAGAACTAAAAGAGTTTCAAGCATTTTCAGATAAGAAAGGTGCCGGACAGATCGCCTAGCTAGTATAGCTAGAGAGGGGCTTGTCATCTCTTGCATTAATCATCTTAGTTTTATCTTAGTATCACCCAAATACATTCACATGGCAAAAACATAAAGTGCACCATACGCCTCCATGCTTGGCCGAATACATAACACTTCCATCCAAGCTTTTTCTTTTTCATTTATTTTACCCAAACTTGTTTGAATACATACATATTACCATGAAAATACATAAAAACAATTATATCACATCTTGACCCTACAATTCACACCATGGTCGAAAATTACACACATAGGTACTCAACTCATTTCTTTCATTTTTTTTTATACAAATCATCTTAGAATCATATAAATCTTCATATAAATGCAACAAAACATTGAAATTAAGTTATTGAACTCCGACCTTAGACTTGACCAAATTGCACATCATGCATCCAACATCATTCTTTCACTTTCATGACCATCAAACACATTAAAATCACTCAATTATTTATCTCATGCTCAAATATCAACTCTATTGAAACTTTTAAAAAAAATTACAAAAACCCTAGAACACTTACCTTGCTCCCTTGCTTGACTAATGACTTCTTTTGGTTTACTTTCACTTCCACGCTTGAAAACAAGTGAATCTACCTCTAAACATGACAAAAATTCCATAAATCAAGTTCTCATCCAACCTAAAGAAAATCATCAACATACCATAAAATCTAGTAACTTACCACTTGAAATCAACTTAAAATGGATGGATCTTGCTCCTAAGCTTGTGTACAACCTTAAAGGACTTGAAAACCACTCAAAAATCACCTCAAAACCTTCAAATTAGCATGATGTCTTTTGGTTTCTTTCTTTGGCTGAGACTCCTGTTGTTTTTCTCTCCTTAGCTGATTGCTACTCTTGCTTATTCTTTTTATTTTATTTTACTTTATATAGCATCCTCTTTCATTGCCCAAAATGCCCTTAAACTAATCTTAAAATTTCCATAATGTCCCTAGTCACAATTGGTGGCATTTGATTGGTCAATGGTTCATGAATCATTAAACTATTTAAACATTACTAATCTTTTCATTTCATGACAACTAATATAATCATTGATATACTTTCTATGTGGCATTCTCTTATTGGTCCATTTTGGTTATTCACATAGATTGTGCTTTTCTAGGTTTCATTCCATATGATACTCACATGGAATCTATATGTGCTTAAATTTAAAATAAAAATGTATTTTACCCTTTAATGAATTAACTTCTCATTCATGCCTAAATAAATTCTGAAAATATTCCATAGTCATTAAATCGCCCAATTGATCACATAATACTCTAATTGGTAATTTATCTCTCCATTTCAGGCTCTAAAAAAAATTCAAATAGGTGTAAAAGCCACAACACTCATTATCCCCTAAAAGGGTATTATTGTCTAATAACTTTCGGATCACTTAAAATCTATACAATTGAACTCATTATCAATCTATTCCAATTTCTTTTCACTCTAATTCTTATTCTTGGATTTATAAGGTCTATTTTTCGAAATTCACTCTTCATGCGAACCCTCTTCATCCGAAAATACTATTCATCGAAAAATAAAACAACTAATTTTCATAAAAAGGATGAAAAATTTTAGGTCTTACAGTAGGTGCGCATCCTAACTCCCCTTAAATTCTAGGACACATCCTCTGAACATATCTTGAAATGTCTGGATTGTTCTATCTAACTAATTGATAAACCTCAATCCTAATTCCCAGTTATATTATTATATGTGCTTAGGCTAGTGAATTTTATATCCGAAAATAGGTTTAAGGATGGGGTTAGGACCTAAATTAGTTATAAAAGATCTTAGAATTCATTTCTATATAAAACTGAAAATTTTTAGTGAATAGCGTTTTCAGACGGATGGATTCCAGATGAATAGTGATTTTTCGAAAAATGACCCCAATAGTCGAAAATGTCTGGAATAAGTAATAAAGATAAGTAGAATTGAAATGGAGTGAAAATGAGTCCGTTTGAATAGTTTTTAAAGGATTTGTGCGTTATTGGATAAATATACGTTATTATCCGGATAATGGAATTAAACGATTTTAAATCCGAATTGAGTGATTCCAATGCATGGGATCGAAGGCTAAGGGACCCAATTAGAGTATTGCAAGGTCAATTTGAAGTTTTGATGACCAAGGAATATTTTTAAATTCGGATCGTATTGAACAATGTATTAATTGTTATTAATAGAATTAAAGTGAGACACTTATTAAACAAACACCCAAATTTTGGTGTGAGTACCACACGGAATGCTTCCAAGAAGCACAATCCATGTGATAGGTGAATGAACCAATCAACAAATGACAAAGTGAAGGATTGAAATGATTATGAGATTAGAGAATAAATTAAAGTTAAGTAGAGGTTAAATTTAAATTTGATGAAGGACCAATCATATGACTTCATTTTTTTTTACCCATATTTAATTGGTAATTAGAGGACAATTGAGGGACCTTTTGGCATAAAAAAAATAAAATAAAATAAAATAAGGCCTATATATAGTGGGATGCCGTCCAACACATGAAGACAACTAGTAAAGAAAATTTTCAAACAAAATTTAGAGAAACTTGAGAGCACATTCGGCCAAGCTTGAGCAAGTGGGGGCTGTGTGATTTCGTTATAAAATTCAAGGTCCAAAGGCTTTAATTAAGTAGAAGAAAGATGGTCAAGTAAGGATTTACACGAGGAAGCAAGAAATTTGTGAAGTTGCTTGAAACTAGTAAGTGTAATTTGGAGTTATTTGATTTGGATTGATGTTTGTTTGTAAATAATGGTTTGGATACCATAAATTAAGTGTGTTAATGCTTGATTGAGAGTTAAATGAAAAAGAAATGACTTGAATGAAGATTTGATATAAAATGTATGTAAATTGTTAGGGTTTTTGGTGTTTATTGGTTTGTGATGATGTTTAATTTCAAGTGATGGGTTATTTGTGATAAATCAAGTGTATTAAAGTTATATTTGAAGTTGTTTAACAAAGGAATATCATGAATGAAGAAAAAAAAATAATAGTAAGTGATTAGTTAGAATTTTGATGGAGTTTTAAGATAGAAAGTATAATTGATTTAATTAATGTTTGAAGTATAGTATTGGCATGGAATTAAGGTGATTTGAAGCATGAAATTGAAAAAATAATAAAATAGTATGATATGATGCTAGCTTCGGCCAAGGAGGAAATGAGATGATGTGATGTTGTTTGATATAATTTGATGTGAGTTTAAGGCATTTTGAATGCCAATTATGCATGAGAAAATAAAAGAAATTGAAAGGAATCGAAATGGAATTGAATTGAGTTAAAATTAGCATAATTGTGTGGTTGGAATGATGAAGGGCATTTAAGTAAATTCCTTATTGAGCTCATTTGAATGACTATGGCATAAATTGAATATATGTCATGCAAGAAAGTGATAAAAAAATATATATACATTGGATAAAGTGATTTTGAGAAAATATTAGTAAGTGGTTAAATTGAGCTATATGTAGATTTTAATGTTTAATGTGTGTATAGATTATTATATCAACCCTAATGAAGGTGATTATTGAAATAAGGTTGAGGAAGAGAAAGGATTCGAAAGAAATTCGAAGGAGGAAAACTAGACGGGTGACGGATTGTGAGTGGTTCATTTGTACAATAATTTGTTTATCAATGATTTTGTTAATGAAGTTTAATGTTTATATTATGGTTATGAAATTGATTTTAAATTTCAATTATTGATAGCCTATTAAATGACTTAAATTTCATGCAAGTTTGAGTATATTGCAAGAATTCATAATTGTAATTATTTTAGGTATATTATGTAACAAAATAATAAAGGTATATATTAATGAAAGTTAATTTTAGGCTTATGCCTTGGAAGAGAAAAAGATTATTTTAGGCTTATGCCTTAGAAAGGAAATATAATTTTTAGAAGCCTTAGGTTTACCCTAATCCCCAGAATACCCGGTCGAAATACCTGTACGTGTATGACACAGGAGTGAGGGTTACTATGTAAACCGCTATATTCGATTTTATGTTTCCTAGCCTTAGAAACTAAGTTATCGAATAAAAAGGGCAAAATGGTCATTTAGTAAATAAAAAATATATATAATATAAATGGATGGCAAGATTGTAAAACTTTAGTTTAGTAAGTTAATAATTCAATTATATGAAAAATGAGACAAATGAGCATTGATTTTTATTAGTAAATAACATAACTAAGGGCAATTTTGTAAATCCAACAAGTCAATAGAGGATATGGTGGTCATTTAGCAAAAAGGTGGCCATATAATACAACACTTAGTCACTTTTTGATTCAAAAAGAAGAAGTAGCCGTGAGACACAAAAATAGAAGAGAGAGTTGAGAGGGAGAGCATGAGATGGAAGGCAATTAGAGGGGGAGAAGAACAAGTGATATTTTCAACCAATTTTCAAGCTTCCAAACAATTGTTCTAGTTGATCCCAAGCCAAAACATCAAACCCTAAGCATAGATAAGGTAAGATATCATCTTCTCCATAGACTTTAATATGGTGGAAATGTGTAAAAGCATGATGTTGGGTTTGTATGATATGATGATGGATTAGTTTGTTTACTTGATGTGTTATTGGTGAGATTTTGATGTAAATCAATGTTATAGTTATAAGTTGTTAAAAAAGGGAACTTGAATGATGTAAAATGGTAGGTTAGGGTTATGGGAGAAACCCTAACTTGTGATTTAAATTGTTGGAAAAGCAAAAGTAGTTGTAGATTAAGTGTTTGATGAAAAACTTGTGAGAGATAGTTTTGTAAAAATTTGAAAGTTTTACTCTAGAATGAGTGTGTGGGTGTGTTATGGCTATGAAAATCAGTAGACAAACTCTGAGATTAGAAGCTTTTGAACTCAAATTTAGACATATTTAAGGTTGGAAAAGCACAGAAAAGCTTGTAGAAGTGGTAGAAGTTCAAAAGAGCTAGTTTAGACAAATTTTGCAATCCCGAACTCAAATCATGGGCTAGAGATAACCTGGGAAAAACTGACATATATGGGGATGTTCTACACCTCAAATGATGCCTAGGAGTCATAGGTAAAAGGAGCTTAGATACGAAAGAAAAACCATCGTCACTCGTTCGGTATGAAAAATGCATCGAAAAGTGTCTAAAACAAGGCGTTTTTCCTAAATTTGACATAGCAAACGATGGAATTTTTCGACGAAACTTTACGGGTGACTTAGTTATGAGATAAGGAGATGTTAGAAAAAGGAACGGATGCCAAATGAGCGCCGGTTCTAAATCTGTTTTTCTTGGTCAAATCGATTATTAGAAAGTTGACTTTTTGTTTTAAGCCTCCGGAGATCAAACGAACCAGACGGGGATGATCCTAGGGGTCTAAAAATAAGACTTTTACAAAGAAATTGAAATTAGAGAGTCTCAATTGAGTTAAAAATCGAGTTAGAAAAGTTATAATGTAAAGAGTTGTTAATAGAGAAAAGTGTATTGAAAATGTTATTCTAAGTCTTGAGCTATGTGATTAAGCAAGTAATGATAAGAAATTGATATATAGGTGACGGGCAAGCAAGCGAGGCAGGAGAGGCTCGTTGAGACAGTTAAGCTGCGCGGAGTGAGGTAAGTGTTTTACCACTTACGCTATTTCCATTATTCCTTTAAACGTAATTGTATCATTGTAGTTAAATGACTTCAAAAATGATTTTCAAAATTTTGAGCAAAAGCTTGGTAAAATGACTTTTACGTTGGATCAAGAAAAGAGAAGTTAAAATGAAAAGTTTTCAAAAATAAAAAGAGGGGAGTGAAGAGTTTTAAAACCATGTGTATACCCTTAATTTACATGAGATTTAGCACTACGTGGCGAGGTAGAAATTCCGCGCGTAGTCGATTAGAATTATAATTTTAGGCGCTATAGGGCGATGAAGAAATTTCGCTTGTAGTCGTCAGAGTTACAATTCTTATATAGCACTACAATCGCGATGAAGAAATTCCGCATTGTAGTTGTTTAGAACTGAGATGATTTCGCACTACTCTTGCGATGAAGTAAATTCCGCTCGTAGTAATCAAGATATTTTATTAGCTTCACGTTTGGCATCATTCGAAAAATTTGCCTCGTGATGGTTCGAGTACTTTAGGGGTATACATGTAGTTTTGAGAACTAAAAGTTTTAAAAATCAAAACTTTAAGATTAAGTAAGTTTATAAATTGTTATATATAGTTATGTGATTTACTACCTTGTTATGTTGCACTAATATGGTTGTTTGGTGTGTAGTTTATATATCCTATCGGGTGTCATTACAAGTGACCGCGTGACAGGGTCATCATTCTCTATAGGTGGGCATCAAGTAGATGATTTGCATAAACTCTGGATACATTTTGGATGTTGTAAATAATACAATCAAGTGATAACAAAACTTGAATTATGGATATATGAATGATGGTTCTTGATGTAATGTTATGTATACTTATATATGTAGTTTTTGAGACAGTTGCATATAACACATATTTATACTTGAATTTTCTAATTGATTTTGCATGACAATATAATGGTTGACATGTGTGCACACGAAAAATTTATGTGTGTGAAAATGCTTATATGAGAGATTGTATGTTTATGGCCAAAAGAAGTTGGGAGGTGATCTGATATAGTTCAAAGTGTTTGTTTTCTTTACAGGTAAATTTTGGAAATGTTCAAATTATAGCCGTTATGCTGTCAAATTTTTTATAAAATCTATTTTAAATAAATGAGAAAAATTTCCACCAATCCCAACTATTTTAAAAGTAAAGAAAGTTTTAAGTTAAAACGAGTAAACCGGCAAAGTATTATAAGGGTTCGCTTCTCGGATTTCCTTAATCTGACAAGTCAGGTTCGGGAAGTTCGTTGAAGTGCCCGACGGGATCCTCCAGACAAGAGCTTAGAAAAGGTCTGGTTCGGGTCCTGTCATACTAACCGAGAGTTGAGTTCTAGTGTGGGTCGTCCTCTACACGTACATGGTAGTGTAGATCAGCCGATAGCGGGAGGGATCTGTAGTCCCACAGGATTCCCGCGTCTGTGACTACATGAGGTAGCTTCCCAGATCCTAGTGGTACAGATTTCTCACCACGACAGGACAGAGTTTCCCTAGATTGCCTATAAGGCGAAGATTTAGAAAGTATATATATAATAAGTTTTTGAAAGTGAGTTGAGAAAAGAAATTAAAAGAAAAAGAATAATTTTGGTATTACCTTTTTAAGGTAAATTTTGGTTATTTATCTAAATATGCGCATTTATGAGTTGATGTTTAAATTATTTTTGGAGGATTATATATTAATTGAGAAGTTAATTTATTCCAAGGAAAAATTACCACTCACTGAGTTGTACTCACTATTGTATTTAAACTGTTTTTGAAAAATCCTCCTCAGGTGTCGGGACGAGTCAGACTAGCGAGGGTGCTCAGCCAGACGTGTAGATCGACTGAGAACTACATCTCTACTACACCTGTGGGTCACTCATTCTTTTTGAGAAATTAGCATATCATGTATATATTTACAGAAATTTGTTTTGCATTGTAACTATTTTGTAAATAAGATTAAGTTTTTATAAATGTGCTTTAATTTAATTGCTTTCATAAATTATTGGCATGTTTGAGATTGTTTGTGGAAAGAATTTGAGAGGGCCTGAGGCCATTGAAGTTTGAGATATGATTTTTCTTAGAAGTGTACAATTTTTGTAAATTTGTAGGTTGGGAATAATAGAAAAACAGCTGTTGTGCTGTCGAAATTTTTATAAATTTTAGTTTTACAAATGTACACTTCCATTAAAGATGTTTAAATAATTATGAAAAAAGAAAGGGTTTAAACAGAAGTTAAAGTGAGGTTTTAGGCTTACTCTACAGAGATCCCTTCGAGTCACCTTAAGAAGACTGTAGGGGTTTCCGTTGGAGTGCCGAGGAGGTTCCTCTCAAACTAGAGAGTTAGGGAGTCTGGAGTGGGTCCTCTCACTAACCATTAGTTTAGGGATGAAAGATTATGTTGAAATTTAACAAAGTACTTAAAGTTTTTTGCAAGCTGGGCCAAAATTTTGAGGTAAATCTGAGATCACGGTCAGAAACAATAGAAACTGACGTACTATAGAGTCTGACTATCTCATTTTTGTGGAGCTACGCTAACTTGCTTAGGGGATAATCACTTCTAATTGGTGAGAAATGGGCGAACTTCGTCAACTTGTCAATTATCACCTATATTGTATCATGTCCCCTCTGACTATACAGAAGCCCTACTACAAAATCCATGATATTTTCTCCCATTTTCATTCTGGGATAAGGAGGAGTTGCAATAATCCTATCGGCTTTTGATGCTATGCTTTCACTTGTTGATAGGTAAAGCATTGAGAGATAAAATCTGCTATCTCTTTATTCATCCCTTTCCATCAGTAATGCTTTTTCAGGGTTTGGTACATCTTCGTGCTACCAAGATGCATGACATACGCTGAAGAGTGAGCCTCCTTCATAATTTTCATTTTCAAATCTTCCACATTTGGTACATATAGACGTCGGCCCATCATCACTGTACCATTTTTCTTAATTATATAATCTGTTCTTTGGCCATCTTAAATTTCTTTGTTTAATTTGACCAACTGGGGATCTTGTTTTTGTTGTTTCTTTATCTGATGCACTAAAATGTAGTGAACATAAAAAGTAGCTAATAATGCCCCTAAGTTTGCCACATCTAACCTCACTCCTAAAGATGTCAATTCCGCCAAAAATGGAAGGTATACAGTCTTCAACTATGCTAGAGAACTCGTAGGTCTCCTGCTTAAGGCATCAACCACTACATTGGCCTTTTCGGGGTAGTATTTTATAGTATAGTCGTAGTCTTTTATCAATTCTAACCACCTCTTCTGCCTCATTTTTAATTCCTTCTGAGT
This sequence comes from Dimocarpus longan, assembly GCA_022984855.1. Lineage (NCBI taxonomy): Eukaryota > Viridiplantae > Streptophyta > Magnoliopsida > Sapindales > Sapindaceae > Dimocarpus > Dimocarpus longan. The sequence goes on from CM041021.1 coordinate 8,157,192, forward strand.
GAACAAGTATTGCAGACTCTTGTAATCTGTGAAGATCTAACAAGGGACATCATACAAGTAATATCTCCAAATCCTAAGTGCAAATAAAACTAGTCGAAGTTAGTTAACTATTAGTCCAGGGTAGGACAGTGCAAATAAACCAAAAAGTTGTTTGCGCTTGTAAATATTAAAGTTCCAGGTACGTTGGAAGTAATTCTCTTATATATATATATAAATACAATGACGATCCTAGAAAGTAATATTAGATGGGACACTAAAATTAAATTATAGTAATACAAATTTACTTTTTATGATATATATTATTATAATCTAGATAATTAAATTTGCTTTTTATGACATATATTGGAAAGTTATCACAATTTTGGAAAATCTAGACAATTTTATAATCCAGACAAGTCATCATAATGAATAACAAGATCTCAATAAAATTCAAATAGTAAAAGAAAGATATCTAGAATGTCTAATATTAGAAAGCAATCTATGTTGCATATACTTAGAGGTATCTTCCATTTAAGATTTCATTAGAATTTGAAAGATTTTAAAAATCTGAGTATATTTGATTAAAAACTATGAATAGTCCATCAAAATTATGTGTATTCAATTTAGGAGAGTGTATTCAATTTAGATTTTATTGGAGCTTGTTAGAATTCTTTTATGGTGTGTTTACTTCATGGATTAAACAAAGGGAATGGGGAATGAGATTGATTGATGTTGTTTACTTGCTTAAAATCCATTCCGTAATGGGAATGAAAATATAGGCCCTACATCAATTTGGGGTTGTGGAATGGGAATCTCATTCCCCCCAACCCACTTGGGAATCCCATTCCCATTCCCTTTGTCAAAATAAAATGTCCCTTAGACCCTCTTTTAAAAAAATAAAGAAAAATCTATTTATTTGATGTTAAAAAAAAAATTACATATTGTAATAAAAAATTGTGCACTATTAATTTTTCATCACCAATTTCTTAATTATCATGATAGACTAATAAAATAATATGTAATTTTTTTTTATTATTATATGTAGTTTTTTATTTAATATTAAAAAAATTATATATTATAATAAAAAACTACACACCAAGTTAGTAAACTATTAAAATAATATTAAGTTTTTTTATTATAATATGTAATTTTTTATTTGATATTAAAAAAAAAAAAGAGCATATTATAATAAAAAACTACACATTATTATAATTAATCCAAAATTTTAATTAAGGGTATTTTTGTAACTTATAATTAATTCATTCCAATTCCAAAGTAAAGTAAACAGTTTAATGGAAATAATATTGATTCCGATTCCGATTCCTGTAATTGAAGTAAACAACTTATATGATTCCGATACTTCATTCCGATTTCAAGTCATTCCGATTCCAGATCATTCCGATTCCTATTCCGATTCCTCCAAGTGAAATAAACGCACCATAATGGATTCCATAAATTCCATTAGATTTTGTTATAATTCTATTTAAAAGTATATTGGATTATTAAATGAATTTTATCATATTTCGTTAGAATTTTATTTAGAGTTTTGTTGGATTTTTTAGCTTCATAGATACACAACAAACAACCTAAAAATGATTTTCTTCCCATCTTTGTTAAGACCGAGTCCTTCATGCTTAGGAAAATATATATAATAGTAAATACGTTAAATGCAATCGTATATTTTAAATATTCCACCGTTGTGAGATATTTCTTATATGTGATGCAAGTGAAGAATTATAGGTCTAATTAAATGTTTATGAGGTTAATTTGATGAATTGATAAGTGTGGAATATTTTAGAAATATTATTGAGAGAAATAATGATTAATATTATCGATATTACAATCGTTATGAAAATTGACGGATTTAACGTATTTATTTTTACGGAATTAATGTTTTATGACAAATATAGGTATATGAGGATTAAAAAAGGTCATTAGGAAGTGTTAATTATAGATTAAAAATGAGTTTGGACATGATTGAAAATGGATAAGTGAAGTTCATTAAAATGTTAGTTTAAAAGGGGGTTGATATGTAAAACTTTGGTTGAAAGTTAAGCTGGTATAATTGAGGAAAATTGAGGGGTGTTTAGGCAATAAGTTAAGTAAATAATAGTGTCTTCTTCCAGCTCAGATCTGGCACAGTAACCAGACTCCATCAGACCCGAAAACACCAAACAGCAGACCGAAGATCTCTCTCTCGCGGCGATCGTCTCTCTCGGTCACCAAGTGCAACCACCAAACCGATCATCAAAGGGATTTCTTCACGGTCAGATGGAGGCTTGAAGAAGCAAGATCGGTCTCTGATTTCAGCCCAGAAAATCAGATCTAGAAGTGAGGAGGACGAACCAGAAAACGAGAAGAAGTTGGAGTCGCGCGCAGGCGTTGACGAGCTCGGCAGGCCGTGTGAAGGAGGGCAGATTCGGGTAAGCTGAAGCAAGCAATGGATGAGCTGAAAGGAGCTGGATGAAGCCAGCAGATGGAGGAAAAATGCAGAGGTAGACGTGAGGAAGATGATGAACAGTAGATAAGAGAAACAGCTGGAACTTTTGTGAGATGTTTCTTGAGTTATGGGCTGTCCATTTGATGTTATTGTTGGGTTTTTTGTTGTAGCTCAAGTTAGATTCGAAAAATGAAAGCTTTGGACTGCTGTGGGAGTTCATGACCAGCTGCTAAACTCTCAGACAAGTGAGTTATGTTGGGTTTTAATTGATTTTATCTTATAAAATGCTGAAATGGAATAGGTGATTGTGTAGAGTTTTTGTGATGTGTGTGTGCCGTGAATGAGTGGAAAGAAATGGGTATCTTTGTGATGCTGTGTTCGGCAGAATGTGATTGTGTGTGTGTGGGCTGTATTTTGTTTAGTTAAATGGAGATTAATTGATTATTAAGTGTATAAATGCATGATAGAATGTGATTACGCGTTGGAACCGAAAGAAAATCGCGTATTGAGTTATTCGTGTGATTTTCGACAAAAGTAAAGACAGCTGCATATAAGTAGGAATTTGTGTGATTTTAAGTTGATTTTAAGGTCCTAAGTATGTGCTTGAATGTATATTTGAGGATGATTAAGTCATAGATAACAAATTGCATTGTATGGAACACATTTAATATTCAAAGGTAACCACGTGGACGTATTACGTACAAGATGTCCCATTTATATTTTATTTTGTTTTGGTGGTTCCAAGTGTGTAATTAAATGTGTTTGAACATGAAAACTTTATGGAAATGAATGGTATAAAATAAGGGCTAGAAATGGGTTGAGTTATGGCTTAATTAGTTTTAAAGAATTCTATTAGAGTTTATATTGGAATGAAGTAGTAAATAAGTTGGTGATGTAAACGTTAGGTGAATTGGAAGTTTCTCTAACGGACATCGAGACGTGTAAGGGGTGAAGAGAGTTCCTCGAATTGAAAGTTAGCGATCGGGAAACGCTTTGTGAGTAGAAATCTACTTTTCCTCAAGCTTAGTTTGTTTAAAGCTTATTTTAATATTATATGCATTTATTTCATTATTATTTATATATTTTAATATAGTTGGATCCTATTATATGAATTGTTAAAGTAAATATATATTCATGTAAAGAAATTATGAGATTTTAAAGTTTTTAGGCTTTTTGCCTTAAAAACTAGATTATTTGAGAATACCGAGAAAAACATAATTTCTTACGACGATGGTTTACCCTAGCCCCAGTTGAGTACCCAATAGAATGCCCTATGCGTGTATGGTAGATGTGAGAGAATTATTAACTGAGAGAAAAAGAGTCAGTTGAGCGACCCTCTGCACGTATAGGATAGTGTAGTTTAAACCGATTGTGTAGGGGTAACACGTGCCCAGAGTCGCACATCGGTAACTACATAGGGTAGATTCCCTAATTCCTAGTGGCTTAGCTAGAAATTATGCGGTCACGATAGGAGTAGTTTCCCTAGGTTACCATCAAAACGAGAAATGAGAAAGTTTTAAAACAAAATTCAAAATGAATTTCAGAAATAGTTTTAATTGAAAGGAATAAAAAGTATTTTAGAAAAATACTTTAGTTTATAAATCTGTTTATTATTTATCTCACTGAGTTATACTCACCGTTTGTTTGTTATGTATTTCTTAAAAATTTTCTCTCAGGTGCAGGAGCGAGTCGTCCAGCTGACGAGGCTCAGACTGACGCGCGAGTTGACTGACGAACGACTACATTCCATTGTATAGCTCATCTTTTGTCACATGCATGTGTTGTATGTAAATTATAATATAAATATTTGTAAATATAAATACCAGATGTTGGATGCACATTTTACGAAAGTGTTTTTGTAAAGAAAATCCTAATTCTCCATTAAATTTTACAAATATAATTATTGTGTGTTGGAGTTGATTTTGAGTAAGAGCCGGAGGCCCTTGGTAGTGGAGATTTGTGTGCTATAGAAGTATTATTAAATTGCTTTTAAATCTGCAGGGTGGCATAGTCGAATATACAGTCGATATGCTGTCGGACTTTTATCAGAAATTTAATAAATTAATTTTAAGTAAGTCACGGTGCTCCGACGAGATTTCTTCGAGTCAAAAGTTAGGGTTCGTGGGAGTTCTGTCGGAGTGCTACGGGATACTTCACGGATCTAGAGTAGGGATTCGGGAAGGGTCCCGTCAATCTTAATCAGAGAAAAATTAGACAACTCCACTAAACATCAAAGCAAAATCCTTTAATCACAATTAATCAAAATTTGTAGCAACATAATCTATTTTTGAACCTAAATTTATCCTATACCGTTAACAACGAACAACAAAAACAAGACAAACAATTGCACAAACAATAATAAAAATCATCAAAACAAATAAATTTCATTTCAATCAAAATCCCAATCATCCAAAACACTTATAAACATAAAATCTATAGCCTATCTCTAATAAGAAGAAACAAAAGGGGTTGGTCCTAAAGTTGTGTACTTTCAATCCATTGCAATTCAAGCCACAACCAAATTAAAGGCAATCTTTGAAGTTATCAATAGGGAAACCAGCACCAACAATCCCAATAGAGAACTCAAGATTGTTACCACTCCTTGACACCTCCATAATGTTAATCCATATGAAGAAGAGCTTGACACTGACACCCTTCAAATCCTCAAGCTTCTCATTTAAGATGCACCCTTTAAAGGTGGACTTGTGATGGAGTTGATAAGACCCTTCAAGAGAGAAACCACAGGTCCCATTCATGAAAGCAAAGAACTTTCTTGTTGAGGCGGGGGTCGGGCAAGATTTTAGCAGAGGTTTTTTTTTTTTTTTTTTTTAATAATTAGGATTTAAAAAATAATGGCGATATTTTCACCCCTAAAAAATTGTTTGTACAATACCTTTTTTTTTCTTACTTTTATATACTATATTTTTATAAGTACACCTCATTTTATTAAATTATATTTTTATAAGAATTTTTTTTCTTTAAATAGTGGAGGAGGGGGATTAAATTTATAGAAAATTACCCATAGTTCCGACAATGGTAAGAATTGAACTTTTGACTTTTTAGGATCAAGGGAGGTGCTCAACAATTTCTATTAAGAGGTGGTGTACATATTTTTATAAGGAATGATAATACATCTAGCTAATTACAAACTTTAATTGAATTCCCAAAATAAAAACAAAACTTTAATGATCACAAAAACCAATATATACAAACACAATTCAACTTGAATCCAAAGAAAACCAACCAATCATCCTTAACATACTACTACCCTCATGCCAATCATTTCAAATATGTTTCAAAGTCCTTGGTTCATAATTCTGAAAAAGATTTAAATTTAAACCATCATTGAGTATCGTATCAAAAACAAACAAAATCCCTACACTTACTAAATGATGGTTAAAAAAAAAATGCAGAAAATGGTTTGTTGGTTCCTAGCTCCAACTTGATACATTAAAAAGTATATAACTATAGAACCTAGAATTTCATTTTCTATGAGAAATAGTGTTTTTTGGATGAATAGTGATTTTAAAATGAATAGTGATGTGTGAATAGTAACTTTTCAAGTTCTACCCTGAAAAAATTAAAAATATTTAGAATGAGTAATAGAATCTCATAAAACTGAAACGGATCGAAAATGAGTCTGTTTAAGTAGATTTTAAGGGTTCTGAAAGTTAATAGATAAAAATACTTTCGTTGGAAATGTTGTCAATTTTAATGAGATTAAATCCAATAGAAATTTTTTCGAAGCATGGGATTGAAAGTTAAGACATCCAATTAGAGTTTTGCATGGTCAATGACCATGAAATATTTTTGAAATTTATTAGTGTTAAATGAGGAATTAAATTTAAGTTTAGTGAATTATTAAGAGATTAATAAGAAGATAACCACCCAAAGAAGCACAATCCATGTGATTAAGTGGGAGCCAATAGTTTGTGGACACTTTTAAGTCAAAAAGGAAGAGTCATGGGTTGATTTTGAACTAAAGTTGAAGGCATTTACTTGGAAATTAATTAGATGAATTGTGTGACCAATCAAATGAGAGTATTTATAACTAGTGGCACTTGTGTGATTTTTAAGTGAGTTAATGGGCAATTTAGACAATTGTAAATGTAAGTATATAAAGTCAATTACATGAATGGATGAATGAAGGAGAGATATTCGATGAACTAACTAAAACCGTGAGGGAGAGCTGAAGTAGAACCGAGAAGAAGAAAGATTTGCAGCTGTGAATAAGGAAGAAGAAGAAGCAGAGAGCTATCTGCATAGTTTTCAAAGAATCAGGATATCTCCTTCATCCACCGTTGGAACGAGCTGAATTTTGTAGAGTATATTAAACACACATGGTTCTTAATTCTGTACGGTTTGATTTTCAATTGGAGATGTATAGGGTGAGTTATGGCATTTGAAATAGGGTTGATCGGATAACAGGGTACACCCAGGACAATCTTGCTTATTGAGCCATATCTCCTTCGTTAACCATTGGATCGGCCTCAAATGTGGTCTGGAGGTTCCTCAAAAGTTGTTTATCAATTTGAACAGTTGGATTCTTGAGGAGAAATTCTGTAGAAAGAAAGCAATCCGTGACTAGTACCCTTAGGTTTGTGATATTATCCTTTTGATTTTGCTTAAAGTTTGAATTGTTTGATTTATGATTTGAGTTGAAGTTGGAGATGTTTTAATTGGCTGGTGAAAATGTTTTTAGAGGATTAATTGAGTCTAAATGAAGTAAATTAAGGTAGTAGCTATGCCTTGGAATGATTAAAAATGAGTATGGTAATTTAAGATAAAGAGATGTTGTGTAGCATGGAGGAAAATTCAAGTTTTAGAGGCTGTGATGAGGGCTGATCTATATATTGTTTATTTGAGTTATGTTAAGACATAAAAATGTGCTTAGATATCAACTTTAAATGTTGGAATTGGAAGGAAAAGTGTAGGAAAGAAATTGTTAAGTTTCAAGTTACTATAGATTAAATAATGAGAGAATTATGTTTTGTTAAATGCTATATTTTTATGTTATCAATTATGTGATGATTAGGTTGTAAATGAGTGATTTATGTAAAAGAATGATGAAAAATTAGTATGAAAGCTATCCTAGTAATATTTGGTTAGATGAAGGGAAATTGTGTTTAGGTGAATATTGAATTAAATCAAGTGTTTTTATGGCACTATATGGACTATTTTATTATTGTAAATGTGATTCTAAATTCTCTATTGGGTAAAGTTTGGATTGATTTCGGTTGGTGAAGGGCAATAAATGTAGCTGCTGTCCCAAGGTTGTTTCGGATGATTTTGAATACTTTTAAGTGTTTAAATGAGTTAAAATTAATGTGAGTTTGATGGATAATTGAAATAGAAACAATCGGGCGAAAGTTTGAGTGAAAACGGACACTAAAAAGTGTCTAAAACGCGTTTAAAATAGAAGCTCTATTTGTAGCTTGAGTAGTTTATTTAAGCATATTTTGAATGAGAATATGTTATATAGGTGCAGAGCAAGCAAACGGAGTACGAGAAGCCCATTAAAGCACTTAAACACGCGTTGGATCAAGGTAAGTGCTAAACATGTACTTACAAATGTTATTTTCTGAATTGTAAAATCTATTGCTTATTTTAAAATTTATGAATGATTATTATAACATAAGTTCCTTAATTGTGCAAAAGGATCATTTTATTCGTTACAAAATATATTCGAGAACCAAGTAGATTTTACGAGAATTGAGATTAAAATTACGAGCTGAGAAGTTTTGAAAGAAAACCTGTTTTGTGCTTAGGGCACTTAGCAAAAGAGGTTTTCAAAGGTCAAGCGTACCCCTCAGCTTTATACGTTATCTAGCACAACGTGACGATGCAAAAAATTCCGTATGTAATCGCTAAGATATAGAGATTCCCTAGCATTATGCTTGCGATGCAGAAAATTCTGTACGTCGTTGCTCAAATTCATAGATTATCTCGCACTACGATTTGCGAAGTAGAGAATTCAGCACGTAGTTGTCGAGGTGTCTCAGTAGCATCATGGTTGGTGTCAGTTAAAAATCACCACTTGACATGCCACATTGAGCGACCTCAGTTAGTCGCCGTATGGTCATAATATTTAGGGTTACAAATGACAAGTCTTCGAAAGATAAGATTTATGTCGAGATTCATGTGTAATCAATTAAATTTATAAGTTTTGGTTTAACTATCGTTATAGTGCCTTAATTGCATTGAGATTACATTTTCTATTGTTATATTGTGAAAAATCTCCTCAGGTACAATTGCCGATGATCAATTTAAAATAACTTTGTTGTCGTCAAAATAGGTGGGCACACTCAACGAATGCATTGTATTAAATCATAATTGCATTTTGTGACAACTAGAAATCAATTAATTGCGTGCATCACTTTTGCATCTTTTGTGACATCATTCAAAAAAAAAAAAAAAAAAACTTGTAATACAATATTTGGTGATGTAAATAATTTTTGTTGAATTATTATTACATGGAAGACTTTGATGATCATTTACGATCTAGTAGGGTTTAAAAAAGGTCCGTTGGGGTGCCAGGTGAGACCTACCGAACACTAGCCTAGAGAGATTCAAATTGGGTCACGTCAATAACATAGGTGTTTCTTGAATGTATGATTATCACCATGGATTTTTATTTTTATTTCAAGTTTTTGATAATGGGATTAATAAAATAGATCCAAAGGAAAAACTAACATACAAACCTTCAAAGAATATATTTTAATTTTTCTTCAACTATGGCAAAGCAAAGATGGAGGTTTTTTTTTTTTTTTTTTTTTTCAATTGACAGCATATATAGTATATTTGGTAAGTTTAGGGTATATTAGTTTTAAATAGTAATTTCTGATATGACAATCAATGATGGTTGAAATTTAAATCCATTTATAAGGAATGTGTTGCCATTCCTTATAAAAGTATAGTGTAATAAATTGGGGTGTACATATGGTATAATAATATTTAAAAAAATGGTATATTCTTAGTAGCAATTGGAGTTTAAAAACAAATTAAAAAAATTCTAATTTTTTTTTTTATGGCAAAAGAGGTGTTGAAAAACTTTTTCAGGGGTGAAAATATGTCACTCTTTAAAAAATCCATCAAAATCCATTATAATCCAATTCTTACAAAATTATTGATTTTTTTAATATTTATTTGGATATTTTTAAAAAGTCTAAATTAAATACATCAAAATTTCATTGGAATCTTTATAAATCTGCATTGAATTCAATCCAGATTTGATGGAAATCTAATATATCTAGATTAAATACACTCATATTTTTTAAATCTTTTGGATTCCAATAAACTTCTAAATTGAATACACCCCTCTTATTATAAATTGGGGTGTACATATGGTAAAATAATATTTAAAAAAATGGTATACTCTTAGTAGCAATTGGAGTTTAAAAACAAATTAAAAAAATTCTAATTTTTTTTTATGGCAAAAGAAGTGTTGAAAAAATTTTTGAGGGGCGAAAATATCGTCACTCTTTAAAAAAAACCCATCAAAATCCATTATAATCCAATTCTTACAAAATTATTGATTTTTTTAATATTTATTTGGATATTTTTAAAAAGTCTAAATTAAATACATCAAAATTTCATTGAAATCTTCATAAATCTGCATTGAATTCAATCCAGATTTGATGGAAATCTAATATATCTAGATTAAATACACTCATATTTTTTAAATCTTTTGGATTCCAATAAACTCCTAAATTGAATACGCCCCTCTTATTATAAATTGGGGTGTACATATGGTATAATAATATTTAAAAAAATGGTATACTCTTAGTAGCAATTGGAGTTTAAAAACAAATTAAAAAAATTCTATTTTTTTTTTTATGGCAAAAGAGGTGTTGAAAAAATTTTTGAGGGATGAAAATATCGTCACTCTTTAAAAAAACCCATCAAAATCCATTATAATCCAATTCTTACAAAATTATTGATATTTTTAATATTTATTTGGATATTTTTAAAAGTCTAAATTAAATACATCAAAATTTCAATGGAATATTTACAAATCTGAATTGAATTCAATCCAGATTTGATGGAAATCTAATATATCTAGATTAAATACACTTATATTTTTTAAATCTTTTGGATTCCAATAAACTTTTAAATTGAATACACCCCTCTTATTATAAATTGGGGTGCATATATGGTATAATAATATTTAAAAAAATGGTATATTCTTAGTAGCAATTGGAGTTTAAAAACAAAATAAAAAAATTATAATTTTTTTTTTATGGCAAAAGAGGTGTTGAAAAATTTTTGAGGGGTGAAAATATCGTCACTCTTTAAAAAATCCATCAAAATCCATTATAATCCAATTCTTACAAAATTATTGATTTTTTTAATATTTATTTGGATATTTTTAAAAATTCTAAATAAAATACATCAAAATTTCATTGGAATATTTATAAATCTGCATTGAATTCAATCCAGATTTGATGGAAATCTAATATATCTAGATTAAATACACTCATATTTTTTAAATCTTTTGGATTCCAATAAACTCCTAAATTGAATACACCCCTCTTATTATAAATTGGGGTGTACATATGGTATAATAATATTTAAAAAAATGGTATATTCTTAGTAGCAATTGGAGTTTAAACACAAATTAAAAAAATTCTATTTTTTTTTTTTTTATGGCAAAAGAGGTGTTGAAAAAATTTTTGAGGGGTGAAAATATCGTCACTCTTTAAAAAAATCCATCAAAATCCATTATAATACAATTCTTACAAAATTATTGATATTTTTAATATTTATTTGGTTATTTTTAAAAAGTCTAAATTAAATACATCAAAATTTCATTGGAATCTTAATAAATCTGAATTGAATTCAATCCAGATTTGATGGAAATCTAATATATCTAGATTAAATACACTTATATTTTTTAAATCTTTTGGATTCCAATAAACTCCTAAATTGAATATACCCCTCTTATTATAAATTGGGGTGCCAATATGGTATAATAATATTTAAAAAAAATGGTATATTCTTAGTAGCAATTGGAGTTTAAAAACAAATTAAAAAATTCTAATTTTTTTTTATGGCAAAAGAGGTGTTGAAAACATTTTTGAGGGGTGAAAATATCGTCACTCCTTAAAAAATCCATCAAAATCCGTTATAATCCAATTCTTACAAAATTATTGATTTTTTTAATATTTATTTGGATATTCTTAAAAAGTCTAAATTAAATACATCAAAATTTCATTGGAATCTTTATAAATCTGAATTGAATTCAATCCAGATTTGATGGAAATCTAATATATCGAGATTTAATACACTTATATTTTTTAAATTTTTTGGATTCCAATAAACTCCTAAATTGAATACACCGCTCTTATTATAAATTGGGGTGCACATATGGTATAATAATATTTAAAAAAATGGTATATTCTTAGTAGCAATTGGAGTTTAAAAACAAATTAAAAAAATTCTAATTTTTTTTATGGCAAAAGAGGTGCTGAAAAAATTTTTTACGGGTGAAAATATCGTCACTCTTTAAAAAATCCATCTAAATCCATGACAATCCAATTCTTACAAAATTATTGATTTTTTTAATATTTATTTGGTTATTTTTAAAAAGTCTAAATTAAATACATTAAAATTTCATTGGAATCTTTATAAATCTGCATTGAATTCAATCCAGATTTGATGGAAATCTAATATATCTAGATTAAATACACTCATATTTTTCGAATCTTTTGAATTCCAATAAACTTCTAAATTGAATACACTCCTCTTATTATAAATTGGGGTGTACATATGGTATAATAATATTTAAAAATATGGTATATTCTTAGTAGCAATTGGAGTTTAAAAACAAATTAAAAAAATTCTAATTATTATTTTTTTTTATGGCAAAAGAGGTGTTGAAAAAATTTTTGAGGGGTGAAAATATCGTCGCTCTTTAAAAAATCCATCAAAATCCATTATAATCCAATTCTTACAAAATTATTGATTTTTTTAATATTTATTAGGATATTCTTAAAAAGTCTAAATTAAATACATCAAAATTTCATTGGAATCTTTATAAATCTGAATTGAATTCAATCCATATTTGATGAAAATCTAATATATCGAGATTAAATACACTTATATTTTTTTAAATTTTATGGATTCCAATAAACTCCTAAATTGAATGCACCCCTCGTATTCTAAATTGTGGTGCACATATGGTATAATAATATTTAAAAAAATGGTATATTCTTAGTAGGAATTGGAGTTTAAAAACAAATTAAAAAAATTCTAATTTTTTTTTTTATGGCAAAAGAGGTGTTGAAAAAATTTTTTACGGGTGAAAATATCGTCACTCTTTAAAAAATCCATCAAAATCCATCCCAATCCAATTCTTACAAAATTATTGATTTTTTTAATATTTATTTGGATATTTTTAAAAAGTCTAAATTAAATACATTAAAATTTCATTGGAATCTTTATAAATCTGCATTGAATTCAATCCAGATTTGATGGAAATCTAATATATCTAGATTAAATACACTCATATTTTTCGAATCTTTTGAATTTCAATAAACTTCTAAATTGAATACACCCTTCTTATTATAAATTGGGGTGTACATATGGTATAATAATATTTAAAAATTTTTTATATTCTTAGTAGCAATTGGAGTTTAAAAACAAATTAAAAACATTCTAATTTTTTTTATGGCAAAAGAGGTGTTGAAAAAATTTTTGATGGTAAAAATATGGTCACTCTTTAAAAATCCATCAAAATCCATTATAATCCAATTCTTACAAAATTATTGATGTTTTTAATATTTATTTGGATATTTTTAAAAAGTCTAAATTAAATACATCAAAATTTCATTGGAATCTAAATAAATCTGCGTTGAATTGAATCCAGATTTGTTGGAAATCTAATATATCTAGATTAAATACATTCATATTTTTTCAATCTTTTGGATTCCAGTAAACTCTTAAATTGAATACACCCCTCTTATTATAAATTGGGGTGTACATATGGTATAATAATATTTAAAAAAATGGTATATTCTTAGTAGCAATTGGAGTTTAAAAACAAATTAAAAAAATTCTAATTTTTTTTTTATGGCAAAAGAGGTGTTGAAAAAATTTTTGAGGGGTGAAAATATCGTCACTCTTTAAAAAATCCATCAAAATCCGTTATAATCCAATTCTTACAAAATTATTGATTTTTTTAATATTTATTTGGATATTTTTAAAAAGTCTAAATTAAATAGATCAAAATTTCATTGGAATCTTTATAAATTTGCGTTGAATTGAATCTGTGAAAAAGGGTGGGAATTTTGTTCGTTAAAAATAACTTTATGAAAATAGGATTTTCACAGAAAACCGGCAGCACAACGACTGTTTTTCTAAAATTCCACTCTGTAAAACATCTCATAAAACCTGTATAATTGTATTCACAAACAATTTCTATAATCAATAGGCTGTGGGGTCTGGGATTTGCCTATACTGGGTCCCTCGGGCTACCCCAGGTTTGCCCCTCTCACCCACTCACTAGGTACTGTTCCCTCCCCTAGGGACTTTCTCTCGCCTCCCCCACCTCTCGAACTTGGCACCAGGGGCTTAATACCAAATTCTTAGAGAAGTGGGTACCAATTGAGCTAGTAGCTCAATTGGTACCCACTTCTCTAAGAATTTGGTATTAAGCCCCTGGTGCCAAGTTCGAGAGGTGGGGGAGGCGAGAGAAAGTCCCTAGGGGAGGGAACAGTACCTAGTGAGTGGGTGAGAGGGGCAAACCTGGGGTAGCCCGAGGGACCCAGTATAGGCAAATCCCAGACCCCACAATAAAAAGGCGTAGCTCAATTGGTACCCACTTCTCTAAGAATTTGGTATTAAGCCCCTGGTGCCAGGTTCGAGAGGTGGGGGAGGCGAGAGAAAGTCCCTAGGGGAGGGAACAGTACCTAGTGAGTGGGTGAGAGGGGCAAACCTGGGGTAGCCCGAGGGACCCAGTATAGGCAAATCCCAGACCCCACAGAATCCAGATTAGTTGGAAATCTAATATCTCTAGATTAAATACACTCATATTTTTTCAATCTTTTGGATTCCAATAAACTCCTAAATTGAATACACCCCTCTTATTATAAATTGGGGAGTACATATGGTATAATAATATTTAAAAAAATGGTATATTCTTAGTAGCAATTGTAGTTGAAAATCAAATTAAAAAAAATTCTAATTTTTTTTTTATGGCAAAAGAGGTGTTGAAAAAATTTTTGAGTGGTGAAAATATTGTCACTCCTTAAAAAATCCATCAAAATCCATTATAATCCAATTCTTACAAATTTATTGATTTTTTTAATATTTATTTGGATATTTTTAAAATGTCTAAATTAAATACATTAAAATTTCATTGGAATCTTTATAAATCTGCATTGAATTCAATCCAGATTTGATGGAAATCTAATATATCTAGATTAAATACACTCATATTTTTTAAATCTTTTGGATTCCAATAAACTCCTAAATTGAATACACCCCTCTTATTATAAATTGGGGTGTACATATGGTATAATAATATTTAAAAAAATGGTATATTCTTAGTAGCAATTGGAGTTTAAAAACAAATTAAAAAAATTGTAATTTTTTTTTTATGGCAAAAGAGGTGTTGAAAAACTTTTTGAGGGGTGAAAATATTGTCACTCCTTAAAAAATCCATCAAAATCCATTGTAATCCAATTCTTACAAATTTATTGATTTTTTTAATATTTATTTGGATATTTTTAAAATGTCTAAATTAAATACATCAAAATTTCATTGGAATCTTTATAAATCTGCATTGAATTCAATCCAGATTTGATGGAAATCTAATATATCTAGATTAAATACACTCATATTTTTTAAATCTTTTGGATTCCAATACACTCCTAAATTGAATACACCCCTTTTATTATAAATTGGGGTGTACATATGGTATAATAATATTTAAAAAAATGGTATATTCTTAGTAGCAATTGGAGTTTAAAAACAAATTAAAGAATTTTAATTTTTTTTGTGGCAGAAGAGGTGTTGAAAAAATTTTTGAGGGGTGAAAATATCGTCACTCTTTAAAAATTCATCAAAATCCATTATAATCCAATTCTTACAAAATTATTGATTTTTTTAATATTTATTTGGATATTTTTAAAAAGTCTAAATTAAATACACCAAAATTTCATTGGAATCTTTATAAATCTACATTGAATTCAATCCAGATTTGATGGAAATCTAATATATCTAGATTAAATACACTCATATTTTTTAAATCTTTTGGATTCCAAAAATCTCCTCAATTGAATACACTCCTCTTATTATAAATTGGGGTGTATATATGGTATAATAATATTTAAAAATATGGTATATTTTTAGTAGCAATTGGAGTTTAAAAAAAAATTAAAAAAATTGTAATTATTATTTTTTTTATGG
This sequence comes from Dimocarpus longan, assembly GCA_022984855.1. NCBI lineage: Eukaryota > Viridiplantae > Streptophyta > Magnoliopsida > Sapindales > Sapindaceae > Dimocarpus > Dimocarpus longan. The sequence continues at coordinate 8,173,021 of CM041021.1, forward strand.
CAAAAGAGGTGTTGAAAAAACTTTTGAGGGGTGAAAATATCGTCACTCTTTAAAAAATCCATCAAAATCCATTATAATCCAATTCTTACAAAATTATTGATTTTTTTAATATTTATTTGGATATTTTTAAAATGTCTAAATTAAATACATCAAAATTTTATTGGAATCTTTATAAATCTGCATTGAATTCAATCCATATTTGATGGAAATCTAACATATCTAGATTAAATACACTCATATTTTTTAAATCTTTTGGATTCCAATAAACTCTTTAATTGAATACAATCCTCTTATTATAAATTGGGGTGTACATATGGTATAGTAATATTTTAAAAAATGATATATTCTTAGTAGCAATTCGAGTTTTAAAACAAATTAAAAAAATTCTAATTTTTTTTTATGGCAAAAGAGGTATTGAAGAAATTTTTGAGGGGTGAAAATATTGTCACTCCTTAAAAAATCCATCAAAATCCATTATAATCCAATTCTTACAAAATTATTGATATTTTTAATATTTATTTGGATATTTTTAAAATGCCTAAATTAAATACATAAAAATTTCATTGAAATCTTTATAAATCTGCATTGAATTCAATCCAGATTTGATGGAAATCTAATATATCTAGATTAAATACACTCATATTTTTTAAATCTTTTGGATTCCAATAAACTCCTAAATTGAATACACCCCTGTTATTATAAATTGGGGTGTATATATAGTATAATAATATTTAAAAAAATGGTATATTCTTAGTAGCAATTGGAGTTTAAAAACAAATTGAAGAATTTTAATTTTTTTTATGGCATAAGAGGTGTTGAAAAAAGTTTTGAGGGGTGAAAATATCGTCACTCTTTAAAAAATCCATCAAAATCCATTATAATCCAATTCTTACAAAATTATTGATTTTTTTAATATTTATTTGGATATTTTTTAATAGTGTAAATTAAATACATCAAAATTTCATTGGAATCTTTATAAATCTGCATTGAATTCAATCCAGATTTGATGGAAATCTAATATATCTAGATTAAATACACTCATATTTTTTAAATCTTTTGGATTCCAATAATCTCCTAAATTGAATACACTCCTCTTATTATAAATTGGGGTGTACATATGGTATAATAATATTTAAAAATATGGTATATTCTTAGTAGCAATTGGAGTTTAAAAACAAATTAAAAAAATTCTAATTATTATTTGTTTTTATGGCAAAAGAGGTGTTGAAAAAATTTTTGAGGGGTGAAAATATCGTCGCTCTTTAAAAAATCCATCAAAATCCATTATAATCCAATTCTTACAAAATTATTGATTTTTTTAATATTTATTTGGATATTTTTAAAAAGTTTAAATTAAATAGATCAAAATTTTATTGGAATCTTTATAAATCTGCATTGAATTCAATCCAGATTTGATGGAAATCTAATGTATCTAGATTAAATACACTCATATTTTTTAAATCTTTTGGATTCCAGTAAACTTTTAAATTGAATACACCCCTCTTATTATAAATTGGGTTGTACATATGGTATAATAATATTTCAAAAAATGGTATATTCATAGTAGCTATTGGAGTTTAAAAAGAAATTAAAAAAATTCTAATTTTTTTTTATTGCAAAAGAGGTGTTGAAAAAATTTTTGAGGGGTGAAAATATCGTCACTCCTTAAAAAATCCATCAAAATCCATTATAATCCAATTCTTACAAAATTATTGATTTTTTTAATATTTATTTGGATATTTTTAAAATGTCTAAATTAAATACATCAAAATTTCATTGGAATCTTTATAAATCTGCATTGAATTCAATCCATATTTGATGGAAATCTAACATATCTAGATTAAATACACTCATATTTTTTAAATCTTTTGGATTCCAATAAACTCTTAATTTGAATACAATCCTCTTATTATAAATTGGGGTGTACATATGGTATAGTAATATTTTAAAAAATGGTATATTCTTAGTAGCAATTCGAGTTTTAAAACAAATTAAAAAAATTCTAATTTTTTTTTTTTGGCAAAAGAGGTGTTGAAACAATTTTTGAGTGGTGAGAATATCGTCACTCCTTAAAAAATCCATCAAAATCCATTATAATCCAATTCTTACAAAATTATTGATATTTTTAATATTTATTTGGATATTTTTAAAATGTCTAAATTAAATACATCAAAATTTCATTGGAATCTTTATAAATCTGCATTGAATTCAATCCAGATTTGATGGAAATCTAATATATTTAGATTAAATACACTCATATTTTTTAAATCTTTTGGATTCCAATAAACTCCTAAATTGAATACACCCCTCTTATTATAAATTGGGGTGTACATATGTTATAATAATATTTAAAAAAATGGTATATTCTTAGTAGCAATTGGAGTTTAAAAACAAATTAAAAAAATTGTAATTTTTTTTTTATGGCAAAAGAGGTGTTGAAAAAAATTTTTGAGGGGTGAAAATATTGTCACTCTTTAAAAAATCCATCAAAATCCATTATAATCCGATTCTTACAAAATTATTGATTTTTTAAATATTTATTTGGATATTTTTAAAAAGTCTAAATTAAATACATCAAAATTTCATTGGAATCTTTATAAATCTGCATTGAATTCAATCCAGATTTGATGGAAATCTAATATATCTAGATTAAATGCACTCATATTTTTTAAATCTTTTGGATTCCAATAAACTCCTAAGTTGAATACACCCCTCTTATTATAAATTGAGTACTTGTTTTGCCTCTTATTTCATAGTTATAGTTTTGTGTGGGTAACTCTAATCTTAAGTTCAATTTCATGGCTCTTAAGGTTTTGCAATTATTCTTGTTCATTGTCTTTTTAACAAAAATGGTAGAAAGTGTGGCCTTAAGGGCACCAAATCCATTTCATCCTTTAAAGATGGCAATCAAGAAAAAAACACCATCAGGGCCTAACCCCCTCCATAATGGTGCACCCCCTCACCACAAGCATTCATCCTTTGAAGATGACAATCAAGAGGCAAACACCAACAGGGCCATAACACCTCCCATCATAGGAAGTCGAGCTTTAGGGGGACCAAATCCATTTCATCCCTTAAAGATGGCAATCAAGAAAAAAACACCATCAGGGCCTAACCCCCTCCATAATGGTGCACCCCCTCACCACAAGCATTCATCTTTTGAAGATGACAATCAAGAGGCAAACACCAACAGGGCCATAACACCCCCCATCATAGGAAGTCGGGCATTAAGGGGACCAAATCCATTTCATCCCTTAAAGATGGCAATCAAGAGCAAAACACCATCAGGGCCTAACCCCCGCCATAATGGTGCACCCCCTCACCACAAGCATTCATCCTTTGAAGATGACAATCAAAAGGCAAACACCAACAGGGCCTAATTAGCCTCCATCATAGGACACTACATTCGTTAGGCTAATCATATAAATTACTCCACTTTTATTGTATTAGGAACTAAGATTCCTAAAGATGATAAAAATAAGTAATAAAGTTTTATATGTTCTACGGGATCATGTCCAATATGTCAAAAGACTGTTTTTTTTTTTTTTTGTTTTTAGGTTCATTTATAGCTTCTAATGTTTGTAAGGACTACAATTCATTTGAAATAAAATGAAAACCAAACCTAAAAGAAATAAAATAGTTAACTAGTGATTAGAATGAAAAATGTAAATTCTTATAAGAATAAGTATTTTCAGATATATCGCGTTTAAAATTGATGTTGTCATCAATGACTGGCCCCATTCTTACATGCCTATAGCAGCCTACTGGCAACCCCATTCATAAAATTGATGTTTTCAACTCATGCAAATAAAGATATTCGGTCAACAAAGAAGAGGAGTATTTTGTCTAGAAGAACAAGGAGGACAGCAGTTGTTTCGAACGATTTGGATGTTATTTTAAAAAGATTTCATGTAGAACCCCTCCTGCAATTCCCATTAAGATTAAAAATTTATTTAAAATGTTTATTTATTTCACATAATTAATTATTTTATTTTATTGAAAATCCGACAGAGTTTTTTCTATTTTTTAAAAAAAATCCAAAATTTAAAAGCCTGCAAGAAAAACGATAACACTTATGATTTTTTTTTTTTCAACTTCCATTTCGAACTCTTTGTCCGACTCTCAAAATCACTTCACCACACAACCATTTATATATATACAACCTTTATTATAACTCAATTTAATCGAAATGAAATATAAACTAAAAGATAATCAAAAATTCATTTACAAAATCAATTTACAATTAAAAAAAAAATTATTTCTACGATTTATATGATTTATATATATCATTGTTTATAAAATCTGACGACTCCATATGTGGGGTCCGGGATTTGCCTATACTGGGCTCCCCTCGGGCTGGCCCAGGTTTGCCCCGCTCGCCCACTCACTTGGATATCTCGGCCCCCCTCACCGATTTCTTTCGCCTCCACAAGTGCTCGAACCCATGCCCTAAGGGTCTTAGGCAAATGGGAAGCACACTTGCTACCAATTGAGCTAGTAGCTCAATTGGTAGCAAGTGTGCTTCCCATTTGCCTAAGACCCTTAGGGCATGGGTTCGAGCACTTGTGGAGGCGAAAGAAATCGGTGAGGGGGGCCGAGATATCCAAGTGAGTGGGCGAGCGGGGCAAACCTGGGCCAGCCCGAGGGGAGCCCAGTATAGGCAAATTCTGGACCCCACAATAAAAAGGCGCCTTTTTATTGTGGGGTCCGGGATTTGCCTATACTGGGGTCCCCTCGGGCTGGCCCAGGTTTGCCCCGCGAGCCCACTCACTAGGTACTGTCCCTGGTCAGGGGATTTCTCTCGCCTCCCCCAGCTGCCACTCGAACCTCTGACCCTCAAGGATATGAGTGTTTAACTTGCAAGCTGGGTACCAATTGAGCTAGTAGTAGCTCAATTGGTACCCAGCTTGCAAGTTAAACACTCATATCCTTGAGGGTCAGAGGTTCGAGTGGCAGCTGGGGGAGGCGAAGCAAATCCCCTGACCAGGGACAGTACCTAGTGAGTGGGCTCGCGGGGCAAACCTGGGCCAGCCCAAGGGGACCCCAGTATAGGTAAATCCCGGACCCCACAATAAAAGGCGCCTTTTTATTGTGGGGTCCGGGATTTGCCTATACTGGGTCTCTCGGGCCACCCCAGGTTTGCCCCTCTCACCCACTCACTAGGTACTGTTCCCTCCCCTAGGGACTTTCTTTCGCCTCCCCCACCTCTCGAACCTGGCACCAGGGGCTTAATACCAAATTCTTAGAGAAGTGGGTACCAATTGAGCTACTAGCTCAATTGGTACCCACTTCTCTAAGAATTTGGTATTAAGCCCCTGGTGCCAGGTTCGAGAGGTGGGGGAGGCGAAAGAAAGTCCCTAGGGGAGGGAACAGTACCTAGTGAGTGGGTGAGAGGGGCAAACCTGGGGTGGCCCGAGGGACCCAGTATAGGCAAATCCCGGACCCCACATATTCTGTCTAAGACCTGAATTCCGGTTCATGGTATCGTGTCAGAGTTTACAAAGGACACTGAAAATTATTAAATGAAATCGTGTTATTATGTGTGAATGTTTTGAAGATTATTAAACGAAATTGTATTATTAAATTATTGTTGATGAAATGGATATGTGAAATTCTTAATCAAGTGTTTGTGTCAGAATTGCTTTGAAATTTTTATGAAAATTGAATTCGGATTAATAAGCGCAACAATAAGTTTTATGTGTTTTATATGTGTAATTATTAGTAAATTAATGTTAATTGTGAATTCTAATAAACTTTAAGAATTTTGGAACTATATATATGTGGAAAATGATTATAATGATTTTGAATAGTATAAAAAGAAAACCGTGTTAAAATGATTGAAAATGATAATTGTTGAGTTTATGTGTATTTTAAATTATAAATTGAGTTCTTTGAAAATTTATTTGTAAAAGTTTAAAAATTTGTGAAATCTAAATTTACGACTTATATTTTGAGAATAAGAAAATATTTGGTAAAATTTGTATGATTTTGCATATTTGATACACTTGCATAAGGAAATTATAATTTGTAACACCCACTACGGTGCATATGATGAAGTTCTGTATTTTAAATTAATTTTTGTGGCTTGAAAATGTTTATGAAAATTGTTAGTATGCTGCTTGTGATATATTGATAAAGTTTAGTGATGATATTATTTTGAAAAATGCTTGTGTGGTGAAGTGATATTGGAGTTGGATTGTAAGTTCGAAACGGAAGTTTGAAAGTGAATGTAGTTTAGAAGTGTTTCTGTTTGAAAATTGTAGGGTTTATAAATTTTCGATTTTTAGAAAAACAGAGGAAACTCTGTTGGATTTTCGTTAAATTAAAAGAAAATTCTTAATAATAATAATAATAGAGTTTAAAAATGAAAAGATTTGTAAGATAGCATCCTCCGTCTGAATTCTCTGTTCCAACAGGAGTCGAATAGAGGGTGTTACAAGTATGGTACATACCCAAGGAAGAATATGTGTGATTCAAGTGTGTTTGATTAGTTTGAATGGAATTTATGCATGAAAATAAGTTAGAATATCAAGTTGAACTGTTGAAATGAAAACTAGAAACATGATAGATGTAAATGCCATGTATTCGACCATAAGAAGTATAATGTGATGGATGATTGTTTTGGCAGGATTTGTAGGCTGTTTTGAAGATGATTATTACATGAAATTAAAAAGAAATGGATTAGATGAAAAAGGGGGCAGTCCATGGCCAAGGCCAGCATTGATATTCAAGTGTATTGTTTCATGAGTTTAACTTGAACTTACATCATAATATATGCTATTGAACGAGATTATGATGAGAAAAATTAGTTTGAATTGATGATATGAATTATGGCACCTATTCGGCCAAAGAAGGTTGAAATGGTTACTAGAATTTGTTTAATGCATAGATGAGAAAATTGAGTTCTAATTGAGATGTTTTTTACGCTTAAAAGTTAAAAAATTCAAATGAAAAGTATACGTAAATAATCGGAATTGTTACGGCTTAAAAGAAAATAGGTGTTCGAAATCATTGTAAAGTTAAATGTTTGTTTGTATATTAATGCATAAATGGAAGTGAATGTAAATGGTTGAAATTAGTGTGATGTCGCCTAAACATAGAATGTGAAAATGTGTAGGTTACGGGAAAATGAAGGAAATTCTAAATTGTGCGTTATTGTGAGGCGAGTTAAAGAAATAAATGAGTGTCTCTTCCAAAATATTTCCAAATAATTATATTTTATTCATATGATTTTATGGTTTATGTTTAAAGATTTTGCGTTGAAATGTTTAGAAAATAATTTTAAAGTAAATAAAGTGATTGAAACCTCCTCAGAAACACGAAATGCATTATAATAGGAAACAACTGAAATAGAAATGTTTTATGATCCTATGGTACACCTGATAGGTATTCCAGGCTATAAAGATAAAGCATAGATTTGGAGATGGTGGTATCATCTTACCTAAATACTCTGGGGATGGTGGTTTCATCCTGCCCAAATACTCTGGGGATGGTGGTTTCGTCCCGCTCAGAGATTCACAAAATTTCTAGTCAGAGTATCAAAATTTGTACATGATAGGGTCAAGGGTGTCTGTCACTAACAGCGGGAGGGACTAAGTTATTTAGTCCAATCAGTGTGTCGTCCATGCATGAATTAAGGTATATTATAGCTAGTACCTTATTAGACAGAAGACCAAAGTGAGGGTAACTTCCATAGAGGCCTGAGCAATGGTACATTCCGCTCGTACTTAGGGTACTATACGGTACGAATGAACAGTGGTTAGCCTATTTTCATACAAAGATTTTCATTAAAAATTATTGCTACCACTGTTTATGTTTTACAGCAAAAAGTTTTAAAACATTTCAAAATGATTTCCGAAATCATATTTATAAAGAATGAATTATGTTTATAATGAAAGTTTATGAAAGTAATTAAACTTAAAGATTGATTTTCAGGAAAACTGACTTTAATTCCGTAGTGTTGAAAGGTTTATAAACACATTTTAAGGTTTCAGGGAGGTTCATTTTTAGAAAGTCCAAAAACAAAATAGAGATTTATGACACTAACTGAGCTTGTTTAGCTTACTTATATTTTATGTTTTTATAAATATACAGTCTCCCTAGGGACAGGTACAGATACTGGTTTGTCTGTAGCAGGGACTCTGATATAGGGGTTAGATAGGCTGAGTTGTGCGTGCTATTATATTTATGTATAGTCGTTATAAATGTTTTTAAAAGAATTGGTTACTTGTAAATTATATATATTCATTTGTATACGTAACGAATCGGCCCGCCTCACTCTCTCACACGTGGCGACCGTCCGGTCCACCCCACTTTTAGGCCTCAGCCCTCAAAGGATCCCTTACAAGGTTGGTGTGCAAGTACTATCCCCTGGGTCTACAAGGTTTTCATACGCCTCTCACACTCCTCTTGAGCCCAACACTGGCCTTTAAATGCACTAGAGAAGCAGACTCAAATGGTACAAACTCTACTTCCTTAGTGCATTTAAGGGCAAGTGTTGGATTCGAGAGGAGTGTGGAAGGCATATGAAAACCCTGTAGGCTTAGGGGACAACACCTGTTCACCAGTCTTGTGGGGGATCCCTTGAGGGGCGAGGCCAGAGAGTGGGACGGCCCGGATGATCACCACACGTGAGAGCATGGGGTGAGCTGATCTTTTTCATAAAAGGCATAGCTGAAATGGTATACATTCTGCTTTCCCAATGCATTTAAGGGCAAATGCTGGGTTCGAGAGGAATGTGAGAGGCGTATGAAAACTCTGTGGGCTGAAGGGATAGTACCTACTCACCAGCCTTATGGGAGATCCCTTGAAGGCTAAAGCCCGAGAGTGGGGCGGGCCGAACGGTTGTCACGTGTGAGAGTGTGGGACGGGTAGATCCATTATTCTTAGAGATCAACCTGTAGAACTAAAGGAAAATTTGACTTATAAAGAAGAACCAATTCAAATTCTAGATCGCAAAGAAGAGGTCCTACGTAATAAAGTTATTCTCTTGGTGAAGGTTCTATAGAGGAATCATGACGTAGAAGAGACCGTATGTGAGGAGCATGAGGATAAAATGCACCAACGATATCCCCATATGTTTTTTGATAGATAAGTCTTATAAATTTCGGGGATGAAATTTTATAAGAGTGGAGAATTTGTAATATACTCTTTCGATTCTAGTACTGTATATGTACTATATAAAGTATGCCATTATTTATGGAATAGAGCAAAATGCACAAAACCCCCCTTGATGTAACGCTTTAAAGATCCATAGTCAAAGTTTGATTTTTATAACACAATACTGTCGTTTTAACGGTCAAAATGAGTTAAATATAACTGTTGACTATGTTCTCTGATAAAAAGATGAAAATACCTTTAATTTTTAAATTAATTTTCTTTTAAAAGTTAAAATAATAAACATTAATTTAATTAAAAACTCAAACATAAATCATCATCATCTCAGAATCATCATCATCAATAAAAAATCAAACTCAAACAAAAGAATTATCTCATCAACAAACCTAGATTTCATCAACTGGGTTCAATTTGAACTTAGATTTCATAAATCTGGATTCAATTCGAACCTAGATAAAATCTGGGTTCGTTTGGGTTCGAATCAAACCCAGACGTATCAAACCCAGATTTGGTCTGGGTTCGACAAACCTAGACGTCTAGGTTTGATTCTTCGTCTTGCAGACGAACCCAAACCCGATGAACCCAGATTTGGTCTAGGTTCGATGAACCTAGTCAATCTCATCTGGATTCGACGAACCCAGACCTAGTCTAGGTTCAAAATGACCGAGAAAAGAAGATAAAGAGAAGAAGAGAAAGAAGAAGGTAGAGGTCTTGTCTTTGGTGGAGGATGGTGGAGGCGACAGAGAGAGATGGAAAATGAGATGAAAAATGATTTTAATAATTTTTATTATTAGTAAATGACGAAACTACTCTTGGTCAACCAAATATTGACTAACAAATACTAATGGCGTGGGGGTATTATGTTATAAAAATAAAACTTTGACTATGGATATTTAAAGTCTTACCTCAGGGGGGTTTTGTGCATTTTGCTCTATGGAATAATAAATTAATTTAAAGTGTTCGGATGTGTAACTGAATTCTAGTAAGATTTTTGGATAAACCAGAGATAAATTCGAATACGAGAAATAGTATGATCATTGATTAAGGTTTAATATGAAATATCAAAGAAATTACCAAAAAGAAGCATGATTAAATAAATTATTAGAGTGTATGTGAGTGGCATATGAGTGTAAGGATAAGGATGACTTATAGGTAATTTTGGGGATAAAATAACTAACTAGTTAATATTTGGTTGAAATGGAATGGAATTAGTTAGGATTGAAATGATTTTTAAGTTTCAACCAATCAAAAGTCTTCAAACTAAACCAATGGAAAACTTGTAAATATAAACTTAGTTTGGGGGCAATTGTTAAGGTAATTGAAGACTACATAAAGTTGAAATCAAATAGAAAAACAAAGAGAAAACTAGAAAGTTTTGGAGGAGATTTCGGCCAAGAGAGGAAAACCAAGGACAGTAGCTACATTTGATGGTTTTGAGGTCAGTTTTAAGTGTTTTCAATCTATATAAAATATATATACAAGCCCAAGAGTGAGTTCTAGCAATATCAATTTCAAGTGGTAAGGTTTGAGTTTCTATGAAGTATATGCATAAATGTTTGGATAAATGGTTCCTAATGAATTATGATTTGTGTGTATGTATCTAAGGATTTGAGACTTCAAGTTGATATGAAAGTAAGGCTAGAGACTCAAGAGCAAGTGGTAAGTTTATTAGTGAAGTTGACTTTTTAATTTAAAATTAAGTTGATGTTACTTAGGACATTATGACGGGCCCCTCTTCCTTACATAGCTAGGCAGTTCTACCGGCAACCCCACGGTGGCCTTTTGGTCAGGATTTGCTCTGGCTGAAAAGTTTCTATGAAGTTAGACCTTTTACTTTTATTGAAAATTTTTAACAACACTTTAAAAATTTCTTTCAGTGCGGAAATAGGTAGGAAATTTTTCTTTTTAAATAAACATTTGGAAAATAGGATTTCTAAAAATCCAGCAGGCTGTTTTCAAAGATTTCCACTCCGTAAAAATTTATAAAACCTTATGCACTTCGAAAAATCAAATAATCTCAATTTCTGGGTCTCAGACTCTTTTTTTTTTTTTTTTCACAAACAACCGCAACATGTTTTCAAATAAAAAGACAATTTGAAATTCATAGAACTTAAACCAAAAACATTATACAAAAAACATAATTATACATAACTTCCAAAACAATATTTACAAAACGTGCATCGATACTTAAAAGTTATGCATATACATGATTTCTAGAATAACTAGTGTAGTAGTGTCACATCTTCAGCCCATTTACGCATTCAACGAAGTTCCTTCCACTTACTTGCTCGTACCTACACCTGGGGAGGATTTTATTGTAACAAAAAGAAGAGTGGTGAGTCTTATAACTTAGTGAGTATGTAACTTTTATGAACTGTGATAATTTCTTTCTAAGCATATGTATCCTCCAAAATATTTATTAATGCTTTGAACAATTTCAAAAAATAGATAAAAATACGTGATTAAATATTTACGCGATTAAAAAATTATGTTTGATTTGATAATTTTGTAATTATTGAAAAATATCAAGGGCCCAAGTTGTAAAACCCAAAACCTCGTCCGTCGGAGAGCGAAATATTTTTTCAATGGATCGCGTTCGATCGAAAAAATATAATTATCGAGTTCGAAAATATTCAGAATAATTATTTTAGAATAATAAAAATAAATTCGATTTCATGAAGATGGATTCGAAATTTATTAATAATTTCGAAGGCGAAAGCAAATTAAAAGTGGATTCCCGGACGATCGGTCGGAAACGGAATTCGAGCTTGGAAATTGAAATAAAAGAATGCATGAAATGATGGTGTTAAATAGCATGGATAGCTAGGACAAGTGGCATTGTAAGAGTGTGCATGAATGCCACTTGTCTAGTAAATATATTATAAAATTGAAAAAGCAAAAAGATAAAGTGAAAGACAATCAAGAAATGCAATTGAAAGAGAGATATTGCATTCGGTCAAGCATGAAACCGAGAGAAGAAAGCAAATAAACATACTCGGTCAACTTCATTCATCAAGAGACAAAATCGAGACTTGAGATAGAGAGAATCGAGAGAGTGATTGAGAGAAATAGAAAGAGAGAAGCAAAGCAAGCAAATGCATTCGGCTATATAGTCATCAAACCGAGAGAGTGAGGAACTTGGTCACTCATCCATTTCCTAACCGTGAAAGAGAGAGAGGCTACCACCATTCTTCAAGAAGCAAAGCTGAAGGAGAAGTTCAGATTGAAGCAAAGGAGTACATGCAAGGAGGGATCTGAGAACTCCAGCCCATGCATGCAAGCAAGAGGAGGTCGTGAGATGAGGAGTTGCTGCCATTACTGCCGTGAAGCTACTGCTGCTGGCGAGAAGAGCTGTTGGCATGAAGAAGACCGTGAGGAGCTGCTAGCGTGAGAAGTTGCTGGCATGAGGAGCTATTGGTGTGAGGAAGTTGTCAGGCCTGGAGGAGCTGCTATCGCCGTTGTGAAGTGCTATCGTGAACCTAGTGAGGAGCTGAAGCCATGAACCAAGTGCTGTCGTATGCTGCGTCGTGAGCTGCCGTTGATGTAGCTATTGCCAAACTGCTGTCAGGTCAGGCCGAGTACATCATTTCAAATCTAAAGCGAAGCAAGAATCAAGAGAAGACATCACATGCAAATTAGGAAGAGGCAGTTCAGTTTTGAGAAGAGGACAGCAGCATTTTAAGCAAGTTCGAGTTGAGGTAAGTGCTGTCCCTTTTGGTTGTGTTGTGTGTTTCGAGTAATTTTAAACCGTACATGTGAATAAGAATTGAGATATGGATCAAATTGCTATGATTGGGTTTAGGATTGAGAATTTCGTTAGTGCGGAGGTTTGTTCGTTGTTGTTTCGGTTATGTTTTGAATGAAATTGTAAATGGTTGGTTCCGTTGTGAAATCTATTACGGGCCGTTAGAAGACGAGTTAAGGGCTGATATGTTACGCTTTTAGTTTCAAGTTCGTTGTCGTGGAAAATGGTTAGTATTAGTGTGTTTTAAAGTATCAGATAGTCGTTCGGATATTAAGAAATCGTTTCCGATGCGATTCGGTTAAGTTTTTCGCGAATGTAAATGTTTTTAGTTTGTGATTTTCATTATCAAAAATGAAAGTGGTTATGATGTTATCTCGCTGCCTCGAGTTGTCATTAAGCCCGTTAAAGTGTTAAAGTTTGAAGTTAGGATAGTTTGAGTTATAATAAATTAATCGGATAGTTTTTGTTTCGAGCGAAATCATTAAATTGTCGAAATTTCGTAGTTGAAACCGAAAATGAATATTCGTTAAGCTTGCTGCCATATTTTTTTCATGTTTATGATTTAAAGTGTTTAAATATTTGTTTGCCGTATTTTAAGTAAAGTCTCGAGTAGTAATTGATGATAAGTTTAATTGGAAACGAAGGAATCGCGCGAACCGCTAAAAACGATAATTTGCGATAACTAGTGGAAATCGCATAAGTATTATGTTATTCATTTAGTTTCGAACCTTCTTTTTATTGAATTCCTTTAGACTGTGATGTTGACGAGTTCGAATGACATAATTGTCGATTTTGTAACCGTAGAGTTTCGAGTAGTTTATATTGCGATAACAAATTGGTTTGAGATAGTTTCCGCGTGCGAATTTTAGTTTTCCGTATTGTTATCGTGTAAGAATAATCGTTTGAATTGTCGAGATTAGAAATCCTCGTGTGGCTTAAAGTTTAGTTTGTGCACGAGCCGTGTTTTAATGAAAGCTTGATTGAAACCAATCGTAGGTGAACCGACGAGCAGACGAGAGCTATAACAGGAGTGGTTGATCAGTTATTGGAAGCAAGTTGTGAGTGTGCATTTTATAATGCTTCCGCGAATTCTGTTATGAAATTATTATTGCAATACTATTTTAGTTTATGATTATTATGTTATTCAATTAACATTTTAGAATATTATCGTTTTCCCTATAATGTATTATAGTTGTATATATGTATTTAGTTGTAAAGATACATGAGAACGTTATTTCAATAATTGAGTTTTTGCATTTTTGCTCTAGAAAGCAAATTTTTCGGTTTTAAACTGTAACTAGAAAACGAAACACTTATGAGATAATTTTTAAGGTACTTAATATCTCTTTAGTTTATCTTGACCTCTGGTAGAACCCAGCCGAGGTACCCTATACATATATGGTAATAGACGGGGGGAATTGTAATCCCAAGTTCCCGTATGCCTAATAGACAGGGGGAATCATAATCCCAAGTTCTCGTACAGCTTAATATTCAGGGAGAATCGTAATCTCAAGTTCCCGTACGCTTAATAGACGGAGGGAATCATAATCCCAAGTTCCCGTACGACTTAATATTCGGGGGGAATTGTAATCCCAAGTTCCCGCACTTTCTGATGTTGGGGGGAATCGTAATTTCAAGTTCCCGCATCTGAGCACACATAACCAAAAAATTTCTAATATTTCATGTCATATAGATATTTAGCTTAAGAGCTTAAGAGAATGAGTTTTTCTAGAGTTACCCTTCTAAGTTAGTAAAGAAATCAAATACGTCAATAGACATTAGTTTAGAATGATAAGAAAAAATTCAATTGCAAAAAGTTTACTAAAAGAATTTTTTGCGTAAATAAGCCGTGTCGTTTTCAAAATAATAATGAAAGCAGAATTTATTATTAAGTACACTCACTGAGTTATTCTCACCATCGTTTTCTGTTTTATTTAAAAATCCTCCCCAGGTGCAGGAGCGAGTAGCACGACGGAATTAACTTCATCCGACGTATAGGCAAGCTACAAACGCGATCACACTGCACTAGTTTTAGATAAGTTATCATGTACTGCATTTACTATTGTTTTTAGATTTCTCAAGCTTTTGTAAATATTGTTTTGGATTAAGGATTTTATGTAAATATCATGCATGACGTTTTAAGATTTTAATCAAGTTACTTTCCGTATCATTGAATGATTGTGAATTTAAAAAGGGCCTGAGGCCTATTGATTATGAAAATATATTAAATAAACTTATATAGGTTTTGTGAAGTATTTTACAGGGTGAAATTTTAGAAAAACAGCCGTTGTGCTGTCGAATTTTCGTAAAACTCTATTTTCATAAAATTATTTTCAACGAACAAAATTCCTACCCATTTTCAGAATTAAAAAGAGTTCAAGTAATTTCAGGAAGAAAAGAGGCTTAACTCTACGGGAACTTTTTAGTCGGACCAGATCTTGACTAGGAAGCCACAGTGGGGTGCTGGGCAGGTCGCCTAGCTAGTATAGATTGAAAGGGGGTCTGTCACAAGTAAACTTGAACATTAGTAAGTGGGGATTAGAAATTGGCTAGCTAATAAGGTGGATTAGCAGTACTACGTCGTTACACCGATACACAATACTCAACAGATGAATTATGAGAGGTACTAGGTGTCCGGTCCTGAAATCTAAATCGATGATGATATACGACCCGATAAGTAGTCACCGAATGGCCGATACCGGGGATGTCGTTTATTCTGGCGGGTAGCTACCGAGTAGTCGATGCCAGGAGATTTAAATCCGATCTATGGTATCGTGTCAGAGGTTACGAAGGGCGCTGAATAATATAAAAGAAAATCGTGTTAATATGAATGAAAATAATAACTGTTGTGTATTATGTGTGCAATAACTTGTAAATTGAATTATTTGAAATTTTATTTGTAAAAGTTCGAAAATTTGTGAAATATTGATTTACGATTTGTATTTTGAGAAATGTTGTAATTTTCAATAGTGCTGAAAAATATTTGATAAAAATAGTGTGAATTGTAATTAGAAAGAAATAAGTTTATGCATTTTGTTTATGTAATTGTGGGTGAATTGATCAATTGGTGAAATTTTGATACAAAGTTGAAGAAATAGTTGTTAAATGTGATTTCTCAGTTTCACTAATTATTCTATTTATATTTTGTTATATTCTAAAACTTAAAAACTATCACAAGTGTGAATTTATGTTGATGTATAATAAAGTTTTATAACGTTTAAATTAAGTGTACACCCACTAAGTAAAAATACTTAGCATGTTTGATTGTCCATGCGTAGGTTAAGATTTGGGCACTGTAGATAGAGACAGACGAGAAGATATCTGATATGCATTCTGCGAGTCACAACGTGTCCACATTTGATAACTATTCTTTTGGTGTTGTATAGTGAGGTTAATATATATAAAGATGTATGTACATGTATATGGAGTCGTCAGATTTTATAAACAATGATATATATAAATCATATAAATCGTAGAAATAATTTTTTTTTAATTGTAAATTGATTTTGTAAATGAATTTTTGATTATCTTTTAGTTTATATTTCATTTCGATTAAATTGAGTTATAATAAAGGTTGTATATATATAAATGGTTGTGTGGTGAAGTGATTTTGAGAGTCGGACAAAGAGTTCGAAATGGAAGTTGAAAAAAAAAATATTATAAGTGTTATCGTTTTTCTTGCAAGCTTTTAAATTTTGGATTTTTTAAAAAATAGAGAAAACTCTGTCGGATTTTCAATAAAATAAAATAATTAATTATGTGAAATAAATAAACATTTTAAATAAATTTTTAACAAGAAATGTAACATCCTTTGACTCGGTTTCTATCTTAATGGGAATTGCAAGAGGGGTTCTACATGAAATCTTTTAAAAATAACATCCAAATCGTTCGAAAGAATTGCTGTCCTCCTTGTTCTTCTAGACAAAATACTCCTCTTCTTTGTTGACCGAATATCTTTATTTGCATGAGTTGAAAATCACTCAAAAATAGCCTCCATACATTCCATGCGACAAGCTATCTTGGTCCCTCTTCCTTGGCCGAAAGCTTCCTTCAATGCAAATGGCTTGCATGAGTTTGAAATCACTCAAAATACTTTCAAAAAATCCTTTTATTTTTCTCGGCCAACACCACACTCTCCCTTTCTCCCTTGTTTAGTTTCTTGACCATGACACATCCCTTTGTTATTTTTAACCGAATGAAATCTCTATCCTCCTTCCATTTCTTTTAATTTCCAGTTATATATGCTTCACCTCCATCTTACACTTGTCATTCATTCACCATGCAATATCACCACTTGTCATCTCTTTTACTTCATTTCATGGCATTTGTCCACTTGCATGCTTCCATCTTGCCATTTGTCTTAGCTTTTCCTTCAATGCGTGACATTTGTCACACATGCACACATTCTCTCCATTATCACTTTTCATGCATTCTCTCATTTCGCTTCCGTTTTCGAAATCATTTCCGGTTCATTCGAGAATTCTATTATAACTCAATTTCACATTTGAAAATTGTACTTGAGTTCGATTACAAGTCCGGGCACTCTAAATGCTACTAGCTTAGTGGTACATACGTTGCATTCCTTATAAATTTAGCCCTTAGATAATGGGTTTGAGCAGGTGTGGGAGGCGTATGAAAATCTTTTAAGGGAGAGGACAGTACCTATCCATGGCAGGCCGGGCTACAACTGTGAACTCCGAGCTGCGAGCTAGCAGCATGTCGATAGACCAAATAGCTGGCAAGGTTAGGCTATAACAGAGAGCTAGCTGGCGGGCCGAGCTATCCATTACATAAAAATGTGGTTTTTTATATAACAGATCGGTCCCGCCTCATGTGGTGACCGTTCGGCCACACCAGTCTCCATCTGACCTCGACCAGTGCGGAACTGTGTGATAGGTATTGTCCCTTCCCCACTAGGGTTTTTTACGCCTCTTATACCTCTCGAACCCATGATCTAAAGGTTAAATACAAATGGGAAGTAAGGTGTGTATCATCTAAGCTAGTACTTTTATCGTGAGTTGACAATAGATTAGTGTCATTTAAAAATATTTTCATATGATTATTTTCTATTCAATGAAGTTATATGTTATATTTAAATTCATGCTTCGAAATGTTGAAAATTGATTTAAACTAAATAAATTTAACTTGAAAACCTTCTACATGAATTTGGAAAAGTTGTTTGAGATATGAATTATATAATGAAAAATAGTATGTTTTGTAAGCCTACGGTACAACCTACAAGTATCTCAGATATTTATGGTCAAAGTACCTAATGTGTGCATGACAATGTTAGGGGTGTCTGTCACTAACAACGGGAGGGGCTGTGTCAATTAGTCCAATTTATTATGTCGTTCATGCACGAACTAGGTATATAATGGTTAGCTCTTACGTGAGCGATGGTAAATTCTACTACGTAGAACCGGATAGGTGGCTAAAGCAATGGTAAATTCCGTGGAGACCTGAGCGATGGTAAATTTCGCTCTATACCTAGGGTACATATAGTACAGACTATCGATGGTTGGCTTATTTCACTCAGAGGCTTTCTGAATGTTTTATTGCCACTGCTGTTTATATTTTATAACAGAAAAATAAAATCATTCAAAATGCTATTTTATATAATTCTGAAAAGCATTTTAAAATACTTTTTCAAAATCAGAAAACTCACTTTTCAATAAATTACTGAGGTTCAGTTTTACGATACATGATTTATAATTATTATAAATGTTTGTTCATGACATTAGATCATATGTGGTTTTCAGCATTAAAGCATTTATGAAACGTTTTTAAGCTTTAGGAAGGTTTAATTTCGAAAGTAGAGTTTGAATAGAAACGTATGACACTCACTGAGCTCGTTTAGCTCACCTATTATTTTTATGTTTTATATATGAAACCTCCCTACAGACAGATGCAAGTATAGGTGCGTCAATTGCAGAGACTTCAACTCAAGAGTAAACGGAGTTAGTCATATGCAACTGTGTTTATATATGTTTGTTATATATGCTTTTGAAAACTTATATAATAACTTATGTATGTAATTATATGAAATTTTTGGAAAACGTGCAAATGTAATTATGCATGACATGTAATATTTTTAATGATGTTTTCCCGTTATTTTCGTACTAGTGGATTAAAAAATTTAAAAGTTTCAAGTTGTATTTTAAATTAAAAGCATGATTGTGTTTGATTGTTTAAAAGGAAAAGAGAGCCTGAGGTCTAGAAGTTGAGAAATTGATTGCAATATAAGTATACAGGTTTTTTTATAAATTTTTACAGGGTGAAATTTTAGAAAAACAGTCATTGTGCTATCAAAATTATTTTTAATAACCCTGTTTTGCAAATGTACTTTAAAAAGAAAAGGTTTCCAACTATTTCCATTAGAAAAGAAATTTCTAAAAGTTATAAAAGATTTTCAGAAGAAATAGCGGCTTCACTTCACAAAAAGTCGAGACAAATTTCATCTGGAAGGCCACCGTGGGGTTGCCAGTAGGCTGCTATAGGCATGTAAGAATGGGGCCAGTCATTGATGACAACATCAATTTTAAACACGATATATCTGAAAATACTTATTCTTATAAGAATTTACATTTTTCATTCTAATCACTAGTTAACTATTTTATTTCTTTTAGGTTTGGTTTTCATTTTATTTCAAATGAATTGTAGTCCTTACAAACATTAGAAGCTATAAATGAACCTAAAAAAAAAAAAAAAAAAACCAATCTTTTGACATATTGGACATGATCCCGTAGAACATATAAAACTTTTATTACTTATTTTTATCATCTTTAGGAATCTTAGTTCCTAATACAATAAAAGTGGAGTAATTTATATGATTAGCCTAACGAATGTAGTGTGATGGAGGCTAATTAGGCCCTGTTGGTGTTTGCCTTTTGATTGTCATCTTCAAAGGATGAATGCTTGTGGTGAGGGGGTGCACCATTATGGAGGGGGTTAGGCCCTGATGGGGTTTTGCTCTTGATTGCCATCTTTAAGGGATGAAATGGATTTGGTCCCCTTAAAGCCCGACTTCCTATGATGGGGGGTGTTATGGCCCTGTTGGTGTTTGCCTTTTGATTGTCATCTTCAAAAGATGAATGCTTGTGGCGAGGGGGTACACCATTATGGAGGGGGTTAGGCCCTGATGGTGTTTTTTTCTTGATTGCCATCTTTAAGGGATGAAATGGATTTGGTCCCCCTAAAGCTCGACTTCCTATGATGGGAGGTGTTATGGCCCTGTTGGTGTTTGCCTCTTGATTGTCATCTTCAAAGGATGAATGCTTGTGGTGAGGGGGTGCACCATTATGGAGGGGGTTAGGCCCTGATGGTGTTTTTTTCTTGATTGCAATCTTTAAAGGATGAAATGGATTTGGTGCCATTAAGGCCACACTTTCTACCATTTTTGTTAAAAAGACAATGAACAAGAATAATTGCAAAACCTTAAGAGCCATGAAATTGAACTTAAGATTAGAGTTACCCACAAAAAACTATAAATATGAAAAAGGATGCAAAACAAGTACTCAATTTATAATAAGAGGGGTGTATTCAACTTAGGAGTTTATTGGAATCCAAAAGATTTAAAAAAATATGAGTGCATTTAATCTAGATATATTAGATTTCCATCAAATCTGGATTGAATTCAATGCAGATTTATAAAGATTCCAATGAAATTTTGATGTATTTAATTTAGACTTTTTAAAAATATCCAAATAAATATTTAAAAAATCAATAATTTTGTAAGAATTGGATTATAATGGATTTTGATGGATTTTTTAAAGAGTGACAATATTTTCACCCCTCAAAAATTTTTTCAACACCTCTTTTGCCATAAAAAAAAAAAAAAAGAATTTTTTTAATTTCTTTTTAAACTCCAATTGCTACTAAGAATATACCATTTTTTTAAATATTATTATACCATTTGTACACCCCAATTTATAATAAGAAGTGTGTATTCAATTTAGGAGTTTATTGGAATCCAAAAGATTTAAAAAATATGTGTATTTAATCTAGATATATTAGATTTCTATCAAATTTGGATTGAATTCAATGCAGATTTATAAAGATTCCAATGAAATTTTGATGTATTTAATTTAGATATTTTAAGAATATCCAAATAAATATTAAAAAAATCAAAAACTGTGTAAGAATTGGATTATAATGGATTTTGATGGATTTTTTAAGGAGTGACGATATTTTCAACCCTCAAAAATTTTTTCAACACCTCTTTCGCCATAAAAACAAATTAGAATTTTTTTAATTTGTTTTTAAACTCCAATTGCTACTATGAATATACCATTTTTTGAAATATTATTATACCATATGTACACCCCAATTTATAGTAAGAGGGGTGTATTCAATTTAGGAGTTTACTGGAATCCAAAAGATTTAAAAAATATGTGTATTTAATCTAGATATATTAGATTTCTATCAAATCTAGATTGAATTCAATGCAAATTTATAAAGATTCCAACGAAATTTTGATCTATTTAATTTAAACTTTTTAAAAATATCCAAATAAATATTAAAAAAAACAATAATTTTGTAAGAATTGGATTATAATGGATTTTGATGGATTTTTTAATGAGTGACGATATTTTCACCCCTCAAAAATTTTTTCAGTACCTCTTTTGCCATAAAGAAAAATTAGAATTTTTTTAATTTGTTTTTAAACTCCAATTGCTACTAAGAATATACCATTTTTTAAAATATTATTATACCATATGTACACCTCAATTTATACTAAGAGGGGTGTATTCAATTTAGGTGTTTATTGGAATCCAAAAGATTAAAAAAATATGAGTGTATTTAATCTAGATATATTAGATTTCCATCAAATCTGGATTGAATTCAATGCAGATTTATAAAGATTCCAATGAAATTTTGATGTATTTAATTTAGACTTTTTAAAAATATCCAAATAAATATTAAAAAAATCAATAATTTTGTAAGAATTGGATTATAATGGATTTTTAATGAGTGACGATATTTTCACCCCTCAAAAATTTTTTCAACACCTCTTTTGCCATAAAAAAAAATTAGAATTTTTTTAATTTGTTTTTAAACTCCAATTGCTACTATGAATATACCATTTTTTGAAATATTATTATACCATATGTACACCCCAATTTATAATAAGAGGGGTGTATTCAATTTAGGAGTTTACTGGAATCCAAAAGATTTAATAAATATGAGTGTATTTAATCTAGATATATTAGATTTCCATCAAATCTAGATTGAATTCAATGCAGATTTATAAAGATTCCAATGAAATTTTGATCTATTTAATTTAAACTTTTTAAAAATATCCAAATAAATATTAAAAAAATCAATAATTTTGTAAGAATTGGGTTATAATGGATTTTGATGGATTTTTTAAATAGTGACGATATTTTCACCCCTTAAAAATTTTTTCAACACCTCTTTTGCCATAAAAAAAATAATAATTAGAATTTTTTTAATTTGTTTTTAAACTCCAATTGCTACTAAGAATATAATTTTTTTTTTAAATATTATTATACCATATGTACACCCCAATTTATAATAAGAGGGGTGTATTCAATTTAGAAGTTTATTGGAATGCAAAAGATTAAACAAATATGAGTGTATTTAATCTAGTTATATTAGATTTCCATCAAATTTGGATTGAATTCAATGCATATTTATAAAGATTCCAATGAAATTTTAAGGTATTTAATTTAGACTTTTTAAAAATATCTAAATAAATATTAAAAAAATCAATAATTTTGTAAGAACTGGATTATCATGGATTTTGATGGATTTTGTAAAGAGTGACGATATTTTCACCCCTAAAAAATTTTTTCAACACCTCTTTTGCCATAAAAAAAAAATAGAATTTTTTTAATTTGTTTTTAAACTCCAATTGCTACTAAGAATATACCATTTTTTTTAAATATTATTATACCATATGTGCACCCCAATTTATAATAAGAGGGGTGTATTGAATTTAGGAGTTTATTGGAATCCAAAAGATTTAAAAGATATAAGTGTATTTAATCTAGATATATTAGATTTCCATCAAATCTGGATTGAATTCAATTCAGATTTATAAAGATTCCAACGAAATTTTGATGTATTTAATTTAAACTTTTTAAGAATAGCCAAATAAATATTAAAAAAATCAATAATTTTGTAAGAATCGGATTATAATGGATTTTGATGGATTTTTTAAGGAGTGACGATATTTTCAACCCTCAAAAATTTTTTCAACACCTCTTTTGCCATAAAAAAAAATTAAAATTTTTTTAATTTTTTTTTAAACTCCAATTGCTACTATGAATATACCACTTTTTGAAATATTATTATACCATATGTACACCCCAATTTATAGTAAGAGGGGTGTATTCAATTTAGGAGTTTACTGGAATCCAAAAGATTTAAAAAATATGAGTGTATTTAATCTAGATATATTAGATTTCCATCAAATCTAGATTGAATTCAATGCAGATTTAAAAAGATTCCAATGAAATTTTGATCTATTTAATTTAAACTTTTTAAAAATATCCAAATAAATATTAAAAAAATCAATAATTTTGTAAGAATTGGGTTATAATGGATTTTGATGGATTTTTTAAATAGTGACGATATTTCCACCCCTCAAAAATTTTTTCAACACCTCTTTTGCCATAAAAAAAATAATAATTAGAATTTTTTTAATTTGTTTTTAAACTCTAATTGCTACTAAGAATATACAATTTTTTTAAATATTATTATACCATATGTACACCCCAATTTATAATAAGAGGGGTGTATTCAATTTAGAAGTTTATTGGAATGCAAAAGATTAAAAAAATATGAGTGTATTTAATCTAGATATATTAGATTTCCATCAAATCTGGATTGAATTCAATGCAGATTTATAAAGATTCCAATGAAATTTTAATGTATTTAATTTAGACTTTTTAAAAATATCCAAATAAATATTAAAAAAATCAATAATTTTGTAAGAATTTGATTATCATGGATTTTGATGGATTTTTTAAAGAGTGACGATATTTTCACCCCTAAAAAATTTTTTCAACACCTCTTTTGCCATAAAAAAAAATTAGAATTTTTTTAATTTGTTTTTAAACTCCAATTGCTACTAAGAATATACCATTTTTTTAAATATTATTATACCATATGTGCACCCCAATTTTTAATAAGATGGGTGTATTCAATTTAGGAGTTTATTGCAATCCAAAAGATTTAAAAGATATAAGTGTATTTAATCTAGATATATTAGATTTCCATCAAATCTGGATTGAATTCAATTCAGATTTATAAAGATTCCAACGAAATTTTGATGTATTTAATTTAGACTTTTTAAAAATACCCAAATAAATATTAAAAAAATCAATAATTTTGTAAGAATTGGATTATAATGGATTTTGATGAATTTTTTAATGAGTGACGATATTTTCACCCCTCAAAAATTTTTTCAGTACCTCTTTTGCCATAAGGAAAAATTAGAATTTTTTTAATTTGTTTTTAAACTCCAATTGCTACTAAGAATATACCATTTTTTAAAATATTATTATACCATATGTACACCCCAATTTATAATAAGAGTGGTGTATTCAATTTAGGTGTTTATTGGAATCCAAAAGATTAAAAAAATATGAGTGTATTTAATCTAGATATATTAGATTTCCATCAAATTTGGACTGAATTCAATGTAGATTTATAAAGATTCCAATGAAATTTTGATGTATTTAATTTAGACTTTTTAAAAATATCCAAATAAATATTAAAAAAATCAATAATTTTGTAAGAATTGGATTATCATGGATTTTGATGGATTTTTTAAAGAGTGACGATATTTTCACCCGTATAAAATATTTTCAACACCTCTTTTGCCATAAAAAAATTAGAATTTTTTTTTAATTTATTTTTAAACTCCAATTGCTACTAAGAATATACCATTTTTTTTAAATATTATTATACCATATGTGCACCCCAATTTATAATAAGAGGGGTGTATTCAATTTAGAAGTTTATTGGAATCCAAAAGATTCAAAACATATGAGTGTATTTAATCTAGATATATTAGATTTCCATCAAATCTGGATTGAATTCAATGCAGATTTATAAAGATTCCAATGAAATTTTGATGTATTTAATTTAGACTTTTTAAGAATATCCAAATAAATATTAAAAAAATCAATAATTTTGTAAGAATTGGATTATAATGGATTTTGATGGATTTTTTAAAAAGTGACGATATTTTCACCCCTCAAAAATTTTTTCAACACCTCTTTTGCCATAAAAACAAATTAGAATTTTTTTAATTTTTTTTTAAACTTCAATTGCTACTAAGAATATACCATTTTTTTTAAATATTATTATACCATATGTGCACCCCAATTTATAATAAGAGGGGTGTATTCAATTTAGGAGTTTATTGGAATCCAAAAGATTTAAAAAATATGAGTGTATTTAATCTAGATATATTAGATTTCCATCAAATCTGGATTGAATTCAATGCAGATTTGTGAAGATTCCAATGAAATTTTGATGTATTTAATTTAGACTTTTTAAAAATATCCAAATAAATATTAAAAAAATCAATAATTTTGTAAGAATTGGATTATAATGGATTTTGATGTGTTTTTTTTAAAGAGTGACAATATTTTCACCCCTCAAAAATTTTTTCAACACCTCTTTTGCCATAAAAAAAAAAAAATAGAATTTTTTTAATTTGTTTTTAAACTCCAATTGCTACTAAGAGTATACCATTTTTTTAAATATTATTATACCATATGTACACCCCAATTTATAATAAGAAGGGTGTATTCAATTTAGGAGTTTATTGGAATCCAAAAGATTTAAAAAATATGAGTGTGTTTAATCTAGATATATTAGATTTCCATCAAATCTGGATTGAATTCAATGCAGATTTATAAAGATTTCAATGAAATTTTGATGTATTTAATTTAGATTTTTTAAAAATATCCAAATAAATATTAAAAAAATCAATAATTTTGTAAGAATTGGATTATAATGGATATTGATGGATTTTTTAAAGAGTGACATATTTTCACCCCTCAAAATTTTTTCAACACCTCTTTTGCCATAAAAAAAATTAGAATTTTTTTAATTTGTTTTTAAACTCCAATTGCTACTAAGAATATACCATTTTTTTAAAATATTATTATACCATATGTACACCCCAATTTATTACACTATACTTTTATAAGGAATGGCAACACATTCTTTATAAAAGGATTTAAATTTCAACCATCATTGATTGTCATATCAGAAATTACTATTTAAAACTAATATACCCTAAACTTACCAAATATACTATATATGCTGTCAATTGAAAAAAAAAAAAAACCTCCATCTTTGCTTTGCCATAGTTGAAGAAAAATTTAAATATATTCTTTGAAGGTTTGTATGTTAGTTTTTCCTTTGGATCTATTTTATTAATCCCATTATCAAAAACTTGAAATAAAAATAAAAATCCATGGTGATATTCATACATTCAAGAAACACCTATGGTATTGACGCGACCCAATTTGAATCTCTCTAGGCTAGTGTCCGGTAGGTCTCACCTGGCACCCCAACGGACCTTTTTTAAACCCTACTAGATCGTAAATGATCATCAAAGTCTTCCATGTAATAATAATTCAACAAAAATTATTTACATCACCAAATATTGTATTACAAGTTTTTTTTTTTTTTTTGAATGATGTCACAAAAGATGCAAAAGTGATGCACGCAATTAATTGATTTCTAATTGTCACAAAATGCAATTATGATTTCATACAATGCATTCGTTGAGTGTGCCCACCTATTTTGACGACAACAAAGTTATTTTAAATTGATCATCGGCAATTGTACCTGAGGAGATTTTTCACAATATAACAATAGAAAATGTAATCTCAATGCAATTAAGGCACTATAACGATAGTTAAACCAAAACTTATAAACTTAATTGATTACACATGAATCTCGACATAAATCTTATCTTTCGAAGACTTGTCATTTGTAACCCTAAATATTCTGACCATACGGCGACTAACTGAGGTCGCTCAATGTGGCATGTCAAGTGGTGATTTTTAACTGACACCAACCATGATGCTACTGAGACACCTCGACAACTACGTGCTGAATTCTCTACTTCGCAAATCGTAGTGCGAGATAATATATGAATTTGAGCAACGACGTGCAGAATTTTCTGCATCGCAAGCATAACGCTAGGGAATCTCTATATCTTAGCGATTACATACGGAATTTTTTGCATCGTCACGTTGTGCTAGATAACATATAAAGCTGAGGGGTACGCTTGACCTTTGAAAACCTCTTTTGTTAAGTGCCCTAAGCACAAAACAGGTTTTCTTTCAAAACTTCTCAGCTCGTAATTTTAATCTCAATTCTCGTAAAATCTACTTGGTTCGCGAATATATTTTGTAACGAATAAAATGATCTTTTTGCACAATTAAGGAACTTATGTTATAATAATTATTCATAAATTTTAAAATAAGCAATAGATTTTACAATTCAGAAAATAACATTTGTAAGTACATGTTTAGCACTTACCTTGATCCAACGCGTGTTTAAGTGCTTTAATGGGCTTCTCGTACTCCGTTTGCTTGCTCTGCACCTATATAACATATTCTCATTCAAAATATGCTTAAATAAACTACTCAAGCTACAAATAGAGCTTCTGTTTTAAACGCGTTTTAGACACTTTTTAGTGTCCGTTTTCACTCAAACTTTCGCCCGATTGTTTCTATTTCAATTATCCATCAAACTCACATTAATTTTAACTCATTTAAACACTTAAAAGTATTCAAAATCATCCGAAACAACCTTGGGACAGCAGCTACATTTATTGCCCTTCACCAACCGAAATCAATCCAAACTTTACCCAATAGAGAATTTAGAATCACATTTACAATAATAAAATAATCCATATAGTGCCATAAAAACACTTGATTTAATTCAATATTCACCTAAACACAATTTCCCTTCATCTAACCAAATATTACTAGGATAGCTTTCATACTAATTTTTCATCATTCTTTTACATAAATCACTCATTTACAACCTAATCATCACATAATTGATAACATAAAAATATAGCATTTAACAAAACATAATTCTCTCATTATTTAATCTATAGTAACTTGAAACTTAACAATTTCTTTCCTACACTTTTCCTTCCAATTCCAACATTTAAAGTTGATATCTAAGCACATTTTTATGTCTTAACATAACTCAAATAAACAATATATAGATCAGCCCTCATCACAGCCTCTAAAACTTGAATTTTCCTCCATGCTACACAACATCTCTTTATCTTAAATTACCATACTCATTTTTAATCATTCCAAGGCATAGCTACTACCTTAATTTACTTCATTTAGACTCAATTAATCCTCTAAAAAAATTTTCACCAGCCAATTAAAACATCTCCAACTTCAACTCAAATCATAAATCAAACAATTCAAACTTTAAGCAAAATCAAAAGGATAATATCACAAACCTAAGGGTACTAGTCACGGATTGCTTTCTTTCTATAGAATATTCTCCTCAAGGATCTAACTGTTCAAATTGATAAACAACTTTTGAGGAACCTCCAGACCACATTTGAGGCCGATCCAATGGTTAACGAAGGAGATATGGCTCAATAAGCAAGATTGTCCTGGGTGTACCCTGTTATCCGATCAACCCTATTTCAAATTCCATAACTCACCCTAGACATCTCCAATTGAAAATCAAACCGTACAGAATTAAGAACCATGTGTGTTTAATATACTCTACAAAAGTTAGCTCGTTCCAACGGTGGATGAAGGAGATATCCTGATTCTTTGAAAACTATGCAGATAGCTCTCTGCTTCTTCTTCTTCCTTATTCACAGCTGCAAATCTTTCTTCTTCTCGGTTCTACTTCAGCTCTCCCTCACGGTTTTAGTTAGTTCATCGAATATCTCTCCTTCATTCATCCATTCATGCAATTGACTTTATATACTTACACTTACAATTGTCTAAATTGCCCATTAACTCACTTAAAAATCACACAAGTGCCACTAGTTATAAATACTCTCATTTGATTGGTCACACAATTCATCTAATTAATTTCCAAGTAAATGCCTTCAACTTTAGTTCAAAATCAACCCATGACTCTTCCTTTTTGACTTAAAAGTGTCCACAAACTATTGGCTCCCACTTAATCACATGGATTATGCTTCTTTGGGTGGTTATCTTCTTATTAATCTCTTAATAATTCACTAAACTTAAATTTAATTCTTCATTTAACACTAATAAATTTCAAAAATATTTCATGGTCATTGACCATGCAAAACTCTAATTGGATGTCTTAACTTTCAATCCCATGCTTCGAAAAAATTTCAATTGGATTTAATCTCATTAAAATTCACAACATTTCCAACGAAGGTATTTTTATCTATTAACTTTCAGAACCCTTAAAATCTACTTAAACAGACTCATTTTCGATCCGTTTCAGTTTTATGAGATTCTATTACTCATTCTAAATATTTTTAATTTTTTCAGGGTAGAACTTGAAAAGTTACTATTCACACATCACTATTCATCCGAAAAACACTATTTCTCATAGAAAATGAAATTCTAGGACCTATAGTTATATACTTTTTAATGTATCAAGTTGGAGCTAGGAACCAACAAACCATTTTCTGCATTTTTTTTTAACCATCATTTAGTAAGTGTAGGGTTTTTGTTTGTTTTTGATACGATACTCAATGATGGTTTAAATTTAAATCTTTTTCAGAATTATGAACCAAGGATTTTGAAACATATTTGAAATGATTGGCATGAGGGTAGTAGTATGTTAAGGATGATTGGTTGGTTTTCTTTGTGTTCAAGTTGAATTGTGTTTGTATATATTGGTTTTTGTGATCATTAAAGTTTTGTTTTTATTTTGGGAATTCAATTAAAGTTTGTAATTAGCTAGATGTATTATCATTCCTTATAAAAATATGTACACCACCTCTTAATAGAAATTGTTGAGCACCTCCCTTGATCCTAAGAAGTCAAAAGTTCAATTCTTACCATTGTCGAAACTATGGGTAATTTTCTATAAATTTAATCCCCCTCCTCCACTATTTAAAGAAAAAAAATCCTTATAAAAATATAATTTAATAAAATGAGGTGTACTTATAAAAATATAGTATATAAAAGTAAGAAAAAAAAAGGTATTGTACAAACAATTTTTTAGGGGTGAAAATATCGCCATTATTTTTTAAACCCTAATTATAAAAAAAAAAAAAAAAAAAAACCTCTGCTAAAATCTTGCTCGACCCCCGCCTCAACAAGAAAGTTCTTTGCTTTCATGAATGGCACCTGTGGTTTCTCTCTTGAAGGGTCTTATCAACTCCATCACAAGTCCACCTTTAAAGGGTGCATCTTAAATGAGAAGCTTGAGGAGTTGAAGAGTGTCAGTGTCAAGCTCTTCTTCATGTGGATTAACATCATGGAGGTGTCAAGGAGTGGTAACAATCTTGAGTTCTCTATTGGGATTGTTGGTGCTGGTTTCCCTATTGATAACTTCAAAGATTGCCTTTAATTTGGTTGTGGCTTGAATTGCAATGGATTGAAAGTACACAACTTTAGGACCAACCCCTTTTGTTTCTTCTTATTAGAGATAGGCTATAGATTTTATGTTTATAAGTGTTTTGGATGATTGGGATTTTGATTGAAATGAAATTTATTTGTTTTGATGATTTTTATTATTGTTTGTGCAATTGTTTGTCTTGTTTTTGTTGTTCGTTGTTAACGGTATAGGATAAATTTAGGTTCAAAAATAGATTATGTTGCTACAAATTTTGATTAATTGTGATTAAAGGATTTTGCTTTGATGTTTAGTGGAGTTGTCTAATTTTTCTTTGATTAAGATTGACGAGACCCTTCCCGAATCCCTACTCTAGATCCGTGAAATATCCCGTAGCACTCCGACAGAACTCCCACGAACCCTAACTTTTGACTCGAAGAAATCCCGTCGGAGCACCGTGACTTACTTAAAACTAATTTATTAAATTTCTGATAAAAGTCCGACAGCATGTCGACTATATATTCGACTATGCCACCCTGCAGATTTAAAAGCAATTTAATAATACTTCTATAGCACACAAATCTCCACTACCAAGGGCCTCCGACCCTTACTCAAAATCAACTCCAACACACAATAATTATATTTGTAAAATTTAATGGAGAATTAGAATTTTCTTTACAAAAACACTTTCGTAAAATGTGCATCCAACATCTGGTATTTATATTTACAAATATTTATATTATAATTTACATACAACACATGCATGTGACAAAAGATGAGCTATACAATGGAATGTAGTCGTCTGTCAGTCAACCCGCGCGTCAGTCTGAGCCTCGTCAGCTGGACGACTCGCTCCTGCACCTGAGAGAAAATTTTTAAGAAATATATAACAAACAAACGGTGAGTATAACTCAGTGAGATAAATAATAAACAGATTTATAAACTAAAGTATTTTTCTAAAATACTTTTTGTTCCTTTCAATTAAAACTATTTCTGAAATTCATTTTGAATTTTGTTTTAAAACTTTCTCATTTCTCGTTTTGATGGTAACACAGGGAAACTACTCCTATCGTGGCCGCATAAATTTCTAGCTAAGCCACTAGGAATTAGGGAATCTACCCTGTGTAGTTACCGATGTGCGACTTTGGGCACGCGTTATCCCTACACAATCGGTTTAAACTACACTACCCTATACGTGCAGAGGGTCGCTCAACTGACTCTTTTTCTCTCAGTTTGTAATTCTCTCACATCTACCATACACGCATAGGGCATTCTATTGGGTACTCAACTGGGGCTAGGGTAAACCATCGTCGTAAGAAATTATGTTTTTCTCGGTATTCTCAAATAATCTAGTTTTTAAGGCAAAAAGCCTAAAAACTTTAAAATCTCATAATTTCTTTACATCAATATATATTATATTTACTTTAACAATTCATATAATCGGATCCAACTATATTAAAATATATAAATAATAATGAAATAAATGCATATAATATTAAAATAAGCTTTAAACAAACTAAGCTTGAGGAAAAGTAGATTTCTACTTACAAAGCGTTTCCCGATCGCTAACTTTCAATTCGAGGAACTCTCTTCACCCCTTACATGTCTCGATGTCCGTTAGAGAAACTTCCAATTCACCTAACGTTTAAATCACCAACTTATTTACTACTTCATTCCAATATAAACTCTAATAGAATTCTTTAAAACTAATTAAGCCATAACTCAACCCATTTCTAGCCCTTATTTTATACCATTCATTTCCATAAAGTTTTCAGGTTCAAACACATTTAATTATACACTTGGAACCATCAAAACAAAATAAAATATAAATGGGACATCTTGTACGTAATACGTCCGCGTGGTTACCTTTGAATATTAAATGTGTTCCATACAATGCAATTTGTTATCTATGACTTAATCATCCTCAAATATACATTCAAGCACATACTTAGGACCTTAAAATCAACTTAAAATCACACAAATTCCTACTTATATGCAGCTGTCTTTACTTTTGTCGAAAATCACACGAATAACTCAATACGCGATTTTCTTTCGGTTCCAACGCGTAATCACATTCTATCATGCATTTATACACTTAATAATCAATTAATCTCCATTTAACTAAACAAAATACAGCCCACACACACACAATCACATTCTGCCGAACAGAGCATCACAAAGATACCCATTTCTTTCCACTCATTCACGGCACACACACATCACAAAAACTCTACACAATCACCTATTCCATTTCAGCATTTTATAAGATAAAATCAATTAAAACCCAACATAACTCACTTGTCTGAGAGTTTAGCAGCTGGTCATGAACTCCCACAGCAGTCCAAAGCTTTCATTTTTCGAATCTAACTTGAGCTACAACAAAAAACCCAACAATAACATCAAATGGACAGCCCATAACTCAAGAAACATCTCACAAAAGTTCCAGCTGTTTCTCTTACCTACTGTTCATCATCTTCCTCACGTCTACCTCTGCATTTTTCCTCCATCTGCTGGCTTCATCCAGCTCCTTTCAGCTCATCCATTGCTTGCTTCAGCTTACCCGAATCTGCCCTCCTTCACACGGCCTGCCGAGCTCGTCAACGCCCGCGCGCGACTTCAACTTCTTCCCGTTTTCTGGTTCGTCCTCCTCACTTCCAGATCTGATTTTCTGGGCTGAAATTAGAGACCGATCTTGCTTCTTCAAGCCTCCATCTGACCGTGAAGAAATCCCTTTGATGATCGGTTTGGTGGTTGCACTTGGTGACCGAGAGAGACGATCGCCGCGAGAGAGAGATCTTCGGTCTGCTGTTTGGTGTTTTCGGGTCTGATGGAGTCTGGTTACTGTGCCAGATCTGAGCTGGAAGAAGACACTATTATTTACTTAACTTATTGCCTAAACACCCCTCAATTTTCCTCAATTATAACAGCTTAACTTTCAACCAAAGTTTTACATATCAACCCCCTTTTAAACTAACATTTTAATTAACTTCACTTATCCATTTTCAATCATGTCCAAACTCATTTTTAATCTATAATTAACACTTCCTAATAACCTCTTTTAATCCTCATACACCTATATTTGTCATAAAACATTAATTCCGTAAAAATAAATACGTTAAATCCGTCAATTTTCATAACGATTGTAATATCGATAATATTAATCATTATTTCTCTCAATAATATTTCTAAAATATTCCACACTTATCAATTCATCAAATTAACCTCATAAACATTTAATTAGACCTATAATTCTTCACTTGCATCACATATAAGAAATATCTCACAACGGTGGAATATTTAAAATATACGATTGCATTTAACATATTTATCTATATATATATATATTTTTTCCTAAGCATGAAGGACTCGGTCTTAACAAAGATGGGAAGAAACTCATTTTTAGGTTGTTTGTTGTGTATCTATGAAGCTAAAAAATCCAACAAAACTCTAAATAAAATTCTAACGAAATATGATAAAATTCATTTAATAATCCAATATACTCTTAAATAGAATTATAACAAAATCTAATGGAATCTATGGAATCCATCACATTCTATCATTAAAAGAATTCTAACAAGCTCCAATAAAATCTAAATTGAATACACTCTCCTAAATTGAATACACATAATTTTGATGGACTATTCATAGTTTTTAATCAAATATACTCAGATTTTTAAAATCTTTCAAATTCTAATGAAATCTTAAATGGAAGATACCTCTAAGTATATGCAACATAGATTGCTTTCTAATATTAGACATTCTAGATATCTTTCTTTTACTATTTGAATTTTATTGAGATCTTGTTATTCATTATGATGACTTGTCTGGATTATAAAATTGTCTAGATTTTCCAAAATTGTGATAACTTTCCAATATATGTCATAAAAAGCAAATTTAATTGTCTAGATTATAATAATATATATCATAAAAAGTAAATTTGTATTACTATAATTTAATTTCAGTGTCCCATCTAATATTACTTTCTAGGATCGTCATTGTATTTATATATATATATAAGAGAATTACTTCCAACGTACCTGGAACTTTAATATTTACAAGCGCAAACAACTTTTTGATTTATTTGCACTGTCCTACCCTGGACTAATAGTTAACTAACTTCGACTAGTTTTATTTGCACTTAGGATTTGGAGATATTACTTGTATGATGTCCCTTGTTAGATCTTCACAGATTACAAGTGAAGGGACCCAACCCGGATTTAACCTCTTGAATCCGTGGGAAGCCCTCCCGGCACTCCAACGGACTCCGAAAACCTTTACTTTAACCATGAACTTAGGAATCCGTGGAGCGAACCCAATTAAAACATTTATTCTTTTCGTCAACTAACAGAAAAAGTGGTGGGAATTTTTTTTTTTTTTTTTTTATTAAAACCAATAAACCATTTATTCGATTAAAAATTTTGTGGAAAAACGGACAGAGGTTCCTCTGTTTTTCGGACATCCCAATTTTACAAAACCTGCAAATAAAATCATAAACACTTCAAAAATTCATTCAACTTCTCCACTACCATTTCAGGACCTCAGGTCCATCACAATTTAATCACAGAAACATTCAAAAACTTTCAGTAAAATTATTTTCATCCATAAAACAAAACATATTCAAAATATTTTCTGAAATATTTTGGGCTTGAGTTTGGATATTCCCAAACGCCTACGTACCTCAATTATCTACAGAGGATCAAAGCCCTCGTAGTTTAGAGTTTAATTATGCATATACATATATACAATACAAAAATAATGATGCAAGTATCAAAACCATAATATGACATATTTATAGCCCAAAAATTATATACATATTTTCAAGTCGTCGTCGTCTACAAGTATGCCACCTACGACTGCCCTAAAGGATGCTCAGACTGCTCCCTAGTCTCAGTTCCTGAAAATTTTATTAAAACATTTTGAAAGAGTGAGCTAAAAATAGCTCAGTGAGTGTGCAGTTTAATAACAAAATACCTTTCAACATCATTCAGTAAAATCATAACATTTACATAAATAAATAAAGCATTTCATTTCATTTATTAATCATAAAAATCATAATTATGCATTTGAAACAATCTTTAACATTTCCGTCACTGCCAATGGAACCCAGGGAATAATTCACCAACCGACCTAAAAGCGACGGTGGCGGGACGATCTATTTCCAGTCATAAAACCACTACGCTGCGGATAAATCACGCCTTGCGTAGGGTAACAGTCATAAGAATACTTTATAATGTGTAAAGGCAATCCTATAATTTCTATCCCTTCCCTTAGTTAGTAACCTATTTCTTTACCCGTACCTTTACACATTTAAAGTATCTCGGCCGATTATCCAGTCATTTCAGTCATTCCAGTCATGATAGGGTTTAGGGTAACCATCGGCTAAAAATCCTTTTATAAACCACATTTCATTTAAAAACCAAAACCATTTCTTTTATACTTTTCATAAGCATTCGTCCGTCAAAACTTTTCTTAAGGTCAAACCTTAACACTTGATTCTTTTTCCTTAAACTTGATATCAACACTTAAAACATTTATATCATCAAAACGATTATATTCAAAACATAAACATATATAAAATATGCATATATAAACATATACTTAAAAGAAACGTATATGTATAAATATATAGTTAAACATAACATATATATTTAAACAAAGCATATATATATATATATAGTTTTACACTCACAACTTATTTCCGTCCGTTAACTTTCGATTCAAAGAACCTCCTTCACTTCCTACACGTCTCCGTTTCCGTTCAAAGAGTTTCCAATTCACCTAAAATTTAATCACCAAGTTATTTACAATTCTCTTCAATCACAACTCTAATGACAATATAATTTTCCTTAACAATCTCTCAAACTAATTAACTCATATTCTTTCCGTTACATGCCCTTATCTTAATACCATTCAATTCCATGATATTTTCATATCCTAATACATTTAAATACACACTTGGAATCACCAAAATAACATAAAATGTAAATAGGACAGCTTGTACATAATACGTCCGCATGGTTACCTTTGAGTATTAAATACGTTCCATGCAATGAATTTTATTATTTATGACTTAATCACACTCAAATACATATTCAAACACATACTTAGGACCTTAAAATCAACTTAAATTAACCCAAATTCAACTTATAACCAGCTGCCCTTTACTTTTGTCGAAAATCACACGAATAACTCAATACGCGATTTTCTTTCGGTTCCAACGCGTAATCACATTCTATCATGCATTTATACACTTAATAATCAATTAATCCTTATTTAACTAAACAAAATACAGCCCACACACACATTCACACCTGCTGCTCGGCAGAACACACACATTTCTCCTCACTCAATTCACGCCACACACACATCACACAATCTCTACACGAACATCTATTCCATTTCAGCTTTTATGAGATAAAATCAATAAAACCCAAGCTAACTTACTGGTGTTTAAGATCAGCAGCTATTCAGAGACTCATGGCAGTTCCAAATCCTTCCATTTTTCGAATCTAACTTGAACTACAACAAAAAACCCAACAATCACACGAAATGGACAGCACAGCTCAAGAAAAACATCACACAAACTCAAGTTATTTCTCTTACCTACTGTGCATCATCTCCTTCACGCCTACCCCTGCCTTCTTCCTTCATCTGCTGGCTTCACATGGCTGCTTTCAGCTCATCTTTTGCTTGCTTCAGCTGACCCGAAATCGCCTTCCTTCAGTCGCGGTCAACAGCTTCGTCAACAGCCCACGCGCGACTTCAACTTCTTCCCGTTTTCTGGTTCGTCCTCCTCACTTCCAGATCTGATTTCTGGGCAGAAATCAGATGCTAACCTTGCTTCTTCAAGCCTCCTTTTGACCGTGAAGAACCCTTAGTTGGTCGGTTTGGTGGCTGAACTTGGTGGCCGAGAGGGACGATCGCGCGAGAGAGATGGTCTTCGGTTTTCTGCTGGGCTGTTTTCGGGCTGCTGGAGTCTGATTTTTTTTTTCTCTCGATCAGATCTGGAAGAATACAGAAATAACACTTCACATATTGCCCAAAAGCCCCTCTATTTCCTTAAATTATGACAGCTCAAACTTCAATCTAAATTTTGCACTTAAACCCCTCTTTTATTGCTATTTTTATGAACTTCACTTATCCATTTTCCATACTCATTTTTAATCTATAATTTACACTTTCTAATAACCTCTTTTAATCCTCATCACTTACATTTTTCATAAAAATTTTATTCCATAAAAATAAATACATTAAATCCGTCAATTTCCATAACGATTTTAATATCGATAAAATTAACCGTTATTTCTCTCAATAATATTTCTAAAATATTCCACACTTATCAATTCATCAAATTAACCTCATAAACATTCAATTAAACTTATAATTGGTCACTTTCATCACATAAGAAAAATTTCTCACAACGGTGGAATATTTTAAAAATACATTCACATTTAACGTATTTATCGATATTTATATATTTTCTTAAGCATGTAGGACTTGGTCCTAACAACAAAAGTCTGCAATACTTGTTCACTCAGAAGGAATTAAAAATGAGGCAGAATAGGTGGTTAGAATTGATAAAAGACTACGACTATACTATAAAATACTACCCCGAAAAGGCCAATGTAGTGGTCGATGCCTTAAGCAGGAGACCTACGAGTTCTCTAGCATAGTTGAAGACTGTATACCTTCCATTTTTGGCGGAACTGACATCTTTAGGAGTGAGGTTAGATGTGGCAAACTTAAGGGCATTATTAGCTACTTTTTATGTTCACTACATTTTAGTGCATCAGATAAAGAAACAACAAAAACAAGATCCCCAGTTGGTCAAATTAAACAAAGAAATTTAAGATGGCCAAAGAACAGATTATATAATTAAGAAAGATGGTACAGTGATGATGGGCTGACGTCTATGTGTACCAGATATGGAAGATTTGAAAATGAAAATTATGAAGGAGGCTCACTCTTCAGCATATGTCATGCATCTTGGTAGCACGAAGATGTACCAAACCCTGAAAAAGCATTACTGATGGAAAGGGATGAATAAAGAGATAGCAGATTTTATCTCTCAATGCTTCACCTATCAACAAGTGAAAGCATAGCATCAAAAGCCGATAGGATTATTGCAACTCCTCCTTATCCCAGAATGAAAATGGGAGAAAATATCATGGATTTTGTAGTAGGGCTTCTGTATAGTCAGAGGGGACATGATACAATATAGGTGATAATTGACAAGTTGACGAAGTTCGCCCATTTCTCACCAATTAGAAGTGATTATCCCCTAAGCAAGTTAGCGTAGCTCCACAAAAATGAGATAGTCAGACTCCATAGTACGTCAGTTTCTATTGTTTCTGACCGTGATCTCAGATTTACTTCAAAATTTTGGCCCAGCTTGCAAAAAACTTTAAGTACTTGGTTAAATTTCAACATAATCTTTCATCCCTAAACTAATGGTTAGTGAGAGGACCCACCCCAGACTCCCTAACTCTTTAGTCTGAGAGGAACCTCCCCGGCACTCCAACGGAAACCCCTATAGTTTTCTTAAGGTGACTCAAAGGGATCTCTGTAGAGTAAGCCTAAAACCTCACTTTAACTTCTGTTTAAACCTTTTCTTTTTTCATAATTATTTAAACATCTTTAATGGAAGTGTACAATTGTAAAACTAAAATTTATAAAAATTTCAACAGCACAACAGCTATTTTTCTATTATTCCCAACCTGCAAATTTACAAAATTGTACACTTCTAAGAAAAATCATATCTCAAACTTCAATGGGCCTCAGGCCCTCTCAAATTCTTTCCACAAACAATCTCAAACATGCTAATAATTTATGAAAGCAATTAAATTAAAGCACATTTATAAAAACTTAATCTTATTTGCAAAATAGTTACAATGCAAAACAAATTTCTGTAAATATATACATGATATGCTAATTTCTCAAAAAGAATGAGTGACCCACAGGTGTAGTAGAGATGTAGTTCTCAGTCGATCTACACGTCTGGCTGAGCACCTTCGCTAGTCTGACTCGTCCCGACACCTGAGGAGGATTTTTCAAAAACAGTTTAAATACAATAGTGAGTACAACTCAGTGAGTGGTAATTTTTCCTTGGAATAAATTAACTTCTCAATTAATATATAATCCTCCAAAAATAATTTAAACATCAACTCATAAATGCGCATATTTAGATAAATAACAAAAATTTATGTTAAAAAGGTAATACCAAAATTATTCTTTTTCTTTTAATTTCTTTTCTCAACTCACTTTCAAAAACTTATTATATATATACTTTCTAAATCTTCGTCTTATAGGCAATCTAGGGAAACTCTGTCTTGTCGTGGTGAGAAATCTGTACCACTAGGATCTGGGAAGCTACCTCGTGTAGTCACAGACGCGGGAATCCTGTGGGACTACAGATCCCTCCCGTTATCGGCTGATCTACACTACCATGTACGTGTAGAGGACGACCCACACTCGGACTCAACTTTCGGTTAGTATGACAGGACCCGAACCAGACCTTTTCTAAACTCTTGTCTGGAGGATCCCGTCGGGCACTTCAACGAACTTCCCGAACCTGACTCGTCAGATTAAAGAAATCCGAGAAGCGAACCCTTATAATATTTTACCGGTTTACTCGTTTTAACTTAAAACTTTCTTTACTTTTAAAATAGTTGGGATTGGTGGAAATTTTCCGCATTTATTTAAAATAGATTTTATAAAAATTTTGACAGCATAACGGCTATAATTTGAACATTTCCAAAATTTACCTGTAAAGAAAACAAACACTTTGAACTATATCAGATCACCTCCCAACTTCTTTTGGCCACAAACATACAATCTCTCATATAAGCATTTTCACACACATAAAATTTTCGTGTGCACACATGTCAACCATTATATTGTCATGCAAAATCAATTAGAAAATTCAAGTATAAATACGTGTTATATGCAAGTGTCTCAAAAACTACATATATAAGTATACATAACATTACATCAAGAACCATCATTCATATATCCATAATTCAAGTTTTGTTATCATTTGATTGTATTATTTACAACATCCAAAATGTATCCAGAGTTTATGCAAATCATCTACTTGATGCCCACCTATAGAGAATGATGACCCTGTCACGCGGTCACTTGTAATGACACCCGATAGGATATATAAACTACACACCAAACAACCATATTAGTGCAACATAACAAGGTAGTAAATCACATAACTATATATAACAATTTATAAACTTACTTAATCTTAAAGTTTCGATTTTTAAAACTTTTAGTTCTCAAAACTACATGTATACCCCTAAAGTACTCGAACCATCACGAGGCAAATTTTTCGAATGATGCCAAACGTGAAGGTAATAAAATATCTTGATTACTACGAGCGGAATTTACTTCATCGCAAGAGTAGTGCGAAATCATCTCAGTTCTAAACAACTACAATGCGGAATTTCTTCATCGCGATTGTAGTGCTATATAAGAATTGTAACTCTGACGACTACGAGCGGAATTTCTTCATCGCCCTATAGCGCCTAAAATTATAATTCTAATCGACTACGCGCGGAATTTCTACCTCGCCACGTAGCGCTAAATCTCATGTAAATTAAGGGTATACACATGGTTTTAAAACTCTTCACTCCCCTCTTTTTATTTTTGAAAACTTTTCATTTTAACTTCTCTTTTCTTGATCCAACGTAAAAGTCATTTTACCAAGCTTTCGCTCAAAATTTTGAAAATCATTTTTGAAGTCATTTAACTACAATGATACAATTACGTTTAAAGGAATAATGGAAATAGCGTAAGTGGTAAAACACTTACCTCGCTCCACGCAGTTCAACTGTCTCAACGAGCCTCTCCTGCCTCGCTTGCTTGCCCGTCACCTATATATCAATTTCTTATCATTACTTGCTTAATCACATAGCTTAAGACTTAGAATAACATTTTCAATACACTTTTCTCTATTAACAACTCTTTACATTATAACTTTTCTAACTCGATTTTTAACTCAATTGAGACTCTCTAATTTCGATTTCTTTGTAAAAGTCTTATTTTTAGACCCCTAGAATCATCCCCGTCTGGTTCGTTTGATCTCCGGAGGCTTAAAACAAAAAGTCAACTTTCTAATAATCGATTTGACCAAGAAAAAAGATTTAGAACCGGCACTCATTTGGCATCCGTTCCTTTTTCTAACATCTCCTTATCTCATAACTAAGTCACCCGTAAAGTTTCGTCGAAAAATTCCATCATTTGCTATGTCAAATTTAGGAAAAACGCCTTGTTTTGGGCACTTTTCGATGCACTTTTCATACCGAACGAGTGACGATGGTTTTTCTTTCGTATCTAAGCTCCTTTTACCTATTTATGATCAACTCAACTCATTCTATGCAATAAAAATTGTATTTGCATAGTTATTTCACCTATCGACTCTCTAACGACACTATTTTGCGCATAACTTGCGCAATTTTTATCGGAATCGATCCGTTCCAAAACCTATGGTTTTCTATGACTCCTAGGCATCATTTGAGGTGTAGAACATCCCCATATATGTCAGTTTTGCCCAGGTTATCTCCAGGCCATGACTTGAGCTCGGGATTGCAAAATTTGTCTAAACTAGCTCTTTTGAACTTCTACCACTTCTACATGCTTTTCTGTGCTTTTCCAACCTCAAATATGTCTAAATTTGAGTTCAAAAGCTTCTAATCTCAGAGGTTGTCTACTGATTTTCATAGCCATAACACACCCACACACTCATTCTAGAGTAAAACTTTCAAATTTTTACAAAACTATCTCTCACAAGTTTTTCATCAAACACTTAATCTACAACTACTTTTGTTTTTCCAACAATTTAAATCACAAGTTAGGGTTTCTCCCATAACCCTAACCTACCATTTTACATCATTCAAGTTCCCTTTTTTAACAACTTATAACTATAACATTGATTTACATCAAAATCTCACCAATAACACATCAAGTAAACAAACTAATCCATCATCATATCATACAAACCCAACATCATGCTTTTACACATTTCCACCATATTAAAGTCTATGGAGAAGATGATATCTTACCTTATCTATGCTTAGGGTTTGATGGCTTGGGATCAACTAGAACAATTGTTTGGAAGCTTGAAAATTGGTTGAAAATATCACTTGTTCTTCTCCCCCTCTAATTGCCTTCCATCTCATGCTCTCCCTCTCAACTCTCTCTTCTATTTTTGTGTCTCACGGCTACTTCTTCTTTTTGAATCAAAAAGTGACTAAGTGTTGTATTATATGGCCACCTTTTTGCTAAATGACCACCATATCCTCTATTGACTTGTTGGATTTACAAAATTGCCCTTAGTTATGTTATTTACAAATAAAAATCAATGCTCATTTGTCTCATTTTTCATATAATTGAATTATTAACTTACTAAACTAAAGTTTTACAATCTTGCCATCCATTTATATTATATATATTTTTTATTTACTAAATGACCATTTTGCCCTTTTTATTCGATAACTTAATTTCTAAGGCTAGGAAACATAAAATCGAATATAGCGGTTTACATAGTAACCCTCACTCCTGTGTCATACACGTACAGGTATTTCGACCGGGTATTCTGGGGATTAGGGTAAACCTAAGGCTTCTAAAAATTATATTTCCTTTCTAAGGCATAAGCCTAAAATAATCTTTTTCTCTTCCAAGGCATAAGCCTAAAATTAACTTTCATTAATATATACCTTTATTATTTTGTTACATAATATACTAAAAATAATTACAATTATGAATTCTTGCAATATACTCAAACTTGCATGAAATTTAAGTCATTTAATAGGCTATCAATAATTGAAATTTAAAATCAATTTCATAACCATAATATAAACATTAAACTTCATTAACAAAATCATTGATAAACAAATTATTGTACAAATGAACCACTCACAATCCGTCACCCGTCTAGTTTTCCTCCTTCGAATTTCTTTCGAATCCTTTCTCTTCCTCAACCTTATTTTAATAATCACCTTCATTAGGGTTGATATAATAATCTATACACACATTAAACATTAAAATCTACATATAGCTCAATTTAACCACTTACTAATATTTTCTCAAAATCACTTTATCCAATGTATTTTTTTTTATCACTTTCTTGCATGACATATATTCAATTTATGCCATAGTCATTCAAATGAGCTCAATAAGGAATTTACTTAAATGCCCTTCATCATTCCAACCACACAATTATCCTAATTTTAACTCAATTCAATTCCATTTCGATTCCTTTCAATTTCTTTTATTTTCTCATGCATAATTGGCATTCAAAATGCCTTAAACTCACATCAAATTATATCAAACAACATCACATCATCTCATTTCCTCCTTGGCCGAAGCTAGCATCATATCATACTATTTTATTATTTTTTCAATTTCATGCTTCAAATCACCTTAATTCCATGCCAATACTATACTTCAAATATTAATTAAATCAATTATACTTTCTATCTTAAAACTCCATCAAAATTCTAACTAATCACTTACTATTTTTTTTTTCTTCATTCATGATATTCCTTTGTTAAACAACTTCAAATATAACTTTAATACACTTGATTTATCACAAATAACCCATCACTTGAAATTAAACATCATCACAAACCAATAAACACCAAAAACCCTAACAATTTACATACATTTTATATCAAATCTTCATTCAAGTCATTTCTTTTTCAATTAACTCTCAATCAAGCATTAACACACTTAATTTATGGTATCCAAACCATTATTTACAAACAAACATCAATCCAAATCAAATAACTCCAAATTACACTTACTAGTTTCAAGCAACTTCACAAATTTCTTGCTTCCTTGGGTAAATCCTTACTTGACCATCTTTCTTCTACTTAATTAAAGCCTTTGGACCTTGAATTTTATAACGAAATCACACAGCCCCCACTTGCTCAAGCTTGGCCGAATGTGCTCTCAAGTTTCTCTAAATTTTGTTTGAAAATTTTCTTTGGACGGCATCCCACTATATATAGGCCTTATTTTATTTTATTTTTTTTTATGCCAAAAGGTCCCTCAATTGTCCTCTAATTACCAATTAAATATGGGTAAAAAAAAATGAAGTCATATGATTGGTCCTTCATCAAATTTAAATTTAACCTCTACTTAACTTTAATTTATTCTCTAATCTCATAATCATTTCAATCCTTCACTTTGTCATTTGTTGATTGGTTCATTCACCTATCACATGGATTGTGCTTCTTGGAAGCATTCCGTGTGGTACTCACACCAAAATTTGGGTGTTTGTTTAATAAGTATCTCACTTTAATTCTATTAATAACAATTAATACATTGTTCAATA
Organism: Dimocarpus longan; assembly: GCA_022984855.1. Taxonomy (NCBI): domain Eukaryota; kingdom Viridiplantae; phylum Streptophyta; class Magnoliopsida; order Sapindales; family Sapindaceae; genus Dimocarpus; species Dimocarpus longan. The sequence continues at coordinate 8,217,753 of CM041021.1, forward strand.
CGATCCGAATTTAAAAATATTTCTTGGTCATCAAAACTTCAAATTGACCTTGCAATATTCTAATTGGGTCCCTTAGCCTTGGATCCCATGCTTTGGAATCACTCAATTCGGATTTAAAATCGTTTAATTCCATTATCCGGATAATAACGTATATTTATCCAATAACGCACAAATCCTTTAAAAACTATTCAAATGGACTCATTTTCACTCCATTTCAATTCTACTTATCTTTATTACTTATTCCAGACATTTTCGACTATTGGGGTCATTTTTCGAAAAATCACTATTCATCTGGAATCCATCCGTCTGAAAACGCTATTCACTAAAAATTTTCAGTTTTATATAGAAATGAATTCTAAGATCTTTTATAACTAATTTAGGTCCTAACCCCATCCTTAAACCTATTTTCGGATATAAAATTCACTAGCCTAAGCACATATAATAATATAACTGGGAATTAGGATTGAGGTTTATCAGTTAGTTAGATAGAACAATCCAGACATTTCAAGATATGTTCAGAGCATGTGTCCTAGAATTTAAGGGGAGTTAGGATGCGCACCTACTGTAAGACCTAAAATTTTTCATCCTTTTTATGAAAATTAGTTGTTTTATTTTTCAATGAATAGTATTTTCGGATGAAGAGGGTTCGCATGAAGAGTGAATTTCGAAAAATGGACCTTATAAATCCAAGAATAAGAATTAGAGTGAAAAGAAATTGGAATAGATTGATAATAAGTTCAATTGTATAGATTTTAAGTGATCCGAAAGTTATTAGACAATAATACCCTTTTAGGGAATAATGAGTGTTGTGGCTTTTACACCTATTTGAATTTTTTTTTAGAGCCTGAAATGGAGAGATAAATTACCAATTAGAGTATTATGTGATCAATTAGGCGATTTAATGACTATGAGATATTTTCAGAATTTATTTAGGCATGAATGAGAAGTTAATTCATTAAAGGGTAAAATACATTTTTATTTTAAATTTAAGCACATATAGATTCCATGTGAGTATCATATGGAATGAAACCTAGAAAAGCACAATCTATGTGAATAACCAAAATGGACCAATAAGAGAATGCCACATAGAAAGTATATCAATGATTATATTAGTTGTCATGAAATGAAAAGATTAGTAATGTTTAAATAGTTTAATGATTCATGAACCATTGACCAATCAAATGCCACCAATTGTGACTAGGGACATTATGGAAATTTTAAGATTAGTTTAAGGGCATTTTGGGCAATGAAAGAGGATGCTATATAAAGTAAAATAAAATAAAAAAAGAATAAGCAAGAGTAGCAATCAACTAAGGAGAGAAAAACAACAGGAGTCTCAGCCAAAGAAAGAAACCAAAAGACATCATGCTAATTTGAAGGTTTTGAGGTGATTTTTGAGTGGTTTTCAAGTCCTTTAAGGTTGTACACAAGCTTAGGAGCAAGATCCATCCATTTTAAGTTGATTTCAAGTGGTAAGTTACTAGATTTTATGGTATGTTGATGATTTTCTTTAGGTTGGATGAGAACTTGATTTATGGAATTTTTGTCATGTTTAGAGGTAGATCCACTTGTTTTCAAGTGTGGAAGTGAAAGTAAACCAAAAGAAGTCATTAGTCAAGCAAGGGAGCAAGGTAAGTGTTCTAGGGTTTTTGTAATTTTTTTTAAAAGTTTCAATAGAGTTGATATTTGAGCATGAGATAAATAATTGAGTGATTTTAATGTGTTTGGTGGTCATGAAAGTGAAAGAATGATGTTGGATGCATGATGTGCAATTTGGTCAAGACTAAGGTCGGAGTTCAATAACTTAATTTCAATGTTTTGTTGCATTTATATGAAGATTTATATGATTCTAAGATGATTTGTATCAAAAAAATGAAAGAAATGAGTTGAGTACCTATGTGTGTAATTTTCGACCATGGTGTGAATTGTAGGGTCAAGATGTGATTTAATTGTTTTTATGTATTTTCATGGTAATATGTATGTATTCAAACAAGTTTGGGTAAAATAAATGAAAAAGAAAAAGCTTGGATGGAAGTGTTATGTATTCGGCCAAGCATGGAGGTGTATGGTGCACTTTATGTTTTTGCCATGTGAATGTATTTGGGTGATACTAAGATCAAGCTAAGATGATTAATGCAAGAGATGACAAGCCCCTCTCTAGCTATACTAGCTAGGCGATCTGTCCGACACCTTTCTTATCTGAAAATGCTTGAAACTCTTTTAGTTATGAAAATGGATAGGAGTTTTGTTCGTTGAAAATAACTTTATGAAAATAGATTTTTACGAAAATCTGATAGCACTGTGGCTATTTTTCTAAGATTTCTACCCTATAAAAATTTCACAGAATTTCATTCAATATGTTTTCTTAAACTAATGGGTGTCAGGCTCTTTTTCAAATACACAACCATTCATCACATGCTTAAAAATTCAATGATATGAAAATCAACTTAATTAAAATCTTGAAACATCATGCATGACATTCACCATAAAATCCATTATCCAAAATAATATTTACAATACTTGATAAGTCTGAAAACGATAGTAAATACAGTACATGATAACTTGATTAAAACTAGTGCAATGGGGTCACATCTTTAGCTCGCTTGTAAGTCCGATGGAGATGCTTCCGTTACGTTGCTCATACCTGCTCCTGGAGAGGATTTTAATAAAACAAAAAAACTAGAGGTGAGAATAACACGTGAGTGGCAATTTAATATAACTATTCTTTTGCTTAAAAAAAATAATATTTCTCCCAAAATAGATTGGAAAACTACTACTTACTTTACTTTTCTGAAAACTGTAAACTTGTATTAAATGCAAAAGATACTTTATTAAACTTTTCTTAAATGCTTTTCTTATTTTTCTTAAACTCACGTCTATCGACATATTTCATCTCATTATTAGCCTGTTTGGCAACCCAGGAAAACTTATCATTCATAACGGTGCAAAGACATGTCACTATGATTAGGGGAACTGATAAGACCAAGTTCTTCATGCTTAGGAAAAAAAAAAATATATATATATATAGATAAATACGTTAAATGCAATCGTATTTTTAAATATTTCACCGTTGTGAGATATTTTTATATATGTGATGCAAGTGAATAATTATAGGTCTAATTAAATGTTTATGAGGTTAATTTGATGAATTGGTAAGTGTGGAATATTTTAGAAATATTATTGAGAGGAATAATGGTTAATATTATCGATATTACAATTATTATAGAAATTGACGGATTTAGCGTATTTATTTTTATGATATAAAATTTTTATGAGTAATATAAGTTTATGAGGATTAAAAAAGGTTATTAGGGAGTGTTAAGTATAAGTTAAAAATGAGTAGGGACATGATTGGAAAAGAATAAGTGAGAGTAATAAAAATGTTAGTAAAAGAGGGGTAAACATGTAAAACTTTGGTTGAAAGTTAAGCTGACATAATTGAAAAAAGTTGAGGGGCGTTTGGGCAATTTGTTAAGAGATTAATTGAATGTTATCTCAACTCAGATCTGGAACAGAAAACTCACTAAAAGTAGACTCGTAAAACAGACCAGACAGCAGAACCGAAGACCTCCTTACTCGGCAATCTCATCTCTCTCAGCAGCCAAGTGAAGAAGCAAGAAGACCGATCATCTAAGGGGTGTTATCTCGGTCAGATGAAGGCTTAAAGAAGTTGAGTAGCAGCTGATTTCAGTGCAAGAAAACCAGATCTGGGGGTGAAGAAGCTGACCAGAACATGAAGACCAGCTAAAGCCGTGACGGGCTGGTGAAGGCGTCCTGCAGATCGTGTGAAAGGGGACAGATTCGGGTCAGTTGAAGCAAGCAATGGCTGAGATGAAAGCAGCCACGTGAAGCCAACAGATGGAGGAAAAATGCAAGGGTAGGCGTGAAGAAGATGATGAACAGTAGGTAAGAGAAACAGCTGGAACTCTTGTGAGATGTTTTCTTGAGTTGTGAGTTATCTATTTCATGTTATTGTTGGTTTTTTTGTTGTAATTCAAGTTAGATTCGAAAAATGGAAGTTTTGGACTGCTGTGGGAGTCCATGACCAGCTGCTAAACTCTCAGACAAGTAAGTTATGTTAAGATTAATTGGTTTTATTTCTTGAAAATCTTAATTGGAGAAGATTGTTCTGAAGAGTTTGAGGTGTGTGTGTGGTTGCCGTGAGTTCAATGAAAAGGAAATGGGTAGGCGTTTGTTTTATGTGCTGCAGCAAGTGCCATATGTGTGAGCTGTGTTTGGTTTTAATAATGGATATTTGATTAATTATTAATGGTATAAATACGTAATGAAATACGAAGACATGTTGGAATCGAAAGAAAATCGCGTATTGTGTTATTGTGTGATTTGCGACTAGGATGAAGGGCGGTGGTTAGAAGTTGAAATTTGGTGATTTTAAGTTGATTTTAAAGTCTTAAGCATGTGCTTAAACGTATATTTGAGGGTGATTAAGTCATAAATGATAAATTGCATTGCATGGAATGCGTGTAACACTCAAAGGTAATCGTATGCTTATATAATGCTCAAGCTGTCCTCCTTTTTATTTTCTTTCAATTTGGTGGTTTTAAATGTGTATTTAAATGCGTTTAGATATGAAAACTTCATGGAAATGAATGGTATAAAATAAGGGCTTGTGATGGAGTGAATTGTGGCTTAATTAGTTTTAAAGAATTCCATTAGAGTCTATATTGGAATGAAGTAGTAAATAAGTTGGTGATTTAAATGATGGGTGAATTGGAAGTTTCTCTAACAAACACCGAGACGTGTAAGAGGTGAAGAGAGTTCCTCGAATTGGAAGTTAGCGATCAGGAAGCACTTCGTGAGTAGAAATCTACTTTTCCTCAAGCTTAGTTTGTTTAAAGCTTATTTTAATGTTATATGCATTTACTTCATTATGTAATTGATTTATAGATTTTAATATAGTTGGATCCTATTGGATCCTATTATATGAATTGTTAAAGTAAATATATATTTATGTAAAGAAATTATGAGACTTTAAAGTTTTTAGGCTTTTTCCCTTAAAAACTAGATTATTTGAGAATACCAAGAAAAAGTATTTCCTTACGATGATGGTTTACCCTAACTCCAGTTGAGTACCCAATAGAATGCTCTATGCATGTATGATAGATGTGAGAGAGTTACTAACTGAGAGAGAAAAAGTCAGTTGAGCGACCCTCTGCACGTATAGGGTAGTGTAGTTTAAACCGATTGTGTAGGGGTAACGCGTGCCCAGAGTCGCACATCGGTAACTACACAGGGTAGATTCCCTAATTCCTAGTGGCTTAGCTAGAGATTTATGCGGCCACGACAGGAGTAGTTTCCCTAGGTTACCACCAAAACGAGAAATGAGAAAGTTTTAGAACGAAATTCAAAATGAATTTCAGAAATAGTTTTAATTGAAAGGAATAAAAAGGTATTTCAGAAAAATACTTTAGTTTGTAAATCTGTTTATTATTTATCTCACTGAGTTATACTCACCGTTTATTTGCTATGTATTTCTTAAAATTTTCTCTCAAGTGCGGGAGCGAGTCGTCCAGCTGACGAGACTCAGACTGACGCACGGGTTGACTGACGAACGACTACATTCTATTGTATAGCTCATCTTTTGTCACATGCATGTGTTGTATGTAAATTATAGTATAAATATTTGTAAATATAAATACCAGATGTTGGATGTACGTTTTACGAAAGTGTTTTTGAAAAGAAAATCCTAGTTTCCTATTAATTTTTGCAAATATAATTATTGTGTGTTGGAGTTTATTTTGAGTAAGGGCCGGAGGCCCTTGGTAGTTGAGATTTGTATGCTATAGAAGTATTTTTAAATTGCTTTTAAATCTGCAGGGTGGCATAGTCGAATATACAGTCGACATGCTGTCGGATTTTTATCAACAATTTAATAAATCAGTTTTAAGTAAGTCACAGTGCTCCGACGGAGTTTATTTTGAGTAAGGGCCGGAGGCCCTTGGTAGTTGAGATTTGTATGCTATAGAAGTATTTTTAAATTGCTTTTAAATCTGCAGGGTGGCATAGTCGAATATACAGTCGACATGCTGTCGGATTTTTATCAACAATTTAATAAATCAGTTTTAAGTAAGTCACAGTGCTCCGACGGGGTTTCTTCGAGTCAAAGTTAAGGTTCGTTGGAGTTCAGTCGGAGTGCTACGGGATACTTCACCGAGCCAGAGTAGGAATTCGGAAAGGGTCCCGTCAGGAACTCTCACCATGTATAGTCGCAGATGTGGAAACAACTTTAGGATCGCAATTCCCTCCAACATCAGGCAGATCTACACTATTCCATACGTGCAGAAGGTGACCGACAGACTCGATCCCCCAAAAGTTAGTAACTCCCCCCAACTTACCGTACACATATGTAATACTTTGGCCGGGTGTAAACTAGGGGCTAGGGTAAACCAAAGGCTTATATATATACAAAATCTCGGTAATATGCTGTAACATTGCAATATAACTTTCGCAAATAATATTTCTATGCATGTATATAATTTAAACTTACTAATTTACTTTACTTGAAGAATGTATACATTCACAATGTGATATACATAAAACTATACATGCATTGTATGAAAGATAATGATATTATAAAACTTTACTTGAATATCGAATTAAATCACTTGCTAAAAATGAAATCGCATTCATATAATAAAATGCATGAAAACTTTATAAAATCCATACTCACAACTTGCTTCCAATTAATTTAACACCACTCTCACTATGGATCTCGTCCACTCGTCAATTCACCTACAATTGGTTTCTATCAAGATTTTCATTAAAACATGGCTTGCACAAATACTAAACTTAAATCACATAGGGATTTCGCTAGCTTTTCGTGTAAAACCCAAAACCTTGTTCTTCAGAGAGCGAATTATGTTTCTGATGGATCGCGTTCGATCGGAAAAATATAATTCTCGAGTTTGAAAATATTCGGAATAATTATTTTAGAATAATAAAAATAAATACGAATGCGCGGAGATGGATTCGAACTTTAAAATTTATTTCGGAGGTGTAATCAAGTTATAAGCGGATTCTCGAACAGACGAAAATGGATTCGAATCCAGAATCGGAATGGGAGAATGCATGAATTAGCATATTGCATGAATGATACATAATTTCGACACGTGTCATCGTGTAATAATGGAAGCAAGACATGTGGCATGAAACTTTCATGCATGAAGACCAAATGTCATCATTTCAAGTAACTTATATAAGTAAAAATTGAAAGAATGAACTTAAAGCAAAAACAAAAAAAAATGTCAAAGCAAGCATTCGGTCCTCTTCCAAGCTCAACCGAGAGAGATAGAGAATGAGAGAGTGAGAAATAAAAGAGCTGCAATCAAAACCCATATTCGGTTCTCCTTTCCCAAGCAAAAATCGAGAGCCAAAATCAAGAGAAACAATTTGAGAGATAGCTTGTGAGGTAGAGAAAAAATTGTTCGTGAAGACAGCAGCCATTTGGAGGTGTTGGCAGCAAGTTGAAGTAGTCTCAAGCTCGTGCACTATAGGAAAATAAGGGGAAGTCACGCTCAAGGAGAGGAACCAGGGGACAGCCTGCATGCATGTTGATTTAGGAGTTGTCTTGAAAGTTTGGACAGCCATAAAGGTAAGATGCTGCCATTGTTGAGTTTTGTATGGATTTGATGCATGATTTGGTGAAAATCAGTAGCCAATGGAAGACTTTTTGACAGGACCTGAACTAGACCTTTTCTAAGCTCTTGTCTAGAGGATCCCGCCGGGCACTCAATGGACTTCCCGAACTTGACTCGTCGGATTAAGGAAATCCGAGAAGAGAACCCTCTGAATACTTGGCCGGTTTACTCGTTTTAACTTAAAACTTCCTTTTACTTTTTTAAAAATAATTGGGATTGGTGAAAATTTTTCGCATTTATTTAAAACAGATTTTAATAAAATTTTGACAGCATAACGACTGTAATTTTAACATTTCCAAAATTTGACCTGCATAAAATACACTTCGAACTATCTTTAATCATCTCCCAATTACTTTTATTCCATAAATATGTAACTTCACAATTATCCATATTCACAAACATACAATTCACATTATGCATTTACATTGCCATTATAATCTCCATATGCACTTCCTATGCATCACAATAATAATTTCATTAAGTGCAAAAGGTGATATGGGTCTCTAGTCAACAACGACAATATATATAAACGTATCAAAATATGAGTTTACAATCTTTTGAATATTTATAAGTTAAACACACGTTCATTTAAATTATAATATATACAATCACATAAAAAAGTATTGGATATTCACAGGGTTCGTTTATTCATTCCCCACCTATAAGTACGGTGTCAACCTTTCCACAACAAAATCACCAATAATTACACCTGATGAAATAAGCAAGCTACACAATAAAGAGAAAAAGGTTAGTTCGTCACATATTAATAATACAAGATAACATTCCATAGCAATGCTTTACTTAATAAATATTGGAGGTTTTAAATTTTCAAAACCATTTCTTATAAAAAGACCATGTGTATATCTAACGTACTCAAACCATCACATGACGCTTTTTCGAATGACGTCAACGTGAAGCTACTACAGTATCTTGACCACCACGTGCAGAATTTACTTCCTCACGTGAGTGGTGTGAAATCATCTCAGTTGTAAACATCTACAATGCAGAATTTCTTCATCGCAATTGTAGTACTCAATTTTATAATTCTAGCAACTATACACAAAATTTCTTCATCGCAACTATAGTGCCCATAAATCAAACTTTGACAACTATGTGCGGAATTTCTTCATCGTCCCATAGTGCCCAAAATTTTAAATCTAACTAGCTACGCACTAAATTTCTACCTCGTCGCGTAGCGTTAAATCTTATGGAAACTAAAGATATACACATGGTTTCAAAACTCTTAACTCACTTCTTTTCGAAAATTTTTCCTTTTAAATTCTACTTTCTAGACCCAATGTAAAGATTATTTACAAAGCTTTAACTCATAATCTAGGAAGTTATTTTACAAAGTTTCAACTACAACATTACAAATATGTTTAAAGGAAGTATGGAGATAGCGTAAGTGATAGACTACTTACCTTGAAATCGCACAAGTCCGAATCAAATGTCTCGACGAGTCTCTCGGACTTCGCTCGCTCGCTTGTCACCTAAATGAAAATTTCTTATTATCACTAGTGACAACTTATAACTCAACTTTAACTTTACAATAACGTTTCTAATACAACTTTCCTATAAACTATCCTTTTTGCGTTATAGCTTCTCAACACGATTTTTACTCAATCTAGGCTTTCTAACTTTGGTTTCTTCACAAAATTTTAAGTTTTGGACCCTTAGGGATACCCCCACATAGTTCGTAAAATTTTTAGAGGTCCGAAACGAAAGATCAAATTATTAGGCCTCTTTGATATACCAAAATAGAACGTAACGCAGCCCCCTGCTTGGGGCTCCGTTTTCCTTTGTTCATTTTCCTACAGTTCACCTATCTCACATTCTGGTCACACGTCAAATTTCGTTGAAAAATTCTATCGTTTGCTATGTCAAATCTACGAAAACTCCCTTTTTCGGGCACTTTGTATGCACTTTTTGTGTACTTTTTAACATCGAATGAGCGACGTTGGTTTTTCTTTCATATCTAAGCTTCTTTTACCTATTTATGATCAACTAAATTCATTCCATGCAATAAAAATTATATTTTCATAGCTATTTCACATATCGACTCTCTAACAGCACTATTTTGCGCATAACTTGCGCAATTTTTATCGGAATCGATCCATTCCAAAACCTATGGTTTTCTATGACTTCTAGGAATCATTTGAGGTGTAGAACACCCCATATATGTCAATTTTGTCCAGGTTAACTCCAGCTCATGGTTTAAGCTCGGGATTTCTCTAACGTCACTATTTTGCGCATAACTTGCGTAATTTTTATTGGATTCGATCTGTTCCAAAATCTATGATTTTCTATGACTCCTAGGTATCATTTGAGATGTAGAACACCCCCATATATGTTAGTTTTGCCCATGTTAACTCCAACCCATGGTTTGAGCTCGGGATTGTACAAATTTGTCTAAACTAGCTCTTTTGAACTTCTACCACTTCTATATGCTTTTCTATGCTTTTTCAACCTCAAATATGTCTAACTTTTGAGTTCAAAACCCTCTAATTTCAGAGCTTCTCTACTGATCTTCATAGCCATGACACACACACAAACACCATTTTGTCATTTAACCTCTCACAACTCACTCACCAATTTTATCGACTACTTGATGTGCATGCAAAACAGATTTTTGTTTCTACTTTAATCAAGTAGATGGCAGCCCATATTTACAACCCTAAGCTACCATTTACACATCTCAACTTATCATTTAACTCTCTACAACAATCACTTAGAGTTCTACCATAATTTTGAGGGTAAAGTACCCAATACAACACAACAAAATTCTGCATAATACTCAACAGCCCAACTACTTTAATTTCAGCAAGTATAAGGAAGAAAAGAGATGAAATCTCACTTGATTCTTGTTTAGAGAAGTGAGAGGGACTTGGAAGAGGTCCTAGAGAGGTGGTTTTGAGGTTTGGATGGGTTGCGAGGGGCTTTCTTCTTCCACTTTTCTTTGCTATCCAGTTTCTGCTCCTTTGCTTCCTGTTATACTGTCCACTTCCTCCTTTTCCACAATCTCTCGGTTTTCTCTTCTTGATTTTGCTGGATGTTGGCTGACCAACATCTCTCCCTCTCATATATATATAACACTTAAATGGTTTAAGTTACTAAAATACCCGTAGTCATCCATTTTATTAATAACTAACACATGAGCTTTTATGTCTTTAAACAATATGTTTCTATATTCATTTATTTACTTGACATTAAATTAGAACTTTATCACTTAATCATTTATCTCTTATTTATGGAATAACCATATTGGCGTTCATGGCATTTATCTCTTTATTAATATTTAACACTTTATATTAATTTTATTGTTATTAGTTACAATTCCTACATCTCCCTTGCACATTTCTAATTTCTAGTACTAGTGAGTGACTTATCAAGAATAGGGGTTTACACTTTTGAGTGTTGTATTTGAGTAATTTCAGCTTGAGAATGTGTGTGTGTGCAACAGTGAGTTAAGCAAAACAAAAATCGAGTGGGCAAAGGAGTTTGAGGGCTGTTTAAGTGGTTCAATTTTGCATGCAAGTGAGGAAAGGTGAGCTGCTGTCAGGCCTTGGGAGGAGCTGCTGCTATAAGCTACTGTTGCTGTCGTGACCTGCTGCTGCTGTCGAGGGTGATGTCCAAGTTGTCCGTGACCTGCAGTAAGAAGGGAGTGAGCTGGTAAGTGAGTGTGAGTGCTGTCAGGTGAGTTTTGAGTGCGATCGAATTAATTTTAGCTTGATTGTGTGTTGTGTGCAGACCGTGAGGACCTCTTGGCACCGTTCTGTCGTCGCTATCACATTGGAGCTATTTCAAATCAAAGAACAACTCACACTAAGGTAAGTGTTGTCCCGTTTTGTTTCATGTTGATGTTTCAATTAGTTTTTATTAGTTACAAGTTAATTTGGATTGAAGGGAACTCGCGGATAAAAGTTTTAAAGTGGGCAATACCCTCGCGCGATCGTTTCGAAGTTTCGAATTGAGTTCCAAAAGGTATATTGAGTTTTTATTGATTTCGTTTGGATGGATAATGATTATGTTGAGTTATGGATGATAGTTGATATTGTTATAATTGGGTTTTAGGATTAGGAACCTCATTAGTACTAGGGTCGCTCGATATTGTTTGGTTGTGTTTTTGAATGATAGAGTCATCGATTGTTTCCATTGTGAAATCGATTATGGACTGTTATAAGATGATTTAGGGGCTATTAAGTTATGCTTTTAATTTCAAGTTCGTCGTCGTGGGAAATGATGCATTTTAGCGTGTTTTAAAGTATTAAATAGTCGTTCGGTTGTAGAGAAATCGTTTTCGAGCGATTTGGATAAGTTTTCCTCGAATGCGAAGGTTGTTTAGTTGCAAGTTTCGTTGTCGAATGTGAATTTGTAATTGATGATTAACAAGCTATCATTTATGTTATTGAGCTCCTTAAGACGATAAATGTTGACGTTAAGATAATGTAATTGACGATAAATTAACAAGCTAAAGTAGAAATTAAAAAAATAAAAATAAAAAAATCATACCCATAAATAAAGATTTAATGAAAATTTTTAATTGTAAGGGTAAAATGATAATTTTACAATTAATAAATATACATAAGATCCTCAAACAAAGCTATGTCCAGTCAAAAATTTTCTAAGGGTAAAACTATAACTTTATGAAAATTATATGCAACTCATTAAGGGTATTTTGATAATTATATATTATTGTAATATTTTACTTTATTTAAGGTTATAATGATCTTTTTATCTGTTTTAATAGTGTCCACGGTTAAATTAGTCTTTTCATGTTTTTCATTAAGTTTGACCGTCAGTTGACTGATGAAAGAGACTAATTTGACACTTTTTCGAAAAGTTAAGATTCATTTCATCCTTTTAAAAAACATAGTTAAAAATTTGACACTTTCCCAAAAGTTAGGGACTAAAATGATTTTTCTCCTTATAATAAAGTTAATCGGATAGTTTTGTTGTATGCGATTATATGAAATCGTTGATTTTTGGAGTCGAATCAATAATCATTTAACTTACTGCCATGATTTTCATTTTTTGTGTTTTAAGGTGTTTGAATATTCATTTTCCATGATTTAAGTAAAGTCATGAGTAGTATTAACGATAAGTTTGATTAGAATCGAAGTAATCGCGCGAAACGCTAAAAGCGATAATCCACGGTAAATCATCGAAATCGCGTGAGTTTTACATTATACGTTTAGTGAAAGGACCCAACCTGGATTACCCCTGTAGAGATCCGAGCGGAGCCCTCCCGGCACCCCGTAGAATCCTTGTAGTCGATATGTAGGTGACTCAAAAGGACTCTGTGAAGTAAAGCCGTAAAATAATTTCATTTCTTTATCATTTAAAATTTAGGGTGGAAAATTTCGGCAGCACAACGACTGTTTTTCCGATTATTTTCAAATTTTTAAAATACCTGTAAAATGATTTATAAACATCTCTAAATGCATACATTCTTTTCTATTTCCAAATAGGACCTCAGGTCCATCTCAAAATTCATGTTCAAACACAAATCAAATATTCAAAACAAAACCATTTCAACTTAAAACATTCACATGCATGACAGCGTAATCATTATTATAAAACTTAAACATTTACATCACATTAAATCCGTTATCCATCAAAACATTTACTTTAATTTCATAGTGACGGTCGTCTAATAGCTCGCCTATTCTTGAGCTGGAGATTTGCTGCCTGGAAGACTCAAACCTACGCCTGGGGAGTTTTAATAAAATACACAAGAAAATAATGAGCTAAAAAGGCTCAGTGAGTGTTATGCATTTCTAAATAAGCTTTCCTCTCTAAAATCATTTAAAAATTTCTAAATTCTGTAATGAGCTATTCAAACATAAATTTTATATTATTACATAATCATTATATATACATATTTGTTTGAAAACAGGATTATATACATCGAAAAGTTTTCATTACGTAACCTAACTCATTTGAAATTCATTTATAACATAATCATAAATTATAAATCGTATCCTCAGTTATAAAACATGCATCCAATGGGACCCAGGGAAATCATGATCATCGCCCGATCCTAGGACACCGGTGGTGGGGACGATCAATCTCAATCATAAGCCACTATGCCGCGGAATGTTACCTCGCTGCACATAGGGCATCGGTCATAATAGTACCTTATATACGCGTAGAGGGCGACATGACAGACTCGATCTCCCTATAGTTAGTGGACATGCCATATGCGCAATAAGGCACTTCGGCTGCATAATAGTCATATTTCAGTCATATAATGGGGATTGGGTAGCCATCAGTTTTGAAATACATTGACATACTAAAATAATTGTTGTATAACATATTTCTTTAGATGCATATATAAAAACATTTATAAGCGTACATCATTCATATAAATTCATTTAAATCTTAAAAACATTTAATCTTTCATGAAAGCATAGTAATCATAGTGCATTTATCATTTCATAAAACAATTTACACTCACCAATTTCTAATTCACGAAAACGACCAGATTTTCTACCTCGTGATACTTCCTCAACTTCACTTTCCTCTGCCTTATCACCTATATAATTTAACATTCTAATATAAGCATGTCGTAAACTACGCTATTCAAATCTAAAGCAACATCATCGATATCACATTCTAAAGGATTCAACAAAAAGGATAAGCGAAGCTAAACGAATAACGTAAAACTCACGCGATTTCGATGACTTACCGCGGATTATCGCTTTTAGCGTTTTGCGTGATTTCTTCAATTCTAATCAAGCTTATCGTTAATCCTACTCGTGACTATACTTAAATCATGAAAAACGAATATTCAAACACTTTAAAACACAAAAATGAAAATCAACGACTTTGAAAATCAACAAATTCATATAATCACGCGCAACGAAACTATCCGATTGACTTTATTATAATCCAAACTATCCTAATGTCAATATTTATCGTCTTAAAGAGCTTAATAACATAAATGGAAGCTTTCTAATCATCAATTACATTTCCACATTCGATAACGAAACTCGCAACTAAAAACATTCGCATTCGAGGAAAAAACTTATCCGAATCGCTCGGAAACTATTTTTCAACATTCGAACGATTATTCGATACTTTAAAACACACTAAAATGAATCATTTTCCACGACGACGAACTTGAAATTAAAAGCATAACTTAACAGCCCTTAAATCATCTTATATTAGCCCATAAACCATTTCACAACGGAAACAATCGATGACAATATCATTCAAAAACACAACCAAACAATATCGAGCGAACCTCCGCACTAACGAGGTTCTAAATCTTAAAACCCAATCATAACATCATCAATTATCATCCATAACTCAACATCATCATTATCCATCCAAATGAAATCAATAAAGTTCAATATACCTTTCGGAACTCAATTCGAAACTTCACAACCACACCAGCTCACGCTCAGCATCCAGTCAACTCATAGTTCAACTTGCATTCCCTCCTTCACACTCTAGCTCCCTCTCACGCCTCTCTCAACTTGCACGAGCTCTCTCTTAACTCTGATGAGCTCTCGGTTTTGAAAGCAAAAAGGGGAACTCACTCTCGGTCTCTCACCCTCTCAATGTCTATCTCTCACTCTCTCACACTTGGTCCTCAGATTTTACTTGAAATGGATGACCGAATAAGTAACAATTTTTGTTCATTCAATATACAAATATATATTATATAATTGCTCTCCACTTAGACACTTGTAATACATGCATTCAATGTTAAGCCACTTGTCTTGTTTCCATTCTTACACGATGACACGTGTCCTTCATCGCGGATTTCACTTTCCACTTACTTTCCATGCTTTCCATTCCACTTTCGAATTTCAACTCGTTTTCATCCGTCTGGAAATCCACTTATTACTTGATTTCGATTCCGGACACTCGGAATTATTTTTACATTTCGAATCCGTCTTCACACTCTCGAATTTATTTTTATGATTCTAAAAAAAATATTCTGAATATTTTTGGACTCGAGAATTATATTTTTCCTATCAAAAATGCGATCCACAAAAAAAAATAATTCACTCTCTGACGAACTAGGATTTTGGGTTTTACATTTAGATTCGATTATCCTTTTTGTTGAATCCATTAGAATGTAATTTCGATGATGTTGCTTTAGATTCGAATAGTGTAGTTACAACATGCTTATATTAGAATGTTAAATTATTTAGGTATCGGTAAGGCGGAGGAAATCGAAGTTGAGGAAATATCGCGAGGTAGAAAATCGAGAAGTTTCCGTGAGTTAGAAATCGATGAGTGTAAATTATTTTATGAAATGATAAATGCACTATGATTACTATGCTTTCATGAAAGATTGAAACATTTTTAATATTTAAATGAATTTATATGAATGATGTATGCTTATAAATATTTTTACATATGCATCTAAGCAATGTTGATCGCGTAAATTATTATTGAAATACGCTTTTATGTTTTAATATTTAATCGAAGAGGTATGTTTTTTCTTATATTTATTTATTTTAGCATGTAGATGAAATTTTTAAGAAAAGTTGAAGAAAATTTTCAAAATCGATGGCTACCTGAATCCCCATTATATGACTGTTATGCGGCCGAAGTGCCTTATTGCGTGTATGGCATGTCCGTGGGGGAAAGTCCACTAACTATGGGGGGGATCGAGTCTGTCATGTCGCCCTCTACGCGTATATAAGGTACTATTATGACTGATGCCCTATGTGCAACGAGGTAACATTCCGTGGCATAGTGGCTTATGATTGAGATTGACCGTCCCCACTATCGGTGTCTTAGGACCGAACGGTGATCATGATTTCCCTGGGTCCCATTGGATACATGTTTTATAACTGAGGATACAATTTATAAATTTATGATTATGTTATGAATGAATTTCAAACGAGATATGTTACAGAATAAATTTTTACAATGCATATAATCTTGTTTTCAAATAAATATGTATATAAATGGTTAAGTAATAACATGAAATTTATATTTTGAATAATTTATTATGGAACTTAGAACTCTTTCAAAAGACTTTAGAGAGGATATTAAAGGAAACTTATTTAGAAATGTATAATACTCACTGAGCCTTTTTAGCTCATTATTTTCTTGTTTATTTTTATGAAAACTCCCCATGCGCAGGTGCGAGTCCTCCAGGCGGTAAATCTCCAGTTCAAGAATAGGCAAGCTTATTAGACGACCGTCACTTTGAAATTAAAGTAACTGTTTTGATGTATAACAGATTTAGTGTAATGTACATGTTTAAGTTTTATAATAACGATTACGATGTCACGCATATGGAATGTTTTAAATTTGAAATGATTTTGGTTTTAAATACTTGAATTGTGTTTGAACATTGATTTTGAGATAGACCTGAGGTCCCATTTGGAAGTGAAAAGAATGTATGCATTTAGAAATGTTTATAAATTATTTTACAAGTGTTTGAAAAGGTTGGAAATGTCAGAGAAACAGCAGTTGTGCTGCGAAATTTTTCCACCCTAATTTTTAAATGATTAAGAAATGAAATTATTTTACGGCTTTCCTTCACAAAGTCCTTTTAGTCATCTGCATAAAGACTGCAAGGATTCTGTGGGGTGCCGGGAGGGCTCCGGGTTGGGTCCTTTCATTTCGACTATTTTGAAACCGACAATAACGTCATTTATTCTCAATCAATATCATCGAAATCACACTCAAATGGATTCAACAAAAAGAATATTCGAGTCTAAACGAATAATGTGAAATTTGCGCGATTTCAACAATTTATCGCGAACTATCATTTTTAACGCTTTGCACGATTATTTCGTTTCCAATCAATCTTATCATCAATACAACTTGTAACTTCACTCAAATCATGGAAAACGAAGATTCAAACACTTTGATAAACATAAATGAAAATCATGGCAGCATATAACATTTTAATTAAATTTTCATTTCGACTCCGAAAATCAACGATTTAATATAATCGCGCGCAACGAAAACTATCTGATTAATTTTAATATATTTCAAACTATCCTAACATCAACATTTAACACTTTAATGAACGTAATTACACAACATGCCAGCTTGTTAACATCATAATCATTTTCACATTTGACAATGAAAAATCGCAAACTAAACATATTCGCATTCGTTGAAAACTTATCCGAATCGCTCGGAACGATTTTTCAATGACCGAACGACTATTCGATACTTTAAAATGCATCATTATGTATCATTTTTCATGAAAACAAACTTGAAATTAAAAACGTAACATAACAGCCCCTAAATCTCATTATAACAGCCCATAAATCAATTTCGCAACAAAAAAATCATTGACAATTTCATTCGAAATCACAACCAAACAATATCGAACGAACCTCTACACTAACGAAGTTCTAAATCCTAAAACCCAATCATAAGGTTATCAAAATTTCATTCTCAACTCATCCTAAACATTATCCATCAAAACGAAATCCATGAAACTTAACATACCTTTCAAAACTCACTTCGAAACTTCAAAAACTACTCGCAAAGGTGTTGTCCTTATACTTCACCTTTCATCCGAACTTCCTTCAATCCAAACAACACAATCAACCTTTAAATTCATTCAAAACATCACAACAAAATCAATGGGACAGAACTTACCTTTACGCAAACTATTTTTCACTTCGAAATAGCCCAAGCATTCGCGACGGTAAGATAACGCTAAGAAGTCACTCACGGCAGCAAGAATCCTTCTTCCTCACTTGCATGCACAAGCTGTCAGCTTCCTAGCAGCATCTGAATTTCACGACAACACTCACACACACTCTCACCAGCTCACAGGTTGCTGCACTTATGCATTTGTTTGGTCCCTCATTGCTTGTATGCACAAACAGATTGCTCTTAGATAGCTCTCTCTCTCCCTCTTCACTCATTGCACTTCACACACCAGTTCATGGTTTGGTTGGATCTATCTTTGCAAGCACGAGCAGCTTGTCCTGTCGGGTTGGTTTCTGGTCTACATCGCTCTCGATCTCACGAGCTCTCTCTCATGATCTCTCAAGCTCTCTCTTTCTTTATCTCTCGCTCTCGATCTCGAATGAATAAAGAAAACATAATGGAAAAGGTTGATGATGCTCTTGGACCGAGTATGGGTTTTGCTTGGATGGAAGAAAAAGATGACAAGCTCTCGATTTCTCTCTCTAAACTCACACTCTCCCCCTCCTCAAGAAGCTCTCTCGATCTTGCTTTGCAAATGGGTGACTGAGTATTTGCAACTTTGGTCTCAATTTTTGCTTTTTCAATTTGATTTATATATGCTTTGCTTTCTCATGACAAGTGTCACTTATGCACTTTGCATGACTAACACTTATCTTGCTCCTTCGTTACATGGGCGAAACGTGTCCCTCATGCATGGATTCCTCTTGCCATTTGCTTTTCCTTGCTTTTCCATGCTTTCCATTCCGCTTTCGAATTCTAATTCATTTTCGTTCGATTGAAAATCCGCTTATGACTCGATTTCACTTCCGAAATTATTTTTAAATTTTAGGATTCAACTCCACATACTCTAAATTATTCATTTTTCTAAAATAAATATTTCGAATAATCCAGACTCGAAAAATATATTTTTCCGATTGAAAATGCGATCTAGCAGAAAATAATTCATTTTTCGACGAATGAGGTTTTGGGTTTTACAAGAGAAATAAAAAATAAATAAATAAAGCACATGTATAAAGCAATCTAATTGGTCATGATGAATGGCATACTAGTTTGAATGCAAATTAGGTAAATTAGTATTGGTTTTCAAACAAATGAGTTGTGATGGATTTTATTGTGATATAGGACTTGTAAGGGAGTTGAAAGCATGGATAGAATATTACAAAATCAATTCGAGTGGTTAGAAAGTGAAAAGTGAGTGGATAGATTTATTAAATTTTAATTACTTTCATAACAAATTTATTGTATGTAGATTCTTATGAAAGCATGCTTGAAATGAATACTAATATTTCATGAAAGATACTAATTATGAACATTTCAAGCATCTGGTAAAGGAAACACTTTTATTACTTCTTTAAAAGCAATATGGTTTTATGCTTCTAGTATATATATTTTAAAGTTTATTAAAGACGATGTTTTATGAATATTTCGAATGTATCAAGTAAAGAGCATATTTTTAGTATTTCTGTAAAAGCTATATGCTTTGCGTTTTAGTATTTAAAGTATAATAAAAAATGTTTTCAAAGGTCATTAGGTTACCCAACTTTACAGAAAAGATTAAAGACCAGGTCATAGTATCCTATCGTGTATGGCAAGTATTAGGGGCACATCACTTACATCAAGGGGATTAAGTCACGTCTGCCATGTTGCCCTCTACACGCAAAGGGTAATATCTTGCTCTACTTATGTGACGAATAACTCTGATATGTGGTGGTAAGAGGTCTTAGAGAGTCACGTTCTACATTGCCATGTTAGTTGACATGTGACATTACGTTGTACAGCACTAGGCTAATTGACACGTGAAATCACATTATGTAGCATTAGGATAGTCGATATGTGATCTAAGCTTTATTGGGTTTCCTTTTGGTGTAGTTTTTTATGGGTCGTCTTCCTTAATTAACTAGGCAGCCCACTCGACAACCCTATGATTGCCTTTCAATCGAGATCTACTCCTACTAAAAAGTTACCGTGAAGTTAAGCATTTTTCTTTTAACAAAAATTTTTTAAAACTCTTTAGGATTTCTTTGAATCATGGAAATGGGTGGAAAATTTTTCTTTTTAAATTCACTTTTACAAAATAGGTTTTATGAAAATATGGCAGCACAATGATTGTTTTTCTGAAAATTTCATCGTATAAGCTATTATAAACACCTGTACACTACTAAAAATAATACTTTCTCAACTTGTAGGCCTCAGACCCTTTTTCCCTTCACAATCAAACACAAATATTGTAACGTCTCAAAATTTATTTCCATATTATTAGTATTCATTAGTTCAAGATTTGAATGCAAAGAGTTTGATTAAATTGGAACATTGTGCATTTAGTGTGATATATATTTTTTAAATTATTTAGGGAATTTAATAATTTTTGAAGACATTTTTCTTAGTAAGGAATTTAATTAGAATTTAAATGAGAAAAATTGAATGATGGAAGAATATGATTGGATTAGAAAGAGATGCAAGTAGAATGCATTGCATAGAATTTAATTTTGGGCCAATAGGAAATTGTCAACATAAAAGTTAAAAAGTTATGGAAACTTGTTGAAATTTGACAAGTGTATGGTTAAATGACTTAGTGGAAAAATGAGTTGTCAAGAATAATCAATGAGAAGTTAGCATGTGTGACCAAGGGACAAGATAGGAATTTATGATATTGTTAGAGGTAAAATTGGAAAGCAAAAAAGAGTAGTATATATGAAGTGGCATGAGAAACTCTTCATTTTTTCTTTTCTCTTTGTCGTCCCCTTCTTCTCATTTTCTCTCAATTCTCTTCCCATTTCAAACCACCAAATTATCAATTAATCTTGTTTCTTGTCTCATATACACATCCAAGACATCAAATCCCTAAAATCCATCAAGATTCAAAGTTGATTGTCACTAGAAAGGTATAAATTTAAGATATGTGATGTGGGCTTTGGTTTGAGATGGAGGAGGAGGTTAGTAAGCTTGTCGATGCATTCATAAACATGCATATCTAGCTATTTTTGCATTTAAGTTAGTAGATTTGCGTTTTAAGGTTAATAAATGCATTCTTGAAAACCTTAGGTGTGGGTCTCTCCCAAGGAAATCAAGAGAATGATAAGACGAAGTTGTAAGCTCTCCTTAGAGGTGAAAGGAAGTTAGAGATTAAGCCCAAAAGGTTGGTGTACACTTACTTTAAAATTTCAATTTTACTACTAAGGATTTAATGTGTGAAAATTTTGAAACTCTATAAATTTTATCCAATTGATTTAGTACTTATGTTTGGATGATGATGATATTTTATTTAGAGATATTGAATGATGAAAAAATTGAAAAATTTTGAAAAGAGGATTGATTGGGCAGAATGGGGTGTATAGAGTAAGCATGAATTTCTTTGATGATTTTTATGTGTTTGACATAAATTAGATATTATTTGGATGTGTTTTGAATGATGTATGGATTAGAAAATGAATTGAAAACAAAATTTGAAAAATAAGGGTCCTAAGCCGAATGCATGCTAGAAGAATATCAATGAGTATTTTTGTCATTTCATGCCCATTTATATGATGATTAAATGATGTTTGAATGAATTAGTGATTTGAAAAGAAAAGTTTGCAAATTTCACCCCTTGGCCAAATGTATACTGTATAATAATAGGAATGGTTTTGTTAAATTTTGATGCTAAAACTAGGGGTAAAAATGCTCATTTGAAATGACTAAAAGTGATGCTTCCAAAAATTTCAAAAAGCGGATACCAAAATGTGATTAAACATTTACGGGATAAAATTTGTGTTTGCATTGAAAATTATATAATTTTGAAAAATGTTAAGGGCCCGAGTAAACTTAGACATCGATAGGTGAGGATTGGTACTTGAGATACCAATAGGGGGATTATTAGTAGTACTGCACAGTTATGAATGCATATCAATCTTGATATACGGACCTTGAGAGATACAGAGTGTCCGGCCTCGAAATTGAAAACCTATATGAAATGTGATCCGAAGGGTAGGTATCGAGTGTTCGATGCTGAGAATACCCATTTTCGATCTAAGGTATCGTGTTAGAGTTTACAAAGGACTCTGTGAATCATTAGGGATAATTACGTGATTATGTATGAAAAATGGCTTCGGAAAGTGAAATGCATAATTTTTAGCTTATTTGATCCATTATGACTTTAATTGTGAAAGGGTGATGATTGTAAATTCTTTTATGTTATATTGTTACAATTTCGAAAACCATGATGTTTTTCAATTTTTGTGTGTACACCTACTAAGTAGAAATACTTAGCGTATTGGATTTACCACACGTAGGTTGTTGATTGGGCATTGTAGATAAAGACTGAAGAAAATATATCTACAACTCTTTCTGTGAGTCACATCCATCCATATTTTTGGGTAATATTCCTCCTTAGTATTACATATGTACATGTCAAAATGCATGAGCATGAAATCATGTATTTTCAGAAAGTGTAAACTTTTCTGAAGGACAAATTATATAAATGTTGTAAGGATTGTAATATAATGTAGTTTTGGAAATTCAATAGATTTTTATGTTTTGATTTTGTATTAAATTTCATGGATGTGGATTTTCTGAAAAGAATTTATTATTATATATGTTTATGTGGAGAAGTGATTTTGAAATGGATGGAAGGTCCGAACGGAAGTTGAGAAAGAATTATTTTAGAAGTATTGTTTTTCCCTACAAATTTTACATCTTTGGGTTTTCAGAAAAACAGATGAAATTTTACTGGATTTTATAAAACTAAATAAATAAATTTAGTAAGTAACGTAGCATCCCTTGTCTTGAGTTTCATTCCAATGGAAGTCGAGAAAAAGGTGTTACAAACATGGTTCTAATTCAAAAAACGATCCAAAATAATCAAATTTCATATGAAGAATTATGTATACGTAACTTTAAAATATAAAACAAGTCTTAAATGTATGAAAAGCTTCGAAAATTATATTTACAAAATGTGCAAAAAATCTTAAAAGATATGCATATACATGATATTTCCAAAATAGAGGCTAGTGCAGTAGCATTGCGTTTTTAGTCAACTTGTGTGTTCGACGGAGCTCTTTCCACTTGATGACTCGTATCTACACCTGGTTTTATCAAAACAAGCAAAAGAGTGGTTAGTCATATAACTCAGTGAGTGGGCAACTTTTATAAAACCATATTACTTACTTTTAAATTATAATTCCTTACAAAAATATATAGTTTGGAAAACTACTAATTTATTTCTTTCTATTAAAAACTATAAACTCTTATGAGGCGAATAAGTACTTTCATAAAATTTAACTTTTCTTTTTTTCTAAATCTCATGTCTAACGATATACTTTTCTTTCTTTAGCTTGTCTTATGAGGTAATCCGGGGAAACTTGTTCATGGTAAGACGGAATATGGCCCACCCCCTTTCTTGGGCCTTGGCTCTCAAAAGATCCTAGGATAGCACCACAACTACGGAATGTGGTTCAACCCCTTTGTTGGACCTCGATCGTCAGAGATTCTAGGGTGGCATCACAACAACGGAATGTGGCTCACCCCCTTACTTGGACCATGGTCCCCAAGGGATTCTAAGGTGGCATCATAACAACGAAATGTGGCTCACCCTCTTTCTTGGACATCGATCCTTAAGGAATTATAGGGTGGTATCACAACAACGAAATGTGGCGCACCCTCTTTCTTAGACCTCGATCCTCAAGGGATTCGAGGATGTCATCATAACAACGGAATATGGCTTACCCCATTTCCTGGACCTCGATCCTCAATGGATTCTAGGGTCTCATCACAACAATGGAATGTGGCTCACCCTATTTCTTAGACCTCAATTCTTAATGGATTCTAGGATGGCATCACAACAATGGAGTATGACTCACCCCCTTTCTTGGACCTTGGTCCTCAAAATATTCTGGGGTGACATCATAACAACTTAGTCGAACCGTCCGCTTTGGGCCCTTTTCTTAGGCCTTAGCCCTCAAAGGATTCTAGGCCTTAACTAATATTAAGGTAAACCAAATGCATTTAAAATTCTTTCAATATGTTTGAAACTTATGTTTAAAATTTTTATATTTTTACTTAGCATAAAAGCATATTAATATAGCTCGTAAATATTTTGTTCTTTAATATATAGTTTATAAACAAAATACTTACTTTCTTAGGCAAAACTCTATTACTTTTAAAATCACCTTAGTGAGTCCCTTCTATGCATGTATTTATCATAAACTTACTAAATTACTTTATTTTTAAAATAATTACATTTATAACATCACTTTAAGAAGTTATACATGCATTATAAAGGAGAATAACAACATTCTAAAGTTACCCGATAAAATATAATAAATCGCATACTATTATAATATCGCATTTATGATTATTCAATCGGTAAATTCATAAAACTTTATAAAAATCCATACTCACAACTTGCTTTCCAATTATATAAAAACCACTCATTTTATGCTTTCCTTCCGCTTGCCGCTTCACCTACATTTTAATACGAGTGAATTTCGTGATTAGAACTTACGCATGTATTAACATATAAACTTCAATTGCGTAAGGATATCATAATATCCATTTTCAAGCCATAATAACTTTAATTAATCGTACACAATATCCATTCAAATTTATTAACATTCACGCATGAAAATCATTTTAATTTAATTCTAAATTTCATACGAACGCATCAAATGAAGATTTAGGGTTATCCTAGTCACTTTGGCCAAATTTAAACTAACATTTATTCCATCCATCTTACTCAATTATTCTCATCGCAAATACACTTAAACATTGAAAGGACTCAACCCAGATTATCCCTGTAGAGATCCGAGCGGAGCCCTTCTGGCACCCCACAGAATCCTTACAGTCTTTATGCAGGTGACTCAAAAGGACTCTGTGAAGCAAAGCCGTAAAATAATTTCATTTCTTAATCATTTAAAAATTAGGGTGAAAAAATTTCAGCAGCACAACGACTGTTTCTCCGATATTTTCAACTTTATCAAATACCTGTAAAATAATTTATAAACATTTCTAAATGTATACATTCTTTTTCACTTCCAAATGGGACATCAAGTCCATCTCAAAATCCATGTTCAATCACAAATCAAGTATTTAAGACAAAACCATTTCAAACTTAAAACATTTCGCATGCGTGACATCGTAATCGTTATTATAAAATTTAAACATTTACATTATACTAAATCCGTTATACATCAAAACATTTATTTTAATTTCACAGTGACAGTCGTCTAATAAGCTCACCTAATTTTGAACTGGAGATTTATCACCTTGAGGACTTGTGCTTACACCTGGAGAGGTTTTTCATAAAAATAAACAAGAAAATAGTGAGCTAAAACGGCTCAGTGAGTGTTACGCATTTCTAAATAAGCTTTCCTTTCAAAAATATCCTCTCTAAAATTCTTTGAAAAATTCTAAGTTTCGTAATAAGTTATTCAAAACATGAATTTCATGTTATTACATAATCATTTATATACATATTTGCCTGAAAACAAAATTATATGCATCGTAAAAATTCATTTCGTAACATACCTCATTTGAAATTCATTCATAACATAATCGTAAATTCATAAATCATATCCTCAGTCATAAAACATGTATCCAATGGGATCCAGGGAAATCATGATCACCGCCCGATCCTAGGACATCGGTGGTGGGGACGGTCAATCTCAGTCATAAGCCACTATGTCGCGGAATGTTATCTCACTGCACATAGAGCATTAGTCATAATAGTACCTTATATATGCGTAATGGGTGACATGACAGACTCGATCCCCCAATAGTTAGTGGACTTTCCCCCATGGATGCCATACGAGCAATAAGGCACTTCGACCGCATAACAGTCATATCTTAGTTATATTTCAGTCATATAATGGGGATTAGGGTAGCCATCGGTTTTGAAAATCATCTTTAAATTTTCTTAATAATTACGTCTACATGCTTAAATAATAATTGTAAAACATATTTCTTCGATTAGATATTAAAACATAAAAGCGCATTTCAATAATAAATTCACGCGATCAGTATTTCTTTAGATGCAAATATAAAAACATTTATAATCGAACATCATTCATATAAATTCATTTAAATATTAAAAATACTTCAATCTTTCATAAAAACATACTAATCATAGTGCATTTATCATTTTATAAAACAATTTACACTCACCGATTTCTAACTCACGGAAACTTCCCAATTTTCTACCTCACGATAATTCCTCAACTTCGATTTCCTCTACCTTATCGATACCTATATAATTTAACATTCTAATATAAGTATGTCGTAACTACGCTATTTGTGAAATCATTTCCATCATCAAACATTAATTACACAACATCGAATAATATAAAGATTTTCGAAGTAACTTCTTCATGTTAACAGAACTTAAATTTGACCTTATACCATATATTACTTTCGAATCCTTTCATCGCAATCACATTTAACATAATCCATATGGTGATAATTCTAATAAAAACCATAAACGTTAAATATTTCACGATTACAAAAAGTTTTATCGCGAATTATTCTTTTTAACCATTCGCGTGATTCTTTTCGTTTCAATTCAAACTCAACATCAAACAACTTATTATTTCATTCAATACATGTAAAACTAATATTCGAACACTTCGATACACATAAACAAAAGTCATGGTAGCTTACTAACGTTTATTTGCTTTCCGCTTCGACTTCAAAAATCAACAATTAATTACATTCGCTTGCAAATAAAACTATCTGAGTGACTCTATCATAATTCAATCCATCCTAATGTCAATATTTATCATTTTAACAACCTCAAACACATATCACAGCAGCCTACTAATGTCATATCCATCTTTAAATTCGACAAGGAAAATCGCAATTAAACGAGTTCGTACGAAAACAAACGTTATCTGAATCACTCGGAAACGATTTCTCGATTATCGAACGACTATTTGATCCTTTAAAATACACCATTATGCATTATTTTTCAAGACGACGAACTTGAAAGTAAAAACATAACATAACAGCCCCTAAATCTCAACATAACAGCCCCTACAACATATTTTTTCACAAAAAAAAATCATCCATCAACACAACGAAACATAATTGAACGAACCTCTGCACTAACGAGTTTCTAAATCCTAAAACCCAATCATGCTATCATCAAATTTCATCCATGACTCAATCGAAACATCTCCTAACAAGAATAACCATACTCCAAACATATTCCATCCTAAACATTTCCATCACAACGAAAATCATAAAACTCAACTTTTAACTTTTAAACTAACCTCTAATGGTTGGATTTTGCTTCTAGATCGAAGTACCCTTCATGTATGAGTTAAATCTTTTCGAAAATGGCTTGAAATCACCTAAAATGCTTGTTACGCTCCCCTTGAAAATCACGACCTCTAACTTCTCTCCATTTCAGCTCAAATTCCTTGCACCCTTGATCGAAACACTACCCTTCTTCCTTCTTAAATGAGCTGCTTCAATATGAGCTGGAAACCAACAAAAAAAAAAAAACAGCTTCTTAAATACATAAAACAGCTCTTATCCTCTTTATCTATCACGATAAAAATAGTCCAGCTCTTGCATGCACAAAAAAATTCACTTAAACAACTTCCAACTTACCATGCAATAAGCTACCGTGAATTCTTGCTCCAATTTGACCGAATGGACCTGCTATGGTTTCATTTGTCTTCATGAATGCTCTCGGATTGAAGCTGTTGATCGAACGACTTGCTTGGAGTCACTCTCTCACACCTTTTTCTTCTCGGTTTCCTTTGATGATCGAGCTCTCTTCCTCTTTGATTTGGTGCTCTTGGTTCATAGGTTTTGGGTGAATAATGGATCGAACCTTAAAGCTCTCACCACCCAATCACTCTTCTTCTCGCACACCCTCTCTCACTCTCTCAAGCTCTCTCTCTCTAATACACTCTCACGGTTGACAAAAGCAAAAGAATACTGAATGAACTCTTGCTTCCCTTTTCTTCATTCAAATTTATATAAATATGCCTTACAATCTTGAGACACTTGTCACTCATTCCTATATGCATGTATGACACTTGTTTTGCTTCCTTTCAGCATGCTTGACACGTGTCAATTTCATGCACCATTCATGCCACGCGTTATTTCATGCGTTCTCCCATTTCGATTTTTAAATTCGTATCCGTTTTCGTCCGTCTGGGAATCTACTTGTAAGTTGATTATGCCTCCGAAATTATTTTTAAATTTTGAATTCATCTCTATGTACTCGAAATTATTTTATTTCTCTCAAATATTTCGCACGATCCGAAATTGAAAAAAAAAATATATTCTTCCATCCAATAAATTTTCGAATTGCTCGAAATCTATCCGAAGAGATTTGTTTTCGATTCGTTTCACTTTTATTCAACTCGAAAATAAATTTCGAAACTTTTTATTCACTAAGTCCGCTTTTTGAGAAATTATTATTTCCGCGAGTACTTTCGGTTCGAAAATACGATCCATCAGAAAATAATTCGTTTTTCCGTCGAACGAAGCTTTGGGTTTTACATTGTGGATATTTATATGTATTTATTTTATTATCTCAATATTATGGTCATACACTATTCCATTGTATACCATACTATGATCGGGAGGGTATGTTACAAACATATTCAATATGGTGAAAATTCTAATCAAAGTCATAAAACACCATATTATCATAAATACGTAAAGTTTTGTCGTGATATGCCCATTTAAAATCCGATTAGTTTCCTTTTCATTCCCATAACAATTCTATCATCCAATTAACTTATAAACTCATTTAAATCATTCTAAAATCATGATTTAACACTTCAATACACAAAATATCAAATTCATGGTAGCTTGTATATCAATATTTTTGTTTCCAATTTCGAAATAAATCCATAAGCTCACACAAACCAACCAAAACAATTTTCTACCTCATTTTTATCATCTTGCCGAACACATGACATGTCAATATACCAATTTTTGCTTTACATTTCAACATCAAAACTTGATATTTAAACACTTCTAGATGCATGAAAAATCACTCAAATAAGTTAACCTCAATTTAAACCATTTGAACATAACCTTGGCCGAAAATCACATGCATGCATTGACAAGACCCAAACCAGACCTTATCTAGGCTCTCGTCTGGAGGATCCTACCGGGCACTTCAACGGACTTCCTGAACCCGACTTGTCGAATTGAAGGAAACCCAAGAAGCGAACCTTTAACTTTCTTAGCTAGTTTACTCGTTTAAACTTAAGAACCTAGTTTTCTTAAAAACAGTTGGGAGTGATACAATTTTTCACGATTTCATTTCAAAATAATTTTATAAAATTTCGACAGCATGACGACTGTATTTTTAACAAATCCAAAATTTACCTGCGAGTAAACAAACACTTTAACTATAGTTTTATTTCCTCCCAACTTCTGTATCCACAATCATGCAATATCATAACTTTTTCCATAAAAAATAAGCATGAACTTCATGTTAAAATGTACATGTATATATATCATATGTTAAATACATAAATATTTACAATCATGCAATTCAAAATACGAATACTTCTTCACAATTACATATTTATTTCAGACACAAAATTTTACATCATCACATTACATGAGTCGCCCACCTATATATATACAAAACAAAGTGTCATCTTCTCGTCCGCGGTAGCACTCAATGGAATGTAAATAGGCTACACAATAAAGGAAAAATGTTAGTTCGTCACATATTAATAATACAAAATAACATTCCATAGTAATGCTTTACTTATATAAATATTGGAGGTTTTAAATTTTCAAAACCATTTCTTAGAAAAAGACCATGTGTATACCTAATGCACTCAAACCATCACGTGATGCTTTTTCAACTGATGTCGACGTGAAGCTATTGTAGTATCTCGACCACTACGTGCGGAATTTACTTCGTTGCCCGAGTGGTGTGAAATACAAAATTTCTTCATTGCAATTGTAGTACTCAATTCTATAATTCTAGCAACTACGTGCGAAATTTCTTCATCGCAACCATAATGCCCATAAATCAAACCTTAGCGACTACGTGCGGAATCTTTACCTCGTCACGTAGCACTAAATCTTATGTAAACTATAGGTATACACATGGTTTTAAAACTCTTAACTCATTTATTTTCGAAAAATTTTCATTTTTAAATTTTCCTTTCTAGACTCAATATAAAGGTAATTTTATAAAGCTTTAACTCATAATCTTGGAAATCATTTTACAAAGCTTTAACTACAATAATAATAAATATGTTTAAAGAAAGAATGGAAATAGTGTAAATGATAGAACACTTACCTCGCTCCACACAAGCTCAACTATCTCAACGGGCCTCTTGTGCCTCGCTCGTTTGCCCGTCACCTACATATCGATTTCTTATCATTACTTGTTTAATCACATAACTCAAAACTTAAAATAACATTTCTACTATACTTTTTTCTATTAACAAATCTTTACTCTATAACTTTCCTAACTCTATTTTAATTCAACCAAAACACCCTAATTCTAATTTTTTCATAAAATTTTTACTTTTAGACCCTTAGGATCATCCCCATATGATTTGTTTGGTCTCCGGAGGCTTAAAACAAAAAATCAACTTTTTAATAACCCGTTTGACCAAAAAAAATAGATTTAGAACCGGCACTCGTTTCATGTCTGTTTCTTTTTTTAGCATCTCTTTATCATATAACTAAGTCACCCGTAAAGTTTCATTGAAAAATTCTATCGTTTACTATGTCAAATCTAGAAAAAACACCCTGTTTTGGGCACTTTTCAATGCACTTTTTACACCGAATGAGCAACAATGGTTTTTCTTTCGTATCTAAGCTCCTTTTACCTAATTATGATCAACTAAAGTCATTATGTACAATAAAAATTATATTTACTTAGTTATTTCACTTATCGACTCTCTAACGGTACTATTTTGAACATAACTTGCTCAATTTTTATCGGAATCGATCCGTTCCAAAATCTATAATTTTCTATGACTCCTAGGCATCATTTGAAATGTAAAACATCTCCATATGGGTTAAAACAAGTCAGGTCTTACCAGACCCCTTTTTGAGTTCGGGATTGTTTTGTTTCTATGCACTATTTTACTCTCTACTAGATTGTAGGCTATTCTTGTACCTATATGTATCCATGTCAATTTTATTGATTCCTACTCATTTATGCATGCTTTTAGGACCCCAATTATGTCACAACAAAACACATGCATAGCTACTGCCCTTCACCTTAGTTGAATTGCCCTTCACACTTCTAGTTTTCATTTTTCCAAATCTAACTCTACTATGAGCTTTTCTAATAATATTTGTGCATGATTTTAAACTTAAAGGGATCAAAACACCATAGGGTTACATACCCCTTCATTGACCATGACCTTCCTTGCACAACACAACACTACTCTTTCAATTTCTACTATCAAATACACATAAAGGTGTAGATTTTTTTCATGCATGGCAGCTCACATCATTTAGCTCCTAAAATCACATAAACCCTAACCTTTTACTTTGGTTTCTTGTCTAATCTTTCAAGTTCTTTCTTGACAACACAAGTAGTTTAAGAACCTACTCTAAAACAAGCAAACTAACTTCATAAATTCATCATCCAAGCATATATAAACTTACACACATAAAATTCCCATGTAAATAACATAAAACTCACTTGCTTTTGTGCTTGATTTGGGTTAATAGTAGATGATCTCTCCACCCTATTTCCATCTGGATTTAGCCTTGAAAAGGGATGAAAAACACTTGAGATTGGAGGCTCCAAGCTGCCGTGAACACCCCTTGGTTGACCGACCCTCACTTCTCTTTCTCTCCCTTTTTTGCCATTCACTTTTTGCTTGTTTATATTTTTGTCGTGCAACATCATGGCTTTCAAGACTTCATCCCTTTTTTATATCATGATTGCTAATTTGCTAAGACTAAAATGCCCTTTTCTTGTATCTCATGTAACCTTTTCCATAAAGGGACAAGTTTGACAATTCATGAATTTAAAATACTAATTGCATGACAACTAATATCTAATAATCCATATTTAACTTTTAATTTGTCATTCATTCATTGGTGCAAATCTAATGACATGGATTTTGACTTTTCTTCAAGCTCATTCCATGTAATACTAACACCACTCACACCAAAATCATAAGTTAATTGGGTTTGAATTTCCTAATCACTTTGTATTCGTACCGGGGTTAGCCAAACGACATCTGACTTGCGATACGAAAATATAATCAATCTCAAATAATACTACTAGAGGCCTATGATTCGATCGTAACTCAATTCGAAGATTTCTAATACTGTAAAATAATAAATCTGGGTGAGGGCTTACATGCATTCACCAAATTTTTTATCACATCCACACTTTCATACAAATCAACATTACCTCAATATCATAGTAATACATCTCAAAATAAATTTAAACCATAATAGCCCGTACATGGCCGAATTCCACAAGCTATCCAACATCAAATTTTCATCAATTTTCACATCAAAATCACATGCAATTGAACCTCCATACTAATGAGGTTCTAAATCCTAAACCCAAACATATTATCACCATAATCCATCCATATCAAAACCCAAGTATTTTCACTAAAAGAAAACCATGAAAACTTAAACTTAGCTCTTGGAATAACTCAAAATCACCTTAAAACTCACATGCAAAGCTACTGTCTTTGACTAAACCAACACCACCACCTAACAACAAACTTTCCATTAATCCTTGCATCAAATCCACATGCATGCCATCATCCATCACTTTAAGACTTTAAATAATCAAGGTCAAACATAATCTCACAACAATCTAACCATTCACACAAATAAAAACATGAAAACCAAAACTTACCTCTTGAAACTAACTTAGGATGAGTGACTTTGTACCTAAACTTGCATGCAAACTTGATAAACTTGTAAATCACTTGAAAATGCTCTCAAAATCCTCAAAAATGACTTCTAAACTATCGTGCATAGAGGCTGTCCACCTTGGTTCTTCTTCCTTTTAGTTTTGCTCTCGGTTTGGCTCTCATTTCTCACTTTCTCTTTCGACTTTTGCTCTTTCTCCCTCTCGGTTTGGTTCTTGCTTCTCTCTATGTCACTTTCTCTCTCAACTTAGAAGTGATGACTGAATGGAATTGCCTCTCTTGATCTCTCATGTCTTGGTTTTTGAATGATGTTTTGATCGAATGAATCAATTTGTGTTCTTGCTTCACTTTTTCCTTCTTTTGATTTCATATATATATGCTTCACCAAATCCTCACACTTGTCATCCATTCATCAAGCTAACTTAACACTTGTCTTCATTCTTTCATGCATACACGACACGTGGCACACATGCACTCATTCATTTCACTTGTCACTTTTCATGCAATCTCTCATCCGGTTCCGTATTTGAATTCGTTTTTGATCCATCCGGAAGTCTTATTATAGCTCAATTCCATATCCAGAACCTCTACTTGAATTTGGTTTCATGGTTGAGCGTTCTAAATTATTTTATTTTTCCATAAATACTTACACGGTCCTAAAATCAGAAAAGATATTTTCGTTCGATAAATCTCTGAATTACTTAAAATCTATCCGAATGAATTCATTTTTTATCTGTTTCACTTTCCTTTAATTCTAATACTAATTTTGAAACTTTTGAATGTCAAGGTCTACTTTCCAAAAATTGTTATTAATGTGGACACTTTCCATCCAAAAATGCTATTCACCAAAAAAATAATTTATTTTTTACCAGACGAAGTTATGGGTTTTATAGTTTTAGAGCAATATAATCATATTACTAGATGCAAAGATTAGAAACATATTATTTTTATATGATTGTTGAAAGTTAATGATAAATTTTATTATATTATGTCTTTTATGATTTCAACATCAGATATGTAATATCTTTATGTTTATATGCATAAACATGAACTTCCTCAAGTTACTTATAAAATACATAAGATTTATGGCTTTAGCAAATTATTTAGAAAATTCCTTAAAATATTTTTGGGAGATATTTTTATAAAAGAATGAGTTTTATCAGTAAATGATTATCAACCACTAATTGAGTTTCCTTAGCTCACATTTCTTCACTTTGTTTTTAAAAAACCTCCTAGGTGTAGGGACGAGTGATCAGGGTGTCCGTTCTCCTACTTCAGGTTAAGTGGTCCAAATATGAGCATTGCTTCTGTGAAATTATTTTCATACATATTTTAGGTAAAACAAAAGCATGTGCATGTTTACATTTTTTATTCAAAACAAGTTTGTAAAGTTGGCCACCTGCTAGTGGTGTTTATGTAAAAATAAATGAACTATTGAAATCATGTGTAAATACTTTTGATTGTGTACATGAAAATACTTATTTCTTTTCAAATTTGAAATGGGTTTTTTTCGAATTAGCATGATTGTGGCTAGGACTTTGACTGAGATGGACTGGAGGTCTAAATTGGAAGTGGAAAAATCTGTATGAACTTTTGAAGTGTTTTTAAATTTTTACAGGTGATTTGAAGGAATGAGAAATTTTGAAAAGCAGCTGTTATGCTGTTGAAAATTCTTTTGGGAAAACCTTAAATTTTTTAAAAAGGAAAATTTTAAAATTTACATTTCGTGTGTTCAGCAACAGTCAATTTAAAGGTTCGCTCCACGACTTCCTTTTGGTAATGCTAGCTAAAGTCCAGAAGGGTTCCGTAGAGTACCAAGCGGGATCGCTAAATTCCGTTAGAGGGAATTCGTGTTGGGTCTTGTCACCTACCACTCATGGAGTTCATCTATAATAACAGTTAGCAGGTCAATATTAGCATGGCTCTATACAAGGCACTCTACTGAAGAAAATGCAAGACTCTAATGTGCTGGGATGAGGTAGGTGAGAAGAAACTAATTGGTCCTGAACTCATCCGGATTACCTTAGAGAAGATGAAAGTTATTAGGGACAGGCTCAAGATAGCCAGTGATAACAAAAGAGCTATAGCGATAATCCTCGTAGGGACCTTGAGTTTGAAGTTGGTGATAAAATATTCCTATGGAAAGGTGTGCTCATATTTGAAAAGCATGGTAAGTTGAGTCCGTGCTACATTGGGTCATACAAGATCATAAAGAGAGTAGGAGCAATCGCGTACATGTAAAACCCAAAACCTCGTTCGTCGGAGAGCGAACTATTTTTTCGATGGATCGCATTCAATCGAAAAAATATAATTATCGAGTCCGAAAATAATTGGAATAATTATTTGAGAATAATAAAAATAAATTTGAGTTCGCGAAGATGGATTTGAGATTTATTAAATAATTCCGAGAGTGCGAACCCGAGATTTAATCAAAAGCGGATTCTAGGATGGACGGATGGAAACGGAATCTGGGCTTGGAAATTAAAGCTAGAAGGCATGAGAAATAAAATAAAGATAATGCATGGTGGTGACACATGTCACACATGCAAGCAATGAGCGATACAAGTGTCCAAGAGAAACAAAGCAAATTTATATTAAAGTTGAAAAAAAAAAAAAAGATGAAGAAAAGCAAGCTAATAAGCTCATTCGACCTCCATTCTTCAAGCTCAACCCCGAGAGAGAGTGTGAAACGAGAGAGTTGGAGAATGAAAAAGTGAAAGAAAGACAAAGGAAGACCGGGAGCTGTCATTGAGAGAGAAGACCCATTCGGTCAAGAAAACAAATTGTGAGTGCACAAGAGAAGGAAGAGAGCTGCTGCTCGTGGAAGAGAGGAAGAGCTTCACTCGGTCATCATCCAAAAGCAAGCCGAGACCATCAATCTGAGTGTTGCATGTGAAGTTTGAGGACAGATCCATGCTATCCGTGACCTGCAGCAAGGAGAAAGTGAAGACCTCAAGCTAGTGTGGAGCGTGGAAGTGCAACAAAGGAGAATCGGTTGTGCAAGCTGAACCGTGAGCTGACTCGGTGCAGATCGTGAAGCTGCTGCAGCTGTCTGATGGTGGAGAGCTGCTGCCGAAAGGGATGTCGTTGCTGTGAGCTGATGGGTTGTGTGGTGCAGCTTGAGCATGCAAGCTAGAAGAGTGCTGCTACCATCGTGAATCGCTGTCACTGTTGTTGAACCAGTCGCTGTCGCCGTTGTGCCGTGTGCTATCAACGTGAGCTGTTGTTGTCAAGTCTATCCGAGTGCATCATTTCAGAGTTGAAGCCGTGAGTTGTGTTGATGCTGTCAGGCCATAATCATAGGAGACAGCTGCTGGTTGATCTGGAGAGGTAGAGCAGCAACGAGAGGTCAGACCATGATCCAAATACTGTCGTTGTGAGCTGTCACCGTTGATGTAGTTGCTGCTGAGTTGTTGTCAAGTCAAGCCAAGCTCATCGATTTCAGAACTGAAGCGAGACATCATCAAAGGGAGACAGCTTGCTGCCGCAAGAGATTTGTCGCCGTTTGGAGGCGGTTTCAAAGCGGAGAACGCCTTGCTCTTTGGGTAAGTGCTACCCCATTTCCGTTGTTGAGATGTTTCGAGTAATTAGTAAGCGTGCCTGTGATTTAGAAATAAGATATGATTGAAAAGTGATGATATTATGCTTGGATTTAGGATTGAGAACCTCGTAGTGCAGAGGTTCGCTCGTTATAGTTTTGATTGTGTTTTTATCATTGATCGTATTCGTTGCGTTTTGTTTACGGGCTGTTATAAGATGTATTAAGGGCTGTTGAGTTATGTTTTTAGTTTTGCGTCCATTATCGTGAAAGATGGATAGTATTAGTGTGTTTTAAGGTATCGGATAGTCGTTCGGATATTGAGAAATCGTTTCCGAGCGATTCGGTTGAGTTTTCCGCGAATGCGAGTGATTTTAGTTGTGATTTTCGTTGTCGATTATGAAAGTATTTGTGATGTTATCTCGCTGCCCTGAGAGGTTTTAAGCCCGTTAAAGTGTTAAAGTTGATGTTAGAATAGTTTTAAAGTTAATCAGATAGTTTTTGTTTCGAGCGAAATCGTTAAATTGTCGAAATTTCGGAGTTGAAACTGGAAATGGATATTCGTTAAGCTTGCTGCCATATTTTTCATGTTTGTGCTTTGAAGTGTTTGAATATCCGTTTGCCATGTTTTAAGTAAAGTCGCAGGTAGAAATTGACAATAAGTTTAATTGGAATCAAAGGAATCGCGCGAAACGCTAAAATCGATAAATCGCGATATCTAGTTGAAATCGCGTAAGCTTTATGTTAGTCGCTTGGTTTCGAATCTTCTTGTCATTGAATCTTTTAGAATCAGATTTTGATGATGTTACTTTAGATTCGAATGACATAGTTGTTGGTTTTGTAATCGTAGTGTTTCGTAGTTTATGTTGCGATATCGAATCGGTTTGAAATAGTCTTCGCATGCGATTATGAGTTTTCCGTTTTGTTAACATGTGAGGATGGTCACTTGAGTTATTGTGATTAGAAATCCTCATATGGCTTAAATTTTTGTTGCGCGCGAGTTATGTTTTAACGACATCTCGATCGAAATCAATTGTAGGTGAATCGGAAATCGGACGAGAGCTATATCAGGAGTGGTTGATCAGTTATTGGAAGCAAGTTGTGAGTGTGCATTTTAATAAGCTTTCGCGAATTCTGTTATATGAAATAATTATTTATGTTATTCAAGTAACATTTTAGAATATTATCGCTTTCCCTATAATGCATATATAGTTGTATAGATGTATTTAGTCGTAAAGAGACTTGAGAACATTATTTCAATAATTGAGTTTTCACTTTAAAAAACAAGTTTTTCGGTTTTAAACCGTAAGTAGAAAACAAAACACTTATGAGATAATTTTAAAGGTAATTTATATCTCTTTAGTTTATCTTAACTTCTAGCAAAACCCAGCCGAGGTACCCTTGCGTGTATAATACTAGACGGGGGGAATCGTAATCTCAAGTTCCCGTACGGCTTAACATTCGGGGGGAATCGTAATCCCATGTTCCCGCATATTTCCAGATGTTGAAGGGAATCGTAATCCCAAGTTCTCGCATCTGAGTACACGCAAACAGAAAAGTTCTAGTATTTCATGTTATATAGATATTTAGTTTAAGAGCTTAAGAGAATAAGTTGTTCTAGAGTTACCCTTCTAAGTTGAAATACGTCAATAGATGTTAGTTTAGAATAAAAAGAATCTTTTGCTTATATAAGTCGTATCATTTTCAAAATACTAATGAAAGCAGAATTTATTATTATGTGCACTCACTGAGTTTTTTATCACCATCATTTCTGTTTTATTTAAATTCCTCCCCAGGTGTAGGAGCGAGCATCACGGCGGAGGTATTTCCATCGGACGTATAGGCGAGCTACACACGCGACCACGTTGCACTAGTTTTAAACACGTTATCATGTATTGCATTTATTATCGTTTTTCAGATTTCTCAAGTTTTGTAAATATTGTTTTGGATAAAGTATATTATGTAAATATCATGCATGTTGTTTTAAGGTTTTATTCAGTTACTTTCCGCTTTATTGTATGATTATGAGTTTGAAAAGGGCCTGAGGCCTATTGATTATTGAAATATTTGTGAATACAATTATACAGGTTTTGTGAAGCATTTTACAAGGTGGAATTTTAGAAAAACAGCCGTTGTGCTGCCGGATTTTCGTGAAAATCCTATTTTCATAAAGTTATTTTCAACGAACAAAATTTTCACCCATTTTCAAAACTAAAAGGATTTCAAGTATTTTAGAAAAGAAAAGAGGCTTAGATCTACGGGAACTTTCCAGCAGAAGCAGATCTTGACTGAGGAGCCACCATGGTGTTGCCGGACAGGTTGCCTAGCTAGTAGTTAGAAAGGGGCCTGTCAGTACAAGTTGAAGTTGCCACCACAGTTGGACAAGATTCATGATATATTTTACATATCCATGCTCCAAAAGTATATTCCCGATCCCTCCTATATACTTAAAGAGCAACCTATGAAACTAAGGGAGAACTTAACTTATGATGAAGAACCAATGTAAATTCTAGATCGTAGAAAACAGGTTCTACGTAATAAAATCATTCCCTTAGTTAGTATAGGTGATATGGAAGAATCAATATGTAGAAGAAGCCATAGGAGAGAATGAAAGTCAAATGCATTGTAGATATCCCCACCTGTTTCAATAGATGAGTCTTGTAAATTTCAAGGACGAAATTTTTATAAGAGGGGAGAAGTTGTAATATACCCTACCAATTATAGTATTGTAAATATATTGTACGAGTACACCCTTATTTATCAAATAAAGAGATAATTTAAAGTTTCTTGATGCATAATCGAATTTTGGTAGAACTTTCGGATGTGAAATTGAGTTACAATAAAAT
Organism: Dimocarpus longan; assembly: GCA_022984855.1. Lineage (NCBI taxonomy): Eukaryota > Viridiplantae > Streptophyta > Magnoliopsida > Sapindales > Sapindaceae > Dimocarpus > Dimocarpus longan. The sequence continues at coordinate 8,257,267 of CM041021.1, forward strand.
TTTTGAGTAGACCGGAACCAATTTCGAATACAAAAAGTGATATAGTGATTTATTAAAGTATATGATGCAATTTGTATTAAAGAAATTCCAAGAAATGGCATGAGTAAATAAGTTTGTTAGAGATACGTGTAAGGGCAACTTTGGAAATTAAAGTGTGGAAGAATGTAGAGATTAATGATGGCAAAATTGTAAATTAAACTAATGACATGCTTATAATTATAACACAAACTTGAGAGGTAATTATTAAGGCACTTAAAAGCTATATATATGTGTGATGCACCTAGAAGAATCAATAAAGAAGTAGAGAAGTTGCAATGGGTTCAGTCAAGAAAACAAAACAGAGGACAGTAGCTATATTTACTCACTTTGAGGCCATTTTTTAGTGTTTTAAGGGTGTATATAAGCCTAGAAGTGAAATTTATGAATATGAAGTTGATTTCAAGTGGTAAGTTCCAAGTTTCCTTCACTTGTATGTGTGAAAAGCTGGATTAATATTTTCAAATGAGTTGTATGTGATTTTAATGAGATTTATGTATGGATTCAAGGATTTGAGACTTAAATTGGTGAGAAAACAAGGCTAGAGATTCAAGAATATTTGGTAAACATACTAGTTCAAATGAATTTTTGATTTAAGTTTAAATTGATGTTGATTTAGGAATTAGTTGTTTTTCCATGAGATTTGATGTGATATTGAAGTATAATTTAGTGTGAGATTTGAAGGATTGGTGTTATATTTGATGTGTTACACAGCCAAATAAGGAATTATGTGGTACAAGTTGTGTTTGATTTGTTTAAGTGATTTCATACATGAAGATATGTTAAAATATCAAGTTAAAATATTGAAATGAAAATCAAAAGTATGGTGAACTAGTGTGCTATGCATTCAGCCACGGGAGGTTATTATGATGGATGATTATTTTGATTGTTTTGGATGAATTTGTGGGTTGTTTTAATGATAAAATTGGCATGAATTGAAAAGAATTCCATTGGATCTTAAAAGGTACATATCATTGCCAAAACTAGAATTAATGTTCAAGTGTGATGTTTTTATGAGTTTGAATTAATTCTACACTATAGTACATGTATTGGAGTGTGATTTTGATGAGAAAAATTGAATTAGATTGAAGACATGAAAGGTGATGCATAGTCGGCCAACATAGGGTTAAAATGGTCAATAAGTTTGTTTAATGTATTGAGGTGAAAATTGAATTCCAATTGAGATGTTTTGCATGTATAAATATTAAGAAATTCAAACGGAGAGTATATGCAAATAATTAGAGTCATTATGACTTGAATAAAGGGTATTCTGAAACCTTGTATTGTTAAATGTTTGTTTGTATGTTAATGCATCATTGGTAGTGTATATGCATGGTTAAATTAGTTGTGACGTTGTCTAAATGTAGAATGCAAAATATGTGGGTAACACGGAATCAAGGGAACCCTAAATCGTGCGTTATCATGAGTTAATAATCGGTGAGTGTCTTTTTAAAATGTTTTGATATGAGATATTAAAAATTTATATCATGATATGTTAAAAATAGATTTTGAATTAAATGAGTTCTAAATGAATTGTTTTGCATGGATTGTGAAAGTTTTATACGAGACACGGGTTACATAAATTTAGAAAGTTTATATGAAAAGTATATTTTATGATGAAGAGCAGTTTGTTGGGAGAACCTATGGTATGTCTTATAGGTATTTTAAATATCTCTGGTTGAGGTTGAGTACCCTAAGTGTGCATTGTCAGTGTCAGAGGTGTCTATCACTAACAACTGGAGGGAATATGTTAGTTAGTTTAGTTTTGTATGTCGCCTATACATGTAAAGGGATATTATTAGCTACCTTCCACTTGAAAAAGGAAAAATGCCGCTCTATAGCGAGGAAAAAATTTCACTATGCAAAATCGGATAGATAGCTTAAATGAGGGAAAATTGCGAGAAGGCTTGAGCAAGGAAAATTCCACTCCATGCCTCAAATATCATATGATATGCACTGTCAGTGGTTGGTTTATTTTTACTCAAAAAATTTTGAAAGCTTTATCGCCATTATTGTTTATATTTTACAACAAAAAACTGAAATTATACAACATGTTATTTTTATAATTCAGTTTTATGATGCATGAAATTTTATCTATGATAAATTGTTATCCATGCACTTAAGATATGGTTTTCAGAAAAACTAATTTTTATGTTAAAGCGATTAAATGTTTATAAAATTTTTCAAAACTTTAGGAAGGTTTATTTTATAAAATTAAGTTTGAAATAGAACCTTTTGACACTCACTGAGCTCATATAGCTCACATATTATTTTATATTTTATAAATAAAAGCTTCACAGGGATAGGTGCAAGGATAGGTGCGTCTATAACAAGGACTCCGACTCAAGATTAGACGGATCGAGTTGCATGTGTTGTTGTGATTCTATGAATTTATTCTTGAATGTTTTTGAAAATTTGTGTATTAATGATTGCATAAATCTTTCCTATGGTTTCAAAAAAAGCATAAATGAATAAATGCATGACAAGTAAATATATTTTAATTTATCTTTAAAATTGATAGCATGTTTATGATTGCTTGTGGATTAAGGAAAAACGTGAGGGCCTCAGAAGTTGAGACATTGTTTGTTTTAGAAGTGCATAAATTTTTTGTAAATTTTACATGGTGGCATTTTTAGAAAAACAATTGTAATGTTACCGAAATTTTTATAACCCTGTTTTGCAAATATCTAATAAAAAGGAAAAAATTTTCCACCCATTTCCATTAGGAAAAAAATTTCTAAAAATGTTTTTAGTAAAGAAAAACGGTTTAACTTCACGGGAACCTTTTAGCTAGATTTGGATATCGACTAGAAGTCTACTGTGGGGTTGCCAACGAACTACCGAGTGTACGAAAATAGTGTGTAAGGATCGGGGCCCATCATGTAAAGCCCAAAATTTTCTTTTTTTATAAGGAATAAAATTTTTCGATTAATAGTGTTTTCATATGAATAGTATTTTTGGATGAATAGTATTTTTGAGTAAATAGTGATTTTAGATAAATGGACCTAAAAAATTGTTAAAAGTGATTTTTTGATAAATAGTAATTTCATGTGCATAGTATTTTCGGACAAAAAGTGTCCGTGTGAATAGTAATTTTTTAAAAATGGACCTCGCAAATAAAAGTTCTGGAATTAGTATTAATGGTAAATAAAATTGAAACGGATCAAAGATAAGTCCATTTGAAGAGATAGTAAGTGATCCGAAGTTTATTAGACGAAAATATCCCTTTCAATCTTAGTATCATACATATACTATATTTAGTATTTAAGGAGTAATGAAATAACTTAAAAGTGCTCAAGTGTGAAAATTGAATTTTCATTATGATTACTGGACAACTTGGAAGTAATTAATAAAATTTTTGAAAAGTTCGAAAATGATTTCGAATACGGAAATAGGAAATCGTAAAGTGTGAATGAATGCATAAAACACATGGCTTGAAATGGGAGGATGAAGCAATGCATATGAGACAAGTGGTAAGGTGATAAGTATGCAAGTTGACAAGTGGTAAAGTGATAAGTATGCAATTGAGAGGTCTTATAACTAATTAGAGTATTACATGATCAATTTAATGATTGAATGACCATGAAATATTTTTGGAATTTATTTAAGCATAAATATGAATTAAACACATTAAAGGGCAAAGTAGACATTTCACTAAGAAATTATCACTAAGAAACATAAATTCATGCCATGCAAAATAAACTAATAAAAGAGTGAGACAACTAGGTCCAAAATAGTGATTTATGTCATATGAAATTAGCCAATAAGAGAGTGTCATCTAAAAGTGAAAAATGTATAATTAATTATTAATTGGTGTATATTGATTTATTATTCGGAAGCTACATGAAGTATAAGAGTTATAGATAATGATTTATTAAGTTTTGTATATTATTGAAAGTGATAATGACGGGTCCCTATTCTTCTAAGCTAATGTTCTTGTAGAATAGGGATCCCACCGGCACCCCTTGGTCACCCTCCAGCCGATATCTAGGTCGATTGAAGAATTTTCGTGAAGTTGAGCCGACTTAACTACTAAATAGTCATATAATTGTAATAAAATCCATTTGGAGTTTAAGGAAAATTTTGGCAGTATAACGGCTGTGTTTCTGTAATCCCAAAAATTTATTTCATGTAAGAAAACTTTTAAAACACTTCTAAATTTTCATACACGCCAATTACTGCCAGCGGATTAAAATCCGGTAATCACAATCAACCACATCAGTTTATATAAATGCAACAATTCATAACTAAAACTGAAGTCATTTTCATAAAATAATAATTCATATCTATTAACTGGTTTATACGTATAAATTCACAGACTTTATATAAAACTTTAACTTCTATCAATTTGCCAAAATCTTACATTATTTCTACTATTTATTTATGTACACCACAGCACTTTTATTCTGCTGGAATCGTGGTCCCAGCTTCTGATGCACCCGTACTTGTACTTGAAATGTTTTGGGAATTGTGGGGAATGAGCTACTAGTCCAGTGAGTGTCATAAGATTTCATTTAAATTGCAACAACTATTAAAATGCATTACTAAAATTTTCATTGCATTAACTATGAATTAAAATTCTTTTCATAATAAATACTAAATTATAAATTTCTAAAATCAGTTTCTGCTGTCTAAACTCATAATCAAATTCATAGCATTTTTCTATTTTTCTACTAGCCAATCATGTTCTAATGGTACTTTAGGCATCACGACAAAGTGGAATTCTACATCACTAATACCGTATAGGGTGACAAGGCGAAATTCTACATCGCTCAAGTCACAATCCGGTAAATGTGGTGGAATTCTACATCACTACAATATAGATAGCGCGCTAATTCTATATACTCCACTCATGCAGAGGGCGACTCTATACCGACTGACTACTAAAGTCCCATTTTCCCGCTGTTAGTGACACACCCCGACTATGCCATGCACGATAGAAGTATTCTGACCGGTAATGTCTCTAATGCCCTACGAAGTACGAAAACATAATTCTTTTGCACAAAATAAATAAATTTCAGCATAATGAATTTACTAAATGAAAGGAGATTAAACTAAAATTTAATTGATTTTTAAAACACATTTTTGTTTCGTAAATTCTAGTTTAAAAAGGACACTCACTAATTGGCGATTTCCTCCGATCGGATTTTGTCTATGGACCACTCGATGGTTCACCTACATTAATTACACACTAATCATTCAATAGAGCTCATTAAAATTAATTACTTCACACATTCTACTCACCAATTCACAAATTCTCATATAGGCAACTTCATGCCAATTTTTCTACTTATTTCTCTATAAGTGCTTATACTAATTAACTCATCTCATGCTTGTCTACATTACAAGCTTTCATTCTCATATAAATCCTTATACTAAACATATTCAAAACACACTTTAAAATCTTCCTAAAGTTCATTGAAATACATTAACACAAGTTGTCATTAAACTAGTTTACTTGCCGATTTTTGTGTCATTTGAATACCAATTCAATTTCTTTCAATTTCTACCTTCATATATCATCTAAATAAGCATTAAAATCACTTAAACACACAACAAAAAAATTTTGGACAGCTTATGATCACCATGGCCGAATAGCCCTCTAATTGCTTCATTAACATTCTTTTTCAACTCTAACAACTTCCATGCATAAGCTATCCTTCCCACATGTCTCTAATTTATTCAAAATCATTCTCAAGGCATTAATACATCATATACTAAAATTATCAAGTGACATAGCGCTCAAACTCCTCATGAGTCCTAATTAATCTTTGTGAAATTTCCATGATTTCCTTATTAGTTTTCACGCCTTTCAACATTAACACAACTCAACTAATATAAATTCTTCTAATTCTTGCTAGGGCTGAATTTTATATGGCCTCTAATCATCATATTGCTTCAATTAAATTCTCAAAACACATCACAAATTTAATTCACTTCACTTAGGCATTAAACCAAACACATGGAGGGCACTAAAAAAAATTCTCTATACTAACATAAAAATTTTACTAGTTTCTTACCCCTTTGTGCTTTCAATTGCTAAGCCAACCTCCACACCAATTCAAGCTACAAATCTAATCTTTCACATGCCAAGAACATCACTAATTAATTAGATTACTATGAACCCAACTCAAGCCTCCACAACAACTAAATTTTTCATGAAATCAATACTCAAACTTACCAATTTTTGTAGAGAATAAACTAGGAAGGCTAGAGACTTGATCTTTGAGCTTAAAAGCTTAGGATTCAATCTTGAAAACCCTTAGATCACTTGCTCCTTGGCCGATTTTCTTTCCCCCTTCTTCTTCCTCACTTGGCCGAATGGCCTTCTTGCTCTTGGTTGCTATTTGCTTTACTTCTCCCATTTTCTAGCACTTTCTCTTCTTTATATAGAGACTTGCAAATGTTACTTGTTCCCTTATCTTTCAAATATTATAAAGTGACCACTCTTAATAAAACAATAACATAAACATGTTAACTTTTAATAACTTTTCAACTAAACCCAGCATATCTCTACATATATATATCTAAGGTTGACCTTAATTACTTTGCCCTCCATTTGTTTTATTATTTCAAAATGCCATTGAGTGATGTGTTCCTCTCTAATTGGTCCAAATTCTAAGACTATCTCTCACATTAATTAAAATTCTAGCATTTACATTCTAGCATTCGAATCTAAATCTGTGGGGTCTGGGATTTGCCTATACTGGGTCCCTCGGGCTACCCCAGGTTTGCCCCTCTCACCCACTCACTAGGTACTGTTCCCTCCCCTAGGGACTTTCTTTCGCCTCCCCCACCTCTCGAACCTGGCACCAGGGGCTTAATACCAAATTCTTAGGGAAGTGGGTACCAATTGAAGCTCAATTGGTACCCAGTTGGCAATTTAAACACTCTTATCCTTGAGGGTCAGAGGTTCGAGTGGCAGCTGGGGGAGGCGAGAGAAATCCCCTGACCAGGGACAGTACCTAGTGAGTGGGCGAGAGGGGCAAACCTGGGGCAGCCCAAGGGGACCCCAGTATAGGTAAATCCCAGACCCCACAATAAAAAGGCACCTTTTATTGTGGGGTCTGGGATTTGCCTATACTGGGTCCCTCGGGCTACCCCAGGTTTGCCCCTCTCACCCACTCACTAGGTACTGTTCCCTCCCCTAGGGACTTTCTTTCGCCTCCCCCACCGCTCGAACCTGGCACCAGGGGCTTAATACCAAATTCTTAGAGAAGTGGGTACCAATTGAGCTACTAGCTCAATTGGTACCCACTTCTCTAAGAATTTGGTATTAAGCCCCTGGTGCCAGGTTCGAGCGGTGGGGGAGGCGAAAGAAAGTCCCTAGGGGAGGGAACAGTACCTAGTGAGTGGGTGAGAGGGGCAAACCTGGGGTAGCCCGAGGGACCCAGTATAGGCAAATCCCAGACCCCAAAATCGACATGTTCTAACGCTACTAATTAATTTACCACACATAAGTACGGTACTACTAATATTAGGGAGGGTGGTTTACAATTTCTCCTCTCCTTATAAAAATTTCATCCTCGAAATTAAATAAAGTACCTGTACTAAATAGATGTGGGTATTGATTTCGCATCTGTGCTTTAGGTTCCCACGTGGATTCTTCTATTGCGTGATTCCTCCATAAAACTTTCACCAAAGGAATGACTTTGTTCCTTAGAACCTGTTCTCGACGATCTAGAATCTGAACTGGTTGCTCCTCATAGGTTAAGTCTTCCCTGAGTTCTATTGGCTGATCTTGGAGGACATGAGAAGGATCTGGAGTATACTTGCGAAGCATAGACACGTGGAACACATCATGAATTTTGGCTAACTCTGGAGGTAATTGTAATCGGTAAGCTACGGGCCCGATTCTTTCCACAATTTCATATGGTCCAACATATCAAGGACTCAACTTACCACGCCTACCAAATCTAAGCACTCCTTTCCAAGGGGAAATTTTAAGAAAAACTTTATCCCCTACTAAGAATTCAAGGTCCCTACGGCGGTTATCTGCATAACTCTTCTGTCTATCACTCGCCATTTTCAGTCGGTCACGAATAATTTTAATCTTGTCCGAAGTGACCTGTACTAACTCTGGACCTATGAGCTTCCTTTCACCTACCTCGTCCCAGCATACAAGTGTTCTACATTTCCTGCCATACAAAGTCTCATATGGAGCCATACCTATACTGGACTGATAACTATTATTATAGGAAAACTCCATAAGCGGTAGGTGTGTATCCCAACTTCCTTTAAACTCCATGCACATGCTCTGAGCATATCCTTTAAAGTCTGAATTGTACGCTCAGATTGCCCATCAGTTTGAGGATGAAAGGCTATGCTGAAGTGTAGTTTAGTCCCCAAAGCTTTCTGAAGACTAGGCTAGAACTTGGATGTAAATCTGGGATCTCGATCTGACACTATAGAAATCGGTGTGCCATGCAATCTGACTATCTCATCTATATACAACTGGGCCAATTTATTTAGAGAGAAATCACTCCTGACGGGTAGAAAATGTGCAGACTTGGTCAATCTATCGACTATGACCCAAATTGCATCATGCCCTCTCTGGGTACGTGGAAATCCTATTACAAAATCCATCGTAATCTCCTCCCATTTCCATTCTGGAATCGAGAGCGATTGCAATAATCCTGCAGGTCTCTGATGTTCCGCTTTTACCAGTTGACAGGTTAAGCATTTGGAGACAAAGTCTGCTGTCTCTCTTTTCATTCCTTTCCACCAGTAATGCTCCTTCAGCGTATGATACATCTTAGTACTACCTGGGTGCATCGCATAGGCTGATGAATGAGCTTCTTCTAAAATTTCTCTTCTCAATTCAACTATCTTTGGTACTACTAACCGCTGGCCCATCATAATCACACCATTATTTCTGACACTAAAATCTGTTCTTTTACCTTCCTGAATTTCCTTCCTTATCTTTTCTAATTGAGGGTCTTGTAACTGGAGTTCCCGTATTCGATCTATCAATACTGGCCGTACCTGAAAAGTAGCCAATAATGCCCCTGAGTCTGTTGCCTCTAACTGGGCTCTAAGAGATCGAAATTCCACTAAAAGTGGAAGATACACTGCTTTCATCTGTGCTAAAGTACTGTCAGGTCTCCTACTCAAGGCATCTGCTACCACATTGGCTTTCCCAGGATGGTATTCAATTGTACAATCATAATCTTTTATCAACTCTAACCATCGCCGCTGCCTCAGGTTCAAGTCTCTCTGAGTAAATAGGTATTGCAAACTCTTGTGATCTGTGAAGATGCGACATGAAGCTCCATATAAATAATGCCTCCAAATCTTTAATGCCAATACTACTGCTGCTAGTTCTAAGTCATGGGTAGGATAGTTCTGCTCGTGCTTTTTAAGTTGTCGAGAAGCATAAGCAATCACTTTATCATTCTGCATCAAAACACATCCTAAACCCTGTCTGGAAGCATCACTATATACCACAAACTCCTAATCTGGTACTGGAAGTGCTAACACTGGAGCTGTTGTCAACCTCTTCTTTAACTCATCAAATCTCTGTTGACATTCAACTATCCACTCGAACCTCACATCTTTCCTAATTAATTTGGTTAACGACGCGGCTATCCGAGAAAATCCCTCTACAAATTTCCTGTAGTAGCCCATAATTCCTAAGAAGCTTCTAACCTCTGTCACATTTGTGGGTGCCTTCCAGTGCACTATTGCTTCAACTTTCTGAGGATCCACACTTAAGCCCTCAGTTGAGATCACATGACCTAAGAACCAACTCTGTCTAACCAAAACTGGCATTTACTAAACTTGGTATACAGTTGGTGTTCTCGTAGGGTCTGTAATACCATCCTCACATGCTCTATATGTTCCTCCGGACTGCCAGAATACACCAACACATCATCTATAAACACAATCACGAATCTGTCTAAATAAGGTCTGAAAACTCTATTCATTAGGTCCATGAATGCTGCTGGGGCATTAGTTAATCTAAATGGCATCACTAGAAATTCATAATGCCCATATCGTGTTCTGAAGGTAGTCTTGGGAATATTTGATTCTCGGACCTTTAACTAGTGGTATCCGGATCTCAGATCTATCTTGGAATACACTCTGGATCTCTGTAACTGATCAAACAACTCATCTATCCTGGGGAGGGGATATCGATTGCGTATTATGACTCTATTCAACTGTCTATAATCTATACACAATCTCAGGCTCTCGTCCTTCTTCTTAACAAACAAAACTGGAGCTCCCCACGGTGAGGTACTCGGTCTAACGAACCCCTTATCTAGTAACACCTCTAACTGTGCCTTCAACTTTTTCAGTTCAGTAGGAGCCATCCTGTAGGGAGTGATGGAAATTGGGTCTGTTCCTGGAATCAAATTTATCTCAAATTCTATTTCACGATCTGGGGATAATCTTGGGAGGTCATTTGGAAACACATCTAGAAACTCTCTGACAATTGGGATATCTTCCAATTTGACCGTTTCCTTGTTCTGTTCTACTATATAGGCTAGATATCCCCGATACCCTTTTCAGAGCATTTTCTATGTGGTCATTGCTGAAATCATACTAGCAGCGAGTGCTCTTCTCATACCTTTGAATATTACTTTTGGTTCTCCGAATCTCTCTAGAGTCACTTCCTTCTTGAAACAATCTACTGTGGCTCGGTGCATGGCTAACCAATTCATCCCTAAAATCACATCAAAATCTCTAATATCTAATATGATCAGATCAGTGGGAAACTCTGAGTTTTCTATTACTACCCTGCTGTTTGGAATCATTTTGTCTGCTAACAGCGAGTCCCCTACTGGAATGGATACTAATAGGCCACTGTCTAAAGGTTGCGGTGGAACATTTATCTTATCGATAAATTTTGCAGATGCAAAAGAATGTGTGGCTCCAGGATCTACTAGTTGCATCGTGACTAAAAACAGAAATCATACCAGTAACTATGTCTGGAGTCACCTCGGCTTCCTGCTGGGTCAACGCATATACCCGAGCTTGAGTCTGGGGCCTCTCTGGCTGTCTAACTGGGCCTCCTCCTTGGCCTCTGAAGCCTCAACCTCCTAAGCCACGGCCTGACCCCGGTCCACTAGGAGCCCTAAAAGGTGTACTATTGGACTTCTGAGTGCTTGTGGTTGGTGATGAGACAGACTGCCCAGCCTATGATATCTCTGTAGATACTAACTGTGGACAGTCCCTCATAAAATGTCCTTCCTGTCCACATTAAAAATAGGCAGTCGAACTCGCCCTACACTCTCCTGGATGCTTCCTCACGCACTTCTCACACTCTGGGTACTGTGTCCAAGATCCGCAGGAACTGCCTAGTGGTACTGGAGGTCGTACTGAACCCTGATTAGTCTGGGCTCCCCTGCTTGAGCCTCGACCTCCTCTAAATTCGAATCGACCTTTCTTTTTGGGGCCCTGACTGGGTCCACCTTGGGAGGTACTGGGGGCGCTCCGTTTGCCTTCATATTTCCCTGATTGAGTCATAGCTACCACATTCTTCTCCACCCTAAGAGCCTCTGCAACTATCTGCCCATACTGCAATGGAGGAGTCTAAGAGATGTGAACTTTAATGCGAGGATGTAGGCCTGCCAAAAACCTTTTGCACTTCTGATCCTTATCCATAGAAATGTAAGGGACTATCCACACTAACTCTGAAAACCTCCTCTCATAATCTATCACGAACATCGTCGCCTGATCTAGTTTGAAGAATTCTTCAGCATGGGAGTCCATGTAGTTCTGGGGGTAGAACTGATCCATAAACTCCTGCTGAAATCGATCCTAAGTGACTCCTTCAGGATATCTCCTCTCTATCATCTCCCACCAGTCTTTGGCTCGGTCTTCTAATAGGAAGGAGGAGAATAGAACCCTCTGATCATCAGTGCACTCCACCACCCTATAGATTTTACTCACCTGGTCTAACCATGAAAGTGCACTCTCTGGATCATCACTGCCATTAAATGTCTTAGCGCCCAACTTACAAATTCTCTCTATCTTGACTTTGGGCGGCTCTGGAACCGGCAGTGGTGGTGGAGGATAAAGAGCTACCCTCAAAATCTGAGCCATCTGCTCTATGTCTACTACTGGAGACGGTCTAGATGGTCCTGCCTGCCCCTGGTCCACCGGGGCATTTACCGACCTCGTAACATTTTCAGTTTCGGGAGCCGACGGTATAGCAGGTGCTGGAGCCCTTAGAGTGGCTCTCCTGGGACAACCTCTGTGCGTCTGGCGCTGCATAGTGCTGTGGATTTAACGAAAATGTTACTAAAATATCATAAACATGTCATCAAAGTCATATTTATACTAATCGCTGAAAATTTCTCCAAGTTTATATTAACTAATATCACTATAACTACTAACAAACCGGGCTCTGATACCACTTTGATGGGTCCCTATCCTTCTAAGCTACTGTTCTTGTAGAACAGGGATCCCGCCGGCACCCCCCGGTCACCCTCCAGCAGATATCTAGGTCGACTGAAGAATTTTCGTGAAGTTGAGCCGACTTAACTACTAAATAGTTATATAATTGTAATAAAATCCATTTGGAGTTTAAGGAAAATTTTGGCAGTATAACGGTTGTGTTTCTGTAATCCCAAAAATTTATTTCCTGTAAGAAAACTTTTAAAAAACTTCTAAATTTTCATACACGCCAATTATTGTCATCGGATTAAAATCCGGTAATCACAATCAAAGACACAAGTTTATATAAATGCAACAATTCATAACTAAAACTGAAGTCATTTTCATAAAATAATAATCCATATCTATTAACTGGTTTATACGTATAAATTCGCAGACTTTATATAAAACTTTAACTTCTATCAATTTGCCAAAATCTTACATTATTTCTACTATTTATTTATGTACACCACAGCACTTTTTTCTGCTGGAGTCGTGGTCCCAGCTTCTGATGCACCCGTACCTGTACCTGAAATGTTTTGGGAATTATGGGGAATGAGCTACTAGTCCAGTGAGTGTCATAAGAGTTCATTTAAATTGCAACAACTATTAAAATGCATTACTAAAATTTCCATTGCATTAACTATGAATTAAAATTCTTTTCTTAATAAATATTAAATTATAAATTTCTAAAATCAGTTTCTGCTGTCTAAACTCATAATCAAATTCATAGCATTTTTCTATTTTTCTACTAGCCAATCATATTCTAATGGTACTTTAGGCATCACAACAAAGTGGAATTCTACATCACTAATACCGTATAGGGTGACAAGGTGAAATTCTACATCGCTCAAGTCACAATCCGGTAAATGTGGTGGAATTCTACATCACCACAATATAGATAGCGCACTAATTCTATATACTCCACTCATGCAGAGGGCGACTCTGTACCGACTGACTACTAAAGTCCCATTTTCCCACTGTTAGTGACACGCCCCGACTATGCCATGCACGATAGGAGTACTCTGACCGGTAATGTCTCTAATGCCCTACGAAGTACCAAAACATAATTCTTTTGCACAAAATAAATAAATTTCAGCATAATGAATTTACTAAATGAAAGGAGATTAAACTAAAATTTAATTGATTTTCAAAACACATTTTTGTTTCGTAAATTCTAGTTTAAAAAGGACACTCACTAATTGACGATTTCCTCCGATCCAATTTTGTCTATGGACCGCTCGATGGTTCACCTACATTAATTACACACTAATCATTCAATAGAGCTCATTAAAATTAATTACTTCACACATTCTACTCACCAATTCACAAATTCTCATTTAGGCAACTTCATGCCAATTTTTCTACTTATTTCTCTATAAGTGCTTATACTAATTAACTCATCTCATGCTTGTCTACATTACAAGCTTTCATTCTCATATAAATCCTTATACTAAACATATTCAAAACACACTTTAAAATCTTCCTAAAGTTCATTGAAATACATTAACACAATTTGTCATTAAACTAGTTTACTTGCCGATTTTTTTGTCATTTGAATACCAATTCAATTTCTTTCAATTTCTACCTTCATATATCATCTAAATAAGCATTAAAATCACTTAAACACACAACAAAAAAATTCTGGAAAGCTTATGATCACCATGGCCGAATAGCCCTCTAATTGCTTCATTAACATTCTTTTTCAACTCTAACAACTTCCATACATAAGCTATCCTTCCCACATGTCTCTAATTTATTCAAAATCATTCTCAAGGCATTAAAACATCATATACTAAAATTATCAAGTGACATAGCGCTCAAATTCCTCATGAGTCCTAATTAATCTTTACTAAATTTCCATGATTTCCTTATTAGTTTTCATGCCTTTCAACATTAACACAACTCAACTAATATAAATTCTTCTAATTCTTGCTAGGGCTGAATTTTACATGGCCTCTAATCATCATATTGCTTCAATTAAATTCTCAAAACACATCACAAATTTAATTCACTTCACTTAGGCATTAAACCAAACACATGGAGGGCACTAAAAAAAATTCTCTACACTAACATAAAAATTTTACTAGTTTCTTACCCCTTTGTGCTTTCAATTGCTAAGCCAACCTCCACACCAATTCAAGCTACAAATCTAATCTTTCACATGCCAAGAACATCACTAATTAATTAGATTACTATGAACCCAACTCAAGCCTCCACAACAACTAAATTTTTCATAAAATCAATACTCAAACTTACCAGTTTTTGTAGAGAATAAACTAGGAAGGCTAGAGACTTGATCTTTGAGCTTAAAAGCTTAGGATTCAATCTTGAAAACCTTTAGATCACTTGCTCCTTGGTCGATTTTCTTTCCCCCTTCTTCTTCCTCACTTGGCCGAATGGCCTTCCTGCTCTTTGTTGCTATTTGCTTTACTTCTCCAATTTTCTAGCACTTTCTCTTCTTTATATAGAGACTTGCAAATGTTACTTGTTCTCTTATCTTTCAAATATTATAAAGTGACCACTCTTAATAAAATAATAACATAAACATGTTAAATTTTAATAAATTTTCAACTAAACCCAACATATCTCTACATATATATATATATCTAAGGTTGACCTTAATTACTTTGCCCTCCATTTGTTTTATTATTTCAAAATGCCATTGAGTGATGTGTTCCTCTCTAATTGGTCCAAATTCTAAGACTATCTCTCACATTAATTAAAATTCTAGCATTTACATTCTAGCATTCGAATCTAAATCGACATGCTCTAACGCTACTCATTAATTTACCACACATAAGTACGGTACTACTAATATTAGGGAGGGTGGTTTACAGATAAAATGGAAAAGATTTATTAGTTAGAATCATATAAATATTTATTATTCAATATGGTTATAGGTATGATTGTTCGGAATTATACGTGACAGGCCCATTTCTAATTACTAGCTAGGCGACCTGCCCGACAACCCCACGGTGGCTCCCCAGTCAAGATCTGCTCTGGCTGGAAAGTTCCCGTGAAGCTAAGCCTCTTTTCTTTTCTAAAATACTTGAAATCCTTTTGTTTCTGAAAAAGGGTGGGAATTTTGTTCGTTGAAAATAACTTTATGAAAATAGTGTTTTCACAGAAAATCGGCAGCACAACGGCTGTTGTTCTAAAATTCCACCCTGTAAAATATCTCATAAAACCAGTATAATTGTATTCACAACAATTTCTATACTCAATAGGCCTCCGGCCATTTTCAAACTCATAATCATGTAATTAAGCGGAAGTAACTTGAATAAATCTTAAAAACGACATGCATGATATTTACATAAAATCATTAACTCAAAATAATATTTACCAAACTAGAGAATCTGGAAAATGATATTAAATACAATACATGATGTTATGCTAGAAAATAGTGCAATCTGGTCACGCGTGTCTAGCTGGCCTGTCTGTCCGAAGGAGATACGTCAACCGCGCTACTCGCACCTACACCTGAGGGAGGGTTTTAAAGAAAACAGGAAAACAGTGGTGAGAATAACTCAGTGAGTGGGTAAGTTTACATAAACTGTACTTTTGCTTAAAAATACTATTCCTCCCTAAAATAGATTGGAAAACTATTACTTACTTACTTTTCCTGAAAACTGTAAACTCGTTTAAAAGCTGCGAAAGTTATTTATCAAACTTTTCTTAAAACTTTTCTTATTTTCTTACTAGCCTTATCTGGCAACCCAGGGAAATCTTGTCCTTCGTGACGGTGCGAAAACACGCCACTAGGATAGGGGAACTCTTACCATGTGTAGTCGCAGATGTGGATACAACTCTGGGATCGCGAATCCCTCCAACATCAGGCAGATCTACACTATCCCATACGTGCAGAGGGTGACTGACAGACTCGATCCCCCCAAAGTTAGTAACTCCCCCCATCTACCGTACACGTATGGAATACTTTCGGCCGGGTGTAATCTTAGGGGCTAGGGTAAACCATAGGCATATATAAAATGAAATCTCGGCAATATGCTATAATATCGCAAAATAACTTTCACAAATACTATCTCTATGCATGTATATAATTTCAACTTACTCAATTACTTTACTGAAGGATATAAACATATTCATAGCATAAACTTTAAAGCTATACATGCATTTATAGATGATAAACTGAAAACTATAAACTTTTACTAGAATCTCAAAACCTTTTACTTGCTAAAACTGATTGCATTCATAAAGTAGAATATATGAAAACTTTTAAAAATCCACACTCACAACTTGCTTCCAAAATACTTATCACCGCTTCCCGTTACGGCTCTCGTTCGATTCCCGATTCACCTACAATTGATTTCGATCGAGATGTCGTTAAAACATAACTCGTGCGCAACTAAACTTTAAGCCATACGAGAATTTATAAGCTTAATAATCCAAATGACTATCCTCACACGATAACATAACGGATAATTCATATTCGCACGTGAAAACTATTTCAAACCGATTCGTTATCGTGACTTGAAATACTCGAAACTTTGCGGTTATAAAACCAACAACTAAGCCAATCGAATCTAATATACCATCATCAAAAAATCAGATTCTAATGAATTCATTAATCAGAAGATTCGAAATTAAACGACGAACTTAAAGCTTACGCGATTTCACTAATCATCGCGATTTATCGATTTCACGCGTTTCGTGCGATTTAAAAACTATCCAATTAACTTATTTAAAACTCGAACTATCCTCACTTTAACTGAAACACTTTAAGGGGCTTAATGAAAATCTCGGGGCAGCGAGATAACATTCCCAATATTTTTATAATCGATAACGAAAATCATAAACTAACAACGCTCGCATTCGTGGAAAAATTCAACCGAAATGCTCGGAAACGATTTCTAAATAACCGAACGAATATCCGATCCTTTAAAACACTCTAATATTATCTATTTTCCGCGATAACGAATGCGAAACTAAAAACATAACTCAACAGCCCCTATACATCTCATAACAGCCCATATACAAAACTCGCAACGAATACGATCGTTTACCAAATCATTCAAAACCAACCGAAACAACAAAACGAACGAACCTCCGCATTAATGAGGTTCCCAATTCTAGTCCCAAGCATAATATCATCAAATCGCTCTACTCTATTCACATAATCACTTTACTAATTACTAAATAACGGAAATGGGGCAGCACTTACCCAAGAAGCGAGCTGTTCACCGCTTCGAAACGGCTTCCGAACGGCGATGAAACTCTCTTGACAGCAAGCTGTCTCTTTCACCAGCCAGCTATCCTTTCTTGTTGCTGTTCTACTTCCTGTCTGAAAGATGTTTGGCCTGACTTAACAACTCGGCAGCAACTTGGACAGCTCACGGCAGCAACTCGAGCACAGCTTGACTTCCAACAGCTCGGCAGCAGCTTGGACAGCTCACGGCAGCAAGGTGACAGCACAGCCTTCTCACGCCAGCAGCTGTCTTCCTTGCTCACAGTGATGACAGCAAGCTCACGGCAGTGGACAAGGCAGCAACAGCTCGACCTCACGCCAGCAGCTCTTCACCGGCGACAGCCCCTGCTTCAGCTCACAGTCAGCACTAGGCAGCGATAGCAACAAGTTCAGCTCGGCAGCAACTCCTCAAGCCTGACAGCAGCTCACGGCAGCAACTCAGCTTGGCAGCAACTACATCCACGTTGACAGCAGCTCACCATCTAACAGCTACAGCAGCTTCATGGCAGCACCTGAAAACTATGGCAACAGCAGCTCAACTCTTCACGCCAGCAGCTGGACAGTACCAGATAGCAGCTCTCTGGTTCGACATCAGCTCCCATCCACGGCAGCAGCTACACCTTCACGATGGCAGCAAGGTGACAACACCTTCCTCAGCTCACGATCTGCACTGAGTTAGCTCACGGGTAGCTTGCACAACCGATTCTCCTTTGTTGCACTTCCACGCTTTACACCAGCTCGAGGTCTTCACTTTCTCCTTGCTGAAAGTCACGGACAGCCTGGATCTGTCCTCAAACTTCACATGCAACACTCGGATGGATGGTCTCGGCTAGCTTTTGGATGAAGACCGAGTGAAGCTCTTCCTCTCTTCCATGAGCAGCAGCTCTCTCTCCATCCTCTCACTTTGGATTTGGTTTTGAAATGAAGAAGAAGAAGTTGACGGATTGTTGGCTTGGATTCAGTTTTTGATATGAGTAAAATGGAGACCGAATGATTGATGTCTCTTGTGACCGTTTATGCCATAATTTGCTTCTTTTTTTTTTTTTTTATCCAATGCATGTGTGACACGTGTCACCAACATGCATTCCCTTTATTTCTTAAAGCCTTCCATGCATTCTCGGTTTTTCGTTTACGTCTGTCCGTCCTGGAATCCGCTTTTTAATCGCTTTCGCCTTTGGAATAATTTTAAAATTCCGAATCCGTCTTCGCGAACTCGAATTTATTTCTCTAAAGCGAAAATAATTATTCCAAATCGATCGGAAAAATATTTCGCTCTCCGACGAATGCGGTTTTGGGTTTTACAATTCGAGTATGATTGTTCTTGAGGATTTTAATTAAAGAATTTTATTTAATGATATTCTATTTAAGCGTTAACTATCATTGTTTTGGACATTATATATAAAGAAATTTATAGAATATTCTATAAGAATACAATTATGATCATTGGAGAGCATTGGTCAATGATGATTTATATAGGTGTAAATTGTTATAGTGTAAAATATATGATTTTATGTGTGTGACAAAATTTGAGATTTATTTAGAATAGAATTATTATGGTTATTGATGATTAAATGAAAATAATGACTTTATAGTAAGGTATTTTGAGATGAGTTAGTTCTTAAATTTCAATGATGAAATTTCATAAAAGGGTTGAATTGTAGGGCTCATTTCCACTAGACCTAAGAGATTAATTTAAATTTAATTTATTATTATTAATTTGATTCGATTCCAGTTTTAGAAGTACAGAAGTTTGTAAATAAATATCCAATTGAATGATATTTTTAAAAGAAATAAAGACAGTTAGGCAAAAAGGAAAAAGGTCATAGGGGTTAAAATGAAAATTTACATATGGTGAAAAAAATATCAACCATTGATTTAGTTTCTTGTGAAATAAAATAATGATAAAAGAATATAATAATATATATAAATTAGTGGTGGGATCCATTGAAAGAAAAAATATATATAATTGTTAGTGGATTGTGATTAAGAAAAAAATAATAATAAAATAACTAAAAAAAATGAAATAAAAAGAAGAAGAAGTGAATGAGGCGATGGCATGTGATGAGCATGAAAAGAAGAGAAGTGGTGATACATATTTGTACATATGGCGGTACAGTGTGTTTGAGTGCATATATATATAATGAAGGTTTTTATGGAAACAAACACAAAAGTTGCTCAGCAGTTGAACAAAAGAAAATTTGGCTAGAAAAGAGAAGAAGAAGAAAAAAGAAAAAAAGAAAAAAAAGTTAGGGAAAGTTCCAAATGAATGATCCAGATATTTGGGTGTCTGATTTATTTAGATAGATAAGTTTATTTTAATAGGATTTGGATTTTAGAAAATTAGTTTTATTTTTCTATAAGTCTAAATTAACTTTTATGTGATTTTAGGATAGATTCAGGATTATGAAAAATTAGATGGGAACTCGTTTTACATCTAGAAATAAACAAAGGAGTTATGTGAGTGGATAATTTTATTTTCAATTAAATTTATTGTGTTATGTTTATTTATATTTCATAATTTATTATTTATTTCAAGTAAATAATTAGTTGAGTTAATATATTTTATAGATTATAAATTATATTTTACGATTGAAAGAAATGTTTATATATGTTTCAAATTTTATTTATTTAAGTATTATTAGAAGAAAATTATTTAATTAGTTTATTGATTTATTGATTTTGTATTATGATTTATTATTTGGTAATAGAATATGTATTTTGATAATTATATTTCTATTTAGAAATCGAGTTATACAATTCTACATACAAAATGATTTAAAATTTGAAATGAAAAAAATGAGATTTTCAGTACATTTATGTATATTTCAGTTTTTATTATATACTGAAAATAAATTATTTATTTAGTAAATTGATTTTATAAATTATAAATTATTACACATTTATAATTATACTATGTTGTGAGAAGTAATAATTGCTTATATTTTGATAAAAGTATCGTTTAATTTTATTGATTTCTTTTTAGGTTTATTATTAGTATGTTCTTCTGACATTTTTAAATTCAATAATCACATATTTTAAAGTATGTTTGAAATGAATACTAAGATTTTATTAAACATATTAGTTATGAATATTTTAAGCATCTATGACATTGATAATACGTTTTGAGATTGAAAGTGATGTTCTTTTTAAAATATTAGTTCATAGATATTTTATATATTTGCTTGGAAATAAAATATTTCATGCATGAAAGGTTGGAAACAATGATACTTATGTTTTAATGATTTATATATGATGTATTCCATATTTCAAGTTTATGGAATGATGAAATTCTGTTTTGAATTATATGGAAAATAAAATGTTTTCAAACGCCAATGCCCTACCCCACGTGATATGTTATGGATTATGATATAGATTATGATTTAGACTCGATTAGTATACCTCACTGTGTATGGCAAGTGTTGGGAGGGCATATTTATGGGGTCTACGTCGACCTCCCTCTCAAGGTCCATGGCTTGCCACTCACAAGATATTGTACCAATCAAGATGGATTTTCTTTCGCCTCCCCCACCTCTCAAACCTGACCCTTGATCCTTAAATCAAAATTCTTAGAGATGTGATGTAAAACCCAAAATCTCGTTCGTCGGGGAGTGGATTATTTTTCCGATGAATTGCATTTGATCGGAAAAATATAATTCTCGAGTCCGAAAATATTCAGAATATTTATTTTAAAATAATAAAAATAATTATGAGAACGTGAAGACGGATTCGAAATGTACAAATAATTTCGAGTGTGCAGAATCGAAATCAAGTTATAAGTGAATATCCGGTCGGACGAAAGCGAGTTGAAATTCTAAAGCGGAAGGCATGGAAAGTAAGTGGAGAGCGAAATCCATGCATGAAGGACACGTGTCATCGTGTAAATTGAGGCAAGGCAAATCGCATCAAATTATCATGCATGCGTGCCATGTGTCTAAATGTTGGAAAAAATATATTTATATTAAAAGTGAAAAGCAAGACTTGAAGAAATCAAGCTTGACAGGCCCCTTTCTAACCACTAGCTAGGCGACTTGCCTGGCAACTCCACGGTGGTTCCCCAGTCGAGATCTGCTCTGGCTGGAAAGTTCCCGTAGAGCTAAGCCTCTTTTCATTTCTAAAATACTTGAAATCCTTTTAGTTTTGAAAATGGGTGGGAATTTTGTTCGTTGAAAATAACTTTATGAAAATAGGATTTTCACGAAAATCCGACAGCACAACGGCTGTTTTTCTAAAATTCCACCCTGTAAAATACTTCACAAAACCTGTATAATTGTATCCACAAATATTTCAATAATCAATAGGCCTCAGGCCTTTTTCAAACTCATAATCATACAATAATACGGAAGCAACTTGAATAAAATCTTAAACATCATGCATGATATCCACATAAAATACTTTATCCAAAATAATATTTACAAAACTTGAGAAATCTGAAAAACGATCATAAATGCAATACATGATAACGTGTTTAATAACTAGTGCAGCGTGGTCGCGTCTGCAGCTCGCCTGTACGTCCGATGGAGATACCTCCGTCGCGATGCTCGCTCCTACACCTGGGGAGGAATTTAAATAAAACAGAAAATGATGGTGAGAATAACTCAGTGAGTACACATAATAATAAATTCTACTTTCATTAATATTTTGAAAATGATACAGCTTATATAAGCAAAGGATTCTTTTTATTCTAAACTAACGTCTATTGACGTATTTTAACTTAGAAGGGTAACTCTAGAATAACTTATTCTCTTAAGCTCTTAAACTAAATATCTATATAATATGAAATACTAGAACTTTTCTGTTTGCGTGTACTCGGATACGGGAACTTGGGATTACGATTCCCCCCAACATCTGGAAATATGCGGAAACTTGGGTTTACGATTCCCCCCGAATGTTAAGCCATACGGGAACTTGAGATTACGATTCCCCCGTCTATTAGGCATACGAGAACTTGGGATTACGATTCCCCCGTCTAGTATTATACACGCATAGGGTACCTCGGTCGGGTTCTGCTAGAAGTTAAGATAAACTAAAGAGATATAAATTACCTTTAAAATTATCTCATAAGTGTTTCGTTTTCTACTTACGGTTAAAAACCAAGAAAACTTGCTTTCTAGAGCGAAAACTCAATTATTGAAATAACGTTCTCAAGTATCTTTACGACTAAATACATATATACAACAATACATGCATTATCAGAAAAGCGATAATATTCTAAATGTTACTTGAATAACATAAATTATAAATTAAAATAGTATCGCATTAATAATTTCATATAACAGAATTCGAGAAACTTTATAAAATGCACACTCACCACTTGCTTCCAATAACTGATCAACCACTCCTGATATAGCTCTCGTCCAGTTTTCGATTCACCTACAATTAATTTCGATCGGGATGTCGATAAATATAACTCACACACAACTAAACTTTAAGCCATACGAGGATTTCTAATCACAATAACTCAAGTGACCATCCTCACATGATAATAAAACGGGAAATTCAAATCGCACGCGAAGACTATTTTACACCGATTCACTATCGCAACATAAACTACTCAAAACTCTACGGTTACAAAACCAACACCCATGCTATTCGAATCCAAAGTAACATCATCAAAATCAGATTCTAAAAGATTCAATAAAAAGAAGATTCGAAACCAAACGGCTAACATAAAGCTTACGCGACTTCAACTAGATATCGCGATTTATCGATTTTAGCGTTTTGTGCGATTCCTTTGATTCCAATTAAACTTATCGTTAATTTCAACTCGTGACTTTACTTAAAACACGGCAAACGAATAGTCAAACACTTTTAAGCACAAAGAAGAACAATATGACAGCAAGTTTAATGAATATCCATTCCCGATTTCAACTCCGAAATTTCAACAATTAAAGATTTCACGCGAAACAAAAACTATCTGATTAACTTTATTATAACACAAATTATCCTAACTTCAACTTAAACACTTTAACGGCTTAAATAACATCTCGGGGCAGCTAGATGACATCGTAAATACTTTCATATTCGACAACGAAAATCACAAACTAACAACGCTCGCATTCGCGAAAAATTTCAACCAAATCGCTCGGAAACGATTTCTCAATATCCGAACGACTATCCGATACTTTAAAACACACTAATATGAATTAATTTCCACGACGACGAACATGAATTCGAAAGCGTACTATAACAGCCCCTAACTTATCGTCTAACAGCCCGCAAACAAAACACAACGAATACGATCAATGATAAAAACACAATCGCAACAACAACGAGCGAACCTCCGTACTAACGAGGTTCTCAATCCTAAACCCAATCATAATATCATCAATATCTCAATTCTATTCACATGCATTCTTTAACAATTACTCAAAACATCTCAACAAAGGAAATGGGGCAGCACTTACCGGAAGAGCAAGGTGTTCTCCGCTTCGAAACCGCCTCCAAACGGCGACAAATCTCTTGCGGCAGCAAGCTGTCTCCTTTTCATGATGTCTCGCTTCAGTTCTGAAATCGATGAGCTCGGCTTGACTTGACAACAACTCGGCAGCAACTACATCAACAGTGACAGCTCACAACGACAGCATTTGGTACATGGTCTGACCTCTCGTTGCTGCTCTTCCTTTGCTGCTCTACCTCTCCAGATCAACCAGCAGCTATCTCTTATGATTATGGCCTGACAGCATCAACACAACTCACGACTTCAACTCTGAAATGATGCACTCGGACAGACTTGACAGCAACAGCTCACGTTGACAGCACACGGCACAACGGCGACAGTGACTGGTTCAACAACTGTGACAGCGATTCACGATGGCAGCAACACTCTTCTAGCTTGCATGCTCAAGCTGTACCATACAACCCATCAGCTCACAGCAGCGACATCCCTTTCGGCAGCAGCTCTCCACCATCAGACCGCTGTAGCAGCTTCACGATCTGCACTGAGTCAGCTCACGGTTCAGCTTGCACAACCGATTCTCCTTTGCTGCACCTCCACGCTCCACACCAGCTCGAGGTCTTCACTCTTTCCTTGCTGCAGGTCACGGACAGGATGGATCTGTCCTCAAACTTCACATGCAACACTCAGATTGATGGTCTCGGCTTGCCTTTGGATGAAGACCGAGTGAAGCTCTTCCTCTCTTCCACGAGCAGCAGCTCTCTTCCTTCTCTTGTGCACTCTCAACTTGTTTTCTTGATCGAATGGGTCTTCTCTCTCAATGGAAGCTCCCGATCTTCCTTTGTTTTCCTTTCACTTTTTCATTCTCAAACTCTCTCGGCAACAACAAATGGAAACTGAAAATAAAAATCTGTTTGCTTGCTTTCTTTTTTCCCTTTTTATTTCTCTTTCGCTTTCTATTTTAATATAAATTTGCTTTTGTTTCTCTTGGACACTTGATCGCTCATTGCTTGCATGTGTGACATGTGTCACCACCATGCTTTATCTTTATTTTATTTCTCATGCCTTCTAGCTTTAATTTCCAAGCCCGGATTCCATTTTCATCTGTCCGTCCTGGAATTCACTTTTGATTAAATCTCGGGTTCGCACTCTTGGAATTATTTAATAAATCTCAAATCCGTCTTCGCGAACTCAAATTTATTTTTATTATTCTCAAATAATTATTCCAATTATTTTCGGACTCGATAATTATATTTTTCCAATCGAACGCGATCCATCGAAAAAATAGTTCGCTCTCCGACGAACAAGGTTTTGGGTTTTACAAAGCTTCTCGGTCACCATTGTCTTTGTAGCTTTCAAACTGAAACCATTGTCTAGAGAAAGTGAGAGAGAACCGAGAGAGAGAGAAAGAGTTGAGTGAGAGAGTGAGAGATCTGCTCATGCTTGCAGTAAGAGGAGCTTATCCAATGGTGAACCAAGCTGAACCGTGAGCTGACTGAATGCTGAACGTGAGCTAGTGAAGGAGATCGAGCAGCATCAACAGCTGCATATGCTATCCAAGCAATCCAGGTGGAGGATCTGTTCATGCATGCAAGCTAGGAAGGGTGATCAGCTGCTGCCGTGACCTGTTGCTACTGCCAGACCGTGAACTGTGTTGCTAGGTGCTATTGCTACCGAGCGTTGGAACTGCTGTTGCCAGGTGTTGTTGCTGCCGAGCACTGATGCTGCTGTTGCCAGGTGCTGTTGCTGCCGAGAGCTGGTGTTGCCGCTGCCTTGAGTTGAGCTGTTGTTAGGCCGAGAGTCACTAAGTGCAGATCAAGCAGCTTTGATCCTTTAATCCACCCTCCATTCGATCTTTATCAAGTTAGAAGGTGAGTTGAGATTTAATTTCAGCAGTTGAATGAAGTTGTTTGAGTGTCATGGAAGTGATTTCAGCTTGAGTTATATGTGAGTTGTTGTTGCCATGAATCCCTTTTTGGTGTTAGCTTGCTGTCAAGAATTAGTGAGTGTTGTCTTATATATATTTTTTTAAGAACTCCGGTAGATTGAGATGAGTTTTGAATGCTGTTGTAGTAATTTCAGCTTGTGCATCCAAGTGAGGAAGAAAAGTGAGCTGCTGCCATGAGGACTTCTTAGTACCGTCGTGCCGTCGCGCGCATGGGGGCTGTTTCGAAGCAAAGGACAGTTCACACGAAGGTAAGTGCTGTCCCGTTTGGTTTCGTATTGACGTTTCGATGAATTTTTATAGGTTGCATGTTATTTTGGATTGAAGGGAACTCGTGGATAAAAGCGTTGAAGTGGGCAGTACCCTCGCGTGATCGTTTCGAAGTTTCTAGTTAAGTTCCAAAAGGTATAATGAGTTTTATTGATTTCGTTTGGATGGATAATGATGATGTTGAGTTATGAATAATAATTGATGATGTTGTGATTGGGTTTTGGGATTTAGAACCTTGTTAGTGCGGAGGTTCGTTCGATTTTGTTTCGTTGTGTTGATAGTTGATTTTCGATGTTGAAATTTCGTGAAAATTTCGTTGTAGGGGTTGTTATGATGTGATTTAAGGGCTATTATGTTGTGCTTTTATTTTTAAGTTCATTAACATGAAAAATGATGCATTTTAGTGTGTTTTAAATTATTGAATAATCGTTTTCGAGCGATTCGGATAAGTTTTCCGTGAATGCGAATGTTTTTAGTTTGTGAATTTCGTTGTTGAATGTGAAAGTGTTGATGATGTTATCAAGCTGTCTTGAGTCGTATTTAAGCTCGTTAAAGTGTTAAAGTTTAATGTTAGGATAGTTTGAAATACATTTAAGTTAATCAGATAGTTTTTGTTTCGCGCGAAATCGTTAAATTGCCGAAATTCGAAGTTGAATCGGGAAATGAATATCGTTTAAGCTTGCTACCATGTTTTTCAGTTTTGTGCTTTAAAGTGTTTGAATATTCGTTTTCTATGATTTAAGTAAAGTCACGAGTAATATTAATGATAAGTTTGATTGGAAACGAAGTAATCGCGCGAAACGCTAAAAGCGATGATTCGCGATATCTAGTTGAAATCGCGTAAGTTTTATGTTATTCGTTTAGCTTATAATATTCTTTTTATTGAATCCATGAGATTGTGATTTCGATGATGTTGCTTTAGATTCGAATAGTGTAGTTACGACATGCTTATATTAGAATGTTAAATTATATAGGCATCGATAAGGCGGAGGGAAGCAAAGTTGAAGAAGTAACCCGAGGTAGAAAATCCGAACGTTTCTGTGAATTAGAAATCAGTGAGTGTAAATTGTTTTATGAAATGAAAAATGCACTATGATTACCATGCTTTCATGAAAGATTAAAACGTTTTTAATATTTAAATGAATTTATATGAATTATGTACACTTATAAATGTTTTTATATATGCATCTAAAGAAATATTGATCGTGTGAATTTATGTTTGAAATGTGTTTTTATGCTTTGATTTCTAATCGAAGAAACATGTTATACAACAATTATTTTAGCATGTCAATGTATTTCAAAATCGATGGCTACCCAATCCCCATTATATGACTAAATTATGATTGTTATGCAGCCGAAGTGCCTTATTGTGCGTATGGCATGTCTGTGGGGGAAAGTTCACTAACTATGGGGAGATCGAGTCTGTCATGTCTCCCTCTATGCGTATATAAGATACTATTATGATCGATGCCCTATATACAGTGAGGTAACATTCTGCGGCATAGTGGTTATGACTGAGATTGACCATCCCCACCACTGATGTCCTAGGACCGGGCGATGATCATGATTTCCCTGGGTCCTATTGGATATATGTTTTATGACTGAGGATATGATTTATGAATTTATTTTTGAAATTGTGATTATGTCATGAATGAATTTTTACGATGCATATAATCTTGTTATCTTGTTTTCAAGCAAATATGGATAAAAATGGTTATGTAATATCATGGAATTCATGTTTTGAATAACCTACTTCGAAACTTAGAATTCTTTCAAAAGATTTTAGAAAGGATATTAAAAGAAACTTATTAGAACTGCATAACACTCACTGAGCCTTTTTAGCTCATTATTTTCTTGTTTATTTATAAAACTCCCCAGGCGCAGGTTCGAGTCCTCCAGACGGCAAATCTCTAACTCAAGAATAGGTGAGCTTATCGGACGACCGTCACTGTGAAATAAAAGTAAATGTTTTGATGTTTAATGTGGGGTCCGGGATTTACCTATACTGGGGTCCCCTCGGGTTGGCCCAGGTTTGCCCCGCTCGCCCACTCACTAGGTACTGTTCCCTCCCCTAGGGACTTTCTTTCGCCTCCCCCACCTCTCGAACCTGGCACCAGGGGCTTAATACCAAATTCTTAGAGAAGTGGGTACCAATTGAGCTACTAGCTCAATTGGTACCCACTTCTCTAAGAATTTGGTATTAAGCCCCTGGTGCCAGGTTCGAGAGGTGGGGGAGGCGAAAGAAAGTCCCTAGGGGAGGGAACAGTACCTAGTGAGTGGGCGAGCGGGGCAAACCTGGGCCAGCCCGAGGGGACCCCAGTATAGGCAAATCCCGGACCCCACAATAAAAAGGCGCCTTTTTTTGTGGGGTCCGGGATTTGCCTATACTGGGCTCCCCTCGGGCTGGCCCAGGTTTGCCCCGCTCGCCCACTCACTTGGATATCTCGGCCCCCCTCACCGATTTCTTTCGCCTCCACAAGTGCTCGAACCCATGCCCTAAGGGTCTTAGGCAAATGGGAAGCACACCTGCTACCAATTGAGCTAGTAGCTCAATTGGTAGCAGGTGTGCTTCCCATTTGCCTAAGACCCTTAGGGCATGGGTTCGAGCACTTGTGGAGGCGAAAGAAATCGGTGAGGGGGGCCGAGATATCCAAGTGAGTGGGCGAGCGGGGCAAACCTGGGCCAGCCCGAGGGGAGCCCAGTATAGGCAAATCCCGGACCCCACAATCTTAATCTCGTATGAACCCATAAATTTCCTTATAATCGCAATTAGATTTGAAATCAAATCTTAAAATCATAATATTATACAACGATTAAATCTAACTCTTAAAATCTTTATAAAGGAAACTTAAACCGTTAAACTTCATCTATATTCAATTATGAAAAATTTTGTCCATCTATAACAACTTAATCTTATCTTATCAGATTTATCAATTAGAAATTGATCTAAACATCAAGAATTTGAATTATATAAGACATTTATCTACCTTACTTATCTATTATCCTTCCAATTGGTTCCATAAATGTTTATGATCCATACTATCAATATTTTTAAGCTTCACCACTCGTGCTAATTAGTAATAAAACAAAATAACACCATATTTACTCTAATTGATTAAATATATGGTCATATCACCAAAACCCATCAAAACTCAATCACCAAATATTCATATAAATTCTTAATTCACAATCAATTCAATGTCATGAACAACCACAATTTTATAGCACATTCAGTAGTTACATAATCAATATAGTCATCACCAATATATTCTCCAATCAAGTCAATATATTCATCACCAATTCACGTCATCAAGAAAACATTATACTTTTCATATAATCGAATCATATAACCATCAAGTCATCACAAAATATTTGTCTCTGCATAAGAACCAATAAATAAGGTTCTACAAATATAACATATTCAACCAACTAAACTCAAACTATGTCAGTTAATAAGAAGCATATATTTGATGTAAAACCCAAAACCTCGTTCATCGGAGAGCGAAATATTTTTCCGATGGATTGCATTCGATCGAAAAAATATAATTATCGAGTCCAAAAATATTCAGAATAATTATTTTTAGAATAAAAAAAATAAATTCGAGTTCATGAAGACGAATTCGAAATTTATTAAAAATAATTCTGAGAATACGAAGCCGATATTAAAAGCGGATTCCCGGACGGACGGACGGATGGAAATGGATTCGATATAGGAATCCAAAGCGAGAGAATGCATGAAAGACTTTAATCAAAATAAAATAAATGGGGGCATGCAAGAATAAGTAAGGACAAATGGCATAGTGAAAGTGTGCATGAATGACACATGTCAAGCTATGCATTAAACAATATATAAGTTAAATGATAAAGCAATTATTGAAAGAAAAGATTGAAAAGCAAGAATTAAAGAGCAAACTCCATTCGGTCAACATTCATCATCTAAGAGCCGAGAGAGATAGAGAATGAGAGAGTGAGAGTTATAGAAGAGAGACCGAATGTGTAAGTTCAAAGAGAGAGGCAGATCTATTCGTGATAGAGAGAGATTGAGAGAAGGAAGATCCACTCGGTCAAGAAAGCAGAACCGAGAGCTGATTCGAGTAAGCACTTCCACCCTTATTCTCTCCCATTCGGTCTTCAGCTAAATCTGGAAGTAAATCCTTAGGTGCAGCAGCTGCATGTAGCATCTAAGTAATCCAGGAGTGAATCTGATCATGCATGCAGCAAGGAGAGGTCAAACCATGAGCTGAAGTGTTGTCGTTGCTACTGTGTCCACTGCCGTGAAGTGCTGCCATAAACTGAAGTGCTGCCGAGCAGCTATTGTTAGGCCGTATGTTATCCAAGTGCAGACCGAGCTGAAGCACCATCCTCTTTCCTGATCATTTGACTTCATCAAGTTAGAAGCTCACGCATGCAGGTGAGGAGGAAAGAGCTGCTGTCATGACTTTGTTGTTGTTATGAGCTATCGTCGTTGTGTGAGCTGCTGTCGAGCAGTTGCTATCAGGTTGAGTACATCATTTCAGATCTGAGGCGAAGCAAAAATCAAGAAAAGACAGCTGTTGGTTGATCTGGAGAGGAAAGACAGCTCATGCAAATAAGGAAGAGGCAGTTCAGTCTTGAGAAGAGGACAACAGTATTTTGAGGAAGTTCGAGTTGAGGTAAGTGTTGTCCCCTTTGGTTGTGTTATGTGTTTCGAGTAATTTTTAAAGTGTACATGTGAATAAGAATTGAGATATAGATCAAATTGTTATGATTGGGTTTAGGATTGAGAACCTTGTTAGTGCGGAGGTTCGCTCGATATTGTTGATTGTGTTTTTGGAGTGACATTGTCATCGACCGTTTTCGTTCCGTTTCGAGTAGGGGCTGTTATAGGAAAGTTAAGTGTTGTTATGTTATGCTTTTAGTTTCGAGTTCGTTGTCATGGAAAATGGTTAGTATTGATATGTTTTTAAGTATCAGATAGTCGTTCGGATATTGAGAAATTGTTTCCGAGCGATTCGGTTGAGTTTTCCATGAATGCGAATGTTTTTAGTTTGTGATTTTCGTTGTCGAATTTGAAAGTGTTTATGATGTTATCTCGCTGCCTCGAGATGTAATTAAGCCCGTTAAAGTGTTAAAGTTTGATGTTAGGATAGTTTGAAATATATTTAAATTAATCGGATAGTTTTGGTTTCGCGCGAAATCATTAAATTATCGAAATTTCGGAGTTGAAACCAGAAATGGATATTCATTAAGCTTGCTGCCATATTTTTTATGTTTGTGCTTTAAAGTGTTTGAATATTCATTTGCCATGTTTTAAGTAAAGTCACGAGTAGTAATTGACGATAAATTTAATTGGAATCGAAGGAATCATACGAAACACTAAAAACGATAATTCGCAATAACTAGTTGAAATCGCGTAAGCTTTATGTTAGTCATTTGGTTTCGAATCTTTTTTTTCATCAAATCCTTTAAAATGTGATGTTGATGATGTTACTTTAGTTTCGAATAACATAGTTGTCGGTTTTGTAATCGTAGAGTTTCGAGTAGTTTATGTTGCGATAACGAATTAG
Organism: Dimocarpus longan; assembly: GCA_022984855.1. Taxonomy (NCBI): domain Eukaryota; kingdom Viridiplantae; phylum Streptophyta; class Magnoliopsida; order Sapindales; family Sapindaceae; genus Dimocarpus; species Dimocarpus longan. The sequence goes on from CM041021.1 coordinate 8,289,045, forward strand.
TTTGAGATAGTCTCCGCGTACGATAGTTTTCTGTATTGTTATCATGTTATCGTGTGAGGATAGTCACTTAAATTGTTGTGATTAGAAATCCTCATGTGGTTTAAGTTTAGTTTGTGCAAGCCGTGTTTTAACGAAAACTCGATCGAAACCAATTATAGGTGAACCGACGAGTGGACGAGAGCTATATCAGGAGTGGTTGATCAGTTATTGGAAGCAAGTTGTGAGTGTGCATTTTTATAAAGCTTTCACGAATTCTATTATACGAAATTATTAATGTGATACTATTTTAGTTTATGATTATCATGTTATTCAAGTAATATTTTAGAATATTGTCGCTTTCCTTTTAATGCATGTATAGTTGTATATATGTATTTAGTCTTGAGGATACATGAGAACGTTATTCCAATTAATGAAGTTTTTGCTCTAAAAAGCAAGTTTTTTGGTTTTAAACGGTAACTAGAAAACGAAACACTTATGAGATAATCCTAAAAGTGATTAATATACTTGAATGCTAAGTAAATATAAGTTAAGCGTAAGTTTTAAGTGTATTAAAAGATTTTTAAAGGTCTTTAGTTTATCTTGATCTCTAGCATAACCCAGCCGAGGTACCTATGCGTGTATGGTAATAGACGAAGGGAATCATAATCCCAAATTCTCGTACGCCTAATAGACAAAGGGAATCGTAATCCCAAGTTCCCGTACGACTTACTATTCGGGGGGAATAATAATCCCAAGTTCCCGCATTTTCAGATGTTAGGGGGAATCGTAATCCCAAGTTCCAGCATCTAAGCACACGCAAACAGAAAATTTCTAGTATTTCAGGTCATATAGATTTTTAACTTAAGAGCTTAAGAGAATGAATTTTTCTAGAATTACCCTTCTAAGTTAATAAAGAAATGAAATACATCAATAGACGTTAGTTTAGAATCTTTTGCTCAAATAAGCTGTATCGTTTTCAAAATAATAATGAAAGTAAAATTTATTATTATGTACACTCACTAAGTTATTCTCACCATCATTTTCTGTTTTATTAAAAATCCTTCCCAGGTGCAAGAGCGAGCAGCGTGACGGAGGTATCTTTATCGGATGTATAGGCGAGCTCAGACACGACTACACTGCACTAGTTTTAGACAAGTTATCATGTACTGCATTTACTATTGTTTTCAGATTTCTCAAGTTTTGTAAATATTGTTTTGGATAAAGAATTTTATGTGAATATCATGCATGATGTTTAAGATTTTAATTAAGTTGTTTTCCATATCATTGAACATTTTAAGCATGTTGCGAATGATTACGTATATGAAAAAGGGCCGGATGGCCTATTAGTTTGATAAAGATATTGAATGAATTTATACAGGTTTTGTAAAGTTTTTACAGGGTGAAAATTTTAGAAAAACAGCTATTGTGCTGCCGGATTTTCGAAAAAATTCTAATTTCATAAAATTATTTCCAATGAACAAAATTCCTGCCGATTTCAGAATTAAGAAGATTTTCAAGTAATTTCAGAAAGAAAAGAGGCTTAGCTCCATGGAAACGTTTCAGCCGGAGCAGATCTCGACTGAGAAGTCACCATGGGTGCCGAGCAGGTCGCTTAGCTAGTATAGTTAGAAAGGGGCTTGTCATCTAAGTACCTAAATATCTCAATTATATTGAATATATAAAAATCATTCGCTTAAATCATTCTCTTAAAAATCTTCATGACACCTTATAATTGCAAAAACGTCCTCATTACTGCCTAAGGACCTAGCTTGTGGGGACACTAACTTACTCGTCTAGTTATTCATCTTCTGGTGTAGGTGCTTCGACATCTGCTCTTTTCATAGTAGGGGGCGACCTTGATGATGCATAAAAACGAAATCATGTATTTTTGAAGAAAATACTTAAACATTTTCAAAAGTGGTTCACACTACGAAAACATTTTAAATCTTTCAAACATCTTTTAAAAAGCCTTACCATTGCTCTGATACCACTCTGACAGGACTTGCCCCGAATTTCCTTTTTCGGAGCTCCCGTGATCCCGCCAGGCACCCTACGGAACCCTTTGGACTATAACTAGTAAAGTCAAAAAAACCTCGTCGAGCAAGTCATTAAACTTAAATCATTTCATAAACATATAATTATCAATTCTAATTTTTTTTTTCCATAATATAGGTTTTAGAAAAATTTCAAAACCTGTTTTTCAAAGTTGTCACAAATTCTTAGAGAGGTGCGTATCTATTGAGCTATAGTTCAATTGGTACTCACATGAAAGGACCCAACCCGGATTACCCCTGTAGAGATCCGAGCGAAGTCCTCCCGGCACCCCACAGAACCTTTGCAGTTATTATGCAGGTGACTCAAAAGAATTCTGTGAAACAAAGCCATAAAACATTTTCATTTCCTAATCATTTAAATTTAGGGTGGAAAAATTTAGGCAGCACAACGGCTGTTTTTCCGATTATTTCCAACTTTTTAAAATACCTGTAAAATGATTTATAAACATCTCTAAATGCATGCATTCTTTTCTATTTCCAAATGGGACCTTAGGTCCATCTCAAAATCCATGTTCAAACACAATTTAAGTATTTAAAAACCAAAACCATTTCAACTTAAAACATTCACATGCATGACAGCGTAATCATTATTATAAAACTTAAACATTTACATCACATTAAATCCATTAAATGTGGGGTCTGGGATTTGCCTATACTGGGTCCCTCGGGCTACCCCAGGTTTGCCCCTCTCACCCACTCACTAGGTACTGTTCCCTCCCCTAGGGACTTTCTTTCGCCTCCCCCACCTCTCGAACCTGGCACCAGGGGCTTAATACCAAATTCTTAGAGAAGTGGGTACCAATTGAGCTAGTATAGCTCAATTGGTACCCACTTCTCTAAGAATTTGGTATTAAGCCCCTGGTGCCAGGTTCGAGAGGTGGGGGAGGCGAAAGAAAGTCCCTAGGGGAGGGAACAGTACCTAGTGAGTGGGTGAGAGGGGCAAACCTGGGGTAGCCCGAGGGACCCAGTATAGGCAAATCCCAGACCCCACAATAAAAGGCGCCTTTTATTGTGGGGTCTGGGATTTGCCTATACTGGGTCCCTCGGGCTACCCCAGGTTTGCCCCTCTCACCCACTCACTAGGTACTGTTCCCTCCCCTAGGGACTTTCTCTCGCCTCCCCCACCTCTCGAACGTGGCACCAGGGGCTTAATACCAAATTCTTAGAGAAGTGGGTACCAATTGAGCTAGCTCAATTGGTACCCACTTCTCTAAGAAAAAAAGGCGCCTTTTTATTGTGGGGTCCGGGATTTGCCTATACTGGGGTCCCCTCGGGCTGGCCCAGGTTTGCCCCGCTCGCCCACTCACTAGGTACTGTTCCCTCCCCTAGGGACTTTCTTTCGCCTCCCCCACCTCTCGAACCTGGCACCAGGGGCTTAATACCAAATTCTTAGAGAAGTGGGTACCAATTGAGCTAGTAGCTCAATTGGTACCCACTTCTCTAAGAATTTGGTATTAAGCCCCTGGTGCCAGGTTCGAGAGGTGGGGGAGGCGAAAGAAAGTCCCTAGGGGAGGGAACAGTACCTAGTGAGTGGGCTCGCGGGGCAAACCTGGGCCAGCCCGAGGGGACCCCAGTATAGGCAAATCCCGGACCCCACAAAGATCTAGTTATAATACTGATAGATTTTAATCTAGTATTAATGGTTAAAACTACTTTTTGTGGAAACCTATTACTATTGGTGATGAATATGATATAGATAATTATTTGTGCTGGTGTTAGTACGTTGATAGTAATTATTAAATATTTGTTGTTTAAGGTTCCTTATAGGATAATTTAATTATTATTTTATAATTATTTGGGTGAAAAGAGTAGTAGAATTTTAAGGAAATGTTGATGAAGGATTTCTATATTCATTTGGAGAAATGAGATATTAAGAGAAGTAATGTTATGAATTATTACTAGTCTCCTATAGCAAATTAAGATTAAAGTATCTTTCAATAGTGATTGTTTTCGGTATAATTGAATTTGGAAAAGTTACTTGGAGATAGTTAGGATTAAAACATTAGGTGACGATATGGATTACGAATGAGACCTTTGAATATTTATGACTTGGAGTTTCAGATAATTGAAATTCTGAAATGTAGAATATGATTCATAGTGATTTTCGAGATATGTGAAAAATTGTATATTTATTTTGTGGTGTTATTAAGGGTGTAAGTATATCCGTTGAATATCATAGCTGCACAGCAGAAGTATGGTATTTAATACTCTATTTGAGTATGGAGTAGTATACCTGAATTTTGAGATAACTGAATGAGATTTATATGCAAGAAATATAACATTGGTGTCATAGGCTATGATTTTGAATGATATATGAGAATGATTAGCATTAATGTTATAGTTTGAGTGATTTATGAGAAAGATTAGTATTAATATCATATTCTATGATTTTGAATAATGTAGGAGAATGAAATGAAAAATATCTAGTAATTGACTATTGGAATGAGAAACGCATCAAATAAAGACAATACGTAAATCTCAATGATGAAATTCTTATAAGGAAGAGTGAATTGTAAAACCCAGGATTTTATCCTTTTATGAGGAATAAAATTTTTCAATGAATGGTATTTTCATATAGATACTATTTTTGATGAATAATATTTTTGAGTAAATAGTAATTTTTGGGAAACAGACCCCGAAAATCGTTAAAAGTGATTTTTTTATAATAGTAATTCCGTGTGAATAGTATTTTCAGACGAAAAGTATCCTTATGAATAGTAATTTACGGAAAGTGAACATCATAAATCAAGAGTTTTGAAATTAGAATTAATAGTAAATGAAATTAAAACGGATCAAAGATAAGTCCATTTGAAGATATTGTAAGTGATCTAAAGTTTATTGAATGAAAATATTCCTTCCAATCTTAGTATCGTACATATATTGTATTTAGTATTTATAGGGTAATGAAATAACTTAAAAGTGCTCAGGTGTGAAGATTGAATTTTCAATATGATTATCGAGTAGTCCGGTTTCGAAAAGTTTGGAAATGATTTCGATTACGGAAATAGAAAATCCTAAAGTGTGAATGAATGCATGAGACACATGGCGTGAAATGGGAGTATGAAGCAATGCATATGAGAAAAGTAGTAAGGTGATAAGCATGCAAGTTGACAAGTGGTAAAGTGATAAGTATGCAATTGAAAGATCTTATATCTAATTAGAGTATTACATAGTCAATTTAATGATTATACCATAGTCATCTAATCATAGTCAGCTTACCACTTGTCAATTTAATGATTAAATGATTAGATTACCATAGTCACTTTACCACATGACATGAAATGGGAGTATGAACCAATGCATATAAGAAAAGTAGTAAGGTGATAAGCATGCAAGTTGACAAATGGTAAAGTGATAAGTATGCAATTGAAAGATCTTATATCTAATTAGAGTATTACATAGTTAATTTAATGATTAGATGACCATAAAATATTTATGAAATTTATTTAGGCATGAATGTAAATTAAATATATTAAAGAGCAAAGTAGATATTTTACTAAGAAATTATCACCAAGAAATACAAATTCATGTCATGCAAAATGAACCAATAAAAGAGTAACACAAGAATGTCCAAAATGGTGATCTATGTCATGTAAAATTAGCCAATGAGAGAGTGTCACCTAAAAGTAAAAAATGTGCGATTAATTATTAATTAGTGTATATTGATTTATTATTCGAAAGTTACATGAAGTATAAGAGTTATAGATAATGATTTATTAAGCTTTGTATATTATTAGAAATGATAAAAAGGAAAAGAAATATTATTTAGAATAGTATAAATATTTATTATTTAAAATAGTTGTAGATGTGATTATTCAGAATTATACAAGTATGATTGTTGTTGAAGATTTTAATTGAAGAATTTTGTTTAACGATATTATATTTAGGTGTTAACTGTTATGGTTTTAGATATTATATATAAAAAAATTTATTGAATATTCTATAAGGGTACAATTATGATCATTGGAGAGCATTGGTTAATGATGATTTATATAGATATGAATTGTTATAGTATAGAATATACGATCTTATGTATGTGAAAAAATTTGAGTTTTATTTAAAATAAAATTATTATGGTTATTGATGATTAAATGAAAACAATGACTTTAGAGTAAGGTATTTTGAGCCGAGATGGTTCCTAAATTTCAATAATGAAATTTCATAAGGATGATGAATTGTAAGGCCTCAATTCCACTGGACCTAAGAGATTACTTGAGATTTAATTTATTATTATTAATTTGATCTAGTTCCAGTTTTAAAAATACAGAAATTTATGGATAAATATCCAATTGGAGAATATTTTTAAAAGAAATTAAGAAGTGGAGCTTAAAGGAAAAAGGTCATAAGGGTTAAAATAAAAATTTACATACAATGGAAAAAAAAATATTAACCAGTGATTTAGTTATTTTGTGAAATAAAATAATGATAAAAGAATACAATAATATATATAAATTAGTTGTGGAACCCATTGAAAGAAAAAATATATATATATAATTGTTAATGAATTGTGATGGAGAAAAAATAATAAAAAATGAAATTAAAAAAAAAAAAAAAGTGAATGAGGCGGTGGCATGTTATAAGCATAAAAAGAAAAGAAGTGGTGATATGTATTTGTACATATGGCGGTACAGTGTGTTTGAGTATGTATATATATAATGAAGCTTTTTATGAAAACAAACACAGTGCTCGACAGCAGAACAAAAGAAAATTTAGCTAGAAAAAAGAAGAAGAAAAATAAGAAGAGAGAAGGAAAAAAAAAAAAAAAAGATTGGGAAAGTTTCGTATGGATGATCCGGATATTTGGGTATCTGATTTATTTAATAGCTAAGTTTATTTTAATAGGATTTAGATTCTAGAAAGTTAGTTTTATTTTTTATAAGTCCAAATTAAGTTTTATGTGATTTTAGGATAGATCTAGGATTATGAGAAATCATATGAAACTTGTTTTACATTCAGAAATAAACAAATGAGTTATGTGAGTGGATAATTTTATTTTCAATTAAATTTATCGAGTTATGTTTATTTATATTTCAGAATTTATTATTTATTTCAAGTAAATAATTAGTTGAGTTAATTGATTTTATAGATTATAAATTATGTTTTACGATTGAAAGAAAAGTTTATATATGTTTCAAATTTTATTTATTTAAGTATTATTAGAAGAAAATTATTTAATTAGTTTATTGATTTACTGATTTTATATTATGATTTATGATTTTATTATAGAATATGTATTTGGATAATTAAATTTCTATTTAGAAATCGAGTTATACATTTTTACATATAAAATGATTTAGATTTGAAAATGAATAAAATAAGATTTTCAGTACGTTTACGTATATTTCATTTTTATTATATGCTGAAAACAAATTATTTATTTAGTAAATTGATTTTATAGATTATTAATTATTACATATATATAATTATATTATGTTGTGAGAAATAATAATTGCTTATGTTTTGAGAAAAGTATTTTTTAATATTATTGATTTCTTTTCAAGTTTATTATCAGTATGTTCTTATGAAATTTTTAAATTCAATAATCACATGTTTTAAAGTATGTTTGAAATTAATACTCATATTTCATTAAATATATTAGTTATGGATATTTTAAGCAGCTATGATATTGATAATACGTTTTGAGATTGAAAATGATGTGCTTTTGAAAATATTAGTTTCCGGATATTTTATGTAATACCCTCTTCCGAGGATATTACTATATATATGTACGGAATAAAGAAATGTACTAATTTACCCTTTTTGAAGAATAAATAAAATGGATTTTAAGTATTTAATAGTAAAATTTAAGATTTTATAAAATTTTGTAAATTTTGGAAATAAATGTAAATTATTAAAGTTGAAGGACATAAAAGAAAAATGCCAAATATTTTTTAGACAATTCTCTAGAATGTGGTAATTTTGTAATTTTCAGGAAACTCAAGGTTGAAGGACGTGTTTTAACCCATGTCTATAACTAGGTGTGTCACGTTGAGTCGGTGGAGAAAAGAAAAACCAAGTAAAGAGAGAGAAGGAGAAAGAGAGAGAAGGAAAGACAGTTTGGTTGGGTAGAAGGGAGAAGCTGTCGTCATCGTTGGAGGAGTTCTACTACTTTGGAGGAAGAGATCAGGCGGAGGAAGGTGAAGAGTAGATCTAGACACCAGATCTAGTAAAAGTAAGTTGTTATGATAGTATTTTGGTGAAAAGATCTGTGAGATCAGAGATCAGTCTCTAGGTTTCAGCTGAAACTTATGGGAAATTATGTGTAGATCTAAAGTTAAAGTAGTGCGCTGGTGGAAGCAAGACAGATGATTAAGGCAGGCTCAGTAAGTAAAGTATGCCGTTGGATAATGTTGATTTGTAGGAAGTTGATAATTGAGTTTGGTAGTGAGACCTGTGAGGTCGCAACCTGGTGAAATTATGAACTGGTGTTGTTGGATATATGTTTGTAGCATTTGAGGTCGGAAATGTGCATGTGCTACTAATGTGTGTGTATGTGTGATCTGGAAGAAGGTGTTAAGAGTGAGCTTGCGTGAGGTCATGCAATAGCTTACTGGTTTCGAGCTGGAGGAAGACCCTCCCTAGCTCATTGTCAGTGCTAGTCAAGTTGACCAAGCCCAAGGTCGCAAAAAGAGAGCTAAGAAATGCCCCCGTACTGAACTGCTTGTCTGAGTTGGACTAAGGCAGAAGCTCATTGGGACGAGCTAGTTAAGAAAGAAAAAAAAGTTATGACTTGAGCTGAACTAGAGGATAACAGCTAGTTGATGGGCTGAGTTAAAGAGCTCGAGTAAGACGAACTGAAGGCAAGCTAAGGGAAGCTGAAGAGCTTGTGTGGGTCAATCGATCAATAGAGCTGAGTAACTTGTGAGCTCGGGTGAAGTAGAAGTTAGCTAATTTAAAGTAAAAGCGACCTGCGAGCTAAATTGGAATTTTCCTTTCGATTAAGTGTAGGTGCAGTAACAAGCTAGAGGAGGAAGTCGTTGAAGGTAGAAGTAAAGTGATCTGGAAAGCAAGTAGTGAGTGTGAAATTATTTATGACAACCCGTTTCTCTCTCTTGGTCTTGGACCGTCACAGGATATCTTGACCCCTCAACCAATTTCTTTCGCCTTCCTCGTGTCTCGAACTCAAGACTTAAGGGCTAAGTATAAATGGGAAGCAACATGAGTATCAAAAATTGGTACTTGTGTTGCTTCCCATTTGTACTTAGCCCTTAAGTCATGTGTTCGAGACACGGGGAAGGTGAAAGAAATCGGTTAAGGGGCCGAGATATTCTGTGACGGCATAAGCCTAAGAAAGAAGAACAGGTTGTCAAATTATGTTAAATACTTTTACTTTATTTTCATTTAAAGACCTTATATTTTAGCTTCAGAATAACTAGTTTATTTATATATATAGTATGCATTGTATATTGTTTATTTTATTGCACGATAAAGAAATAGTTTTTCAATAACATAAATGTAGAAAAGGTTTTCAAACCTAGTGGATGGCCCAAGTATTTATAGCCTGACCTTTTAGTAAAACTTGATCCGTATACTCCACGGTGTATGGCATGGTATTGGGAGGGTTAGTCCAACTAACATCAGGGTGATTGAGTCTATCGTGTCAGTCACCCTCTACACACATGGAGTACTTTTCGACGCAAGGTGAGCAATGATAGTTCTGCCACGCGGGTATACGAGATGTCTTTGTAGCTTTGTCACGGTGAGCGATATTAGTTTTTGTGCCACGTGACCCCCTATACTGAGCTAAATTGGTCCAACCACCTTTGTGATTTTAACTTTCTTGGGTGGCCATTAAAGATTTATAGAAAAGTTAGCATACCATTTAAAATAGATTTTAAAAATGAAAATATTTTTAGAAATATTAAACATTTTAAAACAAGCTTTTGGAACTTACAAAAGTTTTATAAAAACTCATATTTTTAAAGTAAAAACAATTTTAAACAAAATGTTTTCAAAAGCATTTTCTGGAGGTAACACTTAAATAACCTATCCGCACTCACTGGGCTTTATAGTTCATCATGTTTTTGTTTTCAAAAACCTCTCTAGGTGTAGTGTAGGCACCAAAGAGCCACAATCAGATTAGGTGGGTCCAGACCGATGACACTGCAAAGTCCTTTTATGTTAAGTTTGTGTTTTAAAATTTATTATGTATAATCCATGTTTTCAGATTTATAAACAAATGTTGTTGTACTTCATAAATTGCATGCAGTGTTTTAGATAATTCCATTTTTATGATAATATTTTAAATTATATGTTTAGAATTTGAAAGTAGTTACTGGTTCACTCCATAATACCTTTTTCGGACCTTATTGGATGGGTTCAGACGGGTTATGTGGGGTGCCCGGTAGGATCACTGGATTCACTAGTAGGAATCCAAGTCGAGTTCTATCATTTTATATATTTGCTTGGAAATAAAATGTTGCATGCATGAAAGGTTGAAAACAATGATACTTATGTTTTAATGATTTATATGTGATATATTTCATATTTCAAGTCTATGGATGGATGAAATTCAGTTTTGAATTATATGGAAAAGAAAATGTTTTCAAACACCAATGGCCTACCCCATGTTATACGTTATGGATTATGATTTAGATCCAGCTGGTTTACCTTACTATGTATAGCAAGTGTTAGGAGGACGTGTCACTAACATCAAGAGGATTGAGTCAGTCAGTTGAGTCGTGTCACCTTCTACATATGTGGGGTATTGTCTAACTCGTGTATACAATACAAAAAATTCCATTGTGTGTGGTGAGATATCTCATGTATACCGTTACAATGAGTGTCGCTGATCAAATCGTCATGTGACTATATTATGATGATTCTCTGGGTTCCTTGGTGCAGTTTAATTATGGAAAGGAATATTTTAAGTTACCAAATGATTGAAATATTATCATGTTTTTATGTTTGAAACCATATTTTAAGATTTCCCATAGATTTATTAAAGTTTATAATTTTGATTAAGAAAATGTTAGGAAATAAAATAATTTCTTTTAAAGTGTTTTTGGCAGGTATTTTGAAAAGAAAGAGTTTTTAATAGAAAAATTTTACCACTCACTTAACTCCTTTAACTCATCGCTCTTTGTTTTATATTTTACGAAAACCTCCTCAGGTGCAGGAACCAACAGTCAAGGTGCTCGCTCTCCCACCTTAGCTTAGGTGGGCTAGTCATAGATGATGATATGTGAAATCACAGTTTGCATATTTAAATTTAATTGAAAATTTATGCATGTACCTAGTTTTGATTGTAAAGCATTTTATAAATTTTTCTACGGATGTGGTGATACTATGTATTCACATAAATGAAATGATTTGATGCATATATATATATATATATAATGTAAATATTTTAGGATATGTATGAATGCTTGATTTCTTGCTTGAAATTGTGTTTTCGAATTTGAAATGATTTTGTTGAATTAAATCTATTGTGGCTAGTTGATGGTTTTAAGATGGACCGGAGGTCCAATATAGTAGTGGAGATTGTTGTTTAAGCTATTAAAGTGTTATTGAATTGTTTTTTAGGTGATTTGAAATTTTGGGAAACCTTGAAAAACAACCATTGTGCCGTCAAAATTTTTCTAAAACCTATATTTTGGAAAAAGAAAATTTTAGAATTGACAATCATATGTTTATGAAATAATTTAAGTTTAAAGGCTTGCTTCACGAAGTTCTTTTAGCTTTACTAGTTATAATCCTGAAAGGTTCCGTCAGGTAACCGATGGGATCACTGGAGCTCCGAAAAAGGAAATTCAAGGTAGGTCCTATCACATCATAAATTCTTCTCGAAAAGTTATAAAAACACTAAGATTGAAGAATTTTTCAAGTTAGAATAGGGTGCTCTCTCTGTAATGGAATATGAGAAGAAAATTGTCAGAGTTAGTGAAGCATGTTCCATTTATAGGAGATGATGCGGAACAAAAAAGCAAGAGAATTGCTGTGGGCCTGAATCCTAAAATCAAGACCTAAGTTGTATTGACTGCACATGATTAATATAGATGAGAAACCTTGAAGTGACACTCAGAGTTTGAAGCGCAGCGGATCAATCTGAATGCAAGGAGGGTCCAGCAAACAAGCTAAGAAAGGGGAAAATTTGAAGTGGTCTGGCGGTGGATGGTCAGGTTACGAAGTACAATCAAGCTAAGGCTTTGTAAATCATCGACCGGATTAAGAACTACTGGAAGTACAAGAAACACCTAGCCTAAGTGCACAAAATGTGATAGATGTTACAAGTTCGGACAAATAGGGCACTTTGCAAGGGATTATCCACAGCAAGTTTTCGGTAGTAGATCAATATTTTGGATAGCAAGACAAGGGCCATTCAATGCTAGTCGGGGTCAGGAGCAGAGAGGTGCACAAGATAGAGGCCTCACTACATTTAGTAAGCCAAGTGGACCAGCAGGTAGGGACCAATGATAAGTAGAACCCAAGCACAGGCCTGAGTTTTTATGGTGACCCAGTAGGAAGTTGATGCTGCCCTAGAAATGGTGATAAGTATGGTGTCAATTCTTAGTAGTGATGCATATGTTTTGGATAGACTCCGAAGTTATGCACTCTTTTGTTTCTAAGGATTTTACTAGGCATGCTAATATAGAGTTAAAGCCTATTGAGTATGATATAATAGTAACTACTCCCACTAGAGGCATGTTAATAACGGAAATGTTTATAGAAAAAGTGATATAGTAATTGGGAGTAGAGCCTTTCCATTTAGCATGATTTTATTAGATATACATGATTTTGATATCATATTAGAAATAAATTGGTTAGCTATGCATCATGCTATTGTGGATTACTTCCAAAAAGAAGTTAGGTTCAGTGCATCAGGAAGGGGGGGTGGGGGTGGGGGGAGCCGGACGTAGTTTTCTACAGGAAGCACAGAATGCTTCCCTCTTGTATCATGTTAGCCATAACGGCTAGAAAGATACTGAGGAAATAGTGTACAGGTTATTTGGCATATGTGATAGATACGACCGAGAGGCACAGATAGCTAATATTCCTTTGGTTAAGGAGTTCCCTAACGTGTTTCTAGAGGACCTTCCTGGTTTACCCTAACACAAAGAGATTGAATTTAAAAATAATTTGATTATGAGAACAGGGCCTATTTCTAAAACACCTTACCGAATGGCACCCATCGAGTTGAGAGAACTGAAGGTTCAATTAGAAGAATTACTAGATAAGGGTTTTGTCCGACCAAGTGTGACGTGACCCTTCCCGAATCCCTATTCTGAACCCGAGAAAGATCCCGTAGCACCTTAAAAGGATTCCCACGAACCCTATACTCAGCCCAAAGGAACCCCGTCAAGGCACAGAAAATCATTTAACTAGATATTTTAATTTCCTTTACAAGGTGACGGTGATAAAAATTTTCGCTTTTTAATAAAAATTTTGGCAGCATGCCGTTTGTTTTCTAAACTATGCCACCCTGCAAGTTTATGAAATTCATTTCTCAACTTCTGGAGCCTCCAGCTTCTTTCTCACAAACAACCACAAACAAGTCAATAAAATTTTAACATTAGAATTCATAAAACGTTAATAAAACATTTTAACTAATGCATCCACTATTTCTTCACAATATTTACCATTATGTACATCAACATATATACATGATCAAGATAATAAAATATATACATGTAGTAGGTGTCGTCCTATACGTCCGCCTGCACGCCTGACTGAACCTCGTCGGCTGGACGACTAGTTCCTGTACTTGTGGGAGAATTTTCAAGAAAAACATTTAAAGAAAAACGTGAGTTTATACTCAATGAGTGGTAGTAACTTTTTAAACTAAAACTCATTTCTACACTTAAACTTCTCCCAAAAACAGTTTAATAAAATAAAAGTATTTTAGAAAAATACTTTCTAAAACTCATTTAAAACTGCTTTTGAATCTCGTTCTAAATTTCTTTCTAAAACTTTCTGAAATGTTTTCTTAAAATCTTTTCTAATGCTCACCTAAATGGTAACCCAGGGAATATCTACTCCTGACGTGGCAGCATATAAAATCTAATTAACCATTAGGAGTGGAGATCCATAATGTGTAGTCGTCGAAAGCGGGCCCACGCTGCGGACCAACTACATTACCCTATACGTGTATACAGATCACTCATACCTTGCTCACACATGAGTCGACTAGACTCAAATCTCACTGACTGACTTCCTCTCATCTATCGTATCACGCATAGGGCATTCGACCGAGTACTAAACTGCGGCTAGGGTAAACCATAGGCTATTAAAATTTATTTTTCTTAATACACTAAAATATTCTAAATCTTAAGGCAATAAGCCTAAAATATTTAATTCTAGCACATTCTCATATATATAAATAATAAACTAAAATGTTTATGTTAGAATTAAAATATAAATTCAATTAATAAATTCTTTTAACTTTAAAACAAACTTTAAGACAATATAAATAAAAACTTGTAGTTCTACTCACAACACGTCCTCGGATAAAATCCAAGCCTCCTCCATATACCTCCGGAAGTCTCTACTTTTACCCTAAAACATCAAAAATCTATTTAGGGTCACTTAACCATTCAATTAACATTCAAAATCAATAAAAATCTAATTATCTCTATATATATCCTTTAACGCCTAAACTTTCGGATATCAATTTTTATTCAACCTTGGTTTTCGAAATCTGTTTTCTCTACATGAATCTTACTTATTCTTTTTTAGGAATACCTCAGTATACTCAATTTAATTGACGAAAACTCGGAATGAAAATCAACCGGATTTACTTACTAACGAAAATCACTTTTCGCTCCAGATTTTCGATAACTTCAAAAATCAATCCTCTAGTGTTCTAACACCCAACTATAATTAAATAAACCATTTCGAATGTTAAACGAACGCGTTTCGAATGGTTTCAGAAACCGCCATTCAACTCGTCCATTTAGTTCCGAAATAGATCCTAAACTTTTCGTTTTTTAAATATAACTTTAAAAGATTATTCCCTAACCTCTAAAACATCCATCTAATGTCTTAGAATCGAAAACAGAATCAAATCTCATAAAAAAACCCATTTTTCTCCATGACTTCAGTCTCTCGTTTTATCTATTTTTCTTCCATCAAATCACTCCAAAATTATACCAAAATCATCCTCACATAACCCTCTTATCATCCCTAATCTCAGATTCGAAAATAAACAAAAGAAAAAACATGGGTTTCATATAAACATCAATCTTTAAACTGAAATAACTCACCAAATAGGCAACCATTTTGCTTCAAATTTGTTGGGTTAGCTAGAGACGATGATAAGGAACAACTTTTGTGAAGAAACCATGGCGAAATTCGGACCGGATCTTTTTCTCTTCTTCTCTCTTTCTCTCGGCACACAATTTTTTTTTTTTCTCTTTTCTTTTTTTCTCTCTCAGTCTCTCTACCTCACCCGACCTCTCTCTTTCTCTTGTCTCTCTAATTCACGCAACAAATGTCTCAAATAAGACAAATCACATATAAATATATTTTACTGCTCAATTACTAAAAGATCCCTCAAGAAAATCTCACTTTATCATCTCAAACTTTCACTAATTATACTAGTGCCCCAAAATCAATTTTATTGGTCCACTTGGCACATTCTAATCCACTTATTTTTTCAACCAATCCATGGATGACACGTGGCACAACCATAGTCACTACTTTTTAAATCACTTATCTTATTTCCCATTGGTTGAATTCCGTGAGCTCACCTCGCTTGATTAACACGTAAATCACGCCTAATCACTTTGTAATCGTATCGGGGTCAACCAAACGATATCCGACTTACGATGCGAAAATATAATAAACTTCAAATAACACTACTGGAGGCCTACGATTCGATCATAATTCAATTCAAAGATTTCTAGTACCATAAAATAATAAATCTGGGTGAAAATTTAATCTAAACACAACTTAATATACTATTCAATCCGAAAAATATTCTAAAAATATTCCACGGTTATCTAAACTTTAAATTGACAATGAAATACTCTAATGGGTCCCTTACCTCTTAATCCTATACTTCGCGAAATTTTTTAATAGAATTTAAGTCATGAAAACTCAATATTCGAAAAATAATGCAATTTGATCGGAATCTTTTGGATCTCCTAAAACTCAATCAAACGGATTCCGTTTCATTTTGCTTCAGTTCCCTC
Source organism: Dimocarpus longan (assembly GCA_022984855.1). Taxonomy (NCBI): domain Eukaryota; kingdom Viridiplantae; phylum Streptophyta; class Magnoliopsida; order Sapindales; family Sapindaceae; genus Dimocarpus; species Dimocarpus longan. The sequence continues at coordinate 8,305,210 of CM041021.1, forward strand.
AAGGTTCATGACCTATTTCGGACATTTTCGATTCTTAGGGCTCTGTTCCAAAAATCACTATTCATCCAAAAATATTTTCGTCTAAAACACTATTCACCGAAAGTTTTCGTTTTTCATCGAAACTAACTCCAAAATTTTCTATACCCTAATCGGGTCTTAAATCATTCTTTAGCCTATTCTGGATCAATATTCTCTATCATACTCATGTACATGGAATATAATAGAAAATCATGTTCGGGGTCTCTCAAAGTGTAACTCTCTGAAGAGTATCAATGTTATTTGTTAAGAAAAATGATGGGAATATGAAGTTGTGTATTGATTACCGAGAGTTGAATAAGGTGACTGTACAAAATCAATGATCACTCCTAAGGATCGATGACTTGTTTGACCAACTAACGGGACCCTTCCCGAATCCCTCATCTAGATCTGAGAAAGACCCTGTAGCATCCTGAAAGAATTCCCACGAACCTTATACTCAGCTCGAAGAAACCCCGTCAGGGCACCGATAAATCATTTAGCTAGATATTTTAATTTCTTTTACAAGGTGACAGTGATAAAATTTTTTCACTTTTTAATAAAAATTTCGGTAGCATACCGTCTGTTTTCTAAACTATGTCACCCTGCAAGTTTCAAATACAGTTTATTAAAATACTTCTATGAAATCAATTTCTCAACTTCTAGAGCCTCGGTTTACTTCTCACAACATAATCACAAACAAGTAAATAAAATTTGAACACAGAATTTCATAAAACTTTAATAAAATATTTTTAACTGTTACATTCACTATTTCTTCAAAATATTTACAACTATGTATATCAACATATACATGATCAAAATAACAAAATATATACATGTAATAGGTGTCGTCTTATATGTTCGCCTACACGTCTAACTGAACCTTGTCAACTGGATGACTAACTCCTGTACCTGTGGGAAAATTTTTTAAGAGAAACATTTAAAGAAAAATATAAGTGTAACTCAATAAGTAGTGTAATTTATATAAACTAAAACTCATTTATGTATACAATTTTCTCCCAAAAACAGTTTTTTAAAAACTAAAATACTTTCTAAAATTCTTTTCTAAAACACTTTCTAAAATCTTTTCTGATGCTCGCCTAAATGGTAACTCAAGGAATATCTACTCCTAACGTGGTAGCATATAAAATCTAGCTAACCACTACGAGAGGGAATTTACCATGTGAAGTTGTCAAAAGCGGGCCCACGTTACGGATCAACTACACTGCCCTATACATGCATACGGATCACTCATGCCTCGCTCACACAAGAGTCGATTAGACTCAAATCTCATTGACTAACTTCATTTCATTTACCGTATCACGCATAGGGCATTCGGTCGGGTACTAAACTAGGGTTAGGGTAAATCATAGGCTATTAAAATTTCTTTTTCTTAATACACTAATATATTCTAAATCTTAAGGCAGTAAGTATAAAATCTTTAATTCTAGCACATTCTCATATACATAAATAATAAACTAAAATCTATATGCTAGAATTATAATTCAATTAATAAATGAATAACTACTTATAATAAATTCTTTTAACTTTACAATAAACTTTAAGAAAATATAAATGTTAAAAACTCGTAGTTCCACTCACAATATATCCTCAGATAGAATCTGATCTTCCTTCGAATGCCTTCAGAACTCTCTGCTTTTACTGTAAAACCCAAAACCGCGTTCGTTAGAGAGCGAAATATTTTTTCTACGGATCGCGTTCGATCGAAAAAATATAATGCTCGAGTCCGAAAATACTCGAAATATTTAGTTTAAAAGAATAAAAATAAATTCAAGTTCATGAAGACGGATTCGATATTTATAAATAATTTTGAGAGTGCGAACCAGAGATTTATTTAAAAAACGGATTCCAGGACGGATGGACGAAAACAGAATCCGAGCTTAGAATTAAAAAGCGAGAATGCATGAAAAATAAAATAAAGATAATGCATGGTAGTGACACGTGTCACACATGCAATGGCGGAGAGTTACAAGTGTCCAAGTGACAAAAGCAAAATTCTATTAAAAAATTGAAAAGTTAAAAGTGAAGCAAGCAATTATCATTCGGTCACATTTGCCTTTAGTCTCATTTCTTTCAAAACAAAAACCGAAAGAGTTTGAGATTGAGAGAGATCTAAGCATGAGAGATAGAGAGATCGTGAGAGAGCTGACCGAGAGCAGATCTGAAGCAAAGGAGGACATGCAAGGGCAGATCGGAGCACTTCAGACCGTGCATGCAAGCAAGAGAGAGTGAGCTACTGCCATTGTCGTCGCTGTTGAATCAGGTACTATCATCATCGTGAGCTACTGTCGACGAGAGTAGCTGTTGGCCTGAGGAGTTGAGCTGCTGCCTTGTCCACTGCTGTGAGGCTACTATCATCACCGTGAGCAAGGAAGACAGTTACTGGCGTGAGGAGGCCGTGCACCAGCTGCTGTCGCCATTACTGTTGAAGTTGCTACCATCGCTGTTGCTGTCACCGTTGCTACCATTGTTGTATTGCTGTCATCATTGTGAGCTGTCATCGTTGATGTAGTTGTTGCCGAGCAGCTGTCAAGTCAGACCAAACACCATTCAAACCTAAAGAGGAGACAGTCGCTGGTGGAGGGAGACAGCTTGCTACCGCGAGAGATTCATCGCCGTTCGAAAGCTGTTTCGAAGCAGAGAACATCTTGCTCCTTGGGTAAGTGCTGCCCCATTTTCTTTGTTGAGATGTTTCGAGTAATTATTAATGTAAGCATGTGAAAAAAATTGTATTATGGATGATAATTGATGATATTATGCTTGGGTTTAGGATTGAGAACCTCGTTAGTGTAGAGGTTCGCTCGTTGTTATTGTGATTGTGTTTTTATCATCGATCGTGTTTCCGTTGTGAATTATGTTATGGGCTGTTAGAAGATGAGTTAGGAGCTGTTGAGCGATGTTTTTAAATTCAAGTTCATTGTCGTGGAAAATGGTTAATATTAGTATGTTTTTAAGTATCGGATAGTCGTTCGGATATTGAGAAATCGTTTCCGAGCGATTCGGTTGAATTTTTTTGCGAATGCGAGCGTTATTAGTTTGTGATTTTCGCGTGCGAATATGAGTTTTCCGTTTTGTTATCATGTGAGGATGGTCACTTGAGTTTTTGTGATTAGAAATCCTCGTATGGCTTAAAGTTTAGTTTGCTCTCGAGTCGTATTTTAATGACATCTCGATCAAAATCAATTGTAGGTGAATCGGAAAGCGAACGAGAGCCGTAACGGGAAGCGGTGATAAGTAATTGGAAGCAAGTTGTGAGTGTGGATTTTTAAAAGTTTTCATACATTTTATTAAATAAATATGAATCATTTAGCAAGCGAATTGTTTTGATATTCGAGTAAACTTTTATGATATCATTACATTTCTTATAAATGCATGTATAGTTTTAAATGAGTTATGCTATGAATATATATATATTCTTTAAGTAAAGTAATTGAGTAAGTTGAAATCATATATATGCATCAAGATATTATTTGTGAAAGTTATTTTGCGATATTATAGCATATTGCCGAGATTTCATTTTATATATGCCTATGGTTTACCCTAGCCCCTAAGTTTACACCTGGCCGAAGTATTCCATACGTGTACGGTAGTTGGGGGGAGTTACTAACTATGGGGGGATCGAGTCTGTCAGTCACCCTCTGCACGTATGGGATAGTGTAGATCTGTCTGATATTTGAGGGAATCGCAATCCCAGAGTTGTATCCACATCTGCGACTACACATGGTGAGAGTTCCCCTATCCTAGTGGCATGGTGAGAGTTCCCCTATCCTAGTGGCATGTCTTCGCACCGTCACGAAGGACAAGTTTTCCCTGGGTTGCCAGATAGGCTAGTAAGAAAATAAGAAAAGTTTTTAAGAAAAGTTGGTAAATAACTTTCGCATCTTTTAAAACAAGTATACGGTTTTCAGAAAAAGTAAGTAAGTAAGTAAGTAAGTAATAGTTTTTCAGATTTAGTTTTGGGAAGAATAGTATTTAAGCAAAAGTATAATTTCTATTAAACTTACCCACTCACTGAGTTATTCTCACCGTTGTTTTCCTGTTTTATTTAAAATCCTCCCTCAGGTGCAGGTACGAGCAGCGTGGCGGAGGTATCTCTATCGGACGTATAGGCTAGCTAGACACGCGACCACGCTGCACTATTTTCTAGACATAGTATCATGTACTGTATTTATTATCATTTTCCAGATTCTCCAATTTTGTAAATATTATTTTGAGTTAAGGATTTTATGTAAATATCATGCATGTCGTTTTAAGATTTTATTCAAATTGCTTTCCGTATCATTGCATGATTGTGAGTTTGAAAAGGGCTTGAGGCCTATTGATTATGGAAATATTTGTGTATAAACATATATAGGTTTTGTGAAGCATTTTACAGGGTGAAATTTTAGAAAAACAGTCGTTGTACTACCAGATTTCCATGAAAATTCTATTTTCATAAAGTTATTTCCAACGAACAAAATTCCCACCCATTTTCAGAACTAAAAGGATTTCAAGAAATTTTAGAAAAGAAAAGAGGCTTAGCTCCGCAGGGACTTTCCAGCAGGAGCAGATCTCGACTGGAGAGCCATCGTGGGGTGTCGGGCAGGTCACCTAGCTAGTAGTTAGAAAGGGGCCTGTTATTTACCTTAAAATATCAAATATCTATTTAGGGTTACTTAACTCATTCAAATAACATTCAAAATAAATAAAAATCTTATTTATCTCTATTAATATCCTTTAACGTCTAAACTTTTGGATTTCAATCTCTATTCAATCGGGATTTTTGAAATCCGTTTTCTCTACATGAATCCTACTTATTCTTTCTTAGAAATACCTCAGTATACACAATTTCATCGACGGATGCTCGGAATAAAATTCTTCTGATTTCGCTTACTAATAAAATCACTTTTTGCTTCAAACGTCTGATAACTTCAAAAATCAATCATCTAGTGTTCTAACACCCAACTATGATTAAATAAAATGTTTCCAATGTAAAACGAACGTGATTCGAAGGGTTTTAGAAAATGCCTTTCAACTTGTCCGTTTAGCTCCAAAATTGATCATACATTTTTTGTTTTTGAAATCTAACTTTATAAGATTATTTTCTAACATCTAAAATATGCCTTAGAATTGAAAACACAATCAGATCTCGCAAAAGCCCATTTTGGTCGTGACTCTCTCTCTCTCTCTCATCTATTTTTCCTCCATCAATCCACTCACAAATCACATCAAAATCATCCTCACACCTTCCTCTGATCATCCCTAACCTCAAATTCGAAAAGAAACGAAAGAAAAAAATGGATTTCATAGAAAGCATCAAATTCAAAATTGAAATAACTCACCACATAGACTATCTCTTTACTTCAAATTCATTGGGTTAGCTAGAGAAGATAACAAGGAACAACTTTCGTGAAGAAATCATGGCGAAATTCGGACCGAATCCTTCTCTTCCTCCCTCTTTCTCTCGGTGTGCACACTCTTGACCTCTCTCTCTCTCTCACACGACACTCTCCCTTTTTCTCTTTGATTTCATGTCCAAAATGTCTCAAATGAGACAAAAATCAACATATATATATATTAAGACTCAATTACTGATAACTTTATTTTTATAGAGTTATTTTATCTTTTTAAACTTGAATTCTTGCTTAGTTCTTGATATTTTTATTATTATTAAGTAAATTATTTCATATTTCTTTTATTTTTATTTTCATAATAAAATTGGTTAAAAAACCGCATGTGGATCCCACCAAGTGATATTGTTCAAGACAAGATCATCGCTATAAAATGAATATCATTCACAACAAGTTCATCGTCTCAAAAATTACTCAATTTGGAGATCGCATAAAGAAATTATCGCGGTTTAAAGATAGAGTATTCTAGAAATAAATATTATGTCATGCTGATGTAAGGAATGATGTAATCAAAATTATGATGTAAACAATGATGAAATATTAAAGTTGACTTGAATAAGGTAGGTGAATGATGATACAAGCGATGATGCAAAATGAAAGTTGACTTAAATGAGGTAGGTGAATGATGATGCAAAATGGTGAAAAACTAGGAAATGATGATGCAAGCGATGATGTAATTGGAGGTGAACTTTGCCTATAAATAGACCTTAGAATCACCATTCCAAGCATCTCATCAAAAACCAAAACAATAAGTAGTTTAGAGAAGGAGAAAGAGAGCTTGGAGAGGAGGAGCAAAGCAGAAGAAAAAATTTTACGGTGAAGCTTCAATCCACCAAGTTTTTCTATCTTTTGTTATGTTTAATCTTTTAGTTTTTGTAAATTTTAATTTAAGCATGGAGTAATTTTGTTTTCTAAGGTTATGATGTAGCCTAACTTTGATGTTCCAACCCTTTGTTCAATTCAATTAAGGATTTTCTATCTTGGTTGATGCATTTAATACTGTTCTTAATGCTTCTAAATAACTGGTCACTATTTAGTTGAATTGTTAATCATAATGATAGCGGAAGCTGATTTATGTGTCTAGTTCATTGTATTTAATGTCATAAATTACATGTAGGAAAGGAACATACTTGTATGGTTTGTGTAGTTTATAAAAGAGATCCATAAATTTTAATGAATCCATTAATGTTTTAACTTGCATGAGGACATAGCAGTTAAGCTTTATAGGGTATTTTCTTTAAACCTCGGGAGGGGTTATATGAATAATTCAGAGAATCTCAACTAGCAACAGGATAATTAATTTTTGATTAAAAATAACAAAGGGGAGGAACAGATTAGTTATGATGAAATCATAATCTTAGAGTTTTAATTTATTGAATTAAATTCATTCATATTTGGTAGTTAAATTTAGTTATAGTTATCAACTTCTTAAATCAAATTACGTTTGCCAAACAAAAAGTGAGTTATTTCAATTTTGGGCATTAATTAACAACAATCCTTATGAGACGATACTTTTCTCATCATTTTATTACTTGTTCGGCTCGTCCACTTACAATTTTGCATAACAAGTTTTTGGTGCCATTGGAAAGTGACTGGTGCATTGCATAGACCAAACGGCATTATCCGAAACGCGTATGTTCCATATGGGCATGTGAATATAGTTTTTTCTTAGTCCTCAGGTGCTATAGAAATCTTATTGTAACCAGAATAACCGTCTAGGAAACAGTAGTAAGGGTGACCTGCTAATCTATCGAGCATTTGATCGATGAAGGGTAAAGGAAAATGATCTTTCTTGGTCGCCTTATTTAGTTTCTTGTAGTCAATACACACTTTCCATCCGGTTACTATCTTGGAATTAGCTCATTGTTTTCATTGGTGACTATTGTCATGCCTCCTTTCTTTGGTACCACTTATATCGGGCTTACCTATGTGCTGTCCGAAATAGGATAAATGATACCTGCATCCAAAAGTTTAAGTACCTCTGCTCGGACAACCTCCTTCATGTTTGGATTTAAACATTGTTGGTGCTCGATGGATGGCCGGTACTTATCCTCCATAAGAATTTTGTGTTGGCATATAGATGGGCTGATTCCTTTGATGTCTGCTATCGACCATCCAATAGCCATCTTGTGTTCTCGTAGTACTCTCAAAAGCTTTTCCACCTGTTCTCTACTTAAAGAAGATGAAATAATGACAGGTAGTGTAGATGAAGTACCTAAGAATGCGTACTTGAGATGAACTGGAAGTGGTTTGAGCTCCAATTCTGGTGGTTTTTCTGTTGATGGTACTGGTTGTCTCTTACTCGTTCCAAGCTCCTCGAAAGGTTGTCTGATAAAGATGGGAGGTAAAGCTTCCAGTTGGTTAACACATTCCATGATGTTCAAACTTTTTGAGCTTGGTGCTCTATTTAGGCAAGCTTCAAGTGGATCTTTTGGAGTGATCGTTTGATGTATTTCTTTGATACATTCATCCACCACATCTACCCTCATGCAGTTGTCAACATCATGTGGATGTTTGAGAGCTTTTAGCACATTGAAGGTCACCTCTTCATCTTGAACTCTGAGTATGAGTTGACCTTTCTGTACATCAATAAGGGTTCTTCCTGTTGCTAGGAATGGTCTACCCAAGATGATGGGTATTTCTTGATCTTTCTCCATGTCTAGTATAATGAAATCCGCAGGAAATATAAACTTATCCACTTTTACTAGTACATCTTCTATAATTCCCCTTGGATACTTGATTGAACAATCAACTAGCTGCAACGATACTGTAGTGGGTTTTGCTTCTCCAAAGCTGAGTTTCTTGAAAACGGAGAATGACATTAAATTGATACTTGACAGACCCCTTTCTAACTACTAGCTAGGCGACCTGCCAGGCAACCCCACGGTGGCTCCCCAGTCAAGATCTGCTTCGGTTGGAAAGTTCCCATGGAGCTAAGCCTCTTTTCTTTTCTAAAATACTTGAAATCCTTTTAGTTTTGGAAATGGGTGGGAATTTTGTTCGTTGAAAATAGTTTTATGAAAATATGATTTTCACGAAAATCCGGCAGCACAACGACTGCTTTTCTAAAATTCCACCCTGTTTAATGCTTCACAAAACCTGTATAATTGTATTTACAAATATTTCAATAATCAATAGGCCTCAGGCCCTTTTTAAACTCATAATCATACAATAAAGCGGAAAGTAATTGAATAAAATCTTAAAATGACATGCATGATATTTACATAAAATACTTTGTCCAAAACGATATTTACAAAACTTGAGAAATCTGAAAGACGATAATAAATGCAATACATGATAGCGTGTTTAAAACTAGTGCAGCGTGGTCGCGTCTGCAGCTCGCCTGTACGTCCGATGGAGATACCTTCGCCGCGATGCTCGCTCCTACACTTGGGGAGGAATTTAAATAAAACAGAAAATGATGGTGACAATAACTCAGTGAGTGCACATAAATAATAATTTCTGCTTTCATTAGTATTTTGAAAATGATACGGCTTATATAAGCGAAAGATTCTTTTTATTCTAACCTAACATCTAATTGACGTATTTCAACTTAGAAGGGTAACTCTAGAACAACTTATTCTCTTAAGCTCTTAAACTAAATATCTATATGACATGAAATACTAGAACTTTTCTGTTTGCGTGTACTCAGATGCGGGAACTTGGGATTACGATTCCCCCTAACATCTGGAAATATGCGGGAACTTGGGATTACGATTCCCCCCGCCTATTAGGCATACGGGAACTTGGGATTACGATTCCCCCCGTATGTTAAGCCATACGGGAACTTGGGATTATGATTCCTCCCATCTATTAGGCGTATGGGAACTTAGGATTACGATTCCCTCCTTCTTTTTCTATACACGCATGGGGTACCTCGACCGGGTTATGCTAGAGATTAAGATAACTAAAGACATCTAATAACCTTTTAATGCACTTAAAAACTCAAGCTTAACCTTTATTTACTTGCATGGAAGCATATGGATCACTTTTTAGAAATATCTCGTTCTAACTTGCAGCTGAAACCGGATACTTTCTTTTCTAACATAAACTTATGATCGAAAATACCTTCGAACCATCTTTATTCATATCTTTTCTATGCATGTGTATATATCAAAAACTTGCTAATGTACTTTACTTAAAACAATTACATTGATAACAATAATTTAAGAATTATACATGCATAGATAAATATAACAACATGCTTGAATTGAATTAAACATGATAACTTGGAAAATCAATTAAGCATAGCTTAAAATTATTCCAATACTAAAGTATACAATGGAAATGAAACATAAAACTTTGAAATTAACCAACTCACTACTTACTTCCTAAGTAATGCGCTCCTCCACATCCTCCCTTTCGTTTGACGATTTACCCACACATTAAAATGAGCACGATTTCTGACGGGACCCTTCCCGAATCTCTATTCTGGATCCGTGAAGTATCTCGTAGCACTCCGACAGAACTCCAACGAGCCCTAACTTTGACTCGAGGAAACTCCATCGGAGCACCATGACTTACTTAAAACTGATTTACTAAATTTCTAATAAAAATCCGGCAGCATATCGACTGTATATTCGACAATGCCACCCTGTAGATTTAAAAGCAATTTAAAAAAAAAGTACTTCTATAGCACACAAATCTCCAATACCAAGGGCCTCCGACCCTTACTCAAAATCAACTCCAACACACAATAATTATATTTGTAAAATTTAATGGAGAATTAGGATTTTCTTTTCCAAAAACACTTTCGTAAAATAGGCATCCAACATCTGGTATTTATATTTACAAATATTTATATTATGATTTACATACAACACATGCATGTGACAAAAGATGAGCTATACAATAGAATGTAGTCGTCCGTCAGTCAACCAGCGCATCAGTCTGAGCCTCGTCAGCTGGACTCGCTCCTGCACCTGAGAGAAAATTTTTTAAGAAATATATAGCACACAAATGGTGAGTATAACTCAGTGAGATAAATAAATAACAGATTTATAAACTAAAGTATTTTTCTAAAATACTTCTTTTATTCCTTTCAATTAAAACTATTTCTGAAATTCATTTTGAATTTCTTTCTAAAACTTTATCATTTCTCGCTTTGATGGTAACCCAGGGAAACTACTCCTGTCGTGGCCGCATAAATCTCTAGCTAAACCACTAGGAATTAGGGAATCTACCCTGTGAAGTTACCGATGTGCGACTCTGGGCACGCGTTACCCCTACACAATCGGTTTAAACTACACTACCCTATACGTGCAGAGGGTCGCTCAATTGACTCTTTTTCTCTCAGTTAGTAACTCTCTCACATCTACCATACACGTATAGGGCATTCTATTGGGTACTCAACTGGGGCTAGGGTAAACCATCGGCGTAAGAAAATATATTAAATAATCTAGTTTTTAAGGCATAAAGCCTAAAAACTTTAAAATCTCATAATTTCTTTACATAAAAATATATTTACTTTAACAATTCATATAATAGGATCCAACTATATTAAAATCTATAAATCAATTACATAATAAAGTAAATGCATATAACATTAAAATAAGCTTTAAATAACTAAGCTTGGAGAAAAGTAGATTTCTACTCACAAAGCACTTCCCGATCGCTAACTTCCAATTTGAGGAACTCTCTTCATCCCTTACACGTCTCGATGTCCGTTAGAGAAACTTCCAATTCACCTAACGTTTAAATCACCAACTTATTTACTACTTCATTCCAATATAAACTCTAATGGAATTCTTTAAAACTAATTAAGCCATAACTCAACCCATTTCTAGCCCTTATTTTATACCATTCATTTCCATAAAGTTTTTATGCTCAAACACATTGAATTACACACTTGGAACCACCAAAATAAAATAAAATATAAATGGGACAGCTTGCACGTTATTTATTCAACTAACTACCTTTGAGCGTTACCCGCATTCCATACAATGCAGTTCATCATCTATGTCTTAATCACACTCAAATACAAATTCAAGTATATGCTTAAGACCTTAAATCCACTTGGAATCACACAAATTTTAACTTATATGTGGCTGTCCTTTACTTTAGTCGAAAATCACACGAATAACTCAATACGCGATTTTCTTTCGGTTCCAACGCGTCTTAAAATTTCATTACGCATTTATATACTTAAAAATCAATTAATCTCCATTTATTTAAACAAAATACAACCCAAACACACATACACACATACTGCCGACAGAACATCACACAAACACCCATTCTTTCCTCTCATTCACGGCACACACACTGCACAACAACTCTATAAAATCAGCTATTTCATTTCAACATTTTATGAGATAAAATCAATTAAAACCCAAGCTAACTTACTGGTGTTTAAGATCAGCAGCTATTCAGAGACTCATGGCAGTCCCAAATCCTTCCATTTTTCGAATCTAAATTGAGCTACAACAAAAAAACCAACAATAACACGAAATGGACAGCACAGCTCAAGAAACATCTCACAAAAGTTTCAGCTGCTTCTCTTACCTACTGTTCATCATCTTCTTCACGCCTCCCCTGCATTTTTCCTCCATTTGCTGGCTTCACATGGCTGCTTTCAGCTCATCTTTTGCTTGCTTCAGCTGACCCGAAATCTGCTCTTCTTCACTCGCGGTTTGCAGCTCGCGCGACTTCAGCTTCTCTTACGTTTTTTTTTTCAGCTTCTTCACTTTCAGATCTGATTTTTCTAGGCTGAAATCAGATGCTGATCTTGCTTCTTCAAGCCGCCATCTGACCGTGAAGAAAGCCCATAGTTGATCGGTTTGGTGGCTGAACTTGGTGGCCGAGAGGGACGATCGCTCAAGAGAGATGGTCTTCGATTCTACTGGGCTGTTTTCGGGCTGCTAGGGTGAATGTCTGGAAGTCTCCATCTGATCTGGAAAAATACATGATTATTTGCTAAATCAATTGCCCAAACACCCCTCAATTTTCTTCAATTATAACAGCTAACACTTCAACCTAACTATTGCACTTAAACCCCTCTTTTCTTTCATTCTTTTTTTTTTTTTTTTAACTTTATTTATCCATTTCCAATCATGCCCATACTCATTTTTAGTCTATAATTAACACTTCCTAATGACCTCTTTAAATCCTCATCACTTACATTTTTCATATAAAAAAAATTATTCCTTAAAATAAATACGTTAAATCCGTCAATTTCCATAACGATTGCATTTAACGTATTTATCTCTATATATATATATATTTTTCTAAGCATGAAGGATTCGGTCTTAACAATTTCTCCCCTCCTTAAAATAAATTTCGTCCTCGAAATTTAAATATGCATACCTTAAATAAACAAGTGCGGATACTGAGTCTGAATTTGGTCCTCTCGCTCCCATGTTGCTTCTTCAACTCCATGATTCATCCATAACACCTTAACCAAAGGAATTCTTTTATTGCGAAGAACTTGCTCTTTCTTGTCTAAGATCTGAACCGGTCTTTCCTCGTAAGTCAAGTTCTCTTTCAATTCTATCGGTTGATCCCTTAAAATATGTGAAGAATCTGGAATGTATTTACGAAGCATAGACACGTGAAAAACATCATGAATCCTGGCCAATTCTATAGGTAGCTTTAATCTGTAAGCCACTGCTCCAATTCTTTTTATAATTTCATAAGGTCCAATGTACCTAGGACTCAATTTTCCTCTTTTTCCAAACCTCAATACTCCTTTCCAAGGTGATATCCTCAGGAATACTCTGTCCCCTACCTGAAATTCTAGATCTCGTCTTCTATTATCTGTAGAACTTTTCTGACGATCTTGGGCAATTTTTAACTTGTCCCGAATAATCTTGATCTTATCTGTAGTCATCTGTACCAGTTCAGGACCTAAAAGTTTTCTTTCACCCACTTCATCCCAGCACACTGGCGTCCTACACCGCCTACCATATAGAGCCTCATAAGGTGCCATGCCGATACTGGCCTGATAACTATTATTATAGGCAAACTCGATCAAAGGTAAATAAGAATCCCAACTACCTCCAAACTCAATCACACAAGATCTTAACATATCCTCAAGAGTCTGAATAGTACGCTCGAACTGTCCGTCCGTCTGAGGATGAAATGCTGTGCTGAAGTGTAACCGAGTGCCTAAAGCTTTCTGTAAACTAGGCCAGAATCTTGATGTAAATTTCGGATCTCTGTCAGATACAATCGAAACTGGAGCTCCATGCAGCTTGACAATCTCGTCAACATATAGACTGGCCAACTTGTCTAGGGAGTAAGTATTACGAACCGGTAGAAAATGAGCTGACTTCGTGAGCCGATCTATAATCACCCAAATACTATTATATCCACTCCGACTACGGGGAAAACCAACCACGAAATCCATGGTGATATGCTCTCATTTCCACTCTGGAATAGGGAGAGGCTGAGATAATCCTACTGGCCTCTGATGTTCTGCTTTAACCTGCTGGCATATCAAACATCTGGATACATACTCAGCTATCTCCCTCTTCATACCTTTCCACCAATAGTGCTCTCTCAAGGTATGATACATTTTTGTACTTCCCGGATGCATTGCATATGCAGAAGAATGAGCTTCATCTAGAATCTCTTTCTTTAGATCTGGCAGGTCTGGCACACATAATCTTTGACCCATCATCAAAGTACCATCGTCCCTCGCAGAGAAGCCCTGTCCTCTACCTAACTGAATCTCTTGACGAATTTTGATCAACTGAGGATCCTGACCCTGTAACTCTCGGATCTGATCTACAAGTACAGGTCGGACCTGAAATGAGGCTAATAGTGCATCTAACTCTGTAGTCTCCAAATGAACACTTAGGGATCTCATATCTCTCAACAACAGAAAGTACTCTGCCCTCAATTGAGCCACGGAACTACTGGGCTGTCTACTCAAAGCATCAGCCACCACATTAGCTTTCCCTGGATGATATTGAATAGTACAGTCATAGTCTTTAATGAGCTCTAACCATCTCCTTTGCCTCATATTCAATTCCTTCTGAGAGAATAAATACTAGAGACTTTTGTGATATGTGAATATTTGGCAGGAAACCCCATACAGGTAATGTCTCCAGATCCTCAGTGCAAACACAACCGCAGCTAGCTCCAAATCATGAGTAGGGTAATTCTGTTCGTGCTTCTTCAATTGTCTGGATGCGTAAGCTATGACTTTTCCATGCTGCATTAAAACACACACCAGACCCTGCCTGGATGCATCACTGTACACCACAAAGCCCTCTGTCCCCGAAGGAAGGGTAAGAACGGGAGCTGTGGTCAATCTAGCCTTCAACTCATCAAAACTTTTCTGACAGGCTTCAGACCACTCGAACTTGACATCTTTTCTAGTCAGTTTCGTCAAAGGAATGGCTATCTTGGAGAAGCCCTCTACAAATTTTCGATAATACCCTGCCAATCCCAAGAAACTCCTGACCTCTGTAACCGTGACTGGTTGCTTCCACTGTAAAATGGCTTCAACTTTCTGGGGGTCGACACTGATCCCATTTGCAGATACTACATGCCCAAGAAAAGAGACTCTATCTAACCAAAACTGACATTTACTGAACTTAGCATACAGCTGGTGCTCCCTTAAGGTTTGCAGTACCAATCTCAGATGCTCAACATGGGCCTCACTACTACCAGAATACACTAGAATGTCGTCAATGAACACTATCACAAACTTATCCAGGAAATCATGAAACACCCTATTTGACAGGCCCCTTTCTAACTACTAGCTAGGCGACCTGCCCGGCAACCCCACGGTGACTCCCCAGTCGAGATCTGCTCCGACTGGAAAGTTCCCGAGGAGCTAAGCCTCATTTCTATTCTAAAATACTTGAAATCCTTTTAGTTTTGAAAATGGGTGGGAATTTTGTTCGTTGAAAATAACTTTATAAAAACAGGATTTTTATGAAAATCCGGCAGCACGACGGCTATTTTTCTAAAATTCCACCCTGTGAAATGCTTTACAAAACCTGTATAATTGTATTCACAAACATTTCAATAATCAATAGGCCTCAGGCCCTTTTCAAACTCATAATCATGCAATAATACGGAAGCAACTTGAGTAAAATCTTAAAACGACATGCATGATATTTACAATGAAATTCTAAATTCAAAGTAATATTTACAAAACTAGAAAATCTGTAAAATGATAATAAATACAATACATGATGCTATGACTAGAAAATAGTGCAATCTGGTCGCGTGTCTAACTGGCCTGTACGTCCGAAGGAGATACGCCTGCCGTGCTACTCGTACCTGCACCTGAGGGAGGATTTTTAAGAAAGACAGGAAAAACAGTGGTGAGAATAACTCAGTGAGTGGGTAAGTTTACATAAACTATGCTTTTGCTTAAAATACTATTTCTCCCGAAAATAGATTGGAAAACTATTACTAACTTATTATTTCTGAAAACTGTAAACTTGATTTAAAATGTGCGAAAGTTATTTATCAAACTTTTCTTAAAACTTTTCTTATTTTCTTACTAGCCTATCTGGCAACCCAGGGAAATCTTGTCCTTCGTGACGGTGCGAAGACACGCCACTAGGATAGGGGAACTCTCACCATGTGTAGTCGCAGATGTGGATACAACTCTGGGATCGCGAATCCCTCCAACATCAGGCAGATCTACACTATCCCATACGTGCAGAGGGTGACTGACAGACTCGATCCCCCCATAGTTAGTAACTCCCCCCAACTACCGTACACGTATGGAATACTTTCGGCCGGGTGTAATCTTAGGGGCTAGGGTAAACCATAGGCATATATAAAATGAAATCTCGGCAATAAGCTATAATATTGCAAAATAACTTTCACAAACAATATCTTGATGCATGTATATGATCTCAACTCATTCATTTACTTTACTAAAAAAATATATATATATGCATATACTCATAGCATAACTCATTTAAAAATATACATGCATTCATAGGAAATGTAATGATATCATAAAAGCTTACTCGAATATCAAAACAATTCACTTGCTAAATGATTCACGTTTATATAATAAATGTATGAAAACTTTTAAAAATCCACACTCACAACTTGCTTCCAAAATACTTATCACCGCTTCCCGATACGGCTCTCGTTCGGTTTTCGATTCACCTACAATTGATTTCGATCGAGATGTCGTTAAAACATAACTCGAGCGTAACTAAACTTTAAGCCATACTAGGATTTATAAACACAATAATTCAAGCGACCATCCTCACACGATAACATAACGGAAAACTCATATTTGCACGCGAAAACTATTTCAAACCGATTCGTTATCGCGACTTAAACTACTCAAAACTCTACGGTTACAAAACCGACAACTATGTCATTCGAATCTAATGTAACATTATCAGAATCAGATTCCAATGAATTCACTAAACCAATTATTCGAAACCAAACGACAAACTTAAAGCTTACGCGATTTCAACTAATTATCGCGTTATCTCGTTTTAAGCGTTTCGCGCGATTCTTTTGTTTCCGCTTTAACTTATTGTCAATTTCAACTCGAGACTTTACTTAAAACACGGAAAATGAATATTCAAACATGATTAAACACAAAGAAGAAAATATGGCAGCAAGCTTAACATATTCATTTCCAATTTCAACTTCCGAAATTTCGACAATTAACGATTTCGCGCGAACCAAAAACTATCCGATTAACTTTATTGAAACTCGAACTATTATAACTTCAACTTAAACACTTAAACGGCTTAAAAACAATCTCAGGGCAGCGAGATAATATTCACATTCCTTTTTATATTCGACAACGAAAATCACAAACTAACAATGTCGCATTCGCGGAAAAATCAACCGAATCGCTCGGAAACGATTTCTAAATATCCGAACGACTATCCAATACTTTAAAACACTTTAATACAATCCATTTTCCACGACCACAAACGCGAAACCAAAAACATACTTTAACAGCCCCTAAACATCTCATAACAGCCCATAAACAACATTCAACGAATACGATCGATGATAAAAACACAATCGCAACATCAACGAGCGAACCTCCGCACTAACGAGGTTTGCAATCCTAGTCCCAAACATAATATCATCAATTTATCTCAACTCTAATCACATGGATGCTCACTAATTACTCAAAACTTCTCAACAAAAACAAAGGGGACAGCACCTTACCCCAGAAGCGAGCTATTTTCGACTTCGAAACAGCTTCCGATCGGCGATGATCTCTCGTGCGCAGCAAGCTGTCTCCCTTTGATAATGGCCTGACAGCATCAACACAACTCACGGCTTCAGCTCTGAAATGATGCACTCGGACAGCCTTGACAGTAGCTCGCACAACCTCAACACTTGATTCACGATGACAGCACAGCAGCAACTACATCAACAGCAAGCTCACAACGGTGACAGCAACATGACAATGGCAGCAACGTGAGCACGGCAGGAAGGCAGCATCGTCGACAGAACAGCAGCACCTCAACATGCAGCTCTTCAGTTTATGGCAGCCAGACAGCACCGGCTTCAGTTCACGGTCAGCACTAGGCAGCGACGGCAGCTTCAACTTCTCACTCGGCGACAACTCACGACAGCTCACTCTCTCTTTCTTGCATGCACGGTCTGCTTGCAGATCTGTCCTTGCATGTCTTCTTTGGCTTCAGATCTGATCATTTTGAGGCTTGGAAAGCACATGCATCCATAGGAGCTCCATCTTCTTCACCAGCTCGCGACTACCTCTTCTTACTCTTCACGGCCAGCAGCTTGCTCCATCAAGCTCTCTCTCTCGGTCTGTTGACTTCCTTCCACGAGCTCTCTTCCTTCTCTTGTTTTCGTTATCACTCTCGGTCTCTCTCTTCACTCACTAGCAACACATCTTGCTTTTGGTTTCTATTTTGAAATGAAAGAGAAGATAAAATGAAAGGTGCTGTTGATGACCGAGCTTGGTTTTCTTCAGCATCTTTTGTTTTTCAACTTTTATAATTGCATTTTCTTTCAATTGGACACTTGTCACATTCCACCATTGCATGTGTGACAAGTGTCACAACCATGCATTATCTTATTTCATTTAAAAATCTTCCATGCTTTTCTTGCTTTTTAATCCAATCCCGGATTCCGCTTCCGTCCGTCCGTCCTGGAATTTGCCTTTAATCACTTTCGCCTTCGGAATAATTTTAATAAATTTCGAATCCGTATTTGCAAACTCGAATTTATTTTTCTTAATCGAAATTAATTATTCCGAATAATTCCGGACTTGATAATTATATTTTTTTTTTCGATCTGACGCGATCCATCGGAAAAATATTTTGCTCTCCGACGAACACGGTTTTGGGTTTTACACTATTCATCAAGTCCATAAATACTGCGGGTGCATTGGTTAGCCCGAAAGGCATAACCAAAAACTCATAGTGTCCATATCTCGTTCTAAAGGCAGTCTTGGGAACATCTTCCGCTTTAATCTTCAATTGATGGTATCCGGATCTCAAGTCAATCTTCGAAAACATACTAGCCCCCTGGAGCTGATCAAACAGATCATCAATGCGAGGAAGTGGATACTGGTTCCGTACAGTCACTTTATTCAACTCCCTATAGTCAATACACAACCGCATACTGCCATCTTTTTTCTTTACAAATAACACAGGTGTTCCCCAGGGAGAAACACTTGGTCGAACAAAACCCTTATCCACTAACTCCTCTAACTGCACTTTCAGCTCTCTCAACTCAGTAGGTGCCATCCTGTAGGGTGCTCTGGCTATAGGTGCTGTTCCCGGAATCAAATTAATCTCGAAATCTATCTCCCTGTCTGGAGGTAACTCAAGAAGATCATCCGGGAAAACATCCGGAAACTCCCTAACCACAGGAATATCCTCTAATCTAGCTTCCTTTTCAGAAGTATCCATAACATAAGCCAGATAACCTTCACACTGCTTTCGCAACATCTTTCGGGCTGTCATAGCTGATATAATACAAGAAGAAAGCATCCGACGCTCACCCCTGAAAACCACATCTGGCTCCCCTGCACAACTGAATCGGACTTCCTTTCGGAAACAGTCAACTGTGGCATGGTGAGTAGCTAACCAATCCATCCCCAGAATCACATCAAAATCATGAATATCCATCACTACCAAAATGACAGGGAATGCTCTACCTCCAACCAAAACCTCACCACCTCTGTATACCCTCTCTGCCACTAGGCCACCCCCTGTAGGAGTAGTCACTACCATCTCACACTCTAATGGCTCTACCGACAATCCGGCTCGATCAACAAAACTCTCAGAAATAAAGGAGTGAGTAGCTCCCGGATCAATTAATGCATGAATATTAAAACCAGAGAGTGAAACTGCACCTGTAACGACCTCGGGCGTCACCTCTGCCTCATGCTGCGTGACAGCAAATACCTTGGCTTGAACTGGAGGTCTCCCTGGCTGACCTCTGAATGGGGCACCTCGACCTGAACCTCTGACCGGCTGACTAGGAGTCCCTGGTCCTCTCCCCTGAGGACCTCCCCTGCCTCTCGACTGCCCTCCACTAGGCTGAACCGAAGTCTCTAGTCTTGACTCACTACTCTCTGCAGTAGTCTGCGGGCAATCCTTCTTCATATGTCCCTCCTGACCACAATAATAGCACCCAGTACGACCAAAATGACACTCTCCTCGATGAAATCTCCCACATGTCGCACAACGGGGTACCCTACTCTGATTGCTACCTCGGCCTTGAGAACCCGATGGCTGCCTCACCGAACCGTGACTGGAGATGGCTCTCTGACTCTGTGGTCTCATCGAAGGTCCTCCAGACTTGCTTCCAGTCTTGGGGGTTTTACTGGGCCCCCCGGTCTGCCATCCTTGACTCGGTCCCCTCTTCTGTTGCGATGGTCCTCTCTCTGCCTGAACAATCCTCTCGACCCTCAACGCTGCCTCTACCAGTCTCCCATACTCTCTATACTCTGTAGCAGCTACATATGCTTTGATTTTAAAATTCAGGCCCTGAAGAAATTTATGGCATTTGTTGGCTTCGTCATCGACGATGAATGGTGCTACTCTAGATAACTCTGTGAATTTCTTTTCATACTCTTCCACTGTCATATTACCCTGGACCAGACGGTAAAACTCCTCAATCTTTGCATCTCTGTAGACTCTAGGGTAAAACCTCTCATTGAAATATTCTTTAAATTAATCCCATGATAGCGGAGTGGTCACTCTCCTCCTTACCGAATCCCACCAGTCTCTAGCAGAAGCTCGCAGGAGGAATGATGCAATAGATACTCTCTGCTGGTTCTCGCACTCCATCTGCTCTAGAACCCTCTCCGTACTCTCTAACCACTCTAAAGCTGCCTCAGGACCCCCTGATCCGTCAAAACCCTCGGCGCCAAGCTTCCGTGCTCTCTCTACGGTAGCGCC
Organism: Dimocarpus longan; assembly: GCA_022984855.1. Taxonomy (NCBI): domain Eukaryota; kingdom Viridiplantae; phylum Streptophyta; class Magnoliopsida; order Sapindales; family Sapindaceae; genus Dimocarpus; species Dimocarpus longan. The sequence goes on from CM041021.1 coordinate 8,325,971, forward strand.
TGGTGCGCGAGGTCTCATGCCCTGCATAATCTGAGCCAGTCTCTCAATAGGATCAACTGCTGGCCCTGCCACTGTTGGCTCTGGTTGCACCCCAGGCTGAGGCTCATTTACGGACTCATGAATAGGCTCTTCAACCTCAGGTGGACCAGAAGGAACAGGTGGAGTCACAGCGGCGGCTCTGCGCGTACGAGGACGACCAACTCGACGCATAGCTCTATGACAAGCAAAACAATGAATGTCATGCAAAGTTTTATAAATCAATGCAGTAGAATGCATAAATAACCTTCGGATGCACAAATTTTTCAAAACTTTATAAACATTTTCGAGCCAAAAGCTCTGATACCAAATTGACGGGACCCTTCCCGAATCTCTATTCTGGATCCGTGAAGTATCCCGTAGCACTCCGACAGAACTCCAACGAGCCCTAACTTTGACTCGAGGAAACTCCATCGGAGCACCATGACTTACTTAAAACTGATTTACTAAATTTCTAATAAAAATCCGGCAGCATATCGACTGTATATTCGACAATGCCACCCTGTAGATTTAAAAGCAATTTTAAAAAGAAAGTACTTCTATAGCACACAAATCTCCACTACCAAGGGCCTCCGACCCTTACTCAAAATCAACTCCAACTCACAATAATTATATTTGTAAAATTTAATGGAGAATTAGGATTTTCTTTTCCAAAAACACTTTCGTAAAATAGGCATCCAACATCTGGTATTTATATTTACAAATATTTATATTATGATTTACATACAACACATGCATGTGACAAAAGATGAGCTATACAATAGAATGTAGTCGTCCGTCAGTCAACCAGCGCATCAGTCTGAGCCTCGTCAGCTGGACGACTCGCTTCTGCACCTGAGAGAAAATTTTTTAAGAAATACATAGCACACAAACGGTGAGTATAACTCAGTGAGATAAATAAATAACAGATTTATAAACTAAAGTATTTTTCTAAAATACTTCTTTTATTCCTTTCAATTAAAACTATTTCTGAAATTCATTTTGAATTTCTTTCTAAAACTTTATCATTTCTCGCTTTGATGGTAACCCAGGGAAACTACTCCTGTCGTGGCCGCATAAATCTCTAGCTAAACCACTAGGAATTAGGGAATCTACCCTGTGTAGTTACCGATGTGTGACTCTGGGCACGCGTTACCCCTACACAATCGGTTTAAACTACACTACCCTATACGTGCAGAGGGTCGCTCAATTGACTCTTTTTCTCTCAGTTAGTAACTCTCTCACATCTACCATACACGCATAGGGCATTCTATTGGGTACTCAACTGGGGCTAGGGTAAACCATCGGCGTAAGAAAATATATTAAATAATCTAGTTTTTAAGGCATAAAGCCTAAAAACTTTAAAATCTCATAATTTCTTTACATAAAAATATATTTACTTTAACAATTCATATAATAGGATCCATCTATATTAAAATCTATAAATCAATTACATAATAAAGTAAATGCATATAACATTAAAATAAGCTTTAAATAACTAAGCTTGGAGAAAAGTAGATTTCTACTCACAAAGCACTTCCCGATCGCTAACTTCCAATTTGAGGAACTCTCTTCACCCCTTACACGTCTCGATGTCCGTTAGAGAAACTTCCAATTCACCTAATGTTTAAATCACCAACTTATTTACTACTTCATTCCAATATAAACTCTAATGGAATTCTTTAAAACTAATTAAGCCATAACTCAACCCATTTCTAGCCCTTATTTTATACCATTCATTTCCATAAAGTTTTTATGCTCAAACACATTGAATTACACACTTGGAACCACCAAAATAAAATAAAATATAAATGGGACAGCTTGCACGTTATTTATTCAACTAACTACCTTTGAGCGTTACCCGCATTCCATACAATGCAGTTCATCATCTATGTCTTAATCACACTCAAATACACATTCAAGTACATGCTTAAGACCTTAAATCCACTTGGAGTCACACAAATTTTAACTTATATGTGGCTGTCCTTTACTTTAGTCGAAAATCACACGAATAACTCAATACGCGATTTTCTTTCGGTTCCAACGCGTCTTAAAATTTCATTACGCATTTATATACTTAAAAATCAATTAATCTCCATTTATTTAAACAAAATACAACCCAAACACACATACACACATACTGCCGACAGAACATCACACAAACACCCATTCTTTCCTCTCATTCACGGCACACACACTTCACAACAACTCTATAAAATCAGCTATTTCATTTCAACATTTTATGAGATAAAATCAATTAAAACCCAAGCTAACTTACTGGTGTTTAAGATCAGCAGCTATTCAGAGACTCATGGCAGTCCCAAATCCTTCCATTTTTCGAATCTAAATTGAGCTACAACAAAAAAACCAACAATAACACGAAATGGACAGCACAGCTCAAGAAACATCTCACAAAAGTTTCAGCTGCTTCTCTTACCTACTGTTCATCATCTTCTTCACGCCTCCCCTGCATTTTTCCTCCATTTGCTGGCTTCACATGGCTGCTTTCAGCTCATCTTTTGCTTGCTTCAGCTGACCCGAAATCTGCTCTTCTTCACTCGCGGTTTGCAGCTCGCGCGACTTCAGCTTCTCTTACGTTTTTTTTTTCAGCTTCTTCACTTTCAGATCTGATTTTTCTAGGCTGAAATCAGATGCTGATCTTGCTTCTTCAAGCCGCCATCTGACCGTGAAGAAAGCCCATAGTTGATCGGTTTGGTGGCTGAACTTGGTGGCCGAGAGGGACGATCGCTCAAGAGAGATGGTCTTCGATTCTACTGGGCTGTTTTCGGGCTGCTAGGGTGAATGTCTGGAAGTCTCCATCTGATCTGGAAAAATACATGATTATTTGCTAAATCAATTGCCCAAACACCCCTCAATTTTCTTCAATTATAACAGCTAACACTTCAACCTAACTATTGCACTTAAACCCCTCTTTTCTTTCATTCTTTTTTTTTTTTTTTTAACTTTATTTATCCATTTCCAATCATGCCCATACTCATTTTTAGTCTATAATTAACACTTCCTAATGACCTCTTTAAATCCTCATCACTTACATTTTTCATATAAAAAAAATTATTCCTTAAAATAAATACGTTAAATCCGTCAATTTCCATAACGATTGCATTTAACGTATTTATCTATATATATATATATATATATTTTTCTAAGCATGAAGGATTCGGTCTTAACAATTTCGCTCAGCAGTTATACACGCAATAACAATAACTTAATATTTATTCAATGGTATCGAAATACCCTTTTCTAAGCAATAATAACTTCGATCATACCCATGAAACTTCCATTCGAAATCCCAACTTCTAAACATGAACAAAAAAAATGTTAATTCAAAGCTAGATTCCATTTTTAACGTATTAATCGCACTCTAGCGTCAACTTGGACTATTATAGCCAAATGTCCATCAATTCTATATCCTTCATCCTCTTTGATTTTCATTATTACAACATAATCGAACACACGAGATATGCTATAGATTCAATTTGAATCCCTCAACATCACATTGGTACAATTGCGAAACATAATCAAAACAGTTCATGATAGCTTAACATCATCCAAAACAGCTTAAACATTAATCAAAACAGTTTTAAACACTACTTGAACAATCAAGACAGCTTTAGATCTTATTCAACTTTTAAACACATTATCAAGCATGTAAATCACACAAATACATCAACTAAAAACAAACTATTTCCATCCTCACTTGACCGAACTGCACACCCCTTACTTTTTCAACATTCCAAATCATTTCATTCATCATGGAAACTCATCCAAACCTCAAACATAATCTTAGCCGTGACTTGCTAGGAACAATCTTTCAAGAATTTCACTTGTATATACTTCAAATCTAACATGCATTAACTTTAACATGATCTACTACAATTTCACACTTCCAAAAACATCAAATTCCTTCATCAAACTTCATCAACACCACATGCGTCACCAAATCCACATTCTCAAGGTTCCAAAACTCCCATTTAAAACATAAAAAAAATAAACCGTAATCCATCTAATTGGACACAATCCATCACAACTATAAAAATAACCATGAAATACTAATTTTTCTTACACAAACAACTCATGGAAAACTCAAAGTTTATCTTTCAAACTAACAACACTCACATTCACGGAAAATTCAACCGAATAGCTCGGAAACGATTTCTAAATATCCAAACGACTATCCGATACTTTAAAACACACTAATACTATCCATTTTCCACGACAACGAACGCGAAACTAAAAACATACCTTAACAGCCCCTATACATCTCATAACAGCCCGTAAACAAAACACGATCGATGATAAAAACACAATCGCAACATCAACTAGCGAACCTCCGCACTAACGAGACTCTCAATCCTAAACCCAATCATAATATCATCACTTTTCAACCATATCTGATTTCTAATTCACAGGCATGCTTACTAAATATTTGAAACAACTCAACAAAAGAAATGGGGCAGCACTTACCCGAAGAGCAAGCTGTTCTCCGCTTTGAAACAGCTTCCGAACGGCGACGAATCACTCGTGGCAGCAAGCTGTCTCCTTTGATGATTCGCTTCAGGTTTGCAATGGGTTCTTGGCCTGACCTGACAGCTCGGCAGTAGCTTGCACAACGTCGACAGCACTGATCACGCTTCAGCTCAACAGCTCGCACAACTTCAGCACTTGATTCACGGTGACAACACGCAGCAACTCGGCAGCAACTGGCAGTAATTGGAGCTTCACGGCAGCGCCTGGTTTTCCTCACGCCAACAACCCTTCACGCCAGCAGCTTCTCAAGACAGCAGCTGGAGCTTCACGGTGACAACAGCAACCTCACAGCAGCAAGCTTCCTCAGCTCACGATCTGCACTGAGTCAGCTCACGGGTTAGCTTGCACAACCGATTCTCCTTTGCTACACTTCCACGCTTCACACCAGCTCGCGGTCTTCACTTTCTCCTTGCTGCAGGTCACGGACAGCCTGGATCTGTCCTCAAACTTCACATGCAATCACTCGGATTGATGGTCTCGGCTTGCTTTTGGATGATGACCGAGTGTGGCTCTTCCTCTCTTCCACGAGCAGCAGCTCACTTCCTTCTCTTGTTCTCTCTATCACTCTCGGTCTCCCTTAGTCTATCTTTCACTCTCTTATTCTCTCTTTCACTCACGAGAAACATTCACCACTTATTCTCCAGCATTCTCTCTCTCGGCGACAACAAATAGAAATTGAAAGAAAATCTGTTTATTTGCTTGCTTCTCCCCTCTATTTCTCTTTTGCTTTCAACTTTAATAAATACTTGCTTTTGTTTCTCTTGGACACTTGTACCTACCCTTTATTGCATGTGTGACACGTGTCACCACCATGCATTATCTTTATTTTATTTCTCATGCCTTTTCGCTTTAATTTCCAAGCCCGAATTCCGTTTCCATCCGTCCGTCTTGGAATCCACTTTTTAATCGCTTTCGTCTTCAGAATAATTTAATAAATTTCGAATCCATATTCGCGAACTCGAATTTATTTTTCTTATTCTAAAATAATTATTCCGAGTATTTCCGGATTCGAGCATTATATTTTTCCGATCGGACGCGATCCATCGGAAAAATATTTCGCTCTCCGACGAACGCGGTTTTGGGTTTTACAATACTTGCACCAAGATCACATAATGCTTTATCAAAGAATGAATCACCAATGGTACAAGGAATTGTGAAACTTCCCGGATCTTTGAGTTTGGGCGATAGCTTTTTCTGCAAGATTGCACAACATTCTTCAGTCAAAGCTACCATTTCATGTTCTTCCAGCTTCCTTTTATTTGATGGGATTTCATTCATGAACTTCACATAGCTGTGTAAAACCCAAAACCTCGTTCATCAGAGAGCGAAATATTTTTTTGATGGATCGCGCCCGATCAGAAAAATATAATGCTTGAGTTCAAAAATACGTGAAATAATTATTTTAGAATAATAAAAATAAATCTAAGTTCGTGAAAACGGATTTGAATTTTAAAATAATTCCAAGAATGGGAACCCGAGATTTAATCAAAAACGAATTATCGGACGGACGGACGGAATCGGAATCCGAGCTTGGAATTAAAAAGCGAGAATGCATGTGAAATAAAATAAAGTTATTGCATGGAAGAAACTAAAATAAAGTAAAAATTTGTGCATGGGAGTGACACTTGTCACACATGCAAAGGATGAGCAAAGCAAGTGGCATGAGATGGATTGTATGGTGACAATGTATCATCAAATGGTAAGCAAGCCATATTTTTATAATATTAAAAGATTGAAAAAGCAAAAAAGTGAAAGATTAAGAAAGCTAAAGCATTCGGTCTCCCATTAAGTGCAAAATCGAAATGTCATTTTGAGAGAGAGAAGTGAAGTTTGCAAGAGAGCATTCGGCCATCTTTCTTCATCAAGGGCATTCGGTCATATCAAGCAAACCGAGAACAAATTGAAAGAGAGAGATACTGCTCGTGGAAAAAGAGAGAACCGAGTGAAGGAGAGAACTTGAGAGAGATGTAAGCAAATCCAAACCCAAGCAAATCCCATTCGGCCTCCTTAGCCATCAGATCCGAGAGCTTACCAAGAGAGATAGAGAACGAGAGAAGAATAGAGAAGTTGAGGGAGCTGTTGATAGACCAAGGTGAAGTAAAGTTGAAAGAGAAGGAGAATTCAAATCTAAAGCAAGTTGGATACATGTAAGGGCAGATTCAGTGCAAGGGCCGATTCAGAGCCAAAAAGCCTTGCATGCAAGCAAGAAAGAGTGAGCTGTTCGGTGCGCATGTGCTGCCGTAAACCAGGTGCTGCTGCTATTGTAAACCCCTCTCCCTAATATTAGTACTGTAGTTATATACAGTAAATTAGCTAATATAATTTTATGGTGCCTAATATTATAACGAAGTAAAAATAAACGGTTTAGGGAAGTTCGAGGCTGTTAAGGGAACAAATCGGGTTTTTTGAAAATTTTTCTAAAAATTCTGAAAAGTATTCAAATAGCTTAATTAGAAGTTCAAGAGACTTAAAGTGGACTTAAAATAAGTTATATGAAATTTTTGGGTGAAATTGGACCAATCCGGTGAAATCCGAAAATTTCCAAAAATTACCCGTAAATTCAATCGGGTAATGAAAATTTAATTTAAATGGTCCCAATAAATTATGAAGGTCTCATAAATCACTTTAGTAGCTTTTAGAACCTTAAAATAGCCTTGAGAATTTATTTCAAGTGGTAGAAAATAATGTGAATTAAATTAAGTGGTTTAAGGGCAAAATTAGAATTTTTGCACTAGTGTAGAGATTTCTATTTTTTTGGGACCAATCATATGCAAACACATCACAATGGCATCTTTGAAATTAATGGATGAATGGAGGGCAATTGTTAAGAGACATGAGATAGTATAAATAAGTGGAGATGTGTAAACCCCTAGTTCCGATTCTTAATTTCCTAGCGAGTGAAACTAAATTGTGAAGTTAAGTAATAAATCTAGTTAGTATTAATTTAAATAGATTTATTGATGAGTGAACGCTCATTCTAGAATTATAACAATAAACATTAGTAAGGATAAAATAATTTATCCATAATCAAGTAATAGATGATAAATGATGATACGTTTAAATTCAAAAATAAACACTAGAGGAAGTGTCATGTAGAATTAGTAGTTAACAAGTGAGTAACCAAACATTTAACTAAGAGTGATAGACAAAACAAATCAAAGGGACAAGTTTGATATCCATAAAATGTTAATGAGATATATAAATAAAACAATTGAAGCAAAATTAGACAAGAAAGAAGCAAAGAGTAAGTTGCCGTGTGATGTAGGAAAGAAAGGGGGGATTGGCGTGACAATGATAAAAAGGGGACATGGGAGACATTTTTGGAAATGTTAAATCTATAAATACAACACTTACAGTGAAATTTGATGGAACAAACACAAGAGTAGCCGTGAAAATCAAATTAACAGCAGCTGCTTGGCATCCTGGCGTGAGAAGCAGAGCAGAAACGGAAGAGCAGAAGCCAAACCAGAAAAGTGGAAGAAGACAGCTCTATCCAGCCCTTCCAAACCTCAAACCCCCCTCTCTAGGACCTCTTCCAAGTCCCTCTCACTTCCATAAACAAGAATCAAGTGAGATCTCATCTCTTTCTTCCTTATACTTGCTGAAATTGAAGTAGTTGGGTTGTGAGTGTTGTGCAGAATTTTTGTGTTGTGTTGAGTAATTTTCCCACAAAATTATGGTAGAACTCTAAGTGATTATGTAGAGAGTTAAATGATACGTTGAGATATGTAAATGGTAGCTTAGGGTTGTAAATATGGGCTGCCATCTACTTGATTAAAGTAAAAACAAAAATCTGTTTTGCATGCACATCAAGTAGTCGATAAAATTGGTGAGTGAGCTGTGAGAGGTTAAATGACAAAATGGTGTTTGTGTGTGTGTCATGGCTGTGAAGATCAGTGGAAAACCTTTGAGATTAGATGGTTTTGAACCCAAATTTTACCATAAATAAGATTAGGAAGATAAGTAGAAAGGATAGAAGTTCAATGGAAGTAGTTTTGAGCAAATTAGCAATCCCGAGCTTGATGAAGGGTCAGTAGAGACCTGACTTGTTCTAGCTTATTTGGGGTTGTTCTACACCTTAAAACATGCCTCGGGAACATAGAAAACCATAGGAATTGAAACGGAATCATTCCAATAAAAATTGGCGAAGTTATGGCCAAAATAATGCGCGTAGAAAGTGTCATAGAGTAAAAGTGGAATCCCGAGCTCAAACCATGAGCTAGAGAAAACCTAACCAAGTCTGACATTTATGGGGGTGTTCTACACCTCAAATGATGCCTAGGAATGATATAAAACCATAGAAATTGGAATGGGATCGATCCGATAAAAATTGACGAAGTTATAGCCAAAATAGTGGGCGTAGGAAACCGAGATGTGTAATAGCGATGCAAATGCATTCGTTGATACCCAAAATAGATGTATTCGGTCATAATTAGGTAAAAGAACCTTAGATACGAAAGAAAAACCATCGTCGCTTGTCCGATGAAAAAACTCGCTTTGAAAAGTGCCCGAAATGGGGCGTTTTGCCTAGATTGACATAGCAAACGATGGAGTTTCTCGACGAAACTTTACGGGCGACTTAGTTATGTGATAAGGAGACGCTAGAAAAAAGAATAGAGGTGAAACCATGGCTGGTTTCAATTCTGTTTTTCGTGGTCAACCGTATAGTTAAAAAGTTGACTTTTTGTTTTAAGCTTCCGGAGACCAAACGAAACATATGAGGATGATCCTAGGGGTCTAGAAGTAAGACTTTTACAAGGAAACCAAATTTTGAGAGCCTCGATCGAGTCAAAAATCGAGTTGGGAAAATGTAGTATAGTGAGTTTTCAATGTATTGGAAACTCTATTTTTATTAGTTTTAGCTATGAAAGTGAGTAAGTTATAACGAGACTATGATGTGTAGATGACGAGCACGCGGACGAGACGCAAGAGGCTCGTTGAGGCATTGAGAGCGTTGGGATCGAGGTAAGTGTCCTTCACTTCACTTACATCTAGTTGATTTCCATTTATATGGCAATGATAAAATATATTGTTTCAAAGAGTTTTGCAAAATGGTTTTCCAAAATCATAAGTTTTATGTTGAGTAATGAGTTATGCCTAGAATCTAGAAATGAGATTCGAAGGCGAAAGTAAGTTGCAAAAAGGTTTAAAAGTAAAGCAAAGTAAAGTTGAATTAAGACCCATGTGCATGTTGCGATATTAGCATCTTGGCACTACGCGGCGATGTAGAAAATTCCGCTCGTAGTTGTCAAGGTTGATAGCAATGTGACACGATGTAGAAAGTTCCATATCTAATTGCAAGTGATGAGTAAATCGCACTACAACATGCGATGTAGAAAATTCCGCAAGTAGTTGCGTAAAGTATAAGCTATTGGCACTATAACGACGATGTAGAAAATTTCGCGTTGTGGTTACCTAGAGTTGAGAAAGTTTGCCCTACATCGCGATGTAGCAAATTCCGTGCGTAGTGGCTTTGCACATGGTTGTCTTATGAGAAATGGTTTTCAAAAAAAATAAATAAATAAATAAATAAAATCGATTATTTTCTAAGTAATGTCTATGCAGAGTTATACTTTTATATATATATATTGCCTAACCTCTCTTTGTTTTTGTGTAGCTTGTATACTTTAGTAGACGTTGGCACGGACGCTCTTGCATCAAAGACATTATTTTGATTAACTTTAGGTGGGGGAAATAATGAGACGAAATATATGGATGTTAATGTATTTTGATATTGTGTACATGTGTATATATTGAATCAAATAATTATGTGTTGACATGAGATACTTGACGGATTATAAAACATATTTTGATATATATATATAAATGAACCATTACACTTGATATGCACATATTGCACAAGGCACATATTGTATATAAGTATGAGTTGTTATATGTTAATTACATATGTGAATTATGTTTGTAAAAGAATTGCATGTTTGTGAAATGAATGAAAAATGCATGTTTGAGATTGAAAGAAGTTGGACGGTGATCAAAATAGTTCGAAGTGTATTTCTTATGCAGGTTGATTTTGGAAATATTAAATTTACAACCGTTATGTTGTCCGATTTTTATAAAATTAGTTTTCAATCAAACGCGAAAAATTCACACCGTTTCAACTATATTAAAAGAAAATAAAATTTTTTAAGCCTAAAACGAGTAAACCGGTTAAGTAAAGTAAAGGGGTTCGCTTCTTGGATTTCTCCAATCCGACAAGTCGGGTTCGGGGAGTCCGTTGAAGTGCCCGACGGGGCCCTCTAGACAAGAGCCTAGAGAAGGTCTGGTTTGGGTCCTGTCAAGATGTCTAGAGAAATCAAAAGAAAAATCTAGAGAGTGAGAGAAGAAAAATTTGGCAAAGGAGAAATAAGAGGAAGAAGAAGAAATCAGCAAGGGAAGCACCATTTGAAGGTGTTCAAAAGTGTTTTGAGGTCTTCTAAGTCAAGAAATCAAGTTACAAACCTTCCTAGATCACATCTCTACAAGAAATTTGTAAGTTTAGTGCACTTTTTCATGTTTTTGGTTAGTTTGATGTTCATGAAGTTGGGTTCATGGAATCATGCTTCTTCCTCTTTGTTCTTGACATGTAAATGATGGAGAATCATGCTTAAGTTGTGGAATGTATGGGCTGAATTAATTAGATATCATTTGGGGTAGTAAACTAACAAAAATTCAAGTTGAAATAGAGAATTGTTTGTATGCCCTCCATGTGTTTGATAAAATGCCTAAGTGAAGTGAATTCTTTTTGTGATGTGTTTTGAGTGATTTAATTGGTGTCACATGAAGCTTAAGGGCTGTCCAAAATTCTGTCCCATCAAGTCTAAATAAGATTCAAATTACATCTTAGTGAAACTAGTATATGAATTACTTGAGACTAGTATGGATGTCATGAAATCAAGGGTAAAGATGGTAAGGAATTATGAAATGTTTAAATGCTATGACACTTGAATAACATAGTATGACATGTATTAATGGAGTTAGAGTGGTTTGGAATGAAATTGGAACATGATAGAGGCCTAAGGGTACATAGGCGCATTCAGTTGTGAGAATGCACCAAACAGTGAGTGTCCTCTTTTTAAAATAGTTTATGAAACTCGAATGTGTTTTTAATTAGAATTTTATTTGTATCAAATTTCCTTTCAATTTAGTATGATTTATATGTTGGAATTCTATGGTAATTCTGTAAAAACTTATGTTTTGGTACCCCTAAGGCATTATAGACATATACCGGTTAGTAGTATCCCGTATGTGCATGGTGAGGTAAGACATATTGCATTGCATTTGGACTTTGCCACTTCGGCAACGACTCATGCATATCGACATATTAGTATAGTGGCCGTGACACGATATGGGGTATATAAGGTTTGCGCGCTTACCACACTGTGGCAATGTAGGATTCCGTCACATTACCGGTTAGTAACAGGGGCGATGTAGGATTCCGCTCCGTTACTTTTGACGGCCCGAGCGATGTAAGATTCCGCTCCGCCGCATTGTACGGTTTGAGTGATGTAGGATTCCACTCTACCGTAACACCTAGGGTACCACTAGTTATAGTATTCAGTGGACTTTTAGTAAGATACAAATATAGTTATGGAAATTGTTTTTATTCCACTGAATCTAATTATGTTTTCATATGATTTCGTTTCAGAAATTGTGAAAGGAAATTATTATGATAAGTTACGTATAAAATGACATGTTTATACAATTGTAAATGTTTTTAGAAACCTATGACACTCATTGGGCTTTTAGCTCATCCTAAAATCCCCAAAAACATTTTTAGGTGCAGGTTCTGCTGCGATGGGAGCTGGGACACCGACACCGGAGCATTAGGTGTGCTGTGGATAAGTTTTGAAGTAAATATCGAAAATGTATGGTTTTGTAATATTTCAAATAGTTAGAATTTTATATTAATCTATAAATTCCCATTTTGGATGCATAAATAATTATGGTATTATGACATTAGTAATAAATGTAGTTTGGTTTAAAATCTGCTAAATATACTTTTTTGTGGCTGGTTGTGGTTTCCGGATTTAATCCGACGATAGTAGCGAATTGATTGAAATTTTAGAAGTGTCAAACTTTTTCCGTGCAGGATGGGTTTTTAATAAAAGCAACCGTTATACTGCCGAAATTTTTATAAAAGTTTAAATGATTTTTATTAACTAATGATTGTAATACATCTTATAGTCGCCACAAACAATAATCGAGTTGCTAAATTTTTAAATAGAAATTAGAAAGATTTTTAGAGACAAATCGGCTTTGCTTCGCGGGAGTTCTTCAGTCGATCTGGATATCGGCTAGAGGGTGACTGTGAAGTGCCGACAGGTCGCCTAGTCCTCCGTAGTTATGGTATAGTAAGGATAGGGGCCTATCAGCTATTGTCGCCGTTGTTGAGCTGCTACTGCCGTGAAGCTCCAGCTGCTACCTTGATGAGCTGCTAGCGTGAGGAAGACCGTGAGCTGCTATCGTCATCTTCAGGTGCTGCCGTGGTCTGGTAAGTGTGCTGGAGCTAACCAAGTGATGTCGCTGCCATTGATGTGCACCAGCTACTGTCGCCACTGTTGTTGAAGTTGTTGTCATCGCCGTTGGTACCAATTGCTGTCGTGCTGTCGTCGCAAGCTGACGTCGTGTGAGCTACTGTCAAGTCTGGCCGTGAACTACACAACAGACCTGATGAGAAGACAGTTGCTGGTGGAGGGAGATAGCTTGCTGCCGCGAGAGATTCGTCGTCGTCACACTTGCTCGAAAGTTGTTTCGAAGCGAAACTGTTAAGGTAGGTGCTATCCCCTTTGTGTTGTGCGTTTCGAGTAATTGTTATTGAGATATTGAAGATATTATGATTGGGTTTAGGATTGAGAACCTCGTTAGTGCGGAGGTTCGCTCATTGTTGTTTCGGTTGTGTTTTGAATGCAATTGTAAAGAGTTGGTTTCGTTGTGAAATCTATTACGGGCTGTTGGAAGATAAGTTAGGGGCTGTTGAGTGATATTTTAAATTGAAGTTCGTCGTCATGGAAAATAATGCATTTTAGTGTATTTTAAAGTATCGGATAGTCATTCGGATATTGAGAAATCGTTTCTGAGCGATTCGGTTGAGTTTTCTACGAACGTGAATGTTTTTAGTTTGTAATTTTCGTTGTTAATATGAAAGTATTTGTGATGTTATCTCGCTGCCCCAAGTCGTTATTAAGCCCGTTAAAGTGTTAAAGTTGAAGTTAGGAGAGTTTGAGATATCATAAAGTTAATCGGATAGTTTTTGTTTCGCGCGAAATCGTTAAATCGTTGAAATTTCGGAGTTGAACCGGAAATGGATATTCGTTAAGCTTGCTGCCATATTTTTCTTGTTTGTGCTTTAAAGTGTTTGAATATTCGTTTGCCATGTTTTAAGTAAAGTCACGAGCTGAAATTGACGATAAGTTAAGCGGAAACGAAGGACGCAAAACGCTTAAATCGATAAATCGCGATATATAGTTGAAATCGCGTAAGCTTTATGTTAGTCGTTTGGTTTCGAATCTTCTTTTCATTTAATCTTTTAGAATCTGATTTTGATGATGTTACCTTAGATTCAAGTGGCATAGTTGTTGGTTTAACCGTAGAGTTTCGAGTATTTTATTTTGCGATAACGAATCGGTTTGAAATAGTATTCACGTGCGATTATGAGTTTTCCGTTTTGTTATCATGTGAGGATAGTCACTTGAGTTGTGGTGATTAGAAATCCTTATATGGCTTAAAGTTTAGTTGCGCGCGAGTTATGTTTTAACGACATCCCGATCGAAATCAATTGTAGGTGAATCAGAAACCGGACGAGAGCTATATCAGGAGTGGTTGATCAGTTATTGGAAGCAAGTTGTGAGTGTGCATTTTTATTAAGCTTTCACGAATTCTATTATATGAAATTATTAATGCGATACTATTTTAGTTTATGATTTATGTTATTTAACATTTTAGAATATTATCGCTTTCTCTATAATGCATATATAGTTGTATATATGTATTTAGTCGTAAAGATACTTGAGAACATTATTTCAATAATTGAGTTTTCGCTCTAGAAAGCAAGTTTTTCGGTTTTAAACCATAAGTAGAAAACGAAACACTTATGAGATAATTTTAAAGGTAATTAATATCTCTTTAGTTTATCTTAACTTCTAGCAGAACCCGGCCGAGGTACCCTATACGTGTATAGTGCTAGACGGGAGGAATCGTAATCCCAAGTTCCCGTACGGCTTAACATTCGGGGGGAATCGTAATCCCAAGTTCCCGTACGCCTAATAGACGGGAGGAATCGTAATCCCAAGTTTCTGTACGGCTTAACATTCGGGAGGAATCGTAATCCCAAGTTCCCGCATCTGAGCACACGCAAACAGAAAATTTTAAGTATTTTATGTCATATAGATATTTAGCTTAAGAGCTTAAGAGAATGAGTTGTTCTAAAGTTACCCTTCTAAGTTGAAATACGTCAATAGACGTTAGTTTAGAATAAAAATAATCTTTTGATTATATAAGCCGTATCATTTTCAAAATACTAATGAAAGTAGAATTTATTATTATGTGCACTCACTGAGTTATTCTCACCATCATTTTCTGTTTTATTTAAATTCCTCCTCAGGTGTAAGAGCGAGCAACGCAACGGAGGTATCTTCATCGGACGTACAGGCAAGCTACAGACGCGACCACGCTGCACTAGTTTTAAATAAGTTATCATGTATTGCACTTACTATCGTTTTTAGATTTCTCAAGTTTTGTAAATATTGTTTTGGATAAAGTATTTTATGTAAATATCATGCATGACGTTTTAAGAGTTTAAGCAAGTTACTTTCCGTATTATTGCATGATTGTGTGTTTGAAAAAGGGTCTGAGGCCTATTGATTATGGAAATGTTTGTGAATAAATATATATAGGCTTTGTGAAGTAACAGGGTAAAATTTTAGAAAAACAACCGTCGTGCTACCGGATTTTTGTGAAAATTCTATTTTCATAACGTTGTTTCCAACGAACAAAATTTCCACTCATTTTCAAAACTAAAAGGATTTCAAGAAAATTTAGAAAAGCAAAGAGGCTTAGCTCCATGGGAACTTTCCAGTCGAAGCAGATCTCGACTGGGGAGCCACTGTAGGGTGCCGGGCAGGTCGCCTAGCTAGTAGTTAAAAATGGGCCTGTCAAGTTTGGCATTTGTTTCAGAGCATCTGCAAAAGGAATATTAATTTGCAATTTCTTAAAAATTTTCAGAAATTTAGAAAATTGCTTTTCTAGTTTTTGCTTCCGAAATCTCTGAGGAAAGAGTAATGGTGGTTTGTATGGTGGTGGATTGTCTGGAAACAACTTTAACTTTGGCTTCTCTGCTTCTTTTTGTTCAACCATCACTTCTTCTTCTATTTGCTATATCCTTCTTTCTCGTCTGTTCTTTTGACAGGCTTTTTCAGCATTTTACCGCTTCGTAACGTGACAGCCTTCAGGTGCTCCCTAGGATTGGTCTCTGTGTTGCTTGGTAGGGATCCTTGAGATCTTGCAGTCAGCAAATTCGAGATTTGACCCATTTGTACCTCCAGATTTTGAATGGAAGCTGCTTGATTCTAGAACGTGGTGTCTGTTCTTGTCATAAATTGAGTAGTGCTTGCGGTGAGCTGAGCAAGTGCTTCTTCAAGCGAAGTTTGTTAGCCTGCTGCTGTTGAAGTGGTGGCGGATATGGTTGTCTGGGTCGATCATTATTTTTTCATGAAAAATTTGGATGATTCCTCCATCCTGGATTATATGTGTTGGAGTACAGGTTATTTGGTTGTTTGTTGCCCATAAAAAATGCTTGACTTGTCTAGTCTTCATCGCATTGCCCGTTGGAATGATCCCCTCCACAGAAATCACAGGATGCTGACTGAGTATGAATTGCATTTGCTGTCAAGTTTTCGAGTTGCTTGGCTAATGTCTCAACCTAAGTGGAAAGTCTGGTTGACACATCATTTTCTTGTATTCCCAAAAATTTTTTCGGAACTGCTTTTTCTGAAGGCCATTGATAGGCATTTGCAACCATTTCTTCTAATAAGTCCCAAGCAGCTTGATGGGGTTTCCCCAAAAGTACTCCACCAGCGGCGGTATCTACCAATGTTCTCGTGGAACTCCCTAAACCATCATAGAATGTGTGTAGCTGCAACCAGTCAGTAACTCCATGATGTGGGCACCGTCTTAGCAAATCTTTCAATCTTTCCCATGTTTCGTACAATGACTCTTCATCAAGTTGTCTGAATGTGGCAATCTCGGTTCGTAGTCTTACAGTCTTGGCTGGTGAAAAGAATTTGGCCAGAAATTTTTGTGTCAAGGTATCCCACGTGGTAATACTCCCTGACGGCAGAGAGTTCAGCCAGCTTTTAGTTTTGTCTCGAAGAGAGAACGGGAACAATCTCAATCAGATGATGTCATCAGTAACACCATTGTGCTTAAAGGTATCACAGATCTCCAAAAAGCTATTAATGTGGGTATTTGCATCATCGTTTGAAGCCCTACTGAACTGGTTGTTTTGTACCATATGGATGATTGCTGGCTTAATCTCAAAATTGTTGCAGCAATAGTTGGTCGCCGTATCGCTGAAACATTACCCACTGTGGATAGAGCATAATCTCGTAAGGCTCAAATTTCAGCATTTACAGGTACAATGTTCTGTGTGTTATTTGATCCTTTAGCCATATCCATGAGTGCAGTACTTGTAGCCATCCTTGTTTCTTTTCAGTTCTTGCGGCAAGTTCTTTCGATTTCTGGATCAAATGGTATCAAAACTTCGTCTCAAGACTTTCTCATACACCAAAAAAATCACAAATAATAAAGCAAATAATAATAATAATAATAATAATAATAATAATAATAAATAAATGACTAAATAAAATACCAAATTAAAATTTGAGTTACGTAGTATTAGTATTAATTTAAACAAACAATCCCTGGCAACAGCGCCAAAAACTTGTTGTGCAAAATCGCAAGTGGATGATACTTTTCTCATCACTTTATTACTTGTTCGGCTCGTCCACTTGCGATTTTGCACAACAATTTCTAAAAAGTCCTTCAAGAAAATTTCATTTAATTACCTCAAACTTTCAATAATCTCACTAGTGTCCAAATATGGATAATCACAAATTCTATTGGTCCACTTGGCACATTCTAGTCTACTTATTTCTTCAAATAATCAATATATAACACGTAGCACATCCATAGTCACTACTTTTCAAAGTCACTTATCTCTTTTCTTATTGATTGAATTAAAATATCTTTTACTTTATTCTGTGAGCTCATCCCGTTTGATTAACACATAAATCACTCCGAATCATTTGTAATCGTATCGGGGTCAACCAAATGACATTTGACTTATAATACAAAAATATATTGAACCTCAAATAATACTACTGGAGGCATACTACATAACCGCAACTCAATTCGAATAATTTTAATATCATAAAATAATGAATCCGGATAAGGGCTTACACTAACTCTAGGAAGCAAGGGTGTTTTCCAATATAGATTTGAGGTCAAAATACTATCAGTTGAAAATTTGAGATGACAATGTTTCAAAGACCGTTTTAGGACGCACTATGAGCACTATGAGTTCTTAGTTTTGCCTTTCAAGTTAACCAATACACTAGCAGCATTTATGAACTTAATAAACCGAGTATTCCATGATTTCTTAAGCAAGTTTGTTATAGTGTTCATAGATGACATTTTGGTGTACCTAAGTAGTAAGGAGGAGCATGTTTAGCATCTCAAAGCAGTTTTACAGACGTTGAGGGAACAACGACTATATGCCAAGTTTAGCAAGTGTCAATTCTAGTTAGATAAAGTTATGTTTTTAGGTCATGTTGTTTCAGCAGACGGTATTAGTGTTGATAGATTAAGTTGGATTGAATTTTGATGTGAAAGAGTATTATATTGTATGGGGGTAATAAGTGACTCATCAGATTATTTAGCATTCCGAATGTTTAGATAACAATTCTTAGAGTATATATTAGTGATAAATATGCCGATTATATGATTATTGAATATGCCTAGGGGTTATAGATACTTTTGATATTTGAGGTATTTGCAAATTAAGAGCTAACATGAATATTGGTGTGGGGTTTTGATATGTTTAAGTGATTTGATCTCATGTTTTGAACAAGTAGAATAAATATGGTGTTATTTCGTTTGATTGTTATTTAGCACAAGTGGTAAAGCTTGGAAATGTTGATATTATAGATCATAAAAGTTTATGAAACCAATTAAAAGGATAATAGATAAGTAAGGTAGAGAAGGATCTTATACAATTCAAGTCCTTAGTGTTTAGATTATCTTCTAATTGATAGAATTGATGAGATGAAATTGAGTTGTTATATGTAGACCTAATTTTCCATAGTTGAATATAGATGGAATTTAATGGTTTAAGCCTCTCTTACAAAGGTTTTGAGAGTTAAATTTTAGTTGGTGCATAATATTCTACTTTAAGTTTTGATTTTGGAATCCATTTGTGATTATAAGGAAATTTATGGGTTCATACGAAAGTGAGATCTAGTTATAATACTAATGGATTTTAATCTAGTATTAGTGGTTAAAAGTATATTTGGTGGAAACTTATTGCTATTGGTAATGAATATGATATAAATAATTATTTGTGTTGGTGTTAGTACGTTGATGGTTATTAGTGAACATTATTGCTTGAGGTTCCTTATGGGATAATTTGATTATTATTTTGTAATTATTTCGGTAAAAAGAGCAGTAGAATTTTAAGGAAATGTTGATGAAGGATTACTATATTCATTATGAAGAAATGAGTATTAAGAGAAGTGATGTTATGAATAATTATTAGTCTCATGTAGCAAATTGAAACTAAAATATTTTTCAATAAGGATTGTTCTGATATATCTAAAATAGGAGATGTTACTGAAGGAAAAATTGATTTTGAATTTAATACGAAAACGTGGATTTTTTTTAAAAAAAATCAAATAAAAAAACGACCGATCGATACTAATAATAATAAATCAATAATTAGATTAATAAGATCGAATCTTACCTTACATGAAATTGAATTGATCCTTTTTTATTCGTAGATTCTTCACCACCTAATCTTCCTTGCTATGACTCTTTAGAAAAAAAAAACTGTGTGTGGGCACAATCTCGAAGAATTAAATCACGAAATCATTTTATAAAATATTATTATGTTGAAATCAAAAATATAATTTTCTTGATTTCTTTTTAGATGGGGTAATATGGTGTTTTAATTAAAGAAAGTTTTTGGTTCAAGTAGTCAAAAATTCTCTCTTTTTCTCTCTCTCTTTTATTACCAATATAAAACACCATTTTATAATGGTAAGAGAGAGTTTTCTAATTTAATAAGGAATACAATTTCCTAATTAAATTGAAAAACTTAATGCAAATCCAATATGGAATCAATTTTTTTATTGGTTTAAAACTCTTTACTTTTAATTTAATATGGAATCTAATTCTTATTAAATTAAAACTTCTTTAATCTAATTTAATATGAAATCTAATTCCAATTAAATTAAATTACCATTTCCATTAATTAAAAGATTTTTCATTAAATTAAATGATTCTAAATCATATATAATTTAATGATACCACTTAAAATTAAACTCTTAATCTTTACAAATAATTAAATAATTAACAATTAATTAAATAATTATTTATATTTAAATAATCAAATTATTTAAATTATTTGTGAACGTGTTCATAAAATTGTATGTACACAAATAATTAGACAATCCAATTATATTCTTCCCTTTTTTCTTTATGTAGTTGTGAGCTATCAAGGGGATTTAATGGACCTACAATTTGAGCTCTAATAATATCAAAATTATTAAGTAAACTCTTTAATTAAATAATTCACTATTATTAACCTTAAAATTACTCCATTAAAAACTTAAAATTGCAATCTCAAAATTGTAGATGTTTTATACAATCCGAATTTTCAGTGTCCATTGATTTAATCATTTCATATGGTTCGATCCTCTATGAGTAGTTCATAATTAGAGCTAGGTCATTAAAGTCCGTTATACCTCTCTAATTATTTCTTATTTCGTTAAGTAACATTAATTCTCTAGTGAACAATATATTCATAACTACTTATGAATTTATTTTTCAATTTATTTACAAATAGAAAGTCCAGCGCTTTTATTGTTCAAGACCCGAATGAACATTTAAGGGAACTACTCATCTACTTCTCGTAAGAAGGAGTGGATTCCACTATTGTGTAGAATGTTCCCAATGACTTATTAAATCACATCTCCAAAGTATGAAACTTATTGACCGTAAATCTATAATAGTCTCACCCATATAAATCAAAAGATATGACTCAACAAATAGAAGTTCATAAAGCATTCAAGATTAAGATCAATCCATATTTAATTATCTAGTTGATAAACATAAATTTCTTTTTTTTTAACGGATATTAATAAGAAATTCATTTTATCATGGTCCAGTCCTATATAATCTCTATTATATAAGGTGTCTCAATTTTTATGTCATCACATAAACGATCCTGGATAAGATTATCGTAACAAATATAAAATGGATCGCAACTGTAGATTTACCACAAATAAAGTACCCAGCTTTGTTTGCTTTCTACGGACTCTTTAGATTATTGATCTCAAACTAAATCCTCTTGTATATAATAATTATATACTTATTTTGAGACTAAATAAGTAACCATGGATGTTACATGATATTTGTATGAAGCAAACATTTCATAGATGCATATAATTGAATAAAATAAATATATTTTATTTATTATTTAATTTAACTATTTAAAAATTATAAGCTCTTAGGGCACATTACCCTAACAATCTCCCACTTGCTCTTAGAGCAGATGAGACATGTCTCGTAATCCTAGACCCTCTAAATGATTTTCAAACACTTTAGCTGTTAAGGTCTTTGTAAACGGATCAGTATGGTTGTCTTATGATGCTATCTTCATCACCGACACATCTCCTCTATGTACTATCTCTTTAATGAGATGATACTTTCATTCTATATGCTTTCCTCTCTTGTGGCTTCTTGGTTCTTTAGAATTAGCCACTACACCGCTATTATCATAGTAAAGTGTAAAACCCAAAACCGCGTTCGTCGGAGAGCGAAATATTTTTCCGATGGATCGCGTCCGATCGGAAAAATATAATTATCGAGTCCGGAAATATTTGGAATAATTATTTTCGATTTAGAGAAATAAAATTCGAGTTCACGAAGACGGATTCGGAATTTATTAATTTATTCCAAAGGTGAAAGCGATTAAAAAGTGGATTCCAGGACGGACGGACGGAAACGAAAATCCGAGCTTGGAATCAAAAAGCAAGAATGCATGAAATCAACTTGAGTTATTACATGTTGTGACACATGTCACACATGCAAGAGAGGAGCAATTAGATATTATTATATGAAGTTGGAATTGAAAAAGAAGGGAGCAAAATTATCATACTCGGTCACCATGTAACAAGCAAAAATCGAGAGAGCTATCATTTGGTCAATAGCTCTCAAGTTGGAAGCAAACCCGAAAGAGAGAATAAAGCCCAACAAAGCATTCGGTCAACAACTTTTCTTCATTTAAAAAAAAAAAAACCGAATCCAAGCAAAACAATCTGTCAACTTCTTCTTCTTCATTCCAAAAGACAAAACCCAAAACTGAAATGTGAGAAGTGCTACTCGTGTAAGTGAGAACCAAGAGTGAGCGTGAGGATTTGGAAGAGCAAGAGAGGTCGAGTGACTGTCTTCATACCAAGAAGACCAGATCAAGCAAGAAGAGAAGCTCTCAGGTGCAGCAACGAGAGAAGCCAAACCAGAGAGTTTACCAAGCAACCCGAGCTGCTGTCTTTAGACTGGATGATGCAAGGTGGAAGAGAGTTCAGATCTGAAGCAAGAGAGTACATGCAAGGGCAGATCTGAGAACTCCAGCCCATGCATGCAAGCTGGAAGAAGTCAGACTTTGAGCTGCTGTCACCGTGAGCTGAGGAAGTTGCTGTCTTGCTACCGGTGAAAGGAGTTGCTGGTGTGAGAAGGCAGTCCTGCTGCTGCCGTTGCTGCCTTGTCCTGCCGTGAGCTGAATATAGCTGCTGCCCATGAAGCTCCAGCTGTTGTCGCCATTTGTGAGCTGATGGAGAGCCGATCTTGAGCTTGTGGAAGTGTTGACAGATGTGAAAACCATGGAATGGAAGGATAGGCAGTTTAAGGATGCAGATCTGAACTAGAAAGTATGCATGCAAGCATGAAGGAGCAGTGAGTTGCTGTCACGGTTGTGTGTAGAACTGCTGCTGTCGTGGTGAAGACGCTGTTGCTGCCGAGCTGGAGCTGTGCTGTTGTTGGCGTGGAGTTGAGGTTGCTGCTGCCAGACGCGACCTGCTGCCGCTGCCGTGGACGGGAGCTGCTGCCGAGCTGGAGCTGTTCTGCTGCTGGCTGTTGCCGTTGTTGCTGCTGCCTGACTGTGAAAGCTGCTGCCAGGCGCTGTCCTTGCTGCTGCTAGGCTGTCATGAGAGCTGAAGCTGCCGTGCAGAGCTGCTGTCAAGTGTGTCCGTGAATTATACATTCAGACTTGAAGTGGAACAGCAAGAAAAGACGCCAGTTGCTGGTAGAAGAAGAAGCTTGCTGCCGCGAATAATTCGTCGCCGTTCGGAAGTTGTTTCGAACGAAACTAGTAAGGTAAGCGCTGCCCATTTTTATTGTTGAGTCGTTTTGGTAATTAGTAAGCAATCATGTGAATAAAGTGGAGATAAATGATGATATTATGCTTGGGATTAGGATTGAGAACCTCGCTAGTGCGGAGGTTCGTTCGTTTTGTTGTTTCGGTTGGTTTGAATAATTTGGTAAACAATCGTATTCGTTGAGTTTTATATATGGGCTGATATGAGAAGAATAAGGGCTGTTAGAATATGTTTTTGGTTTCGCGTTTGTGGTCGTGGAAAATGGATTTTATTAAAGTGTTATAAAGTGTCGGGTAATCGTTCGGATATTTAGAAACTGTTTCCGAGAGATTCGGTTGAATATTCCGCGAATGCGAGCGTTGTTAGTTTGTGATTTTCATTGTTGAATATCAAAGTAAATATGATGTTAGCTCATTGCCCCGAGTTTATTATTAAGCCCGTTAAAGTGTTTAAATTGAAGTTAAGATAGTTTGAGTTTCGATAGAGTTAATCGCATAATTGTTGGTTTCGCGCGAAATCGTTAATCGTCGAAATTTCGAAGTTGAAAACGGAAATGATTATGCATTAAGCTTGCTGCCATGTTTTTCTTCTTTGTGCTTAATCATGATTAAATATTCGTTTGCCGTGTTTAAGTAAAGTCACGAGCTGTTATTAACGATAAGTTTAAGCGGAAACAAAGAAATCGCGCGAAACGCTTAAAATGATAAAACGCGATAATTAGTGAAATCGCGTAAGCTTTAAGTTCATTGTTTAATGTTGAATCTTTTGTTTAGTGAATTCATTTGAAATCTGATTTTGATGATGTTACATTAGATTCGAAGGGCATAGTTGTCAGTTTTGTAACCGTAGAGTTCCGATTAGTTTAAGTCGCGATAACGATTCGGTTTGAAATAGTCTTCGCGTGCGAATATGAGTTTTCCGTTTTGTTATCGTGTGAGGATAATCATTTGGATTATTGTGCTTATAAATCCTCGTATGGCTTAAAGTTTAGTTGCGCACGAGTTATGTTTTAACGACATCTCGATCGAAATCAATTGTAGGTGAATCGGGAATCGAACGAGAGCCGTAACGGGAAGCGGTGATAAGTATTTTGGAAGCAAGTTGTGAGTGTGGATTTTTAAAAGTTTTCATACATTCTGTTATTGAATGCAATCAGTTTTAGCAAGTAAAAGGTTTTGAGATTCTAGTAAAAGTTTATAGTTTTCAGTTTATCATCTATAAATGCATGTATAACTTTAAAGTTTATGCTATGAATATGTTTATATTCTTCAGTAAAGTAATTGAGCAAGTTGAAATTATATACATGCATAGAGATAGTATTTGTGAAAGTTAATTTGCAATATTACAGCATATTACCGAGATTTCATTTTATATATGCCTATGGTTTACCCTAGCCCCTAAGATTTACACCCGGCCGAAAGTATTCCATACGTGTACGGTAGATGGGGGGAGTTACTAACTTTGGGGGGATCGAGTCTATCAGTCACCCTCTGCACGTATGGGATAGTGT
The DNA here is from genome assembly GCA_022984855.1 of Dimocarpus longan. Classification (NCBI taxonomy): domain Eukaryota; kingdom Viridiplantae; phylum Streptophyta; class Magnoliopsida; order Sapindales; family Sapindaceae; genus Dimocarpus; species Dimocarpus longan. The sequence continues at coordinate 8,350,691 of CM041021.1, forward strand.
AGATCTGCCTGATGTTGGAGGGATTCGCGATCCCAGAGTTGTATCCACATCTGCGACTACACATGGTGAGAGTTCCCCTATCCTAGTGGCGTGTTTTTGCACCGTCACGAAGGACAAGATTTCCCTGGGTTGCCAGATAAGGCTAGTAAGAAAATAAGAAAAGTTTTAAGAAAAGTTTGATAAATAACTTTCGCAGCTTTTAAACGAGTTTACAGTTTTCAGGAAAAGTAAGTAAGTAATAGTTTTCCAATCTATTTTTGGGAGGAATAGTATTTTTAAGAAAAAATACAGTTTATGATAAACTCACCCACTCACTGAGTTATTCTCACCACTGTTTTCCTGTTTTCTTTAAAATCCTCCCTCATGTGCAGGTGTGAGTAGCACGGCAAAGGTATCTCCTTCGGACATGCAGGCCAGCTAGACACGCGCGACCAGACTGCACTATTTTCTAACATAGCATCATGTATTGTATTTAATATCATTTTCCAGATTCTCTAGTTTTGTAAATATCATGCATGTCGTTTTTAAGATTTATTCAAGTTACTTCCGCTTAATTGCATGATTATGAGTTTGAAAATGGCCGGAGGCCTATTGATTATAGAAATTGTTTGTGAATACAATTATACAGGTTTTATGAGATATTTTACAGGGTGGAATTTTAGAAAAACAGTCGTTGTGCTGCCGGTTTTCTGTGAAAATCCTATTTTCATAAAGTTATTTTCAACGAACAAAATTCCCACCCTTTTTCAGAATAAAAAGGATTTCAAGTATTTTAGAAAAGAAAAGAGGCTTAGCTTCATGAAAACTTTCCAGTCAGAGCAGATCTCGACTGGGGAGCCACCGTGGGGTTGCCGGGCAGGTCACCTAGCTAGTAGTTAGAAATGGGCCTGTCATAAAGTGTGATTAGTTTATCCATATTCGAAATAACTTCCAAATCTGTGAAGAACTTACGGAGCCAAACTACTTCCTTAGCTGCTATATATTCAGCATTCAAGGTGGAGTCAGCGATGCAAGATTGCTTAACACTTCTCCATACTATAGCTCCACCACCTAGGGTAAATACTGACCCAAACGTGGATTTTCAAGAATCTTTGTCTGATTGAAAATCAGAATCTGTATATCCTATTAGAATCAAATTCTTACCAGAATACACAAGCATATAATTTCTTGTTCTCCAAAGATATTTAAGAATATATTTTACTGCCACCCAATAATCCAATCCGTGGTTAGATTGATAATGACTAACTACTCCCACTGAATAACATATGTTAGGTCTTATGCATAACATAGCATACATGAGACTACCTACTGTAGAGGCATAGGGAATTCGTCTCATATCCTCAATCTCTTGAGGTGTCTTAGGACATTATTCCTTAGACAAATGAACTCCATGATGAGAAGATAAATAACCTTTCTTGGAATTCTACATCGCAAAGCGTATAAGGATTTTATCAATGTACGATGCTTGAGACAATGCTAACTGTTTGTTCTTGCGATCTCGTATAATTTGGATCCCAAGAACATAACTAGCCTCTCATAAATCTTTCATTTGGAATTGGTAAGCAAGCTAGTTCTTTACAGCAGATAAAGCTCTAACATCATTCCCAATGAATAGGATATCATCGACGTAAAGTACGAGGAAAACCACTTTCTTATTGATGATACGCTTGTATACATAAGGTTCATCAACATTTTGCTCAAAATCATAAGACTTGATCGATGTATCAAATCTAATATTCCAAGATCGAAAAGCTTGCTTAAACCCATAAATGGACCTTTGCAACTTGCAAACCTTTTACTCTTGACCTTGAATCACGAATCTCTCTGGTTACATCATATAAATGCTTTCATCAAGATTGCAATTCAAGAATGAAATCTTGACATCCATTTGCCATATCTCATAATCGAGACATACAGCTATAGATAGAAGAATGTGAATGGACTTAAGCATGGCTATTGGCGAGAAAGTTTCTTCATAGTCAACTCCCTCTTTTTGAGTATACCCCTTTGCCACTAGCCTAGCTTTGAAAGTCTGTACCTTCCCATCCACCCCTCTCTTCCTCTTATAGATCCATTTGCAACCTATGGGTTTTACCCCATCTGCTTGATCCATAAGTTCCCAAACTGAGTTTAAGTACATTAACTCTATCTCGAGATTCATGCTTTAAGTCATTCTTCCTTATCAGAATCTTCCATTGCATCATGATATGTTAATGGATCATCTATACACTCATCGAAGATAGCAATTTGGGCTTCTCCGATTTCTCTGTAACAAACTGGTAGTCTAATAACCCTCCCACTATGACGAGATGGTAGATGATTTCGATGGAATTTTGTTTGATGCTTAGACGTGGTCTTAACTATGTTGTTCTCAACAACTGTTGTTGATTGGATACTGGTTGAACCAGGTAATAAATCCTTAAGTACAACTTTACTTTAAGGTTTGTGTTCTTTTATATAATTTTCTTTAAGAAATGTAGCATTCGTCGATACAATCACTTTATTATCTTGAGGATCATAAAAGAATCTACCTCTAGTTTCTCTGGAGTAGCCTACAAATAGGCAAACTTGTGAACATGGTTTTAGCTTTCCAGTCTTATTTTTCAGCACATGTGCTGAACACCCCTATATGCGAAAATATTGCAAACTAGCTTTGCGACCATTCCACAACTCTAAAGGTGTTCTATGAACAAACTTGGATGGAACTACATTCAGGATATATACTGCAATTTGCAATGTATATCCCCAGAAAGAACTAGGTAAAGATGAAAAACTAATCATAAATCTTATCATATCCTATAGGATTTGATTTCTCCTCTTTACAACACCATTCTGTTGTGATGTTCCAGGAGCTATGAGTTGGGATATAATCTCATTCTCAATCAAGTAATTCTTGAACTTTGTATCAAGGTACTCTCCTCCACGATCTGATCGTAGAGTTTTTAATGTTTTACCTAATTGATTTTCAACTGCAACTCTAAACTCTTTGAACATTTCAAAAGTTTTAGACTTCCGTTGCATTATATAAACATACCCATATCTTTAATATTCATTAATAAAAGTGACGAAATATTCATAACCACCTCTAGCTTTAACATTCATTGGATCATAAACGTCCAAATGTATAAGCTCTAGTGGTTCTTTAGCTCTATTACCTTTTATCTTAAAATGTCTCTTAGTCATCTTACCTTCTAGATAGGATTTGCAAACTGTTAAAGTGTCGATCTTTAACTCTCTTAAAGTTTCGTTCTTTACTAGTTTGTCTCTTATGTCAAGATTAATATGTTCAAGTCTTAGATGCCAAAGATTGGTATCATTGTTGGGAGAAATCTTTTGTCATTTTGCTTTTGTCTTTTCAACTTTAAACAATTCAGCATTAAGCAGTGAATTACGTGTTAACGACCTTAACATGTAAATGTTGTTTTCTAATATTCCAGAACAAATATTCAATCCATTTCTAGAAATAATAACATCTTTATTACTAAAAAAAATTGAATAATTATGTTCCAACAACCTAGAAAACAAAATCAAATTTCTTCTAAAATTCAGAATAAAATAAACATTGTTCAAAACAATAAAACAACTATTTCAAAATTGCAGTCTAACATCTCCCACTGCTCTAGCTGAAACGACATCCCTAATGCCAACTCGCATGGTGAATTTGCTCTCATCAAGCTCCCTCCAAGAATAAATCAACTGTAAAGAAGAACAAACATTATTGGTGGCTCCTGAATCAATTATCCAAATGAATATATCATTATCCACTAAACAAGATTCAATGACGAGTAAATCATATTTACCTTTCATTTTCTTTTTATTCTTAAGCTCTTCAAGATACTTTAGACAGTTCCTCTTCCAATGCCCTTCTACATCACAATGAAAACATTTTCCTTTCGATTTGGAAGTTTTAAAGCCCTTCTGCTTCTTCTTTTTGGTAGCCTGCTTCTTAGGCTTTGCCTTAGCCTTACTGGTGGTCATTTTCCTCTTATTTTTATTAGAGGTGGAAGCTTCAGCAACATTTGCTTCACCAGACTTAGTCTTGTCCTTATTCATGGACTCTTAAGTTGTTAATTCATTAAGCAATTGAGTGATATTATATTGCAATTTATTCATAACATAATTACCCTTGAACTGCATAAAACTCTTTGGAAGAGTTTGCAATATCATGCTTACTTGGCTAAGCTCATCAATCACCCCACCATGAGTTTCGGCTGTGTTAAAATAGGTCATCATATTCAAGATATGCTCTCAAACGGATGTCCCTTCATTCATCTTAGTAGTCATGACAGCACAAACAGCTTTATATCTGATAGACCCCGAACCTGATTTTCTATTATATTTCGTGTACCTGAGTAGGATAGAGAATATTGATCTAGAAATAGGGCCAAAGAATGATTTAAAACTCGATTAGGGTATAGAAAATTTTTAGAGTTTGTTTTGGAGAAAAACGAAAACTTTTGATGAATAGTATTTTCAGACGGAAACATTTTGGATGAATAGTGATTTTGGAAAAAGAGCCCTAAGAGTCGAAAATGTCCAAAATAGGTCATGGACCTTGAGGAAACTGAAACAAAATGAAAGGGAATCCGTTTGATTATGTTTCAGGAGATCCGAAAGATTCCGGTCAAATTGCACTATTTTTCGAATATTGAGTTTTCGTGACCTAAACTCTGTTTAAAAATTTCACAAAGTATAGGATTGAGAGGTAAGGGACCTAATTAGAGTATTTCATGGTCAATTTAAAGTTTAGATAACCGTGAAATATTTTCAAAATATTTTTCAGATTGAATAGTATATTAAATTATGTTTAGATTAAATTTTCACCCAGATTTATTATTTTATGGTACTAGAAATATTCGAATTGAATTACGATTAAATCGTAGGCCTCCAGTAGTGTTATTTGAAGTTTATTATATTTTCGTATCGCAAGTCGGATATCGTTTGGTTGACCCCGGTACAATTACAAAGTGATTAGGCGAGATTTACGTGTTAATCAAGCGAGGTTAGCTCATGGAATTCAACCAATAAGAAAACAGATAAGTGTTTTTGAAAAGTAGTGGTTAGGGGTTGTGCCACGTGTCATCCATGGATTGGTTGAAAAAGTAACTGGACTAGAATGTGTCAAGTGGACCAATAGAATTGATTTTGGGGCACTAATATAAATAGTGAAAGTTTGAGGTAATAAGTGAGATTTTCTTGAGGGACCTTTTAGTAATTGAGCAATAAAATATATATTTTTACGATTTATCTAATTTGAGACATTTGTGGTCGTGAATTTAAAAGAGAAAAGAGAGAGAGAAGAGAGAAGACAGAGAGTAAAAGGTCGGGTGAGAGTGAGAGAGCAGAGAGAGAAAAAAGAAAATAAAGAAAAAAAAAGAGATTTGTGCGCCGAGAGAGAGAGAGAAGAGGAAAAAGATTCGGTCCGAGTTTCGCCGTGGTTTCCTCACGAAAGTTGTTCTCGCCATCTCCTCTAGCTAACCCAACAAATTTGAAGCAAAACGATTGCCTATTTAGTGAGTTATTTCAGTTTAAAGATTTATATTTATATGAAACCCATTTTTTTTTCTTTCGTTTATTTTCGAATCCGAGATTAGAGATAATAAGAGGGATATGTGAGGATGATTTTGGTATGATTTTGGAGTGACTTGATGGAAGAAAAATAGATAAAACGAGAGAGGAAAGTCATGGAGAAAAATAGGTTTTTTTATGGAATTTGATCCCGTTTTCGATTCTAAGATATTAGATGGATGTTTTAGAGGTTAGAAAATAATCTTGTGAAGTTAGATTTCGAAAACGAAAAGTTTAGGATCTATTTTGGAGCTAAACAGACGAGTTGAAGAGCAGTTTCTAAAACCCTTCGAAATGCATTCGTTTAACATTCGAAACAATTTATTTAATCATAGTTGGGTGTTAGAACATTAGAGAATTGATTTTTGAAGTTGTCGAAAATCCGGAGCGAAAAGTGATTTTAGTTAGTAAGCGAATCAAGTTGATTTTCATTCCGAGTTTCCGTCGATAAAATTGAGTATACTGAAGTATTCCTAAGAAAGAATAAGTAGGATTTATGTAGAGAAAACGGATTTCGAAAACCTCGGTTGAATAGAAATTGAGATCCGAAAGTTTAGGCGTTAAAGGATATATATAAAGATAATTAGATTTTTATTGATTTTGAATGTTATTTGAATTAGTTAAGTGACCTTAAATGGATATTTGATGTTTTAGGGTAAAAGCGGAGACTTCCGGAGACATACGGAGGAGGCTCGGATTTTATCCATGGACGTGTTATGAGTAGAACTACAAGTTTTTAAAATTTATATCGTCTTAAAGTTTATTCTAAAGTTAAAAGAATTTATTATAAATAATTATTCATTTATTAATTGAATTTATATTTTAATTCTAACATAAAGATTTTAATTTATTATTTATTTATATGAGGATGTGCTATAATTAAAGATTTTAGGCTTACTGCCTTGAGATTTAAAATATTTTAGTGTATTAAGAAAAAAAAATTTAATAGCCTATGGTTTACCTTATCCCCAGTTTAGTACCCGACCGAATACCCTATGCGTGATACGGTAGATGAGAGGAAGTCAGTCAGTGAGATTTGAGTCTAGTCGACTCATGTGTGAGTGAGGTATGAGTGATCCGTATGCACGTATAGGGTAGTGTAGTCGGTCCGTAGCGTGGGCCTGCTTTCGACGACTACACATGGTAGATCCTTATTCCTAGTAGTTAGCTAGATTTTATATGCTACCACGCCAGGAGTAGATATTCCTTGGGTTACCAGTTAGGCGAGCATCAGAAAAGATTTTAAGAAAAGATTTCAGAAAGTTTTAGAAAGAAATTTAGAACGAGATTCAAAAGTAGTTTTAATTGAGTTTTAGAAAGTATTTTTCTGAAATACTTTCGTTTTATTAAATTATTTTTGGGAGAAGTTTAAGTATAGAAATGAGTTTTAGTTTAAAAGTTACTACCACTCATTGAGTATAAACTCATATTTTTCTTTAAATGTTTTTCTTAAAAATTCTCTCACAGATGCAGGAATTAGTCGTCCAGCCGACGAGGTTAAGTCAGGGGTGCAGGCGGACATATAGGACGACACCTACTACATGTATATATTTTGTTATTTTGATCATGTATATGTGTTGATATACATAGTGTAAATATTTTGAAGAAATAGTGGATGCATTAGTTAAAATGTTTTGTTAACGTTTTATGAAATCCAGTTTTCAAATTTATTGACTTGTTTGTGGTTGAGTTGTGAGAAAGGAGTCGGAAGCTCCAGAAGTTGAGAAATGGATTTCATAGAAGTGTTTTTATAAACTATATTTGAAACTTGCAGGTGGCATAATTTAGAAAACAGACGGCATGCTGCCGAAATTTTTATTAAAAAGCGAAAATTTTTTATCGCTGTCACCTTATGAAGAATTAAAATATCTAGGTAAATGATTTTCGGTGCCTTGACGGGGTTCCTTCGAGCTGAGTATAAGGTTCGTGGGAATTCTTTCGAGGTACTACGGGGTCTTTCTCGAGTTCAGAGGAGGGATTTAGGAAGGATCCCATCACTTTGGTATCAGAGCTTTTGGTTAAAATGATTTAGAAAATTTTTGAAAAGTTATGCATCCACAAAAGTTATTTATATATTTTAGTATATTAAAATTTTTAAACATTGCATGACATTCATTATTTTGACTATAAGTAGGGCTATATATCGAGTTGGTCGTCCTCGCACACGTAGAATTGTCGCTGAGACTCCTACTGACAAGACCCTAACCAGATTCTCTCATATCTTATATCTGGAGGATCTTGCCGGGCACCTCAACTGACTTTTCTTAACCAGACTTGTCGAGTAAAAGAAAAGTCGCGAAGCGAACCCCTTAATCTTGACCATTTACTTCTTTTACTTAACTTGAAAACTTGTTTCATTGGAAATAGTTGGGTTGATGTAATTTTTTTTTTTTTCATTCGTATTAAAACAATTTTTAAGAGAAATTTGACAACATAACAACTGTATTTTTATCTTTTCCAAAATTTGCCTGTAATGAAAACAAACTTCATACTAAATCAAATCACCACCCAACTTCCTTTGGCTACAAACATGCATTTTCTCAAACGATTTCACAACATTCATTATTCGCAAATATATAATTTCTATAACATAAAATTCTCTGCAAGCTTATATTACAACAATCTTCAAGAAAGTAATTCATGTGCATTTATATATATATATATAGAAATACTAAATATTCAATGTGTCATGTGCAAGTGTTTTGACTATACGCTAATAGCAAAATTATGAATTTACAAGTTTCTAAGTATCTATAAGTCAAACTAACAATCATTTAATCATGTTAATTGCAACAACAAAATATGTGATTTGTTTGATGCATTCTTCGATTTGTCCCACCTATTTGTATTGTGTGAGTCTTTTCGAACACCCAGTCACTTGTAACGATCCCAAAAATAATATACAAGCTACACAACAACTAAACGTGTTAGTACATATTACAAGGCAATATAATCATATAATTGTAATTCAACTCATAATTTATTCGTATGTTATAATTTCTCAGTTTTTAAAACTTTTCTATCTATAATTACATGTATACCCCTAATATACTTGAACCATCACGTGGCAGTTTTCACAATACGTCAAATGTGAAGCTAGTAAAATATCTCGATCACTACGATGCGGAATTTACTACATCACAATCATAGTGTGAAACCATCTTAATTTGAACAACTAAAATACGGAATTTCTTCATCGCATATTATATTGCTCAATTCTATAATTCTGACATCTACGTGCGGAATTTCTTCATCGCAATCATAGTGCCCATAAACCAAACCTTGGCGACTACGTGTGGAATTTCTTTATCGCAATATAGCACTAGATAATAAGAAAACTAAGGGTATACACATGGTTCTTGAAACTATTTTCTCTAAGTGCAAAAAGCACAAAACCTCTTACTTTTCTAACTCTTAAAACTTTTCTTGATTCAAACATTTGGAATTGACTTTATTTTAATTCCTTTACTTTTTGATTTCCATATAGAAATCGTATATTCAAAACTTAGTTTTAGAATTTCGAAAATCTTTTTGATTTCATTTAATTACAATTCGCATAGTTAAAAAAAAAAATACAAATCTAAATGGATGTAAGTGATAAGACACTTACCTGATACCTTTTTGCAAAGCTCACAAATTAAACTATTCGATATTTCCTTCGCATTGCCTATACATTGAACGTTAACTCTTTAGGTAACGTCATATATATTTCAATCGCATAATCAACCATATATAAACACATTCGCACAATGCACTCGTTTTCGAATTTCAATGACTATATAAAATATTACAAAACGGTTTTGAACATCACTGGATGTTACTCAAACAGCTCGCACATCACAGTGCGTACTGCTCATTCGAAACCATAATTAACACTAAAACATTAAAACAGCACATGCCATTCATACTAATAGTTTCGACGCAAAACGGCGCATAATATCTCTTTGAAACAACTTATAATTGACGACATAGCCTACAAAATCAATTCAAAATAGCTTAACACAAAACAGCCCTTGTTACGTAATCAAGATAGCTCTTATAATGTCAAAACAGCTCACGAAATCACCCAAGATAGCCTTGACATCAAAACAACACATGAGACGTGATGGAAACAGCTTTTACAGCACCTTAACAGCTCCTAGAACAGCATCATAACAACCCCAATAAACAGCACGTTAACAGCTCGTAATACATCCCTTAACAGCACCTAAAAACAACTTGTACGACAACTCATGACTGTCCATAAAAACAGCACCATGACAGCATCAAAACAGCCATCATTCAACATGTTAACAGCCCATGATTTTTAAACCAAAACAGCATGTTAACAGCCCATAAAAATAGCATAATGACAACATCATAACTGCACGATGACGGCACTATAACAGCACAATGACAGCATCGTAACACAGCACGATGATAGCACTATAACGGCACATAATGACAGCTCATAAAAACAGCATATTATAGCAGCTTGACGGCTCATAAAACAGCTCGTAATACAGCAGTCATAACAGCATAAAAACAGCACCTATGACAGCGTACCAACAGCCCATAAAAACTGCATATTACAACTCACAAAACAGCATATATATCGGTCCAGAAAACAGCACACAACGCATCGTTTTGGACAGCCACTTAACGCACGCTTTAACAGCCCATTAAGCGATGTTTTGACAACCCATTAAACTGCACTTTAACAGCCCATTTAACAAATTTTTCACAACCAAATCAATATTCAAATACACTCAATATTAAATCAAAATCACAAACGAATAAACCTCCGCACTAACGAGGTTCTAATCCTAAATCTCAAGCATATTATCATCAAATTTCTTCCCTAAATACAATCAAATTATTCCAACGACATGACGCTCGGAAAACACAACTTACCTCACACTTTTTCAACTCAAAAACTGCCCCATAACAGCCCACACATCACATGTAGTGGCTGTCCACGCAATCCTCTTTGACCGAGCCTATACAAAACTCCAACCATCAAAATTTTCATTAACTCAAGCATCAACACCACACATTAGCAGCAATTTACCTTATGGCTATCCAAATCTCAAAAACAGTGCTTAAACTAACATGTATGCACACTGTTTTTGATTCTTCCTCATAACTGAGCTGCCTTCAATCCAAACAACGACATACAAGCTTTAAAATCACATTAAAACATCACTCTAATACACATACAAGCTGCTGAAATTCAAAAACTCACCCTCAAGCTTGTTGAAAACCTAATGGGAAGGAGAAGTGAGGGTGATTCATGCTCGGGTCTGTTTGGATGAGCTTTTGGGCAGCTTGCACACCGAACTGCTCCTTCTTGTTGCTCGAGCTTCACTTCTTCGCAACGTGATGGTCTCGGGTTTGACTTTGCGTCTCTCAATCTCACGGGTTCTCTCTTCCTTTCTCAAACTTCTCTCAAGCTCTCCTTTTCTCACGCTAACTCTCTCTCAACTTCTCACTCTCGATTTTTGTTTTAAATGGATAAGTGACCGACTTTGGCTTCTAAAACAATTGAGACCATGACTTTTTGTTTGACTTCACTTATGGCTTCTCACGGTTTCAACTTCTTCCTTTGTTTGTTTTGTTTCACTTTGGGTTTTTATGTTTGACTTTTCTAATCTTTGTGTTTTCCAACACAAATGATGACCGTGTGTCATCTTTTTACTTCATTTATTTGCTTTGCACATATATCATGCCCACATCATCATCCATCATCCACTTATCAATTTATTTTATTCTTTGCTCACCACTTGTCCATCACTCATTGGTCCACCTTTAATTTTGTGACACTTGTCTTGCATCCATTCACTCATTATCTCATTCCTTGACATGTGTCGCATTAGGCATAATCTCCTATGCATATTTTTTTTTTGCTTTCATTTCATACTTTTCGATTTCTGTTTTCCGTTTTAAAATCACTTCGGGTCCACCTGAAAATTTTATTATAATCCATTTTCACATTCGGAAACTTCATTCGCATTCGAATAATTATTCGAATCTGATCGTTCTAAATTTATTTTATAATTTTAAATTTTAAACTTATTCTCGGATCCATCCGGGAATTTCATAAAAATTCATTTACGTTTCTGGATCCGAACAGATAATTAATTCTATCATTAATCAACATTGAATAAATTACCTAGACGTCGAGATAGCATGTTACACCTACTTCTACACCGGAAACTGAGGAGCCCATTCATGAGTCAGTTAATGAGCGTCAGCCAGAGATACCGTATGAGCCAATAGTGGCAGCGCCAGCAGTTGATCCTATAGAGAGATTGGCCCAGATTATTCAAAGGATGAGACCTCGTGCACCGGGCGCCACTGTAGAGAGGACCAAGAAGTTAGGCGCTGAGGGTTTTGACGGATTAGGGGGCCTAGATGCAGCATTAGAGTGGCTAGAGAATGTAGAGAGGGTCCTTGATCAGATGGAGTGCGTAGATCCCCAGAGAGTTTCGATTGCTTCATTTCTCCTGAGAGCCTCCGCGAGAGATTGGTGGGATTCAATCAGGAGGAGAGTTATAGAGCCACTGACATGGGTCTAGTTTAAAGAATATTTCAATGAGAAGTTTTATCCTAAGGCCTACAAGGATGCAAAGATTGATGAGTTATATCGTCTGATTCAGGGTAATATGATGGTAGAAGAGTACGAGAAGAAATTCACAAAGCTATCCCAAGTGGCACCGTTTGTGGTAGAGGACGCAGCAAATAAGTGTCACAAGTTTCTTCAGGGCCTGAACATCAGAATCAAGACATATGTAACTGCTATAGATTACAGGGATTATGGGAGATTAGTAGAGGCAGCTTTGAGAGTGGAGAGATCAGTTCAGGTAGAGATAGCTCAGCAGCAAAAGAGGGGCTAGAGTTAGAGATGGCAAATAGGAGGACCTAGTAAGAACCCTAAGATATGATGTAGATCTGGAGGGTTTTCAGGCAGATAGCAGAGTCAGGGAGCCACATCTAGTCAGGGATCAGTGAGGCCGCCATCAGGTTCTCAGGGCAGAGGTAGTGGCCAGAATAGTATCCCTCCATGTGCTACTTGTGGTCGACAGCATAAGGGAAAGTGTTACTTTGGCAGCACTAAGTGTTACTTTTGTGGTCAGGAGGGACATCTGAAGAGGGATTGCCCACAGAAGATTGCAGCAGAGACTAGTGAGTCGAGACCAACGACTCAGACATAGTTGAGTACAGGGCAGTTGAGAGGTAGGGGAGGTCCACAGGGGAGAGGACCAGGGACTTCGACATAGCCAGGTAGAGGTATGGATCAAGGTACCTCAGCCAGAGGACAGTCAAGGAGACCTCCAGTACAGGTGAGGGTGTTTGCTGTTACCCAACAGGAGGCAGAGATCACTCCAGAAGTGGTTACAAGTACTGTTTCGATTTTTGAATCAGATGCTCATGCTTTGATAGACCCAAGGGCTACACATTCTTTCATCTCTGAGAGCTTTGCTAGTAGGGTAGAGTTGTCTTTAGGACCCTTAGAGAGTGGGATGATAGTTGCTACTCTTACTGGAGATACATTGGTGGTTGAGAGGGTATACAGAGGTGGTCAGGTTGTGATTGAGGGCAGATCATTCCCCGTTAGTTTGATATTGCTGGATATTCATGATTTTGATGTGATACTAGAGATGGATTGGTTAGCTTCTTATCGAGCCACAGTTGATTGTTTTCGAAAGGAAGTCAAAATTAGTACTCCAGAGGAACCAGATGTGGTGTTCAGGGGTGAACGCAAAATGCTTCCTTCGTGTATGATATCGGCTATGATAGCTAGGAAGATGTTAAGGAAGTAGTGCATAGGTTATTTGGCTTATGTGGTTGACACTACAAAGATCGGGGCTAAATTAGAGGATATTCTCGTGGTTGGGGACTTTACAGATGTATTCTCGGATGATCTTCCTGAGTTGCCACCAAATAGAGAGATTGAGTTTGAGATTAATTTGATTTCGGGGACAACACCTATAGCCATAACACCCTACAAGATGGCACCTACTGAGTTAAGAGAGCTGAAGGTGCAGTTGAAGGAGTTAGTGGATAAGAGTTTTATCTGACTGAGTGTTTCTCCTTGGGGAGCGCCAGTGTTATTTGTGAAGAAAAAAGATGGTAGTATACGGTTGTGCATTGATTACAAGGAGTTGAATAAAATAACGGTATTGAACCAATATCCACTTCCTCGCATTGATGATCTATTTGATTTGCTTCAGGTGTTTTCGAAGATTGATCTGAGATCCGGATACCATCAGTTGAAGATTAAGTTAGAAGATGCTCACAAGACTGCCTTCAGGACTAGATATGGACACTATGAGTTTTTGGTTATGCCTTTCGGGCTAACCAATGCACCCGTAGTATTTATGGACTTGATGAATAGAGTGTTTCATGATTTTCTGGATAAGTTTGTAATAGTGTTCATCGATGATATTCTAGTATACTCGGGCAGTAGGGAAGCACGTGCTGAGCACTTGAGCGCAGTTTTACAGACCCTAAGGGATCGCCAGATGTATGCCAAGTTTAGTAAATGTCAATTTTGGTTAGACAAGGTTTGTTTTCTCGGGCATGTGGTATCCGCAAATGGGATCAGTGTTGACCCCCAGAAAATTGAAGCTATTTTATAGTGGAAACAGCCAGTCACAGTTATAGAGGTTAAGAGTTTCTTGGGATTGGCAAGATATTACAAGAAATTCATAGAGGGGTTCTCCAAAATAGCCATTCCTTTAACGAAACTCATAAGAAAGGATATTAAATTTGAGTGGTTAGAGGCCGTCAGTAGAGTTTTGACAAATTGAAGGCTCGGTTGACCACAGCTCCCATTCTTACACTTCCTTCTGGGATAGAGGGATCCGTGGTATACAGTGATGCATCCAGACAGGGCTTAGGGTGTGTTTTGATGCAAAATGGAAAAGTAATAGCATATGCATCTCGACAGTTGAAGAAGCACGAGCAGAATTATCCAACTCATGATTTGGAGTCAGCAACAGTGGTGTTCGCACTGAGGATCTGGAGACACTATTTGTATGGGGTTTCTTACCAGATTTTCATAGACCACAAGAACCTTCAGTATTTACTGACGCAGAAAGAATTGAATATGAGGCAGAGAAGGTGGTTGGAACTGATTAAATACTATGATTGCTCTATAGAGTACCATCCAGGAAAAGCCAATGTAGTGGCTGATGCCCTAAGTAGACAGCCTAGTAGCTCAGTGGCACATTTGAGAGCAGGGTACTATCCGTTGTTGAGAGAGATGAGATCTTTAGGGGTTCAATTGATGACTTCGAATTCAGGTGCACTGCTAGCCACATTTCAGGTGAGACCGGTACTCTCAGATCGGGTCCAAGAGTTTCAGGATCAAGATCCTCAGTTGGTCGTGATCAGACAAGGAGTTGAGTTGGGTAGAGGTTAGGACTTCTCAATGAAAGATGACGATACACTAATGATGGGACAGAGATTGTGTGTTCCAGACCTGGCGGATCTTAAAAGAGAGATATTGGATGCGACCCATTCTTCAGCTTATGCGATGCATCCTAGTAGTAAGAAGATGTACCATACCTTAAAAGAGCATTTCTGATGGAAAGGTATGAAGAGAGAGATAGCTGAGTATGTATCTAAGTGTCTGATATGTCAACAGGTTAAAGCAGAGCACTAGAGACCAGCAGGATTATCTCAGCCTCTCCCTATTCCAGAATGGAAATGGGAGTATATCACCATGGACTTTGTGGTTGGATTTCTGTGTAGTCAGAGTGGGTATGACGGTATATGGGTAACAGTTGATCGTCTTATGAAGTCAGCTCATTTTCTACCCATCTGCAGTATTTATTCCCTAGATAGACTAGCCAGACTGTATGTTGATAAGATTATCAGGCTTCATGGAGCTCCAGTTTCTATTGTTTCTGACAGGGATCCTAGATTTACATCTTGATTTTGGCCTAGTTTATAGAGAGCCTTAGGCACTTGATTACATTTTAGTACAACATTTCATCCACAAACAGACGGACAGTCTGAGCGCACTATCCAGACTTTAGAGGATATGCTGAGATGTTGTGTGATGGAGTTTTGCGGGAGTTGGGATATTCATATGCCACTAATTGAGTTCGCCTACAATAATAATTATCAAGCTAATATTGGTATGGCACCATATGAGGCTTTATATGAAAGACGGTGTAAGACGCCATTAAGTTGGGATGAAGTGGGCGAGAGGAGATTATTAGAGCCTGAGCTTGTTTAGATGACTACAGATAAGATCAGGATTATTCAGGACAGATTGAAAATCGCTCAGGATGGTTAGAAAAGCTATACAGAAAATAGAATAAGAGACTTGAAGTTTTAGGTAGAGGATAAGGTATTTCTGAAGATATCACCGTGGAAAGGGATCATTAGATTTGGTAGACGTGGAAAGCTTAGTCCACGATATATTGGTCCTTATGAGGTGATCGATAGAGTTGGAGACGTGGCTTATCGTCTGGAGTTACCACCAGAGTTATCCAGGATTCACGATGTATTCCACGTCTCGATGCTTTGCAAATATATATCAGATCCTTCACATGTATTGTCAGAGCAGCCAGTGGAATTGAAAGATAAATATATGTCAGATCCTTCACATGTATTGTCAAAGCAGCCAGTGGAATTGAGAGATAACCTAACCTATAAACAGGGTTCAGTTCAAATTGTAGATAAGAGGGATCAGGCTCTTCGCAGTAAGACTGTTCCATTGGTAAAAGTCCTATGGAGGAATCACTCAGTGGAAGAAGCAACATTGGAGCCTGAGGAGCAGATGCGAAGGTAGTACCCTCATCTTTTTTATTCAGATATGTTATTTAAATTTCGAGGATGAAATTTTTATAAGGAGGAGTGAATTGATAGATCCCGAACCTGATTTTCTATTATATTCCGTTTACCTGAGTAGGATAAGGAATATTGATCCAGAAATAGGGCCAAAGAATGATTTAATACTCGATTAGAGTATAGAAAATTTTTAGAGTTTGTTTTGGCAAAAAACGAAAACTTTGGATGAATAGTATTTTCGGATGGAAACATTTTTGGATGAATAGTGATTTTAGGAAAAGAGCCCTAAGAGGCAAAAATGTCCGAAATAGTTCATGGACCTTGTGGGAACTGAAATGAAATGAAACAGAATCCGTTTGATTATGTTTCAGGAGATTCAAAAGATTCCGGGCAAATTGCACTATTTTTCGAATATTGAGTTTTCGTGACCTAAACTCTATTTAAAAATTTCACGAAGTATAGGATTGAGAGGTAAGGGACCTAATTAGAGCATTTCATCGTCAATTTAAAGTTTAGATAACCGTGAAATATTTTCAGAATATTTTTCGGATTGAATAGTATATTAAATTGTGTTTAGATTAAATTTTCACCCAGATTTATTATTTTATGATACTAGAAATATTCAAATTAAATTACGGTCGAATCGTAGGCCTCCAGTAGTGTTATTTGAAGTTTATTATATTTTCGTATCGTAACTCGGATATCGTTTGGTTGACCCCGATACAATTACAAAGTGATTAGGCGAGATTTACATGTTAATCAAGCGAGGTGAGCTCACGGAATTCAACCAATAAGAAAATAGATAAGTGCTTTTGAAAAGTAGTGGCTAGGGTTATGCCATGTGTCATCCATGGATTGGTTGAAAAAATAAGTGGACTAAAATGTACCAAGTAGACCAATAGAATTGATTTTGGGGCACTAATATAATTAGTGAAAGTTTGAGGTAATAAAGTGAGATTTTCTTGAGGGATCTTTTAGTAATTGATCAATAAAATATATATTTGTATTATTTTTCTCATTTGAGGCATTTGTGGCCGTCAATTTAAAAGAGAAAAGAGAGAGAGAAGAGAGAAAACAGAGAGTAAGAGAAAAGAAAAAAAAAAAAAAGAGATTTGTGTGCCGAGAGAGAGAGAGAAGAGGAAAACGATTTGGTCCGAGTTTCGCAGTGATTTCTTCACGAAAATTGTTCCTCGCCATCTCCTCTAGCTAACCCAACAAATTTGAAGCAAAACGGTTACCTATGTGGTGAGTTATTTCAATTTAAAGATTGATGTTTATATGAAACCCTTTTTTTTTTCTTTCGTTTATTTTTGAATCCGAGATTAGGGATGATAAGAGGGATATGTGAGAATGATTTTGGAGTGATTTGATGGAAGAAAAATAGATAAAACGAGAGAGGAAAGTCGTGGAGAAAAATGGGTTTTTTTATGGAATTTAATCCCATTTTCGATTCTAATATATTAGATGAATGTTTTAGAGATTAGGAGATAATCTTTTGAAGTTAGATTTCAAAAATGAAAAGTTTAGGATATATTTTGGAGCTAAACGGACGAGTTGAAGGGCGATTTTTAAAACCCTTCAAAATGCGTTTGTTTAACATTCGAAACGATTTATTTAATCATAGTTGGGTGTTAGAACACTAGAGGATTGATTTTTTAAGTTGTCGAAAATCCGGAACGAAAAGTGATTTTAGTTAGTAAGCGAATCAAGTTGATTTTTATTCCGAGTTTCCGTCGATGAAATTGAGTATACTGAGGTATTCCTAAGACAGAATAAGTAGGATTTATGTAGAGAAACGGATTTCGAAAACCTCGGTTGAATAGAAATTGAGATCCGAAAGTTTAGGCGTTAAAGGATATATATAGAGATAATTAGATTTTTGTTGATTTTGAATGTTATTTGAATGATTTAAGTGACCCTAAATGGATATTTGATGTTTTAGGGTAAAAGCGGAGACTTTCGGAGGCATACGGAAGAGGCTTGGATTTTATCCGAGGACGTGTTGTGAGTGGAACTACAAGTTTTTAAAATTTATATCGTCTTAAAGTTTATTCTAAAGTTAAAAGAATTTATTATAAATAGTTATTCCATTATTAATTGAATTTATATTTTAATTCTAGCATAAAGATTTTAATTTATTATTTATTTATATGAGGATGTGCTAGAATTAAAGATTTTAAGCTTACTGCCTTGAGATTTAGAATATTTTAGTGTATTAAGAAAAAAAAAATGTTAATAGCCTATGGTTTACCCTAGCCCCAGTTTAGTACCCGGTCGAATATCCTATGCGTGATACGGTAGATGAGATGAAGTCAGTCAGTGAGATTTGAGTCTAGTCGACTCATGTGTGAGCGAGGTAATGAGTGATCTGTATGCACGTATAAGGTAGTGTAGTCGGTCCACAACGTGGGCCTACTTTCGACGACTACACATGGTAGATCCCCACTCCTAGTGGTTAGCTAGATTTTATATACTACCACGCCAGAAGTAGATATTCCTTGGGTTTCCAGTTAGGCGAGCATCATAAAAGATTTTAAGAAAAGATTTCAGAAAGTTTTAGAAAGTAATTTAGAACTAGATTCAAAAGTAGTTTTAATTGAGTTTTAGAAAGTATTTTTCTAAAATACTTTCGTTTTATTAAACTATTTTTGGGAGAAGTTTAAGTGTAGAAATGAGTTTTAGTTTAAAAGTTACTATCACTCACTGAGTATAAACTCACGTTTTTCTTTAAATGTTTTTCTTAAAAATTCTCCCACAGGTGCAGGAACTAGTCGTCCAGCCGATGAGGTTCAGTCAGACATGTAGGCAGACATATAGGACGACACCTACTACATGTATATATTTTGTTATTTTGATCATGTATATGTGTTGAAGTACATAATGTAAATATTTTGAAGAAATAGTGGATGCATTAGTGAAAATATTTTATTAACGTTTTATGAAATCCAATTTTCAAATTTATTGACTTGTTTGTGGTTGAGTTATGAGAAAGGAGCAGGAGGCTCCAGAAGTTGAGAAATAGATTTCATAGAAGTGTTTTTATAAATTATATTTGAAACTTGCAGGTGGCATAATTTAGAAAACAAACGGCATGCCGCTGAAATTTTTATTAAAAAGCGAAAAAATTTTATCGTCGTTACCTTGTAAAGACGTTAAAATATCTAGTTAAATGATTTTCGGTGCCTTGATGGGGTTCCTTCGAGCTGAGTATAAGATTCGTGGGAATTCTTTCGAGGTACTATGGGGTCTTTCTCGGGCCCAAATGAGAGAGTCAGGAAGGGTTTCGTCAATGTCGCTGTTGCTCAGAAGGTTGCCCAAACAATCCTTGTAATGATAGCATCATCTCAGATGCTATTGCCATTGTTTCATGCTTCTTAGCAAGCACACCGGACATTCCTACTAACAGGTTGCAATGGGCCTTTTCATTAGCCTTAACCCAATTTTGGTGGATTTCGCGTACATTACGCGCAACATTTGTCGGTGGCATAGGAGGATGCTCCTCCATCAGGACAAACTTTAGGTCTTCACAGAACAAAATGACATTCATGTTATTTTTTCATTTAACATAGTTATCCCCATTCAATTTGTCATTGGCAAGTATAGTAATTAAAGGTGATGGCATAGCTGAAATAAATAAACAAAATATTTTATTCAAAATTGCATTCATACAAATATCAATCGATTTTGACATATAATTAAACATGATGCATGATAGACAAATAATGAATCAGAAATACTCTAAAAAAAATTATTATATCACGATATTCTAACATGCCACAAATAAATGTCACCTTAGGGTAAGTCAAATATTTGTATGTTAAATTGAGAAAATCTCAGTCAAATAATATAACGGAATAATTCTTATTTCTATATAATCTGACTACCGCTTATTTCGATCAAAGAATTAAATTACCAATTAATTAATTCTTTTATGAGTGTAACCCATCATTTTAGATTTCTCGGACTTAACTTAAGAATTGCCAACCTTAGGGTAGGTTAATCCCAAGATATATTCAGAAATCCTATCCTTTACGAAGTCAACCTTGATTTTGACCCAAATGGACACCACCCTTAAGGGGACGAAAACAAAGCCGTCTCGAGGCGCCATTTGAATCTCATGGTATTGAACTAATGATGAAGACTTTAGGATATATTATCATATATCCTTCTCTCACTCATTATTTTAGGATTAGGGTTTTCTACTTGTTATTCCTAGTCTTCATTTAGATTATTAACGGTTAAAAATTATAATCTAAGTTACTAGGAATTAGTGTGTTACTAGAATCATTATCCTATTAACACTCAATAATTACCAAATTTTTAACTCTTAAAAAATTTATAAAAGATCTAATCTAGATAATTTAAACTCTTTAATTATGAAGATTAGATTTAATGAGAGATTACCCAATTTTAACTCTTCAAATCTAATTCACATTATAAGCCAATTATATGAAATATATCTTTTAATCATATTAAAACTATATTTCTAATTGGTTTACTAATCTAAATAAATTAAACGCTTTAATTAAATTAGATTAAAAATAATGTGAATTACCCAATTTTAACTCTTAAAATCTAATCACATTATGAATATCAATTATTGAAACATATGTTTTTAATCATATTAAAACTAATCATATATTTCTAATTTGTTAACCTAGGATTTTCAACTAAAATCCTAACAAATTATGTAATTGGTGTTCAATGTATTATTATCTCTACTTTAACTAATAAACTATTTAACAGAAAAAATAAATAATAATACATGTATGTATGTCATGTTATAATGCAATGAGTAGGCACTCTCTATCCTATATGATATATTTTATGCATGAACATGTTATTAACAAATTATTCAACCATCACATGATAAATAATTTAAATAAACAACATGTGATTGATCGAGTTTTTTTACTTTAACAACCTAAAACTAATTTTTAATATTACAAAACTTAACCAAGACATTCCTTGACATTCACTTGTAGTCTTCAAGATCTTCAAGGACTTCATGGACATTATTGGGCTCAAAATTAAATCTAATTTAATAATTAAAAACATCCATCAAATGGATTGGGCTAGAAATCAATTTCTTGATTTTTGAACCCAAGAAAAATAATGCAATCAATAGGATAATTTTTAACAATTTTACAATCAAAACATAAACCCAAAAACTCTAAAAATCCCATGGAAGCAGCCCTTTTTTTTTCTTAATGATGTGCCAAGTGGCACAAAACTGCATCCACATAATGTGCATATCGCATGCACATAATGTGTGCATACATTTTGCACATGGGGTGTGTAAGACAAAACCACTAGGTCTGTGCAAAAGGCACAAACCTGGTCGGTGCTTAAAGCACCAATTTTTTTTTTTTTTTTTTGGCTTGCGCATCTTATACGCGTTTTGTTTGTTTGCACATCTCATGCCCTTTTTTTTAAGTTTGTTTCTTTGTGCATCTAATGCACACACTGGTTCATAACCAGTGTAATTTGACCACATAGGCAACTGCCAGATTTCAACCGTAATTATCACCCATAACAGCAGCAACACTTCAGCCCAATTCCGCAGCAATTTACAGAAAATATAAAAACCTAAATCTATAAATTTACAATGAAAAAATCGCCACAAACGGTTTACAAATTTAATCAAATTAAATTAGTTAAAGAACCATACAATTAAAGATCAATCCATGTAAATACAATTAATCAAACATGAAAATAAAATATGTACATCAATAATTAGTGTCTACTCTATAACATACAACAAATAATAATCAAAAGAGAATTTACTAATTATTGAATCAATTATTAAACTAGCGAAACCGGGGCTTTAATATCAATTGAAGGAAAATAAAATATGTACATCAATAATTAGTGTCTACTCTATAACATACGACAAATAATAATCAAAATGGAATTTTCTAATTATTGAATCAATTATTAAACTAGCGAAACCGGGGCTCTGATACCAATTGAAGGAAAATTTGATTTTTGAATTTAATGCGGAAACGTGGATTTAAAAAAAAAAATCAAATAAAAATATGTTCGATCGATGCTGGTAATAATAATTCAATAATTAGATTAATAAGATCAAATCTTACCTTATATAAAACTGAATTGATCCCTTTTGATTCACAAATTCTTCATCATCCGATCTTCCTTGCTATGACTCTTTACAAAAGAAACTGTGTTGGGTACAATCTCGAAGAATTAAATCACGAAATCTTTTTATAAAATATGATTATGTAGAAATCAATAATACAATTTTCTTAATTTCTTTTTAGATGGGGTAATATGGTGTTTCTAATTGAAGGAAGTTTTTGGTTCAAGTTGTCAAAAATTCTCTCTTTTTCTCTCTCTTTTATTACCAATATAAAACACCCTTTTATAATGGTAAGTTAGAGTTTTCTAATTTAATAAGGAATACAATTTCCTAATTAAATTGAAAAACTTAATGCAAATCCAATATGGAATCAAATTTCTTATTGGTTTAAAACTCTTTACTTTTAATTTAATATGAAATCTAATTTCTATTAAATTAAAACTTTTTTAATCTAATTTAATATGGAATCTAATTCCAATTAAATTAAATTACCATTTCCGTTTATTAAAATATTTTTCATTAAATTAAATGATTCTAAATTATATATAATTTAATGACACCATTTAAAATTGAACTTTTAATCCCTACAAATAATTAAATAATTATTTATATTTAAATAATCAAATTATTTAATTTATTCGTGAACGTGTTTATAAAATTGTGTGTACACATATAATTGGACAATCTAATTATATTCTTTACTTTGGTTTTTTATGTGGTTGTGAGCTATCAAGGGGACCAAATGGATCTATAATTTGAGCTCCAATAATATCAAAATTATTAAGTAAACTCTTTAATTAAATAATTCACTATTATTAACCTTAAAGTTATTCCACTAAAAACTTAAGATTGCACTCTCAAAAATGTAGATGTTTTATATAATCTGAATTTTCAGCGTCCATCGATTTAATCATTTCATATGGTTCGATCCTCCACGAGTAGTTCATAATTAGAGCTAGGTCATTAAAGTCCGTTATACCTCTCTGATTATTTCTTATTCCGTTAAGTATCATTAATTCTTTAATGAATAATATATTCATAACTACTTATGAATTTATCTTTCCATTTATTTACAAATAGAAAGTCCAGCACTCTTACTGTTCAAGACACGAATCAACACTTAAGGGAACTACTCATCTACTTCTTGCAAGAAGGAGTGGATTCCATTATTGTATAGAATTTTTCCAGCCACTTATTAAATAGCATCTCCAAAGTACGAAACTCATTGAACTTAAATCTATAAGAGTCTCACCCATGTAAATCAAAAGATATGACTCAATAAATAGGAGTTCATAAAACATTCAGGATTAAGATCAATCTATATATGATCATCTAGTTGATAAATATGAATTTCTTTATTTAACGGATATTAATAAGAAATTCATTTTATTATGGTCTAGTCCTATATAATCTCTATTATATAAGGTGCCACCATTTTCATGTTACCATATGAACGATCCCGGATAAGATCATCGTATCAAATATAAAATGGATCACAGTTGTAGATTTACCACAAGCAAAGTACCCAGCTTTGTTTACTTTCTACGAACTCTTTAGATTATTGATCTCAAACTAAATCCCTTTTTATATTAATTATATACTTATTTTGAGAGTACATAAGTAACTATAGATGTTATATGATATATGTATGAAGCAAACATTTCACAGATGCATATAATTGAATAAAATAAATGTATTTTATTTATTATTTAATTTAATTATTTACAAATTACAAGCTCTTAGGGCACATTACCCTAACAGTTACTTGGAGATAATTATAATTATAATATTAGATGACGACATGGATTACAAATAAGGCCCTTAAATATTTATGACTTGGAGTTTTAGATAATTGAAATTCTAGAATGTAGAATATGGTTCATAATGATTCTTGAGATATGTGAAAAATTGTAAATTTATTTTGTGGTGTTACTAAGGGTGCATAGCTGTTGAATATCAGAGCTGCGAAGCAGAAGTGTGGTGTTACATATTCCAATTGGAAAACTTTATATTTACTAGACTTGTAATTGAGTACGGAGTAATATATTTGAATTTTGATATAATTGAATGAGATTTATAGGAAAAAAATATAGCATTGGTGTCATAAGCTATGATTTTGAATGATTTAGGAGAATGAAAAGAAAATCATCAGATAATCGACTATTGGAATGAGAAGCATATTAAGTAAAGACGATACGCAAATTTCAAAGACGAAATTTTATAAGGGAGGGAGAATTTATAACATACCCTCCCGATTTTATTACTGTATATGTACTATACAATTTATTGTATAAGTATGTCTTCATTTATGGAATAATAAAGTGATTATAAAGTATCCAGATGTATAACTAAGTTCTAGTAGGATTTTCCGATAGACCAAAGATAAATTCGAATACAAGAATTAGTATAGTCCAATTGTCTTCTAAACATATTCCATTGGATTTCTAAATACACTCACCTAAGGTTAAGCATGTCAAAAAAAAAAAAAGGAATGGAATTCTCTAGAAAGGTTATAAATGGAATTATAAAAATTGTTGAAGTGTAAGTTATGTAAGAAAAAAAAAAGAGAACTCTAGAAAAAATAAGATAGGAATTATAGGAATTTTGACGGGCAATTAATGAAAATAAAAGAATTCTTTAGAAAAGGATAAGAATGTAAATAAAGTATAATGGTAAGGGTATTTTGAGAATTTTGAAAATATGTTAGTGATATGTGTGTGTAGAGATAAGGATGGCGTATGAATAATTTTGAAGACAACCTAACTAACTAGTTAGCATTTGGCTGAAATAGAATTAAATTGGTTAGAATTAAATTGGTTAATAGATTTTAACCATTCAAAAGCTTTCAAACCTAACCAATGGCAAACTTGCAAAATTAAGGTTAGTTTGAGGGCAATTGTTAAAGGCTATATAAAGTTGAACCCATTTAGAAAAATAAAAGGCAATTCATTTGAGAGGAAAAGAGATCTCGGTTAAGAAAGGAAAGCCAAATACAACGGCTATATCTAATCATTTTAAGGCCATTTTTGAGTGTTTTAAGGCTATACCAAGGGTGTGTAAAAGCCTAGGAGTGAAATCTATCAATATCAAGTTGATTTCAAGTGATAAGATTCAAGTTTTCATGACTAATTTGTGTAAATCATTAGATTAATTGTCTCAATAGATTATTTGTGTTTTTTATGTATGAATTTAGAGCTTTGAGACTTCAAGTTGGTGTGAAAGCAAGGCTAGTGATCCAAGAGAAGTTTGTAAGCTTTTTAGTATAGATGATTTTTTTGATTGAAAGTTAAGTTGATGTTACGTAAGATACTAGTTTTATTCCCATGAGATTGGATTGATTTTAATGTGTTTGATGGTCATGAAAGTGAAAGAATGATGTTGGATGTCATGATGTGTAATTCGGCCAAGCTAGGGTTTGAATTCACATGAATGGATTTTAATGTTTTGACATACTCATATGAGGTTTTACATGATTCTAAGATGATGTGCATCAAGAAAATGAAAAGAAAATGTTTGGATTAGATTGTTATGTAATTCAACCAAGCATGAAAGTTTGGAGTACACCTTATGTTTTTGTCATATAAATAAATTAGGATGATATTGAGATGAAATTAAGATGATTAATGCATGGAAAAACCCAAAGAATAATGCACAAGTGTAAAGTGGCGTGATTGGCCAAGATGAAGGACATGATAGTTAGAATGCAAATTGAGTGAATTAGTATTGGTTTCAAATGATTTGGTGATGGATTCTAAGTTAGAATGTGTATTGTAGGTGAAAAATGAAGCAAAGGAATCAAGGGAGAGTTGTTAAAGAGTATTCTAATAATTGGAAGCCAAGTGAGTGTAAAAATATTTTATAAATGTTAAATGTATTTTTATCTACTTTTGAAGTATTTTTGTAAGTTTCCTTCAAGTATGCTAGTTTATGAATACTTTTATGTTTTAGTTTGAAAAGAAACATTTTATGCATGAAATTATAGAAATAATGAGCATTTTATGCTTTAGTAAGAATCCATATAAGATGTTTTTATATGTTCATGCTTATAGAATGAGAAATTAAACTTTGAATTATATGAGAAGAAAGGTTTCAAAGGTTAACAGCTTACTCAAATTTATAAACTTATAGATTCAGATCCGATTGGTATACTCTATATATGTACGGTAAGTACTAGGAGGTCATATTATTAACATCAGAGGGATTGAGTCTGTCATGTCTATCGTATCACCCTCTACATGTGTAAGATATTATCTTGCTCTACGTATGCTATGATTGAATTTTGTTGCGTAGTAATGAAATGTCTTTGTAGTTTGTCTCGATGTGCGCTGCTAGTAATTACATCACGTGACCTCATATTATACAATGTTGGACTAATCGCCATGTGATTGTAGCTTCTTTAGGTTTCTATTAGTACAGTTTTAGAAAGAAAAGCACATCATGTGGATTTTAGAAAAACAATGTTTTAGCTACTCATCGAAAGTTTATATAATATTTAGCATTTTATGATTCTATTTTAGTACAAAATCTTATCATATTTTATGTACGACTACGAGTTTTTAAAATCACTTATCAAATTTGTAGAAGTACGGTTTCAAAAATAAAAATGTTTAAGAAATATGAAATTCTTTTAAATGTTTTTGGGAGATAGATTTTAAAAGAAATAATTTAAATAGAAAAAACTATAAATGCTCACTGAGCTTTTTCAGCTCACTTTTATTTGGTTTGATGTTAAAAAAAAAAAAAAGACGAGTGATCAGGGTGCTCGTTTTCCTAATTCAGACTAGGTGGGCTGAAGATGATCGATGCTTCTATGAAATCATAGTTATGCACATTTTGTTTAGGACGAAATCATATACATAATTATATTTTTGATTGTAAATGAGCTTTGATAACTTGTTACATTTGTAATGATGTGTCATGTCAATGTAAACTAATTATTAGATGATTATTTTACGTGCATGATGTAAATATCTTATTTATGTGTAAATGCTTTTGATTTGTCTATATGAAAATATATTTTCAAAGTTGAAATGATTTTTGTTGAAATAATTTAATTACGGCTAAGTTGTGATTAAGATAAGCCGAATGTCCAAATTAGAAGTGAAGAAAATGGATGGATTTTTGAAATGTTTATAAATTGTTTTCAGGTGATTTGAAAAAATGGAAAATGTTGAAAAATAATCATTGTGTTGTCGAAATTTTTTTGGGAAAACTTTAATTTTAGAAAAAAGAAGTTTTAAGATTTATAATTTATATGTTTAGTAATTATCAAATTTAAGGGTTCGCTCCACGAAGTTTTTTTGGTCTTGTTAGTTAAAGTCCAGAAGGGTTCCGTAGGGTGCCAGGCTGGATCGCTTGAGTTTCGAAATAGAAAATTTGAGTCAGGTCCCATCAGCTTTATTCAAATTATAAAACTCACAATTTTGCATATACATTGATATAAATCTATTTGAAAATATAAATGCATACATCATTAAAATCCATCCAAAACATGAATATAAGTACAAAAAGAATAGCATCATTTATGAAACATGTATCCAATAGACCTCAAGGAAATCATATCACACCAACCAGTGTTAGATCATAGGTGGTGGGGACGATCTATCTCAGTTGTGTTAGATCATAGGTGGTGGGGATGATCTATCTCAGTTATAAACCACTACGTTGTGAAACATTACCTTACTTTATGTAGGGTATCAACCATAGTATCTTAAAATCGTACAGAGGGCGACACGACAGACTTAATTCCCCCACAGTTAGTGATACATCCCCTATTGACATGCCATACGTACGTAAGGTACTTCGGCCGGTTCTCACTCATATTGTGGGGAATAGGTTAACCATTGACTTTGAAAAATTTCTTCCATTATACTTTAAAAATTTATGTAGAACCCTAGGTCTCATTTTCACGTAAAATAATTTTTTCGGGTGAATAATGTTTTCGGATGTGGACATCAGAAGTCTCAGAATAGAAATTAGAGTTATTAGAAACTAAAATAGATTAAAAATAAGTTCATTTGAATAAGTTTTGAGCGATCCAAAAGTAATTTACAATAACGTCTTTTCTGGCGAATAATGGATATTAGTGATTCCCATTTGAAATTTTTTCAAAGCATGAAATTGAGATGTTTTATATCCAATTAGAGTATTATATGGTCAATTTGATGATAGGATGACCATAGAATATTTTTTAAATTTATTTTTGTACTATTGAGGATTAATTTTATTAAAAGGGCAAAATGGATATTTCATTTAAGCATACATGGATTTGGATGGAGTGATCAGATGCAAAGAACTTGAACAAGAAGCACAATCCATGTCAAGTGAGATTATCCAATGAGAGAGTGATAAAATTATATTAATTATGGAAATAATAGAAATGAGTTGTCATGCATTAGAAAATTTTGAATAATTTATTGACTAATTGACTCAATTGCCCTTAGATAAATAAATGGATATGAGATATGATCAAGGGTATTTAAGTAAAGTTAACTAAATATAAGGGGTATTTTAGTCAAACAATTTGAGAAATATAAAAAGTGAATTGACGGATTTTTTCTTCACCATTTTGGACAACAACCAAAGAGACAAATTTTGTGTGTGTGCAGTCCACTATTCGGTAGCAATGGGAGAAGAAATCAAATGGGTTTGATCCCATTTTTCAAGCTAAAAATAAACCAAGGTGTTAGAGAGAAGATTAACAAAAAGGTAGAGAAAATAGGTAAGTTTTGTTGGTTTTTATGATGATTTTGATGATTAGTTTGGGGTGAATGATGGCTTAATGGATTGATGATATTTTTGGGTGTATTTTGAAGTAGAAATTCTTAGGTTTGAAAGAGAACACAAAGCAAGTAAGTTGTCAAGCAAACTAGTAAGTCAATGTTAGTGTTTGTGTGAATTTTTGTTGAAAATTTCATTTGAGTTGTTATTATGATATTAGATGGATTATGATGTGTTTTTAAGGTGTTTGATGAGCTTAAAATTGAAGAAAATATATGGGATGCATTAGGGGTGAATTCAGCCAAGCTAGTTTAGTTAGGTGATTGAGTGGATTTTAATATTTGATGAAATTAATGGATATTTGACATAATTTTAAGTTGATATGGATCATTGGAATGAAAATAAAAAGTTTGTATTTGGTGGTTAGTATTCAATCAAAGTAGGAAATTTATGCATATGACTTGATTTTTATCATTTGATGAATTTAGTTGATGTATAACATGAATTTAAAATGATATAAGTCAAAAAATTGAAAAGAAAATGATTGGATGGATGTGCTAGGTAATTCGGCTAAGGGGTGTAATTGGTGTTCAAGTGGTTGTTCAATTATCTTGATGAGTTTTAATATATATATATATATGCACGTAATTGAATAAGTTCTAAATGAAAATTATGTTATATTAAGTGTAGGAGAGGTTCGGATTAAGAAAAGCAAAAGAACGGTTCGAAAGAGTGGTGCACTAGTTGAAATCAAGTTGTGAGTGTGGTTGTTTTTAAAATTTTTATGTGATTTATTGTTTAAAGTTTTTATGTGATTTATTGTTTAAAGATTTATATTTGTAAGTGTGAATTTTAGTATTAAAAGTTTTAGCATGCGATTATTTTATTTTATGATGCAAGTAAGTTTTTAGATTTATATTATAAATGTAGAGATAATTTAGAATTAAAGCGAATTATATATTGAGAATACTTGTAAATATTTAAACTTTCGCCTCAAAAAGATAGCATTTTCAATTGAGAATTATGCATTGAAAAATGAAGATTTCCTGAAGATTTCCTAGTTAAGTTGAATTATTTTTATGTCTAGTGTGGT
Organism: Dimocarpus longan; assembly: GCA_022984855.1. Classification (NCBI taxonomy): domain Eukaryota; kingdom Viridiplantae; phylum Streptophyta; class Magnoliopsida; order Sapindales; family Sapindaceae; genus Dimocarpus; species Dimocarpus longan. The sequence goes on from CM041021.1 coordinate 8,380,957, forward strand.
TAAGAATTCTTTAGTAAAGTAAAAGAATTTATCAAGGCAAGTTTTACCCTAATCCTTAGTATACCCGGTCGAAATACCTCAGCGTGTACGGCAAGATAGTTGGGAGAGTTACTAACTAGGGGATTGAGTCAGTGAGTCGCTCTCTGCACATATAGGGTAGTGTAGATTTGTCTAAGGTTGGGAGGGAATTATGACCCCAGAGTTTTCCACCTCGACGACTACACATGGTACTATTCCAGAGCTCTAGTGGTAATGAAAAATTCTGTCACGATAGAGCAAGTTTCCCTAGGTTACCTTAGCTAGTTTTTCGAAGAAAAATAAAAATAAAAATAAAAAAAGAGCACTACATTCAATGCGAAGTTTAGAAATAAAAGAATTTTAGAAAACAATGTATTTTACGCTTTACTAAAGTTATTAATAAATTTCAAGAAAAGTTATATTTATTTATATTAATTTTACAGCTTTATAAAGTTTAGTGAGAAATCGTTAATTTTCTAAAACTATTTAGGAGGATATTAATATATTTTAGAAAGTAAATTATTGTTTGAAAATTTTACCCACTCACTGAGTATTATACTTACCACTCAATTTTTATGTTTTTTGAAAAATTCTTCTTAGGTGCAGGAACGAGCAAGCATTCAGATGCAGCTCTATCGGATGTGTAGGTGAGCGTGAACACGAGACTACTGTACTTGTATAATTATTTTGAAAATTTTGAGCATGCATCACGTTTCACATTTTGATATAGATGTTGTAATTGCTTCTTTTGAAATGTTTATAAATCTTTTGAGAATTTTCATTTGTAAATTTAGTTTTGAGTGTAAATGATGAATTTATGTAAATGAATTTATTTTCAAGTTTATTTTGAATTGAAAGCATGTTTGCGTTTGATTGTGAAAATGGGGGTCGGAAGCCTGGAAGTTGAGAAAGATGCATACCATAAAAGTATTTTCTTTAAATTTGCTGGGTGGTGGCATGCTCAAAAAGCAACCGTTATGCTGTCGAAATTTTTATAACTCAGTTTTACAATTTATCCTAAAAGAAAATGTTTTATTTATTTTCGTGTGGAAATAGTTTTAAATTGAGATGAGTACCTCCATGGTACCCTTTCGAGCCAAAGTGAGGGTTCGATTGAGTTCCGTCGGGCTACTCTATAAGGACTCCCATCAGGTCCAATAAAGGAATCCAAGGCGGGTCCTTACAATTTAGTTCTTATACTAAAAATAATCTAACATAAAGACATATTACTTCAAATTGTTGCCAGAAGCATAAAAATATATATTGCTTAGATAAATTTATACTATAAATATTTTCTTTAAATGGATATGTAAAGATATTTATAAACTAACATCTTTAATAAAATTCATTTTAATTTCAAGATACTTTAACATTTATAAAAGCAGTTTAAAGTATACTAAAAATGTATTTAGCATTTTTTTAAAATAATTTTATACTCACTTTGCCTCAAATTGACTATAATGATCTTCAAAAATTCTTCCTTGATTCTTTTGTTTCCTTTTCACCTACAAGACACATTCTAATTTAGAATTCATCATCCTAATTATGTGAAATAAATGCCAATTATCCTTATCCACCCAAATTGAATTTAAAATACTACATACATCATAATTCACATACTTGGCATAAACTTATGCTAACATCATAGCATTCTTTTCTTTTCATTTTCTTTGTGCAAATTTATTTAACTACATGCATAACCTCATAAAAACACATTAAAGTGATTAAATTTCCACTTGAACACCAAAATGTCATCTTGACGGAATTTTGCACATAAGGTATCTAACCTAATTCTTTCATTTTCATAACTACCAAGGACATTAAAATCACACCAATAATCATCTAATGCCCTAATACCAACTTAATTTAAGTTTATTTGCAAAATTACATAAAACATTAGAATACATACCTTAATCACTTCTTTACCTAATTGCTTCTTTTAGACTTCGTTTCAATTCCACGATGGAACATAAAGTAATTTACTTCCAAACAAAAATTACATAAACTCATCAAGTTATCATACATCCAAGAAATCACCAAAACACCATAGAAATTCAACTTACTTACCACTATCTCTTCACTTTCTTTACTCGAGTTTCATCCTAACACACATTTAATGAAGATGAATGGAGTTTGGCATCCAAATATTATCGAAGCTTTCTTGTTCTTCTTCTTCTTATTCTTGGCTAAATGCTCTCTTCCCTCTCTCTCAATTTTCTTTCAATTTTTCTTATCAATATATGCAAAATTCACTTTATATAGGCCTCCCATTAATTGACCAAAATGCCCTTGAATTATTTCTATAATGTTAAATAAGTCCTTAGTTACAAATAATGACATATAATTGGTCTATAAACTAAATAATCATTAAACTAATTAAATCCCACAAATTTTAATTACGTGACAACTAATTAGTTAAAATAGTAACTTACATAACAACTAATTAGTTAAAATAGTAACTTCTATTGGCATTCTCTCATTGGTTCATTTTGTTCACATGGATTCTACTTCTAGTTTTTATTCCATGCAATACTCACATATAATTCATGTGTGCTTGAATTTGAATATGTCCACTTTACCCTTTAATAAATTTAATTCTCATTCATGCCTAAATCATTTTCAAAAATATTTCATGGTTATTCTATCATCCAATTGACCATATAGTACTTTAATTGAGTATTTGATCTCTCAATTTTATACTTAAAAAAAATTCAAATGTGTGTAAAATCATCAATACCCATTATTCTCCAAAAAGAGTATTTTTGTCCAAAACTCTTCCGAACTCTTAAAATCTACTCGGACAAGCTCATTTTTTATCCGCTTCACTTTCTTTAGACCTTATTACTTATTTTAGGAATTTCACTTTTCGAGATCCGTTTTCCAAAAAGTAGTATTCATCCGATCACTATTCAACTAAAAATATTATTCATCAGAAAAATTTTTATTTCTCATAAAAAGAGAAAATTCTGAATTTTACAGTTGTATTCAATTTTAAATTTTTTTTTTTACCTTTTCTGACAGGCCCATTTCTAACTACTAGCTAGGCGACCTGCCCGGCAACCCCACGGTGGCTCCCCAGTCGAGATCTGCTCTGACTGGAAAGTTCCCGTGAAGCTAAGCCTCTTTTCTTTGCTAAAATACTTGAAATCCTTTTGATTCTGAAAAAGAGTGGGAATTTTGTTCGTTGAAAATAACTTTATGAAAATAGGATTTTCACAGAAAACTGGCAGCACAACGGCTGTTGTTCTAAAATTCCACCCTGTAAAATATCTCATAAAATCAGTATAATTGTATTCACAACAATTTCTATAATCAATAGGCCTCCGGCCATTTTCAAACTCATAATCATGCAATTAAGCGGAAGTAACTTGAATAAATCTTAAAAACGACATGCATGATATTTACATAAAATCCTTAACTCAAAATAATATTTTTCAAAACTAGAGAATCTGGAAAATGATAGTAAATACAATACATGATGTTATGCTAGAAAATAGTGCAATCTGGTCACGCGTGTCTAGCTGGCCTGTCCGTGGCCTGTCCGTCCGAAGGAGATACGTCAACCGCGCTACTCGCACCTGCACCTGAGGGAGGTTTTTAAGAAAACAGGAAAACAGTGGTGAGAATAACTCAGTGAGTGGGTAAGTTTACATAAACTGTACTTTTGCTTAAAAATACTAATCCTCCCAAAAATAGATTGGAAAACTATTACTTACTTACTTTTCCTGAAAACTGTAAACTCGTTTTAACAGCTGCGAAAGTTATTTATCAAACTTTTCTTAAAACTTTTCTTATTTTCTTACTAGCCTTATCTGGCAACCCAGGGAAATCTTGTCCTTCGTGACGGTGCGAAGACACGCCACTAGGATAGGGGAACTCTCACCATGTGTAGTCGCAGATGTGGATACAACTATGGGATCGCGAATCCCTCCAACATCAGGCAGATCTACACTATCCCATACGTGCAAAGGGTGACTGACAGACTCGATCCCCCCAAAGTTAGTAACTCCCCCCAACTACCGTACACGTATGGAATACTTTCGGCCGGGTGTAATCTTAGGGGCTAGGGTAAACCATAGGCATATATAAAATGAAATCTCGGCAATATGCTATAATATCGCAAAATAACTTTCACAAATACTATCTCTATGCATGTATATAATTTCAACTTGCTCAATTACTTTACTGAAGAATACAAACATATTTATAGCATAAACTTTAAAGCTATACATGCATTTATAGATGATAAACTGAAAACCATAAACTTTTACTAGAATCTCAAAACCTTTTTACTTGCTAAAACTGATTGCATTCAATAAAATAGAATGTATGAAAACTTTTAAAAATCCACACTCACAACTTGCTTCCAAAATACTTATCACCGTTTCCCGCTACGGCTCTCGTTCGATTCCCGATTCACCTACAATTGATTTCGATCGAGATGTCGTTAAAACATAACTCGTGCGCAACTAAACTTTAAGCCATACGAGGATTTATAAACACAATAATTCAAGTGACTATCCTCGCACGATAACATAACGGAAAACTCATATCTGCACGCGGAAACGATTTCAAACCGATTCGTTATCGTGACTTGAAATACTCGAAACTTTGCGGTTATAAAACCAACAACTAAGCCAATCGAATCTAATATAACATCATCAAAATCAGATTCTAATGAATTCATTAAACAGAAGATTCGAAATTAAACGACGAACTTAAAGCTTACGCGATTTCACTAATCATAGAGATTTATCAATTTTACGCGTTTCGCGCGATTTAAAAACTATCCAATTAACTTATTTAAAACTTGAACTATCTTCACTTCAACTGAAACACTTTAAGGGGCTTAATAAAAATCTCGGGGCAACGAGATAACATTCACAATTCTTTATATCCGACAATGAGAATCACAACTAACAACGTTCGCATTCGCGGAAAAGTCAACCGAAACGCTCGGAAACGATTTCTAAATATTCAAACGACTATCCGATACTTTAAAACACTTTAATGCAATCCATTTTCCATGACCACAAACGCGAAATCAAAAACATATTTCAACAGCCCCTAAATATCTCATAACTGCCCATAAACAACATTCAACGAATACGATCGATGATAAAAACACAATCGCAACATCAACGAGCGAACCTCCGCACTAACGAGGTTCCCAATCCTAGTCTCAATCATAATATTATCAATTTTCTCTACTTTAATCACATAATCACATTCCTAATTACTCAAAATGATTCAACAAAGAAAATGGGCAGCACTTACCCAAGAAGAGGGCTGTTCTCCGCTTCGAAACGGCTTCCGAATGACGACAAAACTCTCGTGGCAGCAAGCTGTCTCTTCCACCAGCCAGCTATCCTTTCTTGTTGCTGTTCTACTTCCTGTCTGAAAGATGTTTGGCCTGACTTAACAACTCGGTAGCAACTTGGACAGCTCACGACAGCAACTTGAGCACAGCTTGACTTCCAACAGCTTGGCAGCAGCTTGGACAGCTCACGGCAGCAAGCTTCTTCTTCCACCAGCCACTGCCTTCGCTTCCTTCTGCTTCCTTTCAGCTCTAAAATGATGCACTTAAATCAAATTGACAGCAGCAACTTACAATGACAGCACACAGCAGTAATCGGCAGCAGCGTGACAGCACAACAACAACTTGACAGCAGCAACTTACGAAGACAGCACATAGCAGAAATCGGCAGCAAGACAGCACAGCGACAGCAACGTGACAGCAGCTTCCCTTCGCCGGCAGCAGCTCATGCTAACAGCACCTTGTTCAACAGCGGCGACAGCACACAGCAAAGGCAGCGCCAGCAACAGCAGCTTCGCGACAGCAGCAGCTTCCTCAACGGTGACAGCACCTACTTCAGCTCACGCAGCACTAGACAGCAACGGCAGCAAGACAGTTTCAGCTCATGCTTAACAGCAGCAGCCTTCACGTCCAGACAGCAGCAGCTCGACAGCACCTTGCGACAGCACTTGACAGCGACGACAGTAAACCCAGCTCGGCAGCAACTCCTCAGGCCTGACAGCAGCTGTCTTCAGCTCACGGCAGCTCAGCTCTTCAGTCCACCTTTGCTTGCATGCACGAGCTGCACCTCTCTTCTTTATCTCTCACTATCTCTCTATCTCTCTTTCCATTTCTCACACTCGGATCCCTCTAACTCACGATCACTCTCTCACTCATTAAATCACATTCTCGGTCTCTCTCTTCACTCGGCTTGGGCTTTCAGTTTTGAATGAAATGGAGAAGAGAAGGTGACAGAGTGTTTGCTTTTATCTTGCTCTCCCTTGGATTCGGTTTTAATAATAATAAAAGAGAATGGTGACCAAGTTTGATCATTGTCTTTTTAAAACTTTGTTTGACTGAGTTAATTAATGCCTCTTCGTGACCGAGCATCCTATAAATGTTGCTCTCTTCTTTTTCAACATCACAACATGTAATATATAATTGTTTTGCTCATCCAATGCATGTGTGACATGTGTCACTCCCATGCATAATTTTTACTCCATTAATTCTCTACCATGCATTCTTGATTTAACTTCCAAGCTCGGATTTTCGTTTCCGTCCGACCGAGAATCCACTTTTTAATCGCTTTTGATTAACTCTCGGTTTCTACTCTCGGAATTATTTAATAAATCTTGAATCCGTCTCACGAACTCGAATTTATTTCTCTAAATTGAAAATAATTATTCCAATTATTTTCGGACTCGATATTTATATTTTTCCGATCGGATGCGATCCATCGGAAAAATATTTCGCCCTCCGACGAACGCGGTTTTGGGTTTTACAATTCACCCCTCCTTATAAAAATTTCGTCCTCGAAATTTACACAACTTTCATGCAATGCATTTCAGCACTAGAATGTATCAAACATACTCAATACTTTCTTGAATTATAAAAATTCACAACTCGAATAACTGAGGATACTTACTTGTATCGAAAAGATGCGGATACTGACTGCGCATCTGCTCCTCGTGCTCCCACGTGGCCTCTTCCACTGCATGATTCCTCCACAACACTTTAACCAACGGAATAACTTTACTGCGAAGAACCTGATCTCTCCTATCAAGAATCTGAACTGGGGTCTCCTCATAAGATAGGTTCTCCTTGAGTTCCATTGGCTGCTCTAACAACACGTGCGAAGGATCTGCAATGTACTTACGGAGCATCGAGACATGAAATACATTATGAATCCTGGAAAGTTCTGCTGGTAGCTCAAGTCGATATGCTACCTCACCTACTCTGCCAATCACTTCATAGGGACCAATATACCGAGGGCTTAACTTACCTCGCTTCCCAAAACGAATTATTCCTTTCCATGGAGATATCCGTAGGAACACCTTATCCCCAACCTGGAACTCCAAATCCTTCCTACGCTTATCTGCGTAACTTTTCTGACGATCCTGGGCTATCTTCAGATTGTCCCGAATAACTTTGATTTTATCTGTAGTCATCTGAACAAGCTCGGGTCCAATCAACTTTCTCTCGCCCATCTCATCCCAACATATCGGTGTCCTACACCGTCTTCCATAAAGTGCTTCATACGGTGCCATACCGATACTAGCCTGATAGCTGTTATTATAGGCAAACTCGATTAAGGACAGATGAGAATCCCAACCTCCTTCAAACTCTAACACACAAGATCTGAGCATATCCTCTAAAGTCTGAATGGTACGCTCAGACTGACCATCTGTCTGCGGATGGAATGCTGTACTGAAATGTAATCGAGTACCTAATGCTTTCTGGAGACTAGGCCAAAATCGGGATGTAAATCTCGGATCTCTATCTGATACGATTGACACTGGAGCCCCATGTAATCTCACGATCTCATCAACATACAACTTAGCCAATCGATCCAAGGAATAAGTACTTCTGATAGGTAGGAAATGAGCTGACTTCGTAAGTCGATCTACTATCACCCAAATACTGTCATAACCATTTCGACTTCGAGGAAATCCTACCACAAAGTCCATAGTAATACGCTCCCATTTCCACTCCGGAATGGGAAGTGGCTGAAGAAGTCCTGATGGCCTCTGGTGCTCGGCTTTCACCTGCTGACAAATCAAACATCTTGACACAAATTCAGCTATTTCTCTCTTCATACCTTTCCACCAGTAATGCTCTTTCAAGGTATGATACATTTTCGTACTTCCCGGATGCATAGCGTATGCTGAGGAGTGAGCTTCATCTAAAATTTCTTTCTTGAGTTCCGTCACATTTGGAACACATAGTCTCTGTCTCATCCTCAACATACCATCATCCTTGACTGAGAAGTCTCCCTGCTGGCCTGACTCTACTTCCTGTCTGATCTTGACTAACTAAGGATCCTGAATCTGTAACTCTCGGATTCTATCCACGAGTACCGGTCGAACTTGGAAAGTAGCTAACAATGCACCTGAATTCCCTACTTCCAAATTAACTCCCAAAGATCTCATCTCTACTAACAATGGAAGATACCCAGCTCTTAAATGAGCTATTGAGCTGGAGGGTCTCCTACTCAATGCATCGGCTACTACATTTGCTTTTCCGGGATGGTACTCTATGGTGCAATCATAATCCTTGAGCAGCTCTAACCATCTCCTCTGTCTCATATTCAACTCTTTCTGGGAGAACAAATACTGAAGGCTCTTGTGATCTGTAAATATCTGACATCGAACTCCATACAAGTAATGCCTCCAAATCCTGAGTGCAAAAATTACTGCGGCCAACTCTAGATCATGGGTTGGGTAATTCTGCTCGTGCTTCTTTAACTGCCTGGAAGCATAAGCTATCACCTTTCCATTTTGCATCAGAACACAACCCAAACCTTGCCTCGAAGCATCACTGTACACCACAAAGCCTTCATTTCCTGAAGGAAGAGTAAGCACTGGAGCTGTAGTCAATTTTGTTTTCAATTCGTCAAAATTCTTCTGACAGGCTTCTGACCACTCAAACTTTGCTTCCTTTCTGGTGAGCTTCGTCAAAGGAATGGCAATCTTAGAAAATCCTTCGACAAATTTCCTATAATAACCTGCCAAACCTAAGAAACTCCGAACCTCAGTTACGGTTGTAGGCGATTTCCAGTTCACAATCGCTTCAATCTTTTGAGGATCAACACTAATCCCATCAGCTGAAACCACATGGCCTAAAAATGAAACTTCATTCAACCAGAACTGACACTTGCTGAACTTTGCATACAATTGCTGCTCTCTTAACGTCTGTAAAACTAGTCTCAGATGTTCAGCATGTTCTTCCCTACTGCCCGAATACACCAATATATCGTCAATGAACACTATGACAAACTTATCCAAAAATTCATGGAACACCCGATTCATCAATGCCATGAATGCCGCTGGGGCATTAGTTAGCCCGAAAGGCATAACCAAGAATTCATAATGTCCATAACGCGTCCTGAAGGCAGTCTTAGGAATATCATCTCCCTTGATCTTCAACTGATGGTACCCTGATCTCAGATCTATCTTAGAAAACAACCTTGCACCTTGCAACTGATCGAATAGATCGTCGATCCTCGGTAAAGGATATTGATTCCGAATAGTCACCTTATTCAATTCCCGGTAATCAATGCACAATCTCATACTTCCATCTTTCTTTTTAACAAAGAGCACTGGTGCTCCCCAAGGAGATACACTGGATCTAACAAAACCCTTGTCTACCAATTCTTCCAACTGAACCTTTAATTCCTTCAACTCTGGAGGTGCCATTCTGTACGGCGCTCTGGAAATTGGCGCCGTTCCCGGCATCAGATTAATCTCAAATTCAATATCTCTATCCGGAGGTAAACCTGGAAGATCTTCTGGGAACACATCAGAAAACTCTGCAACCACAGGAATATCTTCTAGCTGAGTCTCTCTCTCGGATGAATCTATCACATAAGCCAAATAACCTGCACATTGCTTCTTTAACATTCTTCTGGCGGTCATGGCTGATATGATACGGGATGGAAGCATTTTACGCTCTCCTCGGAATATTACATCTGACTCTCCAACTGAACTAAACTTGACTTCTTTCTGAAAACAATCCACTACGGCATGATGCATAGCTAACCAGTCCATACCCAGTATAATGTCGAAATCACATAGATCCAACAACATCAAACTAACTGGAAAGGATCTACTCCCAAGTACAATATCACAATCTCTACAAACACTCTCTGCTACTAAGGAATCTCCGGTAGGAGTAGCTACTATCATATCGCACTCTAAGGGTTTTAACTTCATATTAACATGCCTTGCAAAACTTTTAGAAACAAAAGAATGCGTAGCACCAGGGTCTATTAAAACATGAGCATCAGAGTTGAAAACTATAACAGTACCTGTCACCACCTCTGGTGTAGCTTCAGCATCTTGCTGCGTTACCGCGAACACCCTAGCTTGAGTACGAGGTCTCCCTGACTGTCCTCTGGGTGGCAAACCTCTCCCAACACCTCTTCCGGATTGAACTGTAGTCCCTGGTCCTCTCATCTGTGGACCTCTCTGATCCTGCGACTGACCCCCGCTAGACTGCCCTTGAGTATACGATCTTGACCCACTGGCTCCTCTTGTTCTCTGCGGACACTCAGACATATAATGTCCCTCTTTACCACAACGATAACATCCAGTGATACCCATATGACACTCTCCTCGGTGTGTCCTGTTGCATTTCTTACACGGCTCTATGCTTTGAGTATTACCTCTGCTTTGGGGTCCTGATGGAGGTTTGACTGAACTCTGACTAAACGCGGCTCCCTGACTTCGCTGTTTGCTACTTAACCATCTAGACTTGTCTCCAGTTTTCGGTGCCTTGTTGAAGCCTCCTGAATACCAACCTGACCCCTGACTGCGCTTTGATTTCTGTGCCTGCTCTTTGTCACCTATTGTTGTCCTTTCTACCCTCAAAGCTGCTTCAACTAACCGCCCATACTTTCTATGCTCTGCAGCTACCACATATGCCTTGATTTTCGGATTCAAGCCCTGCACAAACTTATGGCACTTGTTTACCTCATCATTAACTATAAACGGTGCCACTCGAGACAATTCAGTGAACTTCCTTTCATACTCTTCCACAGACATGTTACCCTGCACAAGACTGTAAAACTCCTCAATCTTTGCGTCTTTGTATGCCCTGGGGTAGAATTTCTCATTAAACTCTTCTTTGAACTTTTCCCATGTGACTTGTTCGATTGCTCTTCGCTTGACGGAATCCCACCAATCTCTAGCTGACGCTCGAAGTAAGAATGAAGCAATTGACACCTTTTCGAGATCGGTACATTCCATCTGTTCCAACACTCTTTCAGTATTATCCAACCACTCTGTTGCAATTTCTGGACCACCTGTTCCGTCAAAAGCATCGGCACCAAGTTTCCTTGCCCTCTCAACGGTGGCGCTTGGTGCACGAGGCCTTAGCCCTTGGATAACCTGGGCTAATCTCTCGATCGGATCCTGCTCAGGTTCTACTACTGGTGGCTCAACTAGAACCCCTGGCTGCGGATCATTGACAGACTCATTTACTTGCTCCCTTATTTCTGGAGCAGGAGGTGGAGCATTTTCAGCGGCTCTCCTTTTACGCGGACGACCGACGCGACGCATGACTCACTGCACTTGAACCAGATACTTAGTCATAAAATGTATGAGGTTTGAAAAATTTACTATGTAAATGCTTAGAAATCATGTAATGCATTTAAAAACCAGGCTCTGATACCAACGTTGACAGGCCCCTTTCTAACTACTAGCTAGGCGACCTGCCCGGTAACCCCACGGTGGCTCCCCAGTCGAGATCTGCTCTGACTGGAAAGTTCCCGTGAAGCTAAGCCTCTTTTCTTTGCTAAAATACTTGAAATCCTTTTGATTCTGAAAAAGAGTGGGAATTTTGTTCGTTGAAAATAACTTTATGAAAATAGGATTTTCACAGAAAACTGGCAGCACAACGGCTGTTGTTCTAAAATTCCACCCTGTAAAATATCTCATAAAATCAGTATAATTGTATTCACAACAATTTCTATAATCAATAGGCCTCCGGCCATTTTCAAACTCATAATCATGCAATTAAGCGGAAGTAACTTGAATAAATCTTAAAAACGACATGCATGATATTTACATAAAATCCTTAACTCAAAATAATATTTTTCAAAACTAGAGAATCTGGAAAATGATAGTAAATACAATACATGATGTTATGCTAGAAAATAGTGCAATCTGGTCACGCGTGTCTAGCTGGCCTGTCCGTGGCCTGTCCGTCCGAAGGAGATACGTCAACCGCGCTACTCGCACCTGCACCTGAGGGAGGTTTTTAAGAAAACAGGAAAACAGTGGTGAGAATAACTCAGTGAGTGGGTAAGTTTACATAAACTGTACTTTTGCTTAAAAATACTAATCCTCCCAAAAATAGATTGGAAAACTATTACTTACTTACTTTTCCTGAAAACTGTAAACTCGTTTTAACAGCTGCGAAAGTTATTTATCAAACTTTTCTTAAAACTTTTCTTATTTTCTTACTAGCCTTATCTGGCAACCCAGGGAAATCTTGTCCTTCGTGACGGTGCGAAGACACGCCACTAGGATAGGGGAACTCTCACCATGTGTAGTCGCAGATGTGGATACAACTATGGGATCGCGAATCCCTCCAACATCAGGCAGATCTACACTATCCCATACGTGCAAAGGGTGACTGACAGACTCGATCCCCCCAAAGTTAGTAACTCCCCCCAACTACCGTACACGTATGGAATACTTTCGGCCGGGTGTAATCTTAGGGGCTAGGGTAAACCATAGGCATATATAAAATGAAATCTCGGCAATATGCTATAATATCGCAAAATAACTTTCACAAATACTATCTCTATGCATGTATATAATTTCAACTTGCTCAATTACTTTACTGAAGAATACAAACATATTTATAGCATAAACTTTAAAGCTATACATGCATTTATAGATGATAAACTGAAAACCATAAACTTTTACTAGAATCTCAAAACCTTTTTACTTGCTAAAACTGATTGCATTCAATAAAATAGAATGTATGAAAACTTTTAAAAATCCACACTCACAACTTGCTTCCAAAATACTTATCACCGTTTCCCGCTACGGCTCTCGTTCGATTCCCGATTCACCTACAATTGATTTCGATCGAGATGTCGTTAAAACATAACTCGTGCGCAACTAAACTTTAAGCCATACGAGGATTTATAAACACAATAATTCAAGTGACTATCCTCGCACGATAACATAACGGAAAACTCATATCTGCACGCGGAAACGATTTCAAACCGATTCGTTATCGTGACTTGAAATACTCGAAACTTTGCGGTTATAAAACCAACAACTAAGCCAATCGAATCTAATATAACATCATCAAAATCAGATTCTAATGAATTCATTAAACAGAAGATTCGAAATTAAACGACGAACTTAAAGCTTACGCGATTTCACTAATCATAGAGATTTATCAATTTTACGCGTTTCGCGCGATTTAAAAACTATCCAATTAACTTATTTAAAACTTGAACTATCTTCACTTCAACTGAAACACTTTAAGGGGCTTAATAAAAATCTCGGGGCAACGAGATAACATTCACAATTCTTTATATCCGACAATGAGAATCACAACTAACAACGTTCGCATTCGCGGAAAAGTCAACCGAAACGCTCGGAAACGATTTCTAAATATTCAAACGACTATCCGATACTTTAAAACACTTTAATGCAATCCATTTTCCATGACCACAAACGCGAAATCAAAAACATATTTCAACAGCCCCTAAATATCTCATAACTGCCCATAAACAACATTCAACGAATACGATCGATGATAAAAACACAATCGCAACATCAACGAGCGAACCTCCGCACTAACGAGGTTCCCAATCCTAGTCTCAATCATAATATTATCAATTTTCTCTACTTTAATCACATAATCACATTCCTAATTACTCAAAATGATTCAACAAAGAAAATGGGCAGCACTTACCCAAGAAGAGGGCTGTTCTCCGCTTCGAAACGGCTTCCGAATGACGACAAAACTCTCGTGGCAGCAAGCTGTCTCTTCCACCAGCCAGCTATCCTTTCTTGTTGCTGTTCTACTTCCTGTCTGAAAGATGTTTGGCCTGACTTAACAACTCGGTAGCAACTTGGACAGCTCACGACAGCAACTTGAGCACAGCTTGACTTCCAACAGCTTGGCAGCAGCTTGGACAGCTCACGGCAGCAAGCTTCTTCTTCCACCAGCCACTGCCTTCGCTTCCTTCTGCTTCCTTTCAGCTCTAAAATGATGCACTTAAATCAAATTGACAGCAGCAACTTACAATGACAGCACACAGCAGTAATCGGCAGCAGCGTGACAGCACAACAACAACTTGACAGCAGCAACTTACGAAGACAGCACACAGCAGAAATCGGCAGCAAGACAGCACAGCGACAGCAACGTGACAGCAGCTTCCCTTCGCCGGCAGCAGCTCATGCTAACAGCACCTTGTTCAACAGCGGCGACAGCACACAGCAAAGGCAGCGCCAGCAACAGCAGCTTCGCGACAGCAGCAGCTTCCTCAACGGTGACAGCACCTACTTCAGCTCACGCAGCACTAGACAGCAACGGCAGCAAGACAGTTTCAGCTCATGCTTAACAGCAGCAGCCTTCACGTCCAGACAGCAGCAGCTCGACAGCACCTTGCGACAGCACTTGACAGCGACGACAGTAAGCCCAGCTCGGCAGCAACTCCTCAGGCCTGACAGCAGCTGTCTTCAGCTCACGGCAGCTCAGCTCTTCAGTCCACCTTTGCTTGCATGCACGAGCTGCACCTCTCTTCTTTATCTCTCACTATCTCTCTATCTCTCTTTCCATTTCTCACACTCGGATCCCTCTAACTCACGATCACTCTCTCACTCATTAAATCACATTCTCGGTCTCTCTCTTCACTCGGCTTGGGCTTTCAGTTTTGAATGAAATGGAGAAGAGAAGGTGACAGAGTGTTTGCTTTTATCTTGCTCTCCCTTGGATTCGGTTTTAATAATAATAAAAGAGAATGGTGACCGAGTTTGATCATTGTCTTTTTAAAACTTTGTTTGACTGAGTTGATTAATGCCTCTTCGTGACCGAGCATCCTATAAATGTTGCTCTCTTCTTTTTCAACATCACAACATGTAATATATAATTGTTTTGCTCATCCAATGCATGTGTGACATGTGTCACTCCCATGCATAATTTTTACTCCATTAATTCTCTACCATGCATTCTTGATTTAACTTCCAAGCTCGGATTTTCGTTTCCGTCCGACCGAGAATCCACTTTTTAATCGCTTTTGATTAACTCTCGGTTTCTACTCTCGGAATTATTTAATAAATCTTGAATCCGTCTCACGAACTCGAATTTATTTCTCTAAATTGAAAATAATTATTCCAATTATTTTCGGACTCGATATTTATATTTTTCCGATCGGATGCGATCCATCGGAAAAATATTTCGCCCTCCGACGAACGCGGTTTTGGGTTTTACATTTTCTTTTAAAACTTATTAACTTATTTTTCCCATAATTTTAGGATAAAATTGATAAATTGCACAAACACAAAATACTCCAATTGATGACAATATAAATGAAGATTCCATTGCAAGGATTTTAGGATGAGATAAACGTGGCCAAATGAGTGGCCTTGGGTTAGGAGTAACACCATCACAAGTAGATGCTCAACTTCAATTCGGACAAGAGGAGAAAATACTTTAGGCAAAGTTGAAAGAAAAAAATGATAAATTAACAAAACTTCGAGAGATGGTGGCTACAGTAATGAAACAAAATGACCAAGTAATAAGAGTTTATTTATTTTTGCATTTCATTATATAGCATAATTCTATTGTTATCTTCTCACTAACAATATTATTTTCTTCTGAAGTTACTAATTTAATGTGGAGTGGACGATGTAGAAGCTTCTCATGCTTGTACTCCATCTCAATGATACACTCCTCATGTTAAGATTTGTCTTATATATTACTTTTTTTAAAATAAAGAATATTTATACTATTATTGACATTTTACCTTTTTTTTTTTTTTTTGTAGTCACAATAGGGGAGTGTTCCTCTAACATAAGGAAGTGCACATCTTAAAAATGCACGACGTCAATTATTACATTGGTATCCATAAAATAATGTAGAAGATCAAGTTGCTACAGAAGAAAGGATTTCATCAACGAATCCTAAAGCCCAAGTGCACCACATGCCATTTGGAAGCAATTATTGGAAAGTTTGAGTTGTTGCAATAGTAGAAGATATGAAAGCATGCAGACCAATGGATGAATATGAAATCCTTAATGAAGCTATGGGAAGTATTGTTGCATGGCTAAAACCCAAAACCTCGTTCGTCGGAGAGCGAATTATTTTTCTGATGGATCGTATTTTCGATCGGAAAAACATAATTCTCGAGTCCAGAAATATTCGAAATATTTATTTTAGAAATATTAAAATAATTTCGAAGATGAAATCAAGTCGTAAGCGGATTACCCGGAAGGATAGATGAAAATGGATTCGAGCTTGGAATCAAAATGAGAGAATGCATGGAAGAGATAAAGAAAATAAATTGATGAATGGCAGACACGTTTCGTGTATGTATAAAAGAATGAAGACAAGTGTTGAGCTAGTTTGGTGGATGGATGACAAGTGGAGATCATACATGATTAATTGATGGCATAATATAAAATTGAAATTTTAAATTGAAACAAATAAGGATTGCAAAAACTAATGTTTCTCATTCGGTCACAATTCACATTAAAAGACAAGTTGAAGTCGGTCACCCATTCTCAAGCTAAAACCGAGATCCTTCCCATATAGAGGAATTGAGAGAGAAACCAAGAGAGAGTCTCCATTTTTTTTTCAAAGTCATTTGGTTCCCCTTTGCTTTCAAAACCGAGAGTGAGAGATTGAGATGGAGAGAGATACAGAACGAGAGAGTGAACGAGAGAAGGAGAGAAATTGAGAGAGCTGTGCAGACTGAGAGAGGAACAAGCAGCTGTTATCAGACCAAGATGAAGCAAAGCTGAAGGAGAAGTTTAGATCTGAAGCAAAGTTGAGTACATGTAAGGGCAGATCCAAGAGTATCAACCCGTGCATGCAAGCAAGAGAAAGCTAAGAGCTGAACCCAATAAATTCATCTTCAATCCTTGAGCTAAGAGGAGCTAAGAGAAGCCCATCCAAACCGTGATCTGTTAGGTGTGCATGTGCAGCTCGTGGGCAATCAAGGACCATAAACCGAGTGAGGAGCTGAAGTTGTGAGCTACTGCCGTGTGCTGTTGCCGTGAGCTGCCGTTGTGTAAGCTGTTGCCGAGCAGCTGCTGTCAGGCCGAGAGCTCACCAAGTGCAGATCGAGCAGCATTGGACCATCAACCCATCCTTCATTGGAGCTTCATCAAGTTGGAAGGGAAGTGAAGAAGAGGAAGCTGCTGCTGTGACTTAGTTGTTGCCATGAAGACCTCTTGGCACCGTTTTGCCGTCGCAATCGCACGAGAGCTATTTCGAAGCGAAGAACAAGTCACACCAAGGTAAGTATTGTCCCATTTGGTTTCGTGTTGACATTTCGATGAGTTTTTATTGGTTACAAGTTAATTTGGATTAAAGAGAACTCGCGGATAAAAGTTTTAAAGTGGGCAGTACCCTCGCGCGATCATTTCAAAGTTTGAGTTGAGTTCCGAAATGTATATTAAGTTTTATTGATTTTGTTTGGATGAATAATGATTATGTTGAGTTATGGATGATAGTTAATATTGTTATGATTGGGTTTTAGGATTGAGAACCTCGTTAGTGTGGAGATTCACTCGATATTGTTTGATTGTGTTTTTGAATGATATTGTCATCGATTGTTTTCATTGCGATTTGATTACGAGCTGTTATAAGATGATTTAGGGGCTGTTAAGTTATACTTTTAATTTCAAGTTTGTCGTCATGCAAAATGATGCATTTAGTGTGTTTTAAAGTATCAAATAATCGTTCGGCTGTTGAAAAATCGTTTCCGAGCGATTTGGATAAGTTTTCTGCGAATGCAAATGTTATTTAGTTGCGAGTTTCGTTGTCGAATGTGGAAATATAATTGATGATTAGCAAGCTGCCATGTATGTTATTAAGCTCTTTAAGACGATAAATGTTGACGTTAGGAATGTTTGAATTATAATAAAGTTAATCGGATAGTTTCATTACGCGTGAATATAAGAAATCGTTGATTTTCGGAGTCAAAACGGAAAATGAATAATCGTTTCGCTTGCTGCCATGATTTTAATTTTTGTGTTTTAAAGTGTTTGAATGTTCGTTTTCATGATTTAAGTATAGTCACCAGTAGTATTAACAATAAGTTGATTAGAATTGAAGCAATTGCGCGAATCGCTAAAAGCAATAATCCGCGGTAAATCGTCGAAATCATGTGAGTTTTACATTATTCGTTTATATTCGAATATCCTTTTTGTTGAATCCATTAGAATGTGATTTCGTTGATGTTGCTTTAGATTCAAATAGTGTAGTTACATCATGCTTATATTAAAATGTTAAATTATATAGGTATCGATAAGGCGGAGGAAAACGAAGTTGAGGAAGTATCGCAAGGTAGAAAATCGGGAAGTTTCCATGAGTTAGAAATCGGTGAGTGTAAAGTGTTTTTTGAAATGATAAATGCACTATACTTACTATGTTTTCATGAAAGATTTAAATATGTTTTACTATTTAAATGAACTTATATGAATAATGCTCGCTTATAAATGTTTTTATATATGCATCTAAAGTAATATTGATCGCATAAATTATTATTGAAATGTGCTTTTAAGTTTTGATTTTTAATCAAAGAAATATGTTATACAACAATTATTTTAGCATGTCAATGTATTTCAAAACCGATGGCTACCCTATCCCCATTATATGACTGAAATATGACTGTTATGCGATTGAAGTGTCTTATTGTACGTATGACATGTTTGTGGGAGAAAGTCCACTAACTATGGGGAGATCGAGTCTGTCATGTCGCCCTCTACGCGTATATAAGGTACTATTATGACTGATACCCTATATGCAACGAGATAACATTCCGCGGTATAGTGGTTATGACTGAGATTGACCGTCCCCACCACCGGTATCCTAGGACCGGACGGTGATCATGATTTCTCTGGATCCCATTAGATACATGTTTTATGATTGAGGATACGATTTATGAATTTATGATTATGTTATGAATGAATTTTTACGATGTAAAAAAAATCTTGTTTTCAAGCAAATATGTCTATAAATGATTATGTAACAACATGAAATTCATGCCTTGAATAACTTATTACGGAACTTAGAATTTTTTAAAGGATTCTCTTTTAACAGTGATACTTTTGAAAGAATGCGTAGCACTCACTGAGCCTTTTGAGCTCGTTATTTTGTTGTTTATTTTATGAAAACTCCTCAGACATAGGTGCGAGTCCTCCAGACGGTAGATCTTCAACTCAAGAATAGGTGAGTTTATCAGGCGATCGTCATTGTGAAATTAAAGTAACTGTTTTGATGTATAACGGATTTAGTGTAATGTACATGTTTAAGTTTCATAATAACGATTACGATGTCACTCATATGGCATGTTTTAAATTTGAAATGGTTTTGGTTTTGAATACTTGATTTGTGATCAAATATGGATTTTGAAACGAACCTGAGGTCCCATTGGAAGTGAAAAAGAATGTATGCATTTAGAAATGTTTATAAAATTGTTTTACATGTGTTTGAAAAGGTTGAAAATATCGAAGAAACAGCCGTTGTGCTGCCGAAATTTTTCCACCCTAATTTTTAAGTGATTAAGAAATGAAATCGTTTTACGGCTTTACTTCACAGAGTCCTTTTTAGTCATCTGTATAAAGACTGTAAGGATTCTGTGAGGTGCCGGGAGGGCTCCGCTTGGATCTTTACAGGGGTCATCCGGGTTGGGTCCTTTCAATATGATTATTAGGAAAGAAGAAAAGACTTACTTTTTTGGTGTCTTAACAAAGTTATGGAGGGCGGTGGACATAGAAATTGTTGGGATTTGGGTTCATGAGTAGTATAATTTTGTAAACTTCAAAATTCTCTCTTTTTATGAGAAATAAAATTTTCAGGTGAATAATATTTTCGAATGAATAGTGATTTTTGGGAAATAGATTCCGAAAATCGTAAAATTTTTTAGTGAATAGTGTTTTTATGGAAAGAATATTTTCAGTGAATAGTATTTTCGTGGGAATAATGTTTCTACATGAATAGTGATTTTCAAAAAATTGACCTAATAAATCAAAAGTTTCGGAATTAGTATTAGAGGCTAAAGGAACTTAAATAGATCAAAAATAAGTCTGTTTGAGTCAATTTTAAGAGCTCCGAAGATTTTTGGACGAAATTACTCTTTTTGAAAAATAATAAATAATGATGATTTTACACCCATTTGAATTTTTTTTAAGTATGAAATTGAGAAATAAGATACCTAATTAGAGTATTACATAGTCAATTAGATGATTAAATGACCATAGAATATTTTCGAAAATTATTTAGGTATGAATATAAATAAAATGCATTAACGGCATTTTAGGAAATTTGAAAATATGAAATGAAGCATGATGTGGTGTGAAAGGGAAAGCAAGTTGAAATGGCATGAAATAAAAGAAATGAAGCATGAAAAATGAAGCATGAAAAGAGAACATAAAGGTGGTAAGTGAAGACAAAAGAGAGTAAAAGACAAAATAGGGTGACATATAATTGAAATAAGATGGAAATTGTTAAAATTGAATTGGTTTTTAAACTTTAACCAATCAAATGTTTTCAATTTGAACTAATGGCAAACTTGTAAATGTAATGTTAGTTTGGGGGCATTTGTTAAGGGCATGTAAGGGTTATATATAATGAAGTGAATGAAAGAAAAATGAAAAGAGAAAGAAGAGAAGCTGTCAGCCAAAGGAAAGGAGAAAAGTGTTTTGCCAAGAAGAAACCAAAACCTGGGGCAGTAGCTGCACTTCATGGTTTTGAGACCATTTTTTTAGTGTTTTCAAGCCATATAAAAGTTGTTTACTAGCCTAAGAATGATATCTAGCAATATCGAGTGGTTTTCAAATGGTAAGGTTTAAGTTTTATTGATTTTTGTGTGAGAATTGTTGGATTAAAATTTTCAAATAAGTTGTATGTGATCTTAATGTAATTTTTGTGTATGGATTCAAGGATATGAGACTTCAATTTGGTGGAAAAATAAGGCTAGAGGTTTAAGAACAATTAGTAAGCATACAATGAAAACGAATTTTTTATTTAAGTGTAAATTGATGTTGGTTTGGAAACTAGTTGTTTGTCATGAGATTGGATGTGATTTGGTGTAAATTTAAGTGTGAAACTTGAAGAAATATTGACGGGCCCCTCTCTAGCTATACTAGTTAGACGACCTGTCCGGCACCCTATAGTGGCTTTTCAATCGAGATCTGCTTCGGCTGGAAAGTTCCCATGGAGCTAAGCTTCTTTCTTATATGAAAATGCTTGAAACTCTTTCTGTTCTGAAAATGGGTAGAAATTTTGTTCGTTGAAAATAACTTTATGAAGATATATTATTACGGAAATCTGACAGCACGACGGCTGTTTTTCTAAAATTTTCACCCTGTAAAAATTTCACAAAACCTATATAATTTCATTCAATAATTTTCTTAATCTACTAGACCTCAAGCCCTCTTTCAAATACCATAAACAATCGCACATATGCTTTCAAAGCAAAATGACTTACTCATGCGGAAATCATACTTACTTAAGAAAAATCTTAAAACATCATTGTATGTAACTTATCATAAAATCGATTATCCAAAAGAATATTTACAAACATGAGATGAGTTTGAAAAAAAAAAATAATGCAATACATGGTTTAACTATTGAAAACTAGTGTAGCAGTGTCGCGTCTCTAACTTGCCTGTACGTCCGACGAAAATGCTTTTACTACCTTGCTCATACCTACACCTGGGGAGAATTTTTATAAAATATGGAAAATAGTAGTGAGAATAACTCAATAAGTGTGTGCTTTATAATAAATTATGCTTTTATTATTATTTTGAAAACAATAAAGCTTATTTAAGCGAAAGATTCTTTTAGTAAACTTTTTGTAAATGAATTTTCTTATTTTTATAAACTTACGTCTATTGACGTATTTCATTTCTTTAACTAACTTAAAAGGTAACTCAGGGAAAACTCATTCTCTTAAACTAAATATCTACATGATATGAAATACTAGAAATTTTCTATTTACGTGCGTTCAGATGCGGGAACTTGAGATTACAATTCCCCCCAACATCAGGAAATGCGGGAACTTGGGATTACGTTTCCCCCCAACATTAGAAAATGCAGGAATTTGGGATTATGATTTCCCTCAAATATTAAGTCGCACGAGAACTTGGGATTCCGATTCTCCCCGTCTATTAGGCGTATGGGAACTTGGGATTACAATTCCCTCCGTCTCTTACCATACACGCATAGGGTACCTCGGTCGGGTTATACTAGAGATTAAGATAAACTAAAGACATCTACAAATCTTTTAATACACTTAAAACTTACGCTTAACTTTTATTTACTTAGCATTCAAGAATATTAATTACTTTTAGAAATATCTCATAAATATTTCATTTTCTAGTTTACGGTTTAAAACCGAAAAACTTTCTTTTTAGAACAAAAACTTAAATCATTCAAAATAACTTTCTCATGTATCTCTATGCATGTATTTCATTATACTTTCTATTTTCTCTACTTCAAGACTAAATACATTCATAATTTATATTTATAACTATACATGCATTATAAGGAAAGTGATAATAAAAACAACTAATAATTAAAGAAAATTATAAAATAATTGTAAAACGTTAAGTGCAATATCAAATGAATAGAAACTCAACAATATAATAACATAATATTGTTTTATTAAAATTTTGTTGGTATTGTTTTGGCTAGAGAGGCATAAACTATTATAAATGAGGAATTTAGTTCCAAATTTTACGTTGTTAAAATTTATTTAAAAGGTACAATAAATATCTGATACCTTGGTAGCATATTAATTTTACCTTAAGAATTGGTCTTTTGTTGCCATTTTTAGGACTTTTTACTAGATATCTTTAATTAGAATTTGCAGAGCACAACTCACTATGTACCCCTATTAAATATGTTCCATTTAAAATTTGCTCATATGAATCGAAAATTTGTTTTAACCCAGCCTAGTGTCTGTACATAATCTTGCCTTCAAGAATGGTATTACATGGAACATCCATAATTGTACATATTTAAAACATCTTAAAATAACACAATACATTTTAATTTCAATTTATAAAGGCGAGTTGATTCTAGTTCACAGTGAACCAAAATCATGAGTAAGTAAAAATAATAATAATAATAATAATAACAAGCCATTGATTATATAAAACTTTAATCGTGATAAGTCATAAAAGTGTAGAGACAACTTTGATATAAAGAAACATAACATAACATGTTTAGCTTATATGGCCGCCAAAATCAGACTGTAATTGGTCATTAATTTGATTAGGTTGTTTCTTTTCCTTTTTTTTTCTTTTTTTTTCTTTTTTTTTTTATATTTTTAACTGAAGCTGTATTGTCAGTTGCTTACCTAAGCCATTTGGCTGTTTATTTTCCTTTTTAAGAAATAGCCAATTGGCTGTTTTTGGCCGTGAATGGAAATTCAAAATAATATCTTCTACAAGTCATTATTTTTACTATTTTGAAGGGTTTAATTATTTTATTAATTGAATAAAATTATTTATTAATATAACACTTAAATTGATTATAAAAGTGATTATTAAGAATATTCAAGTGTTATTATTGACAGCCAAACTTTTTTAAAATCATTTACAATATATTTGACTTATTTTGTCCATTGATTGGACCTTGTTTCATGCTTAAACCGTGGAAATTTGGCCCCGAGAACAACGCGCAAGTTGACAATTGACTTCCAACATTGGACTTCAATCAAAGTCAGCATCACCAGCTTGCATGCATGGAGGTTGGAACAGTCACCATATTGCCTGTGTTCAATTAAAATACCTTGTGATAAAACAATTGCAATACAACTGGTAGAGTTTAATCTGGTCAAAAAGAGGAAAAAAAAAAAAAAAAAACAGTGGAGTTTAAAGGCTGTGATTATAAGTTTTTAATTGGTCAGGTGTGATGAGAGCATGTTATGCAATTTCTTCTTATTGTCACTATTGATTAGTCAATGTTGCTGATTATACAGCATGAACTGAATTGGTATCAGATCTGCACATCTATCATTCATGGTGCATGGTAAATCTACTTGATCAACAGGAGTTTGATGATATACCTTACCATTTTCCCATTATTCGAACTTCCAAGTATTACAGATGAATACCCCTGACATAATGACATTTATACTTGAATTTGTTCTCATTGATGAAATCTGTTTTAAGTCTTGTTAATGTGCAGACAGATATTGTACATCCCCTTTAAGTGGTTCACTAGTTGTATACCTCTTTATCCACTTTAATGGTGTAGATTTTCTTCAAGTATAATTTATAAGTTTTGTATAAATGATTTTCCCTCTTTATTATAATAATATTTATCTAGTAATTATTCATATCATGGACCTTTAACCATTTCCATACTAATTTCTTTTGAAAAAAAATAGAGAGATGGATTTTCTGATACAAGTAGGTTTTACAGGATTATTTTTTTTAAAACATAATGTCATTGAGATTGATACCACATAATGTCATTGAGATTGATACCTATTTTTTAACACCAAAATTAATCACTGATAGCACAACGACAACTCCTACCAAAAAAATATTCACACTAACACATTGTGAAGATAATAACTTCTATTAGGAGACTCACAACAAATATGAGACCTGAATTCTTAACCTCTTAAAGTCAAAAAAAGTATTAAACCACTCTTACTAATTAATGATGTGTATAAAGATCGATACTTTGCAAATCTAACATCATGAAAATTCTATTCTTTTTTTTTTTTTGTCCTATTATATGCTTTAAAGGTGTGTTTGGCATGCAAGATATGATTTGATAGGTTGGACTAATTTAATTATAATGTATCTGGTTCGGTTGAATTAAACTAAAAATAACACTATCTATTATTTGGTGTTGTGTAGGATTCAATAAAAAATATTTTTTTTTTCTATTTTATATTTGATATTATATAGCATGATTGTTATCATATTAAATCAAATTAATTTTTAAATAAAAATTATTTATATCTACTTTAAATTAAATTGGATTAAAATTTTAATTAAAAGTATTTTTGAATAAGATAAAGTATCCAAATTTAATTATTAAAAATAAATAACATTATTTTACAATTAATTTTATGTAAAATAAAATTTATTTTTGATTAATGTTAATAATATCTTCATTTAAATTATTTTAATAATATATTAGATTAATTTTTAATTATAAATAATTAATAATATTTAAAAAACTTGAAAAATGGTGGGACTAATTTGTCCCACTTGAGTAGGGAAGAAAGAGTACACTGAACTGGGATTGAACTAGGATTTATCTTATACTTCCCAAAAATTTTACTTAAATGATGTAAAAAGTTAATTTGTAGTTATCACATTAATTTTGGGATAATGAATTGATGATGTGGTCATTAAATTTGGGTAGTGTAGGAATACTCTTATGAAAAATTGAAAATATGTAATAATAATTTTAAGAACCCAAAAAATATATAAATAGGAAATTATATAAAAGAACCGCGAAATAACACAAATAAACATTGCTATACTCATTTGAAATTTTTGAAAATATAAGGATTAATTTGATAAAATTGAAAAAACCTAAAACTATTTGAAATGAAGAAAATAGTTGAGGACTAACTTGCTATATTAAGGATTAAAGCATTGCTATACCATCCAAACTATTGTCCAAATTTATTAACCAAATAATGTGACCAAATGATATGTAAAATTTATGTGTAATTACTATATCGTCAATACATCATCTCAAAATTAATGTAATAACTACAAATCAATTTATCATATCATTTGAGTAATTTTTTAAGAATATAACATTATTCCTTTTATAATCTCAACATGTATACAAATTCATTTACAAAACACAAAATATGTTTTTAATGTATAGTTATGAGAATAAATTATTTTCTTTAATTATTAGTTGTTTTTATTAATATATTTTTTTTATTTTTTCAAAATTTTCAAATAAAAATTCAATAACCACTATTGTGTATATTTTAACGACCTAAGAAAATGGGTTAGCAAGGCACTATAATTCAGCCCAACGGGTAAAAGTCCAACAAACCCAAGAGTTAAAATGTCATCACAGGAACTCAAGTCGTTGTATCCGAGCTTGCAGTTCGCAGTCTAGAGAGCTCACAATGTGATTCCTAGCTAGCTCACCATCTTCAGTTCACAACCTGAAGCAAGCTTAGCTCGTTAAGCTCGTCCAAAGCATCTTCTAGAAGCCTGAAACAACCTAATCTAAAAAGAAGTCAACTTACCTATTTTGAAGCAAATCAAATCTCAAAAATCATGGAGTCCGTTTCTGATTTGGTAAAGACTATTTTGGATGTCTAATTATTGTAAAATCATTCTGCGGAGCTCGCAAGGCTAGTGATGGGACGTTAGGTCCGAACTGGGAAGGACCTTATATCATCAAGGAAGACTCGAGGAATGGAGCTTATCACTTGATAAGTATGAGTGCAGCAATAGTACCGCGAGCTTAGAATGCAGAACACTTGCGGCCTTACTACCAATGACTGTTAGCTCGCTCATTTTATTTTTATAAATTTGTTTTTTTACAATTAATAAAAACTCCAGATTTTCCATGAATTTTACTAACATAATTTATTATTCATTTTTACGTGAAGTTTGAGCTGTGTAAAGTAGGAAACGAGTTGAAATTCAAATTAAGAGGTCATGGGTTGTGAGCTGGGGCCATTTCAACTTGACGTAAGAGTCATGATCTAGGGCTTATCTGAGCACCCATAGAGACTCGAACCTATACGTTAGCTGGGGTCCATCTATGTTAGCCTACGAGCTATTCTATGCGACCCATCTGGACTTATATTTTAGCTAATAAGTGTCTCTTCACTAGATTTAATACGTTAGTTGATGTCCATCTATGTTAGCCTAAGAGCTATTCTGTGTGACCTATCTGACATATATTTTAGCTAATAAGTGCCTCCCCACTAGATTTAAGGTGCTACTTGGGGTCCATCCATGTTAGCTTATAAGCTACTCTGTGCAACCTATCTGAGCATATATTCTAGTTAAAAGATCTAACGTGTGAGGTCCATCCATGTTGGTTTAAGTGTCATCTATGCGACCTATCTGGACAGTTTGGCAAAACTTATGCTGTCAGAATGCAGCCTACTGGAAATAGCTTGCAAGAATCGCATTAGGTTAGCTAAGGTTTCGATCAATTAAGCATGACTTACAATAGATCGCGTCATGTCTTCAAGCTCTGACTTATTACGTATGGCTTGTAATACATCACGCCATGACTTTGAGCTCCAATCTGTTACATAGCTTGTAATGAATCGCGCTATGGTATCAGGTTCCAACCCATCAGATAGTTCGTCAGAGGATTATTGCGCTATACAAGCTGAGGATTCGACCTACTGACTTAGTCAAGTTTTATTATATTTGTTGGGATTCCAGCCCACCGAATATAATTTCTCTCAAATTTTTGAAGCTAAAATTGCGAGCTAAGACACATCAGAATTAGTGAGCTCACTTCAGGTTTTACTTATTTACACATTGAATATCTTATTTCAGTTTGTAAAAATAAATAAATAAATAAACATAATGCAAAATTAAAGCAAATGTAAATCAATTCAGCAATAGTAATAATACCTCAAAATAAGGTCTAAGTATCTATTACAAAAATCCCCCCGAAGCGGTGAGTGTTGCATGAATTTATAAAAGTTTCTAAATAAGAGAAGTTCAAGCTACTGGGGGACCTAAGTCATTTGAGGTCTCCTTTAGAGGCACAACAACTTGGATTGCCTCTTCTTGGAAAGTCACATCTTGGAGAGTTGTATCTAGATTAGTTGATGACCGAGTGGTCTACTCCTTGTATTTTTTCCACCTCTGCGACCGTCTCCTCACCAAAGAAAGAGAAGTCTAGTTTGGGAAGAACTTCTCATAGAGTGTAGAGGAACAAACTGGAGGTCCTCAATTCTGTTTCCTCCCTGGTCTTGACGACTTCTTCTTTGGCAAGAGCAAGCTCTCTCTCAATAGCCTTAGCTTGCTGCATAGCCTCCTCTATCTTTGTTTCAGTAGTTTCAGCTAGCTACACAGCCTCATCTAGATCGCTCTTGGTCTTACCCAGTTCCTCCTCACTCTTGAGGAGCTTAGCATTGAGGTGTGACCTTGTGGCTTCATGAGTACTCTCTTCGCGAGCAAGAGCATCATTTACTTCTCTTTTTGCCTCTTTAGCATTGTCCAGCCTCATCTGAAGGTATTGGTTCGATTTCTTTGCTTTATCAACCTCCCTAGAAATGAACAGAAGCTCATCCTGTGGCTTTTTGTTTTCGCCCTTGAACTTCTCCTTATCCTCCTCAAAAGCCATAACTTTCTGCAATTGTTCATCACCCTCATAACAATCTGAAATGCAACAAGTCAGTATTCAAAGTAAGAAAGTGAGAAAAAAGTAGAGTCATTGGAGATTACCATCAGGCCATGACGAACCACCCATGTAGATAAAACGTCACTTTTCAAGCCATCCTTGTCCAGGTTTTTGGCAGCAGTCCCCAAGACCTTAGATAGATCGTTAAGGATAGCTTCAAGGTACACTCCTTCATGTACGCCTTTGGGCTATGTCTTGGCCTGTGGTTTAGTTCTTATCTTCGCAATCTCAAGCTATTTGCCTTTTTCAGCCTGAGATCACTTGGCTAGATGATGATTAAGCACTGACTTTCTCTTTATCCCGCCACTGGGAGCAACTCGATCCTCACGAATAGGAGCCCTTACCTGCTCATGTTCTGCCTCGACTGCTTCTGGCTGTGAGGCGGGAGCCTGAACTAGTGAATGTCTCGAAGCAGGTGTCGAGGTGGTTGGCTCAATAGAGGCAATAGTTGAAAGAGCTGCAGGTTGAGTAGATGGAAAGGAAGGAAGCTGACGAAAAAAGAGTTTCACCATCTCCATAGTTTGTTAAGGGACAGGAGCGGTCTCTACTCTACTAGCTACTTTAAAGATGAAGGTGAGCTCGTGTTGACCTCGGATGCCTATGTCCCTCGTATTGTCAAGGATCTCGTCGCCCAGTGCAGAAGCTAGCTGATATGTCCTAAGGAGCTTGTCGTCGAACACGTAATTGGTTTGTCTTTCCTACGAGTCCGTAAACGTCCTAAGAACTTCAACCTCCTCCTTTGTTAGAATTGCCCTATCTCCCATCAAATCTGCTATATGTAAATAAAGGGAATAAAAAAAAAGAGTTTATAGCTCGCATATGTCATCTCCATCTACTTGGGCTAAGAACGAAGCCAAAGTTTTAAAGATGTCTAAGGGAAGGGCAGGAGATGTAAAACCAGCTCGATTTGTAATCTATTACATTGGATTTGTCTTTCGCCTCCCCCTAGGGAAGAAGATCCTTGAAGCTCGTTTTTCGAGCTGCGAGATAATAGATGTCATCTTGCATTGCTCATTTTAAGCTACCGACGCTTTTAATACTGTAAAGGTAGCAGAAGATTCTTAGGTTCAGAGGTATAAGGTCATTTCTCTTAAAAACTAAAGCTAGAGATGTAAGCTGTGAATAAGAGTTCAGAGTTAGCTCAAAAGGACTAAGGTCTAGCCTACTCAGAAGATTAATAAGATAGGTTGAGACTAGAAATTTAAGTCCGTGCCTGAGATGGTAAGTGCTAATAGCAACGAACCTCTGGGGAAGATAGGTCGTATGATCGTCACGAGAAGGTAGCATGATACGACGGTCTTTAGAGAGGTGATATTCCAAAGCAATCCCCTTATAACTCCTCATATTTCAACTTTTAGGCGTAGTAAGTGAACACCTTACAAGCTCGCCTTTCCTCAGTGACCTGGCAGCCATTATAGGATCAGTTCAAGCCGTGAATTCCCCAATGACCTCACCGCTCTGAAAAGTCATCTGCTCGACAATACGAGCTTCCATTGGGTCAAGCCCTTCTAAACTAGGAGAATCGTGGTCTTCTATTCTGTGTGACCGGCGACTGCGACCTGAAGACATCTATAAATAAAATAAAATAAAAAAATGGGAGTTAGGTCTCTGCATACAGACCATGCCTATGAGTCTAAGCTTGACAATACCCAAACCAGATTCTCTCTATACTCTTATCTGGAGGGTCTTATCGAGTACTCCAATGAACCTCTCATAACCCTACTAGCTGGGTAGAAGAGATCTACGGAGTACCCTTTAATCTTGCCCGTTTACTTTACTCAGGTTGTTATTCTCTTTTTAGAAAATAGTTGGGTGGGTGTAAATTTTTTCGAATTCGATTTAAAATGATTTCACTAAAAATTTTGACAGTATAACGACTATATTTTTAACATTTCCAAAATTTACCTGTAGAGAAATTTCACTTTGAACTATAGAAATCACCACCCAACTTCGTTTTATCATAAACATGTCATTTCTCATACAATTTCACACTTATGCATTTCCGCAACATACATTTCAACAAACATTATGAAATAATTCATATACATTTATATATATATATATATATATATATGCATGAAATTGTCATATATTGGTATGTGTCATGTGCAAATATTCCAACTACATATACATATAAAAATATGGTTTTATAGTTTTCAATTACCCATATATCAAACATGCAATCATTTATTTATGTTATTTACAACAATAAAAAGTATGTTTTATTTGATGCATTCTTCGATTTCACCCACCTATATGAACTATGAGGGTCTTTCCAAACACTCAGTCACCTATAACAACTCCCAAAATAATGTACAAGCTACACAGTAAGTAAATATGTTAACGCAACATTAAAAGGCAATATAATCACATAACTATATACAAATTCATAACTTATTCAATATTAACAGTTTCGATTTGTTTTTAAAACTTTTATTTCTAAAAACTTCATGTATACCCCTAATGCACTCGAACCATCACGTGGCGGTTTTCAACTGACGCCAAACGTAAAACTACTGAGATATCCCAACTACTACGATGCAAAATTTATTACGTCGCAAACGTAATGTGAAACAATCTCAAATCTGAGCAACTATAATGCGGAATTCTCTGCATCGTAATTGTAGTGCTATAACTCTGGGCGACTACGAATGAAATTTGCTACATCAGAACGTAGTGCCAAAACTGTAACTTTAGACGATAACGTGCGAAATTTTCTACATTGCAACGTATCACTAAAAATCTCTCTATATCTCAGTGATCATGTATTGAATTTTCTACATCGTACATATAGCGTTAGATATTCTAAAAAATTGAGCAACTACGGATAGAATTTTCTGCATCACCGCGTAGCCCTAAATCTCATATAAGCTGAGTGTATATACATGGGTTTTCAAAACTCTTTTCCATTAAGTGCATTAAGCACAAAATTTAATTTTTCTTTCAGAATCTTAACTATAATTCTTTGCTCCAGTCTTTTCAAAACAACTTCGTTTCAAATGCTCATTTCTAGATCCGACGCAAGAATCATTTTACGAAATTTTAACCTTTCATTTGGAATCATTTTGAAGTAATTTCGTTATACAACTCAAAACTTAACGTAAAGATTGAAAAAGTTGCAAGTGATAGAACACTTACCTGACACCTTATTACAAAGCTCACAACTTATTCGATATTTCCTTCGCGTTACCTGTACATTTAATATTAATTCTTTAGTTAATATCGCAAGCGACTTCAATTGCGTAATTAATCATATAAATGTGTTCGTGTAATGTAATCGTTTTCGCATTTTATCTACTACATAAAACATTATATAACGGTTTCGAATTATCTTTAAATGATACTCAAAACAGCCCGCACATCAAAACAGCATGTAATGCTCATTCGAAACAATATTTAATTCCAAAACAACTCATGTCATCCATACAAGCAACTTTGACACTAAAACAGTACATAAAATCACTTCAAAATAGTTTATAATAGTCACAATAGCTTGTGCAACTCATTGAAAACAGCTCAACGCAAAACAGCCTATGATTTTAAATCAAAACAGCTTGTTACAACACCTTAACAGCTCATAGGACAACACCATAATAGCCCTCAAAAACAGCATACGGAACAGTCCATGACAACCCAAAAAAACAGCTTATAACAGCCCATGAAACAACACAATAACAGCTCAATAAACAGCACATTAATAGCCCTTAAAACAGCTTGTAATACAACCCATAACAGCACTTTAACAGCATACATAACAGCTCATGGAAACTACATGATAACAACCCAGAAATCAGCATGTTAATAACAACCTATAAAACAGCTCTTAAGTTACCAAAACAACTCACATATTCACCCCAGACAGCCTTGACATCAAACAGCCCATCATAAATAATCGAAACAACATCTAATCACCAAGACAACCCCTAATCATCATCCAATGAAACCAAGACAGCCTATACATTGCACTAAAAACTGCACTTATCATGTAAACAGCCCATAAAATTCATCTAAGACAGCTTATACACTAATATGAATCATTTTTCATGATGACGAACTTGAAATTAAAAGCATAGTGCCCCTAAATCTCAACATAACAACCCCTACAATATATTTTTAACACAGTTTCAACATCAAAAATTATCCATTAACACAACAAAACATAATTGAACGAAAGGTTCTAAATCCTAAAACTTAATCATATCATCATCGAATTCCATCCATTTCTCAACTTAAACATTTTTCATCGAAATTAAAAGCATAGCTGTAAGCCTTCATCCAGACTTATTGTTTTATGGTATTAAAAATCTTCAAATTGAGTTACGGTCGAATCATAGGTTTCCCTTAGTGTTATTTGAAGTTTATTATAATTTCGTATCGCAAGTCGGATGTCGTTTGGCTGACCTCGGTACGAATACAAGACGGTTAGGAATGAATTATTCATTAATCATGTGAGGTGAGCTCACATGATAAAGTGGAGATACTTTATCTCAACCAATAGGAAGCAAGATAAGTGACAAATCCCATAGTTTAATATTAATTACATATATGCATAAATTAGTTGTCATGCACTAATGATTAAAGAATTATTTCAATTTTATGAGTTACCAAATTACCCTTAGATGGACAAATCTCCATTCCATGAATAGTAGGGGTATTTTAGTCTTAGTAAGTGAGCAAAATAAATAAAATAAAGGAAGCATGACAATTAAGCCATCATTCACGCCAAAAACAAGAAGCAAAAGTGAAACAAAAGTTATGTTAGACAAAAGAGGGAGTGGCGGCAATAAAAAGCAAAAGAGGGCATCAATGTCATTTCCATAAAAGTCACACCTATATATATGACACTTAGCAATTTTTAAAAGCAAAAACACAACAAATAAGTGGCAGAAACCGTGAGTTGAAAAAGAGAGAGCAAGTAGGACGCCAAAGGAAGAGAGACCAAGGAAGAAGACCAAAAGTTTGCACAACTCATTTTTGAAGCTTTGGGTCTCATTTTCAAGCAAACCCAAGCTAGGAGGATAAAACCCAAGCTAGCACAAAGTAAGTTACCATCACTTTCTTTAAATTTGATGATAATTAGATGTATGA
This sequence comes from Dimocarpus longan, assembly GCA_022984855.1. Lineage (NCBI taxonomy): Eukaryota > Viridiplantae > Streptophyta > Magnoliopsida > Sapindales > Sapindaceae > Dimocarpus > Dimocarpus longan. The sequence continues at coordinate 8,414,654 of CM041021.1, forward strand.
AAATGTTGATGGATTGAGTTATTTCTTGTGAAATTGTTGGTGGGATTTTGAGGTAGATTTATGCTTTAGTGATAGGTATGTGATATGGAGACTTAAATTATAAGTTAGAGGGCTTGAATGACAAGTTAGAAATTATGTAGAGAAAACTCTAACTTGTGAATTAAGTGAGTAAAGAGCTAAATACATTATCAATCACTTGTTGGTTAAAGGATTGAAGGAAATATAACATGAAAAACTTGAAAGAATGACATATGAGTGCTTGGTGTGTATGTCATGGCCAATGAAGGGGTGTGTGATCCCATTGTATTTCCATTCTTTTAAGCTTTAAATTATGCATATTTAATGTCACAAAAGTCTTTAGAGAAGTTAGAAATTTAAAGGGAAGAGCATAGGATTTAAAAGGAACAACATAAAAGCAAATTGAAAAACCCGAGGTGAAAGAGGGGGCCTGGTAAGACCTGACCTATTCTAGCTTATTTGAGGTTGTTCTACACCTCAAATGATGCCTAGGAATGATATAAAACCATAGAAATTGGAATGGGATCGATCCGATAAAAATTGACGAAGTTATAGCCAAAATAGTGGGCGTGGGAAACCGAGATGTGTAATAGCGATGCAAATGCATTCATTGATGCCCAAAATAGATGTATTCGATCATAATTAGGTAAAAGAACCTTAGATACGAAAGAAAAACCATCGTCGCTTGTCCGGTATAAAAACTCGCTTTGAAAAGTGCCCAAAATGGGGCGTTTTACCTAGATTGACATAGCAAACGATGGAGTTTCTCAACGAAACTTTACGAGTGACTTAGTTATGTGATAAGGAGACGCTAGAAAAAGGAACGGAGGTGAAACCATGGCTGGTTTCAATTCTGTTTTTCGTGGTCAACCGTATAGTTAAAAAAAAGTTGACTTTTTGTTTTAACCTTCTGGAGACCAAACGAAACATATGGGGATGATCCTAGGGGTCTAGAAGTAAGACTTTTACAAAGAAACCAAATTTTGAGAGCCTCGATCGAGTCAAAAATCGAGTTAGAAAAGTGTGGTGTAGTGAGTTTTCAATGTATTGGAAACTCTATTTTTATTAGTTTTAGCTATGAAAGTGAGTAAGTTATAACGAGACTATGATGTGTAGGTGACGAGCACGCGGACGAGACGCGAGAGGCTCGTTGAGGTATTGAGAGCGTTGGGATCGAGGTAAGTGTCTTTCACTTCACTTACATCTAGTTGATTTCCGTTTATATGGTAATGATAAAATATATTGTTTCAAAGAGTTTTGCAAAATGGTTTTCCAAAATCATAAGTTTTATGTTGAGTAATGAGTTATGTCTAGAATCTAGAAATGAGATTCGAAGGCGAAAGTAAGTTGCAAAAGGGTTTAAAAGTAAAGTAAAGTAAAGTTGAATTAAGACCCATGTGCATGTTGTGATATTAGCATCTTGGCACTACGCGGCGAGGTAGAAAATTTCGCTCGTAGTTGTCAAGGTTGATAGCAATGTGATACGATGTAGAAAATTCCGTATCTAATTGCAAGTGATGAGTAAATTGCACTACAATATGTGATGTAGAAAATTCAGCATGTAGTTGCGTAAAGTATAAGCTGTTGGCACTACAACGGCGATGTAGAAAATTCCGCGTTGTGGTTACCTAGAGTTGAGAAAGTTCGCCCTACGTCGCGATGTAGCAAATTCCGTGCGTAGTGGCTTTGCACATGGTTGTCTTATGAGAAATGATTTTCAAAAGAAAAAATAAAATCGATTATTTTCTAAGTAATGTCTATGTGGAGTTATACCTTTATATATATATTGCTTAACCTCTCTTTGTTTTGTGTAGCTTGTATACTTTAGTGGACGTTGGCACGGACGTTCTTGCATTCTAGACATTATTTTGATTAATTTTAGGTGGGGGAAATAATGAGACGAAATATATGGATGTTAATGTATTTTGACATTGTGTACATGTGTATATATTGAATCAAATAATTATGTGTTGACATGAGATACTTGACGGATTATAAATCATATTTTGATATGTATATATAAATAAACCATTACACTTGATATGCACATATTACACAAGGCACATATTTCATATAAGTATGAGTTGCTATATGTTAATTACATATGTGAATTATGTTTGTAAAAGAATTGCATGTTTGTGAAATGAATGAAAAATGCATGTTTGAGATTGAAAGAAGTTGGACGGTGATCAAAATAGTTCGAAGTGTATTTCTTATGTAGGTTGATTTTGGAAATGTTAAATTTACAGCCGTTATGCTGTCCGATTTTTATAAAATTAGTTTTCAATCAAACGCGAAAAATTCACACCGTTTCAACTATATTAAAAGAAAATAAAATTTTTAAGTCTAAAACGAGTAAACCGGTTAAGTAAAGTAAAGGGGTTCGCTTCCCGGATTTCTCCAATCCGACAAGTTGGGTTCGAGGAGTCCGTTGAAGTGCCAGACGGGACCCTCTAGACAAGAGCCTAGAGAAGGTCTGATTTGGGTCCTGTCAATAGCGCTCCTAAATCTCAACATAACAGCCCTTACAACATATTTTTAACACAATTTCAACATAAAAAATCATCCATTAACACAACAAAATATAATTGAACAAAAGGTTCTAAATCCTAAAACTTAATCATATCATCATCGAATTCCATCCATTTCTCAACTTAAACATTTTTCATCAAAATAAAATCCATAAAAACTCAACGTACTTCTCAAAAATCAATTCGAAAGCTTCGAAAATCATTTGTAAAGTGCTGTCCAAACTCTTCCTTTTTGTCGTGAGCTTCTTTCAAGCTTGTTGAAACCGAATACGAAGGAGAAGGAAGTTGTTCTTGCTCGATCAGCTTGAAGCTCGCTCACAGTAAGCTTTGCACACCAAACTGCTCTTTCTTACTACTCTCGGTCTGCACTTGTGGCTTACCCGAGCTCTTGGTTGCTGCACACGTGACCTTCTTCCTTTGCATGCACTCGGTTAAGCTCTCAAATGGTTTGGGTCTCAGTTTTGATGGCTTCAAAATGATCGAATCTCATTCTCTCAAGCTTTCTTGTCTCTCTTTTTCCCCACAATAGCTCTCGATTTTCTTTTTTTCTTTTTTTTTTTATTTCGTTAATCGAGCTTGTTGTTTACTTTCACTTCATTTACTTGCTTAAAAACATATATAAATATGACTCACACCAATCGTACACATGTCACACTTAATCATCATCCACCATCTACTTATCAATTAGTTTAATCCCTTACTTGCCAAGTGTCCATCATGTAATGCCTATCTCATTTTTTTCATGACACTTGTCTTGTATGCATTCACTCATTCATTTATTCTTTGACACATGTCCCATTATGCACAATCTCTCATATACATTCTTTTATGCTTTCATTTCACGCTTTTCGATTTCTGCTTTCCGCTTCGAAATCGCTTCGGGTCCACCTGAAAATTTTATTATTCCACTAACCAACCACTCCACTTTTAATTTTATTTCAACTAATCATCTTACTTTTTGACTTTAAATGTGTCACAACACCATTAAACCTCATGTAAGCACATGGATTGTGCTTCTTGGATAGTTATCTTCTAGTATCCTTCAATAATTTATTAACTTAAATATTAGTCCTCATTCAGCACTAATAATTTTCAAAAATATTTCATAGTTATCCTATCGGTAAATTGATTATATAATACTCTAATTTGGTATCTTAACCTCCAATCCCCTGCTTCGAAAAATTTCAATTTGGTTTAAACTCATTAAAACCCATTAATTTCTCAAAAGGGTAATATCGTAATTTTCTTCAGGTCGCTTAAAACTGACTTAAATGATCTTCTTTTTTATCCATTTCTATTTTTCTATACTCTTCTGCTATTTTCGGATCTTTTCGACTCTTAAGATCTATTTTCGAAAATTTTACTATTCATCCAAAAATTTCTATCCAAAAAAAATACTATTCACCGAAAGCTTTCGTTTCTCACCGAATCTCAATTCATGACCCTGGATAATATAACCGAGTCCAAATTCAATCTTAAACACTAATTTCAGATTTTTTTCAAAAAAAGCACTATTCATTCCAATCCAAACATTATTTATTGAAAATTATTATTTTCTTCCTAAAATGATACTCAAGGTCTCATAAACATAATTGAATTCCGAAATGGTCCTTAATACTCTTTTTGAACCACTTATCTGTTGTCTTTATCACGGAATGAATTTTTCGATAACATTAGAATCAGGTTCTATCAAAACTTCTTATTCTCTAAGGAGCAAATTTTTAAGTCTACAGATCACAAATGTCGTACAGATCGCTAAGAATATAGGGGACTCAACCTACAACCTAACGACCTATGAGCTAATGATCTACTAATGTCTTTTTCTACAGCTCGTATGCATGTTACAAACGATATTTAGTTCACAAAAACCCAATCCATAAGATCAAATAAGAAGAAATGAAAAGTCACAATCGCAAACAGATGTTCAACAGCAAGAATATGAAATGTATAAACTAGCACCCAACACAGAAAGAACACAACACATGCAAACTGAAGACGAAAACCAAAGATCAAGAGAGGGATTTGAAAACTTACTATGTGCGAAATGGAAAAGGAAATACTGATCTTCAACGGATCTGAATCTCTGAAGTGTTGATGTAGTAGTTTGAAGCAAGAAGAAAATGAAGAACTCAGTAGTTGGGAATTGAAAACGATAAAGTGATGGTGAAAAAGATTAGAACTTCACTTTACATAGGGACGCGAAATTGAAACCCCAACCATTAGATTTGATAACTTACCAACTATCCTAGATCTAACTATGTCGAGCAAAATACGGGATTTTGTCATCATGTGCTGTCAGTTGAAGAGACGTGTGCATTAAATACGCACAAAACAAGACGTGTAAAATGGTGCGGTTACTCGAAGAGTCGCCATAAGTCACGTGGTGGGATAGAATGTGAAAAGGCGGTGCGACAGATCATGACACAACAGTTTTTGCCAGCAATTTTTAGCTCCCAATTCGTAGTCACACCGAAAGCTGGGTGGCTATTATTGTGTATATTTTAACGACCTAAGAAAATGGGCTGGCAAGGTCCAATGGTTCAACCCAACGGGTAAAAGTCCAACAGGCCTAGGAGTTAAGACGTCATCACGGGAGCTCAAGCTGTTGTGTCCAAGCTTGCAGTTCGCGATCTAGAGAGCTCGTAATGTGGTTCCTAACTTGCGCATCATCTTCAGTTCACGACCTGGAGTAAGCTTAGCTCATCAAGCTTATCCAAAGTATATTCTAGAAGTCTGAAACAACCTAATCCAAGAAGAAGTTAACTTACCTATTTTAAAGTAAATCAAATCTCGAAAATCACGGAGTCCGTTTCTAATTTGGTAGAGACTGTTTTGAAAGTATAGTTATTGTAAAATCCTATTTTCTGTTTTAAATGTAACTCAAATTGTAAACCTCTCACTATAAATAGGGGGCAAAAATCACTTGTAACAACAACAGTAATTAATAGCATACTATTAATCTACCAAATTCTAGAGTGACAGTCATGGACGTAGATGCATTCTGGCTATATCACGTAAAAATATTTTGTGCATTGTTCTCTTTTTCTAGTCTTCTATTTTTCTTTTGCATATTTTACTTTGTTTCTGTAGTTTGGGCTTCAAGAATCTGATCGACTAGATTTAGACGTTGATAACTGTTTTATGTAAATACTATGTTGTAGCCAAGTAGCATTATCCAAAGATAGAATGCTATAAAGACCATCAACCTTTAACTAACAAGATTCAACCAAAAGAATTGAAGTGATGTATGTAAAAATTTACAAACCAACAATCATCAACACGTAAAAGCAATAAGAAAATGTAATATTTTATAATAAGTTAGGGACTAAAGTGATAATTTACGACCATCAAACATTAATGCAGTCGAGCGAGACAAACATTGTTCGTGGGTCCATTGGTAATAATCAAAAGTACACGTGGCAGAAAGGAAGACCGAATTCAATTAGTATCGTGTTGAGCATTTGGGTGTCAGTGTCAGGGGTGAGTCACGCTGGCTCGAATATCTGAAGATTAAGATGCCACGTCCTATATCAATGCACTCTTATTTTTCAAACGTGTCACTTAAATTATCGCAACGTGTACCACGTGTCATCTCACCTTTCATTGTCAAACACAAATCTCAACTTTTATTAAAGAAACGCTGCTCATGTGGTTCTTGTTCATTTTGTGTTAAATGTGGCTTCCAATCTTAATTAAAAACAGATAAACGACATTTCTTTTAATATCGTTATTAATTAATTACGTTCCCCCACTTATAACTTAACTCTTTAATACACTTTCTCTTTATATTTATAATACTAAGTTTAAGGCTTTCCATAAAATCAAACTATGAAAATTATCTCTTCTAATGAAAGTTATTATCTGACTTTTTAAATCGTTCTGATAATGATAGATTTTATCCGGTCTTAACAAGCTATTGAATAAAAACTTGGGTGAACTATTGATTCATTACCTGAAATGCAGCAATTTAACCCTAGCTTCTTAGATCGTTTATGCTCTCTTAATAAGTTTGTCACTATTTCAAATTTAAAGGACAATTTGGAATTTTGATGACTTATCTCCATAAACGATTTTGCTGCAATGCTGATCTTATAAACATAAAAAAAAAAAAAAAAAACAAAAAAACAAAAAAACAAAAAAACAAAAAAACAAAAAAACAAAAAAACAAAAAAACAAAAAAAACAAAAAAAAAACAAATATTAGAGAGATTTTTTTTTTTTAATTTTTAAGTATATAATTTTTATTAGAATAATACTATACTTCATAAAAAAAAAAAAAAAATTATCCAAATGATATAGTAGGTTGATTTATAGTTATCATATTATTTTGAATAGATGTATTAATAATATATTAATTACTTATAAAGTAATGTTAGATTTCTCAAATTTTTTACTCAAATTTATATTTAAATAACGTGGTATTGAATTGTCAATATTTTATAAATCATAACAAAAATAATAATAATTAATATAATTTTAATAACTTACATATCACGTCATTTAGATATGGATATAGATAATAAATTTGAAAAGCCAACAAATCTATTACGTATAAACTTGTCAAATTATTTAGATTATGAATGTAGGTAAATTATTGAGTAATATATCATTAATCTTTTTATAAACAACTAAATTGAAAATTAATGGTTATTAACCAACACACAGTACCTTAAGGCCTTTTGCTGTCTTACTTTAGTTACTAACTCAATTTATATTTTAATTTCTTTGTGGATTTAGTATATTGATAAAATTCTTTTGCGCATTATATTTTTTTATTTATATGTATTTATTTTTGATGAATTTTATTATATTATTAATCGAAAATTGTTTATAATTGTGTGTATAGTTTCTTTAATTTCAACAGGGTTAATTAAGGTCAAATGGGGATGAAGGACTAGGGGTAAACAAGGAATATGAGGGGATGAGGATACAGAAAAGGAACCCATTTCTATTTTCCCTAATCAAGGATTCCACCCACCGTTTTACCTAACGAAGGACATGAGTGGAGATGAGAGATTCCATGCCCATTCTTGAAGGGACCTATTGACACCTCTGCCTGAATCTTCTCACTTTTCGTTTATTCTCATGATTAATTTTTCATTATTTTTTCAAGTCATAACATCTCTAGTTTAATTAAATTGAAAGTCTTAAAAAAAAATTGTCATTAAATGATATGGCAGGGGATCATCCACACTTGTCATTCGGCTGTGTTCCCCAATAAGTTGAGGGAAACTCAGACATCTCCTTCGGCAGATAATTTGACCAATGAAAGAGTTGTCCCATCAGTTTAGGGACGTTCCCTCTAGACGATGAGGAGGTTTGACAAGTGGCATGTAGACCTACTGCACGCGTGATAGTGGCAAGACCCTACAAAGCCTATGATATGCATGAAGCTACAAAGGATAAGGTTTTTTGGACACATAAAAAAGAACTCAGTAATTACCTTACCTCGTAAGGCTCCAGATAAACTAACTTAGACAAGGGGGCATTCTAATGTGGTTGTTGGTTTTGCAGGAGTCCCAAGGATGATAAACACTCATCACCGATGAGAACCAAAATCCGCCACAACAGAGAATTTACATAAGATTAAATTTTATTTAGTAATAAATTTCGTTTCTTTTGTTTGTTTAAATCCCAAAAACCTTGATAGAATAATTTTTGATAAAGTTGCGCCCCCCCTTAAATTTGATGTTTACATCTCACCAAAAAAAAAAAAAAATCATATAATAAGCTCAAATATTAAATAAAAAATTCCTGAAAAGGTTTTTTATTTTTTATTTTAAATGATACTATATGTACGTATGTATATGGCTTAAAAGGGAAAAATAAAATAAAATAAAAACTAACTTCAAATAAAAAGTTTTGTCATTTCATTCACCACTTAATTATATTTATATTTGAAATATTTTCTTCCAATACCATGATCCTAAAATTAATTTATTTCCTGTTTTATCTCAATTACACATTTTATAAATATTCAATCTAATATCAAAATTTGAAACTTTTATTATGTATAATAAAAAAGAACATATTTTTTTAATGGCAATATTATACTAAATTATTTTTATCGATTTAGAACTACTTTATTATTTCAAAACAATCCAAACAAAGTATGTTTCATCAAAAACAATAAAATAAAACCAGAAATTTACCCATTTTTATGCAATGAAAGTTGTTTTGGATCTGAGTTACTCAACTGATCGGATGCGAATCACAAAGACATAAAGAAACTTCAAATCACGGTATGATTTTCCAGCCTCGCCAAAACACTGATTTCTCTCTTCTCTACACTGTATTTACTTTATACTTGTACATAATATGTGTTTTAAGTGTTTGAACCAACATGAAATAAATCCACTACGAAACCACACATATATTGTTCAAAAATAAACTGCCTATAACTGCTCAAGCAATTATTTATTTTTATCCATATTTCTTTATGGATCTTGAACTTGGATTTGGATAATCTTAGGTGGATTGACCCATGACCCTATAAGCTCAATATTATTAGTATATCCTTTTATAATCAACACAATTACTACAAATCATTTTATCAAATTATTTGAACAATAAATTTTGATAATTTTTTTGATAGTATAATATTATTCTTATTTAAATTACATGATGTCAATACTTCCCTCAAATATTATTAAATATAATAATATTTTAAATATTATTATCAATAAAAAATTTAGTTGATTAAATATTATCGATATTTATATTATTTTGGTGTAAGAACTGCTGAAATATTTGTTTTCTAGATTCTTGTATAATAATAAATAAATACGTTATAATTAGCAAGGTATAAAATTTAAATTCTTTATTTTTAGATAATTTTATCTTAAAAAAAAAAAAAACAATCAACATAATCAGACATCAAAAAAAAAGAAAAAAAGAAAAAAAAAAACCTTAGAATTAGACGTCTTTAATCACTACAAAGTTTTATAAAATTAGCACTTACTTCTCATATTGTTAGAACCACTTTAATGAGACTAATGAATTAATGATTAATTTGATTTTATTATTTTATAGTCAAAATTATCCTTAAAATTAGTGTTTTCACTCATGAAAATAAATGTTCTAAAATTACAAATTGATAAAATTTTAGGATGCCCCAATGATATGTCTCTTACAGGTATCTATTCATACCTAAAATTGCCCACTCCAATTATTAGACAATATATCGACGGATACAAGGTTTTGAAAAACTAGCACTAACTTTTTACTTATACAAAGGTTTTAATGGCACATTTGTTGCTTGGGAATTAATTGAAATTTAGTTTAATCATAATTTTAGTGACTCCGAGCAACTTGGAGGGACTATTTAGTCCCAAGTGAATTTTCATTACGTTACAGCTAATCCAATCAATTTCTACCTTTAACCAATTCAGATCAATCCTATAAAAATAGCCTAATCATATTTGGGCATCAAATGAGCCTAACAGCGTTTAAACAATAATTCTAAAATAACAAACACAAAAATATTAAAATACCCTTACAATCATTGAATATAAAATAAGAAAATAAGTTGATAATATAATATATTCAATTATAAATTAAAATAAAGTAAAAAAAAAAAATGTTTATTCCTTGTTAAAAAATGGTTATTCCTTTTTATCCTTAATAATTGTTGCAAGTCACTTTTCAACCTTAACAAACATTTTATATAGGAGATAATATTTCATGGACAAAGTTACACATGAAGCATTACATAAAATTGAAAATTATTGAATTATTTTTTAGACTAAAAATAAATAACCATTTTAATATCAAAAATATATTTTTACTTTTATTTATTTACCAATTTTGAATTTGTCCAAAAAGAAAAGTTACTGAATTTGCAAAGGGTTGAATTGAAACTGGTAGATGTTGTCAAAATTTCAACTGAAACGGACGACAGACGAGACTTTGAAATTTGATGGTCAAAAACTCAAAAGAAACTTTTGTTTCCATACATAGCTTGTAAAGTGCGCGGCGATTCCAAAATACCAATTAAGAATTATTATTATTCATGACTAGAATAAATTTAGGTGTCAATTAGAATCAAATGAATTTGATTATGTACCATGATAATAGGAGCAGTTTTTATACAAGAGAAAATAACTCATATATAAATAGGGTAGAGGACCTATATAAGATGAGAGGATAATTTACATACTTTTATATAATAAAAAATACTGTTTTATTGAGAGTCAAACTTGAACCTTAAAGGTATAAGTGTTAATAAGTTCACAAACCGTGTCACTAATCAACTCTGATTAAGAATTAAGTTATACATATTATTTTCTCCTTCTCTACGCTAAATATTATTTAATAATTTTCCATTGTTCTCCTTTATTATCCACAAATATTCTCAAAAAAAAAAAAAAAAATCCACAAAAACTATCACAAATATCTTTTTTTTTTTTTAAATATATATATATATATTGTTATACCATTCTCTCCGTCTCTACTCTAAAGATTCCATTTTGAGTTGATGCCAGCTTAAATCGAATAGAAACAGTGAATACAAACCACTAGATGGGTTTTAAGTCGTAACAGCCAACAACCTTTCCAAATGTCACAATTAATTATTTTAACTAACAAACAAAAATTTCTGTATATACAATACCAAAATTGTGCACAACAACTCATAGTCATAAGTCATACCACACCATAAAGATTTGGGATAATCTCAATAAACCACAATAAAAAATATATATATATATTTCTTTTCCCTAGTAGAGTGTTGGATTTCAAATACTAAATATAAAAAGTTCGATTCTTATAAATTTTAGAATATTTACATTTCTATATATTTTGTGATGGAAGAGAAGAGATTAAATTCATAGAAAACCAATCACACCTTCAATAATGTGAGATTTAAACTCTTAATCTCTTATAATATTTATAAATTATTTGGTTAGGAGATTTAAAATGCTAATAATTACAAAGTAAATTAAAGCCTTTTTTTTTTAAACCTGGTTACATATATATATATATATATTGAAAGGGAAAATACTTTTAATCAAGAAGCATCAACAAGAATAATGTTTGTAATACAATATGAAATAGAATTAAACCAAGATTAACTAAAATTGCTTCTAAAAACTTGAATTTCTAGCCTATAAACTATCTCGTTACTTAATCTTGGAGTAAATTGGCATTGGATATGATCCAACTTTTCTAACAACAAAGAAATATCTTTGATGAAAAGACCTTCAATAGCAGAGAAATTCTTAAGATAACTAAGCAAGCATCAGTTTCAACCACTTGGGTCTAAAATCATGAGTCAAAGCAAATTTCAAACACTCTTTAATCGCTACACATTTAACCAAAAAATGAGTGAAAATTCTCATGATCTTTATAAATAGAACACATTTTACCTTTTTAAAGTGATCACAAACCAGAGTTCCAATCTCCACCTATCAAATCATATCACATATTGTTGCATCGACATTTAGTTAAAGAGAACCCCTATCTAGAGGTTGCCATTTAACGTGTGTAACGGGAGCTTTCTGACTAAGGTAAATGAAAATGTTACCATAGTAGTATTAACTGAGTTTCTACTGTTACTTGAGAAATAACAACCATGACCAATTTATCTCTCCATCTTATGGTCTAATGGATTTGTTGTTAACGTTGTTGGTGTAAATTAAACCAATTACCACCTTCTAGTCATGTTACCAACTTTTTTCTCACGATTGCAGTCAACCGTTGGATTACTTGACGTGTCGACAAGCCAACTACCATTCTTCCTATTAAAGTGACAGATATGTCACTCTACTTCTCTTTCCAAAAACAAAAACTAGTCATTAACACTCCGACTTGCTATATCAAACTCAATACTCAAACTAACACGGAGTTTGATGGAATTTTGCAAACCGTCTAAACATAATCTACGCTTCTTTTCTAATAAAGTAAGTAATCCACTCTTATGAAGACATTAATGACCTAGATAAGATCATAATTATAAGGTAACTTTGCAAAATAACTCTAAAATTTATACATTTAAAAAAAAAAAAAACCACTTAATTTTCAATTTTGATAAAAATTCCCTTATTATAAACCGAAGCTACCTTATTCTTGTGTAGATATGATTATGATCATTAAATTCTAATCGATAGATCCACAAACAATCAAATATTTAAAAAGTAAAAACAAGAACAAAAATTAAAACACTCTAATAATTATTTAATAACTGTTATGGGTAATTTAACAATCAGGCCAATTGGGCTGAAGAAGATCTACAGTATGGGCCCAATGATTCGAAAGTCTAGAAAACCCTGCAATATATTCATCCCTCTGATTGCGCATCTGGTCGCTAATCTGTTCGCTTGACTGTTCGCCATTCTGCTCATATTTCAGGGTCTCCCCGCTGGTCGTCAATCTATTCGTTGATAAGCTCGATAGCCTGATCGGTAATCTATTCGTTACTTTGATCGCGAGTGTAATCGCATCCCATTTTCTCTTCTGATCGCTTACTAGCTCGTGAGTGAGCTTGTCTGTAATCTAGTCAACTGTTCGTTTTATTTGCTCGCATAACTGCTCGACAATTTCTGATCATGCTCATATATCTGCTCGTTTATAAGGTTGTTCGTTTATTAATCTATCCGATTGTGGGAGAATTCAGTTGTGACCTACATCATCAACCCTCAGGATGTCCGGTTCTCTAAAGCTTTATTTGCTCGCTAGAGCGATGGGGTACCCTGTTCGCTGAATATTCTGTCTCCGCCATATCTTCCAAACCGCGAGTCAACAGAAGTCAAAGATGTCATGCAAAACACAGCTCAAGACATGTCATGCATGTCATCTCTGTCAGAAATTATAGTCAAGACTATGGTGATTTCACCTCACCCGCATAGGTTAGCCGCCTAAAATCATGTTGTGGCAAAGCTCAAACCTGACAGTTTCAGCCTCATTTAATATAGTTTCGACTGCATTAAATGCATTGTTAGCCGCATTAAATGAAATACCGACGCATTAAATGTAACTCATCATTGTAATCTTAGCTTACTGTAACTTTGTACTGTAGAATCTTAACTATAGCACATTCCCTTCTCTATAAATAGGGGAGAAAATTTCCTTGTAAAAGGATCCCTAATCTTGAGTGCCGCTACTCTACCAAAATAGTGAGATAGTGAACAGTGGACGTAGGCATATTTTTGGGCCGAACCATTCAAAAAGTCCTCTAGTGTTCTTTTTTTCTCCTCTGACCACTTCTCCTTTACTTATTGCTTTACTCAATGATCATCTTACAATGAACAACCCGAAACTGTAGCTTGAGCCCGAGACGAATTTCGATAAGCTAATTTCCAACGTCGACAATAACTATATATACACTTATACACATCACCATCGTATCAACATAAATTCCTTTATTGTAAACCAAAGCTGCCTTATACTTTTGTAGATATGATTATGACCATTAAATTCTAATAAATAGATCCACAACAATTAAATATTTTTAAAAAAAAACTCTAATAGTTATTCAATAACCAGACATGATCACTATCGTAACTAAATCTTTAAATTTTAGTTCAAAAACCCTCTAAACTATTATACAAGATTCTATAATTACAAATGTTCTCCTTAGAGTAATTAAGTATCACTTTTTCTAATTCTTGAATTTTTAAGTTTTTTTGAACTCTCGAATTATAGATCGACGGTCAATATACATAGCTCCCTATTTGTTTAAAAAAGAAACCCTATTGTAGGGTGGTTTTTGTTAAATCTTGTTGCAAGAGTAATTAATTTTTTTCCCAACTCTTGAATTATAATTCGATGATAAGTAACTGTGACCAACCCGGTTTGTGTAAAAGAGAAATCCTAATGTAGGGGGGTTTTCATGAAAGAAAAAAACAAAAGAGTGAGGTTTTGTAAAAAATTAAAATAAAATAAAACTTAAGAGGTTGTATCGTTGAAATCTCCAAAATAATATTAAAAAAAAAAAAAGAAGGGAGGATTACTTTCTCTCTCTGTATTTCTCACTCACCAATAGAGGAACAGAAAAGGAGTTGCTTTCTTTGCATTCTCTTTCTCTCTCTCTCTCTAGACAGCGTAACCGATGAGGTCAAAATGAGCCAAAAAGGATGACAACGAGGAAAACCACTCTACAAAAAACAACCATCATCTCTGTTGTCAAGGTGAGACCCCAAGAGAAACAGAGATAGAGAGAGAGAAAAAGCAAAAACTTAAAAACAAAAAAAAACCCACAAAAAAAGGAAAAAAAAAGGAAAAAAACCTGTCCTGGTTTTTTTGCATTACCACCTGGTAATTTGTAAATAACCAATCTCACATTTTTTTCCTTGTTTGCTACCTAATTTCCATTTCCTCTCATCAGAATCCAACAGCATATCCGCACACAGATTATATCCTATCGTCTGTAATCTGGGTATGATAAAGATTGAATTTTGGCATCTGGTTAGTTTTTGTTTTGGCATGAATCGGGTTGTTTGATCGAGAATCGGATCGGTGGTGGTGGGTTTCAATCGATCAAGATGACGGGAGGGTCGATGGATAATTGGAGGAACTATTTCTGTACGGCGAATGGGGACATATTCGATATAATCGACCATGCGATCATGGTGGCAGCTCTTGATTGCCCGAAGGAATTCAAGCTACGCAGGGATCGAATCGCTGAGAAGTTGTTTACGTGTAAGTTGACGAGGTGTTATGGGTGTGAGAAGATGGAGTTGGCAGTTCCTGCTGAGGATGGTAATGATGATGGTATTGGTTTGGAGAGAGATGGTTTTGTGGGTGAGGCTGCTGGTACTGGTAGTAAAGAAAGCAAGGTCAATAGTAGTAGAGATGATAATCATCTTAAGTTCCATTATGATGATAACAATATGATTGATGATGATAATGATAATAACAATAATCAGATTGCTAGTAATTATAGCTATGGAGCAGCTGAGGCTTTGACTGATGAGATTGAAGAGGAGTCTCGTGCTGTTGGAGAGGTTTTGAGGATCAAAGACATTATTTTGAAAAATGAAGATGAGGTTTGTGGGTTTGTTTGTTCTTGCTTGATTGTTTTCTGCTTTTTTAATTCTTTTTGTTATGCTTTCTATTACTTACTTTGTGTTTTTTTTTTTTCGGTTTGTGTTGCAGTCTGATTCTGTATTGTATGAATCACTGAGGAGGCTTGAATTGATGGCCTTAACTGTGGATACTTTAAAGGTTTGGCTTTGTTTTTTTTCGGTGTTGATGATGTTGATGTTTTGTTAATGTTGTTTTGTTTTTTTAATCTTTGTTTTTGTTTTGTTTCAGTCAACTGAGATTGGAAAGGCTGTTAATGGTCTTAGAAAGCATGGTTCAAAGCAAATTCGAGGTCTTGCAAAGGCTCTTATCGAGTATGAGTTTGTTTTTCCATGGTTATGCTGAGATTTTCTATGTGATAGGGTTTGAGCTAGATTAGGGAACTGAATGGTATAGGGAATTAAGTGTTAAAATGTTGTCACTTGTGAAATTTGATGATTTGTCCTCATGTGTATTACTGTGAGATCAACTTACCATTGGTATCTCATTGCTTTTACTCTTCTAAATATGGTTATGATCATAACTTTTGATTGTGTGGATGCCTTTTATGTCAGCTCGCTGTCTTTTTTTGTGCTTTTTAAGATTAAGCAGTGCTCAAAAACTGTCGTTTCCGTGTGTTAGTGCACTAAGCATTAGGTGTTCAATTAAGGCTAGTCATTGGGTTATAGCTTATCTATTTTTGTTATGTCGATATATTAAGTATTGTTGATGCATTTGCTGACAATGAAAGAACATTATCCTTTCTTGCAGAAGTCTGTGTAGTTTGTCCTTAATTATTCATATTTATTCCTCTATTTGCTTCACTTTCTTTTGCTGAATATCCGCTGGATGACTTAGCCACCAGGTATCATGAGCTTTCTGTTAGTTCATGAATGAGCAAAGTGCTCAAACAAGGGTTGCATTGTCTTAAACATTTTCACCTTGAAACAATATCAATAAACAAACACTACTTGTTGTTTCCTTTTTCCAGTTAATTATCAGTTTGCTGTGCATTAATGAAGTTCACAATGATGATGATTTTTTTTAATTATATTCATTCTAGGATTATAGCCATAGTTGAATGGATTATATTACTGTCCTTGTGTGCAAGCTTTACAGAATAAAAATTCTGTTATATATCATTCTAAGACATTTTTGTTAACTGCAGAGGTTGGAAGGAGTTGGTGGATGAATGGGTCAATGCTACAAAGGTTGTTGCCGGTAGGAACATTCTTTCCAGTCTTATCAAACTACTAAGGATGTATTAGAATGTTTGCTTAATTTTGGAATTTTTTTTTAAAGTAACTTTGTTGGTGGATTTGTAGCTGAAGAAAGCACCCCTGATTCTGTGAACCCATCTGTTGTTGATGAAGAAGAAGGACTTCCGTCTCCTCCATTGGATGAAGGAGCTTTCTTCTCCACTGATGCTGGGATAGAGCTCTCTCAGGTATTTGCCCTTCTGCCTGACTAATTAAGATTTAATTGCAGAAATGGTTTCCGCTCTGTCTTATTCTAGTAGGCTGACTGGATTTTGTTTCTTGGGGATGTTACTATCATTGCATTATGCAAAGTTCTTTGACGGCATGGATGATTTTGGAAGTGAGTTGAATTTGCTATCTCTTATACTTCTCTTAAATAGCTTTAGCTATTTGGTTCTTTATTCGAATTCCCCACGTCTAAGATTCATGAATATGAACGGGGAATGTTGTTTCAGATCCTCGAAACAGTGGGGAATTCATCAAGAACCGTGAAAATGGAAGAAAAGCTTCATTGGAGAATCAAAATATCCCGAAGTGGAAGCTGCAGACTCCCAATGATACTTCCTATCAAGAAAAGACTCCCAATGACACTAACGTGCTTGCCAAAGGGAACAAGAGTAAGCAAATGAAGAAACAAGAAGCTTTTGTAAAACCTAATAAATCCTCAATTGCAAATACCGGACCTGGGAGACCCCTGAAACAAAATATGGGGCGAAAAATAAACAATGAATCAAAATTGCAGCAAAGATCAGATAAAGTTACCATCCAGAAGAAGCCAGTCAGTACTCAACAAGATGTGAGTGTAAAAATTTCTTAGAGATTTGAATTTGTAACTGTGATTTTGAGCTGACCCTTTTTCCTTTATGCTACTAGAAATTCAAGTGTTCAGATGAAGCCGCAGTTCAAGTAAAACTCGAAGCAACAAAGAGGAAACTTCAGGAGTGCTATCAAGAAGTCCAGAATGGTTTGTCACTGCCCCTTAATCTTTTACCAGCACTCTCTGTTGTAAGATCTTAATAATACAATTCAGAAAGATTGCTTTTGAAACAAAAATGAAAAGCATCATGAGATAAGAGTATTAGTGTGATGGTAATGTTGAAGTGGACCTCATTTATGAATTTTGGGAACTTTGAAGTGGCTTAAATTAGGCAAAATAATTAAGACGTAGTGACAAATAGTAGATCTAGTTTGAAACTACTCTTTAACATTTTCGTGGAAATTTTCCTTGTTCAACAGCTAAGAGGCAACGGACAATACAGGTGATGGAGTTGCATGATCTCCCTAAGCAAGGACTTGGCAGAAATCAACACATGAGGCCTGGGAACCATAACCGGCATTGGGCAAATGGGCGTTGGTAGGCCCTCTAATTTGGATGACCATTTTTTGATGGAGCCTTAAAAGTTCCTTCCATTCTTAGAGCTGATGGAAAGAACAGGAAGAATAACTCCCGGATGATTGTCTTGCCCCATTTGAGCTTCAGCAATAACAATCTCATTTCCTCCTCCTGCCTCTGAGGACCTTAGCGAAACATCGAAAAACCAACTTTCGAAACTCTTTTCGTACATTTAGAAATTTCAGTTATGGACTTCTTCTATATATAGAAACTAGGGATTGGGTTATCTCTTATGCATTCTAAGTTCTCTAATCATACTAGAGATGTCAAAAAAACAATATTTTGGACTTACCCATTTGATTGACAACCCTGCCGTATTGTTATTATTTTTTTCTCACAGTCAAGACATTTTACAGCGGAGGATGGTACAGAAAATTTGCAAAAAGTGAATGCATTTTTTCATACGATGTAAGTCCTTTATAGAATATCAAGGAATAAGAATGTTGAATGCTATTGTATTTATCCTCCTGCTTTTTTAGCTTGCATGTATTGTTACCTACTCTTACAGGTTTTGTTGCAAAGTTAGTGATGAGAATTGCAGGCTTTGATAAAATAGAATTTAGATAGACGTGGGATCTGTCTGGATTGTTGCAATTTGTTTTGTTGCTCCAAAAAGCTTGACACTTACTGGCCAAGTTTTGTTCAACGCTACACACGTGAAAACAAGTTGAGGAACCCACATAAGGAAATTGTAAAAGTTGAGGATTCTTTTGGTTGGTCGGCCGGATAATTCCTTTTTTCATTTTATATTTTCATGTGGTGGAGTTTGACTGGAGGGTTGTCCACAGTTTCCAAAAACACGTTTTCTTGTTCATCAGGCCATGGAAGACAAATTAAAATATTTGCTCATTCTTTGTTTAGAATAATTGACTCAAGGCTCGGTAATCGGGTAAACAAAACATTTATATATGTATATATATATATATATATTTATGGCTGATATAAGTTCAGGGGTCTAATGGCTCTAAGGTGCGATCTGGGAACAATTTTTATGTGAGAGGGAATAATTCACATATAGGTAGAGGAAGAGGAACGGTGGGAGAAAACCTATATTTATTAGTAGGGATAGACGCTCTTGAGTGTAGAACTCGTGACATATAACGCGGTTGGGAGTGGGTGCCAAACATATTTTGTGTAACTTGATTAAAAAATGTATATAAACAAACAAAAATGATAAAATTAAAAATGAGTCTCACGTGGTAGAGCAGATTTTTCTGCTCTTATTTTCATCCTTATCAATTCTGTAAACCAGCTTTGAAAATAAATTGTTCTCGGGACTCCTGTTGAGTCTATGTAAACATTTTGTTTATGAAATTGATAGATATAACTACCTTATATATTATAAATTATGACGGACAAGTTTGAAGAGGAATTTTTTTAGAAAAAGTTCTTAAATAAGTATATGTACATTTTATTTTAAGTCAAATTTTAAAATGAATTATGAAAAAGTATAGTATGCTTAGAAAGATTTTTATTTATCAAAGAGAGTTTTTACATTAACGTGTGTTTTAGAACACACGTGAGATATAGTGAATATGTAAAAGTATGAAAACAAATGTAAAAAGTTATAGTTAAAAAGTAATAAATAGTTTTCAAGTGCAGATCCTCCTTATTAATAAACAATAGATTGTTGCATATGATAAATTAAAATGTGTGAATGACGTATTTGATAAATTAGAATATATAAGATATGCATTTAAAAATTATACTTATTGTCGCATCTAAAAACAGAAATATCTTATCTTTATTTTTTGTAAGAGAGATACGTACTTAAAAGCTATGTTGATTCTCACATCTAATAAGGCAAAACGTTTGATTGTTGCATTTGATTATCCAAGTTGTGTGGGATTCACACTTTGAAACTATATTGATCATTACATTTGATAAATGTAAAATCAGAATTAGCAGGATACACCCTTAAAAAGATTGATTGTCGTATTTAATAAATCGAAACGTATGATTGTCATATTCAACAAACCATAATGTGAGGGATACACAATTGAAAATCGTGTTTATTGTCGTATTTGATAAATGCGACATTCAGAATATATAGGATACATCTTACAAATCATATTGATTGTCGCGTTTAATAAACCAAAACGTATCTTTATTGCGTTTGATAAACCGAAATGTATGATTATCGTATTTATTAAATTAAAATATACAAGACGCGTACGTGATAATTGTGCTGATTATCGTATCTAATAAACCAAAATGTGCGGGATTCGTATCTGGGAACTATTAGAAGGGTAGGAAGGGGATTTGGCGATGTGGCGGTGGCGGTGGCGATTTGGGTTGGTCAAGGTGAGCTAAGATATGCGTAGGACACATGTGGGGAGGAATTGACCATTCTCAATTTCATCCACCATTTGAGTATGGACCCTGTGAAAGTGGCGCGTAGGACCCCCTCATCAACACTTTCATTTTCGTTTTGTTGTTGGATTGGGCCTACTTTATTTGACTGTTTAACCTACTCCAAAAAGACTCTTTCCATTTCTCTCTTTTTTCCTTCCTTTTCTTTTTTATTTTTTCCTTTATTCGCAACTATCATAAATTATGTAGCTAATTCAGCTGAAGATTTCTTTTAACGCCCCCTTGTTACAAAAAGGGCTGATTTTTCTCTCGTCAACATGTGAGCTGGTAGCCAACTTATATATAGATTATTCTCTTCCGTATGAAAGTTGTTTTTTGAACCATATCATTAGTGTCCTATCCTGCTTAGTTTTGCTTGTCTTTAGACCAATCCCAATAATAAAAATAAATTAATAACTAAATAAAGGATTTATATTGCATATCAAATCTTGTTCTGAATTTGGATATGATTCCATCTAATTTCTAGTTTTACATGTTTGATTATGTTCCCGTTGCTTGCTTGCTTCCTCCACTGTCAGACATTTTACTTGCTACCCAACAAAAATGGCAAATTTATGATTATGGAAATATTAATTCATATTTGTGACTTCAACACATTCTGTTTATAGTCAAGGGCCATCAATAACAATTACTCACTTTTTCTAAAGGAAAATTGCACAAATATCCTTATGTAGAGTGATATTACGCAACGAAAACTTATAAGTTAGTTACACAAACATTTGATAAATTAATTGATTAATCATTGCCTAACCTAATAGTTTCACTAACTATGTTATTTATATATGAAAGAAATCATAACATTATATAAATTCAATATAAAATAGTAAAACAGAACCGAAAATATACTCGTTTCTGCGTAACAAAAATTCCTCTAGATTTTTTAAATTGTTCAATTAGTCGGATTCCAATCACATAGGCGGAAAGTAATCTCAAATCACAGTGTAATTTATCTTACCATATGTTTTCTACTCTATATTTACTCACTATATGTATTTAGCACGTATGTTATGGGAAGTTGATTTTGCATCAAATCTTAAAAGCAAAACATCATATATTTATAGGGATGATAGTTATTTTCTGATAACCGCCAGTAACCACTAATAATTTTATATCCAAATCCTATTCAAATTGATTTGAATCAGGTCATGAGTTTGGGTCATCTTGGGTAGATTCGACCCAATAACCCAATAACCCAACATCTCTCACTCACACAAGATGAGTTAAATGGAACTTACAGAGAAAACATTGGTGACCCCTTTATGATAAGAAATACAGACATTCATTATGAGGCCCCTCTTTGTGGGGCAATGGGCTACTTACCGGTCTCGGTCGGCTCCACTTACTAGATACTGTTCTTGGGCCACAGGGTTTTGCTTCATTTCCCACACCCTCGAACCCACGACCTAGCCCCCACAGTATAAAAGGATTCTTTGAGGAAGGTATAGCTCAATTGGTACAAACTTTCCTTAAAGAATTCATTTGTACTGCAGGGGCTAAGTCGTGGGTTCGAGGGGTGTGAGAGACGAAACAAAACCTTGTGGTCAGGAGACAGTATCTAATGAGTGGGGTCGGTCGAGGTCAGTAGGTAGCGCCTTGCCCCGCAGAGAGGGGTCTCACATTCATATAGGTAAATACACTTTGTGACCTATGAACAATAATATATGTAATGTGGCTTGTCTTTTAAATCTCAATTGTATTGCTACTGGAGTAAGGAACTCTTTGCTTGATTTTATACTCTTATGGAATCTTAGGATACGTTGCAAAACTAAAAGTTTAATCCTTCAAGATGAGAGTATCCATAGGTTTACTATCTGTCATGCGGAATCGTTTGAGAATTTTTAATGTATGACTCCTACGATAAAGCCAAAATTCTCATTAAACGATCTCAACTAATTTTAACTCCTAAAATATATAGGCAGT
Organism: Dimocarpus longan; assembly: GCA_022984855.1. Classification (NCBI taxonomy): domain Eukaryota; kingdom Viridiplantae; phylum Streptophyta; class Magnoliopsida; order Sapindales; family Sapindaceae; genus Dimocarpus; species Dimocarpus longan. The sequence continues at coordinate 8,437,146 of CM041021.1, forward strand.
TTCTCTTTTGTCTTTCATATCAAAAATTAAGGATAATCATTCCCTTATAATTATCCTAAACTCCTTATCATTTCCAACTAGCAGAATATCGTCCATATGTTAAGATAGTATTATGAACTTATCTTTTACTTGCTTAACATACACACAATGGTCCTCTTCTGTCAACTTAAATCCATAGGATATGACAACCTCATGGAAATAGAGGTACTATTGTCTGAAGGATTGTTTCAAGTATGATTGATCTCGTGAGTTTACATATATTCTTCAATAGGTAAAGATTTTCATGAGCCAATTAACGCCGAAGATATCTAGAAAAAAAAAAGAAAAAAAAAAAAAGTCAAATAACAAGGTTAAGAAAACATGTAGCCAAAAAATGAAAAAGAAAGAGTCTCTTTTGATTGGGCGATTGAAAGATAATAGAAAAGCTATCATCTTTCAATTCGAGAGGGTTTGTCATGGGCGAGAAAAATAGCTTGAAATTGAGCAGGACGTAGGGCAATGTGGGTTAGGATAAGCTTACCCTAACCCACATGGCCCTATGTATACATAATACATGTACAACAAACAATCATTACATTTTTTATTTCTTTAAATAAAAAAAGAATGATTGGGTTAGGTGTAGTTGCTTTGTGGGTAGAGTCGGTTGTGTTCAAGTTGCTAGGGCAGTGAAAATTTAGAGGAGATTTGCAATCCCTCCATTTTGAGGATAGCAAACGAGACAAGGGTGTGATCAAGAACTATAAGAACTAAGTAGGTTGAACAAGAAATGAAGGAAATAATATTAAAAATAATAATAATAAAGAAAAGAAAAGTGAAGAGTTTGTGGTGAAAGAAATTTACGGACCTTCTCCTTCCTCCCGATAATTTTTTCTTTTATTTTAAGAAGATAATTATTTATTGTAATGAAATTATTTTAATGTAGTTTTTAGTTGGTAAATTGCAAAACGAAAAAATAAAATAAAATAATATGCGTGTAAGATCTATATATCTCATCCCATGGAGGATACCGGCTAGGTTCCTAGATTTATGTTTAGACACAATTTAGATAGAGTGAATAGATTTTTTTTTTTTTTCTTGAAAGAAAGAGTGAATAGATTGTTTACAACTTTTTACGAAATTATACTAAACCTAGATAAATTATCCAAACGTGTGAATGATAAATCAAAACGTATGAATGGCGCATTTGATAAATTAAAATACACAGGATATGCATTTAAAAAACTACACTTTCTGTCGCATCTGAAAACCAAAATTTCTGATTATCGTTTGTTATTAGAGGGATATGCACTTAAAAGTTAAGTTGATTAAAGCAAAACATTTGATTGTTGCATTTGATTATCCAAGATGTGTGGGATACACACTTCAAAATTGTATTGGTTGTTGTATTTGATAAATTTAAAATCAGAATAAGCAGGATACACCCTTAAAAAGGTTTATTGTCGTATCTAATAAATCGAAACCTATGATTGTCGTATTTAATAAATCAGAATGTGTGAGAGGTGCAATTGAAAATAGTGGTAAACTAATAAATATGAACTATATCTAACAATATTTATTGTTCAAAATTCGAACATCAACGATCTATACATGGAACTTCGATTCACAGTAAACCGAATCAGATTACAACCAACACCTCAATCATCAAACCAAAATCCAAACTATTTAACGGTTGATTAATAAAAAATCATGCACTTTTAATGTATTTGTCAAAATGCCAAATAATGAATATAACATACAATGGAATACAAATTACAAGATAATTATTTAAAACCAAAGAAAAATTATTATTATTGTTTTTAATAATATTTCAACCAAATGTAGAAATATATTTAAGTTTAACTATTAAGATAGTTTAAGAACATAATCAATAATTTCTTTTACAAAAATTAGTGTTTGAATACGATACAAAAAAATGTTCTATAATACTATAAAATTTCTACAAATGAAATTTAAATTATTAATTTACTGTCTAACTCAATTTTGAATAAAATTTGTACAATTAATTAAGAATCCAAGTTTTTTTAAAATGTTTTTCTTTTTTATCATTTGTATCGTATGAAAAAATAAATTTATTATGTTTCAAAAAAATAAATCGAAACTTATATTAAAATCTTTTTCAACATGCACGCAATGAAATATGTGATGATATACTCGAAGTTCCATGAGATCCCTCTTTGAATACGTTTTTTGGTGTACCCAATTAGACATGTGATGATATATTCAAAATTGCATTGTGAATAATGAATTAAGAACCCACAGTATATATATATATATATATATATATTAATTATATGTTATTTATGGCTCTATCCCTGAGTGTTTCAACCTTGATTTTATGCGTTTAAAACTATTATATATAGAATCTTTTAAAATATAGCTGTTTTGCTCATTAGAAAAGTTGTTAAAGTGAGTGGTAGCACACTGATTTCATGAAGGCTGGAATCACTCTTCTCGTTACAAATCTTGTGAGGCTTAGATTTTCCTCCTCAGGATTGCTCAGCACTTGCGTGAAATCTCCTCAATTCGAAACTTCTACCCGCACATAATTATCAATCAAATATCGTGAAAAAACCACAACAAACAAATCCACGGCAAAACCACATATATGACACTAATTTCACTATGCAGTAACGAACATGAATCGTGCATAAATTTAAGAGTTAAATATACAATACCCCTATGGGGTTAAGTCAAATACAAACGGGTGAACATTTTCATTTTTGTAATATCATACCCTCTAGTTGTAGACATGATCACGATTCGGTTCGGTTCCGGTTCCGTTTTCGAACCGACGGTTCCGGTTCCGAAAATACTAGAACTGGAACCTTAACCGAGATAAAATTGTTTCAGTTCGGTTCTAAAATCGATGGTTCTGTAACGGTTCTGATTCCGGTTCCGGTTCCAGAACCTTTTTTTAAATAAAAATAAAATTTAAAAATTAATATTAAACTATATTTTGATATTAAAAAAATAAATTTATACACAAAAGAAATAAGAAATTTAATTATTTGAACGTTGATTGAATTTAAAAATAAATTTACAATTTGAAATTTAAAAATAATAAATTAAGAATTTGAAACTTCAAACAATAAATTGAAAATTATAATTTATAGATATAATTAAAAAAATTAAAGGAAATTAAAATTGAGAATTAAGAAAATATTGAAACTAAAAGTTAAAATTGAGAGAGAGTTGAGATTAATGGAGAGAAAAAGAGTTAAGATTGAGGGAAATAGGTGTGAGAAAAAATTAAGAATGAAAAAGGTATTTATAGAGGAAAGGGAGGGGTTAAAGAGAAACTAAGGGGAGGGGGTATTTAGAACCGGAACCGCTACAGTAGCGGTTTCGGTTCTGAAGACTCGGTTCGGTTCGAACCGAACCATTCGAACCGAGTCGTGGTCATCTCTATGTAGTTGATAGTTAACTGGTATTAAAAGTGAAGTTTGACAAGTTATTTTAGTGAAATGATCAAAATACCTTTAACTTTATAATTTTTATATTTTAAAAAATAAATTTAAAAACTTTAAAATAAATTTAATAATTTTCTTAATCAGATCTCCACCATTCGTCTTAAAATTGACCATGAAGATCAATTTGGAAAAAAAAAAAAGATATTAAAGAAAATTGGAAAATTAAAGAAAAATTAGAAAATTGACCATGAAGATTAGTTTGACAAAAAAAAATTAAAAAAATGTCAATAATTTTCTTAAAAATAATAAAATGATCTTTTTAATATATATATATATATATATATATATATATTTGGGTATCAAAATCTAAAGACCAAGCATCACTGCCCATCGACCTCTAACCAAACCTATCCAAACTCATATTCATTTGCAATCAAACCAAATTCATCTACCTCCAATCAAACACATCCAGACATCAAGCTCGTAAAACTTCTCCTTCTCCTTCTCCATCATCAAGCTTGTAAAACTTCTTCTTCTTCATTTGTCTCTCTCGACACCTCCATCTCTTTTTCTCCCTAATTTTTATTTTTATTTTTTATTTGGGATTCATAATGTTCGTGTGATGATTGATGATGGTTTGGGAGATTGATTATGATTTTTGATGATGGATTGGGAGATTGGGAGATTGATGATGGTCTGCATTTCCATGGGAGATTAGGAGATGATTGGAAACCCATAAATTAGGTTTCTGTTCGAAATCAAAACCCAGAGATCTAGGTTTCCATTTCAAATGGAAACCCAATTTCTAGACAGGAAACCCATAAATTGGGTTTTCATTCCACTGGAATGGAAACCTAAAATTCTAGGTTTTCATTAGAATAGAAACTGGATTCCAGTTGAATGGAAACCCAGAAATTTGGATGGGGAGAGAGAATAAAGAAAGGATAAAAAGAGAGAAAATGATAAAGATGATGAAGATGATGGTTTTGGTTGTGACAATAAAGATGATGAAATATAAAATATAAATTTTATTTTTAAAATAAGTATAAAGTTACCATTTCCATGGTTACTTAAGGGGTATTGTGTTATAAAAAATAAAATATTAACTCACTTGTATTTAACTTAACCTCAAAGGAGTATTTAACTCTAAATTTAAATTACCTAGGATATTTTGCATATATTTGATATGTTTTAATGATTGCTTGAATATGCTTACTTGAATAAATTTGATATTTGTCTACATGTTGAGTATTCAAACATGTATTCATGTGGAGATTGATATTAATATCTCTCATGTTGAGATCAATCCTAACTATTGTTTAAAAACTCAATCGAGTAGGCCAAGTTCTCGGTGGTTACACGATGATTGGTACCCTACTGATCTGATAACTCTCAAATCAGGAGTTCAACTTAGGCAAGAAGAGTACTCGGTCGAGTTGGCTAAGTACTTGGGCCAACTCAGCCCAATTCGGTCAACTTGGCCCAACTTAGAATTATTTTTTTTTAAAAAAAAAAAAAAATTACCAATCATTATATTGAAACACCACCATATGCCCGTTGCCCTCCCGCAATCACCTAACTTTGATTCCGACGAGTAGGATGACGTCCTCCCCTTCACCACCTACTTTGCCATCTTCTCATCATCCTTGCTAGTAAATGAAATTGACACTATTTCGACAGGATTTTGTGGTGATATATATATATATATAATAGCAAATTACACAAATCTCTCCTTAGGTTTGATGAAATTATACTAATATCTAAGTTTTAACCATAATGAACATGGATCTTCATTCAATTTCGAAAGCTCAATAAAAATATCTCTTACCTTTAAAGAGTTGTTAAATCTTAATAGTCAATAGCCAAAAGTATCAAATCAATTGGTTAATAGTCATATGATTGTATTTTGATCTTATAAAAAAATTTTCAAGTTTTTTTTTTTTTTTTTACATGTTTAACCCAGTTCAACCATCAATTAACAGTATTTATTAAGTAACCGAGAACTCACTACTCGCTGTCTCGCCACTTGAGTAGCAAGTATCGAGTTTTGGAACCTCTATCCTAACACCTACCATGTTAAGATGATGTGGAGATACTTTATAATTTTCAATATTTGTTTTTTAAGATAATGATTTTTAATACTTTTATATGATATAAAACAATCACTAAATAATGAAATTATTTTTTTAAATCAAAATTATTTTAGCCTGCTCTCCAAATATATCTAGCTTAACTTTTTTTTTTTTCCCTTAATTTCAAGTAGTCGTGACTTTTCAGGTTTTGACCTATTACTGAGAGTAAATTTAATAATTTTTTTTTAGAATAAATTTAATATAATTTTACAAAGTTACTTTAAAACTTAAAAGTTAAGAAAAAAAATATATTATCTGTTTTTTTCAAGAAAGGGTGCATATATTGTTACCTATAAAATTTTAGAAATCTTAAGCTTAATACTGTTATCAGCATCCAAAAATATCAAAAGTAGCGTCAAAAGAAGACAGTTAGTCCTTCTCTAATATATATATATATATATATATATATATATATATATATATATATAATTAGTCATTTACACTAAAAAGTTGATACGATTATCTTTTGACCTGTTAAAAAAATCTTAACTTTACCTTCTATTGGGTGACTGAAGTCTCTACCAAATTGATGCCAAGAATATAGATATATATATATATATATATATATATATATATAAAATTAGTCATTTCTACTAAAAAGTGGATATGATTATCTTTTGACCTAAAAAAAATTCGTAACTCTATCTTCTATTAGGTGACTGAAGCCTCCACCAAATTGATGCCGAGAACGTTATATAATCTTACATTAGTTGAAGTGAATTATATTGATTTATAAGGTAAAGATATATTATTTGCACATACGAGCTAACTTTTATGGTGTAATTAGGTTTAAGACTCTTTTCTGATATGATATAAGAGCCGACTGGACGTGCTCCATCTAAGTTGTATGGTCCAAATTCGGTTATATAGATACAAGTACCGCCAAATGGGCAAACTGCGTGTGATATGAGGTGTTAGATGGTTCCATATTATTTGAAAAAGTGAATTTGTATTGGTTTATAAAATGAGGATAAAATTTCACTCCCTAAGTTAGCTTTTATAATGGAGTTAGGATGCTTTGATGTTTTCCTAATTAATTGATCGACTAATAATATGGGCAAGCTGCGTGTGAGATGAGGTGTTACATAGTTTTATAGTAGTTGAAAAAGTGAATTTGTATTGGTTTATAAGGTGAGAATAAACCTTCACTCCTTAAGTTAGCTTTTATAATGAAATTAGGATGTTTTAATGTTTTCCTAATTAATTAATCGACTAATAATATGGGCAAGCTATATCTGAGAGAGAATGTTAGATAGTTTCATATTAGTTGAAGAAGTAAATTTATATTGGTTTATAAGATAAGGGTAAACCTCAATTCTCTGAGCTAGCTTTTGTGTTGGAGTTAGGATATTTCGATGATTTTCTAATGAATTGATCAACCTAATAATGTTAGCCATTCTTTATGAGATCAAGACATTGGCCAAAACATACTCCCACTTCCGTCAAACACTTCATTGGTTTCTCCTATTAATCCATTAGCAATTTAACTCTTTTTTTTTTAGAAAAAAAAAAAGTAAGTTATTTTATCATCTAAAACATCCTTTCACATCCAGGTAAAAATCTGATAAACACTTTTTCATGCAATTTATAATTTTTATTCTACTTTAAAATTGCTTCAAGCCATAAAGTTTTAAGGATTTATTTAAATTAATTTATGTTTCGTCCTTAATTGTAGTCTCTCATATAAGAGCATTTTTGCCATACAAAATTTTTAATGAACAATCTCATGGATGACAATACAGGCACCCTTAAGTAACATTGGGGTCATTTTAATTTATCAAATTTTATCTTGCGTTATTGAAAATGCTTCATATGAACAAGTTATTGGTGAAAACATACAAATCCATCACCAACCTAAACAAAGTGAAGATTAGGATGAGAATAAGGTTAATAGGACCACAAATCTTGAAAAGTTTGGCCATCACCATCCCATGATATAAAGCACAACAACACTGAATATAATTTGTGCCAAACATCCCTCGCTTGCCTCCTCCTAGTCGGCAGCAGTGGGACTCCCACCCACATATTTCCAAAAGTTTATCATATCTAAATGTTAAATTCATTAGATAATAATCTATAAATTAATTAGTTTATTAAAAAAACAAAGTCTTCAATCCATTCATTTGGTAGTTGAGTGGGATACAATACTTGTAGTATCGGTTGCTTTCAAGTGTCAACCCAATTACAAATGCGTCCTTATCCTTATGCCACCACCACTACTATTAAATTATCATGGAGAGTTTCACTCATATATAAGCAATGCCCCATCCCCAATTCCCCATCAGCAATATTAAGGTGTCACTTTGAACACCACATATTATTAACAAATTTGTTTCTTATTACTTAATTGCTATAACTAATTTGTTAACAAATTAGGTATGTCATGTATTGTTACTCTTTAATAACTATGCCCCGCACATCTCTTTATAATTTTGGTGATTGTATATCGATCCATCCATTAAGATAGTTAAAAATATTTTATAAATATGTGTAAAGATTTTCATCCTCTTATTTTAGAATTTCTTTTTTCTCCCAATTATGAGAATTATTATATAAACTGTATAAATAATAATTAATCTTGACAAATCAGAATATATTTTATATTCATACAAGAAAAAATCATTAAAATATTCTTTAAGAAATTATAAAGCAATCCCTAAATTTGTAAAAAATTATTTTATTTTTATCTTTTAAATATATATTTTTTAATCTGATCCCTCTAAAATGAAGTGCTAGCTTGACCACTATTTATGCTATTGTTTTAATAATTGATGTGATACGTCAATTTTAAACATGTATATTAATAAAAATACTATAGTAAGATCATTTCCTATCGACTTAACTTTTTGAGTTTAACGGTAACTAACTTAATATTAGAGTTTGAAGGTCTTTAGTTCAAACTTTTTCTCTCTCATTTATCTTAAATTTTTGTTATACATGTTATAACAGTAGATGACGTTTAGTATATGTTCGATATCTGTCATCTGTTCATGTTACACGTGAGGTGATATATCATATGTCAATCTCATGTTTTAAATACTACAATTAATTCGTTTCCTATCAACTATCTATGTTATACAAGAAGTGTCATGTCACATGTTAACTTCAAGTTTTAAATATTATAATTATATCATTTCTTATTAGTTTAAGTTTTTTGGTCTGATGGTAACTAACTATACTATATATAATTTTTTCTGTACTAGTTTGTAAATTCATATTTTGTACCATCATTTTGGGGGAAAAAATACTCATAAAATCATACTAGTGGTGTCTTACATTATGGAGATTGAATGACACCTTTGGGTGTTTTGCAACGGCTAATAAGATAGGGATGGGTTGCCAAAACAGGGTTGGTTGTGAGCAAAGCAGTAAAAAGGGGAAGGTCTTTTTCAAAATTATTCATATTCATATTTCCATTGGGTAAGTAGGTGGCATTGTCATATATATATATATAACTATCTCCAGGTGGACGAACAACATTCTATTAGAAGATAAGAGGATGAGGTTCACAGGCACCTCATTTTCATTATAAACAGCAGCAGAAAAAAAAAAAAAAAAAAGTCAGGTAAAGCCACCAACTAATGTTATGTTACTCAACATGTAAGATTCACGATGCTTGCTCTGGCCCTAGTATTAATTTCATTGATGACTTGATAATGACATGGTTTCTTTTCCTATTCATAACTTCTTAGGAAATGCGTTTCATGACTTCATTTTTACTTGTTGATTTTTCATTTATTTATTTTCCAAATTAAGTTTAATCCTGGTTCATCACTTGTTAGTAATAGACATCTCAACTTATATCCACTATTATCTCTGTTAATGATGTGGTGATAATTGATCAGTGAAGGTACATTAATAATTATTTAATCATATGCCATATAAATTATATTGTCTTGTCAAATGTACAAGTTGAAAAATAAATTGTTTTCGTAGCATTGTTCAACTATTTAAAAACCATCACCAAATTCTTATCATTTTAAGTTTACCAAGACTAGGTTCGAACAATTAAGTATACGGGGAACAAACGTCACAATCATTCTCAACGATATTTATAAGATTAAGAGGGTTGTTTGTATTTTGCTCTAAAGACCGAATGGTCATAAATATCACTGAAGACTGAATGTTAATTGGAATCTAAAACCTAGAGGAATATTTTTTTTTTTTATTTTGCTTCTAATATCTTAATATACATGGTGATCGTTTGTTCTTTTTAAGAAAAAAATATCTTAAAACAAATACTTTTACGTTTATATCCATATAACTAATAATTGTTATGTATTTTTATTTTAAATTCTATATGTAGCAAAGACAAATATGTAATAAATCCTAACTAAATTATTGTATATTTCTAATTTACATAAATGTAGTTTTCTATTGATAATAATAAATATATATTGTTTTAAATAATAATAGTTGTTGGAATATGGAGACGGTCCACCCAAAGTGGTCCAATGGTCCAAGTTTAGCCCAAGCTTAATTAGTGGACTTATTTTATTTGGCCCATGCATAGAAACCCATAAAGAGTTTGCGATTAATTAAATAACTGCTAAGATAACTACAAATAGTTATCTCATCAATTATTTGGTTTGATTGTGGAAAAAAAAAGATGCTAGATATAAGAGGGAGGCTGATCATGACGAAAAAAAAAAAAGTATTCTTCATATGTTTTTCTGCCAATAAAAAAAATAGAGAATAGAATACATTCTCATTTGGATACTTCTATGTGATTAGAGGAGATCTTTCCATCAATAGGTGATTATCTTTTGACCTGTGGTATTGTTGCAGTGATCTTCTCCTTTATTTTTTTTGAGTAACTTCAAAGGTATATCGAATGTTCTTATTATATTTCAATTGTTATTTTAAGTTTATAATTGATGTTTGTAAAGAAAATATTAAATTTATATAGCTTATACATTCTTTTTAAATATAAAATATATATTATTAAAATTGTTATACAAATATATTTTCAAAAAAAAATGTTTTACAAATATAAAGATGAAAATGATAATTTGTAATATATTAATGAATAAAATTGAAAATATGTATTTTTAGAAGGATGATTATGGCGGTATATTAAGTGATTAGGTATTAAGTAATAAATTAGAATTTTAAAATTTGATTGGAGCAAGGATGCAATTCATTAAATTTAAGATAAATGCAAAGTATAATTATGCTAATATCTATAATTTATCTCAATTAGACACCAATTATTTAGATTATTGGTTTTTTTTAGGAAATTTTTTATTATTAGTTTAACAAAAGATTAAAAGATATATTTTTTTTTATTACTAAAAGATATAAATTATAATTTGGAAATTAAGGAATGACATGTCAACAGTAGAAGTATGAAAAGAATAAACAGATGAAGTAATTTGAAATCAATCAACTGCCACCCTTCATAATAATGAAGATTGAAGTGATTAGGGATTGGCAATCAAATCTAATGTGTTGACTTTAGCAGTGGCTGGGCCTACCACCACCCAACTTGGTTTTGCCGACATCAAACGCTCTTCAAATGGGACAAAGCCCACTTAATGTGGTCTGCTCAGTTCATGTCATGTATTTATATTTCAAACCATCACAGAAACAAAAAACATGAAAAATGAAAGTTTGTCACTATTAATTATTTAGTTTTTAAATAAAATAGAAGATTTATCAATTTAAATTTGTATAATATCTTACTATTTAGTTTTACTCTTTATCTAAAGCATTAAAAAACAGTAAAAGATGACAATTCAACAATTATTTCTACCACGTATTAGAAGCTATTGAAATGTTAAATATTGAAATTACAGATATATATTAACATAGAAAAATTTATAAAATGTATTTTGGTTTATCTACTAAATCAAAATGTTGATGTCAAACATCAATCAGTACCCAAATTGATATGAATTTAATGTAAATTATAAGAGAATGGATGCAAGTATGGAGAGTGAGAACAATGAGAATGATGCAAGAAAAGTAACTAGTAGACAAGTAAGAATTTTTTAAAGCGGATCGACCCTTTGAATGATGCTTTCTTCCATGGTTATGTTATCTTTAGATGGGAAGACAATAATTTAGTAGAGTTTATGCTAGTGTTCTTGTATTGTTGAGTGATCGTGTGTTGAGTGATCATGTCATGTACATGCATAGGGACTGCTTTATATAGTGTCAAGATTTCTTAGTTATATATGATTTGATCACTAAAATATAAGAAAGACAAGATTTTCTTTTTCAATTTATATAAAACTACAATTAATATGTTCATATTTGAATTATAGTGCAAATCAAGTTGTTTCTTCTTTGAAGTGATCTTTTCCTTATTATGGGAAATTTCTTGCTTCGCAAATTTTGTTCTATTGAGGAAAATCGAGTTGTTCCTCACACGAGTAGGTTGATGTGAGCTATTCTGATTGCCTTAGTGGAATTAAATCTTTTGATGTCTTCGATGACGTGAGATGCTAATGTCAGAAGTTGGTGGGTTACAGTGCCTTTTCCCCAATCTGGACCTTTGGGCCCGTCAATTTCTTAGGTCTTATTGGTTCATAGACCAAAGTACTATTTTTTAGCATAAACACAAAGGAAATCTAGTAAGAAAAAGCGGACAGTTTAGCAAGAAAAAGGTATGAGAGGATCCTAGCTCATATAATCGGTAGTTTTCAAAAGCATAGATAACTTTTTTTTAATATATATATATATGTATAAAGTTTAATCTGAGGGTGTTAAAAATCGTTTTAAATAAGCAAAACTATTTTTAAAACTATTTTTAACACCCTCGGCTTATTTAAAACGACTTTTAACGCCCTCAGATTATATATATATATATATATTATAAGTTCAAATAGTATCCCCGGTACCCAAATTCCAATTTTATAATTACAAAAAGAGAAAACACAGTTTCAGACAGATTTAATAAATTTTTTTAAAACATCAGAGCTAGAGTGGGTTAATCGTCTTTGTTTCACGCTGCAATGAGCCAAATTTTCAAATAACTTGAAAGCCACTCAAATGATTATCTTTAGGCCTAATACTCGAGGTGAACAGGAAATTTGGATGCTTAAAGACAAAACTTGTAGCATAGATTGAAGGATTGGGATGTGATGGCTCGTAGACAGAAATTGCACTATTTTCAGAGCTTTGTATACAGAGAAAAAGGAGGGTTCATTTTGTTCTACTATCTAATATATTGTTGTGCTTAACCAAGGCCCATTAAAGTAAGACAAGGACAACACCTATACACGCAGTCCACAGTTTCGTATTTTAACAAACTGGCGAATATAGAATGACTTATATTGTTGCACATGCCCCTCAAAGAGTCACCAGAAACATGCAACGCAAACATTGCTAGCAGGTTAATAAAAAGGTGTGGGTGGTGGGCTAGTCAATAACATAGGCCATTACGTAAAATATTGAAAAAAAATGAAATACTATTACTACTAGATCAGCTAGAAAAATATAAAAGACAGTATCATTAAGAAACATAATAGCATCAAATAACATAATAGCTTCCAATGCAAGACAATTTAGAAAGAAAACAAATACGCAACATATAGGTAAGGTAGGTAGCACAATACTACTGCTTCCATATATGTATACCCTCCTCTTGTCCTCTCATCCTCCTAATGCCTCCCCAGCCACCAAGCACCCTTTCACAATCACCTACAGACTACTAAAATGGAGAATCTCCCTCACATACCAAATCAAAGACACGCAGCATCAACATATATACTGGCAACCTTAGATGTGCTCCATCCCTTCCTCTTCCTCATCTTCATATTCACCTTCTTCGTCTGCAGTGGCATCCTGGTACTGCTGGTATTCAGACACCAGATCATTCATATTGCTCTCAGCTTCTGTGAACTCCATTTCGTCCATTCCCTCACCGGTGTACCAATGCAAGAAAGCCTTTCTCCTAAACATGGCAGTGAATTGCTCGCTCACTCTTCTGAACATTTCCTGGATGGAAGTGGAGTTTCCAATGAAGGTGGATGCCATTGAGAGACCTCTTGGTGGAATGTCACAGACACTGGATTTCACATTGTTTGGAATCCACTCCACAAAGTAGGATGAGTTCTTGTTTTGAACATTGATCATCTGCTCGTCAACTTCCTTAGTACTCATTTTGCCCCTGAACATGGCAGAAGCCGTGAGGTAGCGACCATGCCTTGGGTCAGCAGCACACATCATATTCTTGGCATCCCACATTTGTTGGGTAAGTTCTGGAACCGTTAGGGCTCGGTATTGCTGAGAACCACGGGAGGTCAGAGGAGCAAATCCAACCATGAAGAAGTGGAGTCGAGGGAAGGGAATCAAGTTCACAGCAAGCTTTCGTAGGTCAGAGTTGAGCTGACCTGGGAACCTGAGGCAGCAAGTTACTCCACTCATGGTTGCAGAGATCAAATGGTTCAGATCACCAACTGCAAACAAATTTCACCAAGACATAAGTTCTACAACCAATGAAACATTTTCCTCAGAAAGCTCATATTGCCCAATGTTAATCACAGACTCAGCAAATTAGACATCCTGTTTTAAGGTTGGATGTGACCAGATCACAACCGCGAATGAATACCAGTAATCGATCTCAAAACTTTTCATGATCGACCCAAACTACAAATAAATAAATCTAACATGCTCAAACTTCATATCATTAACAGAGCAGTTCAACATCATGAACACTATAAAGGTTCCCATTATTTACTGTAACCATAAAGCTCATACATCAACATCTTCAGCAGCAAAAAGATAGATAAATAGTTATACCGACACATGGTCATCCGACTTTGTTTCACACATGCTTTACAACACAAAGTAGACAAAAAGATAATCCAGACAATGGACGCACTCCCCACTCATATCTGATAAGATCTAGTGATTCTGGATAAATATTTTCAAAGAACAATTGCAATTCAAAAATAAATAATATTAAGAATCAAAAATAAATAATATTAAGAATCCGGGTCCCCACTTATCCCCACTTAAACGCAATTACCATCTTCTATATACGACAGACTTCAATTTGGGACCTCAGAAATTGACATGTCAACTACCAAATTAACACAATTACCAAAACTGCAAGCAGCATACGAATACTCATTTCCGACCGTACAAACTACACATATTAACATCTGGCGCATTATGATTAAATCATCTAAACTATGTACACATTTACCAGAACGAAATCAATCATCTTAGGCAGTTCGAAAAGCAAATGCTCAAGCAAAACACCACATAACAGGTCGAACAAACTTACAACTAGGGGTAGTCAATTTAAGGGTCCTGAAGCAGATATCATACAAAGCCTCATTATCAAGGACCATGCACTCATCCGCATTCTCAACAAGCTGGTGAACAGAAAGGGTGGCATTATAAGGTTCAACCACCGTATCCGACACCTTCGGAGACGGGAAAACCGAGAACGTCAGCATCATCCGGTCCGGATACTCCTCCCTGATTTTCGATATCAGCAACGTACCCATACCAGACCCAGTCCCTCCACCCAAAGAATGGCAGACTTGGAATCCTGCACAAACACAAACAAATCAATAAGCAAACCCATCATCATTAACAACAACAAAACCATCATCATACCTTGAAGACAATCACAATTCTCAGCCTCCTTCCTAACAACATCAAGAACCGCATCAATAAGCTCTGCGCCTTCAGTGTAATGACCCTTCGCCCAGTTGTTACCCGCCCCGGACTGTCCAAACACGAAGTTATCCGGTCTAAAGATCTGGCCGTACGGTCCGGTTCGCACACTGTCCATCGTACCAGGCTCCAAGTCCATGAGCACAGCGCGTGGGACAAACCGCCCACACGACGCCTCGTTGTAGTAGACATTGACACGCTCTAGCTGCAACTCGGAGGATCCGATATATCTTCCGGTCGGGTCGATGCCGTGCTCGTCACACACAACCTCCCAGAACTTGGAACCGATCTGGTTCCCGCATTGCCCTCCCTGAACATGAAGGATCTCTCTCATTTTTGTTCCCTGCGTGAAATCAAAAACTCAGATCTGAATCCGATTTTCGCAGATCTGATTCAAATCGAACAAACGAGATCGTTAAAATGCGAGATCTAGAGAGAGAGGAGAGGACTTACTTGAAGTAGAGCGAAAACTTGAAGACGAGAGGGTGAAGATGGTTCTTGCTGGAGCCCTGGGGAGGTTTATATATGGAGAGTGGAGAGAGGGGATGAGATCTGACGGTCTCTGTTAATTCCCTCCTTTTTTGTTTCTGGCCGTTGGATGCCGTCGGATGGAAAGGAATGGACGGGGGGAGATGGGTGTTTGTCAGTTTGTGGTTAAATTTTGGGGCGTCGGTTTTTTTTTTTTGAAAAGTGGGGGGAGATTTTCGGACTAATATGCCCTTGTGTAAATGACGGGAATGTCCTTTGACTCGGATTTTGAAAATATTTGGAGAATGTTTGGGCGGATGTGTTCGATTGGGTTGTCGCTCACGGACTTCCTGTTGTGGTTGTGGACTTGTGCTCGCATTTTTAGATGAAATTATAAAAATATCTCTATAATTTCAAAAACTACAAGGTCCTTTTTGGAATTTAGTCCTTTTTTTAATATTGCTATCGCTGTCTGATTTTCTGTTGGGTTTGAGGGAAAGGTAGGGGGAGCCTTGCATTTGCATGATGCATCAACCACTAAATAGAAAAATCCAGAGAGAAAAATCTAAAAATGTCATGATGAAACTATTTTTTAACTATAAACTTTTACATTATATTACATTCTAACACTATTCAATTTAGTCTATAATTCAATTTAAATCTAAATAAAATAAAAACAATTTAAATTGATAAAATAAGATTAGATTAATAGTTTTTTTTTTTTTTATTCTTTCAGATTGTGAGTATTAGTTGCGTCTCCCTTTTTTTAATTTTAGATTAATTATAATAGTTTAAAAAATAATTTAAATTTATATGATTGTAAATATAGTGTTATGGTGATCGTACTCTTCAAATGTTGTTATTGTCACGGGTGTAGAATTTTTCTTCCCAAATCAAAATAAGCATAGCCTAACACATTTTCGATATACTAAATCTATCTAGCAATAAAGAACTCTGTGCATAGTTTGACAATATTCAAATATCTATATATGGTTTTTATACACATAGAATCAAAATATAAAAGGATATAATCAACAATTTAACTCTTACGCTAATATAATATTTGATTAACTATCACATAGTTTTTCAAACAAAAAAATAAAAAGAAGGTTGAAAACATAGTTTATGCAATAGGCATTGCCTCACTCTTTAGTGCATACAAGTTTTCTCATGTGTTGACTATTTTGTATAAAAAAAATATAATCCAGCCATGGTAAATCTATTTAATTAAATATGGCTTCTTAACATGTATTAAACTGATTAAACTGGCATCCTTATTAGGTTTTTTATTATGCTCGTGACTAATAACCAATCAATGGTTTTTTAATCGGAATAATAACTAAGTATTTATATATTTTTTCTTAACTCAAAATGGTTATACACTTTTCTTATATTTATAATAAGTATTCGAGTTTCACCATATATGTTGATCGGTATGTAGTATAAGTTTTTAACCTTTAATAAATTTTTCAACTGTATATATAAAGTTTAATCTTTTTAAAAACATGTATGATGATCTCTATTCTGGGTGGCTTGGTTCCTCTATATTCTTTGGTCATGTCATGTACCCAAGAGAAATTCATGCGCCAAAATGCTACATGTATATATTAATTATGCAAACTCAGAAGGACAAACTCGAAGACTTTGGATTTTCAATTATTTTTGTTTTCATCTAATTGAATAATTGAAGAAAAACCTTCTTTTTTTTTTTTTTTTTAAGTTGACGCTTGTTGACGTCTGAAACTGGGCAGCCCAAAAATACATACAACAACACTAAACAATTAAATGATTATTAGGAATTATGGAGATCAAACATTAGATAGACAATCAGAATATTTACACTTATAAATAGAAGATGATTATCCATATATGTTTTAAAATACATTAAGTGGGAATTAAACCTCCTACATTTAAGTCAATGATGGGATTGCGGGGGTGCCACCAAGGGCCATGGCACCCGCAAGCCCCAGCCGATTAAAGTTTTTTCAAATATTTTATATATGTTTCTTTTATATAAAATATATAGGAATAAAATTCAATTAATTACTATTATTATAATTAAAATCACATATATCAAATCAAATTTTGTCCAAAAATATAAAATATTCATGCCTCATTATTTGATAACATTTAAATAATTTCATCATTTTTATCTTAAATATGAAGATTTAGTTTCCATTATTAACATATTATGCAACATTATTTATATAGCTGCAATAATTTTTACTCTGCATTTTGAATATTCATTTTGGATATTGTATTTAAACTTTCCAAATTTGATCTTGTAAATTATAAATAGTTTATATAATTTTTAAAAAATATGCTTTATTTGTATTTGTTATTTTATCAACTTATTAAAGACTAGGCTCAAAACAAGGTTGAATATGATTTTTTTATAAACTCATTGATCATTTAAAAGGGAAATAATTGAAAATTTTAGTGTAGTTTCAATATTATAAAAAATTTTCGAGATTTTAAAAGTATAATGAGTTTTTTTTTTTTTTAATAAGACTAAATAGTAATATTAAGTTTTTCAATAATTAATTTTTTAATACAAATAATTATCTCACATTAATTTAAACATTTAATTTTGTTTTACCCCCAAAGCTAAAATCTTGACTTCGGCCTTGAGCTTAACGAAACAAGAATGTGATCAAGCACCTCCACTACAAGATGATGTGAAAAAAACTTTTTCAGTGACCTTATAATAGTTTCAAATATCAATAGATTAAATTTAAAAACTTAAAACTATATTATCAATATTTTTTTTTTTAAAAAAAATACAATTTAAAAAGCACTATTAATTCACAATCCTAACCTATTTTCAAACTCTCTTTTTTTAGAAAAAAAAATAATTATTATTTTTTTTCGGTTCTTACTTGAATTTTTATATTGGGTCCTAAGGCAGTAAGGCTGTAACCAACCAACCACTTGTTTTAAAACACATAGTATCTATAGCTTTCAAAAATAAAAATTATATCTTAAAATCTATATTAAATACGTTACATATTTTATTGTTTTTTTTGGATGAGTTTGTCTAGTCAAACAAATCTTCTAATGAAAGCAAACCGTTTTCCATAAAGCTGGTGAGCAAGCCCAGCCTCCACCGCCCTATTTGCCTGATATGACATAATGCCTTAAAAATATATATATATATATAATTTAAAAATAGCTTTAAGTGTTGTTTTTAAGTATTTCTTTTCTTTTGCACGGCCCAAAAAATAAATCTCTTAATACTTAAAAAAAAAAAATTCTCATAAAAAGATGACAATAACATAATTTAATATTTTAAATGTGACTATCATCATTACATATGAGCAATATTATCGTAAATCAACCAAATATCGATTTATTTCGATGCTTTTGAATACATAATATAAGAAACACCCCAAAATGGGGTTTTTTTTTTAATATATACATATATTTTTAATAATTTTCATACATAAAATTAACATCATCACAATAATATAATGTAGCTGTAACAATCAATAAATTATGAGAAATGTTGAAGTACATACCTTCGAATGCAGTAACAGGATCAAATGAACAATGCTACTGAGTAGTAAGCAATCATAGATGGAAAGCAAACTCACTATACCGTGTAAGAACCTTAAAAACAAACTTTTGTGCTCTCTTTGTTTTCTGTCTCAGAAAAGAAGCATCAACAGCTATTTTTCACGTTGAAAATGGTGTTTCATAAGCTCTAAACTGTCAGCAGTTTTAATTGTATCAAACTTTCATGGAAATTTTATTTTATTTTTTTAATTATCCAAATGAAGTTGGGTGTTGGATCTTAGGTCCTGAGTAAAACCTGACCTGTAATCCAAGGCCCAATAGCACCATTCTAGGTGGGTTTTTGTATTTTCCAACATTTCCCACTCATACAGAATGGGACCATGTTTATAAAGATCTATAGACATTCAAACATAAGTCTATTCTTAAACATTCATACAAGCAAATACACCGTGTGATCCGTGAACAATTATTGATTTTGGAGCTGGTAGTTCAATATTTCAATAATGAAACATCATATATTTGTTCATATGTAACCTAGATTCAATTTCAAAATATCATCAACATAAGTACACTTAATTCCTCTTTTAATTGATAAAGAAGCTATACTCGATTTTAACAATTCTATGTATTCACAATTGCAATCACAACTTTGATCACAATTGGTCGATCAATGAATACATTATTTCATGAAAGAAATATCGAATCGCTCATTTGACTTTCATCCCTTGATCCACAAAGACAACTGCTATCACATACATACCACATAGGTCGGATTATCATGACCATTGAAAGATACACTAAAGGTGCTAACATCATCCTATAACTTTAGGGCAAAGACAATGGTCTTTAAAGATATGATTTGAAGTTTTACAACTTCAATAAACTTACACAATAAGGAAGTAGGGATTCATTATCTCATTTCCCATATTAGTCACTCAAGCACACATGGTATGAATTATGTGTTATACCGATTTTCATTTTAAATTAAAAAAGCATATGTCTAATAATTATTTTACTGTATAGATCTGAGTTCAAACGCAATTTGGGTGTTCAACCTGAGTTCTCAAATACTCACTTTTCAAAATGTCATATGAAGATCTCACATCCAACTAAATCAGGTTTCAATGATAGTGGGTAATGTCATTGATCGGTTTTCATACTTTATTTATATAGAGAAAACCTTATCTTGACCAAGTCAATGCAACAATATTTGTGTCTCAATAATATTTGAGCTCCAAGAAAATTACATAACTTATAATTTTCAATAATATATGTGTCTCATCTTAACTTATTATCTCAAACAACCAAAGCAACAACACGCTTAAGAATGCTAGTCTCTACCTGATGACATATGTTTAGCAAATTCTCATATGAAATATGTATGCTAGTCTAAAACTGAAGATTGAAACCGAACTTATATTTATATTCATAATTGGAAGAATAAATCAGTCCAAACAATTCAATATGTACAAATAACATTATAATCTATGCAATTCTAATGACTTAACGTGTGACTTATACATATCTCTACTCACTACTTTAGTCAACGGGTTTCAATTTTCATGTCCGTAGAAATATGTTGAACTTTCACCTCCTTTTTCATTATTATATCTCTCACAAAACTATACTTCGTCTCTATATATTTGGATTTGCTGTGATACTTGGAATCTTTTGTTTGTCTAATGGCAACTTGACTATCACAATAGATAGTTATTGGTTGCTTTGCACTAGTAATGATCTTAAGATCTTCTAAGAATCTTTTAAGCCAAATTGCTTTTTGTACTGTCATTGGACATGCCATAAATTCAGATTTTATTGTTGATAGGGCTATACATGTTTGCTTCTTATTACACCATGAGATGACACATTGATTGTGCAAAAATGTGTAACCCGAGATGGATTTGCATTCATCTAATTCACCTCCCCAATTGGCATCCATATAACTGACTAAATGAAGATCATCTTCCTAATAACAAAGGGAGTAATCTGCACCTTAGTATACACCAAGATTCTCTTAACAACAATCCAATGTTTCTGTCTGGGATTTGAAAGGTATTTGCTTATGAGTCCAACAACATAACAGATATTCGTTCTAATACACATCATAGCATATATGAGACTCTCAATGGCATTGGAATAAGGAACTTTCTGTATTTTTTTCATATTCTTGTGGAGTTTTAGAACATATGTCAAGACTAAGAGTTTGTCATTTTGATATAGGAGTATCTATCGGCTTGCAATCAACCATGTTGAAATTAGCAAGAATCTTTCTTATGTAAGTCTTTTGTGACAGAGCAAGAAGTTTTCTTGAATGGTCCCTTGTGATTTTGACCTCTAATATATAGGCAGCCTCACTCATATCTTTCATTTCAAAATTTGAGAATAACCACTTCTTTATGGTTGTTACAAACTCTTTGTCGTTCCCGACTAATAAAATGTCGTTCATATATAAAGATAATATTACAAATTTATCATTACATCATTTGATGTAAACACAATTAACGATCCTCTTATATCATTGTAAAGTCATAAGACATGACAGCTTGATGGAAATGAAAGTACCATTATCAAGAAAATTGCTTTAATCCATATATGGATCATTTGAGCCTATATACTTTGCCCTCTTGGCCTTTGACAATGAAATTCTTAGGTTGTTCCATATAAATCTCTTCTTCCAATTCTCCAATGAGAAAAGCCGTTTTTATACCATCTGATATAATTGTAAATTGATATGTGCAATGATTGTTAAGATAAGGCATATGGAACTAGCTTAGTTGGTACACACCTTGTATTTCCCAAGTATTTAAGCCCTCAGGTTTTGAGTTCGAGCTGGTGTGAAAGGCGTAGAAAACCCTTGAAGGGAGGGGACAGTACTTGCTAGAAGAACCGCACGGTCGAGGTCGGATAGAGGGACTGGCTGGTCGGTTGCCACGAGAGGCAGGACCCACCGTTACAGCGAATCTCACCATTGGTGAGAAAATTTCTTTATAGCCTATACCCTCTTATTGAGTATAACCTTTAGCAACCAATCGCGTCTTATATCTTTCTATTGTGTCATCTACCTTTTATTTGATTCTTAAGACCCATTTATTTCCAATGATTTTTCGATTAGGTGGTAAATCAACCAAGTTTCGAACGTGGTTATTTTTCATTAACTCCAATTCTTCTTACATGGCTTTCATTCATAACTCTTTAGAAGATGAACTGATAACATCTTTCACATTTCTTGGCTCATCACTATCATGTGAAACAATCATAAATGTTTCCCTTTCAATCTCGAATCGATGACATGGAATTATCTTACGACTGCCTCTATGAGATAGTGAATCAATCATATTGCTCCCACTAGGGATCAAAGGTCTCGTTGGATTTTTGACTACCTTTGTAGGATCATTTTGATGTACACCATTTTCTTGATCATCCAATTCATAAATCCGAACATCTTTGTCAACCTCACCTCTACTAGGAAATTTATTCTAAAAAAAAATTGACATCTTGTGATTATAATTCAGTTGCTTTTCCATCTGTATGTTGTCCAATGAGTATATATCCTTCGGAGTGCTCAGAGTATCTAATAAAGGTACATCTTTTACTTCTTACACCTAGTTTTCAATATTTACTAGATAAATTACATATATAACCTGCACACCTCTAGAGTTACAAGTGAGTTAGGTTAGGGTTTCTACCTGTCCATAACTTATAAGGTATCGAAGTGGTTAATTTTATGGGAACTCAATTAAATATGTATATGGCTGTTAATAATGTTTCCCCCTAAAAAGATATTGACAGATTTGCTTGTACCATCATAGGCCTAACAATTTCCAACAAGGTTCTATTTATTCTCTCTGTAACACCATTTATTGCGGAGTTCCAGAAATTGTTAATTGCTTATCTATGCCTCTTTCATTGCACAATTCCTTGAATTGTTCAGAGATGTATTCACATCTACAATTAATTCTTAAAAGCTTAAATTTTTGTCTAATTGATTCTCTACCAAATTTATATACAATTTGAAGCACTCTACTGCTTCAGATTGGTGAGAAATCAAATAGACATCATTGAAATGTATGAAATCATCAATGAATGTAATAAATTAAGGCACCATGCCTTGCTTTGACATTTATTGGACCATAGATGTCAGAATGAATTAATTGTAATGGATGGTCAGCTCTAGTTTCTTTTTCAAACAGTTTTCTAGTTACTTTTCCAGCAGAACAACTTTCACAAATAGATAAATTTACTTTGTTAAGTGGGCCTAATAATCCTTTTCTGGCCAATCTATTGATCCTATCATGACCTACTTTAGCATGTATGCTGAATATTTGTATCAATGTTTACAACATAAAAAAAAAAAAAAAAAAAAAAAAAACAATTAGAGAAAAACAACCATCATCATAATTAAAATTGTTTGTCTTGGTATTTAGTACAATAAAACTATCTAACATATCATTAGTACCTACTCAAACAGAATCCAACATAATATCCATGTAATCACCATAAATATTTAAAACATATCCTAACTTTAACAGTACTTGAACAGAAACCTGATTTCGTCGAATATCTGAAGTAAAAAGTACATTATGAAGATAAAGTATTTGGCCACCATACAGTAGAAGCTTGCATGTGCCGATTCTTTTCACTTCAACATGTGAATTATTCTAACATAAATCCATCTTGTTCTATGATTGATTTGATGATACTCACTCCTAAGTCTAAAGTCCACAAAGGACGAGATTCAATAAGTAATATTAAGCTAGAAACATCAGCATAATTAAGCAAATTGGAGCAATATTGTACCTTTTCTTGCTTAGGCTCAGTGCATTCATGAGTAAAATAGGCCTATTTTTCATAATTGTAACAGGTCATCATGGTTTTATCCTTCTTAACCCCAACGCACATACCTCTTATGCACTTGGGGAAATTGCACAAACCTTCCTTAAGTTTGACGAAATTACACAAAAATAATGATGTCTAGATAGCCCATACGCTTATTACCTGAGATTCTAAAAACTCAGCACGAATCTCCCCTACTGTAAGTCAATCATTAGTTAAGCATCGTTAAATCAAAATTATGAAAAGTAAAATGATCAATTTACAATTAATAAATATTTTAATTAAAAATAATATTTTTATTATTAAAATAATAATTAAAAATATATTTTATAATTAATAAAATAAAAATAAAAATATTATTTCAAAAAAATAAAGAAATAAAAAATTTATAAAATGTTGTAGATCTCTTGATCTGCAGCTATGCAAATATGCAGACCATGGTTTTCATGGAGACCACCACGTGGAGGAAAAGAAGAGTGAGACAGAGAAGTAGGTGGAGGAGAAGAACTGGCCCATCGGTGACAATCTCTCTCAGGTGCAATGAGTTGACAATTTCCCCTGCTAGAGGAGATCATCGCTCATCTGCTCTGACTGGAGGAGATGTCGATGATCTTTTTCAGTCGGGAGATCATAACATGATGATTTCTTCAACTAGAGATCATTGTGTAACGATCTAATCTCTAGTTTGAGGAGATCTGCCACGATCAACCAGAGATTTGCCACGATTTCGATCATGGTAGATCTTTTCCAACCAAAGATCTCGATGATCTCCTTTGCTCTGGTAGAAGGAGATCGATCTCCTTCGGTAGAAAAAAATATATATCTATATTTTATGTTTTTATGTTTGAGAAATCTGCAAAAATGTAGAAAAAAATTTTCTTTTTTTTTGGGAGTTTTTGGTTGTTTAGGTTTGATGGAGAAATGTGTGTTATTTAGGTTTGTTGAAGAAATGTGTGTTGTTTTGGTTTGTTGAAGAAATGTGCGTTTTGTAGAAAAATTTGATGTTTGGATTTTGAGAAAATTGAAGGTAAAGGAAAGGAATTTGGATGATTATGATTTTTTGTTTTGTTGGTTTTTAAATATTTTCAATAAATAATAGAGATGATGAAGGTTGAAGAAAGTAAGATGATGATGGATGGAGTTATGATTTCGAAATTTTAAATTTATGAAAAATAAATTATTGATTTTAAATTTGAATTGAAGAGTATTTAGTGTTTTTATTATCTCTGACCGTTGACCGTGAGAATTTAACCGTGGTTGACTAACAGCAGAAAAAGTTTGTGTTGAGTTTTTGGAATCTCGGATAGTGAAAGTGGGTTACCCAAAGATCATCATATTTGTATAATTTCGCCAAACCTCAATAAGAGGTTTGTGCAATTTGCCCTTTATGCTTTCTAGTTTCATTCTTCTTAAAGTTGGGGTTACCATTCCCTTTCTTAAAGTTCTTGTTTCTTCTCTTGTGCTTAAAGTCCGAGCCTTTACACTTACTGGATTTAGCCATGTAAAACTAGCTGGAAACCTTAGTCGCTTCTAAGTGCTCTTCTTTCAATTTAACATGTTGTGAAATATTATCAAAATTCTTGATGTTATCATTATGCATCATGTTAATATTCATGTTCCACCGGATAACTGCTTCTACTTGCGGCTCATTAGTAATCAATAAGGTTATACCCAGCAGAATTGAGCTCACAAATCATATTTGACATTTCCCTAAGGTGTGACTTCATGATATGATTTTCGCACTTCCTGTAGGTGCCAAACTTGATGGTAAGTCTCATCAGCTTAGTGATTAAAGTACTACCATGCTTATCTTTTAGGGCTATTCACATGTCCTGAGTCGTCTCATAGTCGTCAACTCTTCATACATGCATATAAGGTCATCATCCATATTGCTCAGGATCGTGATCAGAGCAATGCTATTCTTCTTTTCCAAGCCTAATAGACCTCTATATCTCTCCCACCTTGAGCAGATGCACCAGATTGGGGTGGTACCATAGCGTTTGTAAGGGTCTGAAAAGCAACTTGCTCTTCAATAATGTACTGAATTTCACGGTGGTATATGTCATAGTTATCACCATTTAATTTCTCACCCTTGTTAAGCTTAGTAATAATATTCTTTGATGTTGAAGTCATTCCTTAAAACTTATCTTATTTAGAGACAAGTAAAAGATATCTATTCTTGTAATATACCCTCCCTATTTTAATAATGTAAATACATTATAGACTTATACCTCATATATGAAATAAAAAAATCATTCAAAGTCCTTCAAAGTACACCCAGATTTCGGTAGAATTTTCGAATACGAAATTTAATTCTAGTGAAATCTTTAGGTAAATCAGAAATGATTTCAAAATCAAAAAGTGGTATGACAATCGATTAGGGGTTTAATATGGGATTGGCATTAAAATAAGTATTTTTGGAAAGGGTATTATTGATTTAATATGTGGGACCCCTCTCTGCGGGGTAGGGTGCTACCCACCTGCCTAAGCCGGTCCCACTCACTAGGTACTATCCCCAGGCCCTTGGGGTTTTGCTTCGCCTTCCACACCCCTCGAACCCATAACCTGAGCCCCTGAAGTCAAATGGATTCTTAGAGTAAGCTCATTTGGTACACACCTTACTCTAAGAATTCATTTGACTTCAAGGGCTCAGGTTATGGGTTCGAGGGGTATGAGAGGTGAAGCAAAACCCCAGGGACCCAGGGACAGTACCTAGTGAGTGGGGTGGGTCGAGAGGGCATCCGCTGCTACTGAGGAAAACAAAAAACTGAAGTAGGATGCCCTTTTTCTAAAGAAGGAGAATGGCTCACTAAGGCATGACGTGAGCTTGGGTAACAAACGAGCCGAGGTGGCTGAGAAGAAGGCTGAATTGGTGTTGCACAACATAGATGTGATGAAGGGGAATCTTGCTTGCACCAAAGAAATGCTCGGCCAGACTCGCAAGGAGGCGGTGGAGAAGACGTCAGGCTCGTTTCTGTACACTTTATGAAAGTTCCATCTGAAGCTCGACCTATCTTTCTTCGACGACGATGCGATAAAAGAGGTGAAGAAGTATGTCGATCAGGCTGCCCGGGCAGCCTAGAAAGAGAAGTTTCCATCTACTCAAGGCCCGACTTCGTCTGATCCTGCGCCGGGCACTGTCCCCTCTTCGACGCAACCGGTACCTCCTCTGAGCTCACCGCAGACAACAGTTTCAAGAGCTTAAGATACATCTTTGAAGGAAGCCCCTACTGGTCAGGGTGAGAAGATAACTCCTGCAGGCCCTTCGCAGACCTCCTAGATATTTGCTTTCTTTGTTTTTCTTCTTGCTAATGGGACTTATCTTTGAACATCGATACCACTGATAGATGATACAATTGTCTGATTTTGATTTTGATTTTTAATTTTTTATTTCCAGTGATATGAAACTCTTGTTGGTCTGCTTTATTTGCTTACTCATTTTGAATCTCACTTGCATTTTTAGGCGATATCATATTTGTCTAGTTAAAATGAATTACGAGCAGATATAACTAGTGAAATAGTTAACAATATCATTAGATAGCATATCTGACCGATAAGATTGATTGTACTTGCTCTGTCACGCTCGCGTGCAAGTATTGATAGGTCATGTCGGTTCTTCCTAACGCACGGAAATTATGTTCCTACTCGTGTAACCATCTTGGCGAAAGCTGTGCTCTAAAGGTAAGGACTCGAGCCTCTACAGGGCATTGCGCTAGCAAGGTAGAGGCCCGAGCATTTACAGTTAGCTATGCTCGTAAGGTTATACCTGAGCATTTACAACGAACTGCGCTTGAAGGGTCGATACTTGAGCATCTACAACAAACTACGCTCGCAGAGTCGATGCTTGAGCTATACAGCTTGTTACCCTTTCAAACTATGTTCATAGGGTCAGAGCCTAGGTAGGCATAGTGAGAACTGAGGAAGTAGTAGGAACTTGGCTGCGCTCACAAGGCCGTAACCCGAACATTTACAGCGAGTCTGGAGGTGGAAAGGTGGTCGAACCCCAGCTGCACTCACAGGGTCATAACCCGAGCATTTACAGCGTGTTCGGGGTTGAGCGTTCAGTGATCGATTCTTTATTATATGTTGCTCGTGTGCGATGACTCAGGTTGTGAGGTGTGTGGAGCAACTTATAGAGGGGGAGATCGAACAAGGAGAGGCAATTAGGTGCCCGAGCTCATGACCATTTTAACCCCCCTGACCTTGTAGGGCAAGTGTGGGTCGGTATTCATCGATATTTGGCCTCTTATCCCTACAAGGTGAACAAGTGTTCGAGCTTTGAGTATACTTTCTGTCTTTAATTGCTGCATACCTCACACACATGAAAACAAGTAATCACTCTGCATTAGTAATGATATATGAGAAATATAGGGCTTTCATTGCATTTTCTCATGATAAGCTTTAACAGAGATAATGTAACAATAACAATACAACGGTTATGTATAATAAGGTCTCAAATGGATGGAGTTCCAAGCTCTCGGTAGCATAACTCCGCCCATGTCCGCTAGGTGGTATGTTCCATTCTCCAAGTCTTCGTGGATGATGAAGAACCCTTCCCAGTTAGGTCCTAGTGTACCATCACTAGTTTTACGGGCTCCAGGTAGAATTTCTCATAGCACAAGATCTCCCGTTTTGAACTTGCATACCCGAACTTTCTTGTTGTAATGTCTTGCCATCCTTTGTTGGTAAACGGCTGCTCGGAGGCGAGCTGTTTCTCTAGTTTCTTCGAGAAGATCTGAACTAGCGGCCAAAAGCTGGTTGTTTTCTTCAGGGTTAAAACTTGCTCTCCGCTGGTTGAATACTTCAAACTAGGCAGGAATCATGACCTCAGACCAGTAGACCATTGAAAAAGGGGTTTCTCCAGTGGTGCTGCGGGCAGTTGTTCTGTAGGCCTACAATACATTCTGTAATTCGTCTACCCATGCTCCTTTTCTGGTTTCGAGCTTGGTCTTCAAGGTGTGTTTAAAGATTTTGTTACCCCTTCCACTTGGCCATTAGCTTGTGGGTGATCTACCGTTGAGAAACTCTTTGTTATGCCAAAGCTACTGCAGAATTCTAGGAATTGCTCACTCATAAACTACGTTCCGTTATCTGTCACAAGCTGTTGAGGAATACCAAACCTGCAAATAATGTTGTCCCACATGAACTTTTCAATCTTCGTCGTGGAGATCTCAGCCAATTCCTTCACTTTCGCCCATTTTGTGAAGTAGTCGACTACTACCACGGCGTATTTACATCTTGCTCACCCCACCGGAAGAGGTCCGATCAGGTCCATGCCCCAAATGGTGAAGGGCCACGGGCTAATCATCTGCTGAAGGTAAGTTGGGGGTGCTCAGGGGACCTTAAAGAACCTCTGGCACTTATCGCACTTCTTCACTAGATCGATAGCGTCCTACTTCATGGTTGGCCAATAGAATCCCTGTCTAAGTGCTTTTAAGCCAAGGACAACTCCCCAGCATGATTGCTATAATGCCCCTCATGGATGTCCTTCAGGAGAGTAGTATAGTCCAGCTCATCGGCACATCGGAGTAATGGAGCCGAGAAGTCTTTCTTGTAAAGTACATCACCGTATATGCAATACCTCGCTACCCTTGCTCGCAGACGGCAAGCTTCTACCTTATCTTTTAACAGCTTATCCTCTCGCAAGTAGTTAATCAGTGGGCTCATCCACGAATCTGCTGCCACCGCTAGGCTCATCATCTCACCACTGGGTTCAGTACTTGGTTTTGGTAAGAATTCCATGGGCACACTCCCAATAAAATCCATGCCCTGAGCTGTAGCTAAGAGAGCCAATGCATCTGCATGGGAATTCTGGGCTCGCGGGATCTGATTCAACTCATACCCTTCAAACGTCCCCAGTAGCTCTTGAACGTTTTGTAAGTAGACTGTCATCTTTGACCCTTTGGCTTGATACTTGCCCCTTATTTGACAGACCACTAGCTGGGAGTCGCTGAATATTCTAAACTGTTTGGCTTGCATCTTTTTAGCTAACCGAAGCCCTGCTAATAGCGCTTCATACTCCGCTTCATTGTTAGTTGCTCTGAACCCGAATTAAGCGCACTCAGGAACTTGTTCCCATCCGGATCAATCAACAGCATACCAGCACCTGCACTTCACTCCTAAGAAGACCCATCGACAAACAGCTCCCAAAATGGACCCTCAGAGGATCTCGCCTCCTCCTTGACAGGCCCAGTAAACTCGGCAATAAAATCTACTAACATCTGTCCATTGATTGCTGACCTTGGTTTGAATTCGATGTCGAACTGAGCGAGCTCGATTGACCACTTGAGGAGTCGGCCTGACGTATCTGGTTTCTAGAGGATCTGCTTTAGCGGATATTTGGTCAAGACTTTGATCTTGTGCACCTGAAAATAGGGACGCAGTTTCCTGGATGCCACCACTAGGCAGTAGGCAAGCTTTTCCATCGAGGTATATCTTATCTCAGCTTCTACCAGCTTTTTACTGATATAGTACACAGGTACCTAAGTTCCAGTTCATTCTTCTCATACCAGTGCTACGCTTAAGGCGTACTGGGATACCCCAAGATAGACGATTAAAGCCTCCCATTTTTTTGGTTTTGATAAGAGGGGAGCCCGTCCCATGTATTCCTTTAATTGCTAGAACGCAGCTTCACATTCTTCCCTCCATTCGAAATTTTTTGCCCTTTTCAGCACCTCAAAGAATGGTACGCACTTATCAAAGGCTTTTGATACGAACCTGCTCAAAGCTGCCATCTATCTGTTTAAACTTTGGATCACCTTTACATTCGTCGACGGACGCATGTCCAGTAAGGCCGAGATCTTTTTCGGGTTAGCCTCGATTCCCCGGTTATTCACTATGAAACCCAAGAACCTGCCCGATGAGACTTTGAAAGCACATTTTAGGAGATTGAGCTTCATCTGATACTTCCTCAAGATCCGAAACATCTCCTTTAAGTCGCGAACATGGTCAATGGCCTGCTTAGACTTTAGTAGCATATCATCCAAGTATACTTTCATGGTCTTCCCAATCAAATCTTCGAACATTCTGGTCACCAGCCTCTGGCAGGTTGCCTCTGCATTTTTGAGTCCGAAGGGCATTACCTTGTAGCAGTATAATCCCCGGTTTGTAGTGAACGAGGTGTGCTCTTCATCCTCGAGATTTAGGGGAATCTGGTTGTAGCCTGAATAAGCGTCCATGAAGTTTAGGAGCTCATGCCTGGCAGTTGCGTCTACTAACTGGTCAATCCGGGGCAGAGAAAAGTTATCCTTCGGGCAGGCCTTGTTTAAATTCGTGAAGTCAATGCACGTCCTCTACTTCCCTTTTTTTTTTACGAGCACAGGATTTGCTACCCAGGTAGGGTACTGAACTTCTCAGATGAAATTATTTACTAAGAGCCTGTCTATCTCCTTCCTCAAAGCTTCACACCGCTCTCGGGTCATTTGTCTCTTTTTCTGGCAAACGGGCTTGTGGCGAGGATTAACATGCAGCTTATGAGTCATTACTCTTGGATCGATCCCCACCATATCACCATGATTTCAAGCGAACACATCTAGGTTTGCTTTTAGGCAACTGGTGAGATGGGCCTTTGCCTCCGGAATCAGGTTCTTGCCCAATTTAAGACATCTTGTAGCATCCGCTTCACTGACCTGGATGTCTTCGAGCTCCTCCACTGGGCCCGCTGTTTGGTGTTCATCAAATTCCCTAGGATCTAGATCGTAACTAACTCCTGACGTGGTGATGGCTTGTAACTCACGCCCTAGGACCTCGTTCACCTTTTTTCCTTGGACTCCCCTTCGTATGGCATCCACGTAGCAATAATGAGCCAAGGATTGCTCGCCCCGTACACACCCGATTCTGTTAGGGGTTGGGAACTTCGCGGTAAGAGCTTTGGTAGAGGTGACCATGTCGAGGTCGTTCATGGCAGGCCTTCCCAACAGTACATTGTACGCAGAGGGAGAATCAATGATGAGGAAATCTACTAGCACTGTGGACTGATGAGCTGCATCTCCGAGGGTAAGAGGTAGCTTTATCTGCCTGGTAGGAGTGACTGAGTCTTCTGTGAATCCGTACAAAGGCTCGGGGGATGGTTTCAACTGCTCATCGTCGATCTCCATTTGGTCGTAGCACTCATTGTACATCACATTTACTGAACTCCCAGTGTCAACCATTATCCTCTTGACCACTGAGTTTTCGATACGAGCTCGGATCACCAAAACATCGTTATGCGGCCAGCGGACATAGCGGGCATCCTCTTTGGTAAACATAATCTCCTCTGGTATCCTCCTAGCCTTTTTAGTGGGTCTTTCGAACTCCTTTTGGCTGCAATTTGGACGCGACTAGCCTCGCACACATATTGCTCCTACGATCTGTTAGATGTCCCCGCCACCGAAGGACCCCCGTGAATGGTATGAATGGTTTGGATAGAAGGTCTCTGCTGAAAGCTGGGCTCTTATTGAGATTGAGCCACTGTCTCTTGCCGACATTGGGAAGGACGCTACTGTTGGGATGTTCGCCCCGAAGGTCTCACAACATAATCCCTCAGGCGACCATTTCTAATAATCTCCTCGATAGTGTCTTTGAGCGCCTAACAGTCTAAGGTATTGTGCCCAACTTCGTTGTGATAGGCACAAAACTTGCTCCTGTCTTGTCGTCCCTCAGGAGTCTAGATAAAGGTTGGTCTCCCAAAGTTCTCCCTGTTCTTTTTTGTTGCAAAGATCCTGTCTTGTGTGTCAAACAAGGTATTGTAGGTGTTGTAGCGGCCTAGGTGTCGAGGTCGCTCCCGTCTCTGGTTATTCCCCGGCCTAGGCCCATTTCTGGCTTTCTTTGCAATCTGGTTATTGTTTCTTTGGCCCCCAAGGTCGTTCCCCCCACTGCTCCTTTTCCTACCTTGGTGAAAGCTGCTCGCTTCATCCTTCTGGGTGTTAGCTTTCTTAGGATCGAACGCTTCTTCCCACCTGATTTATTTTTCTACTCGCTCGTAGAAATCTCCTAAATTTTTTACCGGGGATTTGTAGATACTTTCATACAGCTTCCCGTCTTTTCTCAGACCTGTCGAGATAGCTGTCAAAACCCCTTCATCTGACGGGTTTTCCACATTGATCACCTTGCGCCTGAATCTAGTGATGTACTTTTTCAATGATTCGTTGAGGCATTGGAAAATGGTGGCAAGGTGACAAGGTGGTGCGAGCTGCCTCTTCAGCGCCTTATACTGGTTCAGGAATCTCTGCTGACATTCTTCCTAATTATTGATACTGCGGGGCGGGAGGTTCCCGAACCATATCCGTGGGATGTCTCCCAGTGTTTTCGGGAACACGCGACATTTCACAAGCGAGCTGGTGGTTTGAAGATTCATTTGAATGTCGAAAGCATCCAGATGGTCGTAGGGGTTAGAGTCCCCATTATACTGTGGGATATTGGGCACTTTGAATCTCGGAGGGAGCGGTTCTAGTTCAATTTCTTAGATAAATGGGGTCCTCTCCCCTCTCCGACTTTCCTGCTTCTGGGCCCCTGGTCGTGCTTTAAGCTGTCTGACCCTTTGAAAGAGCTCCTCAACGAGTGGGCTCCGCATCTTAAATCTCCTGACAGTGGACTGCCTGTCCCGCCTATCTTGTCTACTTCGAGAATGATGGCCACGAGCCCCTGATCCCCTTCTGTCTTCGAACTCTCTATCATTGGGTCTCAGCTCTGCTCCACCCCCAAGGGCTAAGTCCCGATCGGGATCGCGACTAGTCCGCATCGGCTAATGCTCATCGCGTGCTAGCTCAAACGGAGCACTGGACCGCACGTTGGATGAATGGACTGATCCCTCTCGCACTGACTCCCTGGTGATTCTTTCATTCGCGTTGGGGTCTTTCGCGTGCCTTCATCGGGGAGCGTCCCTTCTCACATTGGCCTGGGGTGGTCCCTAAGTGGCCTGGACCTAAGTCCAAATTAGTGTCCTTACTTCATTGGCTAGCTGTGCCATGGTGGTCTCCAACATCTCTTGCCATTGCTACAATACCTGTATAACATCTCTTCTAGCAGCATTCAGTGTAGGCTGTCGAGTAAGAAGGGGAGATATACCTTAAGCATCTCCAGTTGTGGGCACATTGGTCATCCTTACACCGACATTAGGCAGTCCTCCCGCAAGCACGGTACTTCGCCGTTGATCAGAAATCTTCGGGTGGTCATCGGTAGCATTAGAAATCCTTGTGGTCCTTCCTCTAACCATGGTGATTGTCTGAACGAGCTCTATAAGCTGAAAATGAAGGCGATGGAACTGCAGATGGGCTCCTCCTTCTAGCGCCAAAAATGTTGACGTCTGGATTTGGATCATAGTCAACCAGGTTCGTGTTTTAGGCCCAAGCTACAGTTTTGGATTTGTGTCGTTAGATAAGTAAAGTAAGAAGTAAAGGAGAGGAGGTCGAAGAGAAAGGAGAAGACATGAGAAGTTTTTAAGTGGTTAAGCCTAATTAAATGTCTACGTCCATTATTCACTCTCTCACTATTTTAACAGAGTAACACTAAAAAAGATTCATCCTCTTTTACAATAGGGGTCCTCCCTTATTTATAGAGAAGGGGAGGACCTACAGTAAAGTGTAATAAAATAATATACAGTAAACTACTATTATAATGATGGACTGCATTTAATACGCCGAAATTACATTTAATGCGACTGACAATGTCAGATTTAGTCTGCCAAGGCATGGGTTTAAGCGGCTAATCCACGCGGGTTAGGTGAGATTTCCGTAATCTCTGACGGGGTTGACGTGGATGGCACGCTTTGAGCTATGATCCGCCTGACAACTGTGATTTCTATTAATTTGATGGACGGAGCAGAGATGAACCTCTCTAGCAAGCAAAAAATCCTACTGAATAAGCGAGCAAATAATGCTCAGGGTAATCGGGCCCCCCATAGGTCACGGGGCGAGTCTATTAGCGAAACCCCGGGCGGTCAAATAATTCAATGGGTAAAAGATCTAAGACACGAGCGGGTAAGTGAGTACAAGTGCTGATTGGTGAACAGTTAATTGATCAGAGCGGACGAGCTATTATTCGATCTGATAAGCGAGCACGGGGACAGGCAGGTACCGAGTAGGATATCGAGCCGGGTACTAGGCTTCAATAACGAGCAAGTTGACGACTAGTAGGGAGACTGAGAATATGAGCATAATAACGATCAGCACAGCGAGCAGGTCAGCGGACACCCACACAATTAGATAGGTGGATCGATTACTGGACTCTTCCGGGTCATTGGGCTCGTACCGTGGGCCTCCCTTGACCCAATTAGCCTAATCATAAAATCACCCATAACACAAATAAAGTTAGGTCTTAGGTTCTGGGTAAAACCCGACCCATAATCCAAGGCCCAATAATACCATTTTGGGCTGGTTTTTGTATTTTCCAACATTTTGCTTTTATTCTCTTTAATGTTATTATTGTTTTTACCTAAAAATATTATTGTGAGATCCAAAATACACCTCTACTTTTTAAAATAATAATTTACAAAATTCTTTTCACTCTCAACTTATCTCAAATTACCATTTTCATCCACTCATCTTTGATCTCTATCTCCATGTTCGGTCACTATTACCATTCTTTATCTCTAACTCATCAAAGTTCTTATCTTTCCTTTTCCTTTTTTCTTTCCCTCTTTTCTCATCTTCTTCTTCTCTTTCATTTTTTTCCCTAAATCTAGAGATGCAAATAGATAAAATTAAGGAGCGTGATTCATACTCCCTTATTGTAACGGGACAGCCTACCCATTTTCTTGGGCTTCAGCCCTCAAGGGATTCTAGGATAGTACCGTCCGGTCTACCCAGACCCGTATACCTGGCATGAATAGGTACTGTCTCTCTACCCTCTGGGTGTTTTTTTCGCCTCCCATAACTGGTGAACCCATGACCAAGGGCTTATAGTTAAGTGGGAAGTAATGTGTGTATCAAGTAGCTTAGATGGTACACACCTTGCTTCCCACTTGACTATAAGCCCTTAGTCATGGGTTCAAGAGGTGTGGGAGGCGAAGAAAACCCTCGAAGGGTAGGAGGACAATACCTCTTCATGCCAGGTGTACGGGCCTAAGTGGACCGAGCGATGTCATCCTAGAATTCCTTAAGGGCTAAGGCCCAAGAAAGGGGGTAGGTCGTCTCGTTACATAAAAAGACGCCTTTTTGCATAACAGAGCAACCCGCCTCTTAACGACTAGCCACCTGTCCAGCCACGATGCCTCTTGGGGGCTCGTCATGGGGCAGGTACTATCCCTCTGCCCTTTGAGGGTTTTCATATGCTTCTCACACCTCTCGAATCTATGACCAAGAGCTTATAGTCAAGTGGAAAGTAAGGTGTGTACCATCTGAACTACTAGGTTAGATGGTACACACCTTACTTCCTACTTGACTATAAGTCTTTGGTCATAGGTTCGAAAGGTATGAGAGGTATATGAAAACGTTCAGAGGGTAAAGGGATAGTACCTACCACATAGTGAGCCCCTAAAAGGCATTGTGGCTGGACAACTGGCTAGCCCCCAAGAGGCGGGCTATTCTGTTACATTTATAGAGCCATAAATCCTGTAACATTCCGAATTTCCTCTATGTAAGGGACATAAAAATATATCCGGACAAATAGTATTTTCGAAATTAATAGTATTTTTGAGTGAATAGTGATTTTGAGAAAGCGGATATTTCCTCAAGTTTTATTAGATAAAAATTTTTTAGGTGAATAGTATTTTCGGATGAAAAGTGTTCGTGTGAATAGTAATTTTTAAAAATTAGATTTCGTATATTAAAAGTTCTGAAAATTATATTGGAATTAATAGAAACTGAAATAGATTGGAAGTGAGTCAATTTGAGGCAAAACGGAATAGTTTCCAAATCCAATCGAAAATTTAGAAGGATTTTCGAAAAAATTCAAAAATTTAGAGAAGTGTCAAAACGAGTATTAAAATGCCAAAGAAGTATTTTAGAGACTCAAATGATACTTCCAAAGGATATTCGGATTGAAATGGAATCAACCTGAAAATCATCAAAAGCGATTTAGTGAATTACGGAGAGTTGAAAAGGAATATGAAATGATTTTTAAGGGTTATGAAGGTTACTAAGAGTATGTGGAAAATCCGAATATAGGCCCTGATAATTTTGAAGGGATTTTGAAAAAGTCTCAAAAAACTCGAATTCGGACTTCCCGAAAAAGTCAAATTAAACAGAGATATGAATGAATAAGCTTGTGATGCAAGCAACCAAGGAAAATGTGACATGTGGCATAGTGGATAAGGATGAGGACATGTGGCAAGATCTTATGGGTGGTGTTTTTGTGATTTTTACCAACTTTAAAGGGTAAAATTGTCAATTAGAGTCCAAGTATATATAAGAAGCATGAAATGAAATACTAACAAAAGTGTAAGTCGGTTATCAAAGTGGGAAAAAGGGAGAGACTCGGGCAAGCAAAGAGAAAATCGAAAAGAGAAAGAAAAGAAAAGGAAAACCGAGAGAAGAAAGAGGAAGAAAAAGAAAGAGAAAAGGCCAAGGAATGCAAGTGGGTTTTCATATTCTCTCGCTCTAGTTTCTACTCTCAAATAATCAAAAAGAGTTGGAAAAGATTTTATTATCGTCAAATTGAGCTTGGAAATGAAGGAAATCAACAAGAACATTTTGGGTTAAAAATCTAGTGAGATGAATGGCAAACCAATCAAGTATCGAGAAGGTGAAGGAATTTGAAAGTGAAAAAGTATCGCAAAATAGAAGATCGGGAAAATTTTCGTGAACTATAAATCAAGCCCAAAAGGTTGGTGTACCATTCCTTTGAAAATCTCATATTATTAATAAAATTTAGTATTTACAAGCTTTTGAAATATTATAAATTTGATTAAATTGATGTAGTAATTATACTTGAATGTCGATTTTTATGTAATTTGGATATATATTTTTGAATGATGTTGGAAGTAAAATTTGAGTTGAAAGCAAAATTTCAAAAGAAAAAAGGTTTTTAAAGATGATTTTAATGAAATTCGAACGGAAATGGAAAAGAAACTGAAATAAACGAATAAGTATAGTGTCTTAACCTAACGTATATCGGAAGAAAGACACGAATACTTTAAAAAGATTTGATTGGTTAATTGAATGCAAAATAGAGTTTTATGAAATTCATATTGATAATTTGAATATATAGAAAAATTGTGATTGAAATTGTCTTTATTGCTTTCCGAATGAAGCTTTTGTTTAAAGATAAAAGTTGTCAAAAATATGAATTTTTTGGTAAATAAAAAAGAATAAAGGTGTCTGAGTAGACCTAAACATTGATAAGTGGGGATTGGAAATTGGCTAGCCAATAGGGTGGATTAGCAGTACTGCATCGTTACACTGATATACAGTGCTCGACGGATAGATGATGAGAGGCACTAAGTGTTCGATCCTGAAGCCAAAACCAATTGTGATATACGTTTCAACGGGTAGTCACCGAGTGGTCGATGTCGGGGACATCATTTATTCTGGCGGGTAGCCACCGAGTGGCCGATGCTAGGAGAACCGAATCCGGTCTATGGAATCGTATTAAAGTTTACGAAAGATATTGAAAAATATAAAAGAAAACCGTGTTGATATGTTTGAAAACGACAATTGTTGTGTTTTATATATGCATTAATTTGTAATTTGGGTTCTTTATAATTTATTTATAAAAGTTTAAAAATTTGTGAAATATTGATTTATGACATGTATTTTGAGAAATATTAATATATAGTGAAAATCGTATAAGTGTAAATGGAAAGAAATGATTTTACATATTTTGTATGTGTAATTGTTAGTAAATTGATTAATTAGCGAATTTTGATATAAAATTTATGAATGATTGTTAAAATTATTATTTTTTAAGTTTCACTAGTTATTCAATTTTTATTTTGTTATATTTATTAACCCTGAAAAAACATCGAAAAGTGCGAGTTTATGTTATTGTGAAATAAAGTTTTGTGACTTTTAAATTAAGTGTACACCCATTAAGTAGAAATACTTAGCACGTTGGAATTTTCATGCGTAGGTTGAGGCTTGGGTATTATAGATAAAGATTAAAGAGAAGATATCTACAGCAATTGTCGTGAGTCACATCTCTCCACCTTTTGGGTAGTTATTCTTTTAAGCATTATGTAGTTTTGTTAACGTATATTGACACACATGTATACATGTACACAAATATGTATTTATGAGATTTTGTAAATAATAATTTATATAAATAATATAAAAGATTTTGGTATTGTAAAATGATTTTGTAAATAAATTTATTACTTTTCTTTTAATATTTTATTAATATGATTTTTATTAAATGTTGTATTTATAAATGTTTGTGTGGTAAAGTGATTTTGGAGTCGGACGGAGGATCCAAAATTGAAAGTTGAGAAAAGAAAAATTTAGAAGTATTACATTTTTCTTGGCAAGTTTTTAAATCTTGGGTTTTCAGAAAAATAGAGAAAACTTTGCCGAAATTTTTTTTTAAACAATGTTACATTTAGATAACCAAAATGAATAAATAGATTAAGGTAACATCATTCGACTCGGTTTCTATTTGAATAGGAATCAGATGGAGGGTGTTATAAGTCCCCAATAGAACATGACTCATTGCTTCATAAAAGAGCATGACTCATTGTTCTTTAAGAGAGCAAGAATAATGCTTCTTTAGAGGAGCGTCTATCAATGTAGGGAGTGTGACAAATGCTTGCCTTTAGCCTCCATTAATGGAGGTCAATATTCCTCGTTGAAAGACTGCCTACTCTTTCGATGAGGAATAGATTTCAAAATCTACTAATAGAATTTGTTCAACTTTTATTGAAAAACAAGTTGCTCCTCATCTTATAAGCCCTGGCTCCGCATGTATGAAGTTGTTTATCACCGATGGCTTAATGATGGTGATATTAACATTTTTAATGTGTTTTTATTTTTTTTTTTATGTAGTACATGAGTAATTTTTAGATTTGGAGGGGGAACTTTGTCTATAAAGGGCAAAAATAATAAAATTATTGGACAAAAGTATATTTAATGAGTGCCTATGTTTTTGACCCACTTTTGCACTTATCCTTACATCACATCTTATCTTTATCTTCCTTTTTTTTCCTAAACATTGTGTAAACTTAACTTACGAGACCCAATCTAGATTTTCTCTAGGCTAGTATCTGGTAGGTCTCGCCTGACAGTCCAACGAACCTCTCTTAAACTCTACTGGTTGGTT
The DNA here is from genome assembly GCA_022984855.1 of Dimocarpus longan. Lineage (NCBI taxonomy): Eukaryota > Viridiplantae > Streptophyta > Magnoliopsida > Sapindales > Sapindaceae > Dimocarpus > Dimocarpus longan. The sequence continues at coordinate 8,477,308 of CM041021.1, forward strand.
AAAAAAAATCCGCGAGACGAACCATTAAACTTGCCCGTTTAACTTTGCTTCGAAGCTAATTTGATCTCATGGTTTTGAAACTAGTTGTGTTGGTTCATTTAGATTCAAATTTTCATTTACGTTAAAGTCAAAAAAGTGACCATTTCGTTTTCAAAATCGAAAATCATTTTGCTTGGAAATCCGGCAGCATATCGACTGCATTTATAAAGTTTCCAAATTTTCCTACAAAGAAATACACTCCCAATATTCTCAATCACAACCCAACTTCTCATTTTTCACAATCATGCATTGCAACAATCATTCATTCATTTTTATAAAAACCACAATTAATGACCAAAGTATTTCATATCATAAGAGGTTGTACAAAGTTATTTACATCACAAAAATATTGTAATACAGTTTCTTAAATTAGAGTCACAAAAGAGGTGAAAATGATGCATGCATTTGGTTTTTCGTTTAACAAAATACAATGCAAACTATGCTATTCATCCGTAGAATGTACGCCCACCTACTTTGACGAAGGAGTTCTTTTGTCTTGATTACCCGCGTTAGTAACTGAAGAGGGTTTATACAATACAACGAGGAAAGAATGAAATCTCAAAACCATTAAAGCAATTTGGCAATTGTAAAATAAACAATTATAAACTTATGAAAATACGCATGAATGTCAACACTCTTTTCTTTCTAAAAGTATCATTCATATCCCTAACTATTTTGACCACATGGTGATTAACTTAACGCTCAATGTCGTATGTCATGTGGCGATTTTTCAATTGACACCAACCGTAATGCTGTTGAGATATCTCGGCAACTACGTGCGAAATTTTCAACATCGTAAATCGTAGTACCAAATAATCTATAAATCTTGGAAACCACGTGCAGAATTGTCTGCATCATAAATTGTAGCGCCCGATAAGATACAAATTTGAGGGTATATGCATGATCTTTGAAAATATTTTCCACTAAGTGCAATAAGCACAACATAGTTTATTTTTTTCAAAACTTTAGGCTAGAGTTTTTAAACTCAACTTCTCCTAAAAACTTCTTTATTTCCAAATTACATTGGAACAATTATAATGGTCTTATAAATCAAAGGAAGAACTTGGACAATAAAAAATCAATCATAAACTTTTTAATAAACAATAACCTTACATTTCACAATTTAAACAGTTGTGAGAGGAGTCTGTAGTACTCACCTGGATTCCGAGCTTATTGAAAAGCTTCAACGGCTTCTCTTACACCATTTGCTTGCTCCTCACCTACACATCACATTCTCATTCAAAATATGCTAAAATAAGCTACTCAAGCTACAAATAGAGCTTTTAATGCAACAACACAATACAATACCCTTTTGACTACAACTCATCCAACTTAGTTCTAACTTAACCGAAGCTTTAATTTTCTAGTTTCTTTCTATAAACCTCACTTATTATCACCTAGCAGCAGCCCCGTATACTCGAAATAATTTTCTGAAGCTCGAAACGAAACTGGACCGTTTTAGACCTCCTTTGGCCAAACTTATGTTAGGAAGCAATCCCTAGCATTTCTTCATTCCATTTTTCCTCCATTCATCTTCCTAACTCTCATTTAAGTCAGCCAAAAAGCAAATTCGAAAAGAAACAACCCCCGGATGGAGGTTCCTAGCCAAAAATCCCTATTTTTCACTACTTTTTCATGCCAAAACTTACTATTTTCATGCCAAAACTTACTATTTTCACATTATAAATTCAATTCTCTTTTCATTAGGGTTCTTAGACTCATACATGTTCAATTAGGATCATACTTTATATGCAAGTGCATAGAAGAAGTGGCATTGCATGATAATCACCAATGTCCTTCATCTATCTTCAACAACACACTTGTCTTATATCACTTCCTTTTTCAATTATAACATTTCTACGCGATTTCCTAACTTCTTATTTGCATGAATTCAAACTCATTTGCATCAATACTCAATGAAATCACCTATCCTTTCTTGTGGTCGTGAATCACACATGCACACACACCATTTTGTTTCTCTCACTTTTCAAGATTTTTACTTGATTACTCTTTTAGGCATTTCATCAAACACATTAACTATCATTCAAATCACTTCAAACAAGTTTCAATCAAATCCTAGGGTTTCTTCCATACCTAATTCTAATCCCTTGTATGATTTCTCTCAATTCAAGTTTCCTTTTTAGTTTTTTGGGTTCTAGACTTGATTTAGATCAAAACCCTCGTCAAATTACACATCAGAAACTAACCCAACCATCAACACTTCACATAAACCCAACTAACAACAAACGTGAGAAAAATCATGAAAATTAACCTTGATCTTGCTTTAATCTTGATCTCCTAGCTTGAATAAGCCTAAAATCTTGTTTTGGAACCTCAAATTACCTTGAAATCACCTTAGCTCTCCTTCTCCTCTCTTTGTCGTCCCTTAGTCTTTCCCTCTATCTTTTGTTTTCAAAAATTTTGCTAAGTGTTAGAACGCAACACTTGTATATATATAGCCATCTTTTGGAAAAATAACTGTTTTGTTCTTTTTAAATTTTATCATATTATTAAGTTCAATCAATTTCAAAAATCTTTACTACCATCGTAATATTACTTATAAAGATGATATTTATGAAATTTAGCGTTTTCACTCTATAATTTATCGACTAATACTAGGAAGTCCAAAATTAAGAATAGGGGCTTACATTAACACATTTCATTAAACTTAAACCCATAATTCTTATCTCTTAATTTTTGACATATGTTTGTGCTTGGTTCAATTTAAGGTCGATCCTATTCTTTTATGGTTAGCAAAAATTGGAACTGTTCGGAATTAGTGGGTTCAACCGTTTGAAGTTATAATAGTAGTATTAGATTATGTCGAATTGGTCCTTTCATGTATGATGTAAAAGGTAGGTAGGCTAGATCGTATATAGACCATGCAAGGTTTGAGCTAATCAGAATCGAACTAAGAGGGCTCAACTGTAACGGGAAATATTAATTGATGTTGAACAGATTTTGTAGAAAGCTAATCATGAAAGTGTAGCATTAAGATGAGAAACCTTAAAGAGCCTCTCCACTAGCCATGCTTGAGTATTTATACTTAAGCAATAAGTAGTCGTTAGGGGCCGCTTGAAGAAATGATCCTTTTTCTTGAGAATCTCTTGCACTTGACTCTTTACTAGGTCAAGTGGCTGATTTGGTCAAGGCAACCAAAACAATATGGCTATTGTGATATTGCTATTAGGTCGGATCAAAATAGTGGGCCTTTTTCTTACCTGGTCTAATTAGTTAATAGGCCCAAATTTGTACCACTATAGTTTAATACTTTATTTGAACTTGAAGTGACTATAAACATTTGGGTGTATCTAATATTCATTTTTCAAAAAAAATGGAAATAAAATAATATTTTTTTTTTGGTTTATGGAATCTAAACATGTATCTAACAGCATATACTGGAAACAATATTTCGAAAAAGAAACTGAAAAATGTGTATGGTAGTAATAACTAAAAATATATAAAAGTATAAAATATATATATTAATATATTAAAATTCCAAAATGTTTAATATAAAAAACATAAAGATGAACTAAATATTAATTATCAAATAATTTAAATATATTTATAAGTTAAATTTTTTAAAAAAATTGATGAAAAGAGCAAGAAAAATTATTTGAAGAAATTAATAAATTAAATGAAATACCAAAGCTAGTAAACAAAGAAGAAAGAAAAGAAAAGAAAAGAAGATTTGGGTTGGACGAAGAAGAAGAGGAACAAAAGGAGGAAGAATATTTGGATTGGGTAGAGAAAGAATGAAGGAGAAAAAATAATTTGGACATAGCAGGAAGAACAAAGTGAATAATAAACAGAAGAAAAGTTAAAGAAAAAAATTCTAGGAAAATTGGGTTTGGGTGAAGGAAGAAGAATTTCAAGCATTATAAACAAATTGGAAAACAACATTTTTTTCTTATTGAGGAGGGTATTATAATAGCATTTACCTTTTAAACAAAGTAGCCTGAAAGAAATTGGATTAAATCCTATATGAGTAATGGAAAGGTAGGAAATCTTCTTACAAATAGATATGAATGAATGTAGGCATGTCTTGTTAAATTTGTTTTACCAACACCTAGGAGGTGAAAATAGCTAGGTCCAAAAACATTTCATTATATTTTGATCAGTTATGCACAAAATAATAGTTTATGTCAATATCTTTTACATAAATATGAAATTCTAAATGTACACAAGAACATGATAGTGGAACCTAAAAATGTTTTGTTCTTTGAATATGTATTTCCATGTAAATCCATAGAAGAGTAAAATTCATTGAAACGAACATGTTAGTCCATAGAAAAAGATCAAGAAGTCGAGGATAAATATTAAGAAGTGGAGGATGAACCTTAACAAAGCAAATGACTTAAAATAGAAAAATCTTATCCTCTAGATTTTCTGACTTGCTAGAAAGAGAACCTCAAACCTTTACTAAACCTATGAGATTTTCAAAAGAAATTTATGGAAATAAGTCATTAATAGTGAAATGGACTCTATCTTACAAAATCACGCTTAGCAGCTACTATATCTTCCCTTGATATGTAAACCTTCAGGTTCTAAATGGATTTTTAAGAGAAAGATGAAAGCAAATGGAACAATTCACAAGTATAAGGTTAAACACTATAATTAAACTTACAACCAACAAGAAGGTCTAGATTATTGACATATATTCTACTGTGACATGAACAACATCCATCAAGATAATACTTGCAATTGGTGTTTTAAGGAATCTTGAAGTTCATTAACGATGTTAAAAAAACTTTCTTAAATGAAGAGTTGGATGAAGAAATTTATATGGAACAAGTCGAGTGTTTTTCCACTTTAGGATAAGAAAAGAAAGTTTGTAAATTGGTGAAGTCATTATATGGCTTAAAACAAACATCAAAACAATGGCATGAGAAATTTGATAAAACAATAATGTCAAATGGCTTTAAAATCAATGAATGTGATAAATGTGTATATGTTAAGAACACGGAAAGTAGTTATGTCATTTTGTGTCTTTAGGTTGATGACATAATCTTTGTTAGAAGTAATAATAAAATGATAAAATCCACCAAGAAAGTGTTGAATTCAAGTTTTGACAAAAAATATGGGACTAGTTGATGTAATATTGGGAACAAAAATCTTAAGATCATTAGATGGGCTCATTTTAAGTCAAGCACATTATACTAACAAAATCCATTAAAAATTCAACAAAGATGATTCTAGGGTCTCTAAAACTCTAGTAGATATAAGTTTATATCCCTTTAAAAATAAATGTGAGGGTGTCTCTCAACTAGAATATTCTAGAGTGAGAGAGAGTCCAATGTATTTAATAAGTTGTAAAAGACCTGATATTTCTTACACAGTTAATAAACTAACTAGATATACAAGTAATTCAAGAGCAAACCATTGGTAGTTTTGGGATGCATTATACCAAATATCTCATTGTTTTAGGATGATACAGTGATAAAAACCAAATATCTTATATGAAATATTCTAAATTTACGAGTGGATACATGTTCACATTAGTAGGTGTAACTATATCATGGAAATCCTTTAAACAAATGTGTATAGTTAGATCCACAATTGAATCTGAAGTTATCGCATTGAATAAATGTGTGAAAGAGGCAGAGTCACTATGCTATTTTCTATAATGTGTTCTAATATGGCCAAAGCCAGTTCATATAACTTGCATTCATTATGATAGTCAACATGCAATAGAAAGGGCTTAATGCAATATATATAATGGTAAATCTTGACATATATATCAAAGACATAATATGATTAGATAACTACTCTCAACTAGAATTATCCCTGGTGACTATGTAAAATTAAATAATAACATTGCGGATCTATTGACCAAAGGGTTGAATAGAGAGTTAGTTAAAAAATTATTAAGGGGAATGAGACTTAAGGCCATAAAAGAATATGTCAATACAATGGAAACCCAACCTATATGATTAAAGATCTAAGGATCTAGGTTGAAAAGGGTAATCTAACTATAAGGATATAGTTTTATCACTATAGAGGCTATCCTTTTATCCATTCTTGTGATAAAATGGCTATCCTTTTGTCCATTCTTGTGATAAAGTACTAAATCCCATAGGAGCAGGGATAAACTATGCTTTTAATTATTTTATGTGTCTAGAATCTGAGTAGAGTAATGTGAGTTACTTTAAATAAATAAATCACCTATGTGAGAAAGAAGTGGGGCTGCTTCAAAAAGGAATTATGGGGACTTAATTCTTTAGTATCTTTGACAAAACAAGACAAATGTTCATAGCCAAAATAAATATGATAGTGAGAATTGTTGATGTCAAAAAATGGTTAACACCTAAATTTACGCGAATTGTATGAATATGGAGATTTGTAACGGGTTGTGATGAAATATTGCGAGTGGTCACCAAAATGTATGGGTTAATTATGCTGAAAAAGTGAATATTGGTAGAAATCGATAATGCAAAGCAGATGAGAAGAAATTCAGACAGTGAAATAAATACAAAGTTTTTAACATTGTTTCTAAAGGGAATTGTTGGAACTCAATTCTTTTGTAACTCTTATAAAACCAAAAAAATGTTCATAGCCAAAACAAACACGAAGAAAAAATAGAATAAGATAGGTGAATTTTATGTTTTTCACACACTTTTTTCAATATACAGAATGTAACCTATTTATAGGCCAAGAAAAAAGACTATAAGTCAACAATGACAACTATAATTTAAGACAAAAAACATATATTCTAACAAACAACAAATCAAGTTATAAGTCAACAAATATATCTTCACGTTTATTCCAAGAAATTAGGAATCATATCTTCCAACACTCTCCCTTAAGCTGAAGAATAGAAATTTCTCATTTCCACCTTAGATGTAATTTCTTGAAACATAGTTATTGATAGTCCCCTTATTAGAATGCCCATTAGTCGATTTCCCGTAGAAACATAGGGTGTACAATTTTCTCCACTATCAATTTTCTCTTTTACGAAATGTCAATCAATGTCTATATGTTTCATTCTATCATGCGGCACTAGGTTGTGAGCAATACTTATTGTCGACTTATTTTCATAGTAGAGTCTTATAGGATCTTCTAATGAAATTTTTAGATCATTTAACACAACCTTTACCCATAACAATTCATAAATCCCATGTGCCATAGCCCTAAACTCTGCTTCCACACTCGACCTTGCAACTAAATTATGTTTTTTGCTCCTCCATATCACTAAGTTTCCTCCCAAAAAGGTACAATATCTAGAAGTACATCTTCTATCAATCATTGTACCAACATAGTCAGCATCAGTATATGTTGTCAATGCTAAACCTATATTTCTCCTAAACAAAACTCCTTTACCTAAATATGCTTTCAAATATTACAATATTCGATACACTGCTTGGATATGTACCTCCCTAAGATCATGCATAAACTGACTCATAACAATCACGACATAGGCAATGTCCGGACGTGTATGTGAGAGGTATATTAACCTTCTAACTAGCTTTTGATACATCTCCTGGTTAACTGCACTGTTATTTATTACCTCACCAAGTTTGTGATTTCGATCTATAGGTGTAGTCGCTGGTTTGTAACCAATTTTACCTGTCTCTTTTAGCATATCAATAATATATTTTGTTTGGGAAAGAAAAATTTCCTCTTTTGAGTGAGCAACTTCTATTCTTAGGAAGTATTTTAATCTCCCCAATTCTTTAATCTCGAACTCCCTTCTCATGCATTGCTTTACTGCCACAATTTCTCTCTTACCACTTCCTATGACGATTATATTGTTAACATAAACTAGAACAACAGTAACTCCTTCTGTTGTTGAGTCTATTGAGTGCTTAATAACGAGAGTGTGATCTTCTTGACTTTGTTTGTAACCAGCCTATATCAATACCTTTCCAAACCATACACTTAGAGATTGTTTAAGGCCATATAATGCCTTTTCAGCTTACAAATAGTCCCTATATTCAAATTACTACCATAACTTGATGAAATCTCCATGAAGATCTTTTCCTCCAAGTCTCTAAAAAGAAATGCATTCTTTATATCAAATTGTTATAGGTCATCCATAATTCACTATTAAAGCTTGTTCAACAACCTCACTCTATTCATTTTCGCAACCGGAGCAAAAGTCTCCTGATAATCTCCATTATGTTTGTGTGTAACCCTTAGTAATCAATGTAGCCTTATATCTCTCCAATGACCCATCACCATTATACTTTACAATATAGACCCATTTACATCCCACAGCCTTTTTCCTTTCAAGAAGTGCAACCAACACCCAAGTTTGATTTTTATCTAATGCCTCAATTTCTATCTCCATAGCAAGCCTCCAATTATCATTGCCTGATGCTTTAGACAATGTAATACGCATAGGAATTAAGTTTAGGTTTGTTAGAAATGCTTAACGAGATTGAGAAAATTTATTGTAAGATACAAATAATAAGAGTGGGTATCGGTATGTTGGTTGTTTGACACATGCCTCTTACCTTTCCAAAGTGTAATTGGCAGCTCACTAGAGTCCAATCAGATTGTACTTGCTCATTTGTCTGATTTTTCCTTGAATACACCTTGGAAAATGGTTTGTGATCAGATATAATTATGGATTCTAGTACGGTAGTAGGTTGTATGATGACAGGTCTTTTGTCATGAGCTGATTAAGTTAAAATAGGGTTGTGTGTCTCGGTAGAACAACAGAGTTGTTATTATAAGGAAGTTAGGTCAAAATAGGATTATTTTATTGATTAGTGGTAGCATCTTATGGGCTACAATTGTTTATGTTCTATGGATTGGAATTGATTAGATTAGGATCACTCACACTAGGGTTTAGTTCCATCAAAATAGGATTTGAATCAACCTTAGACTCTTTATTTGGATGTGAAAAATCAGTTTCCATCTTCTTATTTTGTGATGACTAACTAGACAAATCAAAATTTAAAAAATCAATATCAACATCATCAATAACCATATCTTCACTTGAAATTTCCCTCGAAGATAAGTGTTGTTAAAAAATGAATTTGACTTATCAAAAGTAACATCAACAGGAACAAATAAACGATTAAAAGTGGGATGGTAACATTTATATCCTTTTTGAGTATATGAGTATCCCAAAAAAAAAAAAAAAAACACTTGAGTGCCCTTGGATCCAACTACTCCTACTAAGACTATAATTATAAACAAGCAATGCATCCAAATATTCTAAGAGTGAGATTGTTGGAAATATTAAAATTAGTGAAAAAATGATTAAGAACTGATACTGAAGTTTTGAAACCTAAAGTTTGAGTAGGAAGCCTATTAATAATTTATGCAGTTGTTAACAAAGCTTCCCGCCAATAACAACTTGAAACATTATTTTTAAAAAGTAAAGTCCTAGTTGTTTCTAATAAATGTCTATTTTTTTCTTTCAGCTAATTCATTTTGTTGAGGAATATAAATACATGATGATTCATATATTATACGCTCTTTTTGAGAGAAGTCTATCAATGTTTTATTAAAATAATCTATAGCATTATCAGTTTTAGATCTTTTAATTTTTACTTCAAATTGGGTTTGAATCATAGCATGAAAATTAAAGAGTATTCTATTTAAGTCACTCTTATTTTTGAGAAATAGATCCAAGTGACCCCAGTACAATCGTGAATAAAGGATACAAAACCAATTTACTCTTTTAATATTTGAGATCCTAGATGAACCCCAAATATCACTATAAACAATTGAAATAAGAACACTACTTCTTTTATTACTGATTGGAAATGATACACGTTTAAGTTTGGCAATTTCACATATATCTCAATGGAAAGAATTAACATTAAGACTCTCAAATAAAGCTGAAAACATAATTTTTAAAACTGAAAAAGCTGAATGACCAAATCTAAAATGATGTAACTAAATTTGAGTTTTATTGGTTGGTTTTCCAAACCAAAAAGATTGAGAGGGCTCCATCTTAACCATCTTAGACATTTGAGGTGTTTCAAGGTAATATAGACCCTTTTTTTTCTTTAGCAAGTCTAATATTCCTCCCTGAACTTTGTTCCTGCAACTCATAGAATGTAGGAAAAAATGTTACTGAACAATACATGTCTTCTGTAAGTTTTTGGATTGAGATAAGGTTGGTAGACAACATAGGAACATGTAAAACATTTTTTAACATAAATAATGAATTAATTTGGATGTCCCATATACCAACTATAGTAGCAAGGGAGCCATCAGCTACAGACATTATTTTATTTCTAGGACAAGATTTGTAAGTGATAAATATGTGTAGGGAATAGGTTATGTTATCTGTAGCACACAAATCTATAATCACTTTCTGAAATATTAAAACCACAATATTTGGAGACATTACCTGAATGAACTAAAGAGCATGTACTTGACTAACTTATAGATCCAGCATTAGATTTTTCCAATGTCCCTAATAGATTTTTCAACTTTTCCAATGTTTCTGAATTGAACTCTCATTCTTCATCTTTCATTCCCTTTTCTATAGTTATATGAGCTTGGTTCTTCTGCTATCTCCCTTTATAACCCCACTTTTGCCTCAAAGTTAAAGGCTTCCCATTGAGTTTCCAGCACCTATCTTTGGTGTACCTTGGCTTCTTACAGTATGTACACCAAAGATTGTTTGGATTATTATAGCTACTAGTGTTGTTACTGTCACCATTTTGGTTTCAATTGCTACCACCATTCTGATTTTGCTTTAAAATCCTATTTCCACCACTGTTTGAGGCCAAAGCTGACCCCTCTTTTGGAGAAGATTGTGGCATAAGAGTTCTTCTACTTTCCTCAGCCCGAACCATTAATATCATAATATTAAGTGGTGATAACTCTTCTCTATCAAGAATTTGCACCTTACCTGATCAAACTCCATATTTAGCCCTACTAGAAAGTTGGACACTCGTTCTTGTTCTAGCATTTTCTTCAAAACTGCTACATCATCATTGCATGTTGTCTTTATACAGCGATAATTATCCAGTTGTTATCATAGGCTTTGCAAATTGTTGGTATACTCCGGAACAGATCCACTCCCTTACCTTTGTAGCCATAGCCTTGGTTCTAAGTTCATAGATTTGAGTAGCATCTTGCACTTTTGAGTAAGCTTGTTTGATAAATTCCTAAATCTCCTTTGCTACAGGAAGAAACATGCAAGTGTCACTCACTTCCATAGTCATCGAATTCCATAACCATGACATAATCATGGAATCCTCCTCATCCCAAGCATCAAAATTAGGCTCTCCCTTCTTCAGTCCAATACCTAACAAGTGACTTATTTTACATTTCTTTTGAGAAAGGTCTGAACAATTTGGGACCACTTCTAATAATTTTTCCTATTCAATTGATAACCAGTCTAAATATGCTGCATGTCCCCTTTACCAAAACCAAAAATTTGGTCCTTATTGTGTGACTTATAGCTCTCATCAGATGTGCAAGTGGTTGATGAATCTTTGTCAATCATGGTAAACCCTAAAAGATAGCTAAACTATTGCTGGATAAAATGGCAATAAAGGGCAAAAAAAAAAAAACATTAGGAAGGCTAAAAAAAAATGGGAATAGACATCTAGAGCTCTGATACCATGAAAAAAAAATAGAATAAGATAAGTGAATTTTATGTTTTTCATACACTTTTTTCAATATACAGAATGTAACCTATTTATAGACCAAGAAAAGAAAGCAAAAATGAATTATGAGTTAACTATGGTAGTTATAATTTAAGACCAAAAACATATCTTCCAACAAACAATAAACAAAGATATAAGTCAACAAACATATCTTTACATTTATTCCTAGAAATTGAGGATCATATCTTCCAACAAAACATAATAGTAAAAACTGTTAATGTAAAAAAATTGTCAACACCTGAATTTATGTTAATTGTGTGAATATGGAGATTTGTATATGGTTGTGACGAAATATTGTGAGTGGTAACAAAAGTGTACAGGCTGATTATGCTAAAAAAGTGAATATTGGTACAAATCGATAATACAAAGCAAAGAAGAAGTTCAGATAGTGAAATAAAAACAAATTTTTTAACATTGTTTCTAAAGGGAATTGTCAGGACTTAATTCTTTAGTAACTCTCACAAAATCAGACAAACATCATAGCCAAAACAAACATAATAATGAGAACTGTTGATGTAAAAAAATGGTCAACACCTAAATTTATGTAAATTGAGTGAATGTGAAATTTGCAAGGGGTTAAGATGAAATATTAAAAAATAGTAGAGAAAGTATATAGACTGATTATGCTAAAAATGAATATCGGTAGAAATCAATAATGCAAAGCAAAGGAGAGGAAGTTGAGATAATGAAATAAGCACAGAGTTGTTAACATGGTTTGGCTCTATGCATAATGCATATATCCACGGTCATATTATTTATGAAGGAGAAGACTATATTTAGTAGAGTTTCTATAAGCGGTAAAAGAACCGTTGAATTTTGTATCTTGTGAATGCTAAAGACCCATTTCTATAGTATTAGGGTTCCTTGTTTACATATAATTCAGTGTCTATAATAAAAGAAAGGTTAAAGATATTATTTCCTATTTTACATCAAAACATTAAATACTTAAATACTAAATCAGTGCAATTAAATAAGGCCATATTCTGCTTGTATTACAAATCTAGCAGCTTCTTGTTTAAAAAGATTTTCTATTCATTATTGAAGTCTTCTTAGTTGATGAGGTTCTTTTTAGCTTCGGCGAATTAAGAAAATAAGCCAGTGTATGCCGATTTGTAAAAGATTTCCATTTTTCAGCTCTTTTATATTGTTAAGAAAATAACAAGCTGATGATGCTTTTTGAACTTCTTGGGGGGATATGACATTGAGCTGACTCTTATACAACATACTTAAACCCAATCCACTACCCTTGCTCGGTATAATCGAATATGGTAAATACTTCTCATTGACGTGGCGTATGCTAACATGTCATGACATTATCGGCTTTCTATCATCTAGGCTCTGTATCAAGCTTCTTAGGCCTATGGGCTTATTAACCCTATTGTGCCCTATTTGGGCTTCTAGTTTAGATGCTATTTTTAGGTATAACAAGAACTAAATTATGTCAGGAAAGATTTTTATGTGAGATATATAATCATTTACATAAATGGTAAAATAGTTCAAAGACACGGTGTCTACTGATCAACTATTAAAGTAAATATATTTTTACAAAGGTTTAAAGGCCAAAACCTATCTATATTATTCAAATTTCGACCGTTGAATTCTATTACCAAGTTATAAAATGTTTATTAAGTTATCAGTTTTGTTTCCTCTATCAATTTCATTTATATGGGGGATAGTTGGAAAAATAAAGAACACAAAAGTCCATTTCATGTATCATTTTGATTGAGTATTTTATCTCAATTTTAGAAGATTATGGTAGATGCATGTTCTCCTTCTCGAGGACATCAAATTGGTATATTTGTTTGGTCAAAATTGTGCTCAGGTGAATGAAAAATTGAAGCTCAAAATGCACTCATTAAGGAAGAAAATAAGGTGTAGCGTGATTGGTTTCGGCCTCAATTTGGCTTGTTGGTATATGTTATCGTTACATTTTGAGAGACGAATGCTAAACATTTAACGACGGTAGAGAATTTGTCTTAAGGATACTGTGTTACACACAGACCTCAATCATTTTTTTTTTTTTTAACAAATTGATTTTAGTGTAGAGAGTCTTCAGAATTTTAATTTTTCTCTTTATATCATTACTTGTTCTTATTTTAACAAAAGCAATCTATTACAAGTTCATAAATGTAAAACCAACGAGCTACAAGTTTATGAATAAACTATTAGGCATCTTCTTGATTATGTCAAGATTATTTTTTTTTTTTCACAATTTTTTTTTATTTCATGTTTTGTATATCTCTTATCTTTGGATAAGAACGGGGGGAATGTCAATCCCATTTTACAACCTAAATTTATGTGAAACTTACAATTTTATTTTCATTATAGATTAATTTAAAATAAATAAATATTTATAATTGTACTTGTTCCTCATCCTCTCTATTAATACCATAAGTAAACACACTATATTCTATTAAACAATAATTTGATTGTCTCATGTCCATGACCAATCGTGTATCAAAATCCTCTTATTAATATCCATTAATAAATTAAGAGATCTAAATAATTCTTAACCGAAATTGATTTTATTAGGTGAATCGCCCCCTACCAGTTAAAAAAAATAGGTTGATGTTAATTTTGAAGAGTATAATAGTAATTAGATGAGTAATTTTATTTGTTTGAATAAAATAAAATAAAATAATGGAAAAAATAATTAATTAAATGATTACATCAAATTTTAATTCATAATATGGAGATTAATCTTAAAAAAATTAAAAAAATAAATAAAAATTTTAATTAACTAAATCTCTACCATCCATTTTGATATGAATCCATCAACCCTAAATCACCTCTTTCCTATCAGCCTCCTCTCATCTCTTTTCCCCTTCCAGCCACCATTACTACTGTTGTCCCTCTCTTCTCCCTTTCGAACCCATCAACCACTCATTTTCTTCTTCTTTCATTTTCTTTTTTATCTTCTTCTTCTTTTCTTTTTCCTCTTTTTCTTTTTCTAATCATTTCGTCATTGTTGTGATCATATCCACCATCGATGACCGTGACACATTCATTGCTGTCAATTTTACCCATCCTACACTTGGTCGCTCTCTCTCTCTCTCTTCTCACCGCTTTCTCTCTCATCTTCATCGATGAAAGTGGTTTGGATAGGTGAGACAAATACATCGTGCCAGTCTTGTTCGGAGTCAAATCAACTATCGAGTATCTGTTGATGTTAGCGATCATGTCGTTCAACGATGGCATCTTCTTGGCCATCATTTTAGGTCTCTCTGTTGGCTATTTCTTTTATAGGTCTGCAAATGAGGAGGATGATATGGTTGTTGTGCGTGTGCTGAATGTTGATAAGGTTAGGTTTTGAAGGTGGGTAGGTGGTGATGAAGATAAATAGCAATGGTATTTAGGTGATGACAGAGAGAGTAATAGTGGTTTGAGTGGGTGATGCTTTGGGTTTGATTGGAGTTGGTGGTGGTAAAGTTGGGATTTTTTTTTTTTTTTTCTATTGATGGTGGAGTTGGGAGATGACAAAAAGTAATTGTGGTTTTTTTTTTTTTTTTTTGGGCTTTTAGGTTGCTGGAAACCCAAAAATTCTAGATTTTCAGCAATCTCGAAATCCAGTGGTTTTTGTATTAATTAGGGTTTTTTTAAATAATTTTATGTTATTTTTTATTTAATATTATTATTAATTAATATTCAAAGGGTATTTAGTTATTACATAAGTTTGAAAGATATAAGAGAGATTTTATAGGATCTTAATAAAGGTATTTTGGTTATTTTACTATTTTAAATGAAAAGTTAATGATAGAGAACGATTCACCTAATAACAAAAAGCAAACCTGGGATAGTTCCCCATTATTTTACTCTTTAAGGGGTTTTTCATAATATTCCTTCTAAAATCACCTAGCAATGTTGGGACATTATTATTATTTTATTATTATTGTTATTGTTGATGTTGTTTTTTTTTTTTTTAAATAATTGTTGTTGTTATTATTATGTTGATTGCTACTTAATGATCGTACAAGCATAATTAAAGTGGAATATAAATAACGAATTATTAAATATAACTATTTTATATGTCGATTAGTCAATTAGAAGAACTGTGCGCACAAATTCGTAGTCATGCAAGCATAATCAACCTTGAAAGGGATGACTACTTCGCATTTTCTATTTAAAGAGATTAATAAAATTTCGTCAGATACAGATGTTATCGATTATCCAACCTATTGATGTATTGATCGCTAATAAATTTCCTAATTGATAGTTTAAATAACCCAACACCCTCTCTAAATTAAGATCAGATCATTGCATAACCGCTAACGATACTTATCATCAATGAGGTAATAGTTTTTTATAACTTCTTGTTATGTTTGTTTTTATATATTTATCATGAAATATATATAAATCCATAATATCTAAAACAATGTTCCCTTGGTGATTTAAACAAGGGAGAATTGTAAATAATTCCCTAACGTTTAGTGAAACGTCAAATTAAACCTTATATTTTAAACAAGAAGCAAAAAACCCCCTATAGTTAGTTGACGATTAGTGGATTTTAGTTAAAATTAACTCAACGAAGTTATTTTTTAGTTTCATTATATAGAAACTGATCTAAATGATCTTATTCCATTACATTTTAGCACAAGTTAGCTAAAGCTTAACTAATTGTAGGGAGTCTTTTGTTTATTGCTTAAATAATAGGGATTGATTTGATGTTTCACCAAAAGTTGGGGTTTGCTTACAATTCTCCCTTTAAACAAATCATTCAATTAGTTTTGGCGTCGAATCCATTGTAATCTATCACAACGTAACACTTAATTTCATCAATATTTTCATATTGGGAACTATTTTAATACATTTTAAGGAACTTTTGATTTGATTGCATAGAACTTAGGTTAATGAAAATAATTAATTAATTAATTAATGATCTAATAGATTTTGTAAATAATTTTATATATGGTTTAAGGAACATCATGTCTAACAATCTTTTATTTTATTTTATTTATTATTATTATTATTGACTTGAGGGATTTGAACTCAGAACATCCACTTCATGAAAAAGTGTTGTTACCACATATTATAACTACAACTACCATGTTTTAAATTTTGGTGATAGTATCTATTCAAGAAATACCAATATTTACTATCGTATAATGTCAGAATTGATTGATATGGTTGATTATGTAGAGTTATGTAATTTTAAGGATTTTGTTTGCTATTTAAAAAAACAAAAAAATAACTAATTTAATATACATTAGTCATATATAAAATTTTAAATTGCTCAAAGATTAATTTTATTAAGTTATAGGGTCTTTACATTTACTTTTAAATTTCTAATGGACTTTTAAAAAGTAAAATAAATTAATTTTAATTTAAAAAAAAAAGTTAAATTTAAAAATCTTTTAGAACAAAGATCATTTCTTTTTAAAACAAAAATGTAATTTTTATGCTATAGAATCTATTCCTTTATTACAATAATTCCTTACTTTTCAATACTACATTGGTTTCACAGCAGTATGAATTCATATTTTACAACCTAGAAAATTTTCAATGGACCTAATGTTTATGTCCACTATTTAAGATGATAATATGTGACATAAGTGTCTCATATAATTACATAAGTGTCTCATATAAATAATAATTTTAGTTTATAAGTTATGATCTTAAATGATAAAAGGACATAAATCAGTTGCATTGAAATTTTTTTTTCAAATTAACTACACCTAACTCTAAAAATTAAAACTTGACACAAAATTTATATTTCTTGTGCCAGAAAAGAAAAAATATACATAAAATATGTACTATACATATATATATATACATGAACTTTTTAATATAAAACATAAACTTGTTTTAATATGAAAATAGATCAAATGACTTTCAACCATGAAAAAAAAAAAAAAAAGAGATCAAATGGACATACAAGTCATTTCCACCAACATAAAGTTGCTAGACCCAAGGGTAAAATGGTCAATAAAAGCAAAAAATCGGCTGTGATTTTTATTGCATCCAGTACGTTGACGTATCAACATATCCAATTATTTACACACATTTCTGTTGCAACAAATGAACAGCGTCACCACAAATCCACTGCGCGTGTTGGAACCGCCGTCATTGACTTCATGCGTGGCATCTTGTAATTGGGTGTTAAATGACACGCGCCTTTGAGATCTTAGAGGCGCGTGCGTGGAGTATTAGGAAAGCAGACAAAATTGGTCCAAAAATTTTGCAGCAGGTCACATGAGATAAAGGTTCGATGACATGTGAACTGCCACTCTTGCCAGGCAAGATCTAGGGTTGATTTTTAACCAAAGTGTTTTTAACTCTGGTCAGATTTTAACTCTGATCTGGTTAACCTTGAAGAATTAAAATATGACATGTGTGATCTGCCCCTGTTGCTTGCTTGGGTTGGGGTTTAAGCATTGCGGCGAAATTCTGAACTACTCACCCTGTTAAAATTGACAAAGTACAACAAAAATTTTAAAAAATTCCCCAAAAATAAAATATAAATAACTTTTTAGTTTAAATGAAGATTAATAATTTTTATAATAAAAAACTTCATTCGTTTTTAATCCATTTTTATCCCATAATATGTTTACGTAAGTTAACTTCACGTTTGTGAGATAACCTATGTAAAATATTGACCTATAATATATATATATATTTAACGAGATGAAGCTAGATTAAAATTATTAAAATCTCATTTAGAAATGAAAATGTATAACTTTTCTAAAGCTATTTTTTTTTCCCTTCTTTTCTGGGTAAGAATAAATTTATCCCATAAATTATAAGCAATACAAATATGGTATTACATGTGCATGTGGTGGTTTGGTGGTACCTCACATGAAGAAATTATACTACCTTTTTTTTTATTTGGTTAATTTCATGTCGATTTGTAACAATCAAATAATTTCATGTGGATTTGTAACAATCAAACATTTTTAAAACTTAATTTCACATGCATGCAGAAGATTAAAAACTAATATTAAGTTTAATATAGTTCAATCGATGATGTTACATTAGTTGTCATGTTATGTATATTTTTCACTCAATTGTTGTCATCTCATTCAAGATAGAAACTTTTGTACTTTATAATTAAAAGTGTAATTGGTATTATAACTGTGTTTCTCTTAGGTGAAAAATACAAAAAGAAATAATTACAAAAATGACTCATTTTTGCAAGACCCACCTCAAAAATAACATTTATATTCAAATTATCTCAACCCTAAGATTGAAATAATTTGAATTTATATTAGAATTCACAACCTGAAAGTTGGGATTCTCTACCTTGAGGTTGAGATTCTCTACCTTAAGGATGAGATTTAAATGAGTTATTAAAAGTGAGTTAATTTTCAACAAAACCCATACAAAAAATGACCATTTTAAAAACTAAAAATTCATTTATAACCTTATACTTTTAAAAATTCCTTTTTAGCCTCTCAAACAAACTAATTGCATAGAATACCAGAATTATCCATTTTACCCCTAAATGAAATTTAACGCACGTAACCTTATTTTGAAATATTTAAAACAGAAACCCAAAGCGAAATTATCAAAATGCCCTCATATATATGGAGGCCACAAAACACAACAACCCATCCAAATCAAATTTCCATCGTTTTCATCATACTCTCATGACTCGATTTTCGATCTGAGACCACTCGCGCCTGACTTCTCATTGCTAGCCTTGTCGCACTATTTCAGACCTTCGCCAACCTCGTCAGATCATCAGCGATCTTGTTTACCACCTCCATTATCGAAGGTACACAACCATAAAATCCATTTGATTGTTTGAGTGGTAATTGTTAAATTTAGAGTTTTGAATTCATTCATTTGTGCTGTGGATGTTAGATGGATTGGATTATATTAGTTTTGACTGTATTTCAATGGATTAGGATGAGAATGGAGGTTTTTGGTGGTGTATGTCGTTGAGGAAGAAGAAGTGCTGGAATAGAGTTTTTTGGTTGCAAACAAAAAAAACCACGTTTTGTGAAGCCACAAGATACGATTTTATGGTTAAAACATGGTTCGTCAAAAAATCATGTTGTGTGGATGCATAAAACATGGTTTTAGGAAAAGATCATGTTTTATGATTCAGCCACAAAACAAGATTTTTCCAAAACCGTGTTTTAAGGATAATTAAATCTCGGTTTTCAAAAAAGTCCATGTTAAGGCTACAATCCTGTTTTCCATCGAAACCATGTTTTGTCGTTACACAAAACACATTTTCTAAAAAAATTCAGGTTTTGTATCCGCTATAAAAACCGTGTTTAAGGGTCCCTTAAAACACAGTTTTTGGGAGGACTGTGTTTTGTGGGTTATTGTCGGACCTATAAAACACAGACTTTGTAAAAATAGTGTTTAAAGTATTATTAAAACACGGTTTTTGGAATGATTGTGTTTTATGGTCAAGCCACAAAACATAATATAATTTTTGGAAGTACCGTGTTTTATGGTCGGACCCATAAAATACATTTTTTTATGAAATCGTGTTTTATTTGCTCACAAAACCTGGTTCAATCTTCAAAACCTGATTTTGTGAATTTTTTTTAATTAAATTAATTTATATTTGTTTAGAAAATAAGTGAATCAAATTTTAAATTTTTAATTAAGTTAGAAATAAATTAAATGTAATATATTATTCTAATAATTAAAATAAAAATTAAATCAATGTGATTGAAATAAATTCAAACAAATAAAAAATAAGAATAAATTAATCAATTAAATTTTAAATTTGATTTAATCTAATTGTAATATGTTAATTTAATTTGTTATTCTAATTATTTTTGCTGGTTTTGTACAGATGCAGATAAATTATAAGTGGAGTACACAGGTTATTCCCGCTGAGATGACCTTAAGCACACACTGTAGCTTCAAAGAGATTGTAGGTCTAAAAACAACTCTTGAGAAAAGAGAACTCCTTAAGCGGTTACTAAGTGTGACCCCATTTAGATATTTCATGGAGATAACTCATAATCAGTTTTTGTCCCTTAATTGCAACTATTCTTGTTAGAGAGTTGGAAATTTCTCATGCTAGGCCTGATGAGATGTGTTTTAAAATAAGAGGGCAACAATATGGGTTTGGAAAGCAAGAGTTCTTATTGGTAACAGAGGTGCAATTCGGGCATATTGAAGTAAATACCATAAAGGCAAAATGACAAGAATAGTCTTTTATGGCAACTTTTCAAAGAAATTACATCGTTAGTGAAGGCTATTGTCTTCATGATCAAGTCACGGGCGAAATTAGGTTTCGACAACACTTTCAAGTTAGCTAATTTAGTCATAGCTTTCCAACTAAGCTACGGTCTAGATGAGCGCCAAGGGGTGGATAAGATGCTGTAGGTCATAATAGAGAACGCAAAAGTGTGGAATGCATTCCCTTGGGGTACAATGTCATATAGTATATTTTTCAACCACTTTCGATAGTTAATTACTAAGAACAGTTTATAAATGGACGGACGGTTAACCTGTATGGGTTTGTTCGATCGTTCAAAGTACAACCTTTACTCCATGCTATTTGTTATTTATGGGACCCCTCTTTTGGGTCCACTCATAAGGTACTATTTTTAGCCCCTAGCAGGATTTTGCTTTGTCTCCCCCGCCACTTGAACCAAGGTTCAGAGATCTCTTTACCCATTTGAAAGCATGATGAGTACTATCTGAGCTCTGTAAAACCTAAAATTTCTGGAATAGTAAATTTCGGGTAAATATTATTTTAGAGTAATAGTGTTTTAGAGTAAATAGTGATTTTAAGGATACAGACCCCTATAACATACCCTCCCAATTCTATTTCGAGATATGTACAGTGATAGGCCCTATTTCTGCACTTCTATTTTCGTACAGACGGCAGCTCGTCGGTAACCCCACGGTGACCCTCCAGCCTATATGTAATCCGGCTGAAAGATTCTCGTGAAGCTAAACCGTTTTTCTGTATTGAAAACCTTTTCAAAAGTTTCTTTTATGATAAAGACAGGTGAAAAATTTTCTTTTTATTACACATCTATATAATATATTTAGTAAAAATTTGGGCAGCATAACAACTATTGCCACCCTACAAATTTGGTAAAAGTTTTAAACACTTTTAAAATCAATTGGTTTTTTCCAAACTTCTGGGCCTCAGACCCTCAATTCATCAATTCACAAACAACCATAAACATGTCATCAAATTTCAAAATAATTTAAAACACAAAACAGTACGTCATGCATCTATGTTTATTTATACATGTTCAAAAATAAGAAAAACTTATATATTATGTCATATACAATTAAATAAGTATTTCCCAAAATAAGATACATCTATACAATCATAGCAATATAAAGCACTCTCGACTCAATCTGCCTAGTCCTGGGCTGGAGTCTCTGATCTTGATGTACCTGTACCTGTACCTACATCTGTCCCTACGAAGATTTTGTTTATAAAACATAAAACAGTGTAAGCTACACGAGCTCAGTGAGTGTTGTAAGTTTTTATTTTCATTTTATCTTTATAAAAATTCCTCCCTTAGTTTTAAAATATTTTATAAACCTTTCGTCACTGTAATATGAAAAATCAATTTTTCTCTTAAAACTATTTTTTAGATAAATGCATGGATAAATTATTTATATAAATATCATTCAATTCTATTATAAAACTAAAAGATACGATAAATTATCGTATAATTTCAGTTCTCAGCATAAAATATAAATAGTGATGACATTATTGTTTTTGAAAAATCTCTGAATAAAACAAGCCAATCACTAATGGTCCGTACCACATGGTATCCTAGGTATGAAGTGAAATTTTTGCCTCGCTCCGGTCTTCCCGAAATTTTTCCTCATTCAGGTCATCTATCCGGTATTACGTAGCGAAATTTTTCCTTCGCTACAGAGCGACATTTTCCTCGTTCAGGTGCAAGCTAGCCAATAATATACCCTATACGTACATTAGACGACACATTAAACTGAACCAATGACTCAACACAATCCTTCCCTGCGGGTTTCCGCCCACTATTAGTGATAGACACTCCCAACACTACCAATGCACGCTTCGGGTACTCAATCTCAACCGAAAATAACTGTAGCATCTACCAAACATACCATATGTTCAATATATATTTCCATCAAATAATTTTTCACCATAAATACTTATCTCGTATAAACTTTTCAAATTTAGAAAATTCACATCTCATATAATCGTTTATAGTTCATGCAAAATATTTTTCATACAATTTCATTTATTTCAAAATCAAATTATAACATATCATAACACAAATTTTAAAAATCACATCCAAAATATTTTGAATAACACTCATCAATTATTGATTCATGAAATCACACGCTTTCGGGTTCCCTCGATTCCTAATATAGTTATCGCCGCTCTAAATTAAATCTACAAAGTAATATAATATATAAAAATTTTTCTTTTAATATGGCTACCCTAAAAAAAAACATAGTTCTAAAATTGAATTCTACACTTAAAAACGAGTTCGTAGACTTGTCGAGAGCTAAATTTTCAGTTTTGAAGGTCGGAGAACTTACTTTCCTCGTACGTGGTGGCCAACGGCGACTTTTCCGCTTCGGATTTCAACGACCTCAATGATGGGAGGTGCAGCTAGGTTGGTTTTCTTGTCCTCGACACACTTGTCAAGAAAATGAGATCGATCGGAGTCGGAATTGCTTTATTTCATCAGAATCTAGAAAAATTAAAGTTGGTTAATGGCCTAACTTCCTCTAATAAAATGAAGACCCAAACGATGATAAAAATTGACAAAATTGGCACCTATAGAATCTACATCGCACGAGCTTTCCAATGGTACCAAGATTAGCCAAAACGGAGGTCGGATGTGGTCGGAACGAGAGGTCGAAGTTGGGCTCGCGGGAATGAAATCGGTTGGAAATTTGAGAAGAGAGAGAGAAAATGAGTCGGTTGGAGGAAGAAGATGATGATATAATCCGGTCGAATTACGATTTATTTCCTCAACTTTTAAAAATTACGATTTTAACCTAAACTTGTAAAAATATAACTTTTTAGTCCTTGTACTTTTACCCAATTTTCATAAAATTTTTCAATTTTACCATTTCTTGAATATTTCTTTTAATACCATTTTCATACCTCTAAATCAATTATTTTACCACTTCTTGAGCTCGAAATCGCATTCGTAAATTTCATCATAATCCAATTTTGCATTTGGATACTCTAAATTATTTATTTATTCTATAAATGAGATATACGTGTACAATACGTATACAATACTAAAATAGGGAGGGTATATTACATACAGAATAGTATATGCCCATAATATTAAGATAATAAAATAAATTAAAGTATCCAGAGGTGATTAAGAAAATTTCTAATTAGTCTGGAGATGATTAGTAAAATTTTTGAAATGTTTATAAAAGATTTATTAAGATTATCAGAGAGTTCGGATGCGTAATTTAAATTCCGATAAAATTATTGGATCATCCAGAAAGGATTTAATAAGGTTTTCGGATGGCTCTGAATGTATAAGTTTTGCTCTTGATTAAAGAACAATTGAATTATTTAAGTATTCGGATCCGGATGTGTAATTGAAATTTTATGAAATTCCCGAATGGGTCCGGGGATAGTTTTTAATTTTGAAATCATAAAAGAATTTAGAGCAATCGGATCCGAATAATTATTCGAATTCTAATGAAGTTTCCGAATGTGAAATTAGATTATAATAAAATTTTCAAGTGGATCGAGTTGATTTCGAAGCGGAAAGCAGAAATCGAATGCATAAAAGATGGTTCATGGGAGATCATGCATGGATTGACATATGGTAAATGGATGCATGAAAAAGTGAGATGGGAATTGCATGATTGATAAATGGCAAGCAAGGAATTAAACAAATTGAAAAGTGGATGGTAGATGGAGACATAGAAGGACAAGTATACGACATTGGGAGAGCATATATTTATGTATAATTAAAAAAGCAAATTAAGAAGCAAACAAGAAGCACAAGTCACGGTCAACGGAATGAAAGCAAAGCAAAGTGAAATTTTAAAGAGAGAGGGAGTGGAGCCATGAGTTTGAGAGAGAGAGAGAGAGTCTAAGTAAGATCAAAAGAGTCGCATTCCATTTACACCAAAGCCATGAGCCATTTTAGAGAGTGCGAGAAGTGAAAAACAAGAAGCAAAATTGAGAGAAGCAAAGTAAGAGTTGAGCCCGATCCAAGGCAAGAAAGAAAGGAAGCAAACAACTCATTATGAAATGGTGATACCGTGAACTGTATCTAGGGGGTAGCCTGCTGCCATGAAAAGTTTGAAGCTGTTCTAGGTGGAGTTTATCACATGCAAGGGCTAAAGAACAAGCTTGAACTCACTTTCATCCATTTCTAAGAGGTGAGTTTTGATTTTCATAAGTTTTAGATAGTAAATAGATGAATTTTTGTGATGATATGTTTCGGTTTTAGGAATGAAAACCTCATTAGTGTAGAGGTTTAAATGCATGTGGATTTAATGTGAAAATCAAGTGAAGAAATGACAAGCATGTAGGTTTTGTGTTCAGTCAGGATGGGATATTAGTGTTGGATGAGTTTTGATTTTTTTGTCATGATGTTTGGTGATGTTTGGATGTGATTCAAGTGTTTAAACCTGATGGAAAATAAATATGAAAATACATGTTGAATTCGGTTAGGAAGGAACTACGAGTCGAATCAATTTCGATCGTAATAATACGTGTTTTTAATGTGTGATGTGTTTCAAAATGAGAAGTAGTGACTGTTTTTGTTTTCTGTCACAAAGGGACTGTTTTGTTGTATTTTTGACTTAAGTTACACGAAAGATTTTCGTGTATGATAATATATTGAATCGATAAGTTTTTAGAGTTAAAACGAAAAACTGAGAGCCAATGCAATTGCGTGTCATTAGCTGTTAATGTGCCAATTAATGGGCTGTTACCATGAGTTTTTATGGACTATTATATATGTTGTTTTATGGGCTGTTAAAGGGTTGTCGTAGTTGATTTAAAATATCAAAGTCACGGTTGAATTAAAATATCTTTTACTTTATTCTGTGAGCTCATATCGCTCGATTAACACATAAATAACTCATAATCACTTTGCAATCGTACCGGGGTCAACCAAACGACATTTGACTTGCTATACGAATATATAATAAACCTCAAATAACACTACTAGAGGCATACGATTCAACCGTAACTCAATTCGAAGATTTCTAATACCATAAAATAATAAATCTAGGTGAAGGCTTACAATTCCTCCCCTCCTTAAAATAAATTTCATCCTCGAAATTTAAATAACCTGAATCAAAAGGATGAGCATACTGCCTCCGCATCTGCTCCTTAGGCTCCCATGTCGCCTTTTTCACTGAATGATTCCTCGATAGGACTTTTACCAATGGAATAGTCTTGCCGCAAAGAACCTTCTCCCTTTTGTTTAAGATCTGAATTGGACTCTCTTCATAGGTCAAGTTCTCTCTCAATTCCATTGGCTGCTTTAACAACACATGTGAAGGATCTGGCATATACTTGCAAAGCATCGAGATGTGGAATACATTGTGAATCCTAGATAACTCTAGTAGCAACTCCAAACGATAAGCCACGTCTCCAACTCTATTGATCACCTCATAGAGACCAATATATCGTGGATTGAGCTTCCCACGACTGCCAAATCTGGTGATCCCTTTCCATGATGATATCTTCAAAAATATCTTATCCCCTACCTAGAACTCCAAGTCTCTTTTTCTATTATCTACATAGCTTTTCTGACGATCCTGGGCGATCTTCAATCTGTCCTGAATAATTATGATCTTATATGTAGTCATCTGAACAAGCTCGGGCCTTAATAATCTCCTCTCGCCCACTTCATCCCAACTTAATAGGGTCCCGCACCGTCTCTCATATAAAGCCTCATACAGTGCCATACCGATACTAGTTTGATAACTATTATTGTAGGCGAACTCGATCAGTGGCATATGAGTATCCCAACTCTCGCTAAACTCCACCACACATGATCTCAGCATATTCTCTAAAGTCTGGATAGTGCGCTCAGACTGTTCATCTATCTGTGGATGGAATGCTGTACTGAAATGTAATCGAGTGCCCAAATCTCTCTGTAAACTAGGCCAAAATCGAGATGTAAATATAGGACCTCTGTCAAAAACAATAGAAACCGGAGCTCTATAAAGCCTGACAATCTCATCAACATACAATCTGGTTAGTCTATCTAGGGAATAAGTACTGCGGATGGGTAGAAAATGAGCTAACTTCATAAGAAGATCAACTATCACTCATATACCAGCACACCCACTCCGACTACGTGGAAAACCAACCACAAAATCCATCATGATGTGCCCCCATTTCCACTCTTGAATGGAGAGTGGCTGAGCTAATCCTGTAGGTCTCTGATGCTCTGCTTTAACGTGCTGACAAATCAAACATTTGGATATGTACTTAACTATCTCCCTCTTCATACCTTTCCACTAGAAATGCTCTTTCAAAATATGGTATATCTTCGTACTACTATGATACATTGCATAAGCTAAAAATGCGCCTCATCCAGTATCTTTCTCTTAAGATTCGTCAGGTCTGGAACACATAATTTCTATCTCATCATCAGTGTACCGTCCTCTCTCACTGAGAAATCCTGGCCTCTACCTAACTCAACTCTCTGTCCGATTGCGATCAACTGAGGATCTTGTCCCTGAAGCTTTCGGACCAGATTTGAAAGTATCGATCTAACATGAAATATGGCTAGTAGTGCACTTAAATCCAAAGTCATCAACTGAACCTCTAAAGATCAAGGTTCTCATCTCCCTCAACAACAAATGTGCCCTACTCTCAAATGTGCCTCTGAACTACTAGACTGTCTACTCAGGGCATCAGCCACTACATTGACTTTTCCTGAATGGTACTCTATAGAGTAATCGTAGTCTTTAATCAGTTTCAACCACCTTCTTTGCCTCATATTTAATTTTTCCTGTGTGAGTAAATACTTTAGGCTCTTGTTATCTATAAAAATCTGACAAGAAACCCCATACGAGTAGTGTCTCCAGATCCTCAGTGCGAACATGAGTTGGATAATTCTGCTCGTGCTTTTTCAATTGTCGGGATACGTTTACTATTACTTTCCCATTCTGTATCAAAATACATCCCAAGCCCTATCTAGATGCATCACTATATATGATGAATCCCTCTGTCCCAAAAGGAAGTGTAACAATGGGAGTTGTGGTCAACCGAGCCTTCAATTCATCAAAACTCTACTGACAAGCCTCTGACTACTCAAATTTAACATCCTTTCTTGTGAGTTTCGTCAAAGGAATGGCTATCCTGGAGAATCCATCTATGAATTTCTTGTAATATCCTGTCAATCTCAAGAAACTGCTGATCTCTGTAACTGTGGCTGGCTGCTTCCACTGTAAAATAGGTTCAACTTTCTGGGGGTCGACATTGATCCCATCTGTGGATATCACATACTTGAGAAAAGAGACCCTGTCCAACCAAAACTAACACTTACTGAACTTAGCATACAGTTGACGATCCCTCAAGGTCTGTAGAACTGCTCTTAAGTGCTCAGCATGTGTCTCCCTACTGCCTGAATACACTAGAATATCATCAATGAACACTATCATAAACTTATCCAGAAAATCATAAAACACCATATTCATCAAGTTCATAAATACTACGGGTGCATTGGTTAGCCCGAAAGGCATAACCAAAAAATCATAGTATCCATATCCAGTGTTTAAAAACTCGACCGAGTTGGCCGAGTTCTCGCCAGGAACTCGCCGCTCGGTCGGCTTCCGAGCCGAGAACCCCCAGATCCAGGGCTTCAACTCGGTTACTGTCCACAATCGGCCCAACTCGGGCCCAACTCAAGTCGACTCGGGCTGACTTGGCCCAACTCGGGCAGACTCGGACCGACTCGGAATCGGTCTACTCGATTTTCGAACACTCAGTCAGTCGTCTTAGTCTTCAGTTCCGTTGTGTTCTGCTGCCGTGCTTTTTCTGCCGCCGCGCTGCTTCTGTCGCGTTCTGTTCTGCATTTCTGCCTGCTGCTGTGCTGCTTCTGCCAATCCTGCCATCGCCGATTGACTTCTGCTGCGCTGTCTTCTCGTCGTCCTCCGTCGCTCCTTCCGCCGCAGTCGCGGTCTCCGTGTGTGAAGTGAAGGAGAAGAAGAAGACATGAAGATTGGAAGAAGAAGAAGAAGACATGCAGATCGGATGAAGAAGAAGAAGAAAAAGAAAGAAATCAGATCTGTCTGTGAAATGAACAATATAATAATTTAGTTATCCGAAAATATCCCTCAATTTTTTGGTTTTTGGACAACATTACCCTTCTTTATTTCTCATTATTTCAAAAAAAATCATCACACTTAATAATATAATTATTTTTATTATTTTCAATTAGCCCCTTCCTTTACTATATTTATAGTTTTTTATACTTTTTATAATTTTTACCAATTTTACCCCTCACCGAGTACTCCCCGAGTACTCGCCGAGTTGCTGAGTACTCGCAGCTCGCTGCCTCGCCGATCCAGGTCCGAGTAGCGAGTTTTGGAACACTGTCCATATCTCGTCTTAAAGGCAGTCTTGGGAATATCTTCTACCTTAATCTTCAACTGATGGTATCCGGATCTTATATCAATTTTTGAAAACACACTAGCCCCTTGAAGCTGATCAAATAGATCATCAATGCGAGGAAGTGGATACTGGTTTTGTACCGTTACTTTATTCAACTCCCTGTAATCAATGCACAACTGCATACTGCCATTTTTTTTTTCACAAATCATGAAACAACCTATTGGAATGGATAACTCCAAATCATGAGTTGGTTCCAACTTTAATTCCATGCAATCCATTCCAATAGCAGTCACTTGATTGTCCAATGACATTTTTCTATTGCTCAATCTCTCCCGTTTAATCTCTATTTAAAACCATTATTAAAAAAAAATATCTCCAGAATTTATTAAATTCCCTAAATAATGAACAAAATATATAATATCGTATTAATTCGCTCAATCTCTAATTTAATCCCACATATCGCATTTAATTATTCAATCAACGGATACTAATTGTACGAAAATAAATATTGAGGTGTTACATGATGTATATGAGACCTAATATCTGATATGCAGTTAGATTGGTAAGTAGATATTAAACCAATCCCAGACAAAAATAATAGATTGTTATGAATAGAATATTAACATATCTGAAAGGGACTACTGATGACTCCCTATGTCACCAAGGTGGCAACATGCATCTTATTAGGTATATAGGCGCTGATAAGGGATGTAATTCGAATGAGGAATAATTCGTATCTAGTTATGCATTTTTGCTCATCCAATGTGCAATTTCTTAGAGTAGTAAAAAGCTATTACACTGTCTACCATAGAAGTTGTATTTATAGCATGTTCAATTGTAGTTCAAGAAGCAGTGTAGCTCAAGAGATTCTTGGAGAATTTAAATTCAAAACTAATGTGTATAAGCCAATTACTGTATACTATGATAGTGAAACAGTAATTGTCTATACTAAAGATACAAAATATCATAGTAAATCGAAACACATAGAAACTAAATAAAATTTCATCAGGGATATAGAGATAAAAAAGATGTAACAATTGAGTATGTATCTACATGTGGATGGTTATGGATCCATTCACAAAAACTATGACAAGAGATGTATTTATATTACATGCTAAATTTTTGGGTTTGTGTAGATTGTAATGTTATAATTACTACGTTAAGCTATATCTTTTTTATAATTAGATATGTCATTTTGGTTACATAAAACTAGCACCTATTCCTTTTACATAGATTATATATAAAAGTATGTTGTCATGTTTTGAGATTAGTATTCTTACACGTACAATCACCTTAGTTACTAGGAGAGCAAGTCAAGATGAGACATATATATTTTTGGAGAATAAAAAATAAGATTATTCTCTTAAAGGCTTGAAATATATGAAATGTTACCTTGATTATAATTAAGATGAAATTCTACCTAAAATCAATTATTAAACTGCTCATGATGTATCTCCACCATCAAAAGAATCTGATTAAACCAGATATAAGTTTATCGATAATAGTCACATGAAAAACAAGATTTTAGAAACTCAGGTTGGGTGCTAAAAGAGTGTCTAAACTAAGATCTGTACAGTCAATAATTTTATTATAAAAGACATACATGTCCTTAGTAAATGACAAGATTCATTGTAACATGTATTTCATACCGTGTGTGTTTATTGTGACCGACATGAAAATTAGTGAATTTATCCATAATTTCTCATTGTATAAGTTCTATTGAAGTTTATAAAAACTTCCACTTATGCCCTCAGCAATTGTTCACTTTGTCTTAAAGTAATAAAGTAATATTTGTATTATTAGTATGTCTTCTATAACTATGAGAATGCGACTTATGGGACATTACTATGATGTCAATTATTTTTGTTGACCGAGGGACAAAAGTGAGACAGAAAGATTTAATAAATTTTATTTTGTTCGTATAGACTGATTGCAATTTGAAATTGCAATTGTGATTATATGAAATATTAGAGGATCGAGTATGTTAAGATATTAAATATACTCGAGCAAATAAAATTATGTTAAATCTGGGACGTAATAATGAACATATCTACAATCTCTTATAAAGTAGTACAATTGAGTTTTAAAGACAAGTCACATTGTATACATTGTTGTTCATAAGTCATATGGTAAATTTACCTGTATGAATGCCTATACTCCTTATCATAAAAGGGTCATCAGTGCTTTCTCTGTTAATTCTGTTTGATTCATCTTGTGTGAGTAGAAGATGTTGAGTTATTGGGTTTGAGTGGAGTCTACTCGAGATGACCCAATCCAAATATGTTTTGGATAGGAACAAATAACCGCTAACAGTTACTGACAGTTATCAAAAAATAACTGCCACCCTTATAAATATGTGATTTATTTCATTTGTAAAAGTTGATGAAGAAAATTATGCAAAATCAACTTTCCATAACATACATACAAAATACACACGGTGAATAAATATAGAGCAGAAAACACGTGGCAAGACAAATCACATTGTGATTTGAGCTTCCTTTCTACTAATATGATTGGAATTCGACCAGTTAAACAACCTGAATCCAGAAGAATTTTCATTGCACATAAACAGATACACTTTTGGATTCCATTTTACTGTTTTAGATTGAATTTATATATTTCTTTGAATTCTTTCAATGTATATAAAATATTATAATTAGATCGTCCAATTATAGGTATAACGTAAGTAATAAAAATTTATGTTCACTTAGTATTTGAATAATATTGATTATTCAAATTATTTAATAATTAATTAGTTAATTATTGATCATGAATTAATAATATTTAATTAATTTTATAACAAATCTTAAATTCAATTCTCAATAGTGACTTTAATTTAAATTAATTATGAATTAATTTATTAGAAATCACGAGTTTGATTCTAGAATATAATATGAATTAATTTTGAATTAGTTATATTATATGAGATAAATGTTTAATTTTTAATAGACATGGGGTTCAATATTAATTTTGAATTAATGAAAACTCTAATTATTGCAATTAAAAAAAATAAAAGAAAAGAAATAGTTTATTTTCAATAAGGCTTTGATTTTGTTGTACATATGTTCAAGAATCAGAAAGAAATTTTTTTTTTTTAATTTTTTAATTTTCTATGGCAAGTCCTGAGAAGAATAATCTGTTTATTTATTCCCTATATAACCAAAATTAAATATTCACATTTATATGCATTGCTTTTATTTTATTTTAGAAAAAAAAAATCAAAAGTAAGTGAGCATAATTCCATATAACTGTGTTCACTCACTTGTTTCTTGGTGTAGAGACATATCAACGAAGATAAAATGATGAATAATTTACAGAGATCAATACATAAAGTAAAATATTTGATCTTTTATTTAGTTTTATTATTTTATTTCATCGTTATATAGATTTAGGATTCCTGAGTTTTATAAAAATTTTGAAACTCATAGTTCCACAAATTCTTAGTTTTATTAAAACAATTGGTGTTTTTCCCCTATAAATAGATGAATGGGTAAATGGATGGATGAATGTTAAAATTATTTTTTGAAATCAAGATTTTAAGTTATTCCATCCTAACCCTAAAATATTTATTATTTATGATGAGAACAAGTTCATATATATATATAATTCAATCCTCTTTTAACTTTTATAGAATATTTTTACCAAAATAACTAATATTTTAATTGTTTATGCTCACATTAGATTTTAAAAGTCCCAAAATACCATTTTTTCTTAGTTGTTTGTATATGGTCGTATTTCGTATAGTGTAAATAATTAACAAAGTGTGAAATATCAATAAGATAAAAGCTTGAGATATTTAAAAATTTTGGAAAACCTGATATGTGTGTTCAGCAACCCATATCTCATACCGTGTAAATATTTCACATAGTGTAAAATATCAATATTTGTCATCATATGAAATATCAATATTTTTTTCAACGTGAAATATAAATATTTACCCAATATGAAATATTAAAAATCCAATAAATATAATATTCTATAATAAAATGTACAATTTATAGATATCATTGACAATAAACTTGTAAAATAGTTGCGTTTTAAAATGTATAAATAGTAGTTTCATATTATGTAAAATAGATGTATTTCACACACCCTAAATAATTTACAAAGAATAATATAAAGGACACAGAATAATAAATAAAAACACATATAGTTAGGGGTTATTTGGTAATTGTTGGAGTAATGTATGGAAAAATAATAATAAAATTGAGTACAAAAAATCAAACTATTAGTTGTTGAGCAAAAAGTTATTTTAATAAAGGTAAAAGTTAAATTATTCATGGTATGATGAAATTAGATGTTTCATTTTAATGGCTCGTAATATATTAAATTGTCATTTTCCTTTTGATAACTATTAATTTGTCAAATTGATGGAATGACTTATCTAAGTTAATATCCATCCATATATTTTTACTCAATTCAAGGATTGTTATCGATTTGAATTCATTTACTTTTTCATCGTCAAATTGAATAAAAATGGATGGATATATGATGAATTCACTTTTTAAGTCAAAATTTAAGTTAATATATCCTAACCTTTTTTTATACAATTTTCAATTTTTTTTTTTTTTATTTATTAAAAACATTCTAGTTACATAAGATACACTGTGGCTTAAGGATCCATGAAGCTTGAACTTTTGAGACTTTTTTACAAGAAGAACAATAAAAATAAAAAGCTAACACTGAATGTTTCAAAATATTGTCACGATTTGCTAAAATTAGGAAAAACACTAATTGCCGAACCCATATATCTATGTACTTCTATAAATGAGAGACAACAACACTTACAATAAAATGGAGAAAACTACCCATATAAACTTTATATTATGATGGATGGAACTTGAACCCTAACCCTTTAATGAATAAAGAAGTGTCTACCACCTTGACTAAGAAGTGAGTTGCAAGCTTTTGAGACTTTCAAGCCTTCACAACTCAATGAATATGCTAATCTTATCATAATAATGTAATGCTTTGATGTAATTAAAATTCAGAATATTGGGTGCCAAAAAAAGATCCAAAATATTGGGCTTGACCTTTGCTCAGTAGTACTAAAAAGTAAAGTATTAATATAACTGTATCATGTCATCAAAGATTTGGTAGGAGTGCTTTAATATTTATTAATTGTAATTGTCAAAAAAAAAATATTTTTATTAATTGTAATTTTAAGGAAGCCACCAAATTATTGATTAGCATTTGGGCATGAATGAGTCCACACATGGAGGAGCACTCTAATAGGGATATTAATTGCTGGTGACTCAAACTGACAATGAGATGCAGGTGTGGGAATCTCTGGTTGTAAATGGTTTGGAGAAGAGTGCCAAATTGATTTGACAAGTGCATTTGTCTTGTTCCTTTCATCTCTCCGAATGTAATGTACAGGGTCAGCTGATGGTAGATAAAACAAGCAATCTCAAATGTTATTGGAAGTAACTTACTCATAGTTAAAGGTTTTGATGAATTTTGAAACAATGTCTAAAAAGTAAACATCAAGAAAAAGCTCCGTTGGGGCTGCTGTCTTCAAGCCTCTTAAAGGCTTTTTCTCCCCTGAAATTGGAGAGGGCTCTGAGAGAAGGCATGATCTGGCCCAAAGTTTAAATTTGTAGGTCCAGTATGTGGAAGTTGATGATGTGAATGCTGCTAAAGATATTAACTCTAGTATTGTTCAGTGTGGAGATGGTAGCATTCTTGTCAATGATATTAAGGTTTTATGTAGGGAGGTCGGAGTTGTTAGTTGACAGGTCATTTTCAGAAATGAGAATCTTTTAGTCCATAATCTGGTCTCCCTTATCTTGTCCTCTTTAGATGTCCACAGATGGCACTTTGTCACTAAAGCTTGTATATTTCTAGCTTGTATCCAGTAAAGCTTTCAATTTCAATAAATCTAGTCAAGACAGTGCAATAATAAATATGCCGGCCCAATGGATTATATAAAAAGGCTTGGCTCTTGGGTCTTGGGTTTTGTCAGGCAGCATGATCTCACACCGCCAAACTTCTAATCATAACCCATTAGATCATTGAAGAGATTGTAGAGCTTAATAATTCAGAATTCAATGGATTGCCATAGAAACCTAACCCATTCCTTTACCAGTTAAAGACTATGAGCCTGACCCATAAAAGTGAATTTTCAAATGGTTTATTAAGTTTTTTCTAAAAGATATACACCTTTCTTCCAGAGAATATGTATCTTTTAATTGCATCAATTTAACTTCTCATGGAAGTTTTACTAAGAAAACATATACTTGTAATATATTAAAGCAAGATATGATCATTCTAGCCACAGTAGAAAAAAGACATTTTAATTAAGTTATTATGTAATATGTAATGGATCATAAATTTGGATGTTTTACCAATCTAAACTTTTATGTGAACACATCAAAGTTTGACATTGTTTATGAAATAAATGAAAAAAAGAATTAACCATAATAATTTTTATTTTTGGTAAAATCTTGAAAGGTTTAGACTTTAGTGATTCATATATCAGTGGGGGATATTAGATCATTTTTTTTCTCTCACATCAGTGATACCAATCCATCTATAGTTTACTCAAAAAAAAAATCCATCTACAGTTTTTTTTTAATTTTTTTTTTTATCATATTACATATTATAAATACATTCATCACTAAACGAGCTCTTCTAATTAAGACAATAAGACACAATTCAAAATAAAGACTCCCAAAAACGAGAGAAACAATCCACGTAAAGTGATAAAATCGTTGTACAAATCAAAAAGATACTGCTATAGTTCGAATCTTGAACAAAGATTCAACAGGAGTTACACCAAGAGGTGGGTGCCACTTACCGCACCACCAACGGCTAATTCCATCTATAGTTACCAATGGTCAATTTTCACCAAGGAAATTGGTGAACCAACCACAACCATTAGTCAAAGGAGCTCGTTTCATTTTCAATAACAAGTTGGCCTATTACTAAAGTTACTTTTGGTTAATAGGTTCTATGACGTGATAACTCGAAGTTGAATTTTACTGACATGAGAGATTTTACCATTAAATAGTATTAAATAATAATTCTAAAACCTCATTTTTGAGACAAATTAGATATAATAAAAAGCATTTTTCCAAGTCAAAAAAACTTAACATTACACTACCGAAATCCTGCCCTCAACAAATATTTTATTGAACGCTGCTTCTTTTTTTAAGAAGCCTTCCACAACCCAGCTAAAAATAATGACAAAAACTAGTTCAAACTGCAGGCATGAGAGAAGAACATTATATTTAATTGAAGATAATGATGCAAAATTATATAAAATAAAAGAGAAGTGAGAAATTAA
The DNA here is from genome assembly GCA_022984855.1 of Dimocarpus longan. Lineage (NCBI taxonomy): Eukaryota > Viridiplantae > Streptophyta > Magnoliopsida > Sapindales > Sapindaceae > Dimocarpus > Dimocarpus longan. Next base: position 8,513,708 of record CM041021.1, read on the forward strand.
TAAAGAGAAGAGTGATTGTCAAGCTGGAATGGGCCATTGAATTAATAAGAATGGTGCGGCATGATTAGAGTCAGTCAGAGGTAATAAGAAAAGCACATTTGGTTGCCAAAGTAAACAAAGACTAGATTATGCCACCCAAATTCATTGCTAAATTGGCGGCACCTTGGATGTCAATGCTTGTTCTTCAACAAGCAAGCATGCCTCCCGATACACGCTCTTTGAATCGACATTTTTATTGCAAGTTTTGACTAGTATTGCTTTCCATCACAGAAAAATAATTATATATTTATTATTATTACCACTCCTTTTTAAGTTTGATTAAGTTTAAATTCGTAGGTTTAGGTGATTTCTTTGCGTATAAGACAAAATTATCACAATTTATAGTAGTGTGATGACTTCCATTTTCTTACCACATACAAATATAGTGGTTAGGTAGCAAGACATATATATATATAGTGATTATACCATTAGTACCTCGTAACTTTAAAATGTTAAGATATATTAATGATAAAAGTACTATATATATTATAATAACAGAATTATTAATATATATATAGTAATTATACAATTAGTATCTCATAACTTTAAAAAATTAAAACGAATTAATCAAATTCATTTATTGCATTTGAATTAAATAGGAGAAAGAATGTAATGGATGAATTTGATTAATTCATCCTAAATTTTTTAAAATTAAGATGTACTGAGATAGAATTACTCTATTTATATATATATATATAATTTCTTACTATCAGTATCTCCTAACTTTAAAAGTGAAAAGAAATCAATTAAATTTATCCATTGTATTTGAATCAAATAGGAGAGAGAATTTATTTTAGAAGAGATAATGCAATTAATGAATTTGATTGATTAATTCTAATTTTTTAAAATTATGAGATACTAATAATAAAAACATTTTATATATATATATCAACTTCAATAAATTTAGTGAAATCTAATCAATTTCAATAAATTTTAATATTATTTTTTTTCTCTTTTATAAAGGATAGTAGTGACAACATATACGTGTGAAAAGATTTTATATATTTATGAAAATTATAAGGTGTGGGGTTCTTACTCCCGGGAATGTAAGGATTGAAGCTCTAATTATACAAATTAAGGAGTGATTCCACATGAAAAAATGTGGGTTTCATCACCAAAAAGTTAATGTGTATATGTAGCACAGTGCATAAACATTCCATGAGTTACTTAAAATAAAAAATATATATTTAGTATTGTTATGGGTAATTCAGCGATCAAATCGATTGGGCCAGAAGGAATCCACAGTACAGGTCCAATGACCCAAAGGCTCAACAATCTGTCTTTCTTTCTAACTACCTTCTTGACAAAGGATCCGTTCATTAGACCTACTCTCTATTTTCATTCATATCTCAAGTCCCCATACTGATCGTCAGTCTACTCGCAAATGGTATTGGTAGCCTGGTCAGTGATCTGTTCGTTGTCCTGCATATGACTACAATCAATACCGGTCCTTAAGGCTGATCGTTGTATCTGTTCGCCTAGACTGATCGCTGTATCTGTTCGCCTAGGCTGATCGCTATATCTGCTCGCTTAGGCTGTTCATTAAAGCGTGATCGACAGATCTATTTCGCCCGAATTTATTTATTCAGAATTGTTCGTCTGGTCGTTCGGTGATTTTTGAGCATACTCGTATGTCTGCTCGTTTGTGAGACTTTTCGCCTAATATTATAACTGGTCGTGGAAAAACTAATTCATGATTCATCCCCCTGACTCTCAAAGTGTCCGATCCATCAGGAGCTCATCTGTTCGCCAGCTCAATTGAATATTCTGTCCGTTGGAGAATCCATCTCCGTCACGCCCCCCAAACCGCAAGTCAGCAGAAGCAGAAAATGTCATGCAAGATGCAGCTCAAAGCGTGCTATGCACGTTTTCTCTGCCAGAGACTACATCCAAGATTACGGTGGCCTCACCTGACCCGTACAGATTGGCTGCCTGAAATCACGCTAGGTAAAGCTCAGAAATGACAGTTTCAGCCGCATTAAATGAAATTCCGGTGCATTAAATACATTTCATCATTGTAATTTCAGCTTACTGTATGCTTTTGTTTTATTCTGTTTTACTGTAGCGCCTCCCCTTTCTCTATAAATAAGGGAGGATTTTCATTGTAAAATAGGACAATCTTTTGAGTGTCGTTACTCTGCTGATATAGTGAGATAATGAACAGTAGATATATGCATCTTTTTGGGTCGAACCACTCTAAAATCTCCTAATGTTTTTCTCTCCTTGCCTTTGACCTTTTCTCCTTCGCTTTTTTACCTTGCATATTCGATATCCATTACCTGAAGCTGTAGTTTGGGCCCAAAACGAACCTCGTTAATTAGGATCCAAATCCGGATGTCAACAAGTATCAAATAAAAATTATTAAAATTTATATTTGTTAACTAATAAAAATATTTAATTGAAAATTTTAAAAAGGGTAACATCAACTTAAAATTTTAGTTTAAAAAAGTGGCGTCAATGAATTAAAAAATTGACTTTTAACTTGAATTTGTTATCTTCTTCCATAGTTGAATTCAATGAAAATGAACAAAATTAAATTCAATCTTTAAATTAATATAATTCTATCATTTATTTTAACAAGAGAGAGAAGATACTCCATCCCCGTGATGGAGATTTGATTTATATATTCCTTGGGGCAAATTTTTATTTTTTATTAAAAAAAATTGGTGAAGTTGGATAAATCTATAAGTTTGGTGATAACTTTTGTTTAGGTAGATGTGCAATTATAAAAAGCTTTAAGATAATTATTTTAAAATTTGTTCTTCGCACTATTTAGGTATGGTTAGAAGTTTATATTATTTATGATCTCTTAGCACATGGAACATGTAATTGTACATTTCCTCATCTAATATAAGATAGTGGGAGTTCGATTCTTACTATTTTTTTTTTTTTTTTTAATCCGAATCATATTAGTAGTGGTTAATCTTAATAAGTCTTAACAAACTTATGACCTATTCAATATCAACTTAAAGGAAGAAAGGAAAAAAAAATTGTAACAAGTTTATTTATCGGTTGTTAAATTTAAAGTTAATCCTAATGAAAATCAACTAACAATGAAATAGAATTATGTGACTAAAGAATTGATTGTTATGTCATTATATACAAAACTAAACTAAAGTGCAATTTGGCCATTTTATATGTTTGGAAAAAAGAAAAATGTCCATTTGATATGTTATATTAGAGCACCTTCAACTATACTCTCTAAATTTTATCTAAATTTTTGCTAAATTAACAAAATACCTACTTTTGTTAGCAAGTCACCCAAACCATTTTCTCTATTTTAACTAAACACTAATATTAAAGTAATAATAGAAATTTTTAGCTAAATATTACTAATAAATTAATAGAAGAGAGAATTTAACAAAGATTTTCAAATTATTCTATTTTAAATTAAATATTAAACTAATAAAAGAGAGAGTTTAGCAAAAATTCTTAAATTAAAGAGTGAATTGCACAATACCTCCCCCAAGTTTGTCCAAAAACAGATGGAAACATAGTTTTATTTTTATTGCACAAAACCCCCATAGTTATCGTTGACTTTCGTCAACGTTAACTCAGTGAAGGGTAATTTGGTCTTTTCACTCGAGATCTGGAAGATGACTCTCTCTTCATCATCTCGTCGCTCACCATCGCCGGCCAACTTCATCGCCAGTCACCACGCAAACCAAAACACAGAAAACTCTCCGTCAAAACTCTCTATTTCTCTCTCTTCTTTCTTCCCTCTCCGATCTGTCCAGCTCCATCACACGTCTACCACGCAAACCAAACACAAAAAATTCTCTCTTCCCTCTCCAGTCCGTTAAGCTCCATCGCAACTCCACCACACAAACCAAACACAGAAAACTCTCTCTTCTCTCTTCCCTCTCTTCCCTCTCCAGTCCGTCCAACTCCATCACACGTCCACCACGCATACCAAACACAGAAAACTCTCTCCTCTCTTCCCTCTTCACACAGCTCCATCACACGTCCACCACAGAAAACCAAACACTAAAAAAAAACATCTTCATCATCTACAAACATCAAACCCAAGCATACACAGAAACCAAACACGTAAAAAAAAAAACAAAAAACATTAAAACCAATAGATCATCGGGGGAGGTAGTCGGCGGGGGAGGAGCGGAGGAGGAAGGGGAGATCGCATTGAAGGAGACAAGATTAATAATGGCGTCATCATTCAGATCTGTGCGACGGTGGGGAGGGAAAAGAGTGATAGAGCTGTGAGAGACGAACAGATTGGAGGAACGGGAAGCCAGATCTGGGCGGCGGTAGAGAGGGAACAGAGTGATAGAGCTGTGCGATGGTGGAGACGAACAAATTGGAGGAACGGAAAGCCATATCTGGGCGGCAATGGAGAGGGAAGAGAGTGATAGAGCTGGGCGATGGTCGAGATGAACCGATTAGAGGAACGGGACGTCGGATCTGGGTGGCGGTGGAGAGGGAAAAGAGTGATAGAGCTGTGCAATGGTGGAGACGAACAGAAGGAACGAGAAGCTCAGATTGGTGGAATGGAGGAATGAACTGGAGGAAGAGAGGGAAGAGAGAGAAGAAAGAAATGAAAAGTTTTAATGGTGGGTGAGAGGTGATGAAGATGACCGGCGATGATGGTGAGTGGATGAGATGAGAAAGGAAGATAGTATGGATCTAAGGAGAAGACCAAAATGCCCTTCACTGTTAACAGAAGTTAAGTTAAGTATGGGGGTTTTGTGTAATAAAAACATAACTATATTTTCATCTGTTTTTGAACAAATCTGAGGGGGGTATTATGTAATTCCCTCTAAATTAAATATTAAACTAATTCTTTTGCTCTATATATTTAGAAAGGGTGGTTCGTTTTTTATAAAATAGCTAGCATATAGGAAGTGGATGGATTGTATAAAATGTATCAGCACTAGCTATTTTAGATAAATATAATGGATAGGGAGTACGGTCAAAGATGCTGTTATATAATGGATAGGGAGTTCGGTCAGAGATGCTCTTAGGCTCTATGATTATTGATATAGGTAACCTTTTTTAAATTGGAAAAATTGCACAAACCACCTCTAACGCAAGGCCAGCCCGAGCATATGCCTAAAGTGAGACTATTCGGGGGCCCCCAAATTTTAGGGCCCGAAATTATACAAAAGTTTTTTTTCCTATAATTAGTTTGCGAAGTCAATATATAATTACTGTTTCACATTACATTTAAAAATTTATAATAACATTTGTATATATATATATGTATGTATGTATGTATGTATTATGAGATTCTAACTAGTTTAGCTTCAAGGAGTCATGTGAAATTTTGAGTCTCGCTTTCAAGTCGACAAGATGTTTTAATGTAGAGTATAATGTAAAAAGTGGTTACCAGGTGGCTACTCAACAACAATTGCATCCTAGTTGCCCTGTTCACTCATCAATCTCTCTCTAGTGGAAGAATTTATGGCAGTTTTTTAATTCTTCCAAAGCAAAAATCTCTTTGTGTAAAGCTGGTTATAATTGGCTACCAACATTAGTTTCTTGTCATTGCTGTACATATTTAAAACTCACTTGTGCCGAATTTTTTTGCATGTACAGAAAACTGTTTTGCATGAGATTTGGAGTTTGTAACAACTTAAAGGAAATTCGATCTCATTGTTTGTTCATGATTGGAGTTTGGAAGAATTGCATTGCTTTCATAGATTTCCTATCTACCTGTAAAATTCTGCACATCCGCTATTGAATCAAGTAAGATTCTCTATTAGATTTTTGTTTTAATTAAAATTTTTATAAGAAGGGTTTAAGTTTAAATGATATATATGAGAGAATAAGTGTAAAATTCTAATCATCCAGTATCTTTTATATTAAAGTTGTGACCATGCTTAATAGGTTACATCTTGCAAGGGATGTGCGCTTATTTTCCTATGTACATTGGGTCAGATACTCTTTAAGTCGTTAATATGGTTCTACTCATAATTCTCCACTAAATGATATTGGTTTGGTTATTAAAAATATCTTAGATTTTATATCCTAATATCATGTACAATTTATATATCATGTTACAAGGGTAGTCTAATAGAGTGCCTCATTGCTTGGCCATACATGCTCAAATTATTGTTGTTAAGTGAGTCTGGTTAGAATGTAACTCTTTGAATCTATATGTTTAATTGTTTGAAACATATACCTTGTTTCCATAAAAAGTAATATAAAAAATTAATCATTATTGTTTGGAGTCTCTTTATATTACAACAATTCTTTTCTATTAAGAGTTAAATCTAGTGCATCCACTTATGGTTTTAAGTGGTTAGTGTATTTTTCTTTCATATTTGTGATTGTGTTTGAGTCCCACCATAAGTATTTACCTATATACGTTGAGTGTTTTCATTTTATTGTTGTGAGAATAGATATCTATCATTTTAAAAGTAAATTATTGGGCCGATATATATATCATTTGATTTCAAAATACCCCAATAGATATTTGATCAATAATATCAGTAGATTTTCAATTACCTTGTGTATGATAAAGACTTAATTTTTAAGTATATGAAAGACAATTCCGTAAAAGTATGTCCACATGGACCACATCTAATTGTCACTATGCAAGAAATTTATTGGTTTTCTTTTAAATTTTGGATGGGATAAATGTCAAGACTCAAATGTGACTTTGTGGTATGAGAACAACATATATATATATATATATATATATTATTTGTAAGCAATGAAAGTTAAGTTTAGACTTTAAAGGAGGAAAGTAAAATTAGTGAAGTGATTACATTTTTAAATTATTAATTATATTTTATTATATCTTATTATAATTAAATATGTCTAATTATAACTAAATATGATCGATTATTATAAATATGATACGATTCATTTACTTGTAATAAAATATAATAAATATATATTTAAATATAATAAAATATAATTAATAATTTTTTAATGTAACCACTCATTTATAATTATCAAGTATATCGATGTCTAAATATATCGTAAAATGTGTCTATATATATATAATTTATATGCAACGAAAGTTTAGTCTTTAGAGGAGGAAAGTAAAATTTGATCAAAAAAGGTAATTGACTGGAATGTGTCATGAGGTGGAGAATCAATAGCAAAAGCAACATATCTGTATGGTGCCACCATCACCATAACCATCCAAAAAACGTACGTTGGGACTAGCACATGCAGCTTTGGATTCGCAGCCTGCCCTACACCCATGTGCCTCTGCTTTTAAATGAGCATTGTCTAAAAAAACCAAGTAACAAAAACAAAAAAGCATTCTTCTTCTTCTCATGAAGAAAAAGTAACATTACACCCCCAACTTACTTCCAACGTTAATTATTGCTTTCAAGACCAATAAAAGAGAAAGAGAAAAGAAGATAAAGACTTGTAGACAACCATCGACTTGAAGGCTGCCATCTCATTGTCTTTCCCTTTGGATTTTTTTTCTTTTCCTTTTACCATTAGTTTTTTTTTTTTTGAAAAATTATTTTAATATTTATATTTTAACGATTTATAATTATCTTGTTTTTATTTATAAATACGTTATCATTGAAATACATGATTCCTAGAATTTTCAAAACTTATCAAATTTGGTATTTGACCAAGCATTTAATGGTTAAGAGGTGATATTGATTTAAATGCTTCTTTTGCCTTTAACTTTGTGAGTATGTAAACTTCTAGTTTTAAATACAATAGTTTGATCATTTTATATCAATATAAGCATCGGATCTGATGGCAACTAACATGACTTCAGAATTTAAAGGTCTTTGATTTAAACTTTCTCTTTCATTTTTATCTGAAATTTCAATATCTGTTGCACATATTATACGATATGAGATATTTAAAATGTATTTAACATTTGTCATCTATCACGTGTCTTAAATATTATAGTTAAACATCTGTCATCTTTCATAATGTAGTTGAACTCTCTTTTTTATCGATTTAAACTTTTGAATTTGATGGTAATTAACAAATTTTAAATAAAGAAATCAGGTTTTTCAATAACACAATCATGGTGAAAAATGAGATAAAATATATTCAAATAAAAGAATTTTTATTAATTTTTTTCTAAATTTTATTATTACGGTTTGTTTTTGGTAAATTTAAATCTTATTATTGTTGTATATGTAATCTCTTTTGTACTTATATTTTATAAGTACTTAATTGAAGGGAAATAATAAAGAGAGGAGAACTTTGTAAACTTAGAAAATTTAGCAAAACCACAAAGGACCCATGCAATAATGTTCTATAAGCGTATTTTTTGAAAATTTATTTTATAAATTGAAAAAAGAGAAACATGGTTTTGCATTTGTAAGCTTTGAGAACATATTTGGAAAAGTACTTTGAAATAATTGTTTCAAAAATAAAATTTTAGACATCTACTCATCAACGATATTTTGAAGAAGTATCAAAAAACCTTGGTCTGTTTTAAATTTTATTTTTATAGCAACTTGTAAAATAAATTTTTTAAAAATAATATTTAATGTGACCTTGAAAATTCAATATCTAAGAACTTAAATATACTATCGTCATCTTAAATTTAAATGAATCATTTTGAAGATGCTTTATATATTGATTCATAACTGATTTCTCATATTGACATCCATATGTACATAATCCTTTATATTAAAATCTATAACGTGAAATTCAATATATTTTAATTTTTTAATATGAATTTAAATATACTAAAATCATCTTAATTTTAAATTCATATTTTTTAAGATCATTTATATTAAGATCTGTAAATAATTTTTTATATTAAGATCCATGCATATCCTTTAATTAGTAACTTTAATATATCTCAATAAAATTCGATAAACTTTGATTTTTTTTGTTTTATAAATGATAAGAACAATTAAAACTATTTGTAAAGATGTTTAATGCTTAATTTTTTTGGACTATTTTCTTTTTTTAGTTTCTTAATGCTTTACAGTAAAAATATTAGAAAAAAAAAATGTGTGTATGTATTATATGTGCATGTGCTCTTTGCATATTAATAGGAAAGAATCAATCAAAAGAGTAGTCAAATGTCAATAATAAGGAAAAATCAATCATTCCCATAAATAAAGAGAAGTCAAATATCAATTCTTAATTATAAGAATAATTTACTGCATATGATTTACTCATGAATGTATTTCCTAAGACTTGGGTGTCAATTAATTTATTTTCTTTACAACTTTGTGTATTTATATAAAGAAAATAATATCTTTCCACAATTTCTTGTCTTAAATCCTATACATATTTATATAATAATCTAAAAGATGACCTTACCCCTATGTGAAGTTTAACTTTTTCAAGATTTGCAAAAATGATTGAATTACCACATTCTGACATATAATAAGTATATCGTCTTCATCTTATAAAAAGAAATTAAAATAATTGTTAAATTATATTAAAAGTGAAAAAATTAAAAATTAAAATTTTGTAAGAATTAATTTATAAAAATTTATAAACAATAGATGAAAAATAAATTAAAATATCTATTAATAATTAAAATAAAATAAATAATATTAAAAATTATCATTAATATTGAAGTATTAAAAAAAATAAACACTTTCTTAGTTTTGCCAGTTATAAGAAAGTAGAATTTTGCAAAAATATAAGGATGGTCTAAGAATTTTCTTTATGTTAATATATGAAATGTCTTTTCTCTGAAATGAGTTCAAAAAGTTAGATTTAATTAAGTACATCGAAATAACAAGATAAAGTTCACCCACTGAACATATTCTCACATTTAACCTATTGAGGTTATGAGTTTATCCCCTAAATCCCAAATTAATTATAATAATAATTAAAAATTAGCAATAAAAGAATAACACAATGTAAAAAACATTTTGTTGACGTTATTTAAAAAAAAAAAACTATTATTTTTTTTTTTCATTTCTTACTTTTCAAATTTTCAAACTTCAAATGTTTAAGGATACTTAAAATTAAAAGTTAATAACTAATTTTTATTTCTATAATTATAGAGATTTTGTAGAGTAGAATTAAACACAATAATAATCTAAAAATTTGGTGATTAAATTGAGGGAGTTGGATGGCACAAGTGATGGGCATGGGATTCCTGGGCCACATCTCTGGTAGACTTAATTATAGGTTCTATAAACTAATGTTAGACAATGATCAGAGACAATTAAGTTTCTCCAAAGCCACCCACACATTGCACCCCACCCACTATTTTCTTTTTGCCTTTTTGTTTATTAATTCTTAAACTTTAATCAATCCTTCTCGATGGCTATTTTTTAATTAATTCATTTATTCATACTTTAATACAACCATCATTTCAACAAGATACCTTATCCTCTGTCCCTACACCCTTCGCTAATCCAACAACCTTCTTTTTTAGTTAAAATCCAATAACAAACTTTCTCAAAATAATAATAATAATAATAATAACTAAAATGGAACACAAAATTTTATTTTCTCTTTATTTTATTTTGTGTTAAATGCATATAATATATTTACAAATTTATTTAACATAACTTTGAAAAAATAAAAGACCTAAAATCAACATTAAGAAGTGTCCAATTGCACTTAAGAAAAAATGTATATATGTTTTATAAATATAATATATTTGGACTATGAAGTCAGTTTCAGATTTTAAAAAGTATTTCTAAATAAATAACGTCCAATGTGGTTTGATGACCGAGAATATTAATTTAATTTGACAGGTTTTAGTTTTTCCATCACAAATGATATCTTTTAAAAAATTAAAAAAAAAAATCTTTTGGGATAAATTAAACTCTACCATATTTCTATTTGAACAGTTTCACATAAGGCCAATGGAGAAACCATTTATTCTCTTTAATTAACCTTTTATTAGTTTATTATTTTAGTACAATCCACCATTAAATCAACAAACATTTAAAATTTTAATTTTCTTCTTCTACAACTGTAAAAGTCAAAAAATAAAAATAAAAAAGAAGTTATTTCTAACATAATTTAATCAAACATAGAATCACAAATAAAAATGGAAATGGTGCATATCTCTAATGTCTTATTTATTTATTTATTTATTTATTTTAAAAATTTATTATATCTTTTTTTCTTTTTATGAAAAAGAGATAATTGAACTTGAGACCTTTTAATGTGTTATTGTTAGGGTATGCTTGTAACCATAATTTGTTATGTCTTTTTAAATATGATTTAAAATAATGCATATAAACACACGTAGTTATTAATATAAAACATTGAAATCTATTACATGTTTTCTAGAAAATTAGTTGGTTACAAGTCATAAAAGACGAAAATGTTGCTGTTGGGTACAACTTAAAGAACTATCAGTGATGAGGTGGTTACATATATATCTATATCTCCAACAAACCATGATTATTACTTGTTTAACAAATTTACAGAAACAACACTATCATTTTCATGTATATATTTTTTATGTGGAAACAATAAAAATTATCCAAAAAGAAAAAAAGAGAAAAAAAATAAAAATCATCTTTGACCCCAAAAGGAATTAATCATTTTTGGCCTCAAACAAAATTATCAATTGTTTTCTTTCTGTTTTCAGTTCGTGAAAAATTTCACATAGGTTCAACTTAAAAAAAAAAAAAAATTAAAAAGTGATTAAAAATTTATTTGTGACTAAAAATAAGAATTTCTTTTCTTCTAAAAAATATATATATTTTTTAATTTTCTATTTAATAAATTTATCCCTTTTCTTGTTTCATGTCCTTTTTAATGTAAGGTGGGTTGGAGCCTCACAACAATAAAAGATCAAACTCTCCTTTTCAACCTTTTTCTTTCCCCTTCTACCCACTGTTTATTGGATACAATAATAGGCTTTTGCTACTTTTTTTTTCCTTTCTTTTTCAATTAAACATTTCAATGTTTTTAATGATACATAACATCACTTGGGAAACCTTTTTTTTTTTTTTAAAAAAAAATTTCTTAATTTTTTAATTTCTCTTTAAATATTCTAAGTTGCATCGTATAAAGCAACCTCAATCAACATATGATAAAAGCAACCAATTATTTAATTAAAGAATACTATAAGACACAGTCATGTGATTCTATCAGTTCCTTATATATATACACACACACACACACACACATATGTCAAACACAAGTGTCAATGATAATGTATTTAGGCTGTCCTGCTGTCTAAACATGAAAGAGAATTGAACACTGGTACAAACATAAGTCACTTGAATCTGTGTCAAACAAAACTAACTTAGGCCTTCTGTGCATGTAAAAGCAATGCGTGACAAATATAATAATACAAAAATAGCTGATAGGTGTACGTGACAAAGTGGCTAAAAAATATTAAATATGAGGGGTTAGTGAAAAAAGCTGGGTTTAACTGAAAATTGAAGACACGGACAGCTATACTCCAAATCTCCATGCGATATCCACGTCTCTTTTGCAGGCTGCTCTTCTCTGGCATAGGCCCCTGGGCCCATCTCATATATTAATATAATAGATACTTTTTACTATTCTTTGGTTCCCCTCAAAAATCTATTTTTTCATGCCCATAAAGTCCACTCCACTCCACCTACACTAGCTCCACACATTATCAAATTACCAAATTCTTAATGTCGCAGCTCTAAATAAAACAAAATGTTCGAGCACTTTTCTCTTACTAGTGCTACTTAATAAAAAAAATCTTTTATTGTATTGTTTTATAATTAATATGATGAGATAAATTAATAAAAAAATTAAAAAATTAATTAATATATAAAAAAAAGATACTATTTTATTAGTTAATCTCATCACATTAACTATAAGATAATTTTATAAAAGATTTTTTCGATTATAAAGATATGAGTCATAATTTTACCTACTAAATTACTAAATACAAAGAAAAAAAAAAGAACATACTAATAAAAAATATTAAAAAAAAAATGAGTCCATCTTATCATACTAAATATGAGACAATTTCATACAAAATTTTATCCTATTATAGGAGCGTGAGTCACAATTTTACCTATTAAATTGCGAAACTTGAGGAGACTCTTTCTTCTATAGCAGTTGTACTTCAAAAATGTTTCCAAAAAAAAAAAAAAAGTTGGATTTCAAAATCTACTTACGGTAGTTAATGTTGTATGTACGGTAAATTCTTGATACAATTGAGGTTGGATTTTAATTAAAAAAAAAAAAATTCGAAATGTCATTATCGTAAATAGTTACATAATAAAGGGTTGCGCTTTTACGACCATAGGCCCCGCAGAGCGCGCCAAATATTTGCGGGCACAGAGAGCCCATCCCACTCGCACCTATTCACGTCTCCAAACTTCAACCATACACTTGACCTCAATAACCAAGAATGTCAAAACAAATTTTAAAATTTTGTTCGTTTTCTTCTTAATACTATATTATTCAATGTAAAAGAAACTATATTATTTTAATTTTTTAAAATAAAAATATAATACAGTTTGGACTTATTGGTTTTTAAATTGAATTCTCATAACGTATAATAGTCAATTTCAAACATATTTAATAAAAATGCAACCTTTAATCCATATTTAAATTGGGCATTTAACATTTACTAGTTTGAATAAGGAGAACTTGTCCTTTTTCTTATATTGTAAAAATTGATATTTAAGTTTTAATATACATATTAAGTCATGTAAAGTATTAGTTTGATTTTGACATATCTTCTTCTTGTTTTGAAAATAGGCAAATAAATCATATCTTGCAGGGATTATGTGATTCCAAACGTCTTGGCACAATATAGAGGCCCGATACTAAATTATTGAATATGTCATTATCGATAATAAGCTTTTCTTACTAATGAAGTAAATGAGAAAATCCTAATAATTAGTACTGAAAAAAAAGCATGAATTTTGAAAATAGCATTGAAAAGTTGAAATACCTTTTTTTTTTTTTTGTCACCATCAACTTTTACCGATTATAGTGCACGATGAGAAAATAGTTAACGATTAAAGACTGAATTATGTAAACTACTTCCTTTGTTAGTTTGCCAACACCTATAATATTAAAAAAAGAGTAATACTAGATTTTTTAAATATTTTACCCTAATTCATATCTAAATGATGTGATATATTAATTGTTAATATCTTATTAATTATAAAATTATTTTATGATTTACAAGATTTTGATAATTTACATATTACATCATTTGAGTATGGATTTGACAAAATATATGAAAAACCTACCACTACTCTAAAAAATAAACACCCATTTCATTTAATGGATGATATATTTAAACAATTAAACTCAAACTTTTTTTTTGGGGATTAGGACAAGAAAGATCTTGACTTAAATGAATTTATCAACAATAATCTACTAATTAAAACTTATTCAACTCACCATCTCTATAGATAATATTGATTAGGTACAAAAGTTCAACTCTTTTTATACCGAATTTAAATTCACAACAATAAAAATATGAGATTTTTGTAAAAAAAAATATTTACAAAAATTCCATACCTAAAAGATTATATATATATATTACCAAATTTTGTACCTTGTTTATTGTGATATTCAATAATCATGGATACAAATTGAATTTATTTTTCTTAATGCCCCCATAAAAGAATGTATTATATTAAGAAATCTACAAAAATGAACTAATTAATTATATGAATTTGACTATCTTATTGATAATTATCCTTATAATTAATTAAATAAATATAATTGATGAATAAAGTTATTTAATTAATAAAATAATTATATTATATGTATATATATATAAATATAATAAGAACTTAAAAGCAATGGAAAAGAAAAGAAGAACCATGAGAACCCACTGGAAGGGGTGGAGTGACTCACAATCGCATCGTTTTTGGTGGGGTAGTAGTCGGGGCCAGTGCGTGAAGAGAAGAAACCGAGCAGTAAGTATGATTAGTGCTGTTTTACCATAATGACCTCCCCATCGGACACTTTAAACACTCATGCATAAAAATACAATGATGTTGTACATTAAAAAACACAAACAACACCGTTCAAACCAGACAGCCAACAAAGGCTGCTCTTTACCCTTGTCGCGTCTCTCTACTTCTCTAAAAGCACGCAACGCAACCCAACCCAACCCCAAAAAACCATAACCAAAACCACCACCTTCTCTCTCTCTCTCTCTCTCTCTCTCTTGGATTCTTCTTCTTGTTTTCTTCACTCTCTCTTCTGTCAACAACCTCTCAACGTTTACTTGTCTTAGCTTCTTCGCATCTCACAGTACTCCATTGCCTTACCTCTCTCTCATTGTCTCAACATGTAAGTTTTCCTGTTTCTTCAATGTTGCAGGCTTCCAGTTTTTAACCGTCTTTGTCGTTTTCCTTTTTTTAACTTTTTATAACAATTTCATTGCCATGTATTTGTTTCTTTTGTATAGATTTCTGTTTTCGCTTGTAATTTTCTGCTCTTGCTTTGAGTGCTTGTCGTTTATGCAATAATATTAATGATAGCAGCATCTATTTTTTGAAACAAAAATTAAAAATCATTAATCTAGCTTAAAAGGTTTGGATTCGAGTTCATGTAGCAATGCTCCTTGGTTTCTTTATAAATATATGTAATTTTCACTTTTTTGTTATTTACATGTTAACTATTAGTCTCATGTTTGTGAGAATCATGCACTGAAGTTTTCAATTTGTTTGAAATGGACAGAATTACCTAGACAGTTGTTTTGCATGGTTAAATTTGGATAATGAAAATTTGCAGAAGCTTTATGATGTGGCGTGTAATACTGAAATTTAGCTATAATTAGGTGGTTGATAGCTGAATGAAATCTGTGAAATCACTTACTTCATTGCATTGATGCTGACTGCTTCAATTTTTTTTTTTTTGTTATTTATCTTGTTTTTGATACATGAGTGATGTGATTTGGTTGCTATAACTGACTTTGTTGGTTTTTTATCCTATATTTGGTTTGTGTTCTTCAATTTTTATTTTCAATTTCATCTTTCTAATATTTGAAGCGTTTTTACTCCTATATGGTCTGAAATATGGTGCAAAATGCAAAATTGTGATTCCCTACCGTGTCTGTGTGTAGATGTAGGAGGATTTGTTTCAGAAATGAGATTGTTTTCATTAAATATCAGGATCTGGATATGAATTTTCTAATGCGTGTTTTAGATTTAAGCTTCTTGTTTTTTTACAATTTTTTTATTATTTTAAAACGTTTTTGGAGGTCTGATGTTTAAGGTTGTTGTTTGTGTATGCTTGTGATGGACAGAGGATCTGATCAGGAACCATGACGAAGATAAGTCCTGAAATTGAAGTTGAAGAGAATATAATGATAGAATCAGCGCTGGTTTCTGTGGATGTGAGCTTTGTATCTAATTGCTTCCCGAAGTATAAATTGGGACCGGATAATCAGATTTTGGAAGAGCCGAAGGAGGACAGCAAGGGTTTGTCTTTGAAGGAGGTTGTCGAACAGGAGACTACCCAGCTGTCTGAGCAGCACAAGCGTCTGTCTGTTCGTGACCTTGCTAGTAAATTCGACAAGAACTTGACTGCAGCTGCTAAATTGGCTGATGAGGTCTTATTTGTGGGCATTTTTTTGTTTTTGTTTCGTTTTCTCTCTACACATATACTTGGAGATATTCCTTCTTGCTTTCGACATGCTCTTGTCCCAATCACTTAAAAGTCAGCCAATAATCCACTTCTTTTGGCATATGACAAATATGTGCTTTGCCTTTACTGAACTTAAAGAATAGCATATTAATCATATTTTCATTCTTATTTGAAGGACTCTCAACTTCTAAGCAGAATTGGTAATCAAATGAATAATACTTACTTACTTGGATTCAGGCAAAGCTTCGAGAGGTGGCTTCTTTGGAGGGACACGTTCTTTTGAAAAAGCTTAGAGATGCATTAGAATCTTTGAGAGGCCGCATGGCAGGGCGAAACAAGGAAGATGTAGAGAAAGCTATTTCTATGGTTAGTTGGTATTTCTTTCTTTCTTACCATATGTGAGTTTATTCAGTTATGCTTTTGGATGCTTGATATGAGCTGGATCTCGTTAGAATTATATTTCGGAACAGTCATTAAAAAATTTAATATTCTTTCATTCTACTGTATTTGTCATTATGTGTCACATTATGCAAACTACATTCAAAAAATGTATGCTTGTCATAGAATCTAATGTTTTACGGTTTGTTGGTTTGACTTGCAGTAGAATTTTATGTACCATAAAAAGCCAAAAGCCCATTTTTCTTGTGCTCTCTATGCCTGAAGCCCCTTTTTGTTGGAAATAGCTCCAGCTATGGCGTTTAACTTACTGTTACTAAATTGAAGAAATAAACTTCTATTTGGCTAGAAATCATTTGACAACTACTTATCATGCCTATGTAGAATATGTCATTGTGCTTTCCATTCATGATATGGATAGAATTTAGTATTGTACCATATCTGGGGTTGTCATGCATGGCTCTGTATGTTTGTTACAGCCTTACAGGCCCTAAATAGAATCAGAAAGTGATTTGTGTTTAAAATAGTCAGTGCAGCATATTGCACTTACAGTTGTTGGCATTCTTGCTATTGATAATTTAAATATCAGATCCAATTCCCTTTCTTTGAATGGATCACAAAACCTACATAAATTGTTGGTATTACATGAGGCATGAAAGGTAGCTTGGGTGGTTTTGACGTGTATTTACATACAAAAATATTCTATCTTCTAATTCTGAGCATTTGTTTGTTACTTATCGTGTAAGTAGTTTGAGAAGCAACCCAAGGAACTTTCATTGTCTAGAAATATATTGGAACAGTCAGAACTTCTAGTTGTCGGAGTTTAATATAATTCCTGATATCAGTGTGAGGTTTTATTTGAGATGACTAGCTGCTGTGGTTAATGCTCATAATTCTACCTGTGCTTTTTGTTTGAAAGCCTTTCAGTATAGTTTTGGCGTCAATGGTGCTTTATTTATTTGTTCAAATTTAACTGCTTCCTTGGGCCATCTGCATTATCCTTCCTTGATGATGATTGTTTCTGTCTATTTTATTTTCTCGCAGGTGGAAGCTCTAGCGGTTAAATTGACCCAGAAGGAAGGAGAATTGATCCAAGAGAAGTTTGAAGTGAAAAAACTAGCAAATTTTCTTAAACAGGTAATATTAGATTTGGGCACATACCCATACACATGCGCAAAAACACATTATTCTTTTCCATTGCATCTGCCAGATTTATCATGAGTTTTAGAATTCTAAACTAAGAAGGATTGTCATGACCATTTAATGTGTTTGATTATAGTCTAAACAAGCTTAATCTTGTTGTGTTTGATTTTCAACATTTTGTTACATGATAACTGGAGTACTGTGGATAATTTATTTACCGTACAGCATAGTCCTAGAGAAATTAGTCATTTATGCTACATGAACGATTCTTTCATAAAATTTACTTTTGGATGTTGGTTTGAATGTTATAAAAGATGAATTAGAGGTCATTTGATGTTTTCATGAACACATATGACATGATAACATTCTCAATGTGGCATGATGCTATAAAGGCATCTTTTGCCTTCACAGCTCATGATTCATGAAGTTCCTTTCTTGTTGAAAATTCATGCCTTTGGTTATCCTGTTCTTTTCTTTCAATATTTTGTTTTTTGCTAATTGATTTTTTCAGTGTTTATCTGTTATAAATGGTAGTTTCCTTAATTTAGTCCTTACCATTAGTAAGCAAAGTATAATATTTGCTCTATTGAATTTCTTCTTTTTCTTTATTTTTATCATTCATATTTATTCAATTAAATGGTTGGTGTCTGTGCTCAATGGTACTTGTTTATTGAACTGAGTGATCTTTTATCTACAGGCTTCTGAAGATGCTAAAAAATTGGTTAACCAAGAAAAATCTTTTGCTTGTGCTGAAATTGAAAGTGCTAGGGCAGTGGTGCAAAGATTTGGAGAGGCCCTTGAGGAGGAAGAAAAATGTTCGCCAAAGTCTAAAATTCAGGTTCCAATGAGTTTTTTCACCTTATTTATCTGTGTATAAATGTCCTACTGAATTGAGGTCATATATAGATATATATGCAGTATTTGTATCATTCGTCACATTATTTTGCATTGTTAAGTTGTATTATTAAAAAGAGATGGCTTGGACTAGATATGTGATATGTGCATTGATATTATGAATTTAATTAGGGAAATGGTTCTGGATAAGTTTAGGTTATCTGTATTGCTATAGGGGTGAAGAATTTGAACAGTTTTTTTTTTTTTTTTTTTAATTACAAAGATCGTGATCTAGACTAGTACACAAAACATTCATTATCAGATTCCTTGGAGTTCCTCTGTTCTATTCTTTTTCTTTTTTCTTGTTGCTGGATATCTCATTCATACACATTTCTCTTTGTTTCCTGAGCCTATACTTAGTTACAAACAGTTTGTAAAGGTCAAAAATCCTTGGTGATTCCATCATACATGATTGAGTTGTGAGTTCTCTCTTGCAAAAACTTTGATGGCTGCAGTCCTTAGCAAAATTATTAATGGCCATTACGTAAATTCTCTAGTGCTCTTTAATACGTGCCGTTATAATGCATGTTTCTCAGTGATTTAAAAGTCAGAGTTAATTGTGTGCTGAACCTGGTACTTAAATAAAAATTTGAACATGTCAACTGTAGTTATCTCCTTTATTGATTAACGAAGTTTTCCCGTGGTATTTGATGTTGAAATCTGGCCCTGAAATATCTTTCATTACTAATAAGACTCCTCTTCTTGATAAGAGGTTTCTCCTTTAGAACAAACACAGGTTTGCAATTATAGTAACTAAATTCTCTTTTGTGAATTTCACCATGCAATGCCTTGTATTACCATAACGTATTATTTACACATTATGCTATGATTAAGACTGCAATATTGACAAAATATAAGGATGTAGATCTGTAGTGGATTGTTCATCTGCCATGAGGCAGTCACATTGAATTTAGCAAGACTCATTACTTTGTACTCTATATTCCATACTGCAGGATGTGGAGGGACTAGTGGAGGAGGTTCAAGAGGCTAGAAGAATTAAACGATTGCACCAACCTAGCAAGGTGCACTAATACCGTTTTCTTAAATATATTATTGCACATAGCATTTAAGGAACAAAAGCAAAACAATTGACATCATTATGAGAATGGCCTGCGTTTGTTCATATTGTTAGAAAGGTTTTGCACCATTAAATTCAATTAACATGACTTCAACATTATTTTTTTCTTTGGATAATTTCATTGGTTCATGAGAATGATGTTTTCCTTCAAAGTTGTTTTTAACTCATTTTTTAAAATCATGATTCAGATTTGAGTTGAAATTCAGTCTGTACATGTGCTAGAAGTGGGTCCTGCTTTGGGATAAATGTAGCTGTTATGCAATTATGTATATATCTTATTGTTGTTGACGACAATTTGTTGTATTTTGCATTCTTAATTACATGCTTGCTTAGTTATACCATTTGGTGTTCCATATTTAAAATAACTTTCCATTTTCTTCTTCTAGCACATATACAGACTGAATTTCAACTCAAATCTGAATCAAATGGAAAGTTATTTTAAATATGGAAGTGGGTCCTGCTTTGGGATAAATGTAGCTGTTATGCGATTATGTATATATCTTATTGTTGTTGACGACAATTTGTTGTATTTTGCATTCTTAATTACATGTTTGCTTAGTGATAGTGTGATACCATTTGGTGTTCCATATTTGAAATAACTTTCCATTTTCCTTGATAGAAATTGAATTTTGTTTGCAGGTGATGGACATGGAACATGAGCTTCGTGCATTAAGAAATCAGATTAGAGAGAAATCTTTGTTGTCGATTAAGTTTCAAAAAGAGGTCTGTGCACACATGGTTTGTAACCTTTTAACTTCCATAAATATCATGCATTAAAAGTTAACTAAACAAAATTTATTTATTTTTATGGAAATGGTAGATTGTGCACTCAAAAGTAGTTGTATTGCTGACACCTGTTGCCATGATATGCTTAAAACACTTGTTTGGTAACAAAAGGTTGCAGATCCAACTATATCAGTTTTTCTCTGCTTAAAAAGTTGTTACATGGAATAAGTTGAAGCTCAAAAACATTATGATATTGGATCAAATAAGAGGGAGAAGTCAAACCACCATGTCTTTATCCATTCTTAATTATCAGTCAGTTAAATATTGATAATAGCCCAAATGTATCCCCCTGAGATGGAATTAACTCCTTGAAATGTTTGATCGAGATTTGAGGTTTTAGAAAAATTCATTTTAAACGGCATTTGACGAAAAATCCTATGTACAATTGAAACTATAGGTAGTGACATTCACAAATTGTTTCATTACCTTTGCCTCCAATTCAATTTTAGTTGAGGCACTAGGTACTCAGTTCAAAGATATCTTGCCTTGTCATTCTGATTAAAAACACGGTAGATATGTTTTCTTTAGCAATTTTTCTCATACTATATCATTTATCATTCTTTCCAGCTGGCAATGAGCAAGAGAGCTGCGGCGAACAAGTCTCGTGTGTATGCCTTTGATGGTTCTGAAACCCTTGGTTCATGTTTGCAACTCCGGCCTTGCTCAGATGATGCTCCACTGCTTTCGAAATGTTCAATTCAGTGGTATCGTGTATCACCTGATGGAAGTCAAAGGGAAATTATCTCAGGTTTTTGGTTACAATGAATACTCTTCTCTGTATTTCATGTTATTGCCATGTTCAAGTTGGATTTCTTAGTTAATTAACTTCATAGAATATAATGATTCTGTAACATTAGCTCATTGTTTTCTTTGTTGTGTTTCTTCTCTTTTTTGGATCATTTTGCTAATTGTTTTGCATACCACTTTGTCAGGTGCAACTAAATCAGCATATGCTCCAGAACCTTTCGATGTTGGGCGGGTTTTAGAGGCTGAAATTCTCTCAAATGGCCAAAAAGTGATAGTAACCTCTGCTGGTCCCATCGATCCTGGTTGGTTTTGATCATTACTGTTAATTTGATTTCCATATACACTGTTTTCAATTCAGTCATGTTATGTTTCTATGCTCCCCTTTCATTTCCTTCTATTTATTTATTTTTAATTTTTATCTTTCTGTTTATGTCTTGTCTAGATTAGATGACCAAAAGTGAGTTCCTACAGAAATTTTATGCATGTTTCATTTTTGTGCTTAGAGAAATAGTGAAGAAAAACTAATTCATCTATCTTTCACAGCTACAGGATTGGGGAACCATGTGGAGACGCTTTTGCGAAAATCTAGTAGTGAATTTAGTGTATGTTACTTTGATCCTTTCTCCTTTCTAAGTGTTATCTACTTTTTGATTGTTACTGAGCAATTGGAAGAAATATGGTCATCCACTAAAAACACAGAGAAAATCTAAGAAAAAATAAATGGGGAGTGTATTCCGAGTACTGTAACAAATCTGATTATATGGTTAATTCTTTCTATTTGTTAACATCTGAAATTGAGAAACGTAATATCTGTGGCTAGAGAGCATTATCTGCAGAACTAATTTCCTTTGCTTAAAATTTAATGCAAATCTGAATTTTCAAACAAAAATATTTACTAATCAAGTTTTGAAATAATGTGTTTTATAGGTGGTCATTTCCCAGATAAATGGCCAAGATCATTCATCCCATTCTGCCCATGTATTTAATGTGGGAAAGATGAGAATAAAGCTTTGTAGAGGATGGATCACGAAGTCGAGAGAAATTTATCACCCGTCAATGCAGGTACCTTTTCTGGATGGGTTATATTTTTTATGTTTGATCAAATCTGCAGGAGAGGGCAACTGGGGATTAGTTTGTGTTCGTTAGATATGCTCTATTATTCCGTTCTGGATGTTTTGACTTGCTGAAGTACATTTGGGTTCAGTGGATATCTTTTTCACTGGTGTCCTTTTATTTCATTACCTTTTATTTCGATATCTGATCCATGATTTAGTTATATTTTTTGACAAAAGAAAAGTTTCTGTGTCTGTTTGCTTGAAGAGGGTCCCTTTCTATTTTTGTCTAAATATAGTTATTTTTCTCCTTTGTGTTTAAAATGTAAAATATAGGCCAGAAAATTAATCGAAGGCATGTAATTTTCATCTTAAATCTAGTGAGCAGGAAGGAAAATGCAATTGAAATCATGCTATGAAACACTTTGATTCATCACTGCTGTGGTCGTGGAAACAATTGATTCTTGTTGATTCTTAGTATTTCCTTTTACCACTTAAGGCTCCATGTTCCTCTCCAACTTATCAGATATCGTTCTTCCTCTAGGCTTGAGACATCTGTTAAAACTTTACGTATTTATTTTTGTTGAATATAATTGTATATGAGATAGCAGGCCTTTCTTACATTTGCACGTTCATGACATCTAGCTATGTGGAGTTAGAGGTGATGGTAATGCTGCAGCTAAGTCATTGTTCTGGCAAGCAAGGAGGGGCCTGTCTTATATACTAACTTTTGAATCAGAAAGAGAAAGGAATGCGGCCATTATGATTGCCCGGAAACACGCTCTTGATTGCAATGTGAGTACCATGTGCATCTGATATAATTAATTTTGTTTCTCTACTTGCATCCTTATTAAACTTGATGAGTCATGGACATGCACAAGTTTCTCTTGTTGACACTTCAATGTTATTCCTTGTAAACTTGAAGTTGATATAAACAACTTTGATCAACAGGTGGTACTTGCTGGACCGGATGATCGAGTGTAGGATTAAAATCGTAACTAACTGAGTTTTTCACAATCAACAAATGTGTATGTGTGTGTGTGAGAGAAATAGGTGTGTTTGCCACAATACAGAAGTATGTGTAATTGGTGCTTCTACTAATTCTGTTGCATTGTTTTAGGCAGTGTTTTTGTTTTGCCTAAGCATCTGTTGTAATGAGTTTTCTGCATTTAATTAATTGGTTCATTTTTGCTGATTTCTTACTATAATATTTTCTCCATAGTAAATTTGGCATTACTAGGTTATGTACATGCCGAGGCCTGATGATTCGGTTGAGGGATCGTGTCTGATCCTACCCCAACATGATTATATTTTGCTCAATTTGAACATGATACAATCGAGTAATCATGTTAGGTCTTTTAAATTGAATCAATGTTTGTAAATACAACCGTATCAGATCGTATATATGTTGATACGGTCGTATTGGCTGTGGGACGAATAGATATGGGTATATCGCACTCGTATATGATTTTCCCTATATATTGTGCATAAGTACGGCCGTATACGGTCGTACCGTACAAATACGACCGTATATTACAATATACGATCGTTAGTAGTAATATACGGTCGTATTTGAACTGAGGTGCAAAATGGTAAAGAAAAAAGGGGTATATAATGTTGTCTATCCTAAAATCTCCCAATTTCTTCCTGATCGGCCGCCTTCCTCCCACACTCTGTTCATTGGAGTGAAAAGCCTCCGTTTTTAGCACCAGAAGCTTGCATTTTTCAGTGACGTTCTATCCTTCCCAAACTTTGTTCTCACCGGCGCCAAAAGCTTCCATTTTCGGCAGCATCTCATCCCTCCCAATGTCTATCATCATCGGTTTCGAAATAGTCATTTTTCGATGATGCAAAAACGTTCAGTGAAGGAAGAGAGAACCTTGGGTGGAGTTATAGTGAAGCAATGGAGAGGGTGAAGGAAGAGAGGGTGAAGAAAAGTGACTGACGACCAACCTATCATGTGAAAATATATGGATAAAAATTGTAAAAAATTTCCTAAACTATTATAAAATACCTGATTGAATCCAAAACAAGGATTAATAAGACCCTAATTTATGATAAAATATTAAATTAGATCTAAAAAATTATAAATAATTCCTAAATTATAATAAAATATCCAATTAAACCCATTGGCAAAAGAAATAAAAAATCTCTACAATTATATATACATATATAAAAAGACAATTTATCGTATATATACTCCATATAATGCGTATCGATCATACCATATTATACTATGATGGGGTGTTCGTACTGTACCGTATCACGTATTTACGAACTTTGAATCGAATACGACTCATTTATTAAATGAATATAATATCGAAATGTTAATATATCCAATCGATTTCTACTAGACCCCAGTCCAGATAACATGCAGATTAGTTTGTCAGCGTTAATCATAGCTGAAACATCAATGGAGTTGTATCATCTATTGTTTTTCCAAATTTTACCCTCAATCAATAACCTGAATCGCTTTACAATGTTCATTCTTAATGGAGTAAAACAAATTTTGGAATTAAATTAGGGTAATAATTATATTAAAACAGAAGATTTTCAGAAAATTAATCACAAATCGAAATAACCAGCGCAAAACAAATTAAAAAAAGAAAAAAAAAAAAAACTATCTTCTACTCGACCAAGTTCAAAAACTCATTCAAGCCAACAAAATCTTCAATGCGATACGGATCATCAAAAGCAAGCCCATCATGATGAAGTTGATCAACAGTCGGGATCACACTCTGGTGATCATAATCATGATGAAGTTGATCAACAGTCGGGATCACACCCTGATAATCATGATCATGATCATGATCACGAACTTGAAGATCATGATGAAGTTGATAAGCAGTCGGGATCACACCCTGATGATCATGATCATGAACCGATGACGTCGAAGCTTCAGCTTTCTTCCTCCTCATCTCCTCAAGCTTCCCTTCCACATTCCTCTTCAACCGCACCAACGGCGCTTCGTACTCCTTCAGCCACTCCACAGTCTCATCCACACTTTTCTCCCGCCAAAACCCCGTTTCCTCCCCGTGTTGCTTCGTCGTTTCTTCCTCCAGCTTCAACAGCGTTTCCTCACACTCTTTCCTCATCAACTCCACCACCTCCAACGACGCCGCATTGCTTTCGGAATTGGAGTCGGAAACCTTACCAGTGAGATTCTGATCAAGAATAGAGTCAACATCCCCACGACTGTAGGGCTTTCCCTGTTTGGAGATCACAAACACATCTCTTTTAGCGCCGCTTAACTCCGAGAGCTCGCAGGTTTTATTGAACAAACATTTTCGACGTTTCGTGAACGTCACCAAAGGTTTCGATTCTTCCTCCTCCTTCTTGATCTCTACTCTCCGACTACCTTGCTTTGTGGGGTTTGAAACATCCATGGCGACTCTAGAGAATGAGAGAGATACTTTTGACCGCTTTGTACATGGTTTATATAGAATTTTTGCATTGTTTCTTGTTTTGTAATGTATTTATCCCCCCTCTTCTTGCTCTTTCTAATAAAGTAGGTGTAGCTTGTTTTTGGTTGGAGTCAAATTTATTTAAAATTTCTCCTCTCTCTCTCTCTCTGTAAAGAATTTCCTTTCTCATATTGATATTCGAAAAGTTGCTTAATTTGTCAAAAAGATCGATCTTTTAAAAAGTGATTGTTTTTTGTGTTTTGTGTGATTTATATTGTGGTGTGTTTGGTGTCGTTTCAGGGTGGAGTTCCATAGTTATTCGGAACTCAATGTTTGTAGAGATTTCGTGAGTAAGTTCCCAACTGTTTGCTTCGATGCTTATAGGCTGTTTATGGGTTGAATCATATATAACAGTTCTATTGGTGTGTGTTCTTTTAATTTGTAAAATGGTTTGTGTACTATTACTACTGTTTTGTATAATAGTAATTGCCTTCTTTGTGGTTTTGTTGATTTGTCTGTGACTTTTGGAACTGGATTTTGCGTGTGTCTTCCTTGTAGAGGATGAATGGAGCGGATTATTGGTTTAGATGGCTTATTTTATTTTATTATTATTAATTTATTTTTTTGAGTTAGGGATTAAGCTGGACACAGATGACACGCCTGGATGGCTTATTCTTATTATGTGGTTCTTGGCACCATGCAAATAGCCATAATTCTTGAGTGGCCTAGAGATACTACAAGCATTGCTTCGGGAAAAGCTGCTGTGACATTGCCTGGTGAACAACTTAATGCAGCGAAAATGAGGCTGCGGATTAGGCTTTTGCAAGAGAATAGGTAATTTTACTTTCTTGTAGTCATGTATTAAAATAAAACGCAATTATTTTTATTTGATACATATTGCTTTAGTTCCTTGCTTTTAGTGTCAATGAGGTGATTTCTATCTGGTATGCACATAAAACATTGCTTGGCAAAATAGCATTGCCGGCATGTACAATTTAACTTAAGAATGAGAGCGTAGAAATTCCACAGCAACTTACTACAAAGCATTTTGAGATGGTGTGAAAATTGGTGTTAAATAAGCTTTTTTTTTGCTATTCTACACATGTAAGTAAATTGGAATCAACATAAAGTAGAAATTTCGAAATCCTGTAAATAAGCTCTTTGTTTTTTGTTCATAAATTTTGGATTTTCAATGTATTTTTTTTATCATGTAACATAACATTGTATCATGTCTGTACTTAACATGTCGCACTGTTCATCTTTTTGGTGCATTTCATTTGCTTATTTGTTGAAGAACTGAGATTATAACATATCACACTCTTAAGTTTATATATTCTTGAAGATGAATTGAGGTTGAATAGAACTTATGAAATACCGAAGAAAATGTCTAGATTAATATATATCTTGAACTGACATAGTGTATATGATCCTTAAATAGAAGTCCAAGGGAGCTTATTTCACACGTTTCTCTTAAATTAAGTTAGTTTGCCATCCTTCTTTTTTGCTTAATATACCACTTTGATTATTATCTGATAGATGTATATTAGATTTACTTGATGTCAGTAAATATATTCTCCACTATTAGTTGCAAAACCTTCATCAACAATTTGTAGGTGGTATATCTTGAAGGAAGCTAAGTTTGGGGCAGCAAGGAAGGTTGGATTTCTTTTAGAATGTTGTTCTTTTAATGAGTTCTACCTTATCATATAGTATGTACTATATTTTTCTGTTCATGATAAGATCAAATAAGTTTTAGGGGACATGTGATTGTAATTCTACTGCATCTTTATAATGAAGAAGTTGCTGGATAGAGATTTCAGCAGGATGTCAAACCAACGGTTGGGTTGGCTTTATAATACAATTGGAGAAGCACAGACTATTTTATTTGGTTTAAGAATGTTTCTTTAAAAGCCTTGTATTATTCATGGTTGATCAAAGGACTATGAGAATGAGGTTTGGTGTTAGGGGTTGATAATCATTTTTCAATCAAGAAGGTGCTTTAATGTTGTGGTTGTATTTATTAACATAAAAATAGGAAAATATTATTCTTTTAATTAATTTTTTATGAGTTGAAATCCGTATTGTCGGTAAACTTTTGGTTGGTAAGTAAAACTTTTGTTGCGTATTTTATATATATATATTTAATGATAAAAATATGCGGAAATTATAAAATAATGATTCGAAAGTTTTAAATAGAACCAGAATTAATAAATATTGTAAAATAACTTTACAATGTTTATTATTAGTGGAGTAAAAAAATCTTGAAATAAAATTAGGGTTTGATAGATAAAAGGTTTATGTTAATAGGTGTAAAAAGTACATTGATTTGTTTTAATTATATATCCTTTTGTAACAAAAATTTTTAGTTAAATATGGATGTTGACATCACATTTTTGGGGGTGTTTACCATTTTCAATTTACAAAAATGTATATATGTGATGGTATTATACCACTTATAAATTGATCAAATGGGTTAACATGAATACGACTATACGAATATGCAATATCAAACTTAATTGTATATTAAATGAATTAAATAAGTTAGAAACAATTATTAACTTGACACGGCTAAGATCAACTCTTTAACTTTTTAATTTATTTTATATTCATATTGGCTTGTCATGTGATGATCCAAATTGTTAGCCCTTGCCATAATATTTATTCCCTTTCATTACATGAAGATGTATTCTTAAAAACATTAAAAATTTTGGATACTTCTACCAGTTTTACATGATAATGCAAGTTATAAGCAAATTGCACTACATATGCTCACAAAGTCTCCCATTGATGAAGCCCCCAAATAGGAGCATAAGATTTTATAATGTGTTCCATATTTTATGATAACATGGAAACCAGGCAGAACTTCTTTTAATGATAAAAAACTTACTTTACTATTTCAACATGTTAATGTACACACATTGAATATCTTGAAGAATCAATATGAGCCTTAACATATTTGCCTCACACTTGCTCATTTGAGCAAAGGGACACTAGTGTACTGCATGGGGGGTCTTGTTCTGATTTTTCATATAAGGTTGAGAGGACTCAGAGTCTTCTTCAGCCTTTGCTTTTACTTCTTCTGCAATGTGGTAGCCAAATCACCATCCTTGGCACACATGATTGATGACTTTATATTTACATCGTCAGTTATTGTACAATTTTCTTGAATATAGACTTACGAGCCCATGATAAAGTAGCTCATTGCATTCTTCTTCTTCTCATCTTTCACGACAAGAGGTAAGCCTTAAACTCTTGGCAGGAAGCGTACAAAGCAAAGCATGTTCGCTTGTGTGAGGCACTGAAGTTGAAGGGAGTTGAGTGCAATTCATTAAAAAGGTTCCAGTATTTACTGTGGAAAGCTGATATCTGAGTCCAAAGACATTGTGGAATATGTATATGAGACATGGAAGGAGAGGCCAATCTTGCCAGACAACTGGAAAGACCACCTCATATGCGCTTTTGGGCTTCTCTTTTGTTGATTTACTTTTGTCTGATAATTTTCTGTATCTGTTTATTATAAGAACCAAAAAGAGTTTCAAAGTGTAGTCAATGGTGTCAAGGAAGGGCATTTGCATCAGCAGAGAAGATGATCAAGCAAAGGCAACAGAAAACGGGCCTTATAAAAAATTTGTATTAGAGCAGATTGGTGAGAGAAGAAGTTTTTTGGAGAGATGGGATTTCTTGATGATGGTTGATTGTTGCAATTGGTTCCAATTTATAAAGAAAAGTTGGTGGATTCCAGGCATCAACAATTTTATTCAAGTCCCTATTATCAAACTGTAGCCTTTACTTCCTCAACCTGATGAGCACTAGCTTGTTGGCTTCAGAAGGTTGCTTTTCTTATTAATTATTAATGATCAAACTGTAGCCTTTACTTCCTCAATCTTATTATGATCAAAAGATGACTATATAGTATGTAATCCTTATTATGATAATTCTCTCCCTCGCTGTATGGTTGAGAGCTCACAGGTCTACATTATATGGTATACACATAAATAAATTATTGAACACATTAATTGATGGAAAATCAACAGAAAGGAAGATGCTTTCTTTTGGTTGGGTAACAACAACTCATTTAAGAGTTACGGAAAAATTTTTACTTATATAGTCCTGGTGAAGGACAACACAACAAATAGAATCTATTCCAAATTAGACTGTTGTCTATTTTAGGCTGTTGTCTTGGCGAAATCTGTAGATGCATCACCAGACAAGAGAGCTTTGGCAGGGGAAAGCAGTGCCACCGATCCCCTCTGTGGACTAGAGTATTTTCTGTACACAACTTTCAGCTTAGTTTCCGCTGCTTTAGAATGAAAGTAGACCAGCATTTTAGCACAATCCCTGTATCAGAGAAAACAACATTGAAAATCAAACACACACCCATAATCTCATCAGCAAATTATATATATTGAATAAAAACTCACATCAATTGAGCTTCAGAGAATCCTGTATGAATCTTGAGTGTCTCTGTCCAAAGAGGGGTTTTGTTGAGTGTACAACGGGCAGCATAGACTGCTGAGGCAGCAACCATTGATGGGCAGAACATTATGGTGTCATAATTCATCATACCCAATTCAGCTAGAAAATAAACCATGTTCTCCAATTCCTGATCAGGAATCGATGCCTTGATGAACCGAACCAGGAACACGTAATGTGTAGGCACTGTCAATGTCCATTCCAGTTTCCCCAGTATGGTTTTTTCCATCTTCAGAATCTGTTCATTAGTATAAACTCTATCTGCAATGCATACCAAATCATTGACTTCTGGAGCCCATATTTCTTCATACTTAGAAGCCATAAGCATGGCACTCATGCCCACCAACTGTAATTCCCTCTTAGGCACAATCTTGACAGCAAGAAACCGATCAATTATGTTGATGGTGAGGTAAAGAGTCTCAGGTGAGAGTTCAAACTTGTGGTGAACATCAATCAACCAATCCACCAAAATTGCCCTCATTTTCTCATTAATCTCAGTCTGCGAATGCATATAGTTGTGTGGCCTGTTCTCATTCTCAACCAGCTTGTAGAACTTGTAGATGTCCTCGACATATTCCACCCCACATAGATCATTGTTAGCATCATCTGCATCAATATCAACAATCTTCTCCTTTGGTTTGTTGGCCAGACCACAAGCAGCCTGCACAATGCAATAAAGCAAATCAGACAATAGTCACCAACCAAAACACAAATACAAGACTTGTTCTCCTTTGGTTTGGTACCTTGCTCCTTGCAGTGAGTACAGAAGAAAGGGTGGGTTGGGTTTTCTTCTTGTTCTTGTTTTCTTGCTGCTCATTTGCCTGAACTTGTTCTTCTGTATCGGGACTTATCTCGATCACCTCCTTAGGCTTGGGTTTGACAGTCGCTTTTTTCTGAACCACTTTGGCTTTTCTAGCCACAGGAATCCCATCAACAAGCACAGATGCCTTGTCGACATTAACACAAACTTGCTTCTGAAAATAATCAAAACCCCCCCCATAAATCAGATATATACTTTAAGAAATATTAAAACACCAATTACATTATTGATCATTCTTGGATTGAAAAGAAACCTTATTGTTCTCAGCAGCAGCGGCAGCCTGAGCATTGGCAAGTAACTGTGCACAAAAACTCCTAGTGATGGGGCGGCTGATTTGGGGCTGTTGTGGTGCCTTGCCACCACAACCATCCTCCACTCCACGAATAGTTACAACATTCCCAATATCCCCAAGTGCTCTCCTGTTTTTTCCATCTCCTCCTTTCTTCTGCTGCTTAGCTCCAACCACTCCATCTCCTACAAAATACACGAAGATTCAGACAAATACAAGATTCAAATACACCCCTTCTTTCTTGTATCACATTTAGATCACAAAAAGCCCAGTTGGGTACAAAATACACAAAGATTCAGGCAAATACAAGATTCAAAACACACCCCTCTTTCTTGTAATATTTAGATCACAACAAGCCCAGATGGGTATCAAATCATATTACAATCAAAACAAACAAGAAAGAGAACCACAATACAATACAATACCTCTGGCTTGTTGTGGAATAGCAGGTCTTGTGGCCATTTCTTCTTCTTCTTCTTCTTGTTTTTGTCTCTCTCTGTTTGTTTACGCTGTCTCTCTCAAGGAACAGGATGCGAGAATACGAGGGATGGTTTCGTTTTTTATGCTAATAAGGAGCCGACCCGACGCTTCACACTTCCAACGGTCGAATTTCCTTCGATTATGGACCGTCAGATCTTCTCTTATCCAACGGTCGCTTATGGCGTTGCAAAATTATAGCCGTTAAGAAGTGTAAGTTACCGTTTGTGTTTTGTGTTAAAATATATGGAAGGAATGCTATAAAAAATATATACATGGAAGGAACATTGCCCATTGTATCTGCGGTTTGATGGATTTCCATGCTACGTAGGTCACATTGTGACACGTGGAGGTACTGGAGATTTGCTGGAAGGAGCATTGCCCATTGTAATATGCAGTTTCATGGATTTCCATGTTACGTATGTCAGATTGTGACACGTGGAGACTCGAGATTTGATTTCCGCCATTGGGGAAAACTTCATGTTAGTCCCTGAGGTTTTAAAAAATATCAGGTTTTCAAAATTGTTTTAAAAATAGCTATTTTTATCCCTAATTGTTTTTCAAAATTCTTTAAAAAAATTCGAATCGTCAGTCAATTAACTGTCAATATTAATAGAATATATAATTTTTTTTTTTAATTTTTGATGATTATTAATGACCATAAATTATTATATTACCCTTTTCATATAAGAGCCATCATTGTGGCTTTCGTGATGCTCATGATGAAGTTGTGTAGTTATTGACATGTTTAAACTCAAATCCTTATTTTATATATGAAGGTGTGAAATACACTGACTACACAACTTCATGACATTTATTGACATGTTTTTGAAGACTTTTTTACTTTTATTATAAGAGTAAATTTTTCACGGTGTTATATCTGTAAATTTTTAAACCTTATATAGTGTTTAATATCGAGGGATTCTAAGAAGCCTCTAACTACCATTAGAGTTAAGACATTGTTAATTACGTTATAATTATATTAAATATATATGCTATTTTTTTAAACTGTTATTAAATAAATCTTATAATTATATAAAGCAGTTCAATATATTAGATTTAATATTATTCTTGTAAGGGTAGTTTAGTCTTTTACTTCATTACTTTCTCTCTCTCTCTATATATATAAATGTATGTATGTATGTATTTTTTATTCTTGTAAACCTAAGAGTCCTAGACTATTGATTTTCATTTGAATGAGAAATCCTATTTTCTTTGCTATGGAAATTGTTTGATTGTTCACATAATATACATTATCCAAAGAATTTAATAAATTAATAATTTGCAAAATTGAAAGAGCTACAAATAAATAATGACGTCCTTTTATCTACCTATTTATGCTTAAAAGTTGATATATACTAATCAAACCCTAATTATTTTATCAGATTGGATACATCTCGACCTAATTACTCTAATTAGCAATGAGGTTCTAAATTAAGGATTGAGTTATTTGGGCTCAATCATTAATTCACTGCTTGACTCAGGTGTGTGAATAGGATTAAATTGTACGGGAAAAACTTTATTTGAGTCCCTAAAGTTTTGAAAAATATTAAAATTTTAAAACTCTTTTGGATACAATTCTTTTCGTCCCTAATTTTTTCAAAACTCTTCAAAAAAGTTCAAAATGTTATTCAACTGATAGTCAACGGTGACTTTAGATAATTTAAATTGTAATTTAATAACTTAAATTTATAAACATTTTAAACAAGGAGATTTTTATCCAAATGAAAAGGAAATTTTTGTTTTTACTTAGATTTTTACAAAAATTTGTTTTTAATCTCTTAAATAAATGATTTTCATTGTATATCCAAGATTCCTAAACTACTCTTAAGTTAATATCACTCAATTGCCCTAACCCTAAATTACCAAAATAGCCTTCTTCCTAACAACAATATCCTCTCTTTTTCCTTTTCTCCATTCATGGTTTTTGATATTAAATTCACCATTGTAACTGAAAAATAATCTAGCAAAGGATTCTTCATTGAAGCTTCTTTGTCCATTGAAGGTTTTTGATCCATTCAAGTTCCATCCATTAAATGTTTTGAAGTTTTTTCTTTCATTTGAAGTAATTTAAGTTTTGAAGGTAATGTATGTGTTTTTGTTGGTTAGTTTTTTAGTTGTTTTGTTCATATTGTAAGTTAAAGGCTGTAAGAATGATTTGGTTATGATATATATAATATTCATAAGGCAAATTAGTCGTTTCTACAAAATCTATAACGAAATTGGTTTTTCATGACTGAAAAACCGATATCGATTTTTCATAGTATGAAAAATCAATTTTAGACCGATCTCGGTTTTTCAATCCACTGAAAAATAGATATCGATTTTTCAGTCCACTGATTGTATTTTATTCTATTTGATTATATTTGGCTGGAGAGTATTATTAGTACATAATCAACGTGTCTAACATGGTTTTTAGTGGAGTAAAAAACTAATACCGATTTTTTGGTCCATTTAAAAACTGAGTTAGACAGTGTTAGCATAATTTTGATATTTTTTATGTTTTTGATGTAGGGTATGATTTATAGTGTTAAATTTGATTCGATATGATTATGTTTTGTAATGTTGACCCATTGGAATGAGACTAATTTATTAATAATATTATTTGAAAATTAAGAATGACTCAAGAGACAATCATATTCAACTTCGATGGAGAGTAGAATGGATGTAACTACGTTAGGGGTGAGTCGATCATATATGAGGTCCATAAATATAGTAGTTTTTTTATCATTAGTGGACGTTGTGTACAAAAATGCTCGCATTGATAGAAGAAGGTGGGATATTCGCATGTATTATTTATTACAAAGTATGACAAATAGTCAAGTTAAAAAATATGCATCATGTCGATCATGTGTGAGGTCTATAACGATAATAGTTTTTCATCGATGGTGGACATTATGTACAAAGAGACTGACATTGATAGAATAAGGTGGAATATCCGTATCTATTATTTACTACAAAATATGACAAATGGACAAGTTAAAAAGATACACATCATATTTGATCTTGGTAGGGTTGGTTTGATGGAGATAAAAAATATTGATGTTAAAGAGATTTATATCGATAAGATTGCAAGAGATTTTGGAGCTGAAGTTAGCAGACGTACCGTTCGTCCAATTGTCACTTACTCAATACTAGACACAAGACATGACGAGGCAGATATGGATAGACCTGTAAATTCGTATACAATTGACTGTCAATATTTTCTTACTTTTGGTATTGGGAGCAATCAGATTGATGCTTCTATCACCTCATTTATATCTATGGAAAGTCCAATTTACGACATTAATGATGAGAATATGAATTATGGTACTAATGATGAAGATCGTGACGCAGATGATGATGGTGATTAGACACGGAAGAGTGACGAAGAGCAAAAAAGAGAGAGTGATAAAGAGGAAACTTGATTTAATGATGTTTGAGGAAGAAAGGTTTTCAAAAATAAGATTTTCAGGTTTACAATTTCAAAGCAATCCTTCACAACCATACTAGATTATTCATAATGTAGAACTAGGCAACAATAAGGCTACAATTTCGACCATTTACTAACGTGGTACATTGTGTAAAGGTGCATTCTTCGATAATAAAGAAGAAATGTGTACAGCTACTAGAGAATATACTTTCAAAGTAAAGTTTGAATATCAGGTTAGATGTTCAGACATCAAACGATTTAAGACTAGTTGTAAGGATAAGAATTATAGCTTTATAGTTCGTGCCAAATACAAAAAAGGTTGTTCGATATCGTTTGTGTTGAAGTATGTTGCGGAACACACGTGTCGTCAGATAACTATGGAGTCACATATGAAGAGTGTGAAGGCTATTATTGTTGAAAAATTGTATGCGAAAAAGGTGGAAAGAGATATTTATACACCTAATCGTTTGATTAGAGAAATACTAGAGCAGTATAGTGTGTAGATCTTATACAGTAAAGTTTGGAAGACTTTATAATATGCAAAGAAAACTTACGTATGGACAGCAGATGAGTCATATCAATAACTTCTATCCTACTTTGAAATGTTAAAACTATCAAACTCCAGTACAATGACAACAATTGAGAGGGATGGAAACAACTAGTTCTTGTATTTCTTTGTTGCACTTGAAGCTTCTATTGAGGGTTTTCGGTCTTATATGAGACCAGTTGTTGCTATTGATGCTGCTCATTTGAAAGGTGAATACAAAGAGGTAATTTTTTTTACTACATGCAAAGATAGGTAGAGATGATTCATCCCATCGTTTTTGGATTTGCTGATGAAGAGTCATACTATTCATGGACTTGGTTTCTAAAAAAGTTATAAGAGGTGATCGATATGTTAAACGATTCGCTTATCGTATCTAATCGTTATAAAAACATAACGAACTGGATAAAAACATATTTTTCTGAACTCCCACACATGTTATGTTTTTTCTATTTGTGGCAAAACTTTAAGCAACATTATAAACAGTATTCAGATGTGAAAATTGCATTTTATAATGCAGCATACTATTATGTGTCTGATAATTGCAATAGAATATTAGAAGAAATTTGGGCGTTACATCTGAGAACACATGAAACTTTGGTTAAGGCTGGAGTGAGTAGGTGGTCATGGGCACATTGTCCAAGAAGAAAATATGAGATAATGACCAGTAATATTGCAGAGTTACTCAATAATTGCATGATGCAAGCACGCCGTTTACCAATAACAACTGCACAAAAATATGTGAGAAATATGCTGCAGAGATAGTTTAATAATAAACATATTGCTGCTGAAAAGCTCACAACTTATGTTACCACCGCTGCGTATGATCGTATTATGTTGAAAAAAAATTTATCAATGGAAGGTAACGTACATCCTATTACAAAACCGATCATATACAACGTTTTGCACCATAGCAAAAGCTATGAGCTTGTTAATATTCAAGAGAACATATATACGTATAAGCAGTGAAACCTAGATCAGTTGTTATGTGTTCATGCATATACTGTGGCTAGGTATTGTAATTGTATGTTATTGCTTTTGGTATTTCATATCATATCGTGACAATTAAATTTTTGATACATATTAGGTTTAAGGGCGTTAGTTGTGATAAACATTGCAATTAGTATTATAGCACGGAGTGGCTGAAAGCTACATATGTACATTCGATCAATCTTTTCCCTAAATTGGCCAGTTAAAATATTTCTACGGAAGTTAGAAGTATGGTTGTACTACCACTGATAGGAAAAAGACAAGCAGATAAGCTGAAGGAGGTTTGGATTCCTTCAGTTGGGAAAGATCATCGTAGAAAAAAGAGTGAAAAAAGTGGTCAAAGGGGATACAACCGTCTTAGTTGCCTAATCCACTACTTCCACCAGCAAAAGGATGAGTTCAGTCATAGATGCAGAAGCTGAGACAAGCATAAATACTAGTGAAAATGCCCTTTCGGTCCAAAGATACCACATGTGTCATGAGACTAGACACAATTGACGTCGATATCCTTAACAGTTTCTTACTCCCACTCCAGAGATGGGTAATGATGAAAACAATAATTAGATATTGACATTAATTTGAACTTCTGTTTTATGTATGTTAATTATATATATTATTTCATTTATATAATACTGCGGTACTACTATAATCGGATCGTTTTTTAAGTTACTAATTTTAATTTCATTAATTTTAATGAATGAATGCAAATTTAATAAATGAAGCAAAACAATTGATATCAAATTTAATGAATGAAGTAAAGCACTTAAACAATCGATCAACGATTTCAACAATTGATCGGTAATTGGGAACCTTTAAATCTAGTGGAAAAGAGAGTAAAAATGGAAAGAAACAAATGATCGGTTTTTCATTGGTGGTAAGAAACTGATTTCGATTTTTCACCACCTGAAAAACCAATCATGACATTTACTTATTTTCTCTTCTGATCAGTTTCAAACATTCTGAAAAACCAATTCGATTTTTCAAGCACTTTAAAAAATCGATCATGGTTTTTTTTTATGTTCTTCCCTTCAAATGGGTTTCAATCAACAACAAATGACCATAAAATTGCTTCAATTTACTCAATTAACATAGAATTGGGTAAATCACTTACATAATGACTCTATATGATGACATTAGAGTAAGACATGACATTTAAGTGATAAGGTTTTACCTTGTGCAAGTCTTGATGGTGATTTATTCAACTATGTTCATTTGAAATATTGATCCGTTGTAGGATATAATATCAGTTCTATGGTTTTTGTGTCTTTTTGATCAATGAGAACCTTCAAATCTAGTGAAAAAGGGGATAAAAAGGTAAAGAATCAAACGATCGATTTTTCATACGTGGTAAGAAATCGATTTCGATTTTTAAGCATTGTGACAGGTTTTCAAGCATTTTAAAAAATCGACTGTTTTTCAACCACTTTAAAAAATTGATCACAGTTTCTCTTGGTGTTCTTTCCTTCAGATGAGTTTTAATCACCAATAAATAAACCCAAAATTGCTTCAATTTACTCAATTAACATAGAATTGGGTAAATCACTTATATAATGACTTCATATGGTGACATTGGAGTAAGATATGACATTTAATTGATAAGGTTTTACCTTATGCAACTCTTGATGTTGATTCATCCAACTATATTCATTTGAAATACTGATCCGTTATGGGATATAACATCAATTCTATAGTTTGTGTTTTTTTTTATCACTGGGAAGCTTCAAATCTGGTAGAAAATGGGGTAAAAAGGTGAAGAAACAAAAAATCGGTTTTCCATGGGTGGTAAGAAACTGATTTTGGTTTTTCATTACTTGAAAAACCGATCTTTGGTTTTTCACCACATGAATCAGGTTGAATAACCTATTTTAGTTAGAATCGGTTTTTCAACCCTTTTAGAAAAGCGATTTCTTGATTTAAAACTTAACAATATTAACATTCTGTTTATTAAATTAACAAAATAGTAATTAACAAAATGATTAATTAATAAATATATAAATTATTACATTTACATATATACAACCTGTTCATTGGAGTGTAATATTCATTTTCCAAATTTATTTACTTTATACAATGCTGTCGAAAATATATATATACATCTCTAGCAATCTCTGCTCTCAATGTAATAGCGTATGCAACCTGATCGAGTTGTTTTGATTTCCATGTACTCTTTTTTGACTGTAAAAGATCGTGTATATACATTGCTACATACGCTCCACAACTTATCCTGTATCAGTAATAAATTAATTAAATAATATCAACATAACATTTAGAATATATATATTTATTAAGTTATAAATTTACTCACCTATCGGGTTGCTAGGGCACAACTGATCTATCAAGATGCTTAAGTTTCCACCGCTTATTCACTGGTGGTATATCTATCTAGGTTTTATCATAAACTCCCATGAACTGCAACAAGATAGGCATGAAACACACCAGTGGCTCAAGTGGGGTGATCTATTAAACTCTATTGATATTTGTAAGGGAATTGTATATTAATATTTTCTGATCTCTAAGGCACACCCGACAGAGGACCCAGTGATTTTGATTTAAATTATTCTATAGTAACACCTATAGTTTAAAGACATAAATGCTATAAAACTAATTTAGATGATCAAATAATAAATCTTAATCTTCAAACAACACTTAAATTTTCAACACGCTACCATGAGACTAGTGTGACTATTTAATTGTAATCGAATGCAAGCCATTCTGAGGATACATCAGCTATAACCGGATCAAATTTTATACCTTTATCAACGTAATGTTATTTATAATATAATGTCATCAATGCTTACAAGATAAAAATTAAACATATTATTTAACTTTAGGGACACATGACAGGAAATTGTAAATGTATAATTGACTGATTGAAATGTAAACACTCATAAATAAAATATTCTCATAGACTGCATATCTATTGTCCTCAACCTCATTTCATCACTTCTTTTGGAGACATATCAAATAAGAATCGATATGCTCATTAGTCAACTATTGGTTCTCGTTCTCGAGGGTTCGCAACGTATCTGGTATCACATACCATCTACAACGATAAATCGAACGCCTAAAATTAAAAAAAAAAAATGATTGTAATTTTATTACATTAACAACTAGGATGAAAGGATAATGATATTTTTTTATCAATACCTGAGGTCTAAAAATGTGAAAACTTTGTATTCATTGTAGACAACCTCTATAGGGTCTATAGACTTTGCTACCTCCTCAACCTGCTGTTGGGACACTTTCTTTTTCTTTTTCGTAGATCTAGGACCTATATATGGTGTCCGCAGAGGTGCCACTAGCTTCGTCTTTCGTTTGTCCCATTCTTGGATAACATCATCTTGCAACTGTAAGCAAATAAAAACATGAATTACACATTCACAATTATATGTCAGACTGTAACACACTTGATATACTATATCTATTTGGTTATCATTATGCTCAGCCTCTGCATTTGATCGACCTCCCGAGTCCTCCTACTGGTGGGGTGACTGGTGGACACCCTAAGACTGAAAGACCTTTTGATTTTTCTGGTGGATGGCTGACTGGTCTGTATGAATAAGTGACTGATAGATTACCTCATCCTTATGGAGAGGTAACCGACAACCTTCATCCTGATGTGGTGGTGGTGATGGTGATAGTGGTGGTAGTAGGTAGTAGATGTGCTCATCCCAGATAAAGCTCTTACTATCATCATTATCATCGTCATCATCGTCGTTATCATCGTCATCATCTGGATCATGCCCACCAACCAGAGACCTTGGAATTCATAAATGCTCTTCCATCCGTCTCAGTCTCTTATCCATCTCTTTTACGATTTTAAAGGTTGTCTTTTGCCTTTTATCTATCTTACTTAACTTATTGTGGGTTGCCTTTTGTAAATTCACAATAGACTCAAACGACCACTTCATCTATAGAATAGAATGAACATATTATTTTACATAGTGTACACAATTGTAAAAAATTTTGATAAAGTCTCTCCGATTGTTTGAGTATCCAGGGAAATATAACATATATATTTAAATAATTACATCTCGTCTATCATGTTTTGAGATCCTATCTCTCTATCCCACTCCTTACTACTATACAACATATCCATAACTTTTGCATTTACTAAAATAGATATTCACTGAACAATAAAATAAATAGAAATTCGTACCTTAGGATATACATTTCGTACATCTTATGGTTTTTTTGTCCGAAACTTTGAAAAGATATCATTTAATTCGGATTGTATGCTTCAGACGTCTTCATTTTGCTCATCATCCTCCCTTATAAACTTATCAACCACATCATCATCATCATCACCCTCTACCTTATCATCATCCCTTTCATCCTCCACTTGATAATCATCATCACCTTGTACACCATCATCGACATCATCATCATCATCATTACCATCAACATCCTCACTCCCTCTGCCACTAACTTTATGTACATCTTTCCTAACCAAATGCTTCGAATTGAAAGATTTCCAATAATCTGTCTCTCTTTCGGCAGCAATGGGCTCAAAACGTTTGCACCATGCCAACTATTTACAATATATAAATATATATAGTTATATTATTATTATATACGTAATATAAATAAGGATAGC
The DNA here is from genome assembly GCA_022984855.1 of Dimocarpus longan. Classification (NCBI taxonomy): domain Eukaryota; kingdom Viridiplantae; phylum Streptophyta; class Magnoliopsida; order Sapindales; family Sapindaceae; genus Dimocarpus; species Dimocarpus longan. Next base: position 8,555,289 of record CM041021.1, read on the forward strand.
TAAAACAAACAAAAAATTGAAACTAACTTAGGCTAGGTTCATCATTTACGAGGAGAAAATCATCAAGGCTTTTTATGTTTTTTAGTGGCCTCTTGAGTGTCTGTCTCTTACATCTTGGCAAATAATTTTGCAACGATTTGTTACTTTTTGCAATCACTCTTAACACTGGAAACATTTCTACTAACCACCACTATAATGCAAAAATGATTAAATAAAAAACAAACACATAGTTAGTACAAAGATATATATACATATATATAAAACCCTATATATTAACCCTATTAGGAGGAAGCTATTATTTAACCGTATTAAGTGTACCAGAAACGCTAGGACATAGCTATAAATATTAATGGTAATCTGTGGGTTTCTAATCCGCTGTTCATTGATCGCCATATAAAAGCAGTATATCAATGTACTATAGTTTAATGTACCCAAGGGAATGAGCTCCACACCTCTACATTCTTTATCATGAGCCACATAAAATAAGCAATGTTGGCCTTATCATCCTGCTCCATGAAGAGATGGAAAACGATCCTTACATTCGCTAACTTTAATAGATTTTCATCATTTATTGCATTGTTGACTGTACGACCTTGACACGTTGTATGACTCCTTGTCTCAAGAAAGGTGGTCAGGCTGGGCACATCCGACGACTCTCCATTAAACAATCGCTATAGGATGCTGTTCTGTTCATTTTGTAATGTTCTAAAGATTTTTCGGTCGATGCCTCTAAAAGTAAGTCATGTCATAAGAACTTCTGTTTCCTAAATCCATATGTTCTCCCAAGATTTCAAACCACATTTCATTAGCACACCCACCAGGGACTATCACCTTTCTAGTAAGAACCCATAATATCATAGAGACAACAGTCGTATTGTTGTTGTTTTTCTTTAAAATATATCTGAACGGGCACTAATCTATGAACTAGTCGTACAAATTTTATTTAGTAATAACTGTAATTATTTTATTAATTTATTTCTGACCAATGTGTGTATTTCCGTTCGTATTCTTATCAGTTTGTGAACTATTTATACTTAAAATCCATCTATAGGAAAGAAAAGTAGCAAAAGATTAGTATTTTGGACGTGAAAAATCGAATTGATTTTTTATTGTATATGAAAAACCGATAATTGTTATAGATCGCTTTTTTAGTTTGGTTTTTCAGTTCGATTTTTCACTTTGATTTTTCACATCTAGCTAAAAATAATTGTGAAAAACAGAAGTGAAAAACTGAACCGAAAAATCAAACCGATGTTGACGATACTGCTATCATTAGACTCGGTTATTTTTAATCTAAATCCAACCTATTCTAAACCTAATCATTATAATTTAACATCTATAACACAAAACACATCTCAAAATTGCATAACAAAATAAAAAAAATACAAACTGCCAAAAGTTTGCGTATCTTTGCAAATGGAGAAGCTTGCTGGCTGTTGAAGATGGTCTGCCAAGGTCGAAAACTGTGAGAGAATAGTCGAAAAAGGTTGAATGGGCTCTTCAGGTCTGGATCAAGTAGTTGCTTTCAAACGGGTCGAGGTTCACTTTTGCTTGGTGAAGAAAATGACTTTCGATCGAGATTTCTAACAACTTATATATAGGGGTTGTTTCATAATTTTACGTTTCGATTTTTTATAAATTTTTAAAGGTTAAGGGTTTATGGATAAATATGTATAGGGGCATTATAAGTAATTTGGGTATATGATAAAATTAATTTGCTTGAGGTGTTAAAAACAATTTTTTTTCAAAATAATTGATAAAAACAAAATTGACCCTTTTAAAGTGGGTGGTTCTGGTAATTTCCGCATTATTTTTGAGTATATATATATATAAAGAAACTTGTTTGATTTCCAATTAATTCCAATGTCTGCTTTTAGTTGTGGGATTTAATTTAAATGTATCTTACACACAAATGAGAAAATAAATTACTACAAATTTGACCTTTTCATCATAGTAATTAAGTTTGGTTTTAATTAAGAAAAGTATATAATATAGACCAAATTAAACCTACCTGAAATTCAGTATTTTGCGCTAGAATCAATTTATCTCATGAGCTTCCTCATCCTAGTCAAATTTGGACAAAATTAACGATTAAATAAAAGGATGTTTTCTTCATTTCATCATTTTTTTTTAGGAAATAAAAATATACTTATGAAATCACTTTTGTCTTTAATATGGATCGTAAAGATCAATTACTAAAATTAAAAATAGAAAGAATCAACAAAAAAAAAAAATAAAAAAAATCCATAAGTGGAGATCCAGTGCTCCATCTAAATTACCACTAATCAATCTTTGTTTCTTTGTTTCTTTTGTAGTTAATTTTTTAATTTCTATGGTTAATTTTTATTTTAAATGGTTCTTCATGGATGATGACCATTATTCAACTTTATATGTATATATATATATATATCTACTCTTCATTTTAATCAATATAAAAAAAATGGATGGTGGGATGTATTTATATATATTTTATGAATGGAGCTTCGCCATCCATTTCAAATATAAGTAGGGAAGACGTAAAAATATGTATGTATGTATTTATATATGTATATATATATATATGCATTGAATTTAATTGGGGTAATCAATGTTTAGCCATCCTTTTACCATTTGAATACTATCAGTGGTCAAACACAAATTACAAATGGAGTGTCGATGTTTCTACTTGTTAAAAATGGAATGTACATCCATTTTATTTGCACACCCAATAAAAAATTTAATTTTTTTTAAATTTGTTTTTTAACCCCATTTAATACTAAGACTACAATTTTCTTTTAATTTATTACATCTATTTTTGTAAAGACACTCCTTAAGTCAATTACAAACAAACTATAATAAGTGTTAAAAATAAATCTAGTATAAACTATTTTGTTGTCACTTGATAGGAAATTCCTATCTTGCCATTTAATTTTGTTTTAACACCTTCATTGTGTGTGTGTGAAACAAAACTTATACTAAGCAAATAATGTAATACAAATTCATTCAACCCATTTTTTTTTCCCTTTAATTAGAGATTTGTGTATAAAATAATATCTATTTTATTATTTTACTCTCTTAAACCCTAATTTTTCATTTATATCATAAAACTTAAATAAACGATTGCCATCTAATTCTTAATTAAATTAGGATTACATAAATTATTGGAGATAATTAAAGTTAAGGTTTGATGATGAACCCATTTTAATTTTTATGATTAAAGTCATTAACCATTTTCCCTCTCTCAAACCTTAATTTTTCATTTATATCATAAAACTTACATAAATGATACCAGCTAATTTTATAGAATATTAAGTAATATTTTTTTGATGATGAATTATGAATATCGATTTAGATGTTTAGTTTTTAGATAATTTGAAACATATTCTTTTACTTATTTGTTGATATGATGAAGAAATTGAAAGAAAGAAGTGACTTTTATTATTATTATTAGTATATATATTGTTTTTTGTTGTGAGAAAATCTTACAAAAGAATGAAAAATGCTAATATGGTGATCGAATGTTTTTACAATATTTTTTATTATTAAATTAGGATTATATAAGTAATTGGAGACTTTTCAATTTTTGATGAAGAAAAGTTAGGATGTGAAAGAGTGATAAGAAGAAAAATTAGGGATTGAAAAAGTAAAAATGGTTTAAGATATAAATAATATTTTAATTAATAATTGGTTAGTATATTTATAAAATATTTATCCTTTTAGTAATTTTACTCAATGGTAACATTATATACTTAAATGAATGTTAATTTGGGGTGTACATATAATTTTTGAAGGGTGAAAATATGGCCACTCTTATAAATAAAATCATTGTCAGTTTTTAAATGGACCCAAAAAATCAATTGAAGTCCAAATTTTAAATGGACCGAATTTTAAGAGAGCTCAAATGAAAAAAAATAAAAAATTAAAGCTATTGGGCCGAAGGAAGCTCAATTTAAAGGGGCGTTATTTGTTTTGTTTGAAAAAGAAAAAAAAAAATCAAATTGATATTACAAGAGAGACCAGTTGATGGCCGACCAAAGAAAGGATAATGGGTTGAATATTTTAAGAAAACAAGTGACTGGTGTTGGTTTTATTGAACATGGTTGTGGCATGAAATATGTTTAAAAGGACAGGAATTGAGGCTGCTATGCATATATGCATCTATATATATTAGAAGCAAGAGAAATCAAATGACAAATACACAGAGCGAACCAAAATCTGCAGTAGAAAAGAAATAATGGGCGCACAGCAGAAAGAATAAGAAAAAAAAAATCAGTGAGCCGAAGAAGAAAAAGAAATAAGGAAATAAATTATTTTATTTCAATAGATTTCGATTCTAAAAAATTAATTAATTATTCTATAAGTTCTAAATTAAGTTTGATGTGATCTGAGGGTGGATTCAAGATTATCAACAATCAGATTGGAACCTGTTTTAGATTTAGATTTGAGCAAATAAATTATGTGAGTGAATTATTTTATTTTAAATTGATTTATTTATAATTAGTAATATTACAACTTTTATTATTTATTAGAAATAAATGTTTTAATTAGTGAATTGATTTTATAGATTATAAATTATAATTTGTGATTGAAATGAGAACTTATTGCATATGCATACGTATGTGTATGTATTAGAAATTTCAATTAGAATTTTATGCTTTCAGCTTGAGTTTATCATACGAAATATTCATAGTATATTAAGTAATATTAATTTATGCTTTAAGAAAGAATATTTTATTTATGTTTTGAGAAAATTATTTACTTAGAATTATACATATGTTCAGAAAGAATTATATGTATGTTTGTATTGGAAATTGTTTAAGATTTGAAAGAAAAACAAACATGTTTTCAAAACACTAATGTTATACCCTCCTGTTTAACAATCAGATAGACTACACATATGTGAGTCCTAGATTTGCTCAATATTTGCATGACAGATGTCGAGAGAGTTATTGAGTTGTTGGGAGAGTCATTGAGTCGCTCAACATATATATGATAGATGTTATTCTTTATTCTGTGTGTGTGTTGAGTATCTTTACCATATATGACAGATTACCCTGAATACTAGTTGGTATAGATTTTTTAATTACAAATGTTTATAATTTTATTATGGGACTGGGGACCAGATGTATAATAGCCATAAGTTCGTAGAAATGAGTTCAATGGAGGCGTGAAGCATGGTGGTCAAACTAGATATGTAATGTCCCTCACTTAAATTTTATACTGTGGAGATGGTTTATAAAACTAATGTAAATATATTATACAATAATGCCCTCATTGATGATTAATAAGTTATTTAATTTTTCAAAATCACGTAATCATATTTTAATAGAATTTTCGATTCGATTGAAAACGGATTCGAATCCGATAAGTGATATGATGATTTATCAATGATATGAGATGAAATTTATGATCAAAATATATTCAAAAAGAGCATGGATTAAAGGAATAAAATTAGTTGCATGGTATATAAAAAATTTTGAAAAACTAGTGTGATTACATATAAATTTGAGGGCTATTTTATTAAAATAAAAGAGTGGCATGCAATGTAATTATGTAACAAACTTGAAGGGCAATTAATAAAAAAGTGGACAATTATATAAGTGAAGAAGTTGCTAGAAAGTTAAAGGGATAGGCAGAGGTGGTTCTTAGCAGAAAAAGGGATGTTTGGCCATGCAAAGCAGAAAAAGGAAACCAAGGACAGCAGCTGATCCAAGCCATCTTCCAACCATTTTTCAAGTGATTTCAAGCTATTAGAAGGTTAAGAACAAGTTTAGAAAGGTCACCAAGCAAAATCAAGCCAAAAACAAGAGGTAAGATTGAGTTTTTCATTGAAATTTTGAGTGAAAAAAACTGTCAAAATAGTCACTGGAATAGCTCATGGTATTGATGAGTTTTTCACAGTCTAATTCAAGGTTTTAAGGCACTAATCAAGTGGAGAAATAAGGCAAGACATCAAGAAACACTTGGTAAGTGGTTTGGTTAAAAATTATTGTCATTTAAATGAGTTTGATGGTGATTAGTAAAGAGAAAAGCTGTTGGAAATTTTTTGTTGTGATTGTGATTGAAGTTTGTGTGAGAAGTTTGATGAAATGTTGAGATATATATTGCTATGCATATTGGTTATGTTAGAGTGAGATTATGTGAAGGAAATATGATTGATTTGGTGTAGAATATGAATTGTTTTATGAGTGAAAGCATGAGAATTAGATGAAACTAAAATGTTTGATAAATTTCTTCTAGGTTCGGTCAACATGAAAATTTTTACATCAACCTTGTTTTAATTCATTTTGATGAGTTTATGTGTTGGAAATCATGTTAGAATAATGTTAGTAATGTTAAAAATGAGAAATGAAAAATGAAAACATGATGGCATTGATGTGCAGTGTTCAGCCAAGATAGCTCCAATAAGGGTGCATGTTGTCCACTTTTTGTTTATGATACTTTATGACAATTACAGGGATTGCATATGATGAATTTAATGTGGAAATGAAATAGAAAGGTTTAGGCTTGAATATGTGTAATTTTGGTCAAGAAATAATGTCATTTGAGTAAGTAAATTAAATTAGAGGATTGGTTGAAATTAGGGACAACATGTGTAGTGAATTCCATGTTAGAATAGAATGAGTAAAATTGAATTTGAGTGCATGTTAGGTGTGGTTAGGGATAGAAGGATGATGTTGATGAATTGTATAATGTTTTGATGGATTTTGTGAAGTTTATGTGTGAAGAAATGAGTTGGAATAAAATGGATAACATATTGTAAAGTTTTGTCTATGTTAAATTGTCAAGAATTGATGTTAAAGTTAGAAGTAAAATCTTGGGTAGCAAGCTGTTATGGATTGATTTTTTTTTTATTATTATTTTTTTTGTGTATTAAAATGTTTTACAATTGTTTTTGAGCGAATTAGATGATTTTAAGAGTTATATGGATGATAAGAATGATTTGAAATTCAAACAGAAAGTAAACAGGAATAAACGGAAAAGTTATGTTGTAAAATTTGGTGTTCAGATTGTTATGAAATTTAATGTTAATTAGATGCTCATGTGCTTAATGAAAGTGAATATGAATGATTGAGTTTGATTATAACATTTTCTAAAAATTAGATTTCGAAAATATATAGGTGATGGAAAATAAAAGGGAATTCGAAAATGAGCGCGCAATCGTGAGCCGAATAAGAAAATTAGATGAATGTCCCTTCGAAATGAAATGATTTTATTTCTATTCAATTGATTTTATATTTTATACTTAAAGATTATGTATGGAAATATTTGATATTGATTTTTAAGTAAATTGATATTAAATCAAAACTTCCTAAAGGAATTTATTGAAATTCTAAAGACATACGAAAAGTATTATAAAGCAAAATAACTGAAAGTGAATTATTTTATAGACCTACGATATTTTGGATAGGTATTTTAGACAAGATATAGTTACAAGAGATGATACCTGCTACCTAAATCCTTGAAGGCGGGTCCACGAAAGTCCAAAAAAGGGAGTAGTCAGGCTGGTCACATCCGAATCCATAAGGGTCGAGGCTACGACCCAAAAGTAAGGATGGATCTAGCTCGTTATATAAAAAGGATTGTCCCACCAATAGAGATTTCTGGTTAGAGTACCCTAAACCTTGTATGGCAGTGTTAGGGAGAATCTATCACTAACAGTGGGAGAGACTGAATCAGTGAGTCCTGTTGATTTGTTGTCCATGCATGAGTTAGGATATATTATAGTTAGTGCCTTACCGGACAGGGGGCCAAGGAGGCCTGAGCGATGGTTCATTCCGTTCGCACCTAGGGTACCATATGGTATGAATATAGTGACTGGTTATTTTCATACAGAGATTTTCCTAAAGTTTATTACCATCACTGTTTATATTATAATAAAACATTGAAAAGAATTTTAAAGTTATTTTCTCGAAAAGATTTCTATAAAGTATAAACTATAGTTTTAAAGAAAAAGTTAATAAATTATGTTTTAAAGAATTTATAGGGAGGTTCGTTTTATAAAGAGAAATCACAATAGATTTCTATGATATTCACTGAGCTCATTTAGTTCACCGTATTTTATGTTTTTATAAATAAAACCTCCTCATAGATAGGTATAGGAACCAGTGCATCAGGGACAGGGGCTCCGAGTCAGGTGTAGAGACTAAGTTGTTGTGTGTGCTATATATTTGTATATAATTGTTATAGAATGTTTTGTAAATTTATATATTTACTCATTTGTGTATATATTTTGGAAATTGTATAAATGTAAATATATGTATGACTTGTGAATTATTTTAAATTTTTTTTGAAATTGAATGCATGTTTGAGTTTGTTTGTGGATTGAATTGAGAAGGGTATGAGGCTCAGGAAGTTGAGAAAATGTATGACTTTAGAAGTATTTGAAAATTTTGTAGGGTGATATTATCGGAAAAATAGACATTATGCTATCCAAATTTTTATTAAATCTATTTTACAAATAAAAAAAAAAAATTCCCACATATTTCTGATTTTAAAAAAAGTTTTATCAAAATATTTACAGTAAAGTAAACGGTTTAACTTCACAGGAACTTTCCAGTTGGATCAGAATATCCTCTGGGAGGATACCATGGGGTTACCGACAGGTCGTCAATAGTATGAAAATAGAGATATAGGAATGAGGCCTGTCCAGATAAGCCTATATAATATCTGAAAAAGATTTCAGAAAAGTTTTGATGAGATAAGTTTATGTTTTATAAATTAGATTTAGAATGATTTCTTATTGTTTTCAGCGAAGTTTTATACAGATAATAGTAGTTATGTTACAATTTTCTTATGATATGAGAATTATTTATTATTACAAGTAATATGTTACAATTTATTTAAAAATATTTTTAGAAAAGTCATATTCACTTATTAGGCGTTAGTACTCACTCTTTTATAAACCCATTTTCCTAAATATTCATTGCAGGTTTATGCAAATTATTGCATATCGTGAGAATGACCATATGACGACTAACAATTTTGCATATGTGTAACTTATTTTAATTAACTAGATTCCTTAAATACGTTTTAAGAATAGTTTAATAGTTTAAATATATTTTCCTGATATTTTATGAATATTTTATATATTTAGTAAAGGGTCCAAACACAACGAATTTTCGGTTTGTTTAAATTATATTTATCAAGCGACCATGAGATTTACGATGATTTTTAATAAATGTTTTCAATAAATTTAGATTTTAACTAGAAATATCATAATTTTCATGAGATTCTTATGGACTCAACATAGGAGTCGGGATGAATTTTGTCAAATTCGGCATGCAAAAGAGCAAACCTCATGCAGGTTTGTGTTAATTTGTTCTATTATCTATTTTGCCTATACGATATACTAGTTAATTTCGTTCCAAATGGTCTAGTCAAATACCTCTTAAGAATTCAAGAGTTCCAATTTTCAATTACTTAACACTATGCCGAATGGGGCTTGATGATAAAAGTTGTTTATTTAATTTGAAAATATTTTAGGATCTAGTCACCTAAATAATTCTAATTAATAAACAGTAAAATTGAATCTTGTGATTTATAATTTCTAAGTACTTTCTTTTCATATTTCACTACAATTAAGTCTCCTTTAATTTTCATTATTCACATGTTTGGTTGTTTGATAATATATATATATAATTTTTATGGTTAGTGTATTATAATTTTTAAATTGTTAGAACTACTAATCAAATTAATCAATTATATTCTCTTTCTTAAAAAAATTTCTCTCTCCCATTTAATTTAAATGCAATGAATAAATTTGATTGATGATCCTAACAATTTAAAAATTAGGACACAATGACTATAAAAGCTTTATGCACACTTATGTTCTTGAAAATAGAGGTGTCAAATGGATCAAATTTCTACAAATTAGATCAAGTGGATTTAATATTATATGAATTCCAATTAATCTAATTTGAAGATAGAATATTCAAAATCAGATCAAACTGAAAGATTATATCTTTTGGATCCACAAAATTTGTATTCGATTGGACATGAACAAAATCCAAAATCTGATCATATTCAAATGTGGTCCAATAAAAGATTTAAAGATATCAAATTATTTATTTTTGATTCGATCTCCACCATTCATCAAGCAAATCTCGATGGATTCAATGTGGAGATTAGATCTTTATTGATTGATAGTAGAGATTCAATCTTTAGATTGGATTGATCTCTGTATGGTAGATCTTCATGGATATAGCTCCATCGTTGACCTTCATCGGGCCAATATAAAGATCATATTCAAAGGTTTAAGTATATTATTTTAAACTTATCATCTTGAAAAACAATCAGACCATAATTCATTGGATTTTATAAAGCTCTTCATTATTTAATTTTTGTAATTGCTAGTCTTTTTTTTTTTTTTTAAAAAAAACAATTTTAGAAACAGTACATATATTGTTGGATAGTCTTACAACAGATGATTGATTTATTGAATTGTCATATCTATTACTAAATCTACTTTTCAATTGTGTTTTATGTTTTCAACGTGAGATTAATTCCATCTTTACTACTTCACAAATGAGACACTCTAATTTAATATTAGATAAATGAGCAAATTAAAAATTAACTACCTTGTTGAAACTGTACGTTTTTCAAACAAAATAAACTTTATAAGTTTATTATAATTTGGCTGCTCATGGTTAGTTAAAGGCTGCTAATGTAAACCTTTGATCTTGTCAAATAAATAAAAATATAATTTTACCCTTCTTCATTTTTTAAACCATTTACTCTTAAAATAAAAAATCACAATCTCTACTTCTGTCTTTTGATGGACGGTGAAGATGAAAATGAAAAAATATATATATTAAAATAAATGTTAAAATCTGGAATAAAAAATAAATTTATATTAAAAAAAAAATGGATGGTGGATCAATTCGCTAAACCATTTTTCTTTAGTGATGAGGAATATTGAAGAACAACAAATCGATTCTGGCGCCTTCTTCCGCCAAGCTCAGCGATAAACAACAACATTGAAGAACAAAGTTCTTCCGCTGCTAAGCTCTCTTTTAACCTCTAATCGTTGTTGGTGCCTCCTTTTTCCTTCAGTTTGTCGTTGCTTCTGCCTTTGCTGACAACAAGATGAACAACAAATTGATTTGGTTTGTATGTAGAATGTGGTGTGTGCATCTGGTAGATTTGGTTGGTGTTTGTAGAGGGGATCCTAGTTGTGGTTTGGGAAATGTAGTTACAGAGGGTGGTGAGGTGGTTGGACTATTGGAGGAGGAATTGGAAGAGGTTTCAGGCTTTCCATTCGTGGACGGAGATTCAGATTTTTAGGTCTCTATAGTCAGCGACAGAAACCCAGTAATATATTTAAAGAGGGTGGTGCTATGGAGATACCTAGATTTTTAAGTCTCCTTCGTATCATAACGCCTATAGAGATCCTAGTTAGGATCTCCATTGACAACAGAGATCTGGAATCTCTACCCTTCATTTTTTTTTAATAATTTTTTCTAGTTTTTTGGTTTTTTAAAATTCATCTCTATCATCCATCAACATGGTGGATGGTAGAGTATTTTTTATAATTTTTGTTTTTCACCCTTCAATTATTATTATTATTATTATTTTTTCTCCCTTAGCATGATAGATGATATAGTATTTAATTTTTTTTTTCTAAATTACTTTTTTTAAGATTTAAGTTATTTTTTAAAACAATTATTTTAAAATAAAATAAAAAATAAGGTTTAAGATAAAACTACCCCTAAAGATGTTAAAGCTAATTAAGGTTGAGTAATGGTGAATAGTCATGTTGTAATAAATTAATAAAATTTACTCCATTTAAAAATTAATTTCATTCAGGTAGCTAATTTGTATTTTACTCGGGGCAAAGGATTCGAAAACAATCTATAAATACTACTGTAATCCGTCCAGAAATCATTAATGACTTAGGACAGACAAACCTCGCTGGTTCTTTTGGTACGTAGGATTCTACACTTAGCTTAAAATGTATAGAAACAAATTATGGCTCTTCATACTTGCCATGTGAATTTCCATCTTTTACAAAGGCTGGTTCGAATCTTTACACATTAGCTACACCTTGTACAAGCTAGAAATTTAGGACCAATAGTTGAACAAGTGGAAAGGCATCTTCCATGAAAATTAAATTTGATTATGGAATTGTGTTTATACTTATATATGGGTCGAATCTTTGAAATTAAGCTAGAAATAAATTAAGTTTAGGACCAATCTTTGAACAAGTAGCAAGGCATCCTCCAGGTCAATTAAATTCAACCATGGAAAGCATCTTCCAGGAAATTTAAATTCGTCCATGGCAATAAATGCATCTTCTAGAAAAATTAAATTCAATAATGGAAATATATATATCTATGTTTGCATAAAATAAATATACTAATATTTAAATAAATAAATTATTTGAAAAACAAAATGTAACACCGTTCTGTCATGAATAAAAGTAAAATTTATTAAAAAAAAAATGAAAGTCTTTTTTCACGATCTAATTGAAATACAATAATATCATAATTGCTTGAGTGTTGACTGCTTTTAAACTATGTTGCTCTTAAGATTTTTTTAACTATAATTTGAGAATTTTTTTTTTTTTTTGAATACATGAACTGTAATGGGATGAACTCAAGGATTATCGGGATCAACCGAGATAAAACATTAGTAACACGGCCCGAATGACAACTCTCAATTGAGAGGAATTCACCCACGAAGGCGGGAAAGAAACTCATACAAAAGTAGGAGATCAACCCACATATAATGGTGGGAAACCGAATATTAATATATTTATAAGTATTTTTATATTATATTATATAGGATATATTATATTATAGATATTATTGAGATTTAGGGAATAATGATATGATTTACATTTATACTTTGAATGTGCAGTTGTGGAAGCCACCTTAATTTTTCTCAACTCACAGAATAATCGACAAATAAAGCCATGATCTTTATGCAAATCATATCGTGTTAAGACCAAATCAAAATGGTTGCAATTGGGTATCATTTTATTATTATCCTGGAAACTGCATGGAAGGTAATGTTGCTCATATTAAGTACAACCCCTTTTTGCCTCATGCAGGATTTACATTTAAAGCTTTATAAAACCATCTATAGATTTCTACGGCTCTCAGAGTTATTCAAGAGTGTCAAGTTAGGTGTGAATGTGTGATGTCTTCTTCTTCCTCCATTACCCAACCAAAATATATTTTTTCACACTTTCAAATATGTAATATTACTATCAAATTCCATTTCTTGCTCAAAATTTATATGGCTTCGACATTTCAGTAATCATTTAGAACAATTTTGTTATTCTCAGTTATTACCAATAGATAATACATGCACTTATAATACCACACTTAATTTATCCTCTTCTTACACTATTGATAGGCCTGAGTCTCTACTCATAGAGGATATTGTCAAAAATATTATAAAGAGGTTGAATGAGATTTCCCCAAGTGATAACAAGGATTTAGTTAGAATAGAATCAATGATCGAACAAGTAGAATCGTTGTCAGACATTAGGGCCAAGAACATTCTCAGTGCTAGAAATTTGTGGCATTGGTAGGATAGGTAAAACAACTCTTGCTGAAGCTATATTCAACAAGGTTTCTAGTCAATTTGAAGGTTTTTCTTCATTCGATCACAACGTTAGAGAAGAGTCTGAGCAAAGTAGAGGATTAAATCGTTTGCGATGAGAACTTCTTTCAACAATATTAGGGGATGGAAATGTAAATAAAAGTACTTTCCTTATCGAACGAACCTTCATAAGAAATAGACTTGCTCGTAAGAGCCTTCTCATTATCTTTGATGATATGACCCATTTAAGTCAAATAGAAAATTTGATTAGAGGTCTTGATTGTCTTAGTTCAAGAAGTAAAATCATTGTAACTATAAGAGATAAACAAGTTCTTAATAATTGTGGAGTGGATCACGTATATAAGGTTGATGAATTATCATATTATGATGCTCTTGAGTTGTTTAGTAGGTATGCCTACAGGCAAAACCGTCCAATAGAAGGTTTTCTAGAGTTGTCAAAAAAAGTAGCAGTATATGCTGGAGGTATGCCATTAACTCTTGAAGTTTTGGGGTTGTTTCTACTTAGCAAGATCAAAGAAGTTTGGGAAAGTGCAATGTTAAAAATTGAAAGAATTCCTCATATGGATATTCAGAAAGTGTTGAAAATAAGTTTCGATGAACTTGATGATGATTTACAAAAATTTTTTTTAGATATTGCATGTTTCTTTAGAGGGAATAACATCAATCATGTAAAAACTTTCCTAGATGCTAGTGGCTACTCAACAAAGATAGGAATAAGTGCTCTTATTGATAAGTCTCTGATAACTATATCATCTAACACGGTAACAATGCATGATATGTTACAAGTATTAGATAGAGAAATCATTCACCAAAAATGCTTTGTAGATCCTGGCAAACCCAGTCGATTGTGCCATCACAACGATATCTATCATATATTGAGAAAGAATAACATGATATTTGGTATTACGTATATGCATTCATACATATGTATTTGTTGAAAATATAAACTTATTTTGAGCAAGCCTATTACCAAGCCCAAGTCCATCAATAAGAATCTTCTAAGGTTAGGTGAATGAATTATTGCAAGAGATAATGCAATGTGAAAGATGAATTGGAAAGTCTTTATTTGATTGGTGTTTGAGTTGAATTTATTTTATTATGTGTGGTTAGGATTTAAGATTGATCCGAGCCGAGCTAAGCCGAACCCAAGCAGAGCCGCTGTTGACCAAAGTCAAACAGGCACTGTTGACTTTTGGCTTTGACCATTGATCCAGTTGACTGTTGATCGAGTTGACCGTTGGCTTTGACCGTTGACCAAAAGTTAAATTTTTGGTTTAAGTTCCGGTTGAAGTTTCTCAATGTTTTGAATCCATCCGTGCAATTAGAATTTTGAAATTCTAAACGTATTAAAAGGTATGGCTAATGGTATGGTATCCTTCCAAGTTCCAACACTCAAAAACAATAACTATGATAATTGGAGTACCAAAATAAAAGCACTTCTTGGAGCACACGATGTCTGGGAGGTTGTAGAAAAAGGCTACATCGAACCAGAAGATGAGTCGACACTATCCCAAACTGAAAATGATAGTTTAAAAGACTCAAGGAAGAGAGACAAAATGGCTCTCTATCTCATCTATCAAGCATTAGATGATGATGGCTTTGAGAAAATTTCAAGTGCAAAGTCCGCTAAAGAGGCATGGAAGAAGCTACAAACTTCTTGCAAAGGATCCGAACAAGTGAAGAAAGTTCGTCTTCAGATTTTAAAAGGTGAGTTTGAATCATTACATATAAAAGCATCTGAATCTATTTCTGACTACTTCATAAGAGTGTTGACCGTTTCTAATCAATTAAAAAGAAACGGTGAGACATTGAAAGATACCAGAATAATGGAGATGATACTCCGCTTGTTAGATTCCAAATTTGAATATATCGTTGTGACGATAGAAGAGACTAAAGATTTGACAACCATGACAATTGAGCAACTTCAAGGATCGTTGCAAACTTACGAAGAAAAGCATAAAAGGAAGCAAGGTATCAATGAACAACTCTTCAAGTCGCAACTCAAAGAGAAGGAAGAAATCCAAAGCCACGAGAGATACCAATGTGGTCGAGGCAGAGGAAGAGGCCGAGGAAGAGGTACAAGTCACGGTCATGGACGAGGTTGAAAACAACAATTCCAACAATAGCTATGAGAGAGGAGAAAATTCAACAAGAGGTCGTGGAAGAGGCAATTCGAACACGAGGTATGAAAAATCTCAAGTTCAGTGTTATAATTATCAGAAGTTTGGACATTATGCTTTAGAATGTAGAGCTCCAAATAACAAGGTTGAAGAGAAAACTAATTTTGTGGAAACAAGAACAGAGGAGAAAGAAATTTTGTTATTAGCACACAAAGACAATGATGAAGACCAAGAGAATACTTGATATCTTGACATTGGTGCGAGCAACCACATGTGTGGAAGGAAAAACATGTTCATAGAGCTCAATGAATCTGTGAGTGACAATGTCTCATTTGGAGATAATTCTAAAATTCCGGTGAAAGGAAAAGGTAACATTCTTATTCATGCAAAAGATGGTAGTCACTAATTGATTTCAAATGTTTACGATGTGCTCAACATGACAAGCAACATCTTGAGTTTAGGTCAACTTTTAGAAAAAGGCTAATATTCACATGAAAGATTGTAGTCTTTTTATAAGAGATGACATAGAAAATTTAATTGCTAAGATGAAAATGTCAAAGAATAGAATGTTTTCGTTGAACATTCAAAATGATGTTGCAAAGTGTTTAAAAGCTTGTTACAAAGATGCATCATGGTTATGGTATCTTAGATTTGGGCATCTCAACTTTGGAGGATTGGAAATGTTGTCCAAAAAGGAAATGGTGAGAGGACTACCTTGTATTAATCATCCTGACCGACTTTATGAAGGGTGTCTACTTGGGAAGTAATTCAGAAAAGGTTTCCCAAAACAGTCAGAATTAAGAGCCAAGAAACCACTCGAGCTCATCCATACTGATGTGTGCGGTCCAATCAAGCCAAGCTCTCTCGGTAACAGTAATTATTTCCTTCTCTTCATTGATGATTTTTCAAGAAAAACTTGGGTATATTTCTTGAAACAGAAATCAGAAGTCTTTGAAGTATTCAAGAAATTTAAAACTGTTGTGGAGAAAAAATGGCTACCAGATAAAAGCAATGAGATCTGATCGAGGAGGAGAGTTCACCTCAAAAGAGTTCCAAGAGTTCTGTGAAGCAAATGTAATCCAACGTCCTCTAACCATTCCGAGATCCCCCTCAACAAAACGGTGTTGCAGAAAGAAAGAACAGAATAATTCTCAATATGGCTCGAAGTATGCTGTAAAGCAAAAGATTATAGAAGGAATTTTGGGCGGAAGCTGTAACTTGTGCAGTATACCTATCAAATTGATCTCCAACAAGAAGTGTGTTGGGAAAGATACCATAAGAAGCATGGAATGGAAGGAAGCCAGGTATTTTCCACCTGAGAGTCTTTGGAAGCATAGCTCATATACATGTACCAGACGAGAGAAGAAGTAAGCTTGATGATAAAAGTGAGAAATTCATCTTCATTGGGGTACAATAATTACTCTAAAGGCTACAAGCTGTATAACCCAAACAATGAAAAGACTATCATCAGTCGTGATGTTGTATTCGATGAAGAAAGTACATGGAATTGAAAAACACATGATAAAGATTATAGTTTCCTTCCATACTTTAAAGAAGAGAAGGAGGAGCAACCAAGAATGGAGCAAGCAGAACAAGAACCCATTACACCACCAGTATTACCAACCTTAACACATAATGGAAACTCACCACCATCATTTCTAAATGAAAGAGATGTGGAGCGTACAAGAAGCCTGCAAGATCTTTATGAGGTAACTGAACAACTTGATAATCTCACATTTTTCTGTCTCTTTGCTGATTCCGAACCAGTGAGCTTTGAAGAAGCTGTACAAAATAAGAAGTGAAAAGATGCAAGAATGAAGAAATCAAGTCCATTGAAAAGAATAATATTTGGGAGCTCGTTATACTTCCAAAAGGACACAAAACAATTGGTGTCAAATGGGTGTACAAGATAAAGAGAAATGCTAAGGGAGAGATAGAAAAACACAAGGTAAGACTTGTTGCAAAAGGCTATAGTCAAAAAGCTAGAATTGACTATGATGAGGTATTTGCTCCTATTGCTCGATTAGAAACTATAAGACTAATAATTTCTTTGGCTGCTCAGAATAAGTGGAAGATTCATCAGATGGACGTAAAATCCGCCTTCCCAAATGGAGTCCTTGAAGAAGAAGTCTATATTCAGCAACCATCAGACTATGAAGTCAAAGGCCACGAAGACAAGGTTCTAAAACTAAAGAAAGCCCTTTACGGGTTGAAGTAAGCACCAAAGGCATGGAACAATCGGATTGATAAATACTTCAAAGAGAATGGCTTCACCAAATGTCCTCATAAACATGCTCTCTACATCAAATTCAAAGATGGAGATGTTTTGATTGTATGTTTGTATGTGGATGATTTAATCTTCACCGGTAATAATCCAAGTTTTTTTTGAAGAATTCAAGAAAGCAATGGCCAAGGAATTCGAGATGACCGACATCGGATTGATGGCATACTACCTTGGTATCGAAGTCAAGCAAAATGAAGATGACATCTTTATCTCCCAAGAAAGCTATGCAAGGAAGATACTTAAGAAATTCAAGTTGAATGATTGCAATCCAATAAGCACACCAGTGGAATGTGAAGTCAAACTGTCTAAGCATGATGAAGCACAAAAGGTGGATCTAACACTCTTTAAGAGTTTGGTTGAAAGTTTGAGGTACTTAACTTGTACAAGACCTGACATCCTCTATGCAGTTGGACTTGTGAGTCGTTATATGGAAAATCCAATAGCTACTCATTTCAAGGCAACTAAGAGAATCCTTCGCTATATCAAAGGTACAATTGACTTTGGTTTATTCTATTCAATTTCAAATGACTTCAAACTTGTTGGATATAGCGATAGCGATTGGGGTGGATATATAGATGATAGAAAGAGCACCAGTGGATTCGCATTTTTCATGGGAAACACAGCTTTCACATGGATGTTAAGGAAGCAACCGATTGTCACCGTATCCATCTGTGAAGCCGAATACGTAGCTTCTACTTCGTGTGTTTGTCATGCAATTTGGCTCAAAAATTTGTTGAAGGAATTAAGCTTACCGCAAGAAGAACCAACTGAGATTTGTGTAGACAATAAATCAGCCATCGCCTTAGCAAAGAATCCGGTGTTCCATGATAGAAGCAAACATATCGATACTCACTATCACTTCATACGAGAATGCATAGCAAAAAGAAATGTGCAAATAGAATACGTAAGGTCAAAGGATCAGATCGCAGATATTTTCGCCAAACCACTAAAGTTTGAAGATTTTGTGAGATTAAGAAGTTTGCTTAGCATGGTAAAACAAGTTTAAGAGGGGGTGTTGAAAATATAAACTTGTTTTGAGTAAGCCCATTACCAAGCCCAAGTCCATCAATAAGAATCTTCTAAGGTTAGGTGAATAAATTATTGCAAGAGACAATGCAATGTGAAAGATGAATTGGAAAGTCTTTGTTTGATTAGTGTTTGAGTTGAATTTGTTTTATTGTGTGTGGTTAGGATTTATTTGTATTTGTTAATTTGAATGGTTTGGATTAATTTTCTAGCACTATATATAACCCCTCTTGCATGAGGTTTAAGCATCACAAAGAAGAAGAAAATATAAGAAAAGAAGTAAAGCTTCTAGTGAGTGTATGAGAAACAAAACAAAGTTTTGTATTGTGAGTTGTTTGAGTGTTGTAAAAGTTTTTAATTTTGTTCTAGTGAGAATTTCGATCCAACAGCATTTGTGTGCATGCATATTGGTGTTCAATACTCAAATAATATGACATCCTGAAAATAAATAAATTAATATTTGATTGATTATTCCTCCTGTTTTCAAGAATATTACATCATTTAGGTATTAATTTGGATAATTTAGCATTGATGTGTACATATAATATCTAGTGAGTTGATTGTTAAATGATTGTAAGTTTTTATATGTCCAATGTTAATCTTTCATATTTTTGTGCATATATATCAAGGGTCCTAGAACAATCGAAGGTATCTATTTGGACATGTCAAGAATAACAGATATGCAATTAAATCCATATGTTTTCTCGGATATGTACAAACTAAGATTCTTAAAATTCTGCGGGTCATCATGCTACAAAGAAAATAACAATAAGGTACATGCTTTTGAAGCCCTAGAATGTGATTTTACCAATCTAAGGTATCTCAATTGGTATAAATGTCCGTTAAAAACATTGTCATTGAGTTTTCATCTAGAAAACCTTGTTATACTTGAGATGCGTGAAAGCAAAGTTAAACATTTGTGGAGTGGTGTCCAGGTACATTTTCGTATTTATATACCTTATTTTTGTTGCTACTTGCTATTTGTAAATACCTCTTTAAATTACTTTTATGTGATTATTTTTTTTTTCCGTCTTTATGTTCTATACTTACAGCATCTTCATAGATTGAAAGAACCTGACCTCAGTTTCTCAGAGCACCTAACCAGTTGCCCAAACCTCTCAGGTTTACCAAATCTTGAAAGATTGAATCTGCAAGGCTGTACAGATTTGCTTGAAATTCCATCATCTCTTCGATATCTCAAGAAGCTCGAATTTTTGAATCTAATGCAAGAGCCTCACTAGTCTTCCGGATTTCATTGGTTTAACATCTCTGAAAAAGCTTTTACTCAGATGCTTCTCAAGTCTAAAGATTTTACCTTAGATGCCATCTAACATAGAAAGGTTAGATCTATCAGGAGCTGCTATGGAAAATGTTCCCTCATCCATAGCATATCTAAGTAGACTAGTCATTTTAGATCTTGGATTTTGTTCAAGTCTTGAAAGTCATCCAAATAGCATTTGTAAGTGGAAATCTTGTAATAGCAAAATGCTTGTCACATTTCCTGATGGTATAAGAGCTTTAGAGTGTTTGAAGAATCTGAAGGCCATACATTTTGGGGGACTTCAATTTTATACGTCAGGTTGGCTATTATCTCCTTTGTCAGGTTTGCACTCTCTGAGGGAACTTAATCTAAGTGACTGCAATATCATAGAGATACCCGACAGTCTTGGTCACTTATCGTCTCTCAGAAAATTAGATTTGAGCAGAAACAGGATTGAAAGCATACCGGCAAATATCATAAACCTCTCAAATCTGGTGCAACTTTGTATAAGCAATTGCAAGAAGCTTCAGTTTTTACCAAAGCTTCCAATGATACGTTTAGAGGCATTCAACTGCACATCACTAGAAGTAGTACATTGTTTTTCATTTCAAGATAGCACTTTGACAATTAGTCGTCCTACATTCTTCCAAGTCGACTTCATCAATTGTTTGAAACTGGATCGCAGCGTACTCCAAGACAATGTGGAAGATACTCTACTGAAAATGCAAGTTCTTGCAACTTTATTGAAGAAAGAACATTTTGATAAGGTTTTGTTTTACTTCTGTTTTAATATGACATTATTATCAATTTTTTTTTTCTTAAAAACTATCTAGTCTTGAGGAAAGTGGAGCGGCCAGGTGATAAACTATCTCCCACCTGTCCCATCACTCAAATGGCAGGTTTAAATCTCGGTAGTAAACTATATCTCATCTATCTTACAACTCAAGTGATAAGTTTAAATCGTAGTAATCCCACAATTTGTGTGGACAATCTTCTCTTGATATCCGAGAGTAGAGTTCTGAACCGTACTATTAAAGTTTCATTTAGACTGATCTCAAGCCGTACTATTAAAATCTCATATATGCTAGTTTTGATAATAGTCTGATCCATATAACGTGTTAGATAATTTAAAAAATAAAATAAAAACTATCTAGTACTATGGTCAGAAAAATGTCATAAACTAATTAATTGATTTTTTTTTTTGATATTAACTAATTAATTGATTTTATGTATAGACTCTAAAGCTGTGGATTCAAGTGCTAGTTTATGTTACCCTGGAGATGGGATTTCAAGTTGGTTTATTATTCAAAGTGGGGGATCTTTTATAAACGTGGAGTGGACACCAAATTGGTTCAATCACAACTTTGTGGGGTTTGCTTTGTCGCTGTTGTGGCATTTTGAGAGGATCTTTGTTCAAGTCAGTATATGAAGATACGTTGTGAATGTCGTATCCGATATAAAATAAATTTTCCCAATTTTGTGAAGGAACAAGGAAACCTCAAGTATAAAGATGGGCACTTGCGTGTTGTTAGTGGATCTTTAGGTGATGTGCCTTATTATAAAACCAACTCTATTGGGTCACACCATGTGTTTGTGGGGTTTGATATGACAATGTGTCCCTCTAATTTATCGTGTTATGACAATGAGGCCTCTTTCAAGTTCTATCATAAGGAACTTTTTCATAGACATACAGAATCTCCCAAGATAGTAATGTGCGGGGTTCGTTTGATGTATGCCCAACATCTTCAAAAATCCATTTGAAGGCTAGACATGGCGCCTGTGAGAAGTAAGCTAAACCACTCATGAATCATGATAAGACTAATCAACGGTTTAATTTGTCTGAAGTACAACCCCAACTAATGAAAGTAAATTCTATTTCGATAAGGATTTGATCAATAACAACCCTTACATGTGTGGCCATTGTCTTTAATGGGCCACTCACACAGGGTCAGAGACCCCAAACTCGGCATGCATGGCTGCCGGAATGATTCGCCAAATGTTGCCCAGGTCTTGGCTGGTCGGTGGGGGGTCATTCTCTTCTTTTACCTAACCCATTCATCTTTCTTGCTTTGATCATCTTTTTTGATGGCATTATCGACTAGCCCCGGCGCGAGAGGCACCGTCATCTAGGAGGATAAGGGTAACATGCAGCACCGATTGGAGGTGAACGGAGTTGTCATGGTTGCCGGGTTTAGAGTTCAAACAGGGTCTTTTGGAGACACGAGAAAAGGGTGGCACGGCCAACTACGTTGCCGCCACCTGCGGAGATAATGTACTGATGGAGCTACTGCCTACAGCGGCGTCGTCTTCTTCTCTTCTTTAGAGAGAAACTGATATATGAGGAGAAAGAGAGCTCCAGAGAGCTGTTAGACGAGAGAGAGAAAGTGAGAGCTGCGTGTGCTCTGTCCTCTGTGTAGACATGACCACGGTTCGGTTCGATTCCGGTTCCGATTCCGAACAGACGGGTTCGATTCTAAAAAAGTTAGAACCGGAACCTTAATCGAAATAAAACGGTTTCGATTCGGTTATAGAACCGTCGGTTTTGTAACGGTTCTGGTTTCGGTTCCGATTCCGGTTCTATAACGGTTTCGGTTCCAGTTCTGATTCTGAAACCTTTTTTTTAAAATGATAATTTGAAATTTAAAAATTAATATTAAACTATATTTTAAAATTAAAAAAATAAATCTATACACAAACGAAATAAAAAATTTAATTATTTGAAGAGCAAATTACTCACAACTAGTATTATTACAATCGAAAACTATTTTTATATTTTATAATAATGACCTCCCATTTGATCACGTTGGACCGTTTAATATAATTGAAAAATGACAAAATAAGGTAAAAAGACGGAAATACCCTTAATTTATAAAATCCAATACCCTCACTCTTCTCTCTCTGTCTCTCTCTCTCTCGTCTTTTTCTTCTCCGGTTCTCCCTCTTCTTTTCTATTTCTCTATTTTCTTCTCTCTCTCTCTCTTCTCCTTCTTCTCTTTGTTTTTTTTTTTTTTGTATTCTTCACCAGCCGATCTGGGTTCTGAAACCCAGATCAGCGTCTGGGTTTCCATCTGAAAACCCAAAAGTTGTCTGAAAATCCGATCTGGGTTTTCTTCTGGAAACCCAGATCGGGTTTCTAGATGGAAACCTAGATCGGGTTTCCATCTGGAAACCCAGACGCCAGACTGGCATCTGGGTTTCCATCTGGAAGCCCAGATCGGGTTTCCAGATCGAAAATCGACCGTGGATGGTTTTTCGATCCGGAAACCCAGATCTAGGTTTCCAAATCTGGAAACCCAAATCGATCTGGGTTTCTGGATACGGAACCCAGTTCGATCTGGGTTTTCGTCTGAAAAACTGGGTAGTTTCTGTTTGGATGATTGATTTTTACTGTTTATTATTGATGATGATTGTGTTTATTGTAGATGGTATTGATGTTTTGGGTCCGTTTGATGCTGGATTAATGTCTCTGTTGAGTGTTGATGAACCAGAAATCCAGATATCCTTCATCAACCAGAAACCTGAAATGTGAATCAGAAACTGAAATGCGATGAACTCATCAACAAATGAACTGAATCACCTTCAATTTTTTATTTTTTTAAATATTATTTTTCTTATAAATGGATCTAGACCGTCCATCTCAAAATAGATGGTCTAGATCAATTTGAAAAAATTTTAAATTATTTTTTTATAGTTTAAATTTAATTTTTTAAATTATTTAATTTTTAAATATTTTAAGTTTTAAAATTTTAAATTATTTATTAATTAATATAATTTAAGAACCGGAACCGCTCGTTCAAGGCGGTTCCGGTTCCACCGGTTCTTTGAACCGAGAGTTCCGGTTTCTTTAGGGTCATAATCGGAATCGGAACCGCTACAGTGACGGTTCCAGTTTGGTTTCAAACCGGAACCAGAACCTTATGTTCTGGTTTCGGTTCTATAGTGACGGTTCGGTTCGAACCACACGGTTCGAACCGAACCGTGGTCATGTCTACCTCTGTGTGTCCGAGAGAGAGAGAAAGAGAGGGAAGGGAACTAAGTGGAGATAGATAGAGAGCTAAGAGAACGCGCTGACATGTGGAGAGTTTGGGGTCCATCCACGTGGCTTCCATGCGTTGGATTCTTTTTACTCCCCATCAATAATTTTCATGTAAATAAATTCAATATGTCAAATGATGATTTTACTCCTAATTAGTTTGGTCAACGGTTATTTTGGATGGAGGTTGACTCCCGATAAAAGGCATTAGCTGAATGTTATACCATGATGGAAAAGGTACGGTACTTTGTGCAATTTGCTGTAAAAAAGTGTACATAAATATAAAGTTTTATACCCTAAACCTGTGTAAAAAGAAGATTGTTTGTTCCCCTTGCTATTGAATAACATGCTCCACACTTTATGGAATTCTATATAAGTCTAATGGAAAAGTTATCCTCTCAAACAATAATAATACTAGTATATTTCATTCTTTATATCTCAACTTGATCTTAATTTATGATGTATTAGTTGATAAATACATGTATTTTTCAAGTGAAATGAATAATAATTAAAAAGTTTATATTTTTTAACTGATAGATTGAAAGTTAAGATTAAAATTAAAATATAATGTTGGATCTAGCATTACTCCATAAACAAATGCATATGATAGAAAATTATGAAGTCGATGCATGTGGCATTATTTAGGGCATATTAGAATAATTAATATTACTAGAATAAATTTATTTATTTTAATTGATATATGATAAATATGAATAACACGAGAGATATGACAAAAATCATATGGAAACAAATTGACCTTTTATTATCGCAAACCTCCACCCCGATAGTCAACATTGTTAAATTTAACTGCTAGCCAGCTATTTTAATTGAAATGACCGAACTGCCATTTTATAAATAAAATTATTACATGCACAAATTTGTACTTGAATAATTACAAAACAGTTGCTAAACAAATCAAATTTACAAACAATTATCCAAGGCATCTCAAAACCATAAGCACCACATTCTAGCTGTCACTGCTGCCTTGTCCTACATGCGATAGCTTGCGTAACCATCCAAATCGGCAACAAGAAGTCACCGCTACTTCAAACCATTAGATCCATAATTGTTCACGGATCTTTTCTCAACGATGAGAGATCCGATTGGATCTCTCTTGTGTTGGCACATGCACGCCACTATCAAACTCACAACGTCGTTGGAAAAGCTTCCATTCGCACATAACTTACACACATAATTGATTCAAATTTATGCACACAAAACCCACGACCTAGCTTTGATCTCCATTGCAAAGATGGAGTGATAGAGACTAGTTAGGTCTCCATTGCAAATGGAGACCCATAATTATTTTAAGAAAAATTAAAAGATTAGAAGAGAAAATTGAAGTTTTTGAACTCAGCATATATACAATGCCTATTTAATGATGGTGGATTGATGGTTTGATGAAGGTAATGGTGGTTTGATGTTGCTGATGATAGGTTAATGATGGTGATGAGGAGTTGATGTTGATGATGGTAGATTGAGGATGATGATTAACTAGGAATGAATATCCAATTTTTAGATTGGATTTCTACCGTCCAATATTTTTAATGAATGTTATAGATATCCACCCCTAAGAGATTTTTTTTTTTTTTTTTAAATGATGTCCACCATCTGTCTACTTGATAGATGGTGGAAATCATTTTTATTTTTTTGAGAAAATTATTAATATATTTTTTAAATTTTTTACAACTTTTAAAAATTATTTTGATCTCTATTGTTTATATTAGAGGTGGACGATGGAGATTATTTTCTTTTTCTAATTTTTTTTTTGAAATTTTCATTTTTGTAAAAAATATGAAAAAAAAAAAGTTATTCACTGCATTTTCATGATTTCATCATTCAACAAAACATGATGGTCAACTGTTACATTTAACATAATTTGACTAACGGAGTAAGGATTTGGTATAATAAACAAGTAAATCTCTTTCTATATGATTTTTTGCATACCTCAGAGAGTTCTCGTGCAATTCATTCATACAATAACATTAGTATTGTTGACATTTGGTTATAAATGGTTGACTTACATGGAGCTTAAATTTTCTTCTCCACTCTTTTGAGAGAGTTTTATTTGTGCTGGTAACCATTTTATTCTTCTTTTGAATATTCTACCTTTGAATACTAGTACAAAATGATATTTGGTAAACGGATAATATTAACATTAAAATATAATATTAGATGTCTAGCATTACTCCTCAAACAATTGCATATGGTAGAAAATTAAGAAGTCAATACATGTGATATTGTAATAGCCAAAACCAAGAAGTACAAGCCTACTAGTTGGTTTGGAGGTAGAGCCTAAAATAGTAACCCAAATATTGGGCCAATATCAAATTCAATCCAATTGAAGTTCAGAAACGCTCATCTAAGTGTAATGTCTAGTCAAATCCGACCAATTAAATGTGGAGGACTGAGATCAAGGGAATCGATTCTTGATCTCTTAAAAGTTGTTACGGCTCAACAATGGTTAACTTTCCTCTTATATAAGAGAAGTAACTGGTGAAGAGAATGATTATCTTGCTATCCTACTACAACTTTGCCAAATTCTCCACTGACACTCGGAAAAATTTCCATCATTCAAGTCATTTGCCATCTTACACATATCACAACCACAATCGTTTGTCATCTCACTTATTTATTAGCATCATTTATTTCAACTTATTTTACATTTAGCATTTTTATTTTTGTCGACTTATATTTCTAACTTGGACGTCGGAGTACCTTTGACTGACACCAATCAATTATTAAGTTAACCCTTTTTTTTTAATTTCTTTTTTGTAGATTGCTAGTGCCTAAAAAATTGATAACAGAGTCAAGCCATTACGTTAGCAACTATAAAATCAACTCGCTACAGTATTTTTTGGGTGTATTAAAATAATTAATATTATTAGAATAAATTTATTCTAATTTGTATAATAATATTATTAGTGTAGGCATTCGTTATAAATGAATGACTTACGTTGAGCTTAATTTTTTATTCTCTACTCTTTGACAGAGTTATATTTGTGCCTGTAACCATTTTATTCTTCTTTTGAATATTGGTATAAAACAATGTTTAGTCAAAGAATTAAGGTCAATATTCAACACTTTTATCCAATTTTTTTTTTTATTTAACTTTATATGGTAATTAATATGTCATTAAATATTGGGATTTGAGGTTGATAAAGTAATTGACATGAAGATAATATATCAGCTGTCATATAAGATTTAGATGGAAAATATAGACAAAAGTGATGGATGTTAATTTTTATCCTTGGTAAAAGTTCCTAAAATGATTATTTAACAATTTGAGTTTTTTTTTTTAATATTTTATTTTTTAAGGTGGGGAATAAGGGATTAAGTTTGTAGAAAACTATTCACACTTTATATTTTTAGAAATGGTGGAACTTAAACCCACCCTTAATTTCTTAGAATTAAGAGAAGTGTCCAACCACTCATACTAACGGATGGTGTGCAATAATTTGACTTGATTCTATGTCAAAAAAAAAAAAAAAAAAATTGTTGATTTGGAAGCAATTTTAAGAAATAGGTGGAAATTACTTTTATAAAGAAATTATAAAACAATCTATTATTATATTTAATGAATCTTTTAAATGACTGGATCACTCTAATTAATTTTAATAGAGCATATATCATATAAATTCACTGTAATTCCATATAAATCTATTTATTATATAAATTCACTGCAATTAACATAAAAATTCACTAAATATATGCATATTGTTTTAAAGTTCTTTTTAACAGTTTTATTAACAAAATTAATCAAATAATCACATGATTAATTTTATAATAGATTATTTATTAAGTACATTTAACATGAATATTTTAAAGTTATTATAATTCCAGTTTAACCCCCCAATTTACAAGACTAGGTGTGAATACAGTGAACCGGGTATATAAATAAAGTAAACTGAGTATACGTTTGACATTTTCTCTCTTGTCAAGCTCCGGGTTTAGATGTTTCCCTGAGTCATTAGTCATGTCTAGATTAGTTCCACTTCCACCTCATCACACGTTCTCCTGTTTTTGACCCTTCTTCGGGTTTTATTTTGACTAATTGTACTGACACAGGTCTACTTCGTCCTACGTCACAACATAACGACATTAATATCTAAACATTTTTAATCAGAGATTAGCCCACATACTTCTATTTTTGAATAACAGAATCCCCAAATCAATATATTCACTTATTCACATAGCTTTTGAAATTGCTTCTCTTCACTGTAGCCCACCAACCGTATTTCTTTTTATTTTATATGTAAGACGTGGTTAGACCGCCAGAGTTTGTTGTCAAAAAAGAAACTTTATGAAAGTTGATCTGAACGTCGGTTTATCAATTGACAATTATGATGATCATAGTCTCCATTCAAAAAAAGGATAAAAAGAAATCTATGTACCTGAATTTTATATTAAATGTATGCTGGCTAGTAGATGATATAATTATAATATGATTATACTTTGTACATTCTACGTTAACTTTAAAAATTTCAACACGATGTGGTTCTCTTTTTCTTTGGTTTTTCGGTATTTAGGATGATGATCTTCAACACGTTGTTTAAAGGACCAAAATATATTATGATTAAATATGGGAAACTTCATTAAAGTTGATTATAAGAAATATGATTTCTGTGATATCTCTAATTTTTCAATGAAAATAAGTACCTTTTCAAAATTTAAAAATAATTAAAAGATAATTTTAAATATAAAAAATAATTTTTTTCAAGTGACTATGAATTGTCCATCTTAAAAGATGGACAGTCAAAATTAAATTAAAAAAAAAAAATCAAAGTATATCTAAATCATAATATTAAAAAAAAATTGTTGAATATGACAGTAAAAATTCAGATTGGATCTCCATTACATCTTCAACCTCGTGTTGATGTTCATCACCAATACCCATCAAGAGTAGCCTTTTGGGCTCGTTGATTACCATTAACACCCATGAACAAAAACACCCATCTTCAATCTCTGGCAACCAACAAATCAACACCCATCAACGATATCACCCATCTTCAACCTCTAAAGCGACTTCACCACCTCTACCAATCATTGAAACCTAACCCACCAAAACTAGCCTTATGAACTCGCCCCCGTTTGACTAAAACCTCCTCTTGATGGTTCTGAAACCGAAGTCATAGATTGATCTCCATATCTTCGTTGTCGCCATCTTATCGCAATGGAGATCAATGGAAATCAATAGCCACAGATCTAGCCTTTTGAGTAGCCATCTCCTTTTATTCATTTCTTCTTATATATATATATATATATATATATATTTAAAGGATGGTAATGTTGATCATCTCCATCACCACTATGATGGTGATTGAGTATGGATGGTAGAAGCTGATCTTACTAATATTTAGTTGGTTTGGTTGTTGACATTGCTTTGGTTGGCATGTTAGTGCCATACGCTTGTCTTGATGATGATATGGAGATGAAGATCTCCATATCTTCATCACTATGGTGATGATCTAGAGATGTTTATCTTCTAATGGTGGAGATCCAAGGGATCTCCACCTTTCAAATTTTTATTTATTTATTTTCTAATTTAATTTTTTTTTCTAACGTGATCTCTACTGCCCATAGTTTTAGATGGACAGTATGGATCTATTTTTTAAAAATTTAATATATTTTTTAAGCCCTTATAACATTTGGTATTTAAATATTTTTTTCGTTAAAAAAAAAAAAAAAAAAACCTATTTTTTTATATGAATAATGCTAAATAGTCCAAAAATTTTGTTTAAATTCATGCCCTAAAGATATAACATATGAATTGTCAATACCATTTCAAACATTAAATAATATAGTGATTGATTTGTGAATTATGGCTTAAATGTCAAATTAGTTGGATGTGAATTTGAATAAATTTTTGGTACTTTCTATCATAACTCTTTTTGTATTTGTATTTTATTAAGCTTTTATTAATATCACTTGGATAAACCCTAATAAGCATTATGGGTCTAGAATAAGGATGACAATAATTCTCAACCTGACCTAAACTGATAGAGTCTTATTCCGTTTAGATCAAGTTTGGAGCAAAAAAACTATGTTAAAGTCCCATTCCATTTAGGGTAAGTTTGGAGCAAAAAATCTATGTTTTAGGCCTAGTTTAGATCAAATTTTTACCTGAATTATTTTTTAGGTCAAATTTGGGTCAAACACTTTTATATGACCCAATCCGGTTACTTTTTTTTTTTTTAACACATTAATGTTGTTAATATTTTTAATATTGTTTATTTATTTTTTTACTAGTTTGTGTACATTTTTATGTACATTACTAATTTCTTTATTTATTTTTTTATTATAGGGTATTTTCCAAAAACATTATGCCTGTAAATAAATGAGATGTTTTAATGGAATATTGGATGATTTTTTTTTTTTTTTTAATTAGCATTGCCATATAAAGCTTAATGAATATTATGTTGTTTAAGTTATATAAGTATTATATTTTGTTTCAATTTAAAATTTGTTAGCTTTTTATTATTTTGAATTAAACTTAAGTTTATGTGTGAATTTTTTTTATGAGTATCCGTTAGACTTTAAGTGTATATATAAAATTAAGTGTATATTTAAATCTTTGAATATTTCTTAATTTAAATGTATATCTCCATTTAATTGTTAGTTAAATAAATTCAATCCTAAAATTAACTACATACTAAAATTAGTATTATTGTATGCTAAAATATATTGTATTTTAAATGAATTGAGTTGGGTTTGGGATATCCCTCTTGAGCGGGTTCAGATTTAGGGCCAAGATTAAACCCGTTCGAGTCATGAATCAGATTTGGGGTAATCCATACGATAGCAGATTCGAGTTTGGAGCGAATCGATCCAATTCCGATTTGACTTGTTACCATCCTTAATTTAGAATATGTGAATGAGACACGGGATAAATAGAGGAACCTGATCTTAGATTTGGAAGTGTACATAATAATGGAATTAAAAGATTAAAATCAAGATCATCTTCATTAAACATGTAGATGTAGGGCGTCAACGGGCCTATATCAAATGAGGCATGAGCAATCAGTCAAAGATTGTGTTCGTTTTAGAATTTCTTGGTTATTCAAAAACTATGATGCAAAATCCAAGAATCCGAGTGCTCGATTAAAATAATGTCATTATTTTTTACGGGGTTTTTATGGCCCCAAAGTTCAAACCATGCAAACTTTACGTAATAAAAAAGTAACTGCATGCATTGAATTTTCCATGCGAGAAAAATGAGAGGATAAAGTAGAGCAATCGTTTTGAATATTTTTAGACGTGTGCACAAAGTCATGAGACCACATTTCTCATTAATCAAACCACGTGAGCTAGACAACTAACTAATTAAAAAGGTCAACTTCATTTAATTGTCATTCTCATTAGATTCTCTACGTGTACGTGTAACTATATATATATGTGTTCGTTAGTGGTCCTGCTTTCAATTTATTCTTCGTACTCATATTACTCATCCTCCTGGTTGTTCGTTCAACACATAAACACTAACGACTATTTTTGTTCTCTAATCTATAGAGTAAACACACCATTAGATTCATTCGTTAGGATGAAGTTTGGGAAAGAATATGCATCCCAAATGGTACCCGAATGGCAAGAAGCATACATGGATTATGATAAACTAAAATCATTTTTGAAAGCAATCCAATGGATCAAGCAAAGAAACAGGCAAGCTGCTGCTGCTGCTAATGAACCTGCTGGCCTAACCCGAGCATATACACTATATAGAGCTTTCAGTGGGCTAATAAGGCACAACCACCCCATGATGATGGCTACTATTAGTCGATCCATCAACGACATTGAGAGCTCCATTGTTGTCAGCTCTAATGTGGACAATGATGGCTCTCACAGTTATGAGACTACATTTCTTATGGCTACAGATGATGGAGGAGAATATGAGCAAGAGTTTTTCAAAAGGCTTGACGATGAGTTCAACAAAGCTGACAGGTTTTATAGGTTTAAAGTGGAAGAGGTGAGGGCTGAAGCTGAAAGTTTGAGTAAGCAAATGGATGCTTTGATTGCTTTTCGGATAAGAGCACTTGCATTGCATGAAGACCTTCTCAATTCTACTACTGATCAGCCTGCTGGAGAAAGTGATCAAAGTAAGCACTCGAGTCAAGTCAAGTGAGCTTGAATATAATTTGAACTGCATGTATAATAACTTAAATATTTGGACATTAATATGTTGGTTCTTGGGCAGGAATCATATCTGAGGAGAGCAGGCAGGAGCAATCAACAAATGATGAAACAAATGACCAGCAGGAGCAGCAGAGGACTATCATACAAGTTCCATTGGATGTACTTAACCATGTGAAGCTTCACAAAACACTTGAAACTCCCTATGCAATCATCAAGGGTTTTGTCAACTCCCCTAAGAAGCAAAAACAGCTGACATTCAGCAGGGACAATCTAAAGAAAGTTGAAAAACAACTCAAGAGGGCCTTTATCCAATTTTATCACAAGATTAGGCTTCTTAAAGGCTATAGGTAATATTTCTTCTCAACCGTTGAAGTTACAAAGGTGAAATTTTTCTTCAATCCTTGTACTCATGCTTCTTCCTTGCGATTTGCAAGCAGCTTCCTGAATATATTAGCATTTTCAAAAATAATGAAGAAGTATGATAAGGTATACATATATCCCCTCAAAAGTTGCACTTAATTTACAAGTAGATGTTGATCAATCTAGCTAAGTTACAAATGCACCCTTTTTGTTTTGTTTGCTCATTGTTTCAGATCACCTCGAGAAGGGAATCCGCATCTTATATGAAAATGGTGGATAACTCTTATCTTGGCAGTTCTGATGAAGTAAGCATTCTATATTCGTAATGTGAAGAGATAGACAGGAATTGAATAAACTCAAATTCCATCTTTTCAAGCCAAAAAATTTATGTCCTATCTCCTTTGGTTTCTTGTGGTATTTATTGATCTGCTCTGGAATGTTGCATATCATTGCAGCTAACCAAGCTTATGGATAGAGTTGAAGCTACATTCATCAAGCATTTCACGAATTCGAATCGAAGAAAAGGCATGAACATCTTAAGACCAAAGGCTAAGAAACAAACACATATGGTATCATTTTTCACGGGTGAGAGATCTAATTTAACTTCTAAACACTGAACAACTGAAACAATTTCTTGGTTTCTTTCATTTTAACAATTTTATCAAAAAAACATTTCAGGGATCTTTTCTGGCTGCGCTGTGGCACTCATGCTAGCCCTTATCTCTATCATACGTGCCCGTGATCTCTTGAAGAAAGAAGGACATGAACAATACATGGAAAACATGTTTCCCCTTTATAGGTAACAGTAGTACAACTCCAAAAATCCTGTTCTGCTTCGTTTATAGGAAATCATATACAAATTGTTGACTAGTGAGGTCAAACTTGTGTAGCTTCTTTGCATTCATTGTGCTACACATGCTTATGTATGCTGGCAACATATATTTCTGGAGGCGGTACAGAGTCAACTATGCCTTCATTTTTAATTTCAAGCAAGGAACAGAGCAGGGTTACATGGATGTTCTGCTAGTGAGTTTTGGTCTTGCAGTACTGGCTCTAGCCAGTGTGATAATGAATCTGGACATGGAAATGGACCCAAAAACAAATGATTACAAAGCAATGACTGAGCTTCTTCCTCTAGGCTTGGTTTTGGTAAACTTGTTCAACTTGAGACAACTTCTCTTTCTCCCTTGCAATACTTTTGACAAAACATGCATTAAATAAAATGATTCCTTTCTTTGTTTTTATATTTTTTTCCATCTCTGCAGCTTGTGATTGTCATAGTCACCTGCCCTTTCAACATCCTATATCGATCAAGTAGATTCTTTCTCCTTTCTTCCTTATTTCACTGCATCTGTGCTCCTCTTTACAAGGTATATAAACATATAAAGAAAGACTATTTCAATGCAAAATCTTGAATTTCATCAAATGGTTTAATAAAGCGTGTTGCATGCAGGTTGCACTCCAAGATTTCTTCTTGGCAGATCAGTTAACCAGCCAGGTAATATTTATATATAGTAGCCAATAATATTGTAAGATGTGAACCAATTACAAAAATTGTCTTCCTTTAGTGTAATTATAATTATATTTTATTATTGGCAGGTTCAAGCCTTTAGAAGCTTGGAGTTCTACATATGTTATTATGGCTGGGGAGACTATAAGCTAAGACAAAACACTTGCAACACCAATGATGTTTACAAGACTTTTTATATCATTGTTGCTATCATTCCATATTGGTCTCGCTTCCTTCAGGTACGTGTAGAATCAAATTACATTGATAAAATGGAATGGTCAAATTACATTAATATGGAATGTCATTCCATATTAACCTAGTGAAAAGGTCACACCCATCCATTACATACCTCTAAGTAATGAGTTCGACACATCTATCCCATCGTAATATAGACAATTTTTTTTTATTTTTGTGTGAGTAGCCCTCTTTTACCTTTTAAAAGTAAAAATCCATATCGTAGTTTAGAATTTAACCTCAATTGATCTTTAAAGTAGTCTGACTTAATATTATAAACTAAAAATTGGAATAGTCAAAGTCAATCAACTTGAGCTTTTTATGTAAACTTTATGTTCCTTATTTTTCTTAACTATTATAACTTTTGACTCCACCAACCCCGTACCCTCACATGAATCTTGTGTTGGATATTTTAATTTCAGTGCCTTCGACGTCTATTTGAGGAGAAAGACAGAATGCATGGATATAATGGGATGAAATATTTCCTGACAGTCATTGCAATAAGCACCAGAAGTGCGTACAGTCTTTACATGGGAATGAGGTGGAAAATAGTAGCAGTGATGTCATCAGCAATTGCAGCAATTTATGGTACATATTGGGATCTTGTTATGGACTGGGGGCTTCTTCGGAGCCAATCCAAGAACCGCTGGTTGAGAGACAAACTCCTTGTACCTTACAAAACTGTTTATTTTGCTGCTATGGTAAGTTGGTTTATGCCAAAACATATACACAAATGAGTTTTTCTATGGCTATATTACAAACTTTACATCTAATCAGGATTGTCAGAATAGTGGTCTATATATATATATGTATATATATATATATATATATATATATTGTTTTATAAGGAATGAATATGATTGGAAGAAGAAATAAACAGTAAAGTATTATTTTGAGAACCAAAAAATTAGATTAATAGACTAAATTATGAATTTAAAGAATATTAGTTATTAATTTCACTTAGATGCAATTTGATTAAAAAAAAATTGACTTTATTGCAAATTTTAGAATTTTGAGTGAGCTTTAATTTTATGTTTCACAAAACTAGTTACAATTCACTTGATTCAATTTGATTAAAAAAAAAAATCTACAAAGCAACAAAGTGACATTTTCCTTTTTTTTTTGGGAAAAGTACAACAAAGTGACTCTTTTTTTTTCTCCGAATTTGGAGTTGTTTTATTATTCTTTCTTTTTTTGAAAGAGAGTTGTTTTTTTATTATTATTATTTTTAATATATTGCAAAAGGTATTCAAATGTTCTAACCAAACACAATTTTATGAAATTTTTGTGTTTATTTGATTTAAGAGTGAGATTGGCCATTATCCTCTTTACATTTAGACCATTAAAATTATGGCTGCAAATTGTGTTCCATTCTTCCAAACCTTAAATTAATAGTAAAAATATGATAAATTATTTTAAAAATACCATTGTAGGTCAAACTGTATAAACATATAAAACAAGGATATTACTATTATATCACACATTAATGAAATATTCTTGTAATAACAATTTTGTTATTTTAGAACACATATTAATAAAATGAAAAAGGATACACTCAAATTCGATTGATTTTTACAACATTTAATTCTTGAATGAATAAAAATGATATTCTTAATGAAACTCTTACCGAATTAAAATGATTATCTCATAATTTCAAATTTAAAAAATGAAGCATAAAATATTAAAAATGAAAGCACACACAAGAACATAATCAGTGCTTAATGCTGACAATAGCGAGGAAAAATGCAGGTGTTGAATGTCTTGCTAAGATTTGCATGGCTGCAAACAGTGTTGGATATAAAGGTACCCTACTTTCACAGGGAAACTGTTATTACAATTTTTGCAAGCTTGGAGATCCTTCGACGTGGCATTTGGAATTTCTTCAGGTACCCCCTATCTTTAATTCTCAATTATATCACTTTAATCAGCTTTATTTCAAGTTTCAACCAACAGTACCTTGACTGAATTTAATTCATATATATATAAATATAAACGTAATGCTAGACTTTTCAAATTTTTTACTTAAATTCAATCTCAAATATCAATTTCATATTAATTATTATATTATCTCATAATTTATTAAATCTTACATGTTATATCATTAGAGTATGAATTTGGACAAAAAATTTATAAAATCTAACATTGCTTATATATACATATATCTATAATTCGCAATTGTTAAAAATAATATATGGATAAAAAATCATTTGTTACATTGTTTTGTTAACTTTCTAACTATTTTTTTTTTTTTTTTTATTGTTAAGCATTATTAGTATTATTTTTAAAAAAACTTGAAAAGTTATCATAATTCTTGAAAACTAAATATAGTTTATGCATTAAATGTTCTCATTAAACTTTTACATTCTATCTACAGAATATATGTTCGAGAGTTTAATATATCAATTTATTGTTTTGTTGTTGTTGTTGTTGTATTGTGATTGCACAGGTTGGAGAATGAACATTTAAACAATGTTGGCAAGTTTCGAGCATTCAAATCGGTGCCATTGCCCTTCAAGTATTATGAACAAGAAGATGCAGAAGAATAGAATGCTCCAAAATTAGTGCTCATCTAACTGATAGCGTTGAAAAAAATTAACATATCAAATGGAGGAATAACTGTTGGCCAAACTACTTCAAGAATGGATCGAGAAACAATTACAGATATATAATTGTATGTACATGTGGCAATGAAGTTGAAAAAGTTGATAGCCATCATTATCGATTGTCGTATACTCATATCGAAGCATCAAAAGTGAATTCATCTTTAAAAAAAAAAAAATGAATGCAATCAACATAAAAACCAAAATTATAATTTTTTACTAACATGGCAAGTTCTCATGGAGAGATCTTAAAATATGATTCAAACACAAATTTAAGGATTGTACATGAAACTAGATTTGATGACAATCAACTTTTGGTAAGTCTCCTATACCTTATACGAATTTAAAAGTCAAACACCTGATCCCAAAGTTGTCTTTAGAATGGTCAGCATTGTGGTCTTGTCTGACCTTTATGGGGGTTGCGCCAAGGATGTCCACTCTTCTCCTATCTCATTTTGCTTTGCACTGAAGGTTTGACAGGTCTTTTAAATAATACTGTTGCTGCTGGTCGTTTTCCTGGTATCCCAAATTATCTCTCATCTTCTTTTTACCGATTATAGTCTTGTGTTTGGTAGAGCCACACCGGATGAAGCTTCCGTAGTAAATTCCATCTTGTTCAAATATGGCAAAGCCACAAGCCAAGCTATTAATTTCTCAAAATTGACTATCTCCTTCAATTAAGCCCTTCTATCCCTGAAGATAATAGGCAAGCTATCCTTCAAATCCTGAATATGCACTCGGTCCCTTAACATAATGTATATTTGGTCCTACCAACTACTAATGGAAGGAACACACGTCAACTTTTTAGTGAAATTTTTGTTCTAAAGTGAGGCATAAACTTCAAGGTTGGAAGCATAAACTCTTCTTAAAAGGTGGAAGCGAAATCCTTATCAAAATAGTAGCTTAAACAGTCCCTACCTATGCTATGAGCTGTTTTTGTCTTCCCTCTTCCCTTTATTTTGAGTTACACCATCTCTTTGTAGGCTTTTAGTGGGTTGGTTCTATGAATACTATGAAAATCCATTGGACGAGTTAGACCTCTATGTTCTGTTCCAAAGAAGAACGTGGTTTTGGATTCAGAAATTTTGCAGCTTTTAATCAAGTTCTTTTCGCAAAGTAAGGGTGGCGAATTCTCACAAATCCCTCCTCTTTTGTAGCTCAAGTTCTCAAGGCACGGTAGTACTTCAACTCCTTTTTCTTAGCTTGTTCTACAGGTAGACTTCCCTCATTGGTGTAGAAGAGTATTTTATAGGGTCGAGAAGCTCTTAATAAAGGTATTTGGTGGCATGTTGGGAATGGAAATTCCATATCAATTTATGGTGATCAATGGCTATCCATCTGTATACTTTGAAAGTCACATTTCCACAGCTTTTTTCGATCGGAACTACAATCTCCTACCTCTTCGTAGAGCCAGGTAAATTGTATGAAGCCATGGTTAGGAGGTATATCCAACCTGAAGAAGCCGACTTTATTCTCAGCATCCCTCTTAGTAGCTCCCCCTCTTAAGACGAGCCACTTTGGCACTTCGACAAACATGGATAATTTTTTGTCAAGAGTGCTTATAAGGTTGCCTCATTAGATCATCCCTCTGATCTCCCTTCTAACTCATCTGATCCTTATTTTGTTTGGAAGGCCTTTTGGAAACTTTTTATCCCCTCAAAAATAAAATCCTTCTGTTGGAGAGCATGTATACTCATTCCCCCTACTTGAGCTTCTCATTTCTTCAAGAAAATCACAGTTGATGGCTGCTACTCTTTATGCAACGAAGGATTAGAAATAGTGGATCATGCATTATGGGGTTGTAAATATGCCAAAGATGCTTGGGTTTCTTGTCCTCTCCGACAAAACGGGTTCTTTTCTAAGCTACATTGTCCTTCCTTTATTGATCGAATCTCATATGTTTTTTCTATTTGGGGATCTTATTTGATTTCACAATTCATTATTGCCTCTTGGTATATTTGGTTTGATTGCAATCAACGTATCCACCACCAAAAGCCACTCCTCCATACTAATTGCTGACTAACGACAGGGAACTATCTCCAAGAGTTAAATGATTCCAACTTAGCTTCCCTTTCTTCCAGCAGGTTTGATATCTTATCTCTGTAATGATCTACCCCTTCTTTTGGCTATCTTAAACTAAACTCTAATGTAGCTGTTGACAAATCTCGTAAGAGAATTGGGGTGGGCCTAGTCTTAAGAAATCACCTTGGTCAACTTCTTTTTGCTGCTGCATTTGTTTTTATCCACTGCACATATATTGCCACTACAGAAGCCCTAGCCATTTGAAAAGGCTTGCAGCTAGCTATCTTCAATAGATGCCTCCCTATAACTTTGGAGTCTGATGCTTTGCAGGTTGTCAATCTTTGCAATGGCGAAGTTTTTACAAGGCTTGACATTTAGAACATTATACAAGACATCAAACTTC
Organism: Dimocarpus longan; assembly: GCA_022984855.1. Lineage (NCBI taxonomy): Eukaryota > Viridiplantae > Streptophyta > Magnoliopsida > Sapindales > Sapindaceae > Dimocarpus > Dimocarpus longan. The sequence continues at coordinate 8,594,823 of CM041021.1, forward strand.
TCATTTTGTCCCATAATATTGGTCCAATCTCTTTTGTACACATGTATTGTAACCAAGTTGCTCATTGTGTAGCTAACTGGGCTCTTGGTTTTAACACCTTAACTGTTTGGCTCCTTTGTCTTTCTTGGTTGGCTACTAAAGTTAGTAGCTCAAGATGTTTCATCTTTCCACCTTTTTGGTGGTTCTTGTGGTTGATACAATTATTCTTTTTCTTTTTCTTTTTTTTTTTTAAAAAAAAAAAAAATTATCTTTAGAATACATTGGTTGAAAAAGTTTTATCTTTATAATATTAAATAATAATTCCATGCATATTGTTCATCAAAGTTAATTTTCATTGTTGCAATCAAAATCTTAAGTTGTCAGAGTATCATGAGAGTTTTTTTTTTTTTTTTTTACCTAAAGATATTGAGTCAATATAGAAGCAAGAAACACTAAAAAAAAATGGCTATCACAGATCAAATATTTTCGACGGCCAAAAATACTATTAATGATACCATAATTTTCATCAGTTAAGTGAAAGACCGTCGTTGACCTTATGAATAAAGGCAACATATTTTCTATGGAACAATCTATTGAAAACTCATCACATTACCATCGGAAATGTATTAGTTTTTGGAAGGAATATTGGCACTAATAGTATTACCAATGACTAATTAAATACCTTGAAATTGTAAAAATTTTGATTCTACTGTTATTGATGATTCATAACAGTTGAAAATAATTTGAAAAGTTGTCAAAAAATTATTTAATTTTGGCATAAAAGTTTTGCGCCAAGTGAATCATTGATGATATTAAAAGTTACTGTCGAAAATAAGAAAAATTTTATTCAAATTTTTTCAAGGGTAGGTAGCCATCGTAAAACTTCTAAAATGCATTTGAGAATGATTTATTAGATACCGACGACTAGTTTAATACTCTCGAAAATGATAAAAATTTTAGTTCTACTATTACTGACGATTCATAACCGCAGAAAATACTCTTAAAAGTAGTCAAAAAATTGTTTAATTTTGGCGGAAAAGTTTTGTGCCAAGTGAATCATCTACGATATTGGTAGTTATTGTCGAAAATAATGGCAATTTTATTCATACTTTTTTCGGGAGTAGGTAGTCGTCGCAAAAATTCTAAAATGTGTTTGAGCATGATTTATTACTCGACGGCAACTGCTAGCACCAAGTATAGCACAGACGACATGGAATTGTCCCTCGAAAATAGTAGACCTTTGATTAATAACTATTTTTTATTGTATTGGATTGTTGAAAATATTATGAAAAATAAGCAAATCACTCAAAACCCTCTGGATATATATCTATTGACAAACAGAAACCATGTTTGCCTTATATTACACCATCCTCCCCTACACTAACGGTTTAACCATAGTTGATTGTTTGAAATAATTTATGATTGACAAAATAGAGTATAAAAACGATAATGCCACTAACTAACTAATTTGGGTAGAAATGACACAATTACACCTACTTTTGTGAGAAAAAATTTAAAACTTGAAAAATCTCAATTATCCGTTTAAAAAATGAATGGTTAAGATATATTTAATTTTAAATATAAAAAATAATTTTTTTTTTTAAATGGATCTAAATCGTCCACCTCAAAAATAAACGGTTAAAATGAATTTGAAGAAAAATAGAAAAATTTAATTTAATTTTAAAATTTAAAAATAATTAAATTTAACTATAAAAAATTATTTAAATTTAAAATATAATTTTTTACAAATGGATCTAAATCGTTAATATTAAAGATGAATAGTCAAGATCAATTTGAAAAATAGAAAAAATGAAAAATGAAAAAGTTGAACAATTAAAAAAAAAAAAATGGCGATACAATCTTCAGATTATATCTCTACCAACCATAAAATGAGATGGATGGTTGAGATCCAATCTAGATATTAGAATGGATGTTCATTCGTTTATTTCTTGTACAAAACAAATTCTCTTATTCTCATTGTTCTCAATCTTCTCTCTAGGTTTGTGTCTCGTACAATCATCGCGCGATGTTTCAATTGAGCAACAACTTAATTGGTTTACTAAAGGTCCTCATTTTCATTCTTTTGATACCCATGCTTGGGCCGAAATCTTGGTGTAGTTATGTTGGGCCTCCCCATTTCCTCTCCGTCTCAAAATCCAACTTAGTCGTCAAAGTCTGCGAAATCTTGTCTAATCTTCAATGCCAGAAGAACCCATAACTTGCACGCTTGTCCCCTGACTTCAGACCTAAACATTAGCACTCATCATAAGAGACCTAGGTTGAAGGAGGAGACCCAATTCCAGGTAGTAACGGTCGTCTAAGTTGATGCATTCAATTCAATAGCGCTCCATGACTGGTTAAAGTTAAAGATGTATATGGTTCTTGTGAGGGAAGTTGTAAGAGTGCAAGAGCTGACAAAACTGAAGAATTAGAGTTAAAAATAAAGAGCATGGAAGAGGAGTTACAACCGTATAAAGCTATAAAAGATGAATTGGAGCAGCTCAAATCTACTCGAGAAAAAGTGACAAATGCATGAGAGTCATAATGTCCCAATCAAACATATAGTTGCCACCTTCAATGGTATTAATATACTTTGCCCAAAATTATACAAATTTATATGGTTGGGCGACTAATTTGCCAATTAAGTATCTTCAATATAAGTTATATCCATGTTTTGACTTGTTATTGAGAAGTTTGAATTTAACAATATATTCACTTATCTTTTCTTTAAAGACTACAATAAAAACAACACATTTACATTTTTTTATTCATTTAACGTAGTTCTTTAGTTTTTTTTTTTTTTTTCTTTTCTTCAGGTTGTTTCTTTATAGTTTTCTAATTGTTTTAATAACTTCCTATATAGGATTAATAATAGTTAAATTGATGTTGTCATGGTGCTTGTTAGTGGCCTTGTAGAAGTGAATGTTGGACACTTGATCATATTATGTTTTAGTGATTGTTTTGTGTTTATATTTTCTTTGAAATCTCAAAGTATATTCTTTGATTGGTAAGTTATTATGTTGTTTAAACTTGTTGTCAATATTAATTCTCCATAGCTCTTCACCCTCCCACACCCCCCACCAAATCCATATCCCCAACAAATCTTTCCTCCTTTTTACTATTATTATATTTTGTACAGGATAATGTTTGAGGAACACAATGCATGGTAATGAATCAAATATGGAGTACAAGAATTTAGAGTTGCAGGCCAGATAGGTTTTTTGGTATAAATCAATTGACAAAGTCTATTAGAACTACAACTTTCTTTCAATAATATCTCTTTTGTATTTTGTAAATTCCACAGCTATTGAATGTTAGAACCACTATTAATTTATATATATACACACACTGTATTGTGTTACTTTTATTTAGTTTAGTTATAACAAACCAACATTTTGCTAAATTTGTTAATTAGTTTGATTTATTGATTGTTTTGTGTGTATATTGTCTTTGAAATCTCATATTATTTTTTTGTTGGTAAGTTATTATGCTTTTAGGCTTGTTACCAAGATTAATTCTCCATAGCTATTCCTTCCTCAAACACCCCTTGCGCCCCCCCAATACCCTCTTTTTTACTGTTATTAAATTTTGTAGAGGATAACGTTTTATAAGACAACGATGCGGAACACAATACATGGTGATGAATCAACTATGGAGTACCAGAATTCAAAGTTGCAGGATAGGTTTTTTGTTATGAATCAATTGACAAAGTCTATTAGAACTACAACATTCTTTCAATAATATCTTTTTTGTATTTTGCAAATTCCGCAGCTAGAACTACTATATATATGTACTATGTTGTGTTAGTTTTATTCAGTTTATTTATAACAAACCAATATTTTGCTAAATCTGTTAATTAGTTTGATTTATTGATTGTTTTATTAATGATAACAAACATTTGAACTACAGTATGGTTATTAAAAACGGTGTAACAAAATGGATCTATCCAAATAAATGCATTCAAGCATAAAAATATTATTTTCATTGACTCTGACATGGTAAAAAAAAAAGTAAATTACAATTTAGTTATCCAATTTAAAATTATGTTTAGGCAGAGCAAAAGTTTTGATTTTATTGCAATTTACCCCTTGTCATTAGGGAGTCTCCATTAGATTTGACGGTGAACAATGTAGATATAGCTAAAAGATCGAAATGCCTTTGGGTAATTGGTTTGATCTTGTTGACTGAATAAAAAAATAAAATAAAAATTTAAACAATAATTAAAATGGACATAAATTTAAAAAATAAAGATGAAAGAAATTAAAAAAAATTATGAAATATAAAATATATATATTTTTTAAATAAACATATACATCATCCTCATCAACCTAGAAAATCTCCAACCCAAAAAAATTTCATCATCAACCTCTCTTGAAAATCACCATCTTCAATATCTTGTCCCTCTCATTTTTAACCAGTGTTTCAATCACCAAAAATCCCCTAAAAATCTCAATTTACAATCAAATAACTTATAAAAAATAAAAAATAAAAAGGTTGTTCATTTGAGTTTGACGAACCGAGAAAAAGAAAATCTTAACTTGGAACCCGAACGAAAAGGGCGATGGCTAGATGCAGAAACCAAAAAATGCGATCCATTTGCAAGGACTAAGAGGATAGTTGTTGGATGCAGAAACCTAGAAGGCGACGATTGATTTGTAAGGACCAAAAGGACTGCGGCTGAATGCAGAAACCTAGACGATGGTAGCTGAATGCAAAACCCCAAATGATGAAAAGACGATGACCGATGAAGGGTTGGTTGTTGTTAATGAAGGAAATTTGAAGTTGACGAAGAGACCACAAGAAGGAAGTCAGACCATGGGTTGGTTGTTGATGATGAAAGGTTTTGAAGATGAAAGAGATTTGATGTTGAAGATGAAAGGGATCAAGTTTAATGTTTAAGATGAAGAATATCAAGTCTGATTTAAAAAATTTCTTTTCTTTTTTTTTCTTGTTTTCTTTTTATCTTCTTTCTTTAATTATTTAATTTTATCATTTCATTTAATTTTTAATTTCTATTTAATTTTTAATTTTTTATCAAATAATCTCCATCATCTATCTTAAGATGGATGGTAGAGATCTGATTATTAATTTTTTACTTAATTATTATTTAATAATTTAAAAGAAAATTATAAAATAAGATCAAAAGATAATTAATTTATCTCTCAATTAGTTAACTCTAACGAATATTTATTAAACGGGCAGAGGGGTAAATTGCAACAAAATTGAAACACTTGCTCTGTCTAAACATAGTTTGAAATTGAATAGCTAAATTTAAATTTTCTCCCAAAAAAAAAAAAAAAACATATATGCATTGAGATACTATCGATGGCCATTTTTTGTCATGAAAATCAATTTTTTCAGTGGTTGTAAGTTCGTAGACTAATTTTTTTTTTTTTTTTCAAAAGACTAAAAATAATATTTTTGACCGCTCATCCCTTAGTGAAGCACATGTTTTCAATGACCAATTGTTGGCGAAGATATTGTTGTCAAAATTTCAAAAGGTTTTTTGGATAAAATTGAAAATATAATCGATGGCCTTTCAGCATCGCAAATAATGTAAGTTTCGACGGTCAGTTGATAAATTAATATTTTCAACAACACTTCTTGCAACAACATTCGACGGCCATTTATTGTCGAATTAGAGTATTTCCAACGGCATTCTATTGTTACCAACGATATTTGGCCCTCAATAATAAACCTTTTTTTGTAGTGCAATAAGGAATAGTATTAGTAGATCTCAAACATTAATTTATCCATTTGAAGAGAGATACATAAACTGAGTAAAAAATTTTAATTTCATAGATTATTTTCTCTTTTGGATCCCATGATGATATCTCTATCTTCATTTTCCTTTTTAACTCGTATGTGTATGTAGATATGTCAATGGATCACTTAAAAATGGGAGTAGATTCCTCAACCCCTTTCTTTGCATCGTCCCCGTTAGGATGGGGGAATTTGGGGAAAGGAGCTTCAATAGTAATATATTAATTAAATATAAAATATAATATTTTTATTTTACTAATATATATTTTTATTAGAAAAAAATTTATTTTAAACAAAAAATTATATCAAAACATTGTCCAAGTCTAGATTTTATTGTAATTATTTGTAATAATTTCAATTTACTTCATTTAAAAATTATATACAAACTATTTCATTAAAAAATTATTTAATTTAATTAGGTCGTGTTACATCAAAAAAGAAGACTGTATTAGATATAACACAAAACAAAGGTTGTATTATATTTAATACTATCCAATCAAATATCATGTATTTGTTTAAATAGAGTTTGTCTTTTATTTCATATACTGCGTGCTTTTAATTAATTGAGTGTAATTGCAATAAATTTGATCTAGTTAGATATGTAAGTACAATGCATTTAATTTTTTATTAGTTAGATGTGTTAAGTCCTTAATTGATTAGATTAGTAGAGCAAAATGAATATTTAATTAGTTTGATGGATACATTAAATCTGAATTGATTAAATGAATAAAATATGAATAATGCTAGACTTTCTAAAATTTTTATCAAAATATATATCCAAATGATGTGGCATGTGAGTTATCAAAATCTAATTAACTATAATATTATCTTATAATTTATAAAATTTTGATAATTCACATACTAAATCATCTAGACAAAATTTTTGAGAAGTTTAATATTACTCATAAAATATATATTAAAATAAAAGAAAATGATAGACAAATTAATTTGTCAATCAATTGATATCTTCCTTAATTAAAAGATTTATTATGATCCTAATTTGTAGATGTTGTGTTGTACATAACGAAATCATTTCTTTAATTTAGGAAAAAATTCACTTTTGGTCCAAATAAAAAAGAAATTTTCATTTTTAATCCAACAATAAAAGTTATTTGTTTCTAACCCTAAATGGAACTTGAATCATTTTTAACCCTTTTCAATCCCTTAAATATTTCACGTGTAACATTGCAACAAAAATGTTTCACTTGTTACTTACAAAATGTTTTCAAGCATTCCATGTCCAGCCACAATTCAATTATTTATTTGAAATTGGAAAAGAAAAATATACGTTTAATGAATCATTATCTTCACAAAATAATATGTTTTATCTTATCAGTTAAATGATATCTTGCTTAATTAATAAATTATATATCTTCCTAATAATATTATTATTTGTAGATGTTATATAGTCTATATAACAAAATTATTTATTTATTTTAAGGACAAATTCTTTCTAGTCCAAACCAAAATGAAAAGTTCATTTTTATAACCCAGAAATAAAAGTTATCCCGAATTTAGCCCCAAATGAAACTTTATCATTTTGAACCTTGTTCAATCCCTTTAAACATTTGGTGTATAATATTACACCAGAAATGTTTCACCTATTGCATGTGAAATGTTATTAAGCCTACGTTGTCCTATCCCAATTCAATCATTTATTGGTGGAGACCTAGTCTCCAATTATCCTATTATAGTGAAATTGATTACTCCCTAGTTGAAAGATGTGATTAGTCCCATCTCTAATCATAATTCCCATGTGCCTCTCGACAAATATGTGATTAGTCCAATCCCATCCAACGAAACTTAAACAATATGGATGGCCCAAGCCCACTTCCCACATAATTTTCTTACCATTTTACCACCCAATGGGCTTAAAAAGTCCATTCCTACTTTTTCTTTAAATGATTTCAAAATCTATTGAACAACCAAACCAATCATCAAAATCATTTTTAATGATTAGTTCTACGGAGAGAAACAAACCAAAATCATAATCTATTGTTTATTCATCTACTACATTTTTTGTAATCATGTTATTATGTACCTATTTTCTCACTACAATCCACACCTTTTTTTATTATTATTATTTTAATTGGAACTCATGGAATCATGCATTTGGTACATATTATTTAATTATTACTAGGGTCTCAATTTGGCGTGTACTGTGAAATATTGTCAAAATTGGTTATTCGCGGTGATTTTATTTGACTTATTGGCATTGCATTCCTTATTTGATGAAATTGATGTGTACACAATATAGCAAAAGTGACATGGAGTTTTGCAGCCATATGTTTAATTAAATGACTAGCTGGAAGCATATAGCATATTTGTTTCAAAGAATGGTGGCTATGTTGTTTGACTCTAATTGTTTCTACCAACTGGGCTGATAGGTAGGATTGAGTTGCGCTCAGGAGGGCTTGACCAGCAGATTCATTTATGTATGTGGAGAAGTGCATTTTTGATTGTTTATGATAGTAGCTAGTCAAGCAATTATACATTACATGAGCAACAACTGAATAAAAGATCAAGAAAAAATGCATGCAGTCTGTCTCTTGTTTTTTTTTTTTTTTTTTTAAACCGACGATGAAAAAATGCAATAAGTCTATTAATCTAATGAAATTATGCTATTATAACTTTTATATAGTATTCTTTCATTAAAATTGCCATCAACTAAGAAATAAGGTAGAACCATATATAACCTTTGAATATTAGACTGCTGTTTTTTTAATTAAATTATCTTCCTTCTAGCAAACTATGCTATTTGCTTTCTTTCTTTTGAAAATTCACCTGCAGGTATTGAATACTTTCCAATTTTTTTATATCTCATATGTTTGCTTGATACAGTAATAGTGTTCCCCTTAATGACCAAATAGTTGGTCATATTCCACACTTCCACTACCAATTGCACTAGAGGAACTGGTGTACTCTCAGTTCTACAGTGTATGGATAGGTATACTTGCTGCAATTTCATAGTTGTCACCACTTATCCATGTAAGAGAGTATTAGTAACCTATAGAACAATCATTTTTACTATAGAATTTTATATGCACACTTATCCTGAAAGCCAAATGGTTGTGGCGTTAAGTGGAGTCTGACTCGCTGTGATATTTTGTTGCTGTTAACACCTTACTCGCGGCCTTGTGTAATTTGTTAGGGATTATAATGTTCAATCCTCCAGGTTGTAGCCATGCAGTAGCTTCTGAAGCTGAACTGGACTTCCTTGAAGTCCCTGAACCTTTTTTAGCACACAGTTTTGCAGTGGCATGGGCCAATGCACCACCAATCATATTCTCTGTTGAAATTAATGGTCTTGCCATCATTTGTGGGGAGGAAAGTGATGAGGTTGCAGTTTTCAATTGGGTTGTGAGTCAACTTCTAGTTGAGTTGGATGGTAAGTAAGTACTCTGTTTAAAAGTCTTCCTTGGATTCCCAACTAATGGCTTTTGTGTTTATATAGAATTTTATAAAATTCAGGAAAGCTTAGTGAATTTTCTTATGTTGCTTTCTGCCTGAACATTAGTGTGCAACAGCTTATTTCATTTTATCTTGAACATCTTACATCTTCAATGTATTTGGCATCAATGCATACATTTTTTGTTTCTGACAAAAAAGGTGCCATCATTTCAGCTTGGTTTGTTGAGTTTCTGCCTTATTTTATTGCATTATTCATTGTGTTGTTTGTTTGTTCTTATGCTATGAGGAGAACCTTGCTTCCTAGTATGTACACTTGAGTGCTAGATTGATTAGTCAGGATATCTTTAGTGCCCAAGTATATCAACATGGATCATGTCAAAGTGTCTCCTGTTTTTCACTTCATTTTTCTAGTATCATATTGATAATAGTATACTGTTGGTTGGTGCATTGTATTTAACACATGCCAACTTGGCTGAAATCCAATTTGTCAGCTTTCCATCTCTAGTATGTCTGCACGCGCATGTGCATGTGCACATCTTGGTTCATGAACACAACAGTCACTTTTTTGGTATGAACTTCCAAACAGGCCTACAATCAAAGCAAGCTTCAAAGTGGATAGTCTGTCATTGTTCTATTGCAAGTCAATGCCTTGTTCCTTTCACAATTCAAGCAGCTGCAAATTCAGTGTCTCTCTCTGCTTAAGAATTGGCATTATATATAACACAATGCACGTTCAAGAATGTTTGAAAATTTTTCAAGAGTGTTATGGTTAGTAATTTCCTAATAAACCAAAGTCTAGTGATTGCAATGCAAATAAGAAAACAAAAATTTGGTGATGGGATGTTCTGGGACCCCCCTCCAAGAATAATGCACTTGTTTTCCATGGTGATAAGAGCAATAGGGTAGTAAAGTTGAAGTGGGTTGTGGGGGCTAGGCCTTTCTTGTCTATCCTAGGAACTTTTGTCTTGATCCTCCTTGTGAATGTTTGTTTGGTAATGGCAATCATGCAATCAATGATAATTCAAATGAAGAGATTTTTTCACCTCCTCTGCTGGGCCTGGATTTAGATCTGCCCATCATGTGCTTTCCTGATTCGGTTCCACTTAGGTTGGTCATTTAAGATCAGACACATTAACCATTTCTACTTCAAAACTCTGTCACATAATTATCCTCTCATAATTTGTTTTTCACTCTCATTTCATTCTTGTTCATCCATTTAGAAATTAAAAGAAATGAGGAATTAATCTGTCAGTTTTTTTGATACTCTGACATTAGATCAGATAACTATCAGAACTTAACAAGGATGAAACATCAATGTACAGTCCAAAAATTTATTTTTAGAAACGGAAGAGGTTTACCCATATAATTAGTGATAAAATTATCATATATATTTATTACTGATGATACTCGAACCTGCCACTGCATACATGAGCAGGTGGGTTGTCATCCATCACGGCAATTCGCTTGAAGAACTAGTTGGTCAATTAAATTTATCAAGGGGGCAGTTAAACTCTTCTTATAATGCCGTGTTAATGTGGACAATTTGATTAATTCAATACATTAATCATATTCAAATTTTTATATTGTACAATAATTATTGATATGATTATTTGATTAAAAAAGAGGCAGTTAAATGCATGATGCTTTATTAACAAGAATATAATATATCTAGGTTTGCTGGTATTAAAAAGTAAATATAAGCTACAAAAAAAGATGGGGATCACATGATCTACCCAAAAGTCTTTTCAACAGGGATTGATACACAAAGAAAACATGCACTTTGATGTGAAAAGCAATTAATGATGCAAAATTTTTGACTGAAATTAGCAACACTCCTTTCCTTGAGAATGACAACAAATATTGACCTACCCCCTAACATGTATGCCTATTAATTCTATACATATAAATTCTTGATCTTGATTTGTGGTTATCTGGCAAAGATTCTTTACTTCTTACTTTTCACCTCCAATCTTCATTGGTCCACTTGTCATCACCTCCATCATCCATCCACCCATTGATCTAAAATTGTTATCTTTAGCTGGCAAGTCAAACATTTATTTCCTATTGTCATAATATCATTATCACCCTTCACAAACTAGGAAACCTTTTTTTTTTTTTAATATATATCTTACAGTTGTATTTTGATATGTGAAGGTGGACATTCTAACTTATTTGATCTCAACTTATAAATTCTTTCTAAAAGAATTTGGATTAAACTTATACAGGTTAAAAATATAATTCTCTATAAGAAAAAAATAAATAAATATTAATTTACGGGTGGCTAGTTTTAATTGAGAAAATTTGGCTCATTCATACCTTATCTAAGGTTATGAGTTCAATCTTATATTATCTTATTATAGATAATTTTTTCATGTGTTATTGGTAACTTTCATATTTTCAAAGGTAATATTTGAATTATATTTTAATTTATCTCGATTATTATCTAAATATATACCTGTTTGTAAAAATAATAATAATAATAATAATAATTTTGCAAAAACAAAAAACAGGCGGAGCACAAAGTCGCAAAACTTTTGCAATAATATCAGAGTCTTCGTTAATCCTTTTGCAATCCCCACTCACTCACTATTCCCGTACAAAGCTATCCATCTGATCCAGGTAGTATTATCCATCCACCACTACTCCAAATCAAGTGCGTGAACATCACGCGCCGGCAAATGATGAATTAAAAGTACACCTGCTCATTGGCAGACCGAGGAATGGAATCAACAAATCAGAGTACACCTAGAAGCCTAAGTGGGACAGTACAGAATCACACACACAACCCAATCTTAAATCCAGCGCGTGCTCTCCCCACGCACATCCAAAAATCCATGAAAATATATATACAAATAAGATTTACTTTAAATTAACTCAAATTCACGAGTTAAAATTTGATTAGGCAGCGCGCTCGTACACTAGAGGATTACATCAAAATTGAGGTTTTTTTTTTTTTTTTTAAATGGTATTATTTAAAAAAAACTTTGTTTTGTATATACTTACTCTTTAATAGAAATAATTGAAGTTAAATATCACTTTAATTCTTTAAGATTAAGTATTTAAATCTCATTCTTATTGTTTAAAATAAAAAATATGAATTACGAGTTTCTCCTTTGTAAGAGTTGCTCTCTAGTCAATTATAGAAGAAATTATTCACATAGTATTATGAGTGATGAGTTGCTTTCTTTCTAATTTTGAGAAAAGTCATTAGGTCTTGATAATTATTTATTCAGTAAGACCTATTCGATAAAATAATAATAATAATAATAATAATAATAAAACCTCCATGTCCCGGAAAAAAAAAAAAAAAAAAATCGATAATTGATACATGATAGATGAACATAATAACTGATAACAAAAAGAAAAAGAAAAGGCACAAGCAACAGTAGCCCTTATTAAAAGCTGAAAAGAAGAAAACAAGATCCACCTCGAACCCCTCTCCCATTCTCCTCCTCCTCCTCCCCACCCCAATTATAACACTCTTATATAGTCTTGCTTCTTCTTCGTTTTGGTGGTAACAATATTTATGACAATAATGAGAGAAGAGGAATCTAATTGGTTCGCCAGATGGGAGGAGGAGCTTCCCTCTCAAGATGAGCTGATGCCTCTGTCTCAAACCCTAATCACCCCTGATCTTGCTCTCGCCTTTGATATCCGCAATTCGAATCCCAACCACCACCAGCAACAACAGGTCCCTCCTCCTCCTCCTCCGCCTCCCGCTATGCCTCCTTCTTCCGCTGAGTTCGGCGGTGAGAATTCGGCGGAGCTTGGGTCCGGTGCTGGCAGCGATGAGCCTGCCAGGACCCTCAAGAGGCCTAGGCTGGTCTGGACTCCCCAGCTCCATAAGCGGTTCGTTGACGCCGTGGCTCATCTGGGCATCAAGAATGCTGTCCCCAAGACCATAATGCAACTGATGAGTGTCGATGGGTTGACTAGAGAGAACGTGGCCAGTCATTTGCAGAAGTACCGCCTTTATTTGAAGAGAATGCAAGGGTTGTCTGGTGGGGCTGCTGGTGGCGGTGGTGGAGCTGGCGTCAACGGTAGCGGCGGTGGTGCCGTCTCCGCTGGTGGTGATCCGGCTACTGATCATTTGTTTGCGAGTTCGCCTGTTCCGGCACATTTTTTGCATCCGGCTCGGTCGAATTCGGAGCATTTCTTGCCGTTTGTTCCCATGGCTGCCATCCACCAGCAGCAGATGGCGGTGGCGGCGGTGGGGAATCATCCCCATTTGCAGAGTCAGTACCAGAGGCAGATGGGTCATTTCGGGTCGCCGCCAAATGGGCAGTTTGAGCATCCGTTTCTTGCTAGGCAGCAGCAACAACAACAGGTTCATAGGATGGGGGCGCCACTTCACAGTTCGGTTCCGTATGTGGAGGACTTGGAATCAGCCAATGGAGGAGGAGGAGGAGGCAGGAAGGTTCTCACTCTGTTTCCAACTGGGGATGATTGAATTTGGGTAAATCTAATCAATTCTTCAACTTTTGTTGTTGGTTTGTGTAATTGGGTTTTTTTTTTTTTTTTTTTTTTTTTTTTTTTTTAATGTTATTTGTATTTTCAGTCGTTGGTGGTAGTTATGATAGTGTTATGGAGCAGGGCTTCAATTGGAGATATGAATTGCATTTCTGTTGTTGTGGTTGGTTCCTTTGTGAGTGATTAGGATATGTAGGATATATATATAGCGTCGTCAATTGCCGTGTCCTTAATGTTGTGTGGTGGGCTTCTACTACGTTTGTAATTAAGTTGTCAGTAGGAGTTTACTATTGTTTTTAATGGTTTGTCGGCTTCTTCTGATGACGGATACTATTAATCGTGATGTCACTCCGGGCGACAATAATGTTTCCGAAGCTTGTTTGTGACGATGCCAATTGTTAAGGTCACAAGTCGGGCGAGTTGGCTGCGTTTTTCTTACATTTCGGAGTCTTCTTGCCAGGGGATTGTGTATTCTTGATGTGATTCATGGTGGGGGTTTACTGGAGCAACGGATTGACTGAATTTTGAGCTTGCAGGTGAGGATAAATAATGCTTGCAGGTTCGATTTTATTATGTACTCTAGAAATCTAAATATGGTGGGGTTGCTGTCCTTGATTTTCGCCTTTGGCTCTGAGTTTCTCAGCAACCTCCGCAAGGAAATTCCCGTGTTAAGAGTTGTCTCTTCTATTTCTTAGTTCAGTGTTATGTAGAGAGGTAAGTTGTACTTGTTGTACATTGTGTGACTCCATAGAAGACTTTAGACCCTTGATGTCAGGGCATTTTCGAAACAATTCTGATGTTAGTAGAATGCTAAATTTAATTTCATGCCCCGTGAACATTGAATTATCTAAATCTTTTGAAGTTTCCTATATAGCTTATACTATATTGCTTGTGATGTGTTTTCTTCTGTGTTATTTGTACCCAGACTAACAGAAAAGCATCCATGATTGAAAAGCACATTCACATATGATCAAAGGCTATATTTGTACTCAACTATACACCAGTAATATAAACATTTAAAGTTTAAGATACTTCAATACAAGCGGGTAACCTGAACTTATTTGAAGTTCATTTCTGCTAGCTTTTGATTAAATTGTCAAACAAACTAGAAAGTAGTAAAATAAAGAAAAAACAGAGGTAGAGTGCAGACACTACTACTAAGGAGGTCATCTCTTGATCGGGGAATGTTTAAGCTATATTAGTAAGACTTATGACCCTTGTGACGCACTATAGTTGATTAATTTATGTTGTCTTCAGGCTACAGGTTCGATTTTAAGTTAAATCTGCAAACACCTTATTAAGGTAATACTCAACTTAGGACAGAGAGAAATGTGGAGCCTTGAAACTATCTAGACTAGGAGATGTTACAAACAAGATTCCAAATACCCTTATCTTTCCGTTTAAGTTCTTGGAAACCTACCTATGAGAAAAAGTTTTCGGAATGAAACAGAAAGTTGCATCAGCTTTTGGAGTGATCTCCACCTTACAACCTGCTTTCGGTTAAGCAATTCTGAATTTCCAGACATGGATCTTGACTTTAACTTGATAATATCTTATGTAAATCTTATTCAAGTCTTCTTGTTTGTGCATGTAGCAGATTTTTCTTTATGTTCTCTCAAATATATTTGAATCTGGAGCTTGTTTACAGAGGAGGCTGCCAATTTGTTTTAACAGCTGATTGGCCTAGGAGAATTTGCTCCAAGCAGAAAGAGCCTCAACAACATATCAGCATGAGATTCTGTCTCTGTAGATTGATTATAATACGGTAGCATAAATGTATAATCCATATGATTGGTTGGCTCACTTCTTACTGATATGGGAGTTGTGAGAGGAAGCATTGATTTAACTTATATCCAACTGCCATATTTGCATCCGATATCGCTTGCTATGCCTTGTTTAAGTTAGGAATCCAGTTCATTGTCAGCAGACTTGCAAATAGTAGACATGGTTATGATGATTAATTGGTTGCCTTCTAATGGATAATGTGCATTTTTGTGTAGTTACATTTCCACATTCTTCAATTTGAGTAGTGAATAGTGACGATATTATATTAGCAGCATGTTTTTGCAAAAAGGAAAGTTAGGTTATCCAAATATTTTGTGCAAACTTTATGCTTAAATGATATAACAGTTTGTAAATTTTCAATACTATATAAATTAATATTATATAAATTAACAGATAATGTTATAAATAATAAGATATCGATAACTCACGTGTTATATTATTAAGGTAAAGATTTGTACAACCAAATATTATTTTTTTTGGGAAATCGTGTTGGTTTGTAATTAAAAGTAAGTGCACAAGCTTTGATGCAGTTGGGTTCCGCCAGGCAATGGATATGGTAATGTTAAATATCCAGCAGAGAAGAATATTGAAGTGCTTTTTGGCCAACCTTTTTTAATGGTGGCATGTAAAACTATAAAGCATGGCAGTGACTGCAATATTGTATTAAGTTGATAGCAAATGAGGTATCAGCATGAAGTTGGAGGGTCAGCAACAACCTACATCACATGGGCTTGTGCAGTCTCATAACCCACTCTCATCATGCCAGCTGTTAATTTCACAAATATCTATTTCTTATAGTTTAATTAATGCCCACCAAATCTATGATTGCATTTTCGTACTTTACTTTAACTTTATGGGCCGCGTGTCAAAGCCCAACTAAATTTCTGTGTAGAATTAAAAAAGGTTAAAAGGAGAAAGAATGAGCGTAACTTTATTTTTTTCTAATCACTGGACCAATTAAAGGTATTATAAGATTTTGTGCGATATGATTACGAGATGCAGCCTGATGATCAATTCCCAGATGATAGAAAGAAGTAACCTACATAAACAAGAAAAATTACTCACATTAAATGGGATTTATGAGTTGAATCCGTAATATATTATAAGATAAATAGATAGATTTTTGGTTTTATCACTATACCAAAACCACTTGAGAATGGACCTATCTAAAATAGGCACGTAACAAAAATAAAATAAACGAAGACAGGGTATTCACATGGAGTATATTGAAAATATATAATGTAGTACAAAAATTGATTGGTTGTTTACACTTTGAATTCATAAAATCATTGGTTAAGCTACATTAAAAAATTTCTCATTTACATGGTCCCGGATCTTCTTCTGCGGAATAGTAGTTCCATACAAATCCGTGAATTTAAAATAAAAACCTAATGTTTGACATTAAGCTGCAAAAACTTTCAAAATATGCAATTTCTATGAACCATAGCATATTCAATTTGCTTCATCTTGAAGCTAGAATTATGATTTGATTTGACGTCTAAAACTCTCTACTAATTGGGAGTGAAAATGAAAAGAAAATGAATCAAGTTCTATTAAAAAGAATTATTATTATAATTATTATTTTTGTACGGGAGAATTAAGTTCTTTTCTTCTTCAAGAAGTTAATTTCTAATTTAGTTAGTGAATCTGATATTCATGTAACTTAATTTCCACAAACCTTTAAAAAATATAATTATCAAAAACTGAATTCTTTTGTCTTATAAATTCCCTCAATAAAGGTATCATCCCTTTTATTGCTTTTAATCGTATCTCAGGTGGATTTGATCCCAAAAGTCAAGTCATTTTCCAACTACACGGTTTCAATCTCCTTCGTGTTCCCCAGCATGAGATGTAGACAAATGAATTGACTTATTTTAAGGGAAAGTTCCTAGCAACACCTGTAGTTTGAAAAAATCTTTAATTTTCCTAATTTAGTATCACTTTTATCTAAAATTATCCCTACCATTAAAAAGTTAACAAAAACTTGACATATAACAAGTACAAAATATAAAAAGACATTTTTAACCTTAATTAAGACACACTTAAAAATAAAAAGGGGAAAAATTATAGAATAATGTTTAAAAATTACAACAATATAAGTTACTAAAAATGATTTTCACTGTCCTCTATGAGATGGACGGTAAAGATCAATGCACCAAATGAAAATGTATAATAATAAGAAAAAAAAGATTAAAACCTCACAAAAGGGAGAGAGAAAGGGGAGAAAAGAAAATGAAAGAGAGAAAGAGAAGAGGGTGAAAACGATGAGAGGAAAAAGGGAGAAGAGGAGATAAATGGTTAGAAGGGGTGGGCCAGTGATTAATGGTGAAGGGAGATAAACAGTTGGGTTTTTTTGTTATTTTATATTTTTATATATTAATATTATTTAATTCATTTGATTAATTTATTTGTTTTAATAAATGTTTAATTAAATTGAATAATATAATTCCCTTTTTATCCTTATAATCAAATAGTTAACATTTTCAATTTAACTGAATTGATAACGATCAAAGATATTAATATCATTTTACATGCCTCTAAGAATTATTTTTAGCATTCATATTATTGTAAGAGAGATTTTAAATAAATTTCAAACTAAAAGTGGCAAAAACAAGATTTAGACAAATGCAGGGACTTTAGGAATTTTGCCTTATAATAATTATAATTAAAGCAGTACAAAAGTTAATAGATCTTGATCTGAATCTGATTGTTACTCGGCATCAGCCATAGTGCCCTCTTCAAACATGAAGATTGAAGATATTTTAAGTTATCAATCAATCAATCATTTAAAAATTAGTAGTGATTAAATCATGATCGGCTCTCACAGCTGGCACTCACATCATCACAAGTTTAAACAAAAATCCCCCATGTGACTTGATTGCCTTTATTTAATGGTCAACCATTTTATAATGTAGTTTGGGCTGTCAACAATCACTTTCATAGGCAAATTATAGCTTTTAACATATGCTGCTGCTGCTGCTGCTGCCTTTTTTTGAGCACCACAACCGCAAAGCCAAAACAGCTGAATCTTAAAACACTAGAATAAGTTAACCATGTCTATATGGAACTCACCAAACAACTCTATATATAAAAAAACCCAGCAAAAAGGATGGTAGGTAAATGAGTACTATCATTACACTCCTTACTAAATATTAAAATCCATCAAAAAATATATAAAAAGGAAGGTAAACTAGAGAAACCGAAACAACGGTCTACAGATGTGAAGTCCTCGATAATGAAACTAAAAACAATAGTCCTAAGAGATACAGAGAAATCACCATGTGTATCATCATTCATCGAGCCCCCCCCTCTAACCGTCAGAGGTTTTGCGAGTAATCAAAGCTCAGAGGTTGCTGACAGAACGGCGCCTGCAATGAGCAATTCATATTAATTCAACAGCTGCCAATCTAGGAAAAAAGCATACCTAAATCATTTGATAATGGCTGAGTATTTTGAACATTAAATTAGTTTAAACCTCTTTCAAGAGATTTAGCAGTACAAAAAATGACAAAAATGCACATTTATTCTTCACTACATACTGCACAAGATTCCATAATACAGATGACATCTTCCAACTCTGGCTAATACAGATGACACCTCTAATTCACCCATAAACAAAAATTAGTTATTGCAGGAAAGACATTAAGCATCCTGTATATATTGAACAGTTGAAAAACAAACACAACAAAAACTTGGAAAGCAATAGGTTTTGACTAAACAAATGCCATATTTTTTTATATTCCAGAGTATTCTGATAAATTTAAAAAGAAAGACTAGATACTTCTTGACACAATGTCTGGATGACATTACCAGAAATTGCAAAATTTGGCATGAAACAGTTAAAATGAAGCTTTATAAAAGCACACTTTACATCATTTATGAACAAGATATAAACATTGACAAACAATGCAAAACATAACTACCATTGAATGGGTGTGACATTCAATTCAACCCTCAAACAGAAAGGACAAGCAGAACCACTAAAACATCCAAGCAAACTATGAAGTTCCTTAATTTTCTTTCCCAAAGGAAAAAATTGAACAATTGCCTATTCAGTCAAAATAAATAAGTGAAGAAACAATTACCTGGAAAACAGCATGTCTAACTGGCTCATATGAATGTGCATACATCATTGCAGTACTTGGCCAATGCATATATGCAGCATCCGTAGGTGTCTGATTTACTCCCATGGCACAGAAGGGGCTCATAACTGGGCTTGCTGGAGGCCTGTAGCTGACAGATGCTTGAGTCCTTGGGATCTGACCCAGTTGAGGAAAGCTAGGATCATACTGCATAAATGGAACTTGAACTTTCTGCATGTTGAAAGGTGCCAAGCTAAACCCTTGATTAGTGGGAAGGCTCCTAACATACCTGCACCAGATCATTACTGTAAATTCAAATTGAGCCAAAAAGTAAACACATATTCATTTTCCGAGTAATTACAGGAATAAGAAAAATAAAGGCAATATGTGCTATGCATGATGACAACTAAAACCAGTACAAATCAGAATCACTGAGAAGAGATGAGGGAGAACACAGATATCATAGATGAAATAGCAAACCTAAGCATCATAATACCTTCCAAAACGATCCAAGACAGAAAAACTACTAACAAAATGTGCTGCTAAAATTGCAGAGCCTGCAATCCAATTATAATAAACCCCACATAATGCCATCTCCAACTCCAGATTCCACAAAAGGAAAGTCAGAACAAACTTTTCAATGCATATACTAAAATATCTCACTCTTAATTCATCCACATACCCAAATTTGATCACCATTATAGCACAAGCATTAATGAAAACTATATAACCCGAAAAAATGTGTGCACCTGTAAGCTGTACTGTCAATGCATTTAACCAGTACAGGGCCTCTCAGATAAAATTTCCACTACAGACACCACCTGGGCCTAGTGCCAGAAATCATCAGATATGCAAGTCTTTAGCACCTCAATACAATATTGACTATGATAGATCTAAAATCACTCAAAGTGTGTGCATGTGTGAATGCGTACACGCGCGTGGGCATCGAATGATAAGAAAAAAAATAAATCCATACCTTTCATAACTCCGATCATAATCAGGATCAGTACGATCCTTTTCCCTATCTCTGAATATGGCAACTCGACAAGAAGTACCACCATCCCTGATACTAAAGTTCTTTTCCATATCAATAACAGAGTTTCTGCTACCTTCACCCTCATCCCTATTCAATCCTATACTTTTTCCACCAATAGAGACCTGATGCAACATTTCCTCAGAGTTAGGACTGCTGGGGCTACTAAAGATGCGGGCACGTGCCCTGTCATAATCCTCCTTCCTTTCCTCCACACTTCTGACAGGACTTCGTTTCATCCCAGTTTCATTAGCCTCATTAGCAGATCCTCTATTGGGACGAGGCCTGATGACAATTTTAAACTGGTCAAGCTTGTCATTTTCTTCAAACTGCTTAGCAGGAATTTCAGATAAACGGACAGCTGGATATCTGCTTTCTGCTGTTTTCCTCACTAGAATTCTATTCCCTTGTCCGTCTAAACCATTTTCCTGAACCATAGTGACCAGCCCATAGTGTTGAGAAACACGGTGTGCAGCTAGTCGAAGATAAGAGGTAGGAAAATGTTGGAACTCAAATTGCTGCTGATCAGGATTTTGCAAGAACCTCTGGATATCCAGCTCCATCCGCAAAACTGTTCATAAAACAATGCAGAAAATAGACGGTGAATATCTTACAGTCAGAGTAAAATCTTAACACAATCATAGCAGCAACCGGGAGGAGCTTACAATCAAATAATGTTCAGACTAGAAGGAAACTACCACGATATGAAAAAGCATTAAAAAAAATTACATAATAATACAAATACATTAATAATACTACCCTCACCTTTAATGCAATATAAATATCATAATGCACAACCCAAAAATTAAAAATATAAAAAGAGAAAAAAAAAAATGCTGCATCAGAAAGCCAACCGCAGTTATCGTGATCTTATGTATATAAATCCTTAATGTTGGTAATAACAAGAATAACAATAATGCACGCAACCATGCAATTCCTACATTTACGAAAATAAAGAGTGCCTAGTCTTAAATTTTTTATTTATTTTAAATAATCTCCAACAGAAGAAAATAAAATTCCATCAAGAAAAAATAACCAGCCAAGAACAAAGCTATATATAAAAATTAAGTAAGACAGCAGTTCAACTAACACTAAAGAATCCCAAAATAGAACCTGACAGCACTGAAATGGAATAAGTTAATCACATTTCATTCTAGTTTTATTTCTATTAGGTTCCAATGCTTTGTGATTGTCGCATTAATTCCTCTTCTCCAGCAATTTAATCATGTCATAAATGTAGAAGAAATAATAGACATAGCAGCCAACTCCTTATTTTATTGCCTGAACAAGGCCTACTTTGTCCATCCAAAGTCAGAGTTAACAAAGAATTCTTAACATTTGCTGGGAATACAAGTAGACACTAATGTTTTTGCTGATATAGTAGGATCAGCTTCAGATACAGTGAAAGAATTCAAGTTTTCTCTCTGCTACAACTAGAAAGGTTTTTAAATATAAAAAGCACTCCTTATCTGAAAGGAACAATGACAACATATATGCACTAAGTGTAAACGAACACGATGTACAGAAGGACTAGCTTGAGCCACATACTAGCTTATCAGACTAGGTTCAAATAAAACATTTTAATCTCCAACAAATCAGACTTCCAAATTCAGATTAAGCTTCATTCCCAAAAAAAAAAAAAAATGAAAAAGCTTGAGCTTAGTTATATGAATATCAAGCCAATTGAAAACATGAACTTGAATGCAAATTTCATGCTCGATAAGGAGACAGGAAACAATTTTGATTACTTAAAACATTAAAGCAAGAGATACTATGCCATAATAGAAACCAAGCAATTCAGATAGATAATGAATTTCCCCTCGTATTGAAGCCAAGTTACCAACACTTTGATATTCAAGCTTTGGCTCAATGACTTATTAAGACCAAGCCCAATTCATTTAAGAATGAATTACTAGAACTTCCTATAAAACTGAACTACAGTTCTAATAAAATTTTGGTTCATTTGCACCTTGACGTTAAGTTTTTAACCAATGTTTTAAAAGGCGAAAGGCGAGGCGAGGCGATGCGATTGCCTCAAGGCGATCGAGGCGACTGCCTCGATTTCAAGTGAAAAATATATATAAAAAAGGTAAAAAAAATATCCTAACTTACAAAATCCTTCATAATATTGAAAAAAAAAAAAACAACGAAAACCAATGTTAGAAACATAAGTATCAAACTAAATAGAACAAATTCAATAAAAATATCCAAACATACAAAATCCTAAGTTACGTTAACATGACAAAAAAATTTAAAAGAATTAAAAAGTGTATTTATATGATATATGAGGGGCTATTAGTAAAAATGATAGTATAACATTTAAGAAATATTAATAAAATACAAAATTACATAAACACTTGAACCGTTGACTCTTAGTCTCTCCACTTTCAACCTTCCTTTTGGAGACTTTTTCAGTCCTTCCCAATCAGCTTTGCCATCTCCTCCGACGACATGCTTTTCTCTATCTCCTCCACCTCCGCTCTTATCTCTATCATCTTCTTCACGCTTTTCCTCACTAGAACCCCGGAACACCTGCTGGATCTTCACAGCTAACTTCAATCGATCTCCTTCGTCTCTGACCCGACAAACTGCATTGGATCTTCGCAGTCACACTCCAACAACAGGATAGGAAGTCAATGCATTAAAATCCCTCTAACTTTTTATCTCTCTCCCCCCTCTCCTCTCTCTCCTCTCTTTGGACCGCCTCAGGATCGCCTTGCCTCTAGGCGACCTGAGGTGGTTGCCTCACCCTCTAGAGGCAGTTTTTTCAGGTACTCCGCCTTAGGTGACAGCCTTGAGGCGCATAAGGCTCGCCGCCTCGCCTCGCCTTTTAAAACATTGTTTTTAACAATTATTCTAAAAATCATTTTACAACAAATTACAACAATAATTTATACCAATTCCATATAAAGTTTTATGCAAATTAATATGCATGGTCTAGGATTTAAAAACATATCCAATGTACCACGTTTCAAACATACAAAAATAGCATCCTACAAAAAATTATGTTCCCATCTTTTGAAAATAGTGGTAAGCAGTGGGTAGGTCTTTGCAATGCTAATATGAAATATGTGTCTCCAGTACTATTACTGAAGCAGCCACACAAAATGAATTTGATGCCATTTATTATGTAATTCTAGATATTAGTTTATTTACTATAAAATTCCATAAGACAATATACATAATACACATAATTTGAAGTTTGGTTTGCCATTAATATAGGGTTAGAAAAAGTCAATTCTAATTCGAAGTACCACTGGTTAGGAGTTATTAAATACTTTTCTATGTAAGGTTAGACAATATTTTCTAACATGTGTGCTCTCTATAGGTTTTCGGCAATTTAGACTGGCTTTGGTCTTTAACTAAATAGTTAGGGGTGATCACTAATAAAGATTCCAAACTCTCTTTGTTCTAAACATTCTAGTCATATCGATACCTAAAAACTAAATATATCTTTACAAAGTCAAAAGTTTAAAATCACTCAAAATAATATATTATGACATTAATCTATCATGATCAACACCCTTCCCAACAATCAACCTTTACCCAAAAAAAAAAAAAAAATCCTCCAAATCAATTTCAACAAATAGGTAAATAAGAGGCCTTAATATCCTAAAAAATAGGTTTTCCTGCGTAGTACATAAGCTTCGCTCTCATCCATGCAAAAGGAGGTCCACACAGAAGGGCTGATAACTAAGATCAACATAATCATGTTAAGGCAATAATCAAAAGGGTTACACAATGTACTTCTATGAGTAAATTCAGTTCAAAAAAGCGTGATACAATATAATAGCCAGCAATCGTCTATTAAAAGAGGAAAAACTAAAGGATAAACCAAAGTAAACCAGTCAAAACCCATGCTCAATCCAAACCAATGTCTCATGCAATCACAAAGCCAGTTAGCCACTCAAATGAGGAACTTCAGTCATTAAGTTAGTCACTTGAATGAGGAACTTTAGTCGTTAACATACATAAACCATATCAACAACTCAGCGATCTCTTAAAAATTTTCCACAAAGAAATAATTTTAAGATTTTGTACTCTCAAATTCATCAATGTTATAGAAACAAATTAATTCAACAAACACCAATCCACCATCTGACATCTTGAATCAACCAAACACAAAAACAAACTAATAGTGAATTCAGAAGACAGACCAATAAACACCAAATCCATAATGTCTTCGGAATAAAAACTAAACAAAATCATAGCTTATCCAAGATAATCTTCATTGCCCACCAAGAAGAAACGAAGACGAAACCTAAATTTATAGATTAAAAATTTCATAACATAAAACCTAACCCTCCATGAAAGCATTAAAAAAACTGCTGAATTTAGGCTTCTGACTTAAATACGCGCGGAGTTTTCGTTCACAATTTAACATCAATATGTACCGAATGCATCACATACATACACACACCGAAGAAACCACTATTTCTAAAACAGAAAGGCAGATCCGACAATAACCCAGTTGACATATCCTAAATCTCCATACACACAAATCATCTAAACCCCCAATTCAATAAACAATACAGCGAATCTCAAATCTGAAAACATTTAAAATAAAAAAATTAAAAAAGAAAACCCATCAATCAAAACATGCCCATAAACACAAACACAACAACAACAATAATTAAAACAACGAATCGAAATAATTAGGGTTAATGAAAAAGAGAAAAAGAGAAAGACTGACTGGTGAGACGGTGACGAGGGTTTCTAAGAGCCTCAACCAAAAAGGGGTCGACCATTGACTCGTTATCGTTAACAATTGTCGTTGCAGACGTTGACTCCATGGATTCCTCTCTCTCTCTCCCTCTCTCTCTATCTCTATCTCAACAATCAAATAGGGGTCAAGAAGAAGATGGGTAGTTTGTCGTTGTGGGCATGTGAAGAGAGAGCGAGCAAGGGAAGCCTTGGCCTCGGCCTTGGCCGGTGGTGGTCGCGGTCGTCGTCGTTTTTAGGTCTCCTTTATCGCCCTCTCAGACCCAACCAACATGAAAGAGAAGCAAACCCACGGACAAGCTTCGGATTTATATCTTTTTTATTTTTTGTTTGTCAATGTGAAACGACAAAAAGTCCGCCCATAATATCTCTCATTGTTTTTTTTTTTTTCAAGTGGCTGCTGCCTGGTCTGTGGTCTCGATTTTTACATCGTTTAGGGATCCTCCTCTTTCTCTATTACGTACGTGTATTATCTACTTGGATTATATTGGATTGCTGTCCATCAAAGTTCAGATAGAATACATCAAACATATATCTAAAGATCAATTAGTGTTTATACAGTTTGAAAATCAACCAAAGCTTATAATCGGGAGATAATTATTTCATAATGTATATACATGACACCGTTGGGGATATGATAGTGATTAACAATCTTGGAACAAATTGCACTAACCACCCTCGAGTTTGATTTTTATTTCTAGTAATGAAACCTTTCGATTGAAATCTTGGAAGCCTCCCCTGTCATTACTTGACTTCCGATTTAACCACCCGTTAACCAAGTTTTTTAATGGAATATCTAAAATACCCTTTTTTTTTTCCTTGATGTTTTATTCTCTTAAAATTATTTATTTGTAAATTTAATTATATATTACAATAAATTTAAAAAATTCATAAGTAATGAAATTTTTTTAAAAAAATGATTTTTTTTAAAAAAATTATTAATTTTATGATAAATACAATATGCAATGGCCAAAGCTCGAGCTCATGAATTGAATTTGGATCAAATTCATTTTAACAAGCCAATCCTTTATTTAACGTTGAAAATGACCCAAACTTAATTAGGCCTAATACTCCAGCCCACGATAGTTTGACTAAGTCAAACCAAAGCAAGTCAAACTATCTAATCTGGGTAGAAATAGATGCAGAAAGATCCCTTAGAGCCTATTTGGGATGAGCGAGGGAGAACTTATTTTGACATTTTGAGGTTGGAAGCCATTTTTATAGCTATTTGAATGGATTTAACAAAAGAACATATTGTCTTTGGAAGCTCTTCTACCTAAAGCTACTCCACCCTGCTTCTTTTGGAAGCTCTTTCTGGAAAACATGGGAAGTCAAAATTTGGTTTAATGAATTTTTCATATTACCGGTTTTACTCTTCATATGACAAACAATAAAACAAAAATTCCACATGTATCATTCATCTCTTCTCTGCTCTAAGAAATAACATCAAAGATAAGTCATTTTCCTGACTCAAAAATATTTCTTCTCTTCTCTGCTTTAACAAACAACGTCCCTTAAATTTACTCAATTTATCATCAAAACCACCCTAGCAATAGTCCTTTCATCACATAATACCCACACCATCAAGGCCAACAATACCATCGACCCCAATAACACTATTAAACCTAATTACTTCACCAACCAAACACTCATACTATCAAACCTAACAAAACCCAAAACACCAAGTAAGATGAGAGAGATAGATTAGAGAGAGAGAAGGATTTTAAGAGAAGAGACGGAGGTACCTAAAGTCCTGAACGTCGTCCGTGAAGTAGGAATGAAGAGAGAGAGAGTTGATCGGTAGGATAAGGAAGGGAATAAAGGGAGAATTAAGAAGACAAAGAAGACAGATGAATAACAAAGAAAATTGAGAAGAAAGAAAGAGTTTCTGATAAGGATGAAGAAATAATGAAATATTAATAAAGTTAATTTTTTAAATTGTTTTAATATTTTATTTATTAAAAATATCTTAATTTAAAGTTTAAGATAAATGTTATTATTTATTTATTTTTGTCAAGGTGTTTAAGATAAATATTACCATTTATTTATTTTAATTAAAGTGTGAGTATTATATTATAGGTAAAGGACATTCTAATAAAGTAATTTAAAAAAACTATGATAGAAAGAATAGAATGGTCATGTTATAATTTATAAAGTCTTTCAAATGTTTTAACGAAACAGTCCTAAAAGTTTTTCTGAATTTAAAAGTTTTTAATCCAAACAACAACTTGAAAGTTTTGACTTTTACTTCTTTTCTACTTCTTTTCTTCTACTGTCAAAAGTCACAAGTAGAAATTATTTCAAACGAACCTTTAGAATTGAGGATTTTACCAATCTCTTCCAACGATATATCTTATGAGTACAAATACTCATGAGTGGCCAAAAGTTGGAGACTTTTGACATTTTGGCATAATCTCTCTGACTTTGATACTTTTACAACTTCAATCCTAATAATAGGTTCATTATCTTCCAGCCAAAGTTATCAAGTTCTGACGAAAAGATATCTCGATAGCAATCTACCAACTGACTTACTTTATTTCTACCTAGCATCCTTACTGAAAGTATTTCTAAATTTACTATTTTAATTTCGATTTATTATTTAATTTATAAGATAACTTGATCGTTGTAGTCCATTCAGACGACACGACCCCGATGTCAAAGCATTCTAGAATCATTCTTGTGTTCTTTTTGTACGTTATTAGTGGTCTAGTAAGCTGATAGTAGAATGAACGGTAAACCTCAGCAATTATAGAACACAACATCTATAATTTTATGCCCACCATGGGACTCTAACAATCATTCAAGAAAAACAAAGCAACTAGGAAATGTGTAATCACAACATGGTGGATCAATCAACAAAAGGAGCGATTGAGACCAATTAGCGGCCTTGATTGCACAGATGTATGGCTACGCTAAAAAACTATAAGAACTCAAAGCCAAGAATAAAGTAATGAGAGCAGAAAAATGCAAAGCTACAAAGTTGAGTGGAGCAACTGACGACTATTGTTACCCCACCTCCAAGACTCAATCAGATAAGAAACAAGTTGGAATCTACGATAAGGATGGATTGCACTCCAATAATAACTAATGGATCGATCGTGAGGCATCTTATTTTTCAATTGCATCAAACAATCGATCAGTTGGAAACTGGATACCCAATAATTAGATTAATGGAATAGCAGTTAAATGGAAATTGAGCATCCGACAAGGACCTTCCAAAATCGAGTAAAGGTCGTAGGTTTTCAAACTCTTAACTGAGAAACGTTATGGTCGATTAGACAAAATAGGGTATGTCAACACATGACCCTCACTTAGGAGTAAAAGCAATAATAGGAGTAGAAGCGGTCGGGGAAGACATAGAAAAATCTAGATCAGAGAATCTAAGATTGGTCCTGAAAGATAGATTTGATCAAAATAAAACAATATGAAAAATATTAAATTAGGTTATTCAACTAGAGATCGATTCCAAATTACGTGTACGGAATTCGAGATTCAAATCACAGTGTAAGTGTCCTGCCTTTCGATGCGTTATTCATGCTAATTGCTAGAAAAAGAAGAAGAATTCTCAAAACACTAATGGAACCAGTTCCCAAAAACCAAAGCGTAGGTACTGTTATGTTTTAAGGAAGAAGAACGTATGTTTTTCTGTAGGTATTCTAATTTCAATATGTGATGAGGAGTTTAACTTCTTGTTAAACACTTATTCACATGGCAAAAAATAACTGTCAATTCAAATTCAAACACACAAATATCCATATGGATAACTATAAGTAACCGTTGGGTGGTTATTTGGATAATCACCAAATAACCGCCCAGCAGTTATTTGGTCTCATCCAATTCTACGGGCCTTAGGCTTTGGGTCATCTCGGGTGGACTCGACCATGACCCATAATATATATATGTCCAACATCTCTCACTCACACGAGATGAACCAAACAGTACTTTGCAAGAAACACATCGATCAAGTCCTTCTTAATAAGGTATAAAGGCATTCATATGGACAAATACATAGTGTGACCTATGAACAAAAGACACAAAATTTTATATAAAGGCTTGATTTCCAAATCTCAATTATACTGATTTATAATAGATAAGGAATTTGTTCATTATATATCATAGATTTAATAGAATTTTATTTGTTCAAGCATATACAATCCCCATAATTATATGCATGATCCAATCTTCACTCCATATATTTACAATTATAATTCCAAATTATAATTTGTCGACAGTAAATATATGAATAAATAAAATTCATCAAATCTTCCTGCTCTTCTTTAATCTCTTAGTCAACAAAAAATGACTGACACCATAGCCATGTCCCATAGGTCGTATTATTATAGTCATAGAAGACACACTAATAATACAAACATCATTTTGCTACTTTGAGGTAAGGAAGACAGTCAATAAAGACAAAATTTGAAGTTTTTGAAATACACTTCAATGGAATTTACACAATGAGAAATTGAGATGGACTCACTCATTTTCTATGTCGGTTACAATCAAGTACATGCGGTATGAAAAACATGCTATAGTGGATCTTATCCTTAAATAAGGATGCATATGTCTTTGATTATTATATGTTATCTACTGTACATATCTCAGTTCAGTAGCATTCTTTGAGCCTAACCTGATTTTTAAAAGCTCACTTCCCAAGTGCCTATTAAAAATTACATCTGGCTAACTCAAGTTTCATAACGATAGGAGAAACGTTATAAACGGTTCAATAATTAATTTAGATAGAACCTCATATTGACTGTATTCAAGGTGACATTTCATATATTTGAAATATATGTGTCTCATCCTAACTTGCTATCCTAGCAACCAAGGCGACGATATGTGTAAAAATATCAGTCTCATACCTGATCACATATTTTCATAAGCAAAATAAGTGAAATGAATATGTACTAATATCAAAATGATAAAAAAATAATCATTCATAGAACAGATATAGATAAATATAACAATTACTTCATCATAGTCTACGTAAACCTAAAAACCTAGCATGTGACATAAAAATATCTCTTGTCAACGCTTTTATAAGTAGATTTGCTATCATCTCATGCGTAGATATATACTTAATTGTTACACCCTTCTTCATTACAATATCTCTAACAAAATAGTATTTAGTCTCTATATGTTTCGATTTACTGTGATAATTCGCATCTTTAGTGTAGGCAATCGCTGCTTGACTATCATAGTATACAGTTACTAGCTTCTCTACATCCATTTGCAGGTTCAAATTCTCCAAGAATCTTTTGAGTCAGATTGCTTCTTGCATTACCGCTGAACATGCACTAAACTTCGCTTCCATGGTGGATAGCACAATACAAGATTGCTTTTTGCTACTCCAAGAGATAGCGCCTTGACTGAGCAAAAATGTATAACCTGATGTAGATTTTCACTCATTCAAGTCACCTCCCTAATAAGCATCCGTGTACCTAGTCAAGCGTATATTGCCACATTGGTAGCATAAGGAGTAATCTACGGTCCCCTTAAGATTAGCTAATATTCTTTTCACGGCAATCCAGTTTTTCTGTCCAAGATTGGATTAATTTCTACTTACCAGTCCAAATGCATAGCAAATATCAGGTCTCATACACATCATCGCGTACATGAGACTTCCAATAACATTTGAATAAGGAAACTCTTTGTATTTTCTCACGCTCTTGTGGAGTCTTAGGACACATTTTTAGACTTAGAGTTTGACCTTTTGAGATAAGAGTGTCCATTGGTTTACAATTAATCATATGGAATCGTTCGAGAATCTTCATAATATAAGGCCCTTGTGACAGAGCGAGAATTCTCTTTGAACGATTTCTTACAATCATAACTCCTAATACATAAGTCATTTCTCCCATACCTTTCATCTTAAAAGTTGAAGATAACTATTATTTGATAATTATCATGAACTCCTTGTCATTTTCGACTAACAAAATATCATTCACGTATAATGACAGTATTATGAACTTATCTTTTTCTCGCTTGACATACATACAATGGTCATCCTTAGTCTCATGAAATCCATAAGATATGATCACTTCATAAAAACAGAGATACCATTGTTTAGATGATTGTTTCAAACCATAGCTTAAACTTGCAAACTTTATTTTCATGGCCTTTTGAAACAAAATTCTTAGGTTGTTCTATATAAATTTTTTCCTCCAATTCTCCATTACGAAATGTTATCTTTACATCCATCTGATGTAGTTCTAAGTCCATATCTGTAACGATAGCTAATATGAGGCGAATAAGAGCAAATCTTACCCCATGAGATAAGGTTTCTTCATAGTATATACCCTTTTATTGGGTATAACCTTTTGTAACTAACCTCACCTTATACCTTTCTATTGAGCTGTCTACCTTTTGTTTGACACGAAGAACCCACTTGTTTCCAATGACTTTCCTATCAAGCAGTAAATCAACCAAGTCCCAGACATGATTATTTTTTATAGACTCAATTTCTTCTTGCATGACTTTAATCCAAAAATCTTTAGTGGGTGAATTAAGAGCTTCATCAACATTTCTTGGCTCATCACTGTCATGTGATGCAAGTATAAAAGCTTCCCCCTTAATTTCAAATCGACGACGAGGAATCACTTTACGATTGCTTTTACGTGTTGACAAATCTAAGGGAGTTAATTCATCATTCCCTGTACTCCCACTAGGAATAGATGAAGAAGCTATATCATTAGCTTTCTTACTCCCATTAGGGATAGATGTTCTCGTAACTCTCTATCTACCTCATATTGCATATTCGGATTTGAAATATCATCCGAGTCATTCAACTCGTAAAATTGGAAGTCTTTTTCAGCTTTACCTCTGTTAGGAAATTCATTCTCTAAGAAGTTAACATCTTGTGATTCTAATTTAGTTATGCTACCATCTGAATTTTAACCTATGAATACATATCCAGTTCAGTGTTCAAAGTATCTAATATAGATACACTTTTTCTTTTTAGCACCCAACTTTTCAAATTTTCTTGAAAGATCATGTACATATCCCGCGTACCCCCAGAGTCGCATGTAGGTTAGATCAAGTTTTCTACCTGTCCATAATTCATAGGGTGTAGTAGATACTGACTTAGAAGATACCCTATTCAAGATATAAGCAGTAGTTAATAGTGCATCCCCCTAATAAAATACCGAAAGACTCGTTTGTGCCATCATAGATCTTACCATTTCTAATAAAGTCGTATTCCTTCTTTCTGCTACACCATTCTGTTGCGGAGTCCTAGGAATGGTCAATTGTCTAACAATACCTTTCTCATAACACAATGTCTTAAATTATTCGGAAAGATATTCTCGCCCTCAATCAGTTCATAAAACCTTAACATTTCTATCTAATTGATTATCTATTAAATTCAAGTATAATCTAAAGCAATTTAATACCTCAAATTTATGGGAGATCAAGTAAACATAACCAAAGTGAGTGAAATCATCTATAAAGGTAATAAAATATGATACACCATTTTTTGCTCTTACATTCATTGGGCTACAAATATCAGAATGAATTAAATCTAATGGATTCTCAACCCTAATTCCTTTTCCAAATGGTTTTCTAGTTGTTTTCCCTGTTAGACAACTTTCATAAATAGGCAATTCTATTTTATCGAGAGACCCTAAAAGTCTCTCTTTTGTCAATCTATTCATACGATCTTGTCTTATATGGCCTAATCTAGCATGTCAAATATTAACATCAATATTTGCAATATCAGCGGAAGATATTAATGAAAAACGAGTATTATCATTAATAGTATCACCGACATATTCGATGTCTAACACAATAAATCCATCATTTACATAATCAGTTCCTAAACATACTGAATTCAAAGAAATTGTCAAACAATCATCATAAAAAGTCAAACTATATCCTAGACTTAAAAGGACTATTACAAAGATGAGATTCTGTTGAATCTTTAGCTCTGGAGCATTTAAGACGTCATATAGCTACAACACTTGGCTACCATGCAGAATCACTTTGTAGGTGCCAATATCTCTAACTTCGACCTTGGAGTTGTTTCCTATATATATCCACCTTGTTCCTCGGCTGATCCAACCGTACTGCACAAATACTTCTCTGTCTCTAGCTATGTGGTCTGTGGCTCCTGAGTCTCTTTCTTCGGCTTAGTGCATTCACGAGTGAAATGACCCATCTTGCCACAATTGAACCACTTTATCTTACTCTTGTCATTTTTAGCCCCACCACGTTTACCCCTCTTACGCTTTCCGGACTCATTCTTGTTGGGATTGAGATTTTCTTTCCCTTTCCTTTTCTGAGAGTTCTTGTTCTTTCCTCCCATCTTACGCTTAAAGCCTGAACTCTTGCACACACTGGACTCATCCATATAAAGCTAACTTGAAGCTTTAGCTGCCTTTAAGTGCTCATCTTCAAGTTCAACATGACGAGTAATATCATCAAACGTTTTGATGTTGTTATTATGAGTCATATTGATTTTCATGTTTTCCCAACTATTTGGGATGGACCAGATTATGGCTTGTACTTGCCACTCATCAGTCAAAACATGGCCAGCAGACTTCAGTTCACGAATCATGTTCGACATCTCCATCAGATGTTGTCTCATGTTATGCTCTTGGTGCTTCTGATAGGTACCGAACTTGATTGTGAGCTTTCTCAATTTTATGGTCGAAGTACTACCATATTTGTCCTTTAAGGCCAACCAAATGTCATGTGCTGTATCAAATTCTTCATACACACACATGAGGTTATCAGCCATACTTGACAGTATTGTTATACGAGCGATGCTGGTTTTCTTCCTCCAAGCCTGATATGCCTCCATATCTTTCTTATGTTGAGCTGCAGTACCATGTTGGGGTTCAACCATGATATTTGACAGGGTCTCAAGAGCCTTTTGTTCTTCAAGGATGTACTGAATCTTTCAGTGCCAAATATCATAATTGTCACCGTTCAGTTTGTCACCTTTATTCAATTCAGCTATGATTGATTTTGAAGCTGATGTCATTTCTTGAAATGACAGTCATTCCTTTCAGAGACTTAAGGGTCTATATCATTCTATCTTTACATTAGCATAATCAATATCATTTCACTGAATATTGTAGCAACTTACACTCATAAATATAATAAGAGAATCCTTGAATAGAAATAGAAAAAGTAGTTAAGCCACTCATCATCATTCATTTTCAAGTATTCATGTTGCCATATATGTGAATGTTTCGCACAAAACGATCACAATATTAAGCATATTAAAAATTACATATGCATATAAACATTCAATGATAAATGACTATTTCAATAAAAATAACGAAATTATCATTAAATCAAATAAATGTTCTGACATCTTAACAAAGAATCTCTACCACAATCTTAAACAAAACAAAACAAATACTAAAATTTCTGATGACATAATTACACCTTTAGGAGAATGCGCATCAAGTAAAACCTTATACACCAGTCTATAAAATATACAAGGTCCCAGAGAATAGACTCATTAGCTGGGTCCCCTAAATTTAATTCAGGAAACCAATCATCATAATCACCAATTCCCTCATGATTTTCAGTAGGATCTTATATAAGGGCATTCTCATTAGCCTCATTAGGCTCCCCTTGAGGTATCTCCTCTGCAAACAGGATTAACACCCTCAATAGGCATCTTTATAAGTTCTTGCTCCATAGGCTCTCCCTCAGGAACCTCTTCCATTGGCTTCTCATCAGGATCTTCCTTAGGGCTTTCCGTATGGACCTCCTCCTGATTCACCTCCTCGTCTGAAGAGATATCAATAACCTCATAGTCAAAGGAAATGTTGATGACCTCTACAACTTCATCATCATCCTCATTGTTCGAAGGAATATTAATAACCTCCGGCTGGATATGATTTTGTTGATTAATAACATCAGGGTGTAAATTATCCAAGTAATAATCATTGTCATCATAAAAGGTAGGATCAATGTTATCCATCTGCACACATACAAAAAATATGCAAATTCATGTGAATTAATATTTGGTTAATAACAATGAAATTAAAACAAAATTTAAATCAACTCCCACTAAAGCGATATAAATAAATTAAACAAATTCAGCTCACCTGTTAGAGCGAATGATTAAATAGGATTAAATTAAAAAAAAATTATTTTCTAAAATTTAAAAAAATAAAAAAATTGAAAAAAAAAAAATTTACCGCTGTCGGTGGTGTATGGAAGCCACGCACCAGCAACGGCGATCACCTGCCGATGCGTGGGCTGATGCGCCTGCCAAGCGCCCCAGTCAACTGGGACACGTGGCAACGTCTCAGTGCGCCATACGTCAGATGATGAGATTACCACCTGTCTCCACGTTATCTGACATATGGACAAAAGTGTTGCCACATGAAGCATGGCTGGCAGAACCAGCCCATGCTCCATTCCTCACGTGTTAGGCTTGCACGTGTAATGCACTCGCCGCCTTACCGATTTCGAAAAGTCATCGGATCACCACCAGATCACCATCTTCTTTCCATTTATGCCCTTAATTTCCAATTTTAGTGGGTAGTGAATTGCACAAACCTAAGGCCGAGACTGTAATTTATTTTCAACCCAAAAATTAAACGGTTTCAACCTAAAAACAATTCAATTTCGATAGAAACTTTAAATATCCATACTTTTTTTCATTTCAAATAAAAAAACAGTGATTCAAAAGCCTACAGATTCATTTCAAAGTCTATTTTCACATGCTTTTGGAATCATACAAAAAGGATTTCGGCAGAAGAAGTTATGATATAAACAAGTTTCAGGTTCATGTTTTATTCTCTAGGCTTTCAACAAGCATAATTGAAGTTTTCAATCAACGAATCATACAAAATTGCTGGAACCACTATCCTACCAGCAAACAACCACAAATAGGGCTCTGATACCAATGAAAAGCGGATTCATTCCAAATAAAATAATGCAAAAAATATTAAATTAGGTTGTTCAATTGGAGGTCGATCCCAAATTATCTGTACGGAATTCGAGATTCAAATCACAGCCTAAGTGCCCTGTCCTTCGATGCGTTATTCTTGCTAATTGCTAGAAAAAGAAGAAGAATTCCCGAAACACTAATAGAATCAGTTCCCAAAAACCAAAGCGTAGGTATTGTTCTATTTTAGGGAAGAAGAACGTATGTTTTTCTATAGGTGTTCTAATTGCGTTCAATGTATGATGATGAGTTTAACTTCTTGTTAAACACTTATTCATATAGCAAAAGATAACTATCAATTCAAATTCAAACACACGGTTATCCGTATGGATAACTATAAGTAACCGCTGGGTGGTTATTTGGATAACCACTAAATAACCGCCCAGCAGTTATTTGGTATCATCCAATTCTACGGGCCTTGAGCTTTGGGGTCATCTCGGGTGAACTCGGCCCATAACCTATAATATTTGTATGCTCAACAGATAGCATTAGTAAAAATGAGTTCACTCACTGGTTCGTGAAAATCAAAGCACTAATCAACAGTATTCTAGAAATGCAAACGTCGATCAAGAAAAGTAGTACAACCAGTTTTACGGATCCACCATTTGTTGATGCCACTATATTAGTTGAAAAGCCGTTGAAATTCAGTTTTTCCAATACAACTAACCCAAGTGAGCATATCGCCCATTATAAATAGTGGATGTTCACTGTGCATAATTTACATGAAACGTGCATGTGTAAAGGATTTAGATATAGCTTGGTAGAACCAGCATTGTAATGGTTTATCGCTTTACCAAATGGTTGCATCAATTCATTTGCTCAACTGACAGACATGTTCGTAGAGCAATTTGCAAGCAGTAAAAAGCTTAGGAAGCAATCAAATGATCATAGCTTAAGAGAGCACCTACAAGACTAAATCAGACGCTTTAATAAAGAGAAAATGTTGATCCCTCACTGTAATGTTGTAACAATTATCTCAGCATTTCGTAAAGGCTTACTACATGACTCAAACCAATATAAAGTGTTGATGAAATACATCCTTAAAATGATGAAAGATGTTCTTGCAAAGGCTTTGACACAAATAAAATGGGAAGAATAAAGTGAGTCCTACCCTCGAACGTGGTAGAATGGGAGATCGATAGATTTTAGATTGAATAGAGTTGTACCCTACCTAAAATATGAAGGAAGAGAGATAGAATAAAGGTCCACCACTAGATTGACCTAATAGAGGACAACAAAACCTTCTAGCCTATAATCTGAGCATCAGTCCATGTAGCAGTAATAAAAGGTATGGGTAGCACTATCAAATGGCCCAAGAAAATTAGTACCCCACCAAAGTTAAAGGATTAAAACAAATGGTGCGAGTTCTATTGTGACCATAGTTACTAGATAGAAGATTGTATTGGCTGCGATTAGAGGTTGCTACATTACTAAGAAATGGTCATCTAGCCCAATTCCTAACAAATAAAAACAAGGCAACGATTAGTAGATCAAGCTATTATCAAAATGATAAACAATTGGTTTCACCTCCTCGGCTCCCCGAACCCCCCAAAGGCATAACAGGATAATCAACATGATATGTGAGGGATAAAAAATCAATGGTGTTACACATTTAACATCAAAGACACATACTAAGGAAGCTTTCCAAGCTGAAAGTAAAGGAAGGCGACCAAGTAAATAGCTTCTCAAGTAACAAGACAATCAACTTGCTGAATCCTAATCATAATGTTCTAATAATTTGCCTTTACATTGTGAATCGCTATACCAAAAGGATTTTTGTTTAGTGTGTCACATTCAAGTATTTTTCTAATCTTATAGGGTTGATGCGCTTATAACTTAAAATAACGTAGGCTTCCAGTTAAAAGCAAAGTAGTTTTATTTATTTATTTGTGAAAGACTAAAAGCAAAATAGTTGTTTATATATTTCTTTTTCTTGTCATTTTTTTTTGGGGGTTATTCAAATGGCAATTTTTGAGTTGGTCCTGAACTTATTTGGAAATATTAAGATTAAAATATAAAATAAAATTTATTAAGAAAAAAAAAATCTTAAAAGTTGCTTTTTGTAAAAATCCTTAAATTGTAGGACCATAAATTGAATATTGATATATATATATATATATATATTTGCCCGTCTTCTTTCTTTAGTTTTTAATCTTTTAATTTAAATTATTTAATTTTTTAAGATATGATCTTGTTATTTGGCCGCTTTTGTTATGATAATAGGTCAAATGACAAAAATGACCTTGGACCCCTTAAATATGACTTAATGGTAGATAGATATAGAAGAAATATAAAACATATAATAGGTTAAAAAAAAAGTGATAGTTTCAAAAATTATCTTGGAGTCAAATTCAAATTGTCTTTATTTAAAATGTGAAAAAGTCCCTTATTATCTCAAGTTTGGAATGTAAATGTTAAATGCATCTATATTAAATTAAAAAAAGTTAACGACAAGAATTCATACCGCCTAAATTACTATACATGCTTTTTGAGAAACTCATAATTCACATGGAATTTTAATTTTATCAATTTAATATTCAACTCAAAAAGTAGTAGTCCTATCCGATAATTAACACTATACCAATCACGATAAAGAACATAACATTAAATTTCTAATTTATAAATATCCTATTTTTAGTTGCTGTATTATACAACTGACCATTGGGCAAGTGTCATTAAATAATAATTCCATGTTTATAAAATGCATATAAAAGTTAAATGTTATTTGATAAGCAATAATTTTGTTTACAATTGATGTTGGTAAATCTGTCAATCAATTTCAAAAATATTTTCAAATATTATTCCAAGTTACCTTCTTATCACACCAACCATCATCATGATTTGTCACTTTTATTAACCAAGGAAAATTTATAAAATATATTTATTGGAGAGATTTATTAACCGAACATGAGCTATGGTATAGCTGTTTCACAAAGGTTTTTCTTTTGTCAAATGTACAAACCGCGTTTTATAAAACAATTGGCTTAAAAGGTTGAAAACTTGTAGCCCAAAAATGCCTATATAGGAGACCTCATTCTTTGAACATATTGTATTGTTTCATAGTAAAACATATTACATAAATTAGAGAAGCTGAAACGGGAGAGATTAAGCCTCCCAAAAACAATGGGAATGGGTGGGTGGGAATGATCTTTCACACACTTCTTCATATCGATTGGAGTATAAAAAGTGTAGGAATGCAAAAGCCTTCCCATACCACCCATTTCTATTGTTTTTAGGTGTTTGTCCCTTTTCCCTCTACTCTACCTTAAGTGATATCTCTTATTATAAGATCTACTACAACCATGGTGATAGGAGATCTTCAATGCTCAACATGTAGTGTACCCTACCCATTTAATGCTTATCATTCGACATCGAGTCATGTTGTTTAAGTGGGTTTGGTTCACTGCACTTGTGTAATTGAAGTTTTGTGTAGAGTATAGATCTAATTACTTAATATTTGGTTTGGCTACCTTTCACCCAAATTGCTTTTGTAAATCATTTCTGTATTTATTGTCATTTTTTCGATTGCCTTATCTTTTTTATTTTGGGATTTGTAACATAAAAGTGGTTGACATGAATTTCTTTCATTTTCTCTCATATATTTTTATTTTTTGAATTTGATTTAAGTGAACCTGTCAATGGTAGAGATCCAATCTAGACCACTTTTAGATGGAGGTCCATGGATCCTCACAGCAAAGAACTTTATCGTCAGCCATATATTAGTACCATATCGAGTATTGTGATTTGAAACTTGATTAGGTATGCTGATGGATGAATTGGAAAACAATTATTTGGTGGATATCTATTTTGGATCTTAACCATTGATGAAGCGATTATCAACAATGTAGATTTAATCTATAGCTCCACAAAATAAAGATACTTCATCTGATCCTAAAAACTTGTTAAGCAGATCATGATGATGTAGCACTAAACTAGATAATGATATGGTTTAGCACTAGGTTGTTGGTAATCTGGTCTGGTCTTACGATGGCTGCATCTTCAACAATCAAGTTTTGGTTAGCCATATCTATAATATTAGCAAAACTCAAATTGTTAGGTAGCAAGATCGTCACAATTATTTGATCTTTGATTGACAAGGGAGATCCATGGATCTCTATATGGTAAAGATCAATATTAGATCCCATAATATTTTATTTTGTAAATCTTAATTTTTTTTTTCTTTTTCTACTTTAAAAAGGTTTTCTCTCTCTCTTGATAAAATAAAAAAAAATGTTTTTAATTATAAAAATATTTATTTATTAGTTTGTATGTTTTAGTTTTTTATAAATGGTGAAATGTCAATTTATTAATGGTCATAAATTGTTTATAGTTTATTCTTTAAAATTTTGGATGAAACGTGTTGAATTCTGATTAGTTGATAAATTTGGGAAAACGGTAATTTTTGTGTGAACTGATGGTGGGGTAAAATTGACTATAGATTTTTTTTTTTTTTTATGTTAAGTTTGACTAGTGGGATTAGTGTTTGCGAATCTACATGCTCTTAACGAAGGTCTCCTTAAAAAATTTTCTTGAAGGTTTATGAATGAAGACTTAATGATTTTCAAGTTTCTTAGTATTAGATGTCTCTCTTCCACACTTCTTCCTAGGGTAAGATACCTTGCTTTATTTGTTTAGCTTGGTATGAAACAACATTAGCTGTCTTTGGTGCTTAAGTCCAAATGGTAGGTGGGTAGTCATTCAAAGATTTGTCTTTAGCTAGATAATTGGACGTGGGGCCTCTTATAGATAAGACTTTTGATTTGTCTCTCTTAGAGCTTCCTATGAATACTAGTATTGGCGAAATTAACTATGATGATAGTTGACATTTTTCTCATTCGGTCTGTTGGACTCATCCGAATCTGTTGAGGATATAAAGTAGGCAGTTATTAATACTTCTTCTAATTCATAAGTATGGACTCTTTTTATGAATGAGAGAGTAATCTTTGCTGCTGCTTATATTTCTTTGACTACACCTCATCCTCAACTTCATTGGGCATAACATATTTTGGGTTGCTTTTATTTCTCTTTCAAGATATATGCTAATTTAAAGAGTCATGCATAATAGATTGTCTACTAATTTATCTCTACAGCATTGAGGTTTTATTTTTCTTTTTTGTTGTCATTTATGTTGGTCTACTAAGGAGAGTTCAGAGTATTTGTTTCTACTCTGCCCTTTTACATTAGGGCTTTAACATTTTTTATTGTTCGTGTTTGGTCATTTTATTTCTTTGTCTTGGTCTGTTATTAATTTAAGGCGAGTTGTTATGTCTGTTAATTTTTTCTCTCAACTTCAAAATATTTAGAAAACGGGTATAATTGTAGTATTTTGGATTATTTGGCTTGCATGTAATAAGATTACTTTTAAGGGTAAACGTCATTCCTTTCATAAGGCTCTCTCTTTTGTTTTGCATTCTATTCAAGAGGCAGATCCTCTCAGCTCTGAGGTTATGTGAAATTCAGTGGATGATTTTTTGACTTTGCATAAGCTCTATGTTTTAGCTAATCTTTCTAAGGCTTCACGTATTATAGAGGTTGTTTAGGTTCCTCTTTCTCCTAATTGGCTTAAGGTTAAAACTGACCGTTCTGTTTCTGGGGCCTCCAGTTTGGCTAGTTTTGCTAGAGGTTTTTAGACTTACCATGGATTTTTCAAAGGTGCTATTACTATTTTTTTAAGGATAGGTTATACCTTTGAGGCAGAGTTGACAATTATTATTCATATCATTTAGTATACTTAGACTTATCATTGGATGAAGTTTCGATTGGAGAGTGATTGATTTGATTTATGTGGTTTTGCTTTTTCTTGCTCGTTCTTCTAAGGTTTCTTGGCGTGACTAGCTTGGGAAAAGTGTCATTTTTATTCGCAAGATATAGATTTCAGGGTAACTCATATTATCATAAGGAAAATTCGACTTCAATGCTCTAGCGTCTGCTTCTCTTTTTTCGTTTGCTCCACTTGATGATAGATGATTCTTGCTTTTTTGTGTTTTTTTCTTTCTAATGATTTACTTGACAAGTGTCAGTATCAGTTTCATTAGTTTTGGTTATGGGGGGAGGACACTTTTTTTTCTTGTTGCATTTTTTCCATTGGGTTTTTTCAATAAGGTTTTTAATGAAGTCTTCTATAAGGTTGACAATGGTTTGGTTTAAATGGAATCATTTATTGTCTTTCTCTTCCCATGATCTAGTTTTATTGCTTTAAGTATCTTTGTTTCTTTTTGGTTTTATGTTTTGTTTTTCCTTATATTTTTTTTTTCTCCTTTTACTAAAATATTGACTTTGACCAACTACCTTATATTTTAGTGAAAGGAACTAAATTGATGTATTTATGAAACTTTAGAGAAGATTTGATCAATCTTTTCTTCTTCTTCTTCTTCTTTTTATTTATTTATTTTTTCAAATGATAATATTTAAAATTTCTAAAGATCTAGGGACTGAAATGAAGTTTCTCTAGTATAAAAGCATTTGTCATGTATTTCTTTCTATTTCTCTCATATTTTTTTTTTTTCTCAAGATTTAAGATCTTTAACATCAACTTCTATTTCTTTACTCTAATATATGTAAATAATAATCCTAGAACATATTTAACTTATGTTTAAGTATCAATGTTGATCATTTTCATTATAGTTTTTTGAAATTGAAGTTCATTGTAATCTTGAAATGAGGATTAAAAACACAACATATAAAAATATTTTTTCAATCTAAATAATGTTTATTGTTTAAAATATTTTTCCTACTCTTATGGAGTTAATGTGCTTATAAGTTACAATAATGTGGACCTTTGACTAAAAGGAATAATAGATTAGATATTACAAAATAATTGTTTACATATCTCTTTGGATAATGTTAGGTTTCCTAAATTTTTTATTCAAATTTATACCCAAATAATATTATATATTAGTCGTTAATATCGTATTAATTATCATATCATCTCATAATTTATAAGAAGTTAACAACTTACATGTCACATCATTTGTATATGGATTTGGAAGCCTAGCTTTACTCTATATCTTTTGCTTTTCATTTCGTTGTTATTCAAAGGGAATTTTTATTTTAGTCTTTGACTTATTTAGATATATTAAGACTAAAATATAAAATCAACATTATTAAGAAAAAATCTTAAAATTTATTTTTGTAAAAATCCTTAAACTATAGGACCATAAATTGAATGTTGATAAAAATAACTTTTTTGCCCTTTTTCTCTCTTTAGTTTTTAACCTTTTAATTTAAATTATTTAATTTTTTAAGATATGTTTTTGTTGTATGGCTT
This sequence comes from Dimocarpus longan, assembly GCA_022984855.1. NCBI lineage: Eukaryota > Viridiplantae > Streptophyta > Magnoliopsida > Sapindales > Sapindaceae > Dimocarpus > Dimocarpus longan. The sequence continues at coordinate 8,638,247 of CM041021.1, forward strand.
AAAGGCAGGTAGATATAGAAGAAATATAAAATAGATAATAGGTAAAAAAAAAAAATGATATTTTCAAAAATTAACTTGGACTTAAATTCAAATTGTCGTTATTTAAAAATGTGAAAAAATCCCTTATTATCTCAAGTTTGGAATGTAAATATTAAATGCATCTATATTAAAAAAGTGAATGAGAAGAATTACTGATACCACCTAAATTACTATACATGCTTTTTTTAGAAATCCATAATTCACATGGAATTTTAATTTTATAATTTAATATTTAACTTTAAGGCCTTGTTTGGTGCTCATGATAAGGTTGAATTATTTATGTGGGGATTGGATTAGATTGAATGAAACGAGATCGGATTGAATTAGTTTTAATCATATCTCATGTTTGATCAAACATAGGATAAGATTAAAAATAGTGATATAAACTTGATTTTTAAAGAAAATTTTCAAGGACCGTTTAAAAATTTTGCAAATGCTATATTAATTTACATTTTCCAATGCTAGAAAAACTAGAGATCTCCTCTATTTTCTAGATGCTCTCATAGCTAGAAAAGTTCTAGAACCATCAACCACCACCACCCTCCTTCATTTATCACCCTTCGCATCGAGCCCTCCTCTGTCATCCTTTCATCACTCCTAACCCCTTCGTTGCCCCAAAAGAGGTCACTACACACCGCTCCGCATTGAAACCCTCCTCTAGCGAGAGAAGAGAGGTTTGATGGGAGAAAGTTAATCCATCTTTTCAACGAGTTGGAATTATCCTACTCGAATGGGATAAAATAATGAGAGATTAAATTTGTTCAGCCTCATTTGTTTGCATCAAACATGAGTTTGGATAAAATTTAATCCAAACCTAGTCCAATTCGGGCAAGCAAATGGGGCCCAAAAGTAGTAGTCATGTTAGGTAATTAACACTATATCAATCATTCCATCGATATGTTTAGAAAATGTATTTAAAAGTTAAATGCTATTCAATGCGTAATAATTTTGTTTACATTTGATGTTGGTAAACCTATCACTCAATTTCAAATTTATTTTTAAATATTATTCTGAGTTACCTTCATACCATACCAACCATCACCATGATTTGTAATTTTTATTAAACAAGGAAAATTTATAAAACATTTATTAGAGAGATTTATTAACTGAACATGAGTTATAGTATAACTGTTTCACAGAGGCTTTTTTTTTTTATCAAATTCACACAAACCATATATTTTTAAACAATTGGCTTAAAAGGTGAAAACTTGTGGCCCAAAAATACCTATCTAAGAGACCTCATTTTTTGAACATATTGTATTGCTTCATGGCAAAACATATTACATAATTAGAGGAGCTAAAATAGGAGAGATCAAGCCCCCTCGAAGCAATGAGAATGGGTGGGTAGGAATGATCTTGCACACACTTTTTTATTTCCATTAAAGTATAAAAAATGTCGGAATGTAAAAACCTTCCCATGCTACCCATTTTTATTGTTTTTGGGCATTTCTCCCTTTTCCCTCCATTCTGCCTTAAATGCTATCTCTTATTATAGACATGTTACAACCATGGCTATAGGAGATCTTTAATGCTCAATATGTAGTGTATCAACCCATGCTTATCATTTGATGCTAAGTCATGTTGATTAAGTGCGTCTTGTTGCTTTTGTAATTGAAGTTTTGCATTAAATATATATCTAATTGCTCAATATTTGGTTCGGCTGCTTTTCACCCAAATTGGATTTGTCATCCAAATTGGATTTGTAAATGTTTTTTGTATTAATTATCATTTTTTTGGTTGCCTTATCTTTTTTATTCTAAGTTTTGTAACAAAAAAGTGGTTGACATGGATATCTTTCATTGTCTCTCATATATTTTTTATTTTTTGAAATTTGATTTAAATGAATCTATCAATGGTGGAGATCCAATCTAGATCACTTTTAGACAGAGGTCTATGGATCCTCATGGTTGAGATCTCTACCATCGCTCATATATCAGTACTAGATCGAGGCACTATGATTTGAACCTGGTTTAGCTATCATTGGATGACTTGGAAAAAAAAATTATTTGGTGGATATCCATTTTAGATTTCAACCATTGATGGAAAGTTTATCAATAGAGGAGATTCAATCTACAACTCCACCAAATCAAGATACTTCATCTAATCTTAACAACTTGTTAAGCATATCATGATGATTTGGCACTAAACTAGATAGTGATCTGGTTTAGCACTATGTCGTCGATAATCTAGTCTTACAATGGTTGCATCTTCAACAATCAAGTTTTGGTTAGCCAAATTGATAATATTAGCGAAACTCATATTGTTAGGTAACAAGATCGTCTTTTTAACTAACGATGGAGATCCATTGATCTCTATTTGGTAAAGATCCATGGATCTTTATATGGTAGAGATCAAGATTAGATCCCATAATATTTTATTTTGTAATTCTTTTTTATTTTTTTTTCTTTTTCAACCTTAACAAGTTTTTTTTTTCCTTTTTTGATGAAGTAAAAAAAATGTTTTTAATTATATAAATATCTATTTATTAGTTTATATGTTTTGTTTTATAAATGGCGGTGTCAATTTATTATTTGTCTTAAATTGTTTAAATTTAATTCTTAAAAATTTTGGATAAAACTTATTGAATTCTGATTAGTTGATAAATTTGGGAAAATGGTAAATTTTGGATGAACTAGTAACAGGTTAAAATTGACTATTGATATTTTATGTTAAGTTTGACTAACGAGTTCTTGGTGAAAGAAACAAAATTGATGTATTTATAAAATTTTGGAGAAGATTTGATCAATCTTTTTTTTTTTCCATGATAATATTTACAATTTCTAAAAATTTAAGGACTAAAACGAAGTTTCTCTAATATAAAAACTTTTTTTTTTTTCATTTCTCTAGTATTTTTCTCTCCATATTTATGGATCTTTAACGTCAACTTCTATTTCTTTATTTGGATACATGCAAATAATAATCCTAGAACATATAGGTCTACACTTGTTCAAAATTATCAAGTGTGATATATAACATCAGATGACATCACTTGTTAACTACAGTATCTTTTTTAACAAGTAACGTAATGTTAACTTGGTTATTAGTTGAACTTCTTGTAATTTAATTTTCTTTATAATCTTTATTTTCTTCATTTTTAATCAGATTTGATTTATGATATTTAATTTTAAAACATGGCAAAATATAATAATAACTTTCTGTTGTAGCTTCTTGCCCTCGCGTTTTCACTTTTCAAAGCACAATTGAAGTTTTACTTGAAATAAATTATTTATTTAGTATTTTTCGTGTTTGTATTTTTTCTTTTTCCGATTTCAAATCTTTCATCTAGATTACTTTGATTAAGGTAATCTCCAACTAGTTTAAAGTTGGAAGGACAGTTTCTTGGGGTTACATAAGCTGTTTAAGTACTGATTTCAGCTTAATGGTTGCATATTGTGGACAGTTATATTATTTGTAAAAATGATGAAAAAGGGGTTCTAACTTTTGTACTAGTGGTAGTACACACTATATATATGTTTTCTTCCCTGTCTAGATGACATTGTCTTTATAAGGAATTACCCTTGTTGTGGAGTAGTTATAGTAATATTTAACTTATTGATGGGAGCTTAGGGCACTTCCAATTTTTTTGTGCTTTCACTTATTGATTATGGAATCTAATGCTTGGCAGGAAGACTGGCGAAAAGAAAAACGAGACTTTCTTTAGAGCTTGAGTCGAATTTCAGCATTACCCGAGACCAACACGATTGAAACAAGCGCTGGAGGTACCCTTCCAGGTCAAACTAGTTATACAAAACAAAACAAAAAAAAAAAAAATCAGAATTATAGAAAGGGAATATATTGTATTAATTAACTAATCCTAGTGAGACACGGTTTAGTTATTAAATATCATTACAAAAGAAGAAACAATGTAAAAACTAGTTATACAAAACAAAATCACAAAAAAAAAAAAAAAAATTAGAAAGGTAATATATTGTATTAATTAAACTTTATAATTAACCAATCCTTGTGAGACACAGTTTAGTTTTTAAATACCGTTACAAAACAGGAAACAATGCAAAACTCTATATAAACCACATACAACAAGCGGTCAAAAGTATCTCTCTCATTTTCTAGAATCGCCATGGATGTTTCAAACCCCACAAAGCGAGGTCGTCGGAGAGTGGAGATGAAGAAGGTGGAGGACAATTTGAAACGTGCGGTGACGTTCTCGAAACGCCGAAAAGGTTTGTTCAATAAAGCCTGCGAGCTCTCGGAGTTAAGCGGCTCTAAAATAGCAGTGTTTGTTATCTCCAAACAGGGAAAACCCTACAGCTGTGGGAATGTTGACTCGATTCTCGATCAGTATCTCTCAGGTAAGGTTTCCAACTCCAGTCCCGAAAGCAATGCCGCGTCGTTGGAGGTGGAGTTGATGAGGAAAGAGTGTAAGGAAACTCTATTGAAACTGGAGGCAGAAACAAAGAAGCAACGCGGGGAGGAAACGGCGTTTTGGTGGGAGAAGAGTGTGGACGAGGCAATGGAGGAGTGGTTGAAGGAGTACGAAGCAAAGTTGGTGCAGTTGAAGACGAATGTGGAAGCAAAGCTTGAGGAGAGGAGGAGGAAGAAAACTGAAGCTTCGACGTCATCTGCACGTGATCGTGATCATGATCATCAGGGTGTGATCCAGACTGTTGATCAACTTCATCATGATCATGATCATCAGGGTGTGATCCCGACTGTTGATCAACCTCATCATGATGGGCTTGTCTTTGATGATTCGTATCGTATTGAAGATTTTGTTGGCTTAGATGGGTTTGACTTCGATGCTGAGTTGTTTTGAGTATGATCAATTAATTTTCTTACATGTTCTTGCTCTGGTTATGTCACTGTTTGATCAGATAAATTGCTCAGATGTTTATGAATGTGACTCTGGGATTTTCTTAATTATGTTTAGTTGGTCTTACCCGTTGGATTTGTTATCAACTGGTCGGGTTACTGCATAACAGTTGCATATTCTGGTATAAAGTATGTCACCATATAAAACTGCATATATACTAGTTTCTCATTGTTTTCAACTTAAAAATAATGCTATATTTTCAATTAATAACACCACGCTGTTTTGAGTACGTGACTCGTTGATGTGTAACCACTTAAAGCCCTGTTGTGCCAAACATAATTACAAATTTACTATTTTCTTACCTACAAAATATGCATGTATTTTGTACTTGAGTCACCAAGTTTTGTCAATTATATGTGCAATTTCCAGAATATATAAACAAGTGCATTATTACAAATTTAGATGCTGAAGAGAGGGAGAGGATTACATTTCACAATCTCTTACCTTGTTCACCAATATATTTGGTACTTATTATCAGACTTAAAAACTTAAACTAACAGGATAAGATCCAACTATAATATTTTATATTTAAGGTTGATACGTGATAATACTTATGATTAAGTGAATTCTGAATTACATTAAAAATTGTTTCGATCATGAGGACTACATTATTATCCAACCTTACTAGCTTTTTCTCTCATAACTTTTTTTTTTTAATTTAATTTTAAATAATAATAAATTAAGTTTTGAAAATTTTAATATTTAGAAATAAAATAAATAAAATAATATTTCCAAAAAACTCGTCAAAATCAAAATAAAAAATAAAATATTAAATTAGATAATTTAATATAAAAAGTAAAGTCATATCCAAATAAAAGCGTACGTACACAAAATTGGATGCGTAACAATGTAAAATTAGATGTAAAATGGCTAAAGTAGAATGCAAGCATTAAAATTGAACATGAAATATGTATAAATGAACAGAAAGCTTACAAAGTGAAACATGTCCAGTGTGACGACATCAATCTACTAGAGAAGAGGAACAAGAAAGAGATGATAGGAGACACTCTCTCCTAAGTGGTTGCGGCTAGATATGGTGTAGGGAGGTTGAGAAGAAATTTCTCACTGTGTATGAATCTTAATACACCAATTCAAGTTTAAACTAAAATTGCTTAAGGGAACTGAGTCTAATAATCAATATGATGGCCAATGCAAAACTCGTAAGTGCACTACCATATTGAAGTTTAAGATAGGGATATGAAATCCAACTCATAGAGATTAATAAAAATCTAATCAAATTCTAAATTTAGATGTAATAGTATTCTCATTAGTAGAGATCAATCAATTGAAGTTAAAATTAAATTAAATACATAAAGAATTAAAATTGTGCAAGTAGAATAAAAAAAATAATTAAATTAGTTGATACTAAGAAATCATAATCTATCATTTCTTAACTTCATAATTTATGAATAATCTATTAATTCTCCAAATTAAAGTGAACAATTAAAACTTACAGTATTTTTATCCAAAGAATTTAACAATTAATTTTTTTTTTAATTGCTTAAACATATAATTCTTTGCTAAAACATATGATTCTTAAGTATTTTATGTATCCAAATTAATAATAGAAATAAAATATAATTATTAGAAAGCCCATATCAATAAAAAGTGAAATTTATTATGCAAAAGGTTTTATATATAATTATCAATTAAAGTAAAAATATTGGGGCAACCTATCCCAGAATTCTCCTTTAAGAATTCGAGAGGAGTCCTCCCCCGACACCCTAACGGAAATTCTCACAGTCTTCATATTGGTGACTGACTTTAAAGGACTCCATTGAGTAAAGCCGAAATACATTTTCATTTCTTATTCATTTAAAAATTAGAGTGGATAAATTTCGACAGTATAACGACTGTTTTTTCGATATCCTAACCTTTTTAAAACACCTATAAATCAATTTATAAACACTTCTAAAAGCATATATTCTTCTCGTCCACTTCCAATTTAGACCTTAGATCTATCTCAAAATTCACATTCAACCATAAATCAAAGTATTTAAATCAAAATCACTTCAAACTTAAAACATTTTAACATATATAAAATCATAAATATCAATACAAAACCAAAAGTATTTACATTATACAAAATTTATTATACATCAAAACATTTATTTTAATTTCACAGTATAAATCGTTGGATAAGCGCCTAACTTTGCACTAGAGATTTATCGCCTTGAGTACTCGTTCTTACACATGGGGAGATTTTTCATAAAAAAACATAAATAAGAAATTGTGAGTTAAAAGAGCTCAGTGAATGTTATATATTTCTATTTAAACTTTCATTTTAAAATGTATTCTCCCTAAAATCATTTGGAAAATCTACGTTTCCTAATTATGTATTCAAATCGTAAATCTCACGGTTTTACGTGTGTATATATATACAAGTCTACTTGAAATCATAAATACATGCATCGTAAAATTCATTCCATGATAATGTTTCATTTGAAATTTATTCGTAACATAAACATGAGTTCGTAAAGCATATCATCAATCCTAAAACATGTATCCAACGGAACCTAGGAAAATCATGATCACTGCCCAGTCCTAGGACACTGGTGATGGAGACAGTCAATCTTAGTCATAAGTCGTTATGCTGCAGAATGTTATCTTGTCTTGCATAGGGTATCGGTCATAATAGTACCTTAAATATGCGTAGAGGGCGACACAACAAACTCGATCTTCTCATAGTTAATAGACTTACCCCCCATTGACTTGCCATACGCGTAATAAGGTACTTAGGCCGCATGTCAGTCGTATCTCAGTCATATTTCAGTCATATAATAGGGATTAGGATAACCATTGATTTTGAAAACTTTCTTTTTATTTCACTTTACAAATTTCGTTCGTATACTAAAATAATCATTCATAAAAATAAATTACTTTCACATTATTTCTAAAAGTATAAAAATATATTTCTTCACTAATTTCATGCTCTATAAACATTTCTTTCATAAAACTTATTTAAATTTCATGATGTTTCAATATTAATAAAGACATTATAAACATGTGCCAAAAATGCATTTAACTTTTATAAAATAATTTTACATGTACATTAAAAAAAAAAAACTAAAATATATTTATCAATTCGTAAAATAATTTACACTCACCGATTTCTAACTCACAGAAACTTCCCGATTTTCTATTTCACGGTGATTTTACAATTTCGAATTCCTTAACTTTCTCGATACCTATATAATCTAACATTCAATTATAAGCACATCGCAACTAATTCATTTGTAAAACCATTTCCATCGACATGCATTCAATCACATAAACGCATAATTAAATAAAGATTTTTGGAATGTCCTTTTTTAAATCATAAAAACGCCAATATACATATTTACTTTCCGTTCGAAAATACTAAATATCTTAACACAAAAAGAATATCGAATAAAACCTAATTTTGCTCTAATGCTGTAAACGAAATTTTCAAATTAAACTCCCCTATGTTGGCCGAACCTAACATATTGTTACACCATCAATCTCATTTTTCTTTTCTCATCAAAATTACACTTAACATAATGTCTAGGAGTGTAAATGCAAGTCCACATCATAAATATATTACCTTTTTGTAATTACATAAAGTTTTATCGTAAAGTAACCATTTATATTCTAATACATTCCTTCGAATTTCTAAGCTATTTTTCATCATTAAATAGCCCCTAATATCATTCAAAACATCCAAAACAATTTTTCATCACACTAACTACAATATGGTAGCTTGGAAACCAAAGTTTTGCCTCCATCAAAACATCACATTCCAAGTTTTTACACTAGAATTCACATCAAACAACATCATATTTACATGCAAATGGAAATGCAAATGAACCTCTACACTAATTAAGTTTCAAACCTTAAATCCCAAATATATTATCTCAACCGAATTATCAAAAATCATAAATTCAAAAATCTTACAAACTTATTTCATGGAAAACTTAAATTTTACCTCTCAAACTAACTCCAAATGTTTGGATTTTGCTTCTAGTTTGGAGTACACCTCTTATATGTGTTTAAACTCTTCAAAAACAACTTCAAAACCATTCAAAACTTTTGTTGTCCTCTTTGGTCTCTCACGGCAAAACAACTCCTCATTTGACTGAACACCACTTCCATTTCGCTCTCTTGTTTCACTCACCTCTTGCATGAGTTTATAACACTCCAAAAATAGCCTCTAATCCACCATGCAAGCTACTGCCTCCTTGCTTCTTCCTTGGCCGAATTCCTCTCTTGCATGTGTGGAAAAATCACTCAAAAATCACTTCAAACCACCATGAGTTGCATGTTGTCTTGTTTTTCTTCACTTGGTCGAGAATATCATCTTTTACCGGAGAGTGCTTTTGTTTCTCTTTTGTGTTGGTTTGACTGAATGTACTTGTTTCTTTCATTTCTTGATTGCTTTTCACTTTGTCAAGCTTCTTCCTTGCAATTCTTAGCTAAAAACTATCCTTCTTGACCATGCTCTCTCTTTGATTTGGTGTTCTTGACCAAATGCACATTTTGTTTTCTCTTGTATTTGTGTATTAGCTTTGTTTGACCGAGAATGAATTTCATTACTTTCAATTGTTTGTTTTCAACTTAAATATATATGGTTACTATTCTAATGACACATGTTGCCCATGCATGATGCATTTGTGTCATGTGTCTTATAATTGCTTCAATGTGTGACACTTGTCACACATGCCTCCATCTCATGTTTTCGTTTCATGTTTTTCGATTTTCGTCTTTCTGCATTCGAAATCGTTTTCAGTCCATCTGAAAATTTATACTAGAATTCAATTTATATATTTGAAAATTTTACTGAAGTTCGATTGCACATCCGATCTATTTTATGAATTCTATCGGAACTAAATTCTATCGAAAATTCTATTAATCTTTTCTGTTTCACCCAGAAATTACACTGGAATTAAATTTTATATTCGAAACAATCTCCGATCTAATCGAAAATTTTATTATTCGCCTTCAGTCTATTTGGGAGTTATATTATAACTCAATTTATCATTTTCGTACTTCCAAAAATTTTATTAATTATTTCTGGACTGTCCGAGGATTATTCTGAAAATTCAATTTTCATACATGGGCATTTTAAATTATTTTATTATTCATATCTAATTGGAAGAGTATTTTGTCTGATAACTTCGAATCACTTATAATCTCTTCAAATGGACTTTTATTTTATCTGTTTCAGTTTCGTTTACCATAAATACTAATTCTCGAACTTTTGATTTACGAGGTCCACTTTTTGAAAATTACTATTCACACGAAATTATTATTCTTCAAAAAAATCACTTTTAATGATTTCCAAGATCCGTTTCCCAAAAATCACTATTTATCTGAAAATACTATTCACACGAAAATACTATTCATTAGACAAATAATAAATTATTTTTCATAAAAGAAATTTTGGGTTTTACAAATATAAACATTAAAAAAAAAATCCTTTATTTAAAAATTATTCAATTGAATAAGATTTCATTCACACCCAAGTTTGCCAAAATACCTTTAAGTAAAAATGACTCTAAAAAGACTCTCCTGCCCTTAGCCGAAATTGTGAAAATACATTTTATAGGTATGAAAGAAAGGAGGGAGGCAGTTTTCTCTTATTTGTAACTTTTTGTGTTTCAAATCAATAGGTTTCTTTGTTCATCAAAACCTTTTCTCTCATTTTAGGCATTGTCAATTCTTTCTTCCATTTGTTCATTTGACTTTTCGATGTCTCTTCGCTTTTATGCAATTCTCGCAAATCATTCTTATCACTTTTCTCAAAGGTAACTAATTTTTCCTTGCTTTCTTTGCCTCTTAGGTTTTCTTGCGCCTGTTAAAGTCTCTTTCTTGATTAAGATTGCATGTTGATATGTCTCTGGTTATTTTATGAGTGTAGTTTGTTTGCGTAGAAATACTTTATTTGTGCATGATTGTATTTGTTGATTGATGTGTAAAACCTGAATCCAAATGAATCTAGTAGAATTTTAAAAATACAAATGTAGCTCACATGAATAGGTCAAGAGGGCTTAATTAGAGTCTCCAATTAAAGAGTCCAAAATTTAAGTGAGCTAAAATTATTTTATGTGAGCCCAGGTTGTTAAAAAAAAATGAAATATGAAAAAAAAATGAAGATTTAAAATTTTTTGCCCGAACCAACTAGTCCAACTTAAATGGGCTGGTCAAACAAGTCAAAGAACTATGTACATAAAAATCAAGAGTGGGCAAAAAAGGAGAGTCGGTCAGTAAAAGAAAAGCAAAAGTGAAAATATAAGACCTTGAATCCGAATAAATCCATAAGATTTATTGAAACCTAGTTTATTGTTAGTAATTTGCCTCGACCTAAGTTTTAGAATTAAAATGATATATGGATAAATATCCTCTTGATGAATATTTTTAAAAGAAATCAATAAACTTAAGAGTGAAAAGAAAAAGACCATACAAAATAGTGGGGTAAAATATAAAAAGACAAGTCAAGAAGTTGAGAAATCAATGATTTGGTGACGGTGCATAGAGAAGGAAAGAGAGGCATAATTGCCAATATTTTATGAAAATGGACAAGTATCATGAGATGATGTATGGTAATTTAGATGGTGGCAAATTTTTAACATATAAAGAAGACAAGTGTCATGCAGTTGTATCATTATGAGAGTTAGTGGATTTACTTGAGAAATAAAGAGGAGGAAATAAGGACATGTGGCATTAATATGATGAAACAAAAGGAAAAAAGAAAGCAAAAGAGACAAAATAGAGTGTTTAGTTGAGAATGAGAGATGGGGCATAAGAAAATGTCATTTTTTTTAAAAGAAAATGGACATGTGTCCATCAAAGATGCAATACCAAGAGATTAGAGTGAGATGAGTGATTTGGGGTTATTGCATTATTTTTTGGGACTTGAAGTATTCCACCTAAATAATGGGATCTTTATTTCTCAAAGAAAATACACATAAAATATTCTCAAAAGATTTAATTTGTTGAGATGTAAATCTGTGGACACTCCACTAATTGCAAATGAGAAGTTGAAGAAAGAAGATGGAGCAAAGAAGACTGATCTTGCAATATAGAAGTTTTATTGAAAGTCTTTTATATCTTAGTGCTACAAGACCAGATATAATGTATGCAGCAAGTTTACTCTCTAAATATATGTAGGAACCAAGTCAGATGCACTTTGGAGCAGCTAAGAGAGTGTTGAGATATTTGTAGGGTACTATTGATTATGGTATTCTGTATCAGACAGCTGAAAACTCAAGATTAATTTGGTACTGCGATAGTGATTGGGTTGGTTGTCATAATGATATGAAAAGCACTTCAGGTTATGTTTTTTTTCTTGGTTCTGGAATATGTTCATGGATTTCAAAGAAGCAAAATGTTGTTGCCTTGTCAACTGCTGAAGCAGAATATGTTGCTACTGCCAAAGCCACTTCTCAAGCTATATGGCTTAGTAGAATTCTTGAAGACATGGGAGAAAAGCAAGAGAGTGTCATCACTTTGTGATAACAAGTCAGGCATTGTAATCGGTAAAATCCAATCAATCATAATCGTACAAAACACATTGCAATCAAATATCATTTTATCAGAGAATCAATTCAAAATGGAGAAATTCAGTTGGAGTACTGTAGGACACAGGAACAACTTACTGATATACTGACCAAGGCACTCCCAAAAGAAAGATTTTGCTTTCTCAGACAATAGATTGGAGTTGTAATAAAAGTGCATTAAGGGGAGAGTGTTGGAATTAATGTACTTATTGAGAACTCTAAAAGTTTATCATTATTCTAAACTAATTTGTAGTCAAAGTTAGAGTTTTTAAGCAATTAAATATCTGTAAGTTTTAAGGCACTAGTCCTAGAGTCAAGAAGTATTTATATGTGAATTGTAACTCAATATAGAATAATAATAATAAAAAGAAAGAGCTCTGCTGTAGCATCCCAGATTTATTCACCTGCTTTATTTGATTCAATTATTTTTTTTTCTTACAACAATCGATCGGGTCGAGTTGGTTTTTGTCACCAAGTAAACCTAACCTAATCCAGATCTGGGTTGGGTTGAGCAAATTGCATCTATTGGCACATTTTTAACCGAAACCTGACTTAACCCGACATATATATATATGTATCTAAATTAATAAAAAATTATTTATAAAATTAAAAAAGTTATTTTTTTAAACTCCATCAAATAAGGAAAAAAAAAAAAAACCTTTTTAAAGTTGATAAAGAAAAAAAAAATATGAATTAAAAAATATGATCACGAAATACAATGGTTAAAAATGAGTTGCGTGTGGGACATCACTTAGACAAAAGCTTTCGCTTTTGATTGTAATGTTTGCTTCATTTATTATCGAGACCATTGTTGATGGGCAAAGAGGAGTTGACATAGAGTGGTGATGTTTTATCTCCTTAAAAATTCTAAGTATACCCTATAAATTTTTAGGGAAAATTACACAAAAGTACCCGGATCTAACGCATTATAAGGGCCATGACGAGAGTTTTGCCAATATTACACTTAAATACCTTTGATTGCGTTGATCGGCGTCAGTTGAACGGCAATATGAACGTGCTAAGGTATAAATACCTATTTGCCCTTCACAAACCCATATGTGATGTGACTCTGACTGGCAGACAAGATTTTATTGGGAAGGCAATTTCCAATTGACCAATGAACCCTTTGAAAATGTGACAAAATTGCAATTGAATGACAAAAAAAATTGTTGTTAAAATAATACCGTTGGTTTGCAACGGCTATAGTTAAGGTGGCCTTATTAAAGAGGGAGCTTTGGGAGGATGAATACTTGAGTTACACAAATTCCTGCTTCTCCTTTCTTCGTCTCCTTCTTCTTTTTTCCCCTTTTAAATTTTTCAGTTCATGGTTTAACAGATTTTTCTTTATCTCAACAGGCATACATGGAGGCTTCCTTTAATAGTAGCAACGAAGTTAATGGAGATGTTATCAAATTCAAGAACAGATATTGTAAATGTGGAAGGAAAGAAACTAATATGATATCATAGTCAAGAGCAAATCCATCGACGTTATATTTTCTATGTGAAAATAAGAAATGCAATTAATTTGCATGTTGGTGTCCGGGAGAGGATGAATTTCCGCTTGGCAATAATAGAATCAAGAATGAGGAAAATGAAATAGTGCAACATGGTGGATAAGATTTGAAGCATGTGATTTCAAAGCTTGAGAACATGGAGAAACTGAATCAGAAAATGCATGATGATATTCACAATAGGAGGGTGTTTGGTATTATAAATACCAAAGCTTGAGAACATGGAGAAACTGAATCAGAAAATGCATGATGATATTCACAATAGGAGGGTGTTTGGTATTATAAATATGTTCTTTGCTGTTACTATGTTTGTAATCATAGTAGTTGTCATTAGAAACAAATAAAAAGGAAATATTTATGACTATATGCCTACATCTTTTGGTGATTGTCCTATACAACGAAAGCAATTGCAAGTCTAATAAAGATGAAAAGCAATATACATATCAATAATGTAGTTGAATAAAGAAAGGTTCTTCATTGATAATTATAAAGCAATAAATATTCAATGTCGCACATGTACCAGGTCTAACATATGTGATTTGGACCTACTACATTGGACAACATATATGAATATTACTTCTGCAAAAATACAAAAAAGCAGTGAACTACCCATTACTAAGTAAGTTGCATATGTATATGCATCATGTCCTGTAAGAATGTACATATCTAGATCATAAAGATCATGCAGTCATGTATGACGAACCTCAAAAATTTTTCTCACTACTGCCATATATCCATACCTCCTTATATGTACCCCTCCAAGCAAAAACAAAGAGTCAATCCTATCTTCATTTAAAATCCAGCATAGTGTCTCATACCCAAGAAGGCTACACAGTGTAACCAATTTATACCCATCCATGCTACTATGCTAGTGAAACTACTTATTACTATAATTTAGCATGTACAGAAAACACTATCACCAGTAAGTGCAGTGACAAAAATACCAGCTTTCTTTAGCAACCCCACACGCAAAAACAAAATTCTTTATAAAATCCAACATCTTCATTTGTTGAGCATCCCCCTTACTTCAACAAAACATGATCTGACAAAACCAAACCATACCCTATCATAGATGCAGCTCCAAAACCAACAGCAGATATATATATATATTGCTACTAAGTAGATAGAGTTTAGAACATTCTCCAACCATCATCCAATCCAGTCATGATTCTTGTGCAATGAGATCAACAAATATTAATTTTCTTAATTCCAATCTTAATTATTTCGAAGATATATATTTATAATTTATGCATACCTAGATTAGATGTGGATTGGGATGGTAGTGTTGCATTCAAACTTGATTGCAGTGGTGCAGTTTGAGTCTGAGTCTGTGACCCTGAAGATCCACTCTACTTTTTTTAGTTGTCTCATTTGCTATCCTTGAACTTTCTCCAACTACCATCTGTGCCTGTTAAAAGAAATATAGCTTGTTACTAGTGGAATTGACATATTCAAAATATTAAAGATGGAAATGGGTTCATACCATCATAGGCTGTGTTGCATTCAGACTTGATTGAAGTGGTGCAGTATGAGTTTGAGTCTGTGACCCCTGAAAATCTGTAGTACTTTTATTAGATGTCTCATTTGCTGTCCTTGAACTTTCTCCAATTGACATCTTTGCCTACAAAAACAAATGCAGCTTGTTACTAATGCAATTGACATATTCTCCTTATTGAAGATGGAAATTGGTTGATACCATCACAAACTATGCTGGTGGCACATTAGAAGTGTTCCCTACTTTCATGTTGAACTTCTTCCGTTCTCTTCCTGTGGCAGTCCTCTTACTCTACAAAAAGAGAAACTACAAGCAAAGTAATTAACACATTTTCATGCTATCTAAGTATATATAAATTCAGTGACTTCAGTATACACACTTTGTTTTTGCCTGAAGTATCAGTGGTGGTGAGGCAGGTCCTCACATTGTGCCTATATTCTCCACATCTGCCGCACTTTCCAGGTCCACTTCTTTTTTCAACTCTTGGCTCATCAGCACCTCTTTTGTGCTTCTTTTAAGCCTTCCAGCCATTTTCTTTTTATAAGGAGGTTTAACCTTACCATGTTGGAGTTGTGGCCGATGTTCTTATCCTAGGATGGGGTTGCTGACATTTGAATAAGTTATGACATGCATCCTTGGTATCCTTGGTCAAATACCAATCCACATAATTTGATACTTATAACCTTTTTACTGTAAGCACTGCCAATGCATGCTCACATGGGATTCCAGACACATCCCACAAATGACAACTGCAAGTGCAATTTTGTAGGGTCACAATCTCATACTTTATGTCATCTTTCACCTCATACATATATTCTAACGAACAAAACACAGTTATGTATCGTGCCTCTTCCATACGTTCATCGATTTTTTTGCCTACCATGGGTGGTAAGACTGAGTTCCATTTCTGCACTTCTTTCAATCTCTTAGTCATCCTTGTCATTGTCTTCCTCCTCAAATGTTCAAACATTGGCAATGCAGGCAATCCCCTCTATTTGTCAACCCAAGAATTATAGCTTTCTGAGACATTGTTAGTTGCATGTGTAGATTTAACATCAGTATCAAACCTATGCAAACAACAGCTCTCCAATGGAATTTTCATCATGAACTCATGTGCTTTCTCATGCAGAAGCTTTAAGTTCTCCATTTCTTTCATGAAGGTTGACTCACTACTTGCACTGGCTGCCTTCCAGACATGTAGATCATGCAGTTGTCCTTTATGCTGTGATTGCACGTTGGCAATTAAAAGCCTAACACAAAATCTGTTGCTTGCTTCTCGAAAATACTTTTTTATTGCATGCAGATCGCCCTTCTGTTGGTCACTCATGAAAGTAATATTTCTCCTATCCTCTTTTCCAATGTCCCGATACTGGTTCCATAAACCAGCCCCAACTTTCTTTTGTTTCACCTTCTGCACTACAAATAGCCATGGGAAACACTTCATTATTTGTATCAATGCCAACTGCTAATAACAATGCTCCAGTAAATTTTCCTTTCAAATGACAACCATCAACTCTTAAAAATGGCCTACATCTAAACATAAATCCTCTGTTTTGGGCATAAAAACTAAGAAAAAAGAGCGTTGGAAAATAACAGAACCATCTAAATGAGGACTAAATGTCTGCATGAATGCAACTGACCTAGGGTTAGTGCTTCTAATTATGTACCCATACCCATACAACTTGTTGTATGATTCAATGTCTTCTGCCTTGCATTATCTAACACGTTATTTCTTGCTCTATGGTGTATTTTGGAAGACTAATGCCATATAGTCTCTGTATTTTAGTCTACAAGAAAGTAACTTTCACATCTGGATGATCTTCAATCATATTACCAAACTTGTGTGCAACCCAAGTAGCATTTGCTCCATGATTCTTGTGCACCTTTATGTAGGAATGTCTACTTATAAATGTCTTGAGCTTAAAAGCACCTAAACTATCTACCCTGCTACCATGGATTCTCCAACCACAACCATCAACTACACATTTGGTTGTAAATCTTCCTCTTGAATTCTTAATTCTCTCTAACTCAAAGCCTGCTTGAACTGCATAATCTCGCACTACCACCTAAAGTGACGAAGACCATTGAACATCTGATTTATAGCTAATTTAATCCTCCCATTACCATCTTCCTCATATGGCACACCATGAGGTTCCCTAAAAGCTGCTCTTTTAACTTGATCAACTTCATCATCACTCGAATTGATCAAAATATGATTGTCTTTGTATGAGAATGATGCTGCATTCGATAAAACCTCATCATCTAATTGCCCTATTTCTATTTTCAGCCCCTCCACATACAGTATTTTTCTCAACAACATTTTCAACTACACCTGACTCGATATCAAATACAGTCTCACCACTAACCTCTGCATCAATCTCTACATCAGATCTACCTATTTCTTACATGGCATCATCAATTAGTATCTCACATGACTCTGGACCAAGACCTTCATTATCCGGTTCCTCATCACTATTTGAACTAGGATAACACTCATTATCTTCCTTACCAGTATTAGATACGAAAGAAGGAAAACCATCTTCACTACTTTGTTCGTCATCAGATGATTAATGATATAATAAAAAATTCTTCAGTAGGCATGTCCTCTGCAGGTTTACTATCACATGATTCTGTAGGTGTTTGTGGCGGCAATTACCGTGGAATGGATTCTTACAACAAGATGTATGATGTCATAAGTAGGAGATCGACATCGAATCTAATACTTTTAATCTCTTGACAAGTGAACATATAGAATACCTCCTGCAACTGTTTTGTATCAGCAACCAACATGTACTCCTTACTCTATGGTAACCTGACCTTAACTTTGAATTTGTCAGAAGGATCTGGGAAGGAAGAACATGCACACATGTACACATCTGCTCTTAAAGCATCCAATGTATACGTTGAAGGATCATCAATGTGGAACTTGACTAAGTACCCAGAAATTCGGCACTAATTTATAATGCATCCATGCCTAATACAAAACAATAAATAAATAAATAACAAGACAAATATTCCTCCAATAAAGAAATCTATGTATCCATACCAAACAAAAATATTAATAAATTAACACTAAAGTATAACAAATTGAATCTAACCACAAACATAACCAAATTAAAGTTAAAGCAATACTCAAGATTTTTCACCTACTATGATCATCATAACTCTTTACAACTATACCAAATACAAAAATCTTTAACAACTAATAAATTATAGTAACAAAGAAAAATTAACAATTCTGCAATAGTATAGTTACTGTGTGAATAAAAAAATAAATTACAACATAAACTACCAAACAACCATAGATGTTTTGTATATGGTTGCTATAAAACTCGCTACATCTATAAAAAAAATTAAATAAATTAACACCAAAGTATAGCAAATTGAATCTAACCACAAACAAAACCAAATTAAAGTTAAAGCAGTACTCAAGATTTTTTTCATCTATTATGATCATCGTAATTCTTTAAAACTATACCAAAAATAAAAATCCTAAACAACTAATGAATCATAGTAACTAAGAAAAATTAACGATTCTTCAGAAGTCCTGTTAAATCAATAAAATATATTACAATACAAACTCTCACAATATCTCTTCCCCAAATTCACTGTCTCATTATAAATAACCCCTCAAAATATTATGGCCCTTTAGACTATATCTAACTTTACAAAAACAAAGAATGAAGTTATTTCGTGTAAACTTTAGGACCCTAAACCCATTACCCCTTCATCTATCCCCACTACCATTCAGATATATATTTATTTGAAACAATACATTCAACATTTATGTTCACAAACAAAACAATAAATGTCAAAATATCCATTTCGTTAGTCAAAGAAAAAAACATTTGACTTCAAACACAAACAAACACTCAACTTTTCACATAAACAATCACTAATAATCATTGTAATAATATTAACAACTACACCCATTAACCATTCATCCCAAAATTCAGACAAAAACCTTTTTACCAACCTTTTATCATTGAAAGAGACCCATCTAATATAAACCCACACCTAAAATCATCAAGAAAATATGAAAAAACAAATCATCATGCATATATGGAATAATCACTGTAATAATATTAACAACTAAACCCATTACCCATTCATCCCAAAATTTATTCATATAAAAACTTTTGTACCAACTTTTATCATTGAAAGAGACCCATCTAATATAAACCCACACCTAAAATCATCAAGAAAATATGAAAAAACAAATCACCATTCAGATGAGGAATAATCATTGTAATAATATTAACAACTAATTATCAATTCATCCCAAAATTCATACAAAAACTTTTGTACCAACCTTTTATTATTGAAAGAGACCCATCTAATAGAAACCCACACCAAAAATCATCAAGAAAATATGAAAAAAAAAAAAAATCACCATACATATCTAGATACTTTATTGCATGCAGACATAATTTTCAACAACAAACTTCTTACAAAGTACATCAACTCAACTCTAAAAATACACACACTTTGTCAAACGAACATACCTGTATCTTTCTTCACCACTGCATGCAACTTTTTGTCATTCTATCTCTTCCAATGTTGCTTGTGATTATTGAAAGAGCCCCATCTAATATAAACGCACACATAAAATCATCAACAAAATATGAAAAAACAAATCACCATACATATCTAGATACTTTATTGTATGCAGACACAATCTTCAACAGCAAACTTCTTACAAATACATCAACTCAATGCTAAAAATACAAATACTTTGTCAAATGAACATACCTGTATCTTTTGACACCACTGCATGCAACTTTTTACCACTCTATCTGTTCCAATGTTGCTCGTGATTATGGTCCACTGCATTAAGTATGGAGGTGTATACATTTACCCACGAAATTAAGAATGTGGAATGGTGCCAAAGCTTCCAGTAAGGTGAAATGATACTGAAGTGATGCGTAGGGTCACATCAAATTAATATATATATTTTGAATAACTTTTATTTTTTTTAATATCTACTCACGTGCATGGATTAGAATCCGATCATCCATGAGGTAAATTAATCAAAGACACGCTTTGAATTTTAGCGATGGGAGTCTATTCAATACTGTAATTATAAAATTTTTTTATAAACTTATTTTAATGAATAATTTTTATAGAATTTCATAAATTTTTAACGACTTCATAAATTCATAAAAAATTTTTAGAGACTTTTATAAATTCTTTTTAGTAAATTTTTATTAATTTATATAAATTGTTATAGATTTTTTTTAAAAAAATAATATCAAAAACTTTCATAAACTTTCAATTATACATTAATAAACTTTAACTAATTAATATAATATTTACTTTATAAATTAATAAAATTATATTCATCATGTCAATAATTAATTAAAAAATATGTCACATATAATAAAATTAAAGTTTATTTCAAAATAATAATAATAATAATAATAATAATATAATCACATGAACTACATAAACAGATAACCAAAACATCAAGTATTTCATTATTCAATTTATATTTTTTATGAAAAATAAAATCTTTAATGTCCGTTATTGCTAATAATCTCAATATTATTTCACATATTAGCAGCTATAATAGTCTTTTATTCATTAACATACTCTCTTTTTTGTTTTTAAATCTAAAAAAATGAGTTGAAATCATCGTCTACATTAACCAGTAATGATGATAAAGATGAAAAAGATTCATAGATATTAATAAATTTTTATAGATTTTCATTTACTTTTAAAATAAAAATATATTCCTTTAATAAATTCGTGCAAATTGCACACTTTATAAGTTATATTTTTCATCTTAATGAATTTTTTTTTTTTTTGATATAATGTAAATAAACAGGTGGAAAACAACTATCAAAACTAATGTTTTACAAAATTCAAGCTGATTAATTTTATGATATTTTACAAATATTAAAATTGATTATTCCACCCCAAATATTAAATAATCAAAAGTAATATGTATAAAAATTAAAAAAATATATATCACATGTATAAATATAATTAAATTTAAATTTTTAATTTTCTTAATTAACCACTAGCTAAAAAATAATCGAATATTAATTTTTTTTCCCTCTTTTAATTGAAATAGAGATTTTTTCTTTTATTTTATAATATAACAAATAAAGATTTCATTAATTAATTTCATCAATAAAGTAATGAGATTTTTTATTTATACATTGTGAATTCTATTTTTATCATTTATATACAAGAAATATTAAATTGTTAGTTTACAATATAATTGTTAATAATAGTTGTATTGTTTATTGTAAGAATAATGAGATGATTTAGATCAATATTCATCTAAACTTTTTTTTTTTGTATTGTATTATATAAATATAAATTATAATATTTTTTTTAATTTATTTTGTCAAGATCTAACTTCTTAATTTTGATTCAAACTTGAAATCTTTTACAAAATAATAAATTGATGTCCTTTGGAAAAGAAGGGGTTTAATAAAATTTAAAAAGCTAAAAAACTAACAATTTGAACATAGGAAGAAAAATATTAATCATTATAATTCACAATAAAATATGAGTGAAATATATATATGTGTGTGTGCGCGCGTATTTTTAAAATAATAAGTGAAATATTTTTATTTATGGGAGATTTAAATATAAAAGTGATGATAATATTTGTTTCTATAATAAAAAATAAAAGTCTACAAAAGTTTTTAACGAGAGTGGAGTAAAATTTATGGAGCTTAATTATTATAAATTTAATATAAAAGTCTACAAAAATCATTAAAATTTTAAATTTTATAAAAGTCATTGACATTTTGAATACCTCATAACTTTTATAAACTCTTAAAAAGTTTTGATTGAATACACCTTAACTTTTATAGATTTTATAAAAAATTTTAAAAGTCCATATTGAATACCAGATGACTTTTGCAGAGTCGTTAAAAATCTGTATTGAATGCACCCAAACTTTTAAACTTTATAAAAGTCATTAAAAATTTAAATTGGATATACCCTCCTAAATTTCTTCACTAAACCAACAGTAGAGCCCATAGTTTACTTATTTACTTTTATTTCTTACAACTTTTTCTTCACTTAGACCAATTGTTCTAACAAAGATGCAACTACTAGCAAATGGAAGAGCGAACTACGATGGTTGGCAATTGAAAAACAAAAATTTCTCCTCTTGCTTTTTCTTGTCCCTAAGACTGCTTCTTCGTTACAAATATATATATATATATATATATATATGGAGTCTAGTACAGGCATATATATGGAGAAGATTCAATGCAAGTAATGGGAGTTGATGATATTTTTCAAGTGTTAACACTAATTGTTTTTTTTTTTTTTTTTAATCCATTCTTTGTTTTATAAAAATGTTGATTTTCATTCATAAACTAAACAACGTCATCTTAATATAATCTATTGTAATAATAACAACAACTAAATTATAGAGATGTCGAAATACATATCTTCAAAAGCAATAACAGGATCAGATGAAATTGCATACAACTTCCCTGACAATTCCTTGACAGTTTTCAATCATCATCCAAATGAAATTGGGTGATGGGCCTTGGGTCTTGGGTAAAACCTGACCCATAATCCAAAGGCCTAATAACACATGCTGGGCGGGCTTTTGTATTTTCCAACAAAAAAAGTGAGAACAAATAAAATTTTAAAATGAAAAAGCCATGGCATAATTTAAAATAATAAAATATATGTAATAAATTAATTAATAAAAAAATAAATTTGTTTATTTTGTTTGAAATGGAATAATTGTAGCATTAAATGGGGATTATAGTAACATATTATAATTAATTTAAAATTTGTAATAGAAGGAAACATACTAGAGGGGTTTACGTACCAATTTAAGTGGGTGCAAATATAGAAACTCATTAATAAAAAGATTGGTAGGCCTGAGTGGGAGGAATGGGCAAGAATAGCACACCATATACAACCCAGACTGTTATGTGAAATGTAATTTAGTGTCCATTTGTGTAGCCAATTGAATTCCAAAGCAGACATTAAACTTGTTGACTTATTTATTGTAAATCTCATCCATATAAATTAAAAAGATGTGACCTAATAAATAGCAGTTCATAATACACTAATAAAATTGTGCATGGCAGGTAACAAATTATTAAAGATGGCAATTTAGATCTCAACACGAACTCGAAGCAAATATTCAATTTTGGGATGGGCTATTCAGGTTTGAATTAATAATCATGATAATTCATTTAACCCATTTATCAAAAGATTCATGTAAAGTTTGCTTAATAAGTTCGTGAGGTTAGAAGATTTTTTGGGATATATTTATAATCCATGTTTAAAAGTAAATACGGTTATATGTGTAATTTACAAATTATCAATAAAGCTAACTTTTTTTTAACTAATTTTAAACTCTTAAATACAGTTGATTTTGTGTCGTCATGGATTATATACACAGTTTGCTTGCAAAAGATATCAAACATGGTGACAAACGTGTTAATAATACACAAAGAATTTGATTTAAAAAAATAAATTGAGGAACATGGTGACAAACGTGTTAATAATACACAAAGAATTTGATTTAAAAAGAAAAAATTAATCCTCAACTGCTAGACAAACCATTTGCCACCCATTTTTTTTTGGCTTGTTTGGAAACTATTTGCAAGAATCGTTATAACTCTAATTATTTCCTTCAATGACATATGAAGTTTTCAAGATGCTAGGGCTTTTTTTGGCATGAAGCGATCTAGTGTACGAGATGAAGTGAGACAAGTCAAGAGTCTTGCACAGAACGGGAAGGATATAGATCTTTTCGCTTTTTATCTAATGATGTAGACCCATTTCTTCTACACAAGTTCTTAATGCTTTCCTTATTACATGTTATTTAAATCCTTCTTTAACTAATTTTTCCATATTCCCTTGACTTCCAAAACCTTTTTTTTTTACAAGAAAAGGGTGTATTTGGAGATTAATGGAAACTAAAGGAGGAGATGTTGGGGAAAATGAAACTAATGGGGAGAATTTGGAGAATATGACAAACCTCAAAGATTTTAACAATTTCCCATAAATGAAAATATTTTAACAATCCAACACCTATATTTTTTTGTCATGGATTACATGCACACTTTGCTTGTAGGAGATATCAAACATGGCCACAAACATGTAAATAATACAAAAAGGATTTGATTTAAAGAGGAAAAACAAAAAACCTTACCTTCGACTGTTAGACAAACATTTTTTTATGGCTTGTTTGGAAACTATTTGCAAAATTCTTAGTTTGGTTATAACTCTAATTATTTCCTTTAATGACACGTGAAGTTTCAAAATGCTAGGGCTTTTTTGACTCAAAACGATTTAATATCCTGCATAAAGCTAGCCAAATTGAAAGTCTTACACAAAATCGAAGACATATAGATCGTTTAGTTTTTTATCTAATGATGCAGACCCATTTCTTCTACACAAGTTCTTAATGCTTTCCTTATTACATGTTATTCAAATCCTTCTTTAACTAATTTTTCCATATTCCCTTGACTTCCAAAACCAATTTTTTTGTCAAGAAAAAGGGTATATTTGGAGATTACTCGAAGCTAAAGGAGGAGATGTTGGAGAAAATGAAACTAATGGGGGATTTGGAGAATACGACAAACTAGTGGGCAGGACCTTATATTTATAGTAGCTTCATTTTAAAGCCCTTGCTTTTTTCTCCTCCTAATCAAACCCTAAATCGAAAACCAACCGCAGCAATTTCAATCTCAATGAACCAATCCATCTTCATTTGACCTCTGCACACCATACCCAGGTTCTTAATTCGTTAAATTTTTCATCTTTCACTTTTGTTTTTCATTTTCGAGATGTTTAAAGAAATTTTTCGATGTTAAAATTTTAGGGTTTCTGGCAAAATGACGCAGTCTGAGTCAGCCCCAGATGCAGCTGCGGACACAAAAGCCGCTTTTCGCAAGCCCTCAAATGAAGCAGCTAACAGGAAATACCGGCGTCGGTCTCCACTTGATGGCTCCTCTTCCTCTGATGGTTAGTTCAATTTTTTTTTTTTTTGCTATTCTTATATTCATTTTATTCTTGTTATTGTTAGTCTTTAGTACCTGTCAAGTGTTAGAATTTTATATATATAACTCTACTCAAAATCAGGCAATTAGATAGGTGTAGTTTTATTTGTTGTTTGTACTACCAGAATCTTGGTCTCTGAGGGGAGTAGTTGTGGACTATGTTATCTAAATTGTGTTTTGAAGGTGTTTAACTGTAACCAAGAATGGTCTTTTTGAAGTGGGGTTTGAATGTTTTTTAATGATCTCAAAAAGTATATTGAAGCTCGGTATTTGGTGTTCTGATGGTTTTGTGGTTAATGATTGGAATTGTGTGTGCACAGGGAGTCCGAAGCATGACCATAGCTCCAGTCCATTATATTCTAGGGAGGAATATACGAAAGACACTGAACATCGGCAAAGAAGGAAGGAATTAGATAGGGATTCTGGTCGAAGTCAGTATGGTAGAGGTGGTGATTCATATAGGCATTCTGATCGACAGTCGTCGAGGGGTTCTCATGGTTATTCGAGGCATGATGACTATGTTAGACATGACAAGCATGCAAATGAGGATGAAAGAATTTATCAGAAGTCATCCTCTCGTTCTGCTCGAGATTCTTCGAGAGCTAGTGCGCATTTGGAGTATACAAGGCCGGAAAGTGACTATAGTAGGTCAAAAGACTATGTGAGTGGTTCTGACAAATCTGTCCGTGATAAGTATGATGTTACTGCACTTAGACGCAAGGACAAGGACAAGGACAAGGACAAGGATCCATCAGCTGACAGAGCTGGATCTGGTAGGAGGCATACAAGCTCAAATTCAGAAGAGATGGATAAAGATTGGCACAAGCAGGACCGAGATGGCCGAGGTGAAAAGAGAGATTATCGTAGGAGTTTGGGAGATTATAGAAGTGATCGTACACACATGTATGAAGAATCCAGGGGCCATCGGAATGACTCATCTTCTGGAAGGGACAATAATGGGCATCGCATAAAAGAAGCTTATAAGAATGACACAAAGGAACTGGTTGGTCAAAGGTCTGCCAAGGAGGAAAAGAACAAATATGATGATCGGGAAACAAACGGGGACAAGGATCAATACCATAGAGCCCCTGGGGAGCATTTGAAAGATAAAACTGCTTTTGCAAGTGAAATTCAAGAGACTCCTACCAAAAAATCAAGGCTTTCTAACTGGGACAAGGGTGCTGATTATGCTAAAGATGGTATGAATTTTGATGTGTCATTATTGCGGCTTATTTAGCTATAGCTGTTTTGCAGTTTTGATTTGTATTTGATTATCATTTCATTGACATTTAATTAATTTAATATTCATTATAATTGTAGCTACTGACAAGATGTGCTCAAGTTCAAGCCAAATTCAGGAAACCAGTGGTAATGTGACCCATGCCAATGACTCTGAGGTTGCTAATGATCTAAACGCTGCAAAAGTTGCTGCAATCAAAGCAGCTGAATTAGGTAAGAAATACTTTGATACTGTTATCATTTGAAAGATGAATAATGTATCACTGATTCACTGCCACTCTGAATTTTGCTTTGCTGTATTATTTGAGTTTTTGAGATGAATAATGATGTCTCTAAATCTAGTACAAGCTAAATTTGACTTAATTGCCTGAAAACCAATTGTCTTAGATCAGGTTGAAATCATTTTTTTCTTGGGCTTAATTGAACATTTGTAGAGGAAAATAGCAGTGTTTTAAGTGAAGAGACTGTTCTGTTTGATTGCAATATCATCTAATTTTAGATCTTTTTGCCACTTCTATAATGTTGAAAAGTAGTTTGCAAGTCTGTTGAGGAACTGTTGTTCTCTGAACATAAAACTTTTGTAGTCCTGTTTGATGTTCATGATATGATTGGATAATTTTTATGGAATTCGATTGGATTGGTTTGGATTAATTATAGTGTTGTCTATTGTTGGAATTAAAAATATCATCATCTGTTTGATATGTTATAGGATTGGATAAAAATAAAGTATTACCACCATATTTGTTACAAATTTAGGATGAACTTTATTTTGGTGAAAACATGTTTCCATTTATCTGTTAAATAAAAATATTTGAATTTATTGTTTAAAAATAAAATTAATTTAATGAATGCACATTTAGTATCTGCTTATTTGGTTAATATCTTACAATAACTACATCAGTGGTGGAGAAAAATTTGGAGAGAGAAGTAGAGTAAATCCTATGCTTTAGGAGAGAGAAGTTGGAGATGTAAGTGAAAAGAAATGGTTGGGTTGTAGGCATAGAATGTTGGTAATCATACTTCTCTACAAAGTGGACGTCTTGAGTTGAAATCCCTCGTTCCCCAAGTCAAAAAAAAAAAAAAAAAAAAAATGGTGAAAAGAGATGCTGACTGGTGAGAATAGAGAAATGTGTTTTTCCCCCCAAGGGGTCAATTAATTCCATTCATTTTAAGGGTTTATTTTAAACTATTGTAATGAGATAAACATTTACTTGAGACTAAATACCTCCAAGTTGCTTGGAGTCACCAAACATGGGATCCGATCCACTTAACAAATATGCCCTTTTACTTGCTTGGAGTCACCAAACGTGGATTGGACTAAAGTAGTCCAATCCCACATAACAAATGTGCCCTTTCACTTAGGGTATTTTGTTGCTTGGGAGTGGACTAAACAAGGATTGGATAAAAGAAACTCTTTTTTCTTTTCCTTTTTTAAGATTATTTATATGTAACATTAAATTTATTTAGCATAGTTTAGAAATTAATTTAATTTATATCATTAAAATATTTTACCATATCAATGTAATATAAATAATTTTTTGTTTAAAATTAATTTCAAATAGGTGTATTTATTTTTAAAAAATAATTTATAATTCTTAAAATAAATTTATTTTTTGGTGTTGAATTTTAAAGGTTATATATTATTAAAAACTTATGTTAAATTAATTTTATATTAACCAATCAGATAAAATTAAACCTAATACAAAATAATTTTTTGTCCAATTTCTTATTATACCAAACAATAGTACTATTCGTTGTCCAATTTCATATTTTGAGAAATGCATTATAGCACTTATTTATTTCAATCCTATTTTGTTCCATCTAATTCAATTCAATCCTATTAAAAGACCAATCCAATCATACGACCCAAACAAGCTGTTAGTTGTTGACTCTCTTAGTCTGTGACTTGTATAGAATACTTCCTCTCCAGAGTTATAATTTGCCTTGAATTGCTTTTAAACAAATGGAAAGGTTCTATCTTAAACCAAAATGCACCCAACACACTATATTAGTTGCTCAATTAATTTATCCTATAACCATGAGCCTTCTTACTATTGTTCTTACTTAGAAGTTTGCTTTGGCACAGTTAATAAGAACCTTGTAGGGGTTGGTTACATGTCTACTGACCAAAAGAAGAAGCTACTGTGGGGAAACAAAAAGAACACAGCTGCAGAAGAGGTATTTCTGATGAGTCTTCCGAGTATTTTTGTCTCATTGGAAGTGTGGATTTGTCCTGCAATCTCCCATCAGTTTCTGGCTTTCCTTCTTTTTTTCCTTCCCAATTGTTTAGTCAAATGACTGTTGGCAAATTTTGTAGTCTGGCCACCGCTGGGATAGTACTCTATTTGGTGATCGTGACCGACAGGAGAAGTTCAACAAACTCATGGTAAATCTCATATTTCTCCCATTTGTTTGTGTGGGTGTGTTTGTGTGTGTGTCTCGTTCTGTGTCTTATTCTGTCAGTTTGTTCATATTGTAGTATGTAGTGCCAACCTTAGAAATAACCTATTGTTGTATGTTCCTGTATGACTCGTTCTCTCAGTCAGTTTATCCGCCTACTAACACAGTTTTAGAGTCTGAGGTTGCCTTGGTACATATGGCCAATTGTAGGGTGTGAAGGGGGAGCTCAAGGTAGAGAACAAACCCAACAATCAAGATGGCGATGGTCTACTCCAAGCCGAGAAGCAGAGAGAACTACAACTGGATTTGGAGAAGCAGTACACTGCAGGACTCCGACGAAGAGATGGCCGCACTGTTGGGTTAGGTCTTTAAGCAGCGAGTCAGGATCTATTCTGACTCTCTCCACAATGTTCTGTGACATTTCGCCATTCGGCTGTTCAAGAGATTTGATTCTTGTTTTGTTATACCTATGGCTTGTTAGTAAACATATTTTTTGCTATTGGGCATTTCTGATATTGGAAAAAGAAATTCAATCTCTAAATGGTTTTATTGTTATTATTGAATTCTCTCGTGCTCTCTCTCTCACACCCATATAAACAATATGATCATGTTGGTATTTCTGTTTCGTGAAGCTGAAAATGTAGGCCATAATCCTTGTTCCTTGGTGCTGGATAAGTGGATCATTAGGTGAGATTTTCAAGTTAGAATTTATGTAGCGTTTTAGAAAACAAACATAATATACCTTCCTGTTTGTCTTTATTATCGTTAAAAAAACCTGATGCGTTTTCATTGTAATTCAAACCGAAAATGATCTTAAGAGTTCCAAGGTTAGTCTGATCTTTCTCAAAACCAGCCAGAGCAATATTTGTTTGCAGAAAAAACCAGCCTGAATCATTGATTTCAGGGTCAGTTTGGTAGTTTTTGCATTATGGAAAATGGATCAAATTTCTCCATCTACGCCCATTTTTTAAAAAATATTAAAAAATGTTGACGGGCACCATCAAGTGTCACCAAGGAAAAGCGAAAAAAGTAGACGGAGACATTGGTGCGGGGGTGGAAATGAATTATAAAATGGCTCTATAAGACACAGAAATTGTCATAAACACAAACAAAATTAGATATTTATTATTATTGCCAAACAAGAAGGGAATAAACTGAAATAGACATGAATTGCAAGAAGTTATTTATAATATAAATACATGTGTGTGAACAAAGGTTGAGACAAGAGTGACAGCTCCAACTTCGTAGATATCAATACTGGTTGGGAAACATGATCTATATTATATTTCAAAACTTCTATGAAAAAAGAGTGAGGTTGTAAAAAAACATATTATGTTAACATTTCACTATTAAATGAGCTTCTATTCAACAAATTTGAATTCTCTGTTAATGTGTAAACTGATTATAACGAAAATTATGAGCTCATGAAATTGGATATTGTGATCCAACATGTACCACATAAAAGTCCAAGACCCCACCTGATCTCTGTAACCTCTAAATGTCAGATTCAAGTGTCATAGCACATTGGCACAGGAAATAGGCAAACAGTACTTTCATTAGGGCCATTTGCTTTCTTGCTAAAAGTGGACCACTTGCTTTTATTGATATATCTTGATATCATTACCTATCCATCCTTTAAAATTGTTGTTGTTGCAATAATGATGGGAGTGGGGTAGGGTTCTTTTGGGTTGTTGAAGCATAATATATATTCTTAAGAGCACCAAAGATTTGGAGGATAATATCATAATCGCATGCTCCCATGATTCTACCAAAGCTAGCTTTTTTTCCTGCATCACATTCTAAATAACTCTTTTATTTTATATATATGTTGGAAGTGATTTTTTAGGCACTTTGTCTCCCATCTCATTTCATCAAATTTTATATGTTGGATGGTGCCAGAGGTGCAATATTTATATTGTTGTGTCATCTTGCAATGAGAAGAATCGCAATAATTTTTTTATTTTTTAATTATTACCGATTTAGGAGTTGTGTGAGCGACAAATTTTTTTCTTTTTTAAATAACCTAAAAATGCTTTGAGCGTATTTAATGACCTCCAAGTTCAAAATTAAGACCATTGATGACCTTATAATTGTGGATTCTTTGGAATGGAAAAACCTATCCTTTTGATCATGTAGGTATCTATGAGAGAATTAGAAATCCATATTTTATGACATGCGGGAGCAAAACACAAAATTTTAACTATTTTGCTAATCCCTCGTCGGTGGGAAGAGAGATATGCTCAAACTTCAATTTTATTATATGATTATGGGATATTTATCATTGAATGACCCTAAAAAAAAAAAAGAAAAAGAATACAGTTGACAAAAAAATTACCTTACATAACGGCCACTATATTCCTTAGTAATTACTATATAATGAGTGTTGGGGGAGGAACTGACCATTCTCCAAACCTATTGAGCCCAAGGTCAATTCAATTTCGACTAAGTTGAGAAGCCCATAAAAGCGAATTGTGGGAGAAATTGGTGCGAGCCCAAGCCCAACAAACTAGGAACAAATGGCAAATGGACACAGGTACCCTTGCAAAGAGGCGGGAAAATCAACCAAGAGAGATTTAATTTGAAATAGGTACATGATCCCCTTATGTCTACAAGGCATGACTTGTAGGACTACAAGCCAGGCCTAGACCTAACACACCAAGGGAGAAAGGACGCTAGGTTGTAGGTGAGAAAAGAAAAGAATATGCTTGTGCCACGTAGTGCAAAGATCAAAGAAACTAAAGAGAAGTTGACACGTGTATAAGACATCTAAGCTAAGGGAAGCTGAAAGCACAAGACACGAAAAAAAAGAAAGCAACCGGCCAAGGGAAGCCTCAGACGACAAGGTGTATAAAAGCATGTTAAGGAGGACAGAAGAAAGTTGATCAAAAGAAACGGAGAGATAGGGAGCCTTACACCTAAGAGGAACGCGTATAAAAAGCAATCACTATTCATAGTCGAGACAAGTGAACAAAGGAAACTAGAGAGCAAGCAAGAAGGGAAGAGGGTCATGAGAAAGAGAATATACACATTAGATTAAGGCTAAAGACTCAAGAATCTCAATGTTATATAACCTAAACTCTACTTTCCTTCTATCAAATGGGCTCTCCATCCCCTGTTCTTAACAAAAGAGGAAAGGAAACTAACCAAAAGGAGGAGAAATACCTTTTGTAAAAAAGGTTCGAGTATCCAAGGAAATCTCATAAAATCCATTCTCCTTTCTGTATTCCATCGTATCACCAAGTTAATAAAATAGTAAGACCTCTTCCTTTCATACATCGTATTTTGATTGTGATTTGTTCATTATTGTTGGTGTGACTATGGAGGACAATTTTCACATCAATAGTAAGATCTGTATTTTTTCCTTTTTACTATAAATAAGACTCCATTAAAGTGGTACTTTTACCGTTTACTCAAACCCAAAAAGTACTTTTACAATAGCATTACCATATCTCATCCTTACTCGACTTTTTTAAATGATAGTGACATAATTGATAATTAATTAATGTGATGATGACTCATTTAATTTTATCAACAAAATTAGTGAAGTATTATAAAATTTGTCAATAACAAAGATTCATAAATTGCTTTTAGCATACCTCAGCCACAATAACTTCATATCATATAACACATAAACTAACATTGGCACATTTTATATAATATATGAAGGTTGTACTATTAAGGAATAAATATAGTCTCCATGTCATTCAACTCAAACTTTAGTGCATAAACATGAATCACATGACACATGGTTAAATAATAAATAAAATGTGGACTATATATATAAACTTCTCGATGGTAGCTTGGCCAACTAACTTTGTGTTGAAGTTTGTGTTCTAAGAGCTTATAATTATGTAAACAACTTTGTAAATATTAACAAAATAATCATTTCGTTTGATTTATATATTTTGCAAAAATTATGAATAACATGAGAATCATTTTGATTACTGATGTAATATCAAACTACATATATAAATATTATATATAAATGATTGATGTAATATCAAACTAAGTATATAAATATTATATATAAGTGGATTTAATTTGAGATAAGCAATCTAAAGAATTCATAAAAAGCAAACATACTTTATTTGTGATAAATCTACAGTCGTGGTCTATTTCATATTTAGTACGATAATCTTATCCAAAACTATTCATGTGACGACATGAAAATGATATAATAAAGATTATATAGAACTAGAACACGATAAACTTAGATATTTATATCCATTATGAATCTTTAAGTTTATCCATGATAAATTTAAAGAGTCTCTAACTAATATCCGTTAAATTTAGATATTTATATTTATTGACCAAATGATCATATATAAATTGATATTAATTTTAAGTATATTATGAACTCTTACTAGTTGAGTTATATCCATTTATTTACATTATTGAAATTAGTATAGATGTTTGGTCAATAACTCCGTACTTTGGAGATATAATTTAATAAGTAGCTAGAAATATTTTATATAATAAAGGAATCCACTTTTTCTTACAAGAAGTAGAAAAGTAATTTTTTAAGAGTTTATTCAGATTTTAAATAATAAAAGCGCTCAACTTTCTGTGTATATATAAAAGAAAAGATAAATTTATAAGTTATTATGAATATATTATTCATTAGGGAATCAATGCTACTTAATGAAACAAGTAATAATTAGAGAGATAAAATGGATATTTTAACCTAAAACTAATAAACTACTTGTGGAAGATCAAATCACATGTAGTGATTAAATCCATAAATATTGAAATTTCAGATTGCATGAAAACATCTGCAGTTTTTAGTGTATAATCTTAAGTTTTTAGTGGAATATCTTTAAGGTTAATAATAGTAAAATATTTAATTAAAGAGTTTAATTAACAATTTCGATATTATTGGAGCTCAAAACCGTAAGTCCATCAAATTCCTTCGATAGCTCATTTCACTATAAAAGAAGTGTATATAGAATATTATAATTGGATCGTCCAATTATATGTTTTACGTGAGTAGCAAAATTTATGTTCACTTAGTATTTCGAATAATATCGATTATTTAAATTATTTAATAAATAATTAGTTAATTATTGAATATGAATTGATAATTGTTTACTCAATTTTATAAAAGGTTTTATATTCGATTATCAAGTGACTCTAGTTTAAATTAATTATGATTAATTTATTAGAGATTGCGAATTCAATTGTAAAATATAATATGAATTAATTATGCTATATAGGGTAAGAGTTTAATTCTTAACGAATAAGAGTTTCAATATTAATTTTGAATTAATTTTATAGAAACTTCTTGTTGCCTATCAAAGGAAAAGAAAGTGATTTTTTTAGCCTGTACCTATGAGAAACTAGAAAGAGAAAAAAATAGTTTTTAATTTTCAGCAATCACTATTCGAAGAAAAGAATCTATATCCTTTTTTTTTTGGTATAATAATAAATAAACACTAATCTTTTATAAAGTTAGATTTAATTTTCTTTTTAGAAAAGAAATCAAACTTAAATAATCATATTTTTATATAATTATGATCACTTACTTATTTCTTAGTATAAAAACATAATAAGGAAAATTAGATGATGAATAATTCACAGAAAATCAACATAGAACATCAAAAATCTAATATTTTATTTTATTTTTATTGTTTTATTTCACTATTTTATATATTTAGATTTCTGAGGTTTGTAAAAAGTTTTGAAATTCACTCCTCTACTAATTTTATTTTGATTAAAAAAACTGTTGTTTTTGCTTGCATTTTTAATCTAAGAATTAGGTTGTCCAACAATACAATCTCTAAAATTTTGTGACACCAAAAACAAAAAGCTTTTGGATGAAGAAATAATGATAACTTCTACTTGGTCAACTCAAGTACAGAGCTCTAGTACATTTTAGTGGCAAACAGAAAGTGAAGAGACCCTTAACTTTTTTCTCCCAAAAAATTTTGGGGAGGTGAATCAGGCATTAAAAATGCAAAAAGATTTGGAAAACAAAAGAAAGAAAGATTATATGCTCCCCACATGCACGTACACAAAAGAAGAAATTTAATAACAATGAGACTAGTTAAAAAAATATAGGACCCACTTGATCTAAAAATTTAAATCTCATTTATTGCTTTTTCAATTTTTTTAATCTATTTAGAGCTATAAAAATTGGTTAAATTAAATTAACCCACATTGATTGATTCTAAAGTTGCGCTGAACTGCCTTCAAAAGAAAAGCCTTTGATTTTGGGCCCTTCCTTTTCAAAAAATTTTTTGTGACTTCCATCAAGTAATGTTGACATCACACCAATCTTAAATCCTCACATTGGTGGGTTCTACTATTGTGAATTTGGTGGTCTAATTGATTTTGTTTCTTTAGTGAATCAAAGATTTGAAGCATCAAATATCAATATGAAGTTTTCTTGGACCTAGATTCCCATATATAGAGGGTCCCCCACCACCCCCACAATTCGTACCAGTTTTCACATTTATTCTATTATATAGCAATTTGGACATTTCTTATTACTTGTGATGCAGCAACTTCTATATCATTAGTCTTAATGTGTTTAGTTTAATGATAAAAAAAAAAAAAAAAAAATTTACACAAAACACTACCAGTAAATCTTGAGTGCATTTCAGTTTGTGGTTGGAAGATTTATGTTGGGATTTTCTCTGCTTTTTTTTATTATCGTCACCTATTAATTTCAAGTTTTAAATATTATAATTGAGTCATTTTCTATAAATTTAAGTTTTTGTATCTGAAAATAATTAACATATATTAGAACTTGAAGGTATCTGATTCAAACTCT
Organism: Dimocarpus longan; assembly: GCA_022984855.1. Taxonomy (NCBI): domain Eukaryota; kingdom Viridiplantae; phylum Streptophyta; class Magnoliopsida; order Sapindales; family Sapindaceae; genus Dimocarpus; species Dimocarpus longan. The sequence goes on from CM041021.1 coordinate 8,674,049, forward strand.
CTCTTATTTTTTTATCTTGAATTATTGTTACACATATTATAATGATAAAGGGTGTTTAGTATATATCCGATATCTGTCATCTGTCTATGTCACACGTGATAGGAGACGTATCACGTATTAACTTCAAATTTTAAATACTATATTTGAATTATATTCTATCGGTTTAAACTTTTGAGTCTAATAATAATTAATAATTTTAATATCATATCTAAAACTCTATAGCGGCATGGGCAATGTACATGAAAATAAATAAATAAATAAATAATGGGACTAACATTTTCATGGTATATAATTGTTTGAAGCTGAGTTCGGTTCCATGTTGGTGATAAGTCCATCAAGCTCATCCATTTTATGAACCAGAGAGAAGCTTCATCTTTCCACCCACCCAACATAGGACAAATGCAGCGCTAATAATTTGACCAATTCTAATCATTTCTTTATTTTCAATAGCTTACATGAACAAGAAAAGAGATTTTCTTTTTCCCTTTCAATTGTTGAACAACTTTAACCAAATTAAGTAACAATAAAAGATGTATTAAAAACAACGGTTAATTATAGAGGTGGATGGAATGTCTTTATCATATATAATTCATTTAATCATCCCATGATATACATACTAAGTACAGATTAATTATCCCAAAATTGAGGATACATGCATTTGATATTACTTCCACATATTATGCTATGACTAGACAAATACAGCAAACATCTTTGTGCATCCATCCCACAAAGTTTTTGTCTTAATCTTAGATATTTTGTGGTAGCTATAAATTTTTATCATGTAATATTAGTGGCACCACAGAATCGGCCAGTCTTGGTATTCGGCTATGCATTCAATTTCGGTAAAATGGTTCAAGGCTTGTTTGATTCGCACTTTGTAAAAATAACGTACAAGGTTTGGTTTGGTTTGTAGATATTTTAAAACAAACTACTAAATTATAGTTCTAAAATTTCAGTTCAAAATCTTAAAACAATAAAGTAACGTTCAAACAACATACACAAATTGTAAATCCAAAATTCCTTTTGCAATCTGGATTTTGAGATTTGTTTTGGAATTTATGTTTTTAGAAAATAAAAAAAAATAGTAATTAAAAGTAATTGGATTTTAACGTGGTTTGTGTCAGAAAAGAGTCTTGTCCTAATTCCATCACTTAACTCATTAGGAGATTTACTTTTACTTTATAAATCAATGAAAATTTATTTTTTCAATTAATGTAGGACTATTTAATACCATATAAATTCACTTTTTCAATCAATATGTGACTATATACCTTCCCTCATGCACAACGTGTCCACATGATGGCACATGCACTCATGTAACTGAGTTTGAGTTATGCAAATTGGATAGAGCCCAACCCAAACTCTATTATCATATCAAAAAAGGGTTTTAGATCTAACTCTACCACAAAAACTAACTCATAAGTAGAGGTTTACCTTCACCTTATAAACTAATGTAAATTCACTTATTCAACTAATGTAAGACTATTTAACAACTAGATCATAAAAAGAATATTCATTCAATCTAATAATGACATAGATTTGAACCACCCTCATTAAAAGTTATATCTTCAATAATAATAATAATAATGAAAGGAGTACGACAGCAAACACAAAAATAACAATAATAATACGAGGATAGCAAGCCAAAAAGGCATCTTTATTTAAAAAAGTTAAATGATCTGGTGAAACAATTCTCATCAATTACATCTCAAGTGGCAGGTTCAAACTTAACTCCCACTAGTTGTGTGGGCAGATTTTCCCACCATTTGTGTGAGCATCTTTCTCCCATCTTTTAGAAATAAAGATCTAAATTATGTTTTAGAGTCCTATGTCAATTGATTTCGACGGTAGTCTAATCTAGTGTCGGAAAAAAAAAACATTTTTGTTATACACAATAATAAAAAAGTAGAGAATGACCAAAGGTGATTAAAGAGGTACAAGAGGTAATTATAGACTCAAAAAGGCATCGGAAGCATCATATTATGTAACAGGGCACTGGCAATAAAATTAACCTATTGAATTCAACAAAGGCACACACAAATTGTTATAGTGGTCACTTCCACATTCTCTTAATGGGGGCATAAAATTTTAATTTGATGATTAGTTTTCCAATTTGCTTGGCTGTGGCTGAGAGTTTGGTGGAAGTTAGGCCAAGGGTCCGTTAGGCGTTGATGGCTTTGTGACAAATGTCATGTTCACAACCAACCGCATAATGTTTACCCTTTAATTGATCAGATACCAGTCCCTTTCCTCTCCTCTTTTGCAGACTTTTGACATCATATACTTGCTTCTTGCACTATAATCAAACTTCCTTATCACTTTCCCCATTTTGTATTAGAGTTTAGTTAAGCTAAAACATTACCAACATGTCAAATTTGTTAGTACATTTCACCTAATTGTGGTCCAAAGTCGTATCTATATATTCTCTTACAAAGATGTTAATGTTGTCGTGTCCAAAATTTTTTAATATATAAATTGTCAATGGTTTGAGTTAATCCTTTTATTAAAGAAATTTAAGTTCAATAATGTATGAAAAAAATTAAAAAAAAAAATTGATTATCATTAATTTTAATATTAACGTGTTAATAGATTATTAAAAAAAAAAAAAAATGACAAAGAATCTCGCTCGACGGAGTACAGTGGATTCTCTCACTCCCAAAACTAATTCTAACAAGCTATGTGATGTCTTCAGATTTGATCCCTGAAAAAAATAGTTGATATATATATATATATATTGTGTGAAAATCTTAGAAACTTTTAACCGGCCAGCTGTGCTCCACTCCAAGACCCCATTGGTGGAAATTCACTGCATGTGGATGCTTGAAGCTGCATTTAAGAAGGCAGCCCCTGGTTTGGTTATTGTGTAAATTCAGTTTGGTGGAATCATAACTAACCGGCAATCAATGTTTTGTCGGTCGACGTGTGTACAGATGTCTTTCTATTAAAAATACGCTAAAATACATTTACATTACATACATGATACATGAGACATATCCCCGTTGATTTCTCCGAACCAACGCTCTTTTTCTATGTTATCGGTGCCTCTTTAATTTGTCATCGTCAAACATATACGACATGTTCCCTCTGCTTGCATGACACCGCCACCACCATGTCTTTCTTTTCTTGTTTGGTTTCATGTTCCTTTCCCGTTGATGCTCTATTATAAAATTTTATATCAACCCATTTGAAGAATTAATTCGCTCACTCTCTCAAGTATTAATTCAAATGCTTTTCTTCTTGATATCTTGTATTTCGTTTTCTTTCATACTGTTGTTCAAGTCCTTGTCTTTGAAGATCAAGCCATACCCACCAATGAAGAGTGAGTGGAGATTGTTGTCTTCTCGGTTCTGGAAGGATTTATCAACCCTTTTGATGTCTTGGCTTCAAAAGGGTAGGCTTGCTATTAGTTTCTGCCAAGTTCCAATGATCATCAAGCCATTAAAGAAGAAGATGAGTCTTGCTGCTTCTAAGCTTGAGAATGTAGAGGAAGACAAGATATCTCTTTTGGATTTGCCTGACTTGACTCTTGAATGCATTCTTGAGAAGCTTTCACCAGCTGGTTTGTGTAACATGGCAGCTGTTTGTAGCTCTCTCAGGGACAGGTGTACAAGTGATCATTTATGGGAAAAACACATGAACCACAAATGGGGTAGACTTATTGGTCATGCTGCTCAAAGAGGATGGCAATTGCATGTAGCCTCCAAAAGAAGAGAAAGCCTCATCAATCAGAGCAAGCAGAAAGGAATTCTCCGGTCCCTTTATGGCCTTTGGCCTTTTTCTTCCATTAGATCAAAGGTGGACTGTACTACTAGTGAGCCTAAAGATTCTTTACCTAATGATTCCAAAATAGCTTGGTATGTCTCTCTTGAGAGTGGCAAATTCTGGTTCCCTGCTCAGGTCTATAACCGTGAGGTAACTAACTGCAACTAACTACTTGTGATTTGGAAAAATCTATTGCTATATTTGGATTTGAGCTAATTCAATATCAAATTATGTTTGTTTGGTTGCAGAATGGAAATATTGGGTTTATGCTGTCATGTTATGATGCTCAACTGAGCTATGATGCCCGAACTGATACCTTTCTGGCAAGGTATAGATACAGATGCTCTTCTTATAAGTTAAATTCATCAACTTTTCTTTTATCTAGATTTGCAATTGTGTGTGTTTGCTGGCACCAATTTGGAAAATGCACATATATTACTGTGAATGTTATGTGTTAGCTATAGAAATGACTTTAATTTCACATGTCTTGACACTTCAAAACTAATATTAGATAGTTCATGATTACAACGAATGTTAAAAAATTTGCCATCAATTATATCATGCTCTTGTTTTTGAAAAGTCAATCTGAATTGTAGCAGGGAAGGAATTAAAATGGATTATATATTTCAGGTATTCACCCCATGGAAGGCGGACGATAGAGGAAAATATAACTTGGGATAGGCTAAGAGCACCACCAGTTGATACTCCATCCGATGTTCTTCACATTTCAGATTGTTTACATGAGTTAAAACCAAATGATCATATAGAGATCCAATGGAGAAGAAACAAAGAATTTCCGTATGGTGTGTTTCCAAACCGTTGAATTCCTTACCTTTTAAGTAATATTTGTAATTTTGGAATCGTTCATGGATTAGTCCTTTTACTGTTAGATTGTGTAATAATTTGAACTCAATCGTATTGCAGGTTGGTGGTATGGTGTTGTTGGTCATTTGGATTCATGTGACAGGAATGAGAATCACTGCCGCTGTCACTATAGTGGTGAGAAAATCATCTTAGATTCTGCAAAGCATCTCAATTTTTCTTCTTATGATTTGGAAACATGTGGACTTCGCTCTGTTTTGTTTAAAGTGAAAGTAAAACCTGGTTGTGAAGTTGTGATTGTATTTTCCTAATCCAGATTATAAAGAGCTAGTACTCATTCTTTGCATTGCCTGCAATAGCCATAGTTGGAAAAAACGGTTAAAGAAAGTAGACTTTTCTAATAAAGCCATATCATAAGTTTTTTAAATGTATGGCATTTTGCATTGTATCTGAAAGCTTAAGGTCCGAATGGGAAGCCTTGTTGATCATCCCATTTTCAGTCTGTCCTAAAGCGATATGCTTCTATGTTTCCTCCAGGCCACCGTGAACTTGAACCGGTGAATCTTTAAGGTGAAAGAATTGATATTAGAGTTTTTTTTTGTGCTATGTTTCCGATTGAAATGTTTCCAAGCCTGTAGCATAAAGTTAAAATTTTGAATTTTTGTGTTTTGTCTGCCCAATGGAAGGCTCAAATGAGTCCAGAAAGTTTATTAGCTATATATAGTGTGAGGGATTGATCATAGTCAACATGAGCTGCTTGTTTGTAATGATGATGTATAGATTGTCACATTCCAAATGCTTTTTTGTTATTTAGTGCATACTAATCCTTACAGTTATGTTATTTTTCTCAGTCAAACTATCTATTAAATTTAGTTGCTGATAATCATCTGGGTTTGATTCATCAATTCTGGTACACTAGCATCTATAACCATCTTCCACTTGTTGGACTTGGCACCTAGTGGGTGTGTACTTCCTTGAACCAGTTTATGCTGCATTACGGTGCAAAGAAATTTCGTTTGATTTGTATATTAATCACCTTGACTTGTCCTACTGCTCTGATAAACTTTTCTCCATACTCCAGCGTCCTATAAGTGGTGGCGTTAATATATATATCTTAGCTTTTCCACAATCTTTATGTTATTTTTTTCTTTTTACTTTCTTTTTTTAAGGCTCTCTCTCACCAGGGTATTAGTTAAGCATCTCACAACAATGACTGATTTGCTGACAGGTACGGTGATTCTGGAGTTTAATCAGTACCCTCCTGGTTCACGATGGCGACAAACAACAATAAACAGGAAAGATCATCTGGAAGTAGGCAATGAAGCAGATGGCTTTTATGGTGGAATACGAAAACTTTACAAGGAAGAGGAGATCTCAATGTGGAAGAGCCTCCGGCCTAGCCAAATCCTTGAATAGAATGATCTATCATTAGCTTTCTGCTCGATCTGTACATAAGCCTTCTTGTTTTTTAACTGTGAATTGAAGAGTCGTGAGTCATAGAAGAAGTTATGGAAAGATATAGATTAAGCTTCATTAGTTTTGCCCTTCATACGGAGGCTTTGAAATGATTCAAATGTAATTTAATTTGTGTACCAACTGATGTAATCTTCATTGAGTACACAACAACTACAGTCCCATCTAGGGGAAAAAATTGAATGGGAAATCCTGACTAGTTTTTATGTTTTGAAGCAAATGCTTGTGTTACATTTATTTGCTTAGATTGCACTGACCATATGGCTATTATCTTTCTGAAATTGAAAAATGACTTTGAATGTAATTTAATATAAGGTGTTATGGTCTTGAGCTATGCTGATTGAAACTGTACTGTTAAGCATGCATGGTCCATGATAGATTCTGGATTCACTTATTCTCTTACTTCAATCTTTTTTAACAAATTATATTACATTTGAATCTCGAAAGGCAAAACAAATAATCCACTACAAATGGCACTTTATCATCTTTGTTCCAAAGGGTGGACAACCACCCACTATCATAGAAAATTTCAACTAGCATAGCTTAAGGCCGTAACACCTTATATTAAATATGCCATATTTTTTTCTTATGTCAACAAACCAATGTTCTGTCCATGGCAAAAGGAATGCGAATCTCAAAAGGCAAAACAAATAATCCACTCAAAAATAAAGCCAAAAACAAAATGCACACATGAACTCAACTGTTTGTAGCTCACACCCCTAAGCCTAAATCATGTATCATAGACAATGTAAGATTTTATGGCACTAAGGGTCTAAACTCCAAAAGACAAAACAAATTAAAAAGGAAAACTCACACAGAAACTAACTTTTGAATTTCACATCCCCAAACCTTAACCAAACATCATCATCGATAACGTAAGATTTTATGGTAAAAATGATATAAAACTCAAAAGGAAAAACAAAACAAAAATTGAAAGAACTATTTACCTAGGTGGGCTACCTTCCACCAAGTACGCTATTTAACATCTAGAAAAGACGGACGAATTTATAGTTGAAGAAGAGCCCCATTTCTGAGACCTTGTGTTTTTGCATCAAAAACAAAAACAAATAAAACATTTTTCCAAAAAAAAAAAAAGAAAAAAGCAAAAAACAAAAGAAAATGAAATCAAATGAAACTTAAAACTAAATCTAGCAACCAATACAAACAAATATCTGGCAATGACGTCAAAAACTTGACCCGTGTTAATTGAACGTGCTACTAGCAAGTGCATTAGGTCGTATCCATTAATAAAGTAATGGGTTAAGTATCGTCTGCAGGGACACAAGGGCGTGGGAATCGATTACTAAACTAGTCCTAGTAAAAAATAAACAAGTAAAAGGTGTTGAGATTTAGGTTTTCATTTAATTATAGAGTTTAGTCATCATCATATTAGAGTTATATTGATTACATATGTTAATAGTTGGTTATCACTAATGCTCTTGAACATTCTCTTTCAAGACATGCCCAAACATGCCCTTACCTGACCGAGCATATCTCTCGATGATCATGCATTCAAATAAGGGTTCATTAAGTTTAAGAAACCTATTGACTATAGAGGAGGATTAGAATAGACACCTAACCACACTTAGGGTAGATATTTCTTTAAACATGTTGCGTGTATCTCCTCTCGATCTCAATACACAAGCTTTAAATCATGTATATGGTGGCCAGTCACATACAAGCATTAAGCACTAAAACATCTACTCAACATATATGTATTACCCTAATGTATCACAATACCTCTTAACATATTCTCTCTCGAGATATATACCGAACATACTATCATCTAACCAACACATATCTCTCAATGGTTTTAAGTAGATAAAGGTTCATTATGTCCAAGATACTATACTACTTAGGTGAATCGGTCTATGCTTTATAAGAATGCTCACCTGTCACCCTAGAGCATCTTCATAATCCATCTGCTTATCACCTAAGTGGACCCATATTACTTTTTTAACCTATAGTAGGCATTTTATCGAGTATGTTATGGACATCTCCTTTTAGTCTCAAGCCCATAACCTCAAATCATGTAATAGTAAACAAACATGCACAACATTAAGTTCTAAAATACCTACTAGCATGCATGAAAGCATAAGACAAACTCTAAGCAATAATATAAATATATATATATTTCATTAAACATTCATCATCATCCCAACACAATAAGGTTATATACAATATTTACAAAGAAAAAGAGATAGAAACAATTACAAAAATAAGGTTGAAGTTATAACCCGAAGGTTGATTTTCCTCACTTTGATGAAGGAGATCTATATGAATAGTTAGATAAAGTGCAACAATATTTTAGGGTCTATGATGTTCCAAGGGAAGATATGGTTACAATAGCTTACATATATCTTGATGGTCAAGCAAATAGTTGGTGGCATTGGATCAAAGCACAATATGATGGTGATGGTAGGTGTATAGGTTAGACAACATTTGAGAGAGAGTTTTTGGATCAATAAGGACTATCTCTAGTTGTTAATCATCATGGAGAGTTTCGTCGACTGCAAACTATAGTTAGGGGTTGGTTTGAGGAGACGTTTGCTTGGCACGTTCATAGAAGACTTGAAACTATGGTTAAGCAAGGAAGCTGAAGTTAAAGCAACTGTGGAGGTTATGTGCAGCTATGCGGATGGTCGAGATTTTGAACGATAGTTACAATGGGAAAAGGCTGATCAAGAAGAATAAAGGAAGTAAAATTTCTAAGGATTTGCAAGATGAAAATCCTTAGAAAGAATAGGAAGTGACATAGGTGAAATCCAAAGAGAAAAAGAAAAATGTCTAGAAGCTTTCGAGAGCATAGCTATAAGAAAGAATAAAGAAGAGTTTGTGCTTTATGTGTGGAGGAAAATTGGATAAAGATCATCCCTATAAATCCGATCAAGTATTGGTGATCGAGGAATCAAGTGGCCAAGAAGATGGAAATGACAATTGTGAGAAAGAGTCTAGAGTTCAAGGAGAGCTTAGGGTGACTAATGTTGTTGAAAGTGAGGGAGAAATGGAGTTATCTCTTGATACCATGTTAGGAGCTTTAACACCAACGACTATGAAACTTATTGCTTGGATGAGTGCATTGAAAGTGTCTTTGCTAGTGGATTCTGGGTCTTTGCACAACTTCATTAATGCCAACGATATTGCGAAGGCGAGGTTAAAAGAAGTTGCTGCAAAGCCAATTCTATTTAGGGTGGGCAACAGAGACAAACTAAGGTGTGAAAAGGTGATTTGAGAGCTAAGGATGAATGTGCAAGGCGTGCAAATTATGCCTGATTTGCATTTTCTACTAATAGTAGTGGTGGATGTGGTGCTTAGTAATACATACCTGAAGAGTATTACAAAAGTACTTATGGATTTTGAGAACATGGGAATGAAGTTTAAGTTGAGAGGTCAAAAAAGGATGAATCACTTTGTCATCCAAAGAAATTAATCATGGGGACAAGTAGATGATAGAAAATTCATGTAAGGAAGATGCCCAATGATGTGCCATAATAAATGTTCTGAAGTTTGGGGACGTTGTTGATAGGATAGAAAAAGAAAAAGTTCTAGTTCCCACCAATGAGGATAAAAGTACTTTTGAAGAACGAGAGCATGATAAGAACTTTCGTCAATCGAACCAGAAAAGGAGAAGAAACGAGCTGCTGGCAACATTTGGAACTTTGGAATTGATCGCTAGCAAGAGTCACGACATGTAACTCATGATTGCAAGTCGCAATAAACCGACAAAGTTTATCATTAGCAATGATCAAAAGATGCAGTTGGTGAGTGTGAGTGGCGATAATCCAGTAGAAAGCTGTTGACGTCAAAAACTAGTCAACCAGGTTGTTTAAAGCCCAATGCTGTAAAATGATCAAAACAGTACAAGAAATAGACGAAAGATGAAGAAGAAAGCAAAGGAAGAACACAAGATAACAAAATTTTAGAATTGTTCGGCCAATTTATGTTTACATTCACTATTCTTCTCTCATTATTTGGGCAGAGTAACGGCAGTGTTTACACTCAGTGTTTTTCTCTTGATTTACAATGAAAATCCTCCTATTTATAGAGAATGAAATGTGTTACAGTTGCATAATAAATTAAAATAAAATGATGATTACATTTAATGAGGTTGACATCTATTAGGTCAACCCAAAACATGAATTTAGACGTTAAACCCATGTTAGTTAGGTGAGATCTTCTTAAATCACGTTGCAATTAGTTTGAGATAGATTTCGTGTACGACACGTCATAATCTAGGTCTAGCCTTACTACGGGCGAGCTGAGGTTGGAGAGGATGACTGGCGATCTCAGCTTGGCAGTAACATGTGACCTCGGCTTAGCGAGCTTGATGTCGCTAGATTGTAATATACCCGAGCTGAAAATATGGCGTTCAGAGACCTTGTTTCTACGAGCAAGGAGATTAGGCCTGATCTATTTGGTAAGTTTATTGGGCTTTTACCAGCACATCTGGGTGATCTAGAAAATACCCATAACAAAAGCATTAAGAGAGATAGTCTCGAGGCCCGTCTAGTCGTGATCTTCAACCAAAAGCTATCGTAAGGAAGAGTGGTGAGTTGCGTCTTGCAAGCGAAGGTGGCGATGTTGTGGCACAAGGTATAGCAACGAAGGATTAGGAAACCGTATGGCGATCGCAAGTCACAATGCACACCAGACGCATGGAACAATGTTAGACCTGATGCAATTTCATGAGGATTAGTTGTTAAACTTTCTTTTAATTACCTTTATTTAATTCATTGGTCAATTAGGAGTAGATTTATCTTTAATTAAATGTAGTTAATTAGAGTTAGGATTATTGTTAACGTCAGGAAAAGGTTCCCTTAGCCAACGAGGTTGTTTTAGGGCCCAAGCTTACGATTTCGCGCGGTCAATGGGTTGCATGAAAGACAAGGAGAATGAGAAGGAGAGGTTAGAGGTAAGGAGAAGAAGACACAGAAGATTTTTAGAGTGGTTCGGCCCAAAAAGATGCCTACGTCCACTGTTCACTCTCTCACTATTTGGGCAGAGTAACGACACTCAAAAGTTCCATCCATTTTACAATGAAAATCGTCCCCTTTTATAGAGGAAGGGGACATGCTACAGTAAACAGAATAAGACAAAGGTAAATAGTTAACTACAGTTACACTGACAGACAGCATTTAATGCGCCGAAAACCCAATTAAAACGACTGACAGTGCATTAAATGTGGCCGGAAACACATTAAATGCGGCTGAATCCGTCGCGTTCGAGGTCTGCCCACAGAGGATTTCTGCTGACTGGGTTGGATACGCAATGATGGGTTGTTGAGGTTGAGATCCTAGCTTCTGGTAGAGGTAGCGTGCATGGCAAGCCTCGGAACTGTATCTTGCATGGCGTTGTTGACTCCCGCTGACCTGAGACTTATAAACTTGAGAAGGAGACGGACTTCTCCAGCAGGCTGGAAAGTTGATGGAATGGATTCTGGACCGGAACGCCCGCAGTCGGTCACGACATTGAGGCGGATAACGTCATGAGTGAAGGAGTCGGAATGAGTCCACGCTCAGAAAATAGCAGTCAGTTCCGACGGATAACTGTGGGTGAAGATGGCTTGTTGGATACCTCTGATGGGCAGCTCCTCTCTGACGGATGCCTCAATCGGACTGGAAATAGCGAACAAACAGGCTATCTATAGTGGCGAAAATATGGCGATCTGATATAACTGTCACGGATGGCGGATATTCTCGCGGACAAATCTGAAGGATGGAAGTCAGCGATCAGCGACGAGGACCGGCGGTTCGCTTTAGCAAGCAGAATTCTGGGGGAACAGGGCGATATGAATGACGGGGAACATAGCGGTCATAAAAGGTCTTGCGGAATAGGTGATATATGTTGAGATAGAGCGATCAGACTGAGCGATAACGGGCTTCGGCCTCAGCAAGCGCCCACTAATGGGCTCCACTTCTAGGAGAATGGGCCGAGATGAGGGTGAACAGTTGGGCGCTTGGGCCTCAGGACTTGCACTGTAGATCCAATTGGGCTGGACTATTCTGATCGCTATATTTCATCCGTAACAATTATTAATTTAATGTTTCTAAAATAAATTACAATTAGAGGCTATAAATAGCCCAATAACTTTCAAGTTTAGGGATGTTACATTTTCAACTTTGGAGAAATTAATATAATTCTGCAACTTTACCAGGTAATTTATCTTTCGGCTTTTCTAGGTAGATTTACTTAGGATTACTTGAGCTAGACTGAAGTTATTTTGGTAATTTGATTCTAGATTATTTCAGCTTTTCCGAGAATTCACATTAGGGTTTGCTTGGATTAGGATTAGGTCAATTCATTAGCTTAATTCTGTAAGAACAATTTACTCGTTCTGGTGGGACGATTAATTCATTATCAATCATTTCCTATAGCGTAAGTTAGGAGAATAGAGTTTATTGTTGGATCTAAAATTAGGTCCTCAACATGCTTCTCCAAGTTTTTTCGCCTACACTGTATTGATGTTGTCCAATTTTTATCATCCCACAATCTTTTTCAGTTTTTAACCCACTGTTTTCTCATCCCACTTGGTTTTATTATAAACACTTTCTAAAATCTCTCTGTCTGTCTGAAGATATTCTTTAAATCTGGTACATATGTGTTAGTCAAACTCAGATTATCTCCTTACACAATTGCTTTAAAAATCTCTTGTTTTTCCATCTGGGATTGTTCGCTAATGGCACCAAGCCACAAACATTTCTATAATCTGGAATCTCAGGCTCCAGCACCCATCAAAAACCAGCAAAACTTCACATGTCAACCACCAATGCCTACTTCAGACTCCGCTTTTCCTATTCTAGCAGTTGCTGCTCTAAGCATCATGGGCACAGTTGTCTAGCTAGTTGGCTATTATGTTTTTGTGAACAAATGCTGCAACTGGCACCGAGTTAATCCGCTCAGACGATTTTCTGCTTTACGAGCTACACAATATGAAGAATCATTTATAGCTTTCTTTCCAAACAATGTGGAATCGCGACTTGATGATCCAATCATTCACGATATCCCAACATTTCAATTCAAGAGAGAAGACCAGGACAAAAGTGTGTACGGATGTGTGGTTTGTTTGAATGAATTTCAATAACAAGATATGCTAAGAGGCAAAAGCTTTTTCCAGCGTCACCTTTGGAAGGTTAGTACAGCTCTACTCAACTGTTCAAGCAATCATTCAACGAAATGATCATCGTAGATAGGTTAGTACTAATGAAGAAAGTAGTACGAGAGTCCGAAGATCGTTCTTCCCGTTTGGACATGGCAAGGGATCAAGAATTGCAGTTCTTCCTATAGAATGTGAGCTATACTTTGAGATAGTTTAATCCAGAGTGTTTCAGAAAGGAAGAAGGAGAAAAGGGTGGTGAGGAATTTTATACAATGGAAGCCAGAGCAGAGGGACCCAAAAAACAATGAATACTCGTACGTAAAACAAAGGACAGGACAAATGATCAGCAACCTCTTTTGTCTTTGTAGTAATTATTTTGACATTGGTCATAGAGCAGAAACCATAATTCTGCTCAAGTTTAATCATGTGTTCCAATGTTTTCATAAATTTCAGCCCGAAGAACCAAGTTGGTCTCTCTGCTAATCAGTTTAAACCCATATATGATATATGCATAAAGGCAATATTGGGATTCCTGTTTGTGCGTATCCCTTCATCTGGTAACATAATTATTGTCGACTTAAGAGATTAAACTGGTCATCTAATGAGGAATTCACAAGTTATCACTCATAGGACATCACACCGTGGGATCTACAGAACAAGGTATCCGAAAGAGGCAAAAGCCATTTCACGCATCACCTTTGAAGTTGGCCGAAAGGACCAAAGAGAAATCTGATAGTCAACCATTTACAAAGCAGTAGTTCCCTTGATATAGTATCATATATCTGTGTACAAGTCAATCAGCTCCAGAATACATAATAAGTTTTCATTTCTCTAATGATTAAAAAATCACAGCAGCTTGCATGAGTGAGCCCAACGACCAGTCAGCAATATGAACACTGAGCATAAAATCGTAAAAATATTTGATGAGAAAATAGAAAGTTCCATGATCGTCAATTTGTCATCAAGCATTATTCCTTCCCTCACACTTAATTATACCCAACTGCTGCATTCATAGCATTATTATCAAGCAAAGTTGACAAACTCAACATACTAATTCTTCCTATAAAAGAAAAAAAAAATACAAAAAAATAAAAAACAAAATGTACTTTCCTCATATGAGTAATCAAATACCATGTCAAAATCATGTGACATTTATGTCTCGTTTTATTAGAATAGCCTGTTGATGCCTTCCTGAACTGTTCTTCGTAAATTCCATACAGAAGACAAAGACACCCATCAAGACCTACAAACAGAGATCCTTTCCAGAAGAGCTCAAAGTCAAGAATGAGAATCCTACATATCGTATTTTCACATTATATGATGCATATTATACAACCGTGGCAAACATGTTTTAGCCACATAAATCATAATCAATTTTCAGCGCATTGTGATGCAGTTGAGAACAAGATAGGGGTAAGCATGCTTTGATTTGCAATCAAATCTAAGTTTCTTAGGTTAATCCTATGTTCACAATTAAAACTGTAGTGTCAAAGGTTAATTAATTGATGACTGGTCATGCCTTTACATTCGTAACTATAGTTTTTATAGGAAATACAGCCCTATTACCCTGATATCACTCAATTGCAAGCCATACAATAAACTCAATCTTCACCATTTATTCATTGCATAGAACAAGATACATATACGGACCCAGATTGCCTTCGAAACAGCAAGAGTGTCATGAAATGTATAAAGTTTCAGTACAACACATAAAACAGTATTCCTAACCCAAGTCCTTTAAACTTAAAATGCACATGCATGATGATGACATGATTTACTTTTCATGCAACCTCAAGGTCAGACCATACGTCAAAACGACAAAACAACAAATTTCATTGGGGTAAAAACAAACTATAAACAAAATACTGCAAAAGAAACGTATACTACAGAAAGGCTTCATCAATACTAATATTATATTAACATTTTGGCATCTCCAAACAAAATTAAAAATTATCATCTGCTTTGAATTGCTTAAATTAATTGATGACTAGTCATGCCTTTACATTCGTAACTACAGTTTGCCAATGTAGCTAATCAGAGAGAAACAGTGTATAATAATCTTAGGGGAAAAGGTGAACAATGTCAAAATCAAAACTATAGTGTCAACCATTATTTAATTGATGATTAGTCATGCCTTTGCATTCGTAACTACAGTTCGCTAATGTAGCTAATCAGAGAGAAACAGTTTACTGAGATGGCAGATCATGAAGTAGTCAGGTTTATAAGGAAGTGTAGTATATACGGTTTGTTCGCTTTTGGTTAACTGAAACATCAGGTTGTGAGCTTTTCCCAGATAGATTAGTATGGGGCAAGGCAAGGCCTTAGTATGAAGCTAATTTATGAATGCATCATAAGCTTTACTCTTTAATTGTTCAAGAACTTGACGGGCTTATCTGAGTTCATCTTCTGCACTAGGTCTATGGCTTTCCCAGGCATCAATTGCTCACTGCTGAAATTCAATTGCAAGGTTATAGCTGCAACATGTAAGAAAATTTGTATATTATATCGTAAGCTAACAGCCAAAGCATCAAACAGAGAAATCTTATTTTTAACAGTTCATTTCATGTCCATTTAGTTCTACCACAATAATGGGTTATCAATACATGCATGCAGACACGACAATAATGGCTGCTCCATAAAATAAAAAAAAAAAAAAAATCTGGTGGGATGGTTAAGGCACGTTAGCAAGACAGTGAAAGAAGGAGTAAAAGGAAAAGAAAACCATTTTGTTAAAGAAGTTCTACTCTTCCACCCAATTATTTAAGTAATTTCTTTCACTTAGCCTCAAATTGTTTTGCACATCAGATTGACTCGCATTGAGAGTAAAACTTTTTAAATGTGAACAGATATACAGGAGAATATCATCTAACTTTCAGGTACGGCTCAGATACGCAATTTCTAAAGCTTTCCTTTTGTCTGAACAACTAACACAATGATTAGCAAATTTTGATGCATCTAGATCAATAGATATAATAAAAGAAAAAGGAAAGGCATATATGCTCCAAGTTAATATGATTCCCTGCTCAACAATGGCCATGGGAAATGGAAGCAATTATATTTGATAGCATCAAAGTTTTTATATGTTTTAAGTCTTAACAAATGCAGGTTACAATACATTTTTCCTCCGTCCAATAGTCAATTATTTGAATAAGCAATCTTTCCTTCCCATGGTACTGTTTGCTTTTGAAAGATTTTGGCAAGCCTCAATTGAATCTGCACGATGGGGACCAACTGAAACATCCATTATATCCTTTGCAATAGCAAACATCTGTGCAGCTGACTGAGGTCTATCTAGTTCCAAATATGCTGCTCCCAAACTGTCATAAATATGACCCATACAAATATGCTTGGGACCAAAGCACTCTTTCAACCTCTCAGCTGCACTCTCCAAGGAAGCAATTGCCTGAGGCACCTTACCTGTCCAAAGAGTAAATACCCTATTCTAGCAGAAACACTTCCTTCCAAGTGCTGATTTTCTGGGAGCTTCTCAAGTAAAGCTAGTGTTCTCTTCAACAAAGAAATTACCGTCTCAAACTCATTCATGGTCTCATATTGCATAGATATCTCCGAGTATGCGTCAGCAACTTCTGCCGGAGAAAGTGACACTTTCTTATCTAGAATTCCACAAGCAATCTCCAAACAACTCTTGGAGACTGAATTTCTCCTGATTGCACAATGCTTTCACCATCGAAATAAAAACTAAAGCTTGAGTCTCGCTGTGTTTCTCTGTCTGCTGAACAATACCCTTCAACATCCTAATAGCCTCTTCATACTTTCCCAATGCAATCTGCATATTTGTCGCACCAATTTCCGCATGAAGCAACTGAGATCAAAACCTTCTGTAACAATTCATTCTGCTCCAATGCCTTCTGGTGCTCCTCCAACCCACTACAAATCACTCCAAGAACCCTTCTATCATGCACAACCTCCACAGAATTATGCCCCAGTGCACTCTTATTAATCTCTAACGCCTTCAAACCATAGGGTAACACCTCCTTAAAATTCAAAACAGCAACATAAGCTGTGATCGGGCTAAAATTATGCACGATTTTATATTCTTAACCTATACTTTTGTGATGACAACCTGAGTAAAATAGGGGTGTTCTAATATTTTCTGAGTGTTTTGTGCAGAAATTGAATGTAGGGACTGAACTGTAAATTTTATAAATTTTTGGGGCAAAAATATAATTTTTGAAAGTTTAGGGACAGAAGTGTAATTTCCAAAACTTGAGGGGGCTTTCTGTAATTTTCCCGCAGGTCATAGCTGCTGGCTGGTTTCCAGCAGCTCACACCAGCAGCTACCCGCGGGAAGCACACGCGGGCTTGTGGCCTGCGACCTTGGGCTGCGTCCAACTTGTTTCGCATTTTGTTCGCGTTTTGCGCGTAAGTGACCTGCAGGCTGACGTGAAGCGACCCAATCATGCGTGTAAAAATTTCCTTGCATATTTCACGCGTAGAAAATCACCAGAATTGTCTCGGTTGATTTGGCAATGATAATTTAGGCAATGGATCAAAGTTTTTAAGGAAATTCAACCGGTCTTGCAGAAGAGATTTCAAGTTAATTTGGTAAGCATCAAAGCATGGATTCAAGCGAGCAGTAAATGGTATTGACAGAGAGTAATTGGGAGAATTTTTGGAAGGAAACTCGTATTAGAAATTAACAGAGAATCAAGAAAGAAAAGGGAAGTCATCGATGCGTTTAAGAGGTTGCCCTACTCATATAAAATGATATTTGTGAGCAGCAGATGAGGGGGGAGGTCGGAAGAGAGAGAGAAAAGTAGGGTTTTCTTAGATCGTTTTCTTTCAAAACAGCAGCAGAGGTTTTGTCTGAGTGACGGCTGAGTGGAGTTTTTGGAAAAAAAAGTCTCTCTAGTCTCTCATTCGGACGGCACCAGAAGGGGTTGCACAGGAGTGAAGTTTCAAGGCAATCTCAACATCGTCAGAACGGGTGTGCTCGAGATCCAGAGTTCAGTTTATTCAAGCTTCACACTCAGAAAATAACACAGTGACTATTCTTTCTTTTTAGTTATTTGTTTTGATGTTGATTGTTAATTCAATTTTATACACTGTGTTATTCAACTCTATGTCGGGCTAATTTCAATTTCTAAGGCTACAATGTAGCCGATTTATTTCATCGCCTATTCAATGAGTTTTTGAATTAATGGATGATTGTTTTCTCTTATATTTGTATTCTATTCTATTGGATCTTAATGCTGTCAATTAAATAAGGCCTGTTAATTGATAGATCTGGTGACTATGATGCGCTTGACAAATGTATCATATGTTCAACGACAATAGAATAGCATAATCTGTATAGGATAGACATATACCTATATTAGATTGTGTAATCATGTGTGGGTAATCGAACTTAATGAGTTCGGATTAATTTGATCTATATAGACATATAATAGATTAATTATTCTGGATAATATTACTTGACTGATCGAAAGAGGCTGGTAATTGATTTAGAACTTTACTCGATTAAATACCAAATAAAAGTAATTATATTTGTGGAAATAAAATGAGAATAGGTTGATGAAATAAAAAGGTGAAATTGTGCCTTAGATCTACAAATCTGCTGGTAGTTCCATTATTTAATTTTGATTGTGTATTTAATTTTTACTGTTTATTTTATTATTGTTCTTGTTTTATTATATTGTCATTCACTTTTATTTGAGTTTTAATAGTTTGAATAAAATTGTCTCAATCAATTTTGGTAATTGATACGTAAAATTTAGCAATTGTCCCTGTGGGAACGACCTTGATTTGCCATTATATTACATAATGACCGTGTATACTTGCACGCGACCTAGTGTAATTAGTGCATTAGAATTTACCCATCAAGTTTTTGGCGCCGTTGCCGGGGACAACGTGCTATTTTATAGTATCAATATCAATACTAGTTGAAACAATCTTACTTCAAACAATTTTATTTTACATTTTTTTCAGGTGCTAGTAGACGTTTTATGCGAAGGTCTAAAAGCGCTGAGTTATTGCCATTCGATAGTGAAATTGAGAGAACAGTTCGTGGAATAAGAAAAGCTCGACGTTTGGCAGAACATAAAGCAAAAATGAGGGATAATCAAGCACATCTCGAGGGTTCTAAACCACTCAGAGACTATTCTATACCAACTGTGGAAGGGATTCATCAAAGCATTCGCAGACCAGCCATTCAAGCGAATAATTTTGAGATCAAACCGTCAACCATTCAAATGGTTCAATCAGCAGTGCAATTTTACGGTTTACTCAATGAAGATCCAAATGAGCATATCGCAAATTTCTTGGAGATTTGCGACACCTTCAAGTACAATGGAGTGACGGACGATGCTATTCGGTTGAGGTTGTTTCCTTTCTCATTAAAGGATAAGGCAAAGGGCTGGTTGAATTCATTGCCTCGATCTTCTATCACTACATGGGATGAGTTGGCGCAGAAGTTCCTAGCCAAGTACTTCCCTCCAGCAAAAACAGCGCAATTGAGGAATGATATTGCTGCATTCACTCAGAGGGAAGGAGAATCATTATACGAGGCTTGGGAGAGGTTTAAGGAGATGCTTAGGAAATGTCCTCATCATGGAGTTCCAGAATGGATGCAAATCCAGACTTTTTATCAAGGATTATCAGAGGTTGAAAGGTCCAATGTGGATGCTGCAGCAGGGGGTGCTCTGTTAAAAAGAAATATGGAGGATGCATTTGAGCTTATTGAAGAGATGTCTGCTAATATTTATCAGTGGCCTTCTGAGAGAACAAAATCCAGAAAATCAGTGGCAGGTGTACATGAGTTGGATGCGATTACAGCATTAACAGCTCAAGTTTCTGCCTTGACTAAGAGATTGGATGATTGCGGTATGGGCACAAGTGGCATTAACGCAATCCAAAGTTCATTTGTTAGTTGTGAAGAATGTGGAGGTGGTCATGCAACAGATAGTTGTCCGGGTAATCAGGAGTCGGTACAGTTTGTAGCCAACTATAACAGACAACGTAATGATCCATATTCAAATGTCTACAATCCTGGGTGGAGAAATCATCCTAATTTCTCGTGGAAGCAAAATCAAGATCAAGCATCACAATTGAAGCCTACATTCCCACCTGGTTTTCAGAATCAACCACAACAAATTCAACCTTAAGTGAAGAAGCCTTCAATGGAAGAAATGATGTTGCAGTACATGACGAAAACTGATTCTATTATGCAGAATCAACAGAATATGTTACAAAATCAACAGAATCAGCAAAATCAATTCCAAGCTCAACTACAGAACCAGAGTGCATCAATTCGAAACTTGGAAATGCAAATAGGGCAGCTTGCTAATTCTATGAGCAGTAGACCGTATGGAAACTTACCCAGCGATACTGAGCAAAACCCCAAGAGGGAAGGCAAGGAGCAGTGCAAGGCTATCACATTGAGGAATGGTAAGGAGCTGAATCAAAGCATAAGAAAATCTACTGTGGTGCCTAACCCATCAACGGAAGAAGAGGTAGCTGTAGAAGAGGAAGAGCTGAAGAAAGAGCAGAAGGATGATAAAGAGGGACCAGTAAAGCCAATGGGAGAAAAGAAAGTGTCTCAGATACCACCGTTACCATTTCCTCAGAGGTTTCAGAAGCAAAAACTAGACAAGCAGTTCTCGAAGTTTCTGGAGGTATTCAAGAAGCTACATATCAATATACCTTTTGCAGAAGCACTAGAACAAATGCCTAGTTATGTAAAGTTCATGAAGGAGATCTTATCGAAGAAAAGAAAGTTGGAAGAGTTTGAGACTGTAGCACTCACAGAAGAATGCAGCGCAATCTTACAACAGAAGTTACCTCCGAAATTAAAGGATCCTGGCAGTTTCACTATTCCGTGCAGAATTGGAGAGAATTTTGAAGGAAGAGCATTGTGCGATTTGGGGGCAAGTATCAACTTGATGCCTTTATCCATTTACAAGAGATTAGGTTTGGGGGAAGCTAAGCCAACATCAGTTACTCTTCAACTTGCAGATCGATCTGTGAAGAGACCTCGAGGTATAATTGAGGATGTTTTGGTAAAAGTGGAGAAGCTTATATTCCCAGCAGATTTCATTATCCTTGACATGGAAGAAGACCGAGAGATTCTTATCATACTGGGAAGACCCTTTTTAGCCACCGGTAGGACTGTGATTGATGTGCAGCAGGGCCAGTTGACAATGAGGGTACAAGATGAAGAAGTCACTTTTAATGTTTTCAAAGCTTTGAAATTTCCTAGTAACATCGATGAATGCAAAAGAGTGGAAGTGTTGCATGATTGTATTCAGGAGGTACATAATGAAGAAACTCCACTAGATGCCTTGGAAGCCGCATTGTTAGATTCAAGTAAGGGGAATCGTGAAGAAGTCCAAGATTATTTGGAAATACTGGAAGCAGCTCCAAAGTATGAAGTGTTACATATGCATAATGCTCAGCCTCTTTTGGCATCATCGATACTCAAGTCATCCATAGAAGAGCCACCGACTTTAGAGCTTAAGCCACTTCCAAAACATTTACGATATGCTTATCTTGGGGAGACGTCCACTTTGCCAGTAATCATCTCTGCAGCACTAAATGATGTTCAAGAAGAGAAATTGTTGCGGGTGTTGAGAGAAAATAAGTTAGCTTTGGGATGGACAATCGCTGATATAAGGGGTATTAGTCCATCTTTCTGCATGCACAAAATCCTAATGGAAGATAACTACAAGCCAACTATTCAACCTCAACGCCGACTGAATCCAATTATGAAGGATGTGGTAAAGAATGAGATAATTAAACTGTTAGATGCGGGTATCATTTATCCCATCTCAGACAGTTCTTGGATCAGTCCAGTTCAATGTGTTCCCAAGAAAGGTGGAATAACGGTGGTGACAAATGAGAAGAATGAACTTATTCCAACGAGAGTGGTCAATGGCTGGCGGGTTTGTATGGATTATAGAAAGCTGAATCAAGCCACGAGGAAAGATCATTTTCCGCTACCTTTCATTGATCAAATGCTTGATAGGTTAGCTGGACATGAATTCTATTGCTTTTTGGATGGATATTCTGGGTACAACCAAATTGCCATAGCTCCAGAGGATCAAGAAAAGACAACCTTTACATGTCCTTATGGTACCTTTGCTTACAGGAGAATGCCATTTGGATTATGTAATGCTCCCGCAACATTTCAACGATGTATGATGTCCATTTTTTCTGAGATGGTGGAGCAATTCTTGGAAGTTTTCATGGATGATTTTTCGGTGTTTGGAGATTCGTTCGACTTGTGCTTGCAAAATCTTGCTAAGGTATTGAAAAGGTGCACAGAGACTAACCTAGTGTTGAACTGGGAAAAATGCCATTTTATGGTTCAGGAGGGTATCGTTTTAGGTCATAAAATCTCAGCAAGTGGCATTGAAGTGGATAGAGCGAAAATAGAAGTAATTGAGAAACTTCCACCACCTTCTTCAGTTAAGGGAGTTAGGAGTTTTCTTGGACATGCAGGTTTTTATAGAAGATTCATCAAAGACTTTTCCAAGATATCAAGGCCATTATGTAGTCTTCTGGAGAAGGATGTGCAATTTAAGTTTGATGAAGATTGTTTGCAAGCGTTTGAAGCCTTGAAGAAGAAATTAGTAACAGCTCCGATTATTGCTGCTCCAGATTGGAACATACCATTTGAGTTAATGTGTGATGCCAGCGATTTTGCTGTAGGGGCTGTCCTTGGTCAGAGAAGGGATAAGATTTTTCACACTGTTTACTACGCCAGTAAGACATTGAATGAATCCCAAATGAATTACACCACAACAGAAAAAGAATTGCTGGCCGTAGTATTTGCATTTGATAAGTTTAGACCGTATTTGATCGGGTCTAAAGTTGTAGTCTACACTGACCACTCTGCCATTAAGTACCTTGTAACCAAAAAGGATGCCAAGCCACGGCTGATCAGATGGGTACTGCTACTACAGGAGTTTGATTTAGAGATAAGAGATAAGAAGGAGACAGAAAATCAAGTTGCGGATCATTTGTCCAGATTGGAAGGGAATAGTGCAGATGATAAGACAAATATCAATGAGACATTCCCAGATGAGCAGCTTTTCTCGTGTAGCAATGAAGAGACACCGTGGTACGCAGATTTTGTTAATTTCATAGTGTGCAATGTACTTCCCCCTGACTTATCATTTCAGCAGAAGAAGAAATTTCTCCATGATGTGAAAAGGTATGTATGGGATGACCCATATTTGTTCAAGCAATGTGCCGATCAGATGTTGAGACGATGTGTGCCATATGAAGAGACTGAAGATATTTTACGACATTGTCACTCATCTAATTATGGGGGTCATTTTGGTGGAGAGCGAACTGCCATAAAAGTTCTGCAGGCTGGGTTTTATTGGCCGACGATTTTTAAAGATGCACGGAGTTTTGTGCAAACATGTGATCAATGCCAGCGGACAGGAAATATTTCGAAGCGACATGAGATGCCGCTGCAGAATATTTTAGAAGTTGAGCTGTTTGATGTATGGGGTATAGACTTCATGGGACCTTTTCCGTCATCATTTCAAAATCAGTATATTTTGGTGGCAGTGGACTATGTGTCGAAGTGGGTAGAAGCTGTTGCTACATCATCAAATGATGCCAAGGTTGTGACCAAGTTTTTGAAGAAGAATATCTTTGCCAGATTTGGAACACCTCGAGCCATTATCAGTGATGGAGGTTCACATTTTTGTAATCGCCAATTTGAGAGTCTCCTCAAGCAATATGGGGTCACTCACAAGATAACAACCCCATATCACCCTCAAGCCAGTGGACAAGTGAAAATTTCAAACAGGGAACTTAAGGGTATTCTAGAGAAGACTGTGAGTAGATCAAGGAAGGATTGGAGTATCAAGCTTGATGATGCACTTTGGGCTTATCGAACTGCCTATAAAACACCAATTGGAATGTCCCCATTTCGGTTAGTGTATGGGAAAGCATGTCATCTGCCAGTAGAGTTGGAGCATCAAGCTTTTTGGGCAATTAAGGCATTGAATTTTGATTTGAAGAAAGCTGGTGATAAACGTCTTCTTCAATTGGATGAGCTCGAAAAAATCAGACTGGATTCATATGAGAATGCTCGCATCTACAAGGAGAAGAAAAAGCAATGGCATGATAGAAAAATCTTAGCTAAGCATTTTATACCAGGCCAGCAGGTATTGTTATTTAATTCCAGGCTTAGATTATTCCCAGGCAAGCTCAAATCCAGATGGTCAGGCCCTTTTATTGTGAAAACGGTATATCCATTTGGAGCAGTGGAAGTTGAAGATGAGAAGATGAAGACTTCGTTCAAGGTTAATGGCCAAAGGTTGAAGCATTATTATGGTGGTGAAGTGGATCGTCAAAAATCCACTATCACTTTGGTGGATCAGAACAATTGAAGACAGATGGAAGTCGAGCTAAAGACTAAAAATCTAGCGCTTCTTGGGAGGCAACCCAAGTTTTCAAGTAACTCCTTTTATTTTTGCATTGTTTACTTTTCTTTTATTTATTTTTATATTTTTGTTTTGTTTTATCTTTTACTATTTATTTTCTGTTTGTCTACTATTTTGTGATTACGTTTTAGTTTTCTTTTCTTTCATATTTAAGTGTGTTTTAGTTGTATTTCATTTTATTTTCGTTCTCATGACTATAGTTTTTCAAACATTGGGGACAATGTTTGGACTAGGTTTGGGGGTGGAAACATTCATGTTTCAAACTTGATTAATAAATTGACCATGTGCTATCGAGAGGAGAGTTATTGCGCTATGTGATTGGTAATCTTGACTAGGGAAGAGCCATGAGAGTCGTAAGCATAATTTGATGTTATCAAAAACTTTGAACCTAGTAGGAGAATGTAGTGATATTATGTATGCATAGATGTGATCTATTAGTGGAGACTACCACAGTGAGAACTTTTGAGCCATATCGTTTCATTTTAGAGGGATTATATTCATTTCCACTCTTAAACACTCTTCAAAATTTTTTCATGACTAGTTGGTCTCTTTAGGCTTTGTTTGGACTTTAAGGTCAGAAATTCATTGCAATTCTTTAATTTTTCTGAAGTTTTGAGTCGTTATGTGAATTTATTGACATGAGGCAGGCATGTGTGTGATTAACTCCAGAAAAAAGGCTAAGAAACCAAGATTTCCAAACCTAAAATATATGTGCGCCTAAAACCAATTTGAAGCCAAACACATATTAGCCTTTATTTTCTTTCATCCTTACAATTTATCCTTGTCCTAGCCAAAATTAAAAAAAAAATAATAATAATCCTTACCCTTGGAGCTTGGATTTATTTCAATGAAAAAAAAAAAAAATGGTTGGAAGAAAGGAGTGTTGGGTGCAGAAAAACTCAGGTTTGGGGGAGTTATTAAACGAGGACAACGATCTATTCAAAAAAAAATAAAAATAAAAAAAAATAAAAAAAAAAAGAAAAAAAAGAAAAATTTGATGACGAAATAAAGGAGGTGTTGTTCAGTTAGAAAAATTGAGCTCAGTGTTAATTGCAATATTTTAAAAGATGGAATGAATAATCTTTGAAGGAGTTCAAACTCCATTTTGTTGACCGTATTCCAATTCTTTGTGAGCCAAAACCCCTAACCCCGTTACATCTCTTGAGAAGACCTGCTGATTAATAAGAGATCATGATTGCTTAAAGTCAGAATTATGGGTGTTGCACTGACTTTAGATGTCTGATTCTTTCAAGAGACCTATTTTGTGCTTAACGTTTATAATTCATAAATGATTATACAAGCATTATAAAGATTTGAATTTTTTTCTTGATGCATAACCTCCTAACTGCTTGTATGTTGTGAGAGTGTTGCCGTAGGACTTTGTGAAATAAAATAAAAATGAGTGATCTCCAGTGAGGTGTAGAGTCGAGGCGAAATAAGGTCATGGTGTGTATGCTTAGTGTTATCGAATTTCGAATGCTGGGTGATGAGTTGGAGAAGACGGACGACTGTGTGAAGATTACTAGTGACTTATTTTTAGTCGAGGTTCAAGATCTCAGGTGAAGTGATTATTCTTGAAGATAGCATTGGAAGATTTGTTGTTGAGTTTGAACTTGATTGTTTTGCGTTTGTAGGTATCGTAGCTGGTAAACCCTCAGGAGACACAACTCCTCCTCTAAGGACACTTAGAGGTTTAAAGGCTTGTGGCATATGCTAAATGCCATCGTGTTTACCTACGAAAATTGATGTGGTTTTAATTTTTGGTTGTTTTTATTTTTGTTTTGTTAGATTTTTGCTCGAGGGCGAGCAAAAGTTAGGTTTGAGGGTATTTGATCGAGCTAAAATTATGCACGATTGTATATTCTTAACCTATACTTTTGTGATAAAAATCCGAGTAAAATAGGAGTGTTCTAATATTTTCTGAGTGTTTTGTGCAGAAATTGAATGTAGGGACTGAACTGTAAATTTTATAAATTTTTGGGGCAAAAATATAATTTTTGAAAGTTTAGGGACAGAAGTGTAATTTCCAAAACTTGAGGGGGCTTTCTGTAATTTTCCCGCAGGTCATAGCTGCTGGCTGGTTTCCAGCAGCTCACACCAGCAGCTACCCGCGGGAAGCACACGCGGGCTTGTGGCCTGCGACCTTGGGCTACGTCCAACTTGTTTCGCATTTTGTTCGCGTTTTGCGCGTAAGTGACCTGCAGGCTGACGTGAAGCGACCCAATCATGCGTGCAAAAATTTCCTTGCATATTTCACGCGTAGAAAATCACCAGAATTGTCTCGGTTGATTTGGCAATGATAATTTAGGCAATGGATCAAAGTTTTTAAGGAAATTCAACCGGTCTTGCAGAAGAGATTTCAAGTTAATTTGGTAAGCATCAAAGCATGGATTCAAGCGAGCAGTAAATGGTATTGACAGAGAGTAATTGGGAGAATTTTTGGAAGGAAACTCGTATTAGAAATTAACAGAGAATCAAGAAAGAAAAGGGAAGTCATCGATGCGTTTAAGAGGTTGCCCTACTCATATAAAATGATATTTGTGAGCAGCAGACGAGGGGGGAGGTCGGAAGAGAGAGAGAAAAGTAGGGTTTTCTTAGATCGTTTTCTTTCAAAACAGCAGCAGAGGTTTTGTCTGAGTGACGGCTGAGTGGAGTTTTTGGAAAAAAAAGTCTTTCTAGTCTCTCATTCGGACGGCACCAGAAGGGGTTGCACAGGAGTGAAGTTTCAAGACAATCTCAACATCGTCAGAACGGGTGTGCTCGAGATCCAGAGTTCAGTTTATTCAAGCTTCACACTCAGAAAATAACACAGTGACTATTCTTTCTTTTTAGTTATTTGTTTTGATGTTGATTGTTAATTCAATTTTATACACTGTGTTATTCAACTCTATGTCGGGCTAATTTCAATTTCTAAGGCTACAATGTAGCCGATTTATTTCATCGCCTATTCAATGAGTTTTTGAATTAATGGATGATTGTTTTCTCTTATATTTGTATTCTATTCTATTGGATCTTAATGCTGTCAATTAAATAAGGCCTGTTAATTGATAGATCTGGTGACTATGATGCGCTTGACAAAGGTATCATATGTTCAACGATAATAGAATAGCATAATCTGTATAGGATAGACATATACCTATATTAGATTGTGTAATCATGTGTGGGTAATCGAACTTAATGAGTTCGGATTAATTTGATCTATATAGACATATAATAGATTAATTATTCTGTATAATATTACTTGACTGATTGAAAGAGGCTGGTAATTGATTTAGAACTTTACCCGATTAAATACCAAATAAAAGTAATTATATTTGTGGAAATAAAATGAGAATAGGTTGATGAAATAAAAAGGTGAAATTGTGCCTTAGATCTACAAATCTGCTGGTAGTTCCATTATTTAATTTTGATTGTGTATTTAATTTTTACTGTTTATTTTATTATTGTTCTTGTTTTATTATATTGTCATTCACTTTTATTTGAGTTTTAATAGTTTGAATAAAATTGTCTCAATCAATTTTGGTAATTGATACGTAAAATTTAGCAATTGTCCCTGTGGGAACGACCTTGATTTGCCATTATATTACATAGTGACCGTGTATACTTGCACGCGACCTAGTGTAATTAGTGCATTAGGAATTTACCCATCAAGCTGCTGCCAAATTTATATTCGCCACCCCTAGTTCACTACTATCTTCCTCCAAAGTCATCTCCTGAATCTCCAAACACTTCTTGTGATGCTCTAAAGCCTCCTCTCTCCTCCCCATCACAGTCTTTACACTCGCTAACTTAAGTTGCAAGACAAGCGGCCTAATGTCTTCCACACGACCCAAACCCTCTCGCTCTAAACTACCCAGTCTCCTACTAGCTCGATTAAGATACCCCAAATTGTCATTAAACCTTTTCAAGCTATAATTAACAAAACCCATTAGTTCTTGTTGACACTGTTTTGTGATCAACTCAATTTTTGAAGCCCAATACCTGCGAAACAATAGATAACAAGCGAAACAAAGATGATCAAGATCAATACAAGTAAAAACACAATGATTTTTATGTGGTTCGGTAAAATAATGACCTACATCCACGACTGTCACCCTTATTCTCTCAAAGTAACAGTATATATTTCTTGGTTCGTCGTTTACGATGAATTTCATCCTCTATTTATAGTGGAGATGTTATAATTTGAATAGGTTTAAGAATCTTACAGATAAGGTAAAAAATAATATACATTAATTGAGATAATATCTTCCAAGATTATCTCCACCGTATCTGCAACAATTGTCCAGAATGTCGTGATTCGGTTTGCATGAAAACAAGTAAGTTGACTCATTTCATGAATTGAATTGATTTGGCATTCTAGAAGGTTCACTGGTCAAACTTAATAAGTACCTTCAGCGAACAGATTACTTAAGCGATTAGATATTTCATCTAACGAGCAGATTATTCAAGGGATTTGTCCCTACGACTGATGATCAGATAAGAAAACTTCCTGATCATTCTGACAGCCTTTGAAGAATATTATCGAGCAGTTCTCAAACACGACTAGATTGTCTTAGTGTTCTAACACACGGTCAGACCTTTTCGTGACCAAACATGCGCTCAAATAATTCAGTCAATTACTCAATAATTAAAACGATCAGATGTACTCGAGTTCACAGGTTAAGAAATGATCACACATTCCTTTTTTTGACCGTTGACTAATTTGACCAGTCTCTTAGACTTTCTTCATGAAACAACACGCTGGGCTCATCTTTTGAGTTTTTTTCAGCCCTTTCTATTATTACCAAAATACCCATAACACTAGCCCCCTTACTTTTAATGCATTCCTTGCACTGGAAGTGACGAGCTCATTCTTGAGGCAATTTTGGCGGGATCCATTATGTTGCTTTTTTTAAATATTAACTTACTCCTTGACACGCGACACTTTCCTAGGCGTCAGTTTATTGCACGTCCCATGTCATACGCTATTTAATGTGTTTTTAATGCACGTCTCTTCACTGGCTGTGCAATACTACAAAACCGCGGGTTTTGCGCTGCACCGCTAGATTAATGACAGTTACACAGCTATTTTTGATCTGACGGCTAGGGTTTCAAAACGACAGCTATAGATAAACCTTCAATCGTTTCATTTTCCGCCTTTACTAGTCATTTTCGAGAACAGACACCTCTTTGTCTTCAACTTTCTCTCATCCACCATTGCTTCTTTGCATCAGTTTCTTCTTTGCCACAAAAATCCTCCATACTCAAGGTAAACTTTCATGACTTTCCTCAACCTTTTCAATTACGATTTTTGCTTGTATTGTTGGGTTGTGTATATGAATCTGTCATTTCTCTTACATGAATATTCTTATTTACATTCTCGGCATGATAAGACTTGAAGAACCTGAACGAGCACTTGCTTGGTTGTATAAGTCACATACATGCATACCATTTCTTGTTTGTAGTTACCTAATACTCCAACTCCGGTCTAGTTGGGAGTTTGTTCATTGTTTGATAATTGCTTTAGTCCATTATGCTTGTAAATAAGGCTCCCCTGCACTCGGTAACCCCCTATACGCGCGACTTGATTTTTAGGAAAGTAGAAATAGCCTTAAATACTGAATTCTGGTCTGCTATTTATGACCTGACCCCTTCGTTACTTATGTAGATGTCTGGTCATAGTCGTCGCGGTCATAAAGTGGGGGTTGCTGACGTGGATTTTGAAGAGGAGCTTGACCAAGTCAGAAATACTGATAACACGACCTCTCAGAGCGGTGAAGCCATATCAAATCCTTCAAAACACCATAATCCCCCTATTCATACCCCCTTTTTAAAATATAAGTCTTCTGTTAGTCCCGGCGAGCTTGAATCCATCGTTGAGGATTTCTCCTTACTTTTTGAGTGTCGAGCAATGGTGTCGAAAACCCATGACCATGCAGCCTACCCTCATAAGGGATTCTTTTCTATTAGCCGCCAGCACATAGAAACTGGCTTTAGGTTTTCAGTTTATCATTATCTGGTCGACCTTTTAAACGATCTTAACCTTACCCCGTTTCTGCTTACTTTCAATTCTTATGCTCACCTTACTGCCCTTGCCTCAATTTTTCTCAAAAACAGTCTTCCTCCACCAACTCCTGCAATGATTTAACACCTCTTTCTCTTCAAAAGCACCATGGGTGCCAAATCAGAGAAAAAAGATGGATTTTATTATACATCGACCTGAAATTCTCCTTATAAAATAAACCTTCCAAAGGGGGTTGGTAAATCCAACACAGGTGACTACAAGACACGTTGGTTTTACGCGTCCTGTCTCTCTTTGTCTAACCTCAAAAAAAATTTCTTTTGCTCTTCTCCTAGTAAGTATGTTTTATATTACTATTTTGTACACATTCTGCTTGTTATTAATATTTACTTTCATACAGACGTTGCCAAGAGTGAGATCGAGCTGATAAGTAAGGAGTTAGCTTTACTGCAAAAATTTTCAGAGGTGAAAACTCTTTTGGATGATCAACCGCCATCTGAGCACCTCCTTCAAATATACGGCTTTGCTCCTCAGGCTGGCCAGAAACTGCTCGACAAGCACTTTGACTTAGGGACTCGCAAAGACAAAGAGATTTCCTTTGCTTTTGAGGCCTTTGGGAAGGAAATACCGAGCCTACAAGAAAGCCAATCTTCAATAATGGTACGGCTTCACTTCGAGCAATCCCTTCCTGGCAAAGCTCGTCCTCCAAAGAAAACTGACCCAACTGCCGGGGGTTTTGATTCCAAAACGACCACAAAAGCCTCCATAAGGTCAGCTATTCAAAAGGACTCTACTATACATTTTGCTCGTGGTATGAGACACACATCGGTAGTGAGAAAGCCTTCGAACAAAGATGCTCATAAGGAGCCTGCTTCACAATCAACTCCTGCTGCTAGTAGCTCGCCTACTTTGCGCCCCTAGAGTATTGATAAAGGCAAAAGGGTTGCAGAACCCCCCTCAAAGCGTCAAAAAATATTGGGAAAAGAGCCCGTTGTCGAAAAACAGACCCAAGACTTCGACGCGGGAATATACTACAATGATCTCCTAGATCGTGCATTACAATTCCTTGGTATGAAGAAACTTGCCCTTTACAATGAAGAAATGAAGGGCGAGAGGTTGATCAACTATATGGGTTTCCACAATCTGCTCATAGGTCTCCGCACTTATTACTGTCACTTTTATTTGCTTTTTCCTCCTTCATTGCCTCACTAACACCTCGTTTCAAGCATCCATGGCCTACATGAAGCTTTTCAGAGAAATTTCTTATTGGCTTGAGGAAAACGCTACCATGAAGGCAGCCATAAAGTCCCTAGAGGACGAGAAGAACAGGATCCAAGGCGAAGCGGATTTCTTCAAACAAGAGGCTAAAGAATCCCAAAAGACCAGACCACTCATGTTCTAGAGCAGAAACTTGAAAAGTCAAACAATCTAAGGGAAGGTCTGAGAGAGGCCGTGAAATATCGAGACGCTTCTATCAATTCGCTGAAAGAAGAAAGAGAAAATCTGAAGAGGAAACTCCAAATGGCTGAAGACTTGGATAAAAAGCAAAAAAAAGAGATCAAGAGACTGAATGAGGAGCTAGTCTTGCGCGAGCATGGAGCTGACGAGGCTAGAAGGACTATTGAACTAATGCAGTAGGAGGTAATATCAACCAAAGAGGAACTAACCCGGGAACAAAGCGACACTGAAGCTTTAATTAGAGAAGCAGAAGAAAGAATGAGAGGTCTGTTTTTATACAACTTATGGCTTAAATGGTCAGATATGGACGTCTCATTCTTTGGCCTGGAAGCCGTGGAAAAAGTGAAAATGTATGCAGCGAGGGCTATGCAAGAGGCTTAGTTAGAAGCCAGTCTTCCAGCTTCCCAATCAAGTTCAGACCTTTCTACTTCAGAGGTGCTCCCAATTCAGCCTGGGAGCCCTACTCAACATCCAATTCCTTTTCTAAAAGTGCTCCTCCAGCTCCTGCAGGACCTTTCTCGAGCTCTTCTCAGCCAATTGTTATTGAAGATGAAAGCAAAACCCCAACAGAAGCCACAAGTGAGCAGGAGTGGTACTTAGGAATTTTTGTTTTTTATTTGATTGTAGTAAATACAAATTCATTTTGCGAACAATATTACTTAGTTTGTAAGCTTTTAGTACAACATCATTACTTTACTTATCTTTATTCTCTTTCTGCCATTAATGAGTTTTTCTTGGTCGTTTATCAAATCATGTAGGCCGAACTGATGGCCCGTTCTATCCTTTGGCCGAGCAGAGTAAGTATGGGGACAGCTAGCGTGTTGAAATTATCCTTTTCAAGGCCTCTTACCTCTGCTCGGTTATTGTAAAATATCTGGATAGATCGCTCGTATAAAACAAATATTGATTAAGTTGTAATATTGACGCCCACAGGTCGCATGATAATAATTTGAACCTTCTAAGGCTTATAAGAATTCATAAGTGATAAACACATCTTTTAGAGCTTGCTTGCTCATAGGTAGTGCTAATTCCTCCAAACATATAAATCCACA
This sequence comes from Dimocarpus longan, assembly GCA_022984855.1. Lineage (NCBI taxonomy): Eukaryota > Viridiplantae > Streptophyta > Magnoliopsida > Sapindales > Sapindaceae > Dimocarpus > Dimocarpus longan. The sequence goes on from CM041021.1 coordinate 8,707,136, forward strand.
GATCAAATGTTCCTTCCAGAGCTTGCTTGTTCACAGGCTACATAGATCTTCCAAGATTATTTTATAAGTCCACAGGCCATAAGCATTCCTTCCAGAGCTTGCTCGCTCACAAGCTATACTGGGACCTTCCAGGACATTTCTTAGCTCACAGATAATGATTACACCTTCCAGAGCCCAGCTACTCACAGGTAGTAATCATATCTTCCAGAGCATTTGCTCACAGGTATCAATTGCACCTTTCAGAGTCTACTATCTCACATGTAGCAATTAACCTTTCAAAGTATGAGTAGAAATAAAAATATTCAGATGTTGATCAATGATGTATGCGATCAGAATTGTTGTGCCAGAAGAAACTTTATTGATAGAATAGCTGCATTCATACAAGTCAGACAAAATAAATAAATCAAACAAAATATGAGTTAAATAATTCAAACATAATATGGCCGAAGATTCTTAGTACTCCATGCTCGGGGGACTTCTGCCCAATTTAAGTTAGTCAAGTGATAAACTCCGTTTTCTTGACTACCCTTTACAACATAAGGGCCTTCCCAGTTTGGGCCAAGAGTTCCATCATTAACTTTTTGAGTAACTGGTAGAATGAGACGCAAGACCAGATCACCAAGCTTGAAGCTCCGAACTCGAACTTTTCTGTTATAAAATCTGGTGACCCTCTATTGGTAAACAACAACTTTCATTCGAGCTTCATCTCTTGCTTCCTCGAGCCGATCCAGATTGGTCACGAGTAGATGGTCATTATCCTCCTGTTTGAACGTTGCTCTGCGCTGACTGGCGACCTCATACTCTGCTGGAACCATTGCTTTTGATCCATACACCAACGACAAAGGAGTTTCTCCTGTGGTGTTACGAGCAGTTATTCTGTAAGCCCACAACACCTTCTGCAACTCATCCACCCAAGCTCATTTCCTTGCTTTCAGCTTGGTCTTCAAGTTTTACTTGATAATCTTGTTGACTGCTTCCACCTGCCCATTCGCTTGGGAGTGATCCATAGCTGAAAAGCTCTTCTTGATCCCAAGGTTTTCACAAAACTTCTGGAACTGCTCGCTACTGAACTGGGTTCCATTATCCGCCACGATCTGCTGAGGAACTCCAAACCTGCAAATAATATTTTTTCAGACAAACTTCTCGACTTTGGTAGTAGATATTTCAGCAAGCTCTTTAGCTTCTGCCTACTTTGTAAAGTAATCCACCACCACAATGGCATGCTTGCATCATCCTCGAGTTGTCGGGAGTGGTTCAATCAGATCCATGCCCCAAATAGCGAAAGGCCATGGACTGACCATCCATCGCAAGAAAGCTAGTGGAGCTCGCAGTACCTTGGCGAACCTTTGGCACTTTTCACACTTCTTGACCATCTCAATTGCATCATACTTCATTGTTGGCTAATAAAACCACTACCGAAGAGCCTTCTGAGCCAACGATAGCCCCCCGGCATGTCCATTATATATGTCGTTTAGAACGGTTTGACAGTCTGAGCCATCAATGCACCTGAGCAGTGGAGCCGAGAATCCTCTTTTGTAGAGTTTGTCATCATAAATACAGTATCGGGCTGCTCGTGCTCGAAGACGACGAGACTCTAACTTGTCCTTAGGCAATTTTTCATTATGTAAATATTCCACAAGATGATTCATCCAGGAATCTTATGCCACCACTATTGCCATCATCTCATCTCGTGGTTCTGTGCTCGGGATTGGTAGAACCTCCACTGGTACAGCTCCCATGAAATCTGCATCTTTTGTTGTGGTCAAGCGTGCTAATACGTCCACATAAGAGTTCTGTGACCGCGGAACATGGTGTACCTCATATCTCTCAAATACTGCCAAGAGCTCCCAGACTTTTCGTAGATAAATTGCCATCTTGGATCCCTTGGCCTGATACTCCTCTCGTACTTGGCACACGATGAGCTAGGAGTCACCGTGGATCTTTATTCGTTCTGCTCATACTTCCTTGGCCAACCTCAGCCCTACTAGCAGTGCTTCGTACTCAGCTTCATTATTGGTGGCCTTAAATTCAAACCTCAAGGCGCATAAAATTCTATGGCCCTCCGGGCTTATCAGCATCACTCCTGCCCTAGCCTTCTGCTCGCTTGAGGATTCATCCACGTACAACTCCCAAAACAGGCCTTCAGAGGATTCAGCCTCCTCATTCCCCGGCCCCGTAAATTCAACCATAAAATCTGTTAGCACCTGCCCCTTGATCGCTGTCCGGGGTTTGAATTCTATTTCAAACTTAGGGAGCTCGATTGCCCATTTGAGTAAATGACCAAATATATCAGGCTTCTGAAGGACCTGCTTCAATGTGTACTTGCTCGGGACTTCAATGGTGTGAGCTTGGAAGTAAGGGTGAAGCTTTCTTGATGCTACCACCAGGCAATATGCAAGTTTTCCATAAGAGTGTATCTTGTCTCTGTATCGAGCAACTTTTTGCTAATATAGTATATAGGAAGTTACATCCTGTTCTCCTCACGGACTAAAGCCGTACTAAGGGCATGCTGAGTAACCCCTAGATAAATGATTAGTTTCTCCCCTTCCACTGGCTTAGAAAGCAATGGTGCTTGGCCTATGTATTCTTTCAATTGTTGAAACGTTGCTTCACATTCTTCAATCCATTGAAAGTTTTTTGCTTTCTTTAACACATCAAAGAAGGGGATGCATCTATCTGTCAATCTGGTTATAAACCTATTGAGAACGACGACTTGGCTATTCAAGCTCTGTACCTCTTTGATCCTAGTTGGCGATTTCGTGTCGATCATGGCTTTAATCTTCTCGGGGTTTGCTTTAATTGCCTTACTGTTAACCATGAAACCCAGGAACTTACCCGAGGCCACTCCAAATGCACACTTCAAAGGATTCAACTTCATCTAGAATTTCCTCAAGATCCGGAACATCTCTCCCAGGTCGTGTACATGCTTACATGCTTGCTTGGACTTCACCAATATATCATCTACATAAACCTCCATTGTTTTGCCAATAAGATCTTCAAACGTCATGTTTACTAATCGTTGGTAGGTTGCTTCAGCATTCTTCAACCCGAACGATATCACTTTGTAACAATAAAGTCCACGACCAATGACGAATGAAGTATGCTCCTCATCATCAGGGTTTATTGGGATTTGGTTATACATTGAGTAAGCATCCATGAAACTGAGGAGCTGATGACCAGCAGTACCATCAACGAGCTGATCAATCCTTGGCAGAGGGAAACTATCCTTTGGACATGCCTTATTCAGATTGGTGAAGTCGATGCAAGTCCTCCATTTTCCATTCTTCTTCTTTATCAGAACGGGATTTACTACCCAAACCGGGTAATGAACTTCCCTTATAAATTTGTTTGTCATGAGTCTTTCTACCTCTTCCTTAAGCGCTTCATAATGCTCCTCCGTCATTAACCTCCTCTTCCAATGAACTGGCCGATGGTGAGGATTGATGTTTAATCTATGTGACATCACGTCCGGGCTGATCTCCACCATGTCTTCGTGATTCCAGGCGAAGACGTCTAGGTTCCTTTTCAGAAAATCAATGAGCTATGCCTTAACATCTGGGGATAAATTCTTCCCTACCTTTAAGCACCGCTTAGCATGCTGCTCATTGACTTACACGTCTTCGAGCTCTCCCACAGAGCCTATTGCTCGGTCTACATCTATTTCCCTCTGATCTAGGTCCTGGCTCACCCCTGTTGTACTAACTGATCGCGATTTTTCCCCGACCACCATGTTGACCTTCTTCCCTTTAACCGCCGCCTTTATTGTATTTTTGTAACATCTCTTCGCCAATTCTTGCTCTCTTCACACACATCCTACTCCATTTGGCATGAGAAACTTAACTTTGAGGGTCTTGATTGATATTGTCATGTCTAGATCAGTCATGGATGGTCTTCCGAGGATAAAATTGTATGCTGATGGGTAGTCAATGATCAGAAAATCTATCGTCGTCATAGTTTGTCGATCTGAATCTCCAACAGCGAGAAGGAGTCTAATTTGTCCCAACGACATAATTGCATCTCCAGTGAATCCGAAAAGAGGCTCAGGAGATGGTGTTGTTTGATTAGGCCTTAAACCCAATATATTCAAAGCAATTTCTGTACATCATATTTACTGAGCTGCCCGTATCCATCATAATCCTCCTCACTTCAGCTATTCCAATCATTTCTCTGATGATCAGCGTGTCATTATAGGGCCAATGTACACTTTTGACATCTTCTTCATTGAACACAATGCAACCCGAAGTCATTCTGACTCTTTTGGCTGGCCCTTCCACCTTACTATGCCCTGTCAGCAGGATATGACTGGCCTCTCGCACATAGCGTTCTTGTGATCTATTTGATGTCCATGTCATGTGTGGCCTATCGTGAATAATAAAAATGGTTCTTACTGCGGGCATATGGTCCTGATCAGCTATCTGCTGAGACTCTTGCTAGGCAGATTGTTGGGCAGGATCAGGACGTTCCTGCGTTGGTGCATATCTTTGTTGGGGACGCTAATTCTCTGGTCGCACCACATACTCCCTTAAGCGACCTCTTCTGATCAGTTTCTCTGTCGCGTCCCTGAGCTCTCTACACTGGGATGTTTGTGGGACTAAGCTTTCCAAAATTCTCCCGCCTTTTCTCTGCTTCAAATATTCTGTCCTGCCTTTTCGTTAGGACGCTGTAATTCTGGTAACGATCTGGAGGCGCCCCTCTTTTCGGCTCCTTCCTTGCCCGCTTCGCTACCTAATTGCTGGAGCAGTTTCTATTCCTGCTATCTTCGTTCCCACCTTGACTCCTCTTTTTTCCTTGGTGAGAACTACTCGCTCCGTTCTTCTGATCGCTGGATCTTTTTTACCCAAAAGTGTCTTCCCAACAAATCTTTTTTGCTACTCGATCATAAAACTCGCCAAGATTTTTTACAGGGGACCTATAAATGCTCTCGTAGAGCTTCCCATCTTCCCTAAGTCCCACTAAAATTGTAGTCAGAATACTTTCATCTTAGGGGTTTTCCATATCATTCACCTCACTTCTGAACCTAGCGATATTGTAATGCCTCGAATTTTCTCTATTTAAGAGAAATAAAAATATATTCGGATGAATAATATTTTCGAAATAAATAGTATTTGTAGGTGAATAGTATTTTCAGATGGAAAGTGTCCGTATGAATAGTAACTTTTGAAAAGCGAATCTCGCAAATCAAAAAGTTTCAAAATTAATATTAGAGACTAAAGAAAAGGAAATGGAAAAAAAATTGTAATTAATTATTCATTTATGTATATTGAATTATTATGATTATAATTATTAAATGGAAAAAGAAATTTATGAAATATTATATCAGGATGCAATTATGATTAATGTAGAGCTTGGGTTAATGATGATTTATACATGTATAAGTTGTTATAGTGTAGAATATATGATTTTATGTATGTGAAAAAATTGGAGATTTATTTAGAATAGAATTATTATGGTAATTGATGATTAAATAAAAATAATAACTTTAAAATAAGATATTTTGAGATGAGATGGTTCCTAAATTTAGAGAATCAAATTTTATAAGGAATAATGAATTGTAAGGTCCTATCTAATTGGATCCAAGAGATTAATTGAAATTTAATTTATTATTATTCATTTGGTACGGTTTCAATTTTAGAAGTATAGAAGTTTATGAATAAATATCCTATTATAAGATAATTTTAAAAGGAATTAAGAAAGTGGGGTTATAAGGAAAATGATTATGAGGGTAAAAAATAAAAATTTGCATATATACTAAAAGTCAATTTGGGTGGGCGCATTAAAATAAAATCAATAAATATCTATATATATATTTTGTGGTGGTGGCTGACTGAAAGGAAATAATTAAAACAAAACAAAAGTAAAGTAAAATAAAATAAATAGATAAGAGGCGGTGCATGGATTAGGACGAAGCAGAAGATATATATATATATGTTCTGCTCGACAAGAGAAAGCAGAGGAAACGAAACAAAAAAATAATAATAATAATTTGAGAAGAAAGGCAAAGTGCAGGTCGGCAAACAGAACGGGGGGCAGCAAGTGATCTTCATTCAATTGCAAGCAATGTTAAATAAAGTTCAAGTCATCTAAAGGTCACCTACAAGCCTAGAAAGAAGATTGAGCAAAAGGAAGTAAGTTGTGGATGGTATGAATATTATTTCATAGATTTTTACAAGTGATTTTAAGTGAATTATATGTAAGTTGCTTGATGAAAGTTCCAAGTGAGTTTTATATGATTTTTATGAGATGTTTATGTATGGAATTAAGAGAAGTAAGCTTCAAAATTATGTTAGAGCAAGGTTAGGGCTTTAGGAAGATTAGAAGAGCTTACAAATCTAGATGAAATTTCAACTCCAATGCAATAAAAATGTGTGCAGTAAATTAGTGTTAGAATCACGGAAATTCATATGGTTTAAGTGTGGTTTGATATGGAAAGTTGAAGATAATTGTTAGTAAGATGTTGGATAAAGTTGTGGTCAAACTAGAGTTTATATGATCAAGACTTTGTTTGAATTAATTAAGTGAACTCATACAAAAAAGAAAAAAAAGAAAAAAAGTTTAACAAATTATCAAGTTAAAAGATTGAAAATGAAAAGAAGAAATAGATATAATTGGTTGTGGTGCATTCGGGCTAAGAAATTATGGGATGGAGGAGGATGATTTTGAGTGTTTAAATGATTATATGAAGACTTGAGAATAATAGAAATAGCATGAGATTTGGAAAAAAAATCATGGGAGAATAAATAATGTAGCACAAGTTCAAGTGTATACTAGTTTATTAGAAGTTGAATTGTTAAGAGATAAATTAAATTCCACTAAAATTTAAGTGTTTGAGCATGATATGCTGATAACAAATTTATTTTGATGTTATTTGAAACTAATTTTAGGGGTTTGGTTAGTATAGGGAATTTTATATGTTGAGTTGATTTTGATGCGTAATATAGTTTTGATGATGTTTTATGTGAAATTGGATTTATTTTTGGAAGGTGTTATTAAACTAGTATGAGTAAGATTAATCAAATTTAATGGGATTGATTTTATTTTCAAATAAAAAAAAATTAGTATGTGATGAATTTAGATTAAATCGTGATTTTTAAGACTTTAGTGGTGCAATTGATGATTATTTGGTGCATTTGGGTATAATTTTGAGTTTGAAAGGAAGAGAATGGATTGATTTTGTCCTATATTAGTATGTGCTAAATTTGAAAAAAAAAATAATAATTATGTGATTAAATGGATTTTAATATTGGATGAGTTTAGGTGAGATATGATATTAAGTTGAGTTGATTTCTAGAAAGGAATTCAAGTGAATGAAGTGATGAGCACTTATGTTAGTGTATGGACAATTTGTGTTTTGCATGCATTGAATTGATTTGATTTCATATTTGTGTGAAAATTTTAGTATTAATGATTTTATGTCACGGTGAATTATTTTAGTAAATTATAATAAAAGTTTGTCGAACTACGAGGACTTTGATCCAATGATGAAATGGGTACGTAGACATTTGAGATGATATCTCAAACTCAAGCCCAATTAAAATATAATAATAATAATAATAATAATAATTTAGTTTTCTAGACCGTATGCACATTAGGGAATAACTTATAGGTATTTTTGTCATTTCAACCTTATTTATATGTTAAATCAATAATTTTTGAATGTTTTATGTGATAAAGTAATGCGTGAAAAAGAAAGACTTTAAAATTCCTTCTTAGGCCGAATATATATTAGTTTTGAAATCCAAGTGTATTGGTGTTATTACACTTTGATGTCAAAACTAGGGGTAAAACAGTAATTTGAAACGATAAAGATTTATGTTTTGAAAGAGCTCGAAAAGTTGTTATAAATATAAAATTAAAATTTTACGTGATTGAAAATTTATGTTTGATTATTAAATACGTAGTAATCTTCAACTAAATCGTACTGAAAGGTGCTTAAATATGATTTTAAGGGATTTCGAAATGAAACGAAAAAAAAAAAAATGAAAAGAAACGGACAAGTTCAGTGCCTTGACTGAGTATATATCGGAATTGGAAAAGATTTGATGAGATTATTGAAATGATAAATACAGTTTTATGAAGTTTATTTTGACAATTTGAATAGGTGTGAAAAATTGTGACTGAAATGGTGATTATTGCTTCTTGAACGGAACTATTATGTAGAAAGAAAATTTGTTAAAAATATGAAATTTTTAGCAAATAAAAAAAAATATTGAGAAGTGTCTGAGTAAACCTAAGCATTGGTAGGTGGAGATTGGTAATTGACATACGATACGAAACACAGTGTTCGACGGATGGATTATAAGAGGCACTGAGTGTCCGGTCCTGAAGTCGAAACCGATTATGATATGTGATTATGATATGCGACCCGACGGGTAGCCACCGAGTGGTTGATGCCGGGGACGCCATTGATTCTGGCGATTAGCTACCGAGTGGCCAATGTTAGGAGATCCGATTGTGATATGTGATTGTGATATGCGACCCGGCGGGTAGTCACCGAGTGGCTGATGCCGGATACGCCGTTTATTCTGACGAGTAACCACCGAATGGCCGATGTCAGAAGATCTATCTGTCAATCCATGGTACTGTGTCAGAGTTTATGAAAGACACTGAAAAATATAAAGGGATCCGAGTTGATAGGATTAGAAATAACACTGATGGTGTTAATGGGTGGATTAATTGGTAAATTTGAGTTCTTTGTAATTTATTTGTAAAAGTTTAGAAATTGTGCAAAAATTGCTTTATGATTTATATTTGGAAAAAAAAAATGCTAATATACAGTGAATATTGTGTGAGTTTATGTTGTTGTATAATAATGTTTTATAACTTTTAAATAAAGTATACACCTATTAAGTAGCAATACTTAGAGCGTTGGAGTCATCACGCGTAGTTTGAAATTTGGGCATTGTAGATAAAGATTAAAGAGAAGAGGTTCGTTGCGATTGTCGCGAGTCACTTTACTTCACACTCGGGTAATTATTTTTGGTGAGCACCATGCATTATTGTTTACGTGTGTTGATGTGCATGTGTATATATATATATCTATATATATAGCTACATGCAAATATTTTTTTATGAAATTTTGTAATTGATAATGCATATAAATGGTATGAAAGGATTTCGATGTTGTAAAGTGATTCTGTAAATAAATTTATTTATTTCTTTTAAGTAACAATCAAATTATTTATATGATTTTTATTAAGTGTGTGATTATAAATACTTGTGTGGTGAAGTGAAAGTGGAGACAAATGAAAGATCCAAATGAGAGTTGAGAAATGAATGAAACTTTAGAAGTGTATTTATTTTCCTTACAGGTTTTGTAACTTTTGGGTTTTCAGAAAAACAGAGAGAACTTTGTCGAATTTTCTAGAAAAATAAATGAACTTTTATAACCAAATTTTTATAAACAATTTAAACGAATTTCAGAGAGATAAGTGACATCTTCTGTCTAGATTATCTGTTCTGGCAAAAGTCGAGTGGAAGATGTTACATTTATTGGTATCAGAGCTATGGTTCAGGCGCTCTTAGACCTAGCAATTTTCGAAAAAAAAAAAATTATTATGTTTGTGTGAATATGCATTACATATAGAAATAAAATAGAAGGATGTGATTCTCACGCGCAGATTTTTATGGTAGGAAGGACGAGTATGTAATGAGACAATAATACCCCCTCAGCTATTCGAATAAAGCAAATTTGGAAGACAAAATTTCTTAAGAGGGCAAGAATTGTAACGCCCTGAATTTTTCCTATTTAAGAGAAATAAAAATATATCCGGATGAATAGTATTTTCAGAATAAATAATATTTGTGGGTGGATAGTATTTTCGGATGGAAAGTGTCTGTATAAATAGTAACTTTTGAAAAGCGGATCTCACAAATTAAAAGGTTTCAAAATTAATATTAGAGACTAAAGAAAATGAAATGGAAAAAAAAATGTAATTAATTATTCATTTATGTATATTGAATTATTATGATTATTATGATTATAATTATTAAATGGAAAAAGAAATTTATGAAATATTCTATCAGGGTAAAATTATGATTAATGTAGAGCTTGGGTTAATGATGATTTATACATGTATAAGTTGTTATAGTGTAGAATATACGATTTTATGTATGTAAAAAAATTGGAGATTTATTTAGAATAGAATTATTATGGTAATTGATGATTAAATAAAAATAATGACTTTAAAATAAGATATTTTGAGATGAGATGGTTCCTAAATTTAGAGAATCAAATTTTATAAGGAATAATGAATTGTAAGGTCCGATCTAATTGGATTCAAGAGATTAATTGAAATTTAATTTATTATTATTCATTTGGTACGGTTTCAATTTTAGAAGTATAGAAGTTTGTGAATAAATATCCTATTATAGGATAATTTTAAAAGGAATTAAGAAAGTGGGGTTAAAAGGAAAATTATTATGAGGGTAAAAAATAAAAATTTGCATATATACTAAAAGTCAATTTGGGTGGATGCATTAAAATAAAATCAATAAATATGTATATATATATTTTGTGGTGGTGGCTGACTGAAAGGAAATAAATAAAACAAAACAAAAGTAAAGTAAAATAAAATAAATAGATAAGAGGCGGTGCATGGATTAGGACGAAGCAGAAGATATATATATATATATTCTGCTCGACAAGAGAAAGCAGAGGAAACGAAACAAAAAAAAAATAATAATTTGAGAAGAAAGGCAAAGTGCAGGTTGGCAAACAGAACAGGGGGCAACAAGTGATCTTCATTCAATTGCAAGCAATGTTAAATAAAGTTCAAGTCATCTAAAGGTCACCTACAAGCCTAGAAAGAAGATTGAGCAAAAGGAAGTAAGTTGTGGATGGTATGAATATTATTTCATAGATTTTTACAAGTGATTTTAAGTGAATTATATGTAAGTTGCTTGATGAAAGTTCCAAGTGAGTTTTATATGATTTTTATGAGATGTTTATGCGTGGAATAAAGAGAAGTAAGCTTCAAAATTATGTTAGCGCAAGGTTAGGGCTTTAGGAAGATTAGAAGAGCTTACAAATCTAGATGAAATTTCAACTCCAATGCAATAAAAATGTGTGCAGTAAATTAGTGTTAGAATCACGGAAATTCATATGGTTTAAGTGTGGTTTGATATGGAAAGTTGAAGAAAATTGTTCGTAAGATGTTGGATAAAGTTGTGGTCAAACTAGAGTTTATATGATCAAGACTTTGTTTGAATTAATTAAGTGAACTCATACAAAAAAGAAAAAAAGTTTAACAAATTATCAAGTTAAAAGATTGAAAATGAAAAGAAGAAATAGATATAATTGGTTGTGGTGAATTCGGCCTCAGAAAGTATGGGATGGAGGAGGATGATTTTGAGTGTTTAAATGATTATATGAAGACTTGAGAATAATAGAAATAGCATGAGATTTGGAAAAGAAATTGTTGACGTATGGAATTGGTCAACTAAGTTCTTCCAAGCCCAACACTGCACGGATGATAAACTGAGTAAGAAATAAGCAATAAGAGTAAAGATGGCAAAGCTAGAACGCAAGACAATGAGGTGTTTAAGTGGTTCGGCCAAGCTTGCCTACGTCCACTGTTTGTTTTCTCGATATCTGGACAGAGTAACAACCAATTTTTCACTAAGTATTTCACTCTTGTGTTACAGAGAAGAGTTTCCCCTATTTATAGAAGGGGAAGTGCTACAGCGATGTTCAATGCGTTAAACTAGAATGATTACAGTAGTTAATGAACCTGACTCCCAATTAATGTAGCCGGATTACATTAAATGCAAGGGACAGGTGGAAGATCTACATGACTAATCCACGCGGATTAAGTGTGGTGATCTGTAATTTGAACAGTAATCTCTGACAAGCTTGATGTGCAAGGCAAGCTAAGTGATGATCTGGCATGGCTTGATATGGTAGTAAGCGAAGTAGGGGCTCCAGGTGAACTGGATTGTCGTTAGATAGAGCTGAACGGCGATCTCAGCTCCTTGTTCACGGGTTTGACTTGACGTGGAGCGATCTTAGCTCTGCGGAGTGAGCGGTTCGGACTCCGGACTCCGCACAACGCTATGTGAGATATTTCAATACATGGTTGTGAATCCCACTCCGTTGGGGTTGTACTTCGCTGAAGGTGTTGGAGCACGCCTCGGGCCTTATACAAGAAAATGTTGATTTCTTCTGATGAACAAGCTGATCTTGGGCTTAGCCCAGATGGGCCAATTGGCTGGGCATTTATCAGGCCCCATAGGTATTACTGAAAATACCCACAACAGAAATCATGGGAGAATAAATAATGTAGCACAAGTTCAAGTGTATACTAGTTTATTAGAAGTTGAATTGTTAAGAGATAAATTAAATTCCACTAAAATTTAAGTGTTTGAGCATGGTATGGTGATAACAAATTTATTTTGATGTTATTTGAAACTAATTTTATGGGTTTGGTTAGTATAGGGACTTTTATATGTTGAGTTGATTTTGATGCGTAATATAGTTTTGATGATGTTTTATGTGAAATTAGATTTATTTTTGGAAGGTGTTATTAAACTAATATGAGTAAGATTAATCAAATTTAATGGGATTGATTTTATTTTCAAATAAAAAAAAAATTAGTATGTGATGAATTTAGATTAAATCATGATTTTGAAGACTTTAGTGGTGCAATTGATGATTATTTGGTGCATTTGGGTATAATTTTGAGTTTGAAAGAAAGAGAATGGATTGATTTTGTCCTATATTACTATGTGCTAAATTTGAAAAAAAATAATAATAATTATGTGATTAAATGGATTTTAATATTGGATGAGTTTAGGTGAGATATGATATTAAGTTGAGTTGATTTCTAGAAAGGAATTCAAGTGAATGAAGTGATGAGCACTTATGTTAGTGTATGGACAATTTGTGTTTTGCATGCGTTGAATTGATTTGATTTCATGTTTGTGTGAAAATTTTAGTATTAATGATTTTATGTCACGGTAAATTATTTTAGTAAATTATAATAAAAGTTTGTCGAACTACGAGGACTTTGATCCTAATGATGAAATGGGTACGTAGGCGTTTGAGATGATATCTCAAACTTAAACCCAATTAAAATATAATAATAATAATAATTTAGTTTTCTAGACCGTATACACATTAGGGCTTATTTATATGTTAAATCAATAATTTTTGAATGTTTTATGTGATAAAGTAATGCGTGAAAAAGAAAGACTTTAAAATTCCTTCTTAGGCCGAATATATATTAGTTTTGAAATCCAAGTGTATTGGTGTTATTACACTTTGATGTCAAAACTAGGGGTAAAACAGTAATTTGAAACGATAAAAATTTATGTTTTGAAAGAGCTCGAAAAGTTGTTATAAATATGAAATTAAAATTTTACACGATTGAAAATTTATGTTTGATTTTTAAATACGTAGTAATCTTCAACTAAATCGTAATGAAAGATGTTTAAATATGATTTTAAGGGATTTCGAAATGAAACGAAAAAAAAAAATGAAAAGAAACGGACAAGTTCAGTGCTTTGACCGAGCATATATCAAAATCGGAAAAGATTTGATGAGATTATTGAAATGAAAAATACAGTTTTATGAAGTTTATTTTGACAATTTGAATAGGTGTGAAAAATTGTGACTGAAATGATGATTATTGCTTCTCGAACGGAACTATTATGTAGAAAGAAAATTTGTCAAAAATATGAAATTTTTAGCAAATAAAAAAAGAAAATATTGAGAAGGGTCCGAGTAAATCTAAGCATTGGTAGGTGGAGATTAGTAATTGGCATACGATACGAAACACAGTGTTCGACGGATGGATTATGTGAGGCACCGAGTATCCGGTCCTGAAGTCGAAACCGATTATGATATGTGATCATGATATGCGACCCGACGGGTAGCCACCGAGTGGTCGATGCCGGGGACGCCGTTGATTCTAGCGAGTAGCTACCGAGTGGCCAATGTTAGGAGATCCAATTGTGATATGTGATTGTGATATGCGACCCGACGGGTAGTCACCGAGTGGCTGATGCCGGAGACGCTGTTTATTCTGACGGGTAGCCACCGAGTGGCTGATGTCAGAAGATCCATCTGCCAATCCATGGTACCGTATCAGAGTTTATGAAAGGCACTGAAAAATATAAAGAGATCCGAGTTGATAGGATTAGAAATAACATTGATGGTGTTAATGGGTGGATTAATTGGTAAATTTGAGTTCTTTATAATTTATTTGTAAAAGTTTAGAAATTCTGCAAAAATTGCTTTATGATTTATATTTGGAAAAAAAAAATGTTAATATATGGTGAATATTGTGTGAGTTTATGTTGTTGTATAATAATGTTTTATAATTTTTAAATAAAGTATACACCTATTAAGTAGTAATACTTAGAGCGTTGAAGTCACCATGCGTAGTTTGAAATTTGGGCATTGTAGATAAAGATTAAAGAGAAGAGGTTTGTTGCGATTGTCGTGAGTCACCTTACTTCACACTCGGGTAATTATTTTTGGTGGGCACCATGCATTATTGTTTACGTGTGTTGATGTGCATGTATATATATATATATATATATATATAGCTACATGCAAATATGTATTTATGAAATTTTGTAATTGATAATGCATATAAATTGTATGAAATGATTTCGATGTTGTAAAGTGATTATGTAAATAAATTTATTTATTTCTTTTAAGTAACAATCAAATTATTTATATGATTTTTATTCAGTGTGTGATTATAAATGCTTGTGTGGTGAAGTGAAAGTGAAGACGGACGAAAGATCCGAATGAGAGTTGAGAAATGATTGAAACTTTATAGGTGTATTTATTTTCCTTACAGGTTTTGTAAATTTTGGGTTTTCAGAAAAATAGAGAGAACTCTGTCGAATTTTCTAGAAAAATAAATGAACTTTTATAACTGAATTTTTATAAACAGTTTAAACGAATTTCAGAGAGATAAGTGACATCTTCTGTCTAGATTATCCGTTCTGACGGAAGTCGGGTGGAGGATGTTACAGATATAGTCCTTCAATGTCTCATCCCGCTTCTGAAAGACCATCGCAAGGTGGCATGTTTGCGTGAGCTGTTTTCTCAATGCCTTATACTGATTGGTGAACTTCCTCTAGCATTCATCCCAGCTATTGATACTGTGAGCTAGAAGACTCCTCAGCCATGCCCTTGGCACGTTTCCCCAATGTAGTTGGGAAAGCTCGGCACTTGACCAGAGAGTTGGATGTTTGCAGGTCCATCTGGACATTGAAAGCATCTAGATAGTCATATGGATCACTGTCTCCATTGTAGAGTGGGACACTTGGAAGCTTGAATCTCGACGGTAATGGCTCTATCTCGAATTTCCTTGTAAGAGGGACTCTATCTTCTCGTACCTTTGTTTGACCGTGGAGCCCAGGTCTTGTCTTCAACTGTTGGACCCTTTGTATTAGTTCTTCCACCATTGGGTCCTACCGTTCAACTCTTCTTCCAGGGGACCGCCGACTCCTCCTACTCTTCCTATCTCCAGAAAATGACTTCGTGACATCTCTCGGTCAACAGACATTCTTTCACGCAACCTGTTTCTTCTATGAGAGCTCTCTACATGGTGCGACTCTCCTCGGCGCACACTTTCCTCATTGCGTCCACGAGCTTGCTCATTCCCACGATCAGGGTTCACGCGGTGGCTACTATCCTGGCTCACCCTTATCCTCAAACTGGGTGGGCGAGGCGCTACTTCCTCTTCATGAGTCTGACATCCGCCTCCTCTTGAGCGTAAATTTGAAGAACAGATGGAACCTGCCGGTTGTACCCTTGCTCCAATAGCCTCTTCTCTTCTGGCAGGTATGACATCCACTGGCTGGCGCGGGGTCTACATTCTTGGGGACCGCCTGAGCCTGGGCTTGTGTCAGAGCCCTAATGGCCTCCGTTATTTGCTCTATTATATTGTCCAACGCTTTCTGACGCTGCTGCCAAATTGGTATAGTCTCTCCGCTAGTGGCAGCCTGGTGCGGGGGAAGTGGAGGCAAAGCCGCACTGGAAGTTCCTACAGCGTGACCTTGGCACTGGTGACATTCTGATTGGTCAGCTTCTGATGCAACAATCCTGGTTGTTTTGATCCTGGCCATATTAGCAAATCACAACTAAAACAAAATAGAAGTATTGAAAAGATTGCAGAATCGCAGTCTGGGCCCTTCCTCTAGTGCCAAAAGATGGTGACACTGTTTTGTGGTTAACCCGGTTCTTAAAACCCAATACCTACGAAACAATAGATAACAAGCGAAACAAAGATGACCAAGATCAATACAAGTAAAAACGCAATGATTTTTACGTGGTTCGGCAAAATAATGGTCTACGTCCACGACTGTCACCCTTATTCTCTTAGAGTAACAGTATATATTTATTAGTTCATCGTTTACAATGAATTTCATCCCCTATTTATGGTGGAGATGTTACAATTTGAATAAGTTTAAAAATCTTACAGATAAGGCAAAAAATAATATACATTAATTGAGAAAATATCTCCTAAGATTATCTCCACCGTATCTGCAACAATTGTCAAGAATGTCATGATTCGGTTTGCATGTAAACAAGTAAGTTGACTCCTTTCCTAAATTGAATTGATTTGGCATTCTAGAAGGTCAACTGGTCAAATTTAATGAGCACCTTCAGCGAACAGATTACTTAAGTGATCAGGTATTTCATCCAACGAGCAGATTGTTCAAAGGATCTGTCCCTACGACCAATGATCAAATAAGAAGACCTCCTGATCGTTCTGACAGCCTTTGAAGAATATTATTAAGTAGTTCTCAAACACGATTAGATTGTCTTAATGTTCTAACACACGGTCAGACCTTTTTCGCAACCAAACATGCGCTCAAACAATTCAGTCAATTACTCAGTAATTAAAATGATCAGATGTACTCGGGTTCACATGTTAAGAAATGACCACACATTCCCTCCTTTGATCGTTGACTAATTTGACCAGCCTCTTGGACTTTCTTCATGAAACAACACGATAGGCTCATCTTTTGGGTTTTTTTCAGCCCTTTTTCTATAATCGCTAAAATACCCATAACAGTTCTAAACACATAAAAACGTCAACGAGTAAAGACGGTTCACCACCAGTTGTGTTATCACCCTTATCAAGCACATTCAAAGCTCTACTAGCAAAAAACAGAGTCTTTTCAGGGTCCTCACCTTCCTTGAAAAGGTGGAAACCCAATTTCAAAGAAGCCAAACCCAGCTTGCTCTCATCAAAAGAAGCTTCCATGACATTGAAAAGCCGAAGCATTTGCCCGGAGGTCTCTATAGACTCAAAAGCCTTCGTGTCTCGATGTCAAACCTAACAGTTAACTTAATGATAAAGGGTAATTTTATCATTATCAATCACAGTTCTAAAACGTGACACATATAAAAACCAAATAATTTGAACAAAAAAAAGTAAGAAATACTAGAAAATAAATAATTAAAAATAATTTAATAATAATAAAAATAAAAGAATAAATAATTAACAAAAAAATAATAATAATTTTTTTTTTTAAAAAAACACCATATTATGGCAATGAACACCAAAATCTAGTGCTAGGTCATCACCAAAATTGGCAATATCTATGTGATGAACTAGTTCATCACTGATTCTCGTTATGAACTTCATCACTCTAGTTCATTACCAGAATCAAGTGATGAACCAAATCTGGTCGGTGCTTAAAGCACCATTTTTTCTTGTCTCATTGTGCAGCCAAATGCAAAAAACTAGCCCATCAATTTAACGTAGCAGACCATCACACACCTAATTGGTTCAAAACCAGTCTGAATAGTGCACCAAGTTGGTTCAAAAACCAGCACAAACAGCGCATCAAGTTGATTCAAAAACCATCCCTTACACGCTGTCTGATGAGCCGTCCAGTCGCACGAGATGGTTCATCGTTTTGGTGATGAAAATAGTTCATCACCAGCAGAAATCAAGTGATGTTTCTGGTGATGAGCGGTTCATCGTCAGTTGATGATAAATTAAATTATTTATTATTTATTTATTTATATTTATATTTATAGTTTTTAAAAAAATTATTATAATTAAGCAAATTTTCTATTTTTTTGTAGTCTTTTAATATTATTTTAATTTTAGTTTTTAAAATATTTTGAAGATTTTTTTATTTTACTTACTAATTTTTTCTTGACTTTATTTTGGCTTGAATTGGATTGAAGATGAAAATGAAGACGTGAGGTTGAAGGTATTTTTTATTTTATTTTTCTAAATATATTTTATTTTAAGATTTATTTTTAATTTTTATTTAATAATTTCTAATTGATTGTAATTTTTAATTTTATTAAGAGTAAAATAATCATTATATGCATTGCAACAAAAGTAAGAGCTAAAAGAGTCTTTTTATATTTTTTTTTCTTTATTTGATCGTTAATTAACTAATGAGAGGAATTAATTTAAATTTTTTTTTGAAATGTTAAGGTTGATTTAGTCATTTCCCAAAATATAGTTAAAAATTTGATCATTTTTTAAAGTTTAGAGACCAAAATGATTTTTATGCTTTTTTTGGACTGAACACCAAACATTAATGTTGTAGACTTAAAAACTGAAACCTAAATCTGAATGACATTTTTTTTTTCCTACCTTTGAATGAATAGTAATAATGTTTGATTTTTAAAATTAAAATTATCTGAAAACTAGTAATTTGACATTTATATTCTTTTATATTAATTGTTACGTAATTTCATTTAATATAATACAAACAATTACAATAAATTATTTATCAAATGCTAAAACACTTTTATGTATATTAATAATAATTTTATTCATAATAAAAATATAATTAATTATTACGGTAAAGTAATTTTTTTAAACTATACACACATAAATAAATTATTATAATAAATTTAAATTATATTATTTATTTAAATAAAAATAAATAAAATGATCTTAAGTTGAATTACTATTATTATATATTTAAATAAAAATAACATTAAAAGGAATCTGTATAATATAAAATTATGACAAATTTAAAAATATGTTATTTTAGTAATGATAGATTTGGAACAATATATTTAAGAAACCATTAAATGATTTAATATCCAATTAAAAGTCAGAAATTATAGTTTTTTTTTTTTTAATGATTTTGGGATGGTTTTAATGTTCGACCACTTAAGAAAACAAATAAAAATTACTTAATATATGTAATTCAGATCCATTAAGTAAAACGTCATAAAAACAAACGACCCCTACTTTGTTTTGGCTGAGCTATTATAGCATACTCCTACCGATATCATTGTTTATTATATATAAATTTAAGAAATACTAGGTTATCCAAAATTTTATCCAAATTTATTGTTTAAATGATGTTGTAAGTTTATGTGTTACAAATTAAATTAGTTATTACAAATCATCATGCTAAACGAAAAATTTGATAAAGTTTATGGGAAGTGCAACATTATTCCATAAATTATACATAAGTTAGGAGTGTTTGACAATAGAATTGATTACACAAACATCATAATGATGCGTTTACTTGCACGTAATTGGAATGATTTAAAATCGAAATGATCTGAAATTATATTAGTCTAAAATTGGATTGATGTATGGAATCAGAATATATTTTTTCCTTCAATTATAAGAATCGTAATTGAAATCAACAATATTTCTATTTTTTTTTTTTTTTATAAACCTTTTGAAATGTTTACTTACACTTGAAATCTAAATAAATTATTTATAAGTTACAAAAATGCACTTGATTAAAAATATGTACTCCTTTAGCATTTTCGAACGAAAATTATGTTTTTATTTTTGGTCATCAAGAAATACGTATTTTTATTACACTGATATTATGCTCATTAAACTATTTATTAATGATAATAATAATTATTTTTGAATAATAATTTAATGTTATTTACTCAACCACTGATAAATATAAAATAAATTTTTCTTACATTTTTTTTTTATTTCCAATTGTCTTTTTTAATAAGGGTACAAAAGATATTTTAATATTTAAAAGAAAATATGAATAAAAATGAAAATCCTAAAATGGATGGAGGAAAGGACAATCTTATTCCATAACTTTAAATTTATATGAGATCTACATTTTTCATTCTCATTACATATTAATTTAAAATAAGTAAACACATACAACGATATTTATTCCTCATTCTTATTTTCTAATAATACTAGTAAAAACACCAATAATGTATTGCTTTGAACAAAAGCAAATGCCCTAAACTAAAACAAACATTTTTTTTTTTTTTTTACCATTAAGTCAAATCGTTAAAATTGATTATTGACCCACTTTCACTTATGAAAAATCTAAATTGCTCTTGTTATATCATCTAATTAATAAATAAATTTAATTAATTAAAAATAATAAAGAGCAACATTGGTTTTTCATAAGTCAAATGAATATTGCTTAGTTTTAATTGTAAGTGGTGTTGGTATTTTAATTTGAGGTTATTTTCAGTAATTTTTGTGGAGATTAGTGGACTACGATGTCAATCTTTTGATGTATGAAGATTTGTTGGGAAGTTGTAAAAGGTATTTTACAAAAAGGATATTTATAATTTCCTCCCCAACGTTTGATCCTAATTTAAAATGCCTACCCCTAGTTTCGTAAATAGTCATTTTGCCCCTTGCCATTAGTTTTTCTGTTAAAAAGTTTACCAAAGTAGTAAATAACTAGTTTGCCCTTGATGTAAACTTAATTTAAATAAAATTATAAAATCAAAATTATAAAAGAAGATCTCAATCATCCATCGTTAAAATTGATGGTGGATATTGATTAAAAAACAAATTTTAATATTTATATTTGTTTAAAAAATTAATTTTTAAAATTATATTAAAAATGAAGACATAGATCTCCACCGTCCATTTCTGTAATGGATGGTGGCAATCAAAGAATTAAAAAAAAATATATTGAAAAAAAAGAAAAAAAAAATTCGCATAAAAAAGAAAATTAATATATATATGTTCAATTGAAAGTCTGGTTATAAACTCAAATCTTGAAATTTCATATTTAATTTACAGATTTGGGTTCATAACCCAGATCTTCAAAAAAATTAAATCAAATTAAATTAAATTTCATCTACAAAATCATCACCCAACAAATATTCATTTCATCACTCAACCAACATCTCAACTTCCATCAAAATCAAAACCCCAATGCCTTAACTTCAATCAAAATCATCTTCATTTGGCCATTCATCATCACCCCACCAACCTAGATGAAGGCATCTCAAAACCCTTCATCTTTAACCAACAACCCTTTCATCTTCAACTTTAATCAAAATCAAACCCACAAAATCAAGATAAATATTTCATAAAATCAATTCAAATCAAATCAACCCAAACCCACAAAATCAACTAGCAATGACTTGAAGAAATTAAAAATAAATAACTGAAAAGCTGAAAAACCCAATTAAATACCGAAACTAAAATACTTCTTCTTCTTCTCTTCTCTTCTTTTTGTTCATCTTCTCAAACCTAAATTTTTGGGTTGAAATCAAACCTAGATTTTTGGGTTCGACAAAGATAGGGTCGAATTGAGCCTAAAAATCTAGGTTCGATTTCTCAAATCCATAAATCTAGGTACTCGAACCCAAATTTTTGGATTCAATTTGAACCTAGATTTCGATGTTCAAGGATGATGGGTTCAAATCGAACTCAAATTAAAATCGAACCTATAAAATTTGGGTTTTATTTGTTTAATCCAGAAATCTAAACCCAGATTTCTAAGTTTGAGAAATATGAGTTCGAATCGAACTCCGATTGAAATCAAACCCAAAAATCCAGATTTGACTTCTCGAATCCAGAAATCAAGTATTCAAACCTAGAAATCTCCTAAAATCTAGGAATAGTTCGAACCCAAAAATGTAGGGAGGAGAAGAAAGAAGAAAAAGAAGAAGAATATAGAAATCTAGGTACAATTCGAACCTAAAAATCTGGGAAGGAGGAAAAAGAAGAAGAAGAAGATTGTAACACCCCTAATTTATTTTAAATATTATTAGTGCATTATATTTTATTAGTATGCATGTAGAAATGAGATTAGGTGAGAAACATTCATGGAACTTAGAAGAGAATGCATATTAATCAATCAAGGTGTTTAAGATTAAGATTTAATTAGTTTTAGGCATTGATTATATAAATTGAGATGTTTATTTGGAAAAGGATTTAATTGAGAATTTAATTGAGGACTTGGATTGATGGAGGTTTAAAGGTAAGAAGTAGAGAATTAAATCTCATTAGTGATCCAAGTGAAGATATGATGGCCAATTGAAAAATAGATGACATTAAATATTAAAAAGGTTAATTGGATTTCATTGGAATATTAATTAGTGCTGGAGATTAATGTAATTATTGGGAGATAATCATGGAATAAAGTAACCAATCAAATGACTTGGAAGTGGAGGGGAGATGTTGGAGATTTAATGGAAAGTTGGAGGGCAAAATAGGAATAATAAATGGGATTATAAAAAGCTAAAGAGATGAGATAGCAAATAAAACAAAAAAAACTGCCCAGAATTTTTTTTCCCTCTCGGCTGCAGTGAATCTCTTCTGCTTCTCCTCCATTTCTGTCCACTTTCTTCACTAATAAATCACTCAAATCCTTAGTTTAGATGTTGGTCAAGAGCCCTAGGATGCATTTGGAGTGATTGAATTAAAGTTCAGTAGCTTTTGAGCAAGAAGAAGTTGCCAACAATTAAGGTAAAAATCTGCACTCAAGAGCTGTCAATTTTTATATTTTATTTGATCATGTTATAAGCTTTGTTTTATGCTTGATCATGGTTGGATTTATGTTTAATGATGTTAAGAAGTGCTAGATGTAAAAGAAATTGTGATTTAAGGTTAGGGTTTTGTAGGTAAATTAGCTGGAAACTTGATTGATGCATGAAAAGATACTAGGATGCTTGTAGTGATAATTTGATGATGTTTGGACCAAAGAAATGAAGAGAATCACATGAAAATGGCATGAGGTTGGTTTGACCAATCCTTATGTGTGTTGGGAAGGTTTTGTTTTGATGCATTTGATACATTTGAGAAGTGATTTAAGTGATGGAATGCAAACTAAGAGGTTAGAGTGTGATTGGAAGTGATATCATGACATTTGAACTTAGGAACATAAAAGCAATCGAATGGGAATGTTAGGGGCTGTTCGGTCAGCCCTTAGATGGAGGTTTGATGGTTGTGTTTCACTTGTTGAATGCATTTGGGTAGTGATTTGGATGGGTTGAAGTGAATAAAAGTGTTAGAAATCGGTAAATGCATGTAGATACCGCAATTAGTAACCATTGGACGATTGAAGGGTGTTTTGATTTTGGGATGTAAGGGCTATAAATATTAGTATTCATGACCCTAAATCAATTGCCAATGAGAATGGTGGAAATTGAGATCAATCGGAAGTGTTTAGGATGCATTATAAGAGCATATGTAGTTTTAGTTCATTAAGTCATGTTAGTAATAGTTTTTAATAAATTTTCATTATGTTTGTTTTTAATGAAAGGTCAAGAAGAACCCGTCGAAGCGGATTCTCAACCGAAGGATAAGGGTAGAGCGTAAGGGAGTATTCGATTCAAAAATCGAATCCTTTTGGAGGTCGATATACATATTATCTTTAATTTTATTTAATAGCGTTTTCATTGTGAATTAATTTTATTATGGTTAAATGAGGTTTTTAAAGCTTATTGGATGAATTGAATAATGGAATTGAGATTAGTGGAACGATATACATGGCTATCCCGTTTTAAATTTTCAAGAAAAATTAATTGAGATTGTTATATTGTTTCAATAAAATGTATTTATAAACTTATTTGATTATATATGAAATAGATTGCGAAATGGAATTGTTATGGGAATTTATGTACTAAAATAAAATGTGTAAATGTGATTTAAATTCCATGTTGTAACTAGTCCTTGTAAACTTAGATATCGATAAATGAGAATTGGGAATTGACATGTCAATTGGGAACTAGCAGCTGCACCGCTTTTTGTATATACTAAGTTGATGCATTATGGATCATTAGAGGCACCGCGTATCTGGTCCCGAAATGATTATTGGATAATTTGTTATTTCGACGGATAGTCATCGCGTGTTCGATGTCGGAGGCCCGTAAACCAATCCATGATATCGAATATATGTTTATTAAGGGCAATGAACAATGTTAAGAGAAATTAAACGTTCAATGCTTTGGAAATAAATTAAATTCGAAAATTGTGAATTAAATATTTTAGCACTTTCTTTATGCCATGTGTATATATATATATATTTATATTAATGTTAAAGTTAGATTGATTTTCATTGCGAATAGATTTATGTTTGAAATTGAAAAAATTGATTTTGTATATACCCACTAAGCAATTATGCTTAGTGCGTTGGTTTACTGCGCGCAGGTTGTAGCTTTTTGATTATACATAAAGACAGGAAGAACAACAAATCTGTGGAGGTTCAGAAAGTCACCATCCAGCTTATACTTTTGGTATATATATTATGTACAATCATGTATTTTGGGACATATGTACATTTATGTAAATTAATGTATTTTCTTTATAAAGTGTATCAAAGTTCTATATGTAAAAGTTTATGTATATTTGATAAAAAATTTACTTTTGGTTATATATATGCATATAAATGTTTATGAAAGATTTGTGTGGCGAAGTGTTTTAAAATCGGACGAGAGGTCCGAATGGGAGTTGAGAAATTGATGATTTAGAAGTGTCAACATTTTTATTGCAGGAAATGGATTTTGAAATTTTTAGAAAAACAGAGGAAACTTTGTCGGATATAAAAAAAAAATGGATTTATTAGTAATAGTTTTAATAATATTAATGATAGTTTTCACAAGAAACAGATTTACGAAACTAACATTTTTCGTCCGGATTTCCAACTATAATGAAAGACGGGAAAAGGGTGTTACAAAGATGAAGATGAAGATGATGATGAACCCACCCATGGATGACGATTGATTAAGCCATTTGACAAGAGTCTCCCAATTCCTATCTCAAATCCATAAGAATTCTGTGGTATTCTATAAAACTGTATATGGTTGTAAAATTTTCTCATTTAAAATCATCTTTAATATCTAAAAATGCATAGAGTGGTTTAATAAAATTTTTGGCAATATAACGGCTATAAATTCAACAAATCCACACTGAAATAAAATAAATGTGCACTTCCCAGAAAATTCAATCTCAACCATTGAGGACCTTCGATCCCTTTCCCAAATGTCAATGTCTAATCATGTTTTCATCATTATCCACCTCTGAATTTAGAGTAGGAAATCGTTAAGGACATCGACGTTGGTTATGTCCAGTTTTATGACATAAGCAGTATCTTCGAGAACGTGAAGCATTTTCATTAACATTTGTACTCGTGCTAGCTTTCGCATCTATGGTTGCGCTCGTCCCTCCGCTGGTGGAAGTAGAGGAGTTAGGGCAACAAAGACGGTTGTATCCCCTCCGACCACATCTTTCACACTTTTTTCTACGACGATCTTTCCCAACTGAAGGAATCCGAACATCCTTTGGCCTATTTAATTGTCTTTTCCCTATAGGTAGTAGTGCAACCATACTTCTAACTTCTATAAAAACATTCCAATTGGCTAACTTAGGGATCGAATTGATCAGATTTGCATATGTAGTTTTCAACCTGCTATACTACTGACTATAAAGTATATCACAACTGACACCCTTGAACCTGATTGGTATAAAAAATTTAAGTGTCATGATATGACATGAAAAACTGAAAGCAACAATGTACAATTACCATACTTGGCTACAGCGCATGCATGAATACATGACAACTGATCTAGATTTCACTGCTTATATGTACATGTGTGCTTTTGAATATTAACCATCGCATCTGCTTTGCTAGGATGCATGACACTATACGTGAACGGTTCTGTAATGGGATGTGCACAACCTTCCGTTGATAAATCTTTTGCCAACATGATACGATCGTACGCAGCATTGGTAACATAAATTGTAAACTTTTCAGTAGCAATACGTCATTATTAAACCATCTCTGCAACACATTTTTTTACATATTCATGTGCAGTTGTTCTTGGCAAATAACGTGTTTGCATCATACAATTGTTGAGCGACTCTGCAATGTTGGTAGTCATCATTTCATATCTTCTTTTTAGACAATATGCTCATGACCACTTGCACACCCCAGCTGATGGGACCCTTCCTGAATCCCTCCTTTGAACCCGTGAAAGACCCCGTAGCTCCCGGACAGAACCACAACGAACTCTAACTTTGGTCAGAAGGAATCCCGTCGAAGTACCGAGACCCAATTTAAACTTATTTTAAATATCATTTTCTTGGTGGTAGAGGTAAAAATTTTTCTAAATATTTTTCTAGTGAAAATCCAACAGCATGTCGGCTGTTTATTAAACTATGTCACCTTACAAATTTCAAAAGAAATTTAAAGACACTTATATGACACACAATCTCCACTACCACAGGCCTCAAGCCCTCACCCAAATTCAAGCACAACATAAATCAACACATTTATGAAATCGGTGGAAATCTAGAATTTTCTTTTCGAAACATTTTCGTAAAACGTGCATCCAACAACCAGTATTAATTTTTACAATTTTACATCATTTACACATACTTTATATACAAAATATGCACAAAAAAAATATGAGCTATACAATGAAAAATAGTTGTCCGTCAATTGATCCGCACGTAGGTCTGAGACTCGTATGCTAGATGACTCGCTTCTGCATCTGACCGAACATTTTAAGAAACACATGGAAAACAATCAATGAGTATAACTCAGTGAGATAAGCATTTAACGACTCCATAAACTAAAGTCTTTTTCTGAAATACTTTTTAAGCTTTCAATCAAAACTATTTCTGAAACTCGATTCAAATTTCTTTAGAAAACTTTTTTATTTCTTGTCTTGATGGTAACCCAGGGAAACTACTCCTGTCGTGACGGCTTAAATCTCTAGCTAGCCACTATGAATTAGGGAACTTACCTTGTGTAGTCATCGATGTGTGAACTCTGGGCACGCGTTACCCTTACTCAATCGATTTAAACTACACTACCCTATACGTGCAGAGGGTCGTTCAACTGACTCTCTCTCTCTCTTTCAGTTAGTAATTCTCTTACATCTACCATGCACGTATAGACAATTTTATTATATATTCAATGGGAACTAGGGTAAACCATCGACGTACTAAAAATACTCTTGCTCAATCTTTTAAAATAACTCATTCTCACGACAGAAAACGTAAAACATTTACTTCTAGCACGTTCTAGGTAATAATACATACTCGATTTAAAACTCATGTGCTAGAATTTCATTATAACTTCGATAAATCACATAGTTATATATGAATACACACATATTAACAATAAATGAAATACAATCATTTATATATAACAATGAATAAGAATTAAATATAATAACACTGAAAGAACTAATTTTCTACTCACGAAACTCCCTCTGATCAACTGCGAACCTCCTCTGGAAGTCTTCGATACCTTCCACCTTTACCGTAAAACATCAAATATTCATTTAGAATTATAAAATTCACTAATACAAAGCCATACATAACTTCTAAGGCCATTAACTCTATAAAAACTCTTTTTCGCCTAAACTTTGCAATTAAGTTTTAACTTATCAGAGACTTTCGAATTCCGATTTCTTTTTACGAAACCTATTTATTATTACTTAGGAACACCTCGGAATACTCGAAATAATTTTCTGAAGTTCAAAACGAAAAACCCATTTTTAGACCCTCCTTGGCCTAATACATGCTTTTAGGACTCTAAATATGCCATAAACATCACCAAAACACATACAAGAGCTAGTGCCCTTCATCTAGCCAATATGCACAACCCATGCTATCTATCTTCCTTTTGCAATTCTAACATTTCTAATAGATTTCTTAGCATATAAAATGCATGGATTAAGCTTCAAATGGATGAAAATAAAATAGGTCACACAAACCCTCTATGACCATGAGACACACCACCATACAACCATCATCTTTCTTTCAATTTCTAACACACAAATCACATTAAATTTGTCACCAACCAAAATACTATCAATCCGTAAACTCAAAACAATATTTGGAGCAAAACAAAAAATGGGTTTCTCACACATACAAGGTGAACTAACACAAGTAAACTCACCTAGTTAAGCTTTGCTTTTGCTCCAATCCTACTCTAGTAGCCTTGGTTGATGATAAGATGAGATTTGATGATGATTTACTTGAAACAAAATAGCTTGAAAACCTTGGTTTCCCTCACTTGCATGGACGACACACCCACACTTCTCCCTCTCAGTTTTTGGCGATAAGAATGAATGAAAGAGTGACTTTGTTCAACTTTATATAATGGTGAACAATTGCCAATTGGTCCCTCTTGAAAATCTTCAAACTTTAATAATTCTTGCCATGACCCCAAACTGGATAAACTTGATTGTAATTGGTCCATTTGTCACATTAAAATCTACTAATTCCATCCACCAATCAAAGAGCTCCAAATGGTTCACTTGTACACCATAACTTTTATCACACTTGGATAATTTCTATTGGATGAACTTTTTGATTTTTCAACTTTTTGACTTTAGGTGTTAAGCTCATCTCACTTAATTCTCTCCCATATCATTTCCT
Organism: Dimocarpus longan; assembly: GCA_022984855.1. Taxonomy (NCBI): domain Eukaryota; kingdom Viridiplantae; phylum Streptophyta; class Magnoliopsida; order Sapindales; family Sapindaceae; genus Dimocarpus; species Dimocarpus longan. Next base: position 8,735,716 of record CM041021.1, read on the forward strand.
AATTTTTCTTAGGTCCTTTAATCGACATCTTACTCGCGATACGAAAATAAAATAAACTTTAAAAATTATTACCTGAATGATACTATTTAACTGTAACTAGGATCGAGGGTTTACACCAGCATTAATCAAAGTTCAATATGTCTTCGAATGTGAAGTCTTTATTTCTTCCAATATTCTGTTGCATTCCTCAGGTACATAACATTATGCTGCATTGTAAAATGCATTTTCTACGTTCGAACGCTTTTTACAATGTTACTTAAAGTTTTGCCACAGGTGGAAGAAAAAAACATAACACATGTGGGACTTCAGGAAAAGCTAATTTCATCCCATTCGATATGCTTTTATGATGATTGGATACAATAAGCAAATCGTCTGACACGTTGATCGCCTTTCATAACTTTTTTAAAAACCAAGTCCATGAATAGTCTGACTCTCTATCAACAAATCCATAAGTGATGATATAAATCATCTCCGACCCATCTTTGCATGCAGCAAAAAAAAAAAAAATTCATCCATTTTATATTCACCTTTCAAATGAGTGATATCAAAAGCAATAACTAGTTTCATGTAAGACCAAAAACCCTCAATGGAAGCTCCAAGTGCAACGAAGGAATACAAGAACCGATTGTTTTCATCTCTCTCAATTGCCGTCATTGTGCTGGAGTTTGATAGTTTTAACATCTTAATGTAGGATGGAAGCTGTTGATATAGCTCATCCGATTGTCCATATGCTAGTTTTTTTTGCATATTGTAAAGCCTTTCAAGTTTTACTATATAAGATCTGAACTTCATACTACTCTAGCATTTCTCTAATAAAATGATTAGGTGTATAAATATCTCTTCTCACATTTCCTGCATACAATTTTTCAATGACAATAGCCTTCATACGCTTCATATGTGATTTCATGACTGTCTGACGACATGTGTGTTCCGTCTTATACTTCAGCATAAACCATATCGAGTAACCCTTTCTGCATCTTGCACTAACTATAAAGTTATAAGTTTTATCTTTGCAACCAGCCTTAAATCGCTCAGTGTCTAAATGTCTAACCCGATATTCAAACTTTATTTTCAAAACATATTCTCCAATAATTATACTTATTTTTTCTTCACTATTAAATAATGCTCTGTTATACAACATACTACATTAGTAGACGGTTGACATAGCGCTTGATGTAGCCTCAATGTCGCCCAGTTCTACACCAGAAACAATCCAGTGTGGTAGTGAATGATTGTTTTGAAATTGTAAATCTAAAAATCTTATTTCTGGAAACCTTTATTCTTTAGAGACATCATCAAATCGAGTTTTCTCGTCATCACTATCTCTAGTTTGCTCTTTATCACTATCCCGTATCCCATCACCATTATCATTTATGTCCCGATCTTCATCATCAGTACCATAATTCATATAGTCATCATTAACGTCACAAATGACTTTCTATAGATGTAAATGGAGTGATAGAAGTATCAACCTGATTGTTGCCAATACCTGAAGTAAGATAAAAATGGCTTTCAACCATATGTGGAATTACAAGCTTATCTGTCTCTGCCTTGTCATGTATTCTGTCTGGCATGGAGTCGATGATAATTGAATAAATAGAATGCTTATTAACCTCAGCTCCAAAATCTTTCGCAATTTTATCGACATAAATCTCTTTAACATCAATATTTTTTATTGCCATCAAACCAAGAACACTAAGATCGGACATGATGCGTATCTTTTTAACTTGATCATTTGTCGAACTTTGTAGTAAATAATATATATGGATATCCCACATTTTTCTATCAATACCAGTCTCTCTGTACATAATGTCCACCAATGATAAAAATTTTTATAGACCCAACACATGATCGACTTCTCTCCAACGTAATTACATCCATTCTACTCTCCGTCAAAGTTGATTACAATAATCTCTTGAGTCATTCCTGCAACGTTTAAATTAAATAATATTATTAATAAGTTAGTCTCATTTCAATCGAGTAACATTACAAAATATAATAATGTATAATCAAATTTAACACTATAAATCAATACCCAATATCAACAACTCAAGAAATGTCAAATTTATGCTAACATTACCTAACTCGGTTTTAAGTGAACAAAGAAACTGGAACCAATTTTTTACTCCACTAAAAACTGAGTTAAATGCATTGATTGTGCACTCATAACACTCTCCACTCAAATATAATAAAATAAAATTAAATAAAATACAATCATATCTAACCATATCTAATATTAACATTCAATATACAACATTCAAAACACAAAAATATCAGTCACTGAAAAAATTGTTAATTTTTATTTTTCAGTGACTAAAAAATCGAATAATCAATGAAAAATATTGATTTTTCGGTCACTGAAAACCCCGTACATCTCTTCAATCGGTTTTTCATTGTATGAAAAACTGATTATTAGTCATAAAAAATTGATTCCGTCGCAGATTTTGCAGATTTCGTCGTAGATTTTTACGAATACCATATATATCATAACCAAAACATTCTTACAGTCTTTTAGCTTGCAATATGAACAAAACAACCAAAAAACTAACCGAAAAAATATATACATTACCTTTAACACTCAAATGGAAAAAGAAACTTCTAAACCTTCAATGAATGGAACTTGAATGGATAAAAAACTTTCAATAAATGAAGAAGCTTTAATGAATAATCCTTTACTAGCTTGTTTTTCAACTGCAATAGTGAATCAAAGTTTAAAAACCATGAATGGATAAGAATGGAGAAGAGGAAATATGGAAGATATTGTAAGAAAGAATAAGACTATTTTTGTAATTCAAAGTTGGGCATTTGGGTAATAGAAACTTAAAGATATTTTGATAATTTTGGGTATACAATGGAAAATAATTTGTTTGAGAGATCAAAAACAAATTTTATTAAAAATCTGAGTAAAAACAAAAATTTCCTTTTCATTGCGTAAAAACTATAAATTTCTCTATATAATATATATATAATTGAAGTTCATTTTAAAACTTATTTTAGCCCACCCTAATAGATAATCCTGGCTACCTCTCTAGTTTCTAGCACCTTAAAATATCAATAATGCATGAGTGTGAATGAACTGAGGTAAACCAAAATGAGAGGTCAAATTTAAATATATGAAATATAGAAATTCGATAATTTACCTCTAAGTGCAACTTAACCTTGCTTGTAGGAATTGCTTCGATCATTATCATTGCATATCATCACAAGTTCATGAAACAATTAAGATTACAAGTAAAGAACGTTCTATCATGAATTTGCCAGCACAAATTAAAGTTCTAACCCATAGACCTTTCACTTTAAAACTTATTTTATGCTTTCGAGATTTGTAGTGAGATTCATCTTATGTATGAGCTATGTTAGGGACAGTAGCCCAATGCCACTTATTGTTTTACCATTGGCATGTTACACTTCTTTCCAGATAAACCATTCTCATTCCTTTTAACTGATTTTCGAAAATGCCATCGTCTATGGAAGTTAAATGACAAATTTATCCTCATGTTTTTAGTGAATTCCTCTAATGCTTCGTAACTCGAAACACTAGACAAATCAAGAAATGATGAAATGTGGAAAAGGAATATTTAATGAGGGTAGAATTGTATTTTGAGTTTTGATATGATGACAAGTTTTAATAAAAGTAAAAAATAATCTAAAAGTTGCTCTAAAATAGTGTCTCAATATTGCACTCTTACCTAGCTTATTTGTCTTTTGATAATACCTCCATCTACTATATGGATAATTTCTAAACAATCCATAAATATGAGTAATCTATTAAAAAATTTTACTAGTTTGTGGACATTTTTCTTATTATATATGGTTAGCTCTCTCCTATCTATTAAGGAGGAGAAAGAGTAGTAGTCATAATTCGAGCTGTGCCTTAGAGATTTAATTCATTAGGTTTTGAGAGTTGTAATGTGTTATGGTATTATAAAACAGGGTTTAATTGAAAAATGACCCATTTGGGAAATTAGCTTTTCTTTTTAAAGCATTGCACATTGTTTTTTTTTTTGGACAAAATTGCCTTTGATGAACCTATTTTTGTCTGTCGGTCACTCTCACTCTACTAAACGGTTCAGTCTCTCTCTATTCCCAACCTTTTGCTCACATTGTCTGTGTAATTAAAAACAAACCCACCGTCCTACCTCATCATTGTCGCATGTGGATTGCCGACCACAACCACCGATCGACTAGGCAAACCCGACGGACCCACTGTCGTTCTCCCTCTGTGTAAGCCTTGTATGTTATTTTTTGTGAAAGAAACCCTAACCTCCTGACCTAACCCCTCCTCCGCCTACTACCGTCAGAGTGGGAACAAAAGTCGACCCACTGACCGTCGAATGTCCTATCAATGACAACTTTCAAGTCTCTGCCACCCACCGATAGTTTGCACTAGAAGAAGAAGAAGATGGAAAAAAAGAAGAAGTTGAGGGAAGAAAAGGTAAAATGGTGAAGGCAGAAGAGGTAACAAGTTACAGTTGAGCGAGAGCGCGACAGTTTGAAAAAACTCCACAGTAAGAACACATTGCTCGTGGGGTGTTTTTATTATAATAGGTTTAATGGTTGTATGTTATTTGTAGCATAAAAAGTTTGATGTTGTTAAGATTAGTGAGATCCTTTTTGAATTTTGTTAACGATTGAATTCGTGTAGTCAATTATAGGTATTGTAAACAACCGAAGGTTGAAATTCTAGTGAAAGTTGAAACCAACCTCCAAGGTGGGATTCTAAACTTGAAGGTTGGGATTGGCAATCTCCTGGTTAAAGTTCCCAATCTGGTTGGGAATTTCCAACTTGGTTCGGAATTGAGGTTGGAAATCCCAACTTTTAGGTTTGGATTTATAATAAAAGTTGAACATGTTTTCCGAAGTGTAGGTTGAAACCCAACCTGTAGGTTAGGATTTCCAAGCTTTGGTTAAACGAATATATTTTGTGAACTTCTGTTGAAACCAGACTTTGAGGTTGGTTTGCCAAAGTTAGGATTCCCAACTTCGACATTGAGATCAAATGTGGTGTTGCAACCTGGCGATTGAGATTTGCAACTTGTAGATTAGGATTCCCAATCTACATATTGGAATCCTAATTCGCAAGTAGGGATTCCCAATCTTTAGATTGAGATTGACAACTATAGGTTGGAATTTCTAACATAGGGGTTGGAATTCCTAACCTCGTGGTTGGGAATCCCAACCCAAGGTATGGTCCCAACATTCCCAATAGTAGTGGAGATTTCTTAACCTCTCCAACCTCGATCCCAACCTTAAGATAGAGATTCTCAACCTCTGAGTTGGGATCCTATAACTCCAAGTTGAGATTCACAATCATCGTGTTGTGATTTGATTGAGATTCGCAACCTCAAGATAGAGAAATCACAACTATTTCGCAAATCTCATGTTAGGATTTGGAACCAGGCTTTAAGACTGCCAATCCATTCCCAACATCGAGGTTAGGATTCCTAACATCCAGCTTGGGAGCGTTTACGTCATTGTGTGTGAGGTTGCGAGGGCCAACCTCCTAGGATGCTGAACCTTATCCCAACTTGAAAATTGAAATTCTAAACCTCTAAGTTGGGAATCCCAACCTCCCGGTTGAGATTCAAAACTTTGTAGTTGGGAATCGATGACAAATTCACTATTAAAGGAAACTTTATGGTAGAATTCTCAACCCTAGGTTCAAAAGCCAATGATTGGTAAATGATATTTGTAGGGCTTTTTTATTGGTGTTTATCTTTGTTAAGGTTTTGGTTATGTGTATAGCTTTATGAATGTTTACTTTATGTATGCACTGATTTGGTGAATTTTGGAAGTGTTTTTGAATGTGTGTTATCAGGTGTCAAGTCGTTGTTGCTTTATCAAAAATGCATGAGTCGTATTACTTGTTTCGTTTATACTGAAAATATACCGGTATAATATATGTTATATTACAGTTGAATCGTTAAATATAATAAACAATATTTAATGTGTTCTTTTACAATTGCAGGTTATTGTGTGGATGGATGCTCCAGTCATTTACAAGATTACGGACTCGCAACATTTTAGTTCAAAAGTGACATGCTTCTCTAAGTTGCATGCCATAAAAGTAATAGTTGACAAATTAAGTCAGCTGTAGTTGAAGATGTTCAAGAGTTCTTGCTTTGGTAAACTATTCCAAATGAATGAGCTTAGGTTCATTAGCCAGTTAGTGCATAACTTGCTCTTCTGACAAGTGGAAAGTGATGAATCCCACGAGCTATGGTTTGCACTTCTAAATGGCACTGTCATTTGGTTCTCTATGTAAGAGTTTGCCATTGTGACAGGCCTAGATTGTCGACCGTATCCAAAAGAGAAGTCAGCTCATCAATATACATTCGCTGAGACGTTCAGCCAGAGAATATTTTCAGGTAGTGGCAAAGTTTCGAACAAACGGTTGGATATCATGTTTAAGGGTTCTTTTTCGGACAATGACGAGGACATCATTAAACTTGCGTTGTTATACTTTTTAGAGACGGTGTTACTTGGGAAGGATCCGAAGAATTAGATTCAAAGGGAGCATATTCGATTGTTGGATGATATGAATGCATTCAACAATTTCCCATGGGGTTGTCACTACTACAAGATGACCTTGCGCGACATGAAAAGGATTTCAAGAAAATGGCTACGAACGTGTGAAATCGAAAGAAATGGCAGAAGGTAGATACTGCCATCTATTTTTTGTCTAGTTTCCCATATGCATTTCAGGTACATGTCTTTTGTTTGTTGATGTTGCTTGGTAACAGTCGCTTCCTTTGCCGATGAGGTTTCATGTATTACTTTTGCACTAGTAGATATGGGCATGCAAAGTAATTCCGAGCATTGGGCTACAAATTGCACTTAAATCCAGCAATTTGCTGCCCCGTATCCTGAGTTAGAGTTCAACTGCAATCCCAAAATCATGAGAAATAGTTACGTTGTTACATCGGTATGATGTATGTAAAATCATTATTGCTTTTAATAGACACGCTACATTCTAGTACATGTTTTCATACATTTGTTTTTCATGTCATTGTAGCTTGAAGCCGACTCGACTTTGTAGTTGATGTCGATAAAGGGAAAAAAAGAATATTGCATATATTTCATGAGAGAGGGCGAGGGTGCAACCCGGGTGTCTTCTCACAGCATCGTCTCTGACAGTCCTGCCAGTGGTAGGAATTAGAAAATTAAGTAGTTTACTACTTCTGCATTTCTGAAGTAGTAGCTTACCGAAAGAAGACCGTATCGTTAGGTACAATCATTGTTAGTTTTATTTTATTATGGCTGTTTGACTTGTTTTTTGAGTATACAACATCACTTAACATAGAAACTTGTCTCCAGGCTGCCAAGGATAGTAATAATGCCAAACATAGTGATGAAATACAAGTCATCCATAAACAATTGGAGCAGCTGAAGGAAGAAATGTCCAACTTACGACAACACACAAACCAGAATCGTCAAGCCACAAGGCTAGAGGTAAAGGAAACACACGCTTTGTTGTAGGAAACAAACAAGAAAGTTGATATGATTATTGACTTTTTATTTAGAAATAATGTTGTTCCTTCACAATAAAACCCATCTGCATTGAAGGTAAACTTAACAGACTGTTGGTGGCAATTATTGGTAATATATTTTAACATGTACTGATTATGGTTGAATTTTGTTATCCAAGATAACGATGATGTAAATGGTGAAAAAACCAACGAAGATAGTACTGGGTTGGAAGGATCATTTCTGGTTGTCACCAGTAGGCGTCTAGAAGCCACACATGAAGAAGTAGATAGCTTCGGTGACAAAATGACGTTCGACCTTATTGTCCCACCTTAACCAATTATAGGCTCACCTTTCATTGGTTCGAATGCAAGTGTGAAGATGAGACCACAAACCACTTTTATTGTCAGAAAGCGAGACAAGGGTGCATAAATGACCTCTCTTTTTACACAATCGACAGTTGTAGGCAAAAAACAAACGTAAACATCGTTGCCTAATCTGGTAGAGGGGAATGCGGAAGTTAGACTTGCGACATTAGATAAATGCAGAGGGAAAATGATTTTAGACCTTATTCTACCATGGCAAGCAATAGTAGGGTCGCCATCGTACGGTTCTGACGTAAGTTTGAATATCATACCAGAAACAAAATTTTTCAAGAGAATGCATCCACAAATTTACTCTCCGTTTCAACAATTCGAAATGGTTCCAAGAAAGCGCACCATATTTGAACTATTTCGTAAATTGTTCGATAGTAAGATTAATGCATTTAAAGCCTGGGGGGACATAAAAGTGCTGAATGAGTTGTATGTTTCAGTCATCCTTACTTCATTCATACTTTCTGTTATACATGTATGTTAAATATGGTTCTTATATAACATAATGTCACTAACTTGTATGTCATTGTAGACCAACGATCCAGTTGCCAATAGGAGATTGTACTCGACAGTGGTTCAAGGATTTGTGCACTGACAATTTCTGGTTGAGTGATTCAATGTGTATAAACAATATGGAAAGTAGTTATGTCATACATATATGTGGTAGTATAAACGTATGCATTTTCCCTGTTTGAAGCACATAAATGTTGCTTTATGATTTATTCAATGGAAGTTGATGACGTTCCCCACAAACAAAATAAAAGCATTCACAACGACTAACATTTTGTTTAGGGTAAATAATTTTTTTCAGTTAAAGTAAACTTAGTCATTGAAGTAAGAAATATTTTTCCGTTACTAAATACATTATTTGTTTGATTATATGTAGCAACACCTGCAAAGTAAATGAGAGGCTTATGCCAAGAAAAAATCTATTAGGGCTGACGATGACATCTGCATAAGATAAGTAATGGGGGAGTTTGCTGACAATAGAAGCGCAATAAGGGAGGTAGCTTGTTGTCCATGGGCAGGACTTACGACGGTATCATACTTAATTAATTGCTTTGGAGTTGTCATTTGACTGTTATGTTATATACCACGACTTAATTTTGGTTCTCTTTTGCCTGTGGTGTTTGTAGTTGTACATGCCACTGAATTATAGGGGTGTACATTGGGTCCTCGTGAAAGTACATTTCAATGACTGAACCATAACCCCGTTTGACTCACTGGGCATGTACGTACGCAATTACATACAGTTTTTAAAGCACATAACAACATTATTGCCATTGCTCCTTCAGAAGACTGATCATTATAAGAAACATTCACACATGACTCCAAACTGGTATAGGAAGGAGGGATAGACACTGTTACGTTGCGATGACACACCACAACAAGCACCAGGGTAAGAACTGTACCACATGCAGCAATTTTTGGTATTGCAATTTTACTTACGTGATGTGCTAATTGCTATCTTGTCTTATTTTATATAGTAGTGGTGATTGTGGGATGTTTGTAATCAAATTGGTGGAACATTTGGCGAACGATATGTTGGTGGACTCATTCAACCAATCGTATATATCACATTTTCGAAAGCAACTAGCTCTCGACCTTTGGAAATGGTCTACTCAGTTATTAGGGGTAATATTTTTATTGTTCCAATGCCACTGTAAATGTGATGTGTCTGTATGAAGGACAATATGTTGTTACATTCCAACTTAGTCACTGTTGATGTTTCGTCTTTACGTGCTATTGACTACGTGATTGATTCGGTGAATTGAGTTGTGACACTGATTCTGTGAAGATGACTTTAGATAAGTTGTTCAGCACAGTAAAAATAGTATATCCAATGCTTACGATGGACTTTGATAGTGCAGCTTGTATACAATAGGAAGGTTAGATAATTGCTATATATGGTCACACGATAATAATAGAGTTTTTGTATATTGGTGCCTTTTCATTTGTAGAAGGGTTGTTGAGTATAAACATATAATGTACCCATGTTAACTTATGTCATTTGTCTATGATTAGTCAATTCACCTGATGTGTACTTATTATGTCAGCTACGTGCACAGTAGCCATGGAACTTCCTCCATAAGCAATTGAAGCATATGGAACTTCCTCCCACAACTGTTAACCATCTGTTATTGTCGTTTGTGCACTGGCCGATGTTGTGAGCATGGTGCAAGTGTGACCATATATAGCGGATCATGTAAATGGTTGGATGGTGTCGAAGGAGACAACAAACATGTACTCCACAAACAAACCTCAAATTGCATTCAAGTCCAGGATTGCTTTCTACGTCAACTACACCCATTGGCATTTTGCTTCCAGCATATGTCATACCTCTTTTATATTAAAACCTTAGCACTAACGTCTATACTGTTATGTGTTAAATTTATTGTCAGGCTCATCTCTGACTTTTGCCCTTTAATCTTAATGTTATGTTACATGCCATGACATTATATGATCGTTTGAAGCATCAATAAGTTTAATGGAATTTCCTTTTTAGTTTATTTTGGATAAATAACATTCATGAATAATAGTTTCTGTAATTGACATTTCTCATTCTATTTTGTTTCCAAAACAAACATATCAATATAGTATGGTTACGAAACTGATGTCATTGAAAATTGATGATCCAATGGTTAACAGTGAACAAAAGCATCTAAGCATTTGTCTTGGTAGTGCTAACATATTTGTCTTGGTGAAACATGATAACGTATGTTGGAAACTTTAAAATTAGCCATAACAAGTAGGAACAAGAGCAAATTTTTTTTTGGAACAAAAATGAGAAACTATATATTGTCACTTGCCTACCACATTTGATACAATTCAAATTTCCACTCAAATTTTGACTTCATATTGGCAGCAAAAAAATGGTGCAGATTATGTTCAATTTATACATGAAGATGTTAAAATTAAAAGTAGCAATAGTAACATCACATGGAATGAAGGACATAACATTATGAAATACATTTGATGAAGTTAACAATGGACTGAGCATACTAAGTCCCAACGTACTAACAGATTAAATGTTTGCTTATTGAATGTCAAAGGACTGAAGGCTTATGTCAAATGTTACTAAATCAACAGTATTGGAGCAGTAAAACAGTCGTATGCAATTGCATGCATAAAAAATGACTAAATAATAAATAAAGTTAATGCTAACAAGGAATGATCAACTTGTTATACTTTATAGCTTACCTTAAAATTCTATGTACCATCAAACCAACATACATTACAAACATATATTTGCCTACCACCATTGCGTACACTACATAACTTTTCTTCAGTTGATCTCCCTCTTGCAAGTGTTTAACCTGATGAAATGCAGTAGAAGTACAGGCACAAGGTAAAATGAGGTTAATTCTGACAAAGTTATACAGTTGAGCAACACTACCAACATAATAGCTGTTGTACTTGTGTACGTTAAGTCAAATTACAAAATTATGAAAAACACGTGTTAACAAGATATAATTCATGTTATAGCCCAAAAACAAACTAAATACATAAAGCAGAAAACAAAGTTTAGGCAAACAGTTCCCCTTCCATATTATATTATTATAATGATGTTAATGTCTAACCGTTTCCCCAATCGGCAGTCGATTTCTGTGTAGCAGCTTAGTAGACTAGAATTGGTGTCCTACACTTTTGTTTGTTGTGTCTCAAGCCACCACATCTACTGCACTTTGATTACTGCTTGCCCTCACCTTTAGAAGGTTTTCTTTTTGCAGTATGTCATCCACGAGGCTTACGACCTTCAAGTGGTAGGACAACAGGAACTTCAAGATGTTCAGGCCAAATCCACTCATCTTCAGGGCCAACCGGATGAATAGAAGTGCATATGCTACTGCTAATGATTCCCTGCTATAGTATGGCGTACAGTAGTCATAACAAGATAGATGGCGACTACTATAGATTGCTAATGCATGGGCACATGGTAGTTAGTCCAGCTGAAATTTTTTGCAATCACATATTCTATTCCGCATGTTCACAACCGGGTTCAAAAATTCATTGATGACAAGGTACTTATGTACATCAATGACACACATAGGATAAGAAGAAGCTTTCTTCATCCTCTCTCGCACTTGGCTTCAACCCATCTTGTCATAGGCATTGTCATTTTTGCAGCTTCCTCACCTCTTTCTCAAAACCATCTCTGAAGTATGTCACGTATACGCTCTATTACCTTCGTTATCGGTAGCTCTCGTGCCTCCTTCATAATGACATTCAAACATTCTGCAATGTTTGTTGTCATAATAGAATATCTTCTACCATGAAATTGACATCTAGCCCATTTGATAGGTTCCGTAAGAATCAATACTCAACTGTCTGAACATTAACTCTTGCGATTTGGGACATGACTTCATTTAACACTAAAACCCGGTATGCTTTAGCAGCATTATCAAACAACTGATGCACATCACCAACTTTACAATTGGCCTTCATGTTTTGCCCCAGGTGATACATACATATTCCATGCAATGCCCTTAGAAATGAATGTGCAATAGCCGTTGCTATACTTGTGTTTCGGTCAAAAATGAACATTAGATCATCAACTTCTCCAATACACCCATGCAATTTTATCATAAACCAAATCCATGCATCATCATTTTTTGATTGGCCAACGCCAAAAACTAATGGGTACACTTGGTTATTTCCATCCATGGAAGTCAGAATAAATAGGGTACCTTTATACTTGCATTTGAGAAAAGTTCCATCCACAGCTATAACGGACCGAATGGAAGATCTAATGCCATGAAAAAGTACTTGAATCGATTAGAAGCATCACATTCAATGTCAGTTATAGTCCTTGGATTTTTCATTTTTCAACCCCTAGCTAGCGTCATAGCAACCTCTCAAGCCCTTCATGCTTTATTATAACTACAAGTCATCCCATACCTTTTCTTCATGTTCTGAACTATGTCGTTTGGTCGGTAACACTAAGAAGTATTCTCATACTTCCATTTGATATAATGCCCAATTAATTTACTTATTGCTTGTGAATGGTGAAAAACGAGCGAATCAACAGAACATGTATGATCTGAAATGTACTTTTGCACGCGAAAAGCTTCTAAGCCTACAATTTTCGTTGCACACAGCCACTATTTGCAACTGTTCTGCACACAAGCTAAAGCCAATAAGCCTTTGGTAGACTTCTTCACTCTTATATTGAACTGTTTAGCAACAGCTAACATTCTTATCTTCAGTTGTAGCTCTTCCTTATTAGAGCATATATCACCAGGTCGAACATCTTTCACACTGTTGAAGACACTATCAATACACCTACCATATGTTCCCTGAGGAATCGAATATGTCTGATAACTCTATTTTTATAGAGTTATTTTATTTTTTTAAACCTAAATTCCTACTTAGTTCTTAAGATTTTTATTATTATTAAGTAAATTATTGCATTTTTTTCCATTTTTTATTTTCAAAATAAAATTGATGAAAAATCGCATGTGGATCCCACCAAGTGCTATTATTCATGACAAGATCTTCATTGTAAAATGAATGTCATTCGAAACAGCTCATCACTTCAAGAATAACTCGAATCAGAGATCGCATAAATAAGTTATTACAGTTTAAAATCGAGTATTCTAGAAATAAATATTATGACATGCTGATGTAAGGATTTATGTCATTATGACATAAGTAATGATGTAATGTGAACTATGATGTAAGCAATGATGTAATACAAAATTTGACTTGCATGAGGTAGATGAATCATGATGTAAGCGATGATACAGAAGAGTGAAAAATTAGAAAGAGATGATGCATGCGATGATGTAATTGGAGGTGAACTTAGTCTATAAATAGGCTTTAAGATCACTATTCCAAGTAATCCATCAGAGATCAAAATAACAAGTAGATTAGAGAAAGAAAGAGCTTGGATAGGAGGAGTAAAGCAGATGAACAAATTCTACGGTGAAACTTCAACCTACTAAGTTTTCTTATCTTTTGTTATGTTTAATTTTCTAGTATTTGTCAATTTTAATTTAAGTATGAAATAGATTTATTTTTCTAAGGTTATGATGTAGTCTAACTTTGATGTTTCAACATTTTGTTCAATTCAATTAAGAATTTTCTATCTTGGTTGATGCATTTAATACCATTTTTAATGCTTCTAAATAACTGACCACTATTTAGTTGAATTGTTAGTTATAATGATAGCGGAAGCTGATTTATATGTCTTAATTCATTGTATTGAATGTCATAAATTACATACAAGATAAGAATATACATGTATAGTTTGTGTAGTCTATAAAAGAGATCCATAAATTTTAATGAATCCTTTAAATGTTTTAAGTTACATAGGAACATAGCAGTTAAGTTTTATAGAGTATTTTCTTTAGACCTTGAGAGGGGCTACGTGAATAATTTAGGGAATCTCGACTAGCAATCGGATAATTAATTTTTGTTAAAAAGAACAAAGGGGAGGAACAGATTAGTTATGGTGAAATCAAAACCTTAGAATTTTCATTTATTAAATTAATTTCAGTAAAAATTCATTTACATTTATAGTTAAATTTAGTTGTAGTTTTCAGATCCTTTAATCAAATTTCGTTTGCCAAATAAAAATTAAATTATTTTAATTTTAGGAATTAATTAACAACAATTCTCGTGGGATGATACTTCTCATCATTATATTACTTGTTCGGCTCGTCTATTTGTATTTTGCACGACAATGTCGTTGCAACATGACAATCCCATTCATCTATTTTTTATTTCAACTTATTCCAGTTCGAACTATCAACCCTACCAATTGGTGATGCTTCTATAGGAGCCAATAGAGATGTACACACATCTGCAGGTTCGGTACCTCAACGATCAAATATGTGATCTGCGTAGTTTTTAAACCCCATCACATGTTCTTCGCTCATTGTGCGTTCCAGCCCAACCGAAATTTCACTGCTCAAATATTTTTCTCCTGTAACTTTTACTCCAATATTTTTCGTACATTCTTCCTGACCAATTAACAAGGCTGCTATCGAGTCATATTTACGTTCCACTGTAATGTATAAGGGATTCTTGGTTGATACGTCACTGACTTCAGCAATAAAGAACTCAATGTCACTATCATTCATCACTTCCATTGGTGGGTTGGGATTACATGTTTTACATTTGAACTTCATCGTAACTACAAATTCAGCAACCTTAATATCAAGTACACGTATCACAACATCATGTAATTCTTCATAAGATGCCTTCTTCAACAATAAAATTCCTTTCGTCTTGCCACCTTCGTACAACATGTTTCCTCCACTATTCATCATCCACGTACCATCATATGGAAGTGGGAATCGAATTTTATCCATATTGGTCAACCTGTCAAAAAAAGGCAGTCTGGTCAGTATATATCCAAACATTGCTTTCTCTTGGTTTGTGACAAACAAAAACTACTACTCCACAATCTTTTAAATAAGGCAGTGTATAATTCCATTTTTTTTTCCATATGTATAGCATATATTTCAACAATAACAATCACTTATACGTATTTCACAACAATTAATTCTTATTTCATACCCAACGCCATATAACTCCCTGTATCAATCTACGTTACCATAGCTACCAAACCTTGAATAAACACTAACAATCAACAAGTACATGAAAATGTATACAAAAAATATATATATATATATATATCACATTAATCACATTTATAAATACAATACAAAATACATTCTAACTTGTTGGGATGTTCAATCAATGTTGGGAAATAGAACTTGGAGGTTGAGATTTTCAAATTAAATGCTACGATTCCTGACTTAGTTCCGAATCCCAACTTTGAGGTTGGGATTCCTAACCTACAAGTTGGAAATCCAAAACTCATAGTTAGGAATTCAAGCCTAGGTTGAACATCCAACATTCTCAACCTATAGGTTGAGAATCCCAACCTAAAGGTTGGGAGTCATAACATTGATTTAACATTTACATTTGGAATCTTAACCTTAAGGTTAGGATTCCCAACCATAATGTTAAATCAATATTGGGAAACCCAACCTCCAAATTGGGATTCCCAACATCGACGGTGGAAGTTCTACCCTTTATTCAAATTAACATTTGGAATCTTAATCTTAGGGTTAGGATTCCCAACTTGGATCTTAATTCAAGATTAAGAATCTCAACCTTAAAGTTAAGAATCTAAACATCAGGTTAGGAATTTCAATCCACGTTTGAACAAACGAACCTTAGTGTTGGGGTTCCCAACTTAAAGGTTTGAAATCCTAACCTTGGTTGAATATCTGTATTGGGATTCTGAACTTGAAGATTCAGATTCCTAACTTGCAACTTGAGATTCTCAACTTAATGGTTCATGGATGCAACCTAACCATGACAATCTCAACCTTGTGGTTAGGATTCTCAACTTGAAGGTATGATATTCCCAACCCGAATGTTTGGAGTCTCGGTTTCAAGTTAAGCTTCCTAACCTACAAATTTGGAATCCCAACCTGAAATTTGAGATTCCTAACCTATAAGTTTTCCACCTTTAACACGAACACTTCACCCCAAACCTCATCTCACCCTTCGATACAAATACCGCAACAATCAAATTTTAGATACATATTACAACTACCAACAATCTAACTATCACATTCTCATCATACCCACAAACACACATACAACAGTAAACCAAACAGCCGGAAACCTACTTTTATTACCCTGTCCTTGGTTCATATCACCATTTTCACCTACCCAAAGCAATCATAACTAGTCAAATATACTATCCATCCGCAGAGAAGCAGACTTGGCAGCTGTGGGCGTAGTTCTTTGATGGTCCAAAAATTCACGCTCCTTATTTGCTTAAGCAACGAAAGACAGATGAAAGAGTGGCCATGGGAAGTGAAAAAGGAAGTTGGCCCCTAGGAAGTCAGAAGAAATGTATGTCGTCTGAATTGCGGCGAGACGTTAGGTCAGTTAGCGAAGACTGTTGCACAACTGTTTGACGTGAGAGCTTAGGAAGTGGGAAGATAGGTTGGCCGTCAGAAATGACAGAATGGAAGGCTGATCGGTGGGAGAAGACTGCTGCAAAGCTGGTTGGCGGGAGAGGTTGTTTGGTGGGATGGGTTTCGGAGGGGTGAAAAGATTGGTTCACCAAGACTCAACACCTGTCAATTTTCATGGCTTCCATTCATTAAGGATATTTTTGTCAATTTATACTCTTTTTTGTACGAATAAAAACTATAAGGTTACTTTTGAAGTGCACCTACTGAAATGGATCATTTCATACATTTTCTCTATTAAAAAAAAAAATCTAAACCCTTGAAAACTTAAAAATAATGCCTCGATTTTTTTTAATAACGAGTGACTAGAGCCAATCGCTTGGGCGATTGTCCCTAACACAACTCTTATATATTTGAGAGTTACTTTATGCATATATGATTTATTATATATGCTTCAGACTTTTTGCATGCCTTTGAAATTGTTTGGGCACATAACTCTCTTCTTTTATGTATAATATTGATGATGACCCTTAAACCAGGTTCATTACTTGTTAAATTGTGATGACCCTTAAACCTACAAGTTTGGGCACATAACGCTCTCTATATATGTATATATATTATCATCCAACCATGGTGGACACATAACTTGTTAAATTGATTATAATTTATTTACTTATTTATTTTTTAATATTAAAATCTTACGGATCAGAAGACTATCAGAATTTATTGAGATTGATCACTAATAACATGGTTCAAACGACTACTCTTATAATTAGAAGATGATAATTCTTATTAAGAGAAGATTCACACCTACATCCACATATTATGCTTTAATAGAATTGTGTGAGTTTTGTTATGTTAAAGCATAAAGGCTGAGCATATGAAATAAAATTATTTTGAGCAAGTGCCAAAATAAACAAAACAAAACAAAAATAAAAATGCTTAAAAGATATACGTTTGTAATTTCAGATTTTCTTAAAAATTAAATAAAAATTCTTATTTTTATTTTTTTTCCTTTTTAAGAAAAAATATAAATTGCAAATGAAAGGGAAGAAAAGGGCGAGGTTCGGAGATAGAGCGAGTTGGAATTTGCGAAGCGAACGCAAAAACAAAACAAAACAGGAGAGACGACTCACTCAAATTACGAGTAAATCAGACATCATAAGACGGTTTGGTCGTTGGTTTCTACTTCTCTGAGAGGAGAAGATGAACGGCGGCCCTTCTGGTTTTAGTGAGTACCCCATATGATACGCCTTTTCGATTCTTGATTTCTATTTCCATCACTCATTTTTTTGTCTGTTTTTGGTTGTTGGCTGGCATCACAGATAATGCTCCAGTCACCAGAACATTTGTCATCGCTTGTGCCCTCTTCACCCTCTTCTTTGGGATCCAAGGCCGTTTCAACAAGCTCGGTCTGTCTTATCAGGTGTCTGATTTTGTCATTTTTATGTGTAATCGCAAATGGGTTTTCTGTTTTTTCCCGGTGGTAATGCCTGATCATGATCAAAATTTAATTTTGGTGTTCGCAGTTTTTGTTTATTCTATTTGGGTTTCACGATTTTGGTTTTTTGTTAGTGTAGGTGCAGGAGTAGGTAGACAAGGAAACCATTTTCTCATATGGGTCATACTTTTATGGTTCTACTACCATTAATTAGCTGATATGCTTTTGCATTTTACATGTAATTGGAAATGGAATGTGTTTGTCATGTTTTTGTTGAGTTTAAGATTGTATTGTCTCCTGTTTTCGTTTGATTGTAATGTCTGTTTGTTGCGATAAGCAATTATGAAGAGTGATTAACTTGTTTCGCACTTTTAGCATCTGTTTTGATCTGGTTTGTACTGTTTTGTTATCGGCTTTTGGTTTTAGGTATAGCTATTAAGGGATTTTAGACATTGGCTTATCAGTTATGGTATTGCATATTTGAATTGAAAGTTTATCTTGTGTTTCTTGTGGTTAAAAACCTTGAGATCAAATTTGTAGTAGTATCCAGTTGTTATTTTATTTTATAAGATTCTACGACTCTTTCCTAGTCGAGGGCTTTGTTCTTTTGTATGTATTGTTGCATGGTCTAGAGCTCATACG
Organism: Dimocarpus longan; assembly: GCA_022984855.1. NCBI lineage: Eukaryota > Viridiplantae > Streptophyta > Magnoliopsida > Sapindales > Sapindaceae > Dimocarpus > Dimocarpus longan. Next base: position 8,754,582 of record CM041021.1, read on the forward strand.
ACGGTTTCTTTAATTCAAGTCATAAATAACACTTTTTATTATTGATACGTATAGGATAGGGATAGCTTGCATTGAGAATCTAACTTTGCTGTACATTTATTATTAGAAATTGTGGTATTCACGAGTTTGTTTTTTTATCTTGTGCATTTATTGGACTTGTTAATCTTCTTCAAGATTTTTTAACATACATCTGGAATTGAATTTGGTAGTCTCATGTTGGACCAGTTTAAGGTTGATCGAATTCAGTTTTGGGTTTTTTCTTCTTTAAAAGTTCTAAAAATAACTAGGGCTCTTTGTATTCACTTTTCGTTTTGATTTAGGATTTATGGGGTTCTTTTATTGGTATCTTTAGTCAATGTTTTAGATCTTTGCTTTAACTCGTTCTTTAGATTTCATATTTTTTTTGTATCCTTGCATTCAAATTTTGTTTTAAAAGTAGATAGAATACAGCCTATTTTCAGTCGTTTTTTAATCATTTGAACTTAAGTATACTTGTTCTTCTAGAGCTTGAGTTGTAGTGCTTATGTTGGTTGAATCTCTGATGTCTTACGGCCAGTTTTTGAAACATCCTTTTTCTTGTAACTCTGCATCATCTAATCTAAGCTTTCTTTATGGACAGCATCCGTCATTCTCTAGTTGCAATGTGGTGCTTCCTTTTAGTGTTAAACTCAAGACTATGCTTTCTGTAATTGTTCTATACTTCTATCACATTTGGTTGGGAATGCGAAATTGACAGATTTTTCTACAGAACAACTTGGCTAACAGCAATTGATGTAGCATAGCTTATGACTATTTAGCAATATTTTAGTTTATTTGATACTTAAAATGTTTGACAATTTATGGTCTATGAATTGATTATCTGGTTTTAGAGCTTTCTGTGACTATGTTAGTTGAACTGTTCCTTTGGAAACCGTTATTTGATCTCTGGTTTCAGTTTGTGATTTTTTTTTTTTTTTTTTCCTGAAGAGAAATCAAAGATAAAGTTCAATTAATAAAAGGGAAGATAGGATCTTTCTTGTACCCTTGGGGCTTATTTTTGCTGATAGGAATGAAAGTTATTCATATAATAATTGTAGTATTATTGATGATAATATTGCTTTGCTTCTTGGAATGAGATGTTGGTAGCTGGTAGAGGAAATGTAATTGATGTAGGGTCATTTGGGAACTGGGACACGGTGATCTGTTCAGTTGCGAACAAGTAGAGAAAGGGATTGCAACTTTATTAATCAGAAATTTGAAGGAAAAAAAAAAAAAAAGAGTACATATTCTCAAAAGCCTACTGAAGAAGGGCATGGGTGAAAATTATTGGAAACCCGGCAGTAAATTCTTTTTGTGGATAATAACTTATTTTGTTGCCAGTACTTTTCAACAAGTGTTTGGAGTTGTGTTTGATTTGTCAAGTGTCCAGGTATTGTCAGATACTCACATTTCTAAGTGCCCACGTCACTGGAATTCTGATTGTAACATTGTCCCTAAACCTTAATCAAATTAACTGAGATCCATGAAACACATCTTAATCAGAAGAAATCAGGTGCTTATTTTGTGGTATTGTTTAAATACCGATAAAACATTATAACAATGATCCTTTAAGGTAGAGTTATAGGAGGCTATATGTAGGATAATCATTTTCACTAATAGATGGCTAAACCATGCAACCCCTTGTTGTGAGTTTTTTAGCCATTTGTCATCTTATCATTTATCATTTATACTAGCAGTATAAATAACTATTTTCAACTTATTTAACGGTGATCCAACATTGTTTTGCTTTGAAATGTATTTTGTGCCATATGATTTGGAAATGATAATTTGATGCAGAACAGCCATCAAAATTTGGGATTCTTGAATTTAGATGCATAGGAAAACATATCTAGATTTGAGATTTGATTATGTTTTTCAAAAAATTTGTTTGATTTCAAAAGCTAGTATTGTGAAATCAATAGATTTGGTAGCACAGCAACTGAACAGTGACAGTGTACAGTATGATGAATAGTGGATGTGAGCAGTGCCCTTAACATGCATGTGAATTGTGAACACTGTACTGAATTGTCGCTTGAGATTGGGTTGTTTCACCAAAAAAAAAAAAAAAAAAAAAAAAAAAGAGTTCAAGAGAGAAGAATTAGAACCCAGTAACCAGCACAGCAGCTGAGGAGAAAATGAAAGAAGACACTAGGCATCGATATTTTGTCATTAAAACCAAAGAACTCTACAGTTTTTGGTCAGTTTCTAAGAAAGTATTATATTACTTAAGGGTTTTTAAACTTTTTTGTTATCCTAATATATTAGGGTTCTTGAAGTCAAGATAATGTTAATAGAATGAACTTAACCTAAATTTACTGTAGAGCAAATAGATGTCTCATGATCAAGTTAGACACAAATAAGTTGCCAAAATACCCCTGAGATGCTTGAATTCATGAAATTACTATTATGTTTGTTGTCAAATAAGTGCATTCTTAAATCCTAAGTCACTTAGTAAAATTGCATATAATTTGGCAAATAAAGAAAAGAAAATCATCTTCTAGGATGGGGCCATAATCATTAATGCATTATGGAATATACAATTACATTCAGTATATTTTCTTTTTGCCATTTATGGCATGAGCTCTTCAATAAGATGCATTGTTATAAGATCTTTTGTTTTTAATGACAGGACATTTTCAGGAGTTTTCGCTTTTGGAAGTTGATTGTATCGGTTTTTGCCTTTTCATCTGCACCAGAATTAATGTTTGGATTATACCTGCTATACTACTTCAGGGTTTTTGAGAGACAGATAGGCTCCAATAAGTATTCAGTGAGTAATCTTACATCTTGTGCCACTTGTGAATTTTGTCAATGTATCTTATATAATTTCCTTGTATGGTTTTCTGAAATATCTTGTGCATCTAATGCAGTGGATTAAATTTTGTATTACTTGCTTTTATTTCCAGGATGATGGATAAGGCTTATGATGCCTTGATTAAGGCTTCTATATATAGAATGTGCTTATATGCTTTTCATATTAAAACATGATCCTTGTTTGTAGAATTGAAAGATTAGAAACAGCAGTAGTATGCTGTGAAACTTTAATTCACTGATTAAAACTTGATATATATTACACTATCCACAAATTACCTAATGAGGAGAGGACTGTGCAAGTTAGAAGAGAAGGAAGAACATAATGAGGGGAAATAAAAATAATGAAGAATAGTATAACTTTTGCCCACCAAGAAGCAATTGCCAATTTACCCTATATTTGTAAAGTGGATGACTCCACTTGAGCAAGCAGATAAAGAAGCGACTTGTTTCTTGATATGAAGAAGGTTTGACATTGTTGCTTCCTTTTTTTTTTTTTTGTGTTGCCATGACCAGAGAAATGGAAAGAGAATTAAGAAATATCTTTTCAGAAATCCATCAGTGCAATTTATGGAAAACCTTGATTGTAGTATACATCGGTCTGGTTTTTTATAATATTGAATGTATTATATGACGTTGCAGTGTTATCCTGGTGTCAAAGATATTCTTAGATTGAGGTGGGCAGCTGTGAGAAGTGATTTGAGATTTCTACGGATTGTGATTATGATTTATGATTATCATTTGATGCATTGAACAGTTCAGCTGCCCTATTCGGTTGTTTCTGAATCATATAATGACAGTTTAACTGCCCTGTTTAGTAGTCTGTAAATCATATGATCACGAACAAACTTATGTTTCTTTTCCTGCCAATAAATGTTCACCTGTGTGGTCATAGTTGGTAATCTATGATTTCTAGACTGGTTTTGTGTGAATCATATGGTGGCAGCTAACCTTAAGCTGCTCTTCTTTATGTTTAACATTCTCTTCTCATTCTTAATAGTCTATCTTTGTGACTGTAATTTGTGCAGAATTGTCTCTGCAGCTTTGTATATATACTTTAGGGATATTATGAAAATCCCCTTAAAAAGTAAATTAATCAAGAATAAGCCCCGTGTTTTTTTTTTTTTTTTTTTTATTTTTTTATTTTTTTTTTAACTAGGGGAACCGCTTCCTGCTATTAACTTTCCATCCAAAATGTTAACATTTTTCATCTAAAATCGCGAAATGACCAAAATACCCTTACCGAGTTTCTATAAAATTCCTATCATACCCTCTAAGTTAATGTGATGACTGAAATGCCCTTCAAAATTATTGATTATTCAAGTAATTTTTTTGATGAAAATAAAAAAGAAAACAAAAACAATAATAGAAATTAAACCAAAAAAAAAAAATTATTTTGGGCTTTTGGGTTTCCAATCAATTGGAAACCAAAAAATTCGCGTTTCCACGCATCATCAATCTCCCAATCTCCCAAACCATTATAAAAAACCATTATCAATCATCAAACCAACATCATCGATCATCAATTCAAAATAAAAGGAAAAAAATGAAAAAAACAAAAATTGAATCTTCTTCAGTCTCATTTTCATTCTTCATTTTCTCCTTCATTCTCATCAACAAACCACATAAAAACCATCCAATAAAAAAAGCACAATCCATCGCAGACCAGAAGGAAGGGAAGAGGGAGACGGAAACAGAGGGGAAGGAGAAAGGCAATAGAGGTTGAGGGGTTAGCGGCAGCGGCTTTGATGGTGGAAGGATATGATGGAAGAACGTCGATGGTGGCTTCAATGGCGGAGAGAAGAACTGGTAAGAGGTTGATGGGTGTCGGTTGTCGATGGAGACCAGATCTGGTCTCCTTTGCTAGAGACCAAGCCGACTTAGGTGTTGGCTATCGACGATAGACAAAGAGGAAGAAGACAGAAGATGAAGAAGAAAAAGAATATGGAAGAAGAAGATGAAAAGCAAAGATTGAAGAAGAAGAAAAAGACAGAGAGGAAGATGATGAAGAAATTAGAAGAAGAAGACGGAACAAGAAGATGAAAAGCGAGATTTGGTCTTGCTTGTGATATTTTATTTCATTTTAATATATATTTTTTTATTTTAATATTTGTTTCCATCACCACCGTTCGCCCTTGTGATGGACGGTGGAGATGTGATTGTTTTTTTAAAAAAATTTGTTATAATTAATTAATTAATTAATCAATATTAATTAAAAATTAAAAGTTTTTATTTTTATCTATATTAAAATGGACGATAGAGATTTGATGAATTAAATTTTTTATTTAATTTTATTAAAACAAATTAAATTACTTATCCAGTTACCATTATATTCTTCAAATTTAAGACCAACCGGCTTTTTTAACTGATAAGGGGCAGTTCATCTAATAAAGCTGTTCCCCGATTTGTTTACTTTTCAGGGGGGTTTTTCATAATATCCTTATATTTTATTTACGTTTTTTAAATGCTAGCTCTGCAGGGTGTGTTAGAGTCTCATAGTTGGTTAAATACAATACATGCTCTGTTTCTTCAATAGTAGTTTTTCCTGCAATATTAGCTTTATGAGCTGGTGTTAGAATCCGATATTTGGTAAGTTGGGGTTTGTATGGTTTGATCAAACACTATATCTGTTTAGTCTCTTTACTGTCGTGTGTCCAATGTAGTATCAGTGACCTACAAAGGATATAAAACTATCTGTTCTTTTTATATTTGAACTCAAGAGTGTGTATGTGTGCCTGTGCGTGTATTTTTGGATAAAAAATAGTATCTTCTGTGATTGTGCAGGTCTTCATCCTGTTCTCTGTAACAATTTCCTTACTCTTTGAGGTGCTTGCACTAGCACTTCTTAAAGGTATCTTTCTAAAATTCCTATTTGCTCTTCTTGAATTCTTAAATACATTATTTATTAAGCTCTTCGTGCTGCCCAATATTCCTGTTCCATTTTGATCTTATTTTGTTTATTGTTTTTTACCTTTTTTATTTTCCACATTTGTGGATTAGTAAATTTCATTAATTTTCACTAAAGAGGTGGCAGAGACATATCAGTTAGAAAGTTGGCATATCATCTTTGTAGTAGGGGGAAGTTATTATAATTGAAGGTATATTATTTTTAATTGTATTATTCTAATGTCCTAAAAAAAGTAAGTGGATCATTCGCTAAAATCAATGAGCTGCTTTTTATGTAGCCATGGGTAAAAGATTAAATGCTGATTTCTATGTCCTTCAAAATTTCAGTGAAGTAGGGTTATTACTGGATTTTGATATAGCTTTTAATGTATTTGATTCACATGAATTGAAGATTATGTTACTAGTAGTTTAGGGTTAAATTAGTTTGTAGTTTGGTGCATTTAGTTAAGATGTATGGGCACTATTAATATAGGGGAAGTATGTATTTTGATAATTTAGCTGCTTTATTAGGATTAGTAGGCTCCAGTTAATCTTAGGAATTTGAGATTAAGATAAGCATGAATCAAGTCTGTAATATTGTTGATTATGGAATATACTATGCTTTGATATTAAGTGCATGAATTTCTAGTGTTTTTTTTTTCCCTTGTTTTTTATTGCATTATTTATTTACTTTTAAGGAAAAATGTTTTTAATTAGCAGACTATGTTTTTATTTACCACCTTATTCATCTTCTTAGTTAGGTGTTACAATGTTAAATAAACTATAAACGAAAGGATTCACTTTTATTGTTTTGCTTAGTCATGTGTTAATGCTCTCTGCTCTTCAGTGATATCAGGATTTACTTGTAATCTAATTTTTGCAGATCCAACAACAAACCTACTCACATCTGGACCATATGGTCTTATATTTGCTTCATTTGTACCCTTTTACTTCGACATTCCAGTGTCAACAAGGTTTCGTGTGTTTGGTGTCCGTTTTTCTGATAAGTCATTCATATATCTCGCCGGTCTTCAGGTAAGACTAACAAAGATTATCTTAGTGTTTGCCGCACCTGCATTGGTTTCCCCTCTAGCACTAGTACTAGCAGTCTAATTCTACTTTCTGTATTTTTGCAGCTGTTTTTATCGTCCTGGAGAAGATCTATATTGCCAGGGATATGTGGCATTCTTGCTGGTTCCTTGTATCGTCTAAATCTCTTTCGCATCCGCAAGGCAAAGGTGATATTGAATATAATGTTTTCGACTTAAAAAAAAATAATAATAATAATGATAATAATAAAATGAAGAAGAAGAAGAAGAAGAAGAAGAAAATTATGTACATGTATTTTTGTGTGTGCATGCATGTGTGCCCGAGTATAAGAAGAATAATCCTTTTTGCAATTGTAAATTTATGTGGTTGGCTTGGTATGTGTGTTGGTAGCTTACATGTTAGATACTTATTTAATATTTATACAATCCATGAAGGCTTTCACCACAAGTAATGATATTAACAAGTTCTGCCACATAATGGGTTCCGTATCCATTCCTTAATGAACCACTCAAAGAATGAAATTTGATATCTTTGGTTGTTTCAGATAACAGTTTTAACTGTGTTAAAAAAACAAGATGTCCAATGCTCATATGTATGTGTAGATTAAGAGTTGAGCTTGTTTTACTCCATGAGTGCAAATGGGTATCTTATATATATGTATGTCTGTTCTTGTGTGACAGTTCCCTGAGTTTGTTACCTCATTCTTTTCACGGATTTCTTGGCCGTCTATGGGGAGTTCATCTGCTGCACCAAGTAGGAATGTTTTAGGAGGTGCACCATCCTATGCAGGGCGCCAAGTGGAGGCAAGTTCTTTGGTTGAATACTCTGCCATTTACCTCTAAGTTGTTTTCATTGTTAATTGGATTACTAATAACTTACATGTGCACATCCCGCATAATCATTTTCATTGTGTTTGGAATTTGAACCTAGGTGCTCTAAACCCTTCATCTTCCTTTCCCGTCTCCCCTGGCAAGGGTGACATATATGCTCTCAGATGGCTTTGTTCCTGCAGGACAGTTAAATATGATGATCTTTCTCGTGTATAGACTTTAGTTATACTTATTGCATAAAATAACATGTCTGTGTGTAGTTTTAGTGTAAACCATATTTACAGTTTGTTTGAGTTGGTTGAGGAGTCTTACTAGACCCAGCACTTGAACACTAAATTTTTTTGGCTTAGGTTCATTTTGGAACATGCACTGGTTTTTGCATTATTAAACTTAATTGACTTATTTATCTATAAAAATACCTCTATTATCCTGCGAAAATTACTTTTTTATGAATGGTGAGGGGGAGAACCCAAACTGCTGCTTACGATTAAGAAACATAAAATCTGATACAAGCTTCTAATTGGAACAATGTTGAATGAACTTGCGGTGATATTTTTAAATATACTGTGTTAGTAGCTCTTCAACATTGATGTTTTAATTTTTAATGAAAATTTTTTGCTGCAGAAAGCAAATTGATTAAACTGTGCTTATGAAATAAAGATACTCTTTTATCTTTACTGAAGTGTCTGCAATTTTTGCACGCTTGAACAAGTTGTGGTCTCTTTGGTTTCAGAGAACCTACCCCTCTCCAGTGCTTTCCACCATAGAGCCACCGGAAGACTCCATTGCTATGCTGGTTTCTATGGGCTTTGATAGGAACTCAGCCAGGCAGGCACTTGTGCATGCTAGAAATGACATCAATGCAGCCACAAACATCCTTCTTGAAGCACAGTCTCACTAACTTATTGCAAAGATTGCTGAGAATGTGATACCTGTTCTTTTTGGAATTCAGAGGCGGAAAATGGTTGATATCAAGATGTGGCGAAGCTATGCTCGTTATGTTGACCAAATTGATTTGCTTCCAGGTTTATCATGCTTACTCTCATGGATTATAAAGTGCTTCTCATCATCACTTTTTCTTTTCTTGTTTCAGTCTTTTACTTTGCTGTTTGTGTAGGTATGTAGCTATGCGCTTTGACTCGACTATATATCATCAATAGAACTTCAGATTAGTAGCCTGTACAAATTTTTTACGCTTACATTGGAAAACCCTCAAAATGCATGTCCTCACAAGTTCCTGATAGTTCATGCATATCTTCTTATTTGCTGTTAAATTTGTGAACTTGCTAATCTGTCTATTTTACAATGAGTCATGCCATTGTTTGTGGGTAAATATTTTTCTCTAGTCCTCTTGCCCAAAATTTAAGGTGAAGAAGATGGGATATTTCCAGTGTAATCTAACAATGAAACAAATCTGAAGGATATGTTTACTGATCAAGAATGAAATGAAAATGAACGGAAAGCAAATCAGGAGAAAGCATAATCAAGTAACTCGGTTCCATTCCTTGTTTACTAAATACTTAGAAATTAGGAATTAAATTAGATTTCTTTCCAATATTTACTGAAGGAAAAAGAAATGGATACAAGAATTGCATTTATGAAAGTTGATGGAAATTTATATTTCCTGTCTCTTCAGGAAATTATCTATGGACTATGATCCACCTCTACCTAAGCGAAGTTTTGTTGCTTTCCTCCTCATGTGAATCTAGTGCCAATCAACACACCTATATTAATGGTTTTTTAGGGAGGGGATTATTTGTATTGATAGTAGTAAGAATTTTTATGGGAATCCAATTAAATTTAATGGTAAGACGATTGATGGAAATTCAATTCATTTTAATGAATTTTAATATGATTTGTTATATAGATGATAAAAATTACAAAATATGGGCAGGGAAAAAGGTTGAAAATTTTCTCACTAAAGCCATTTTCCAGGGTTACATATATATATATATATGTGTGTGTGTGTGTGTGTGTGTGTATGTATGTTGAAAACATCATTGTTCTGCTTTCAAATATACATACATACAGATATATATATATATATATATATATGTATGTGTGTATATTTGTTCTTAATTTGCATAATCATGGTACAAAATATCAGTTAATTTCATTGTTCTTATTATTCATAAATAATCATGTTAAATAAAATTAATTAAAGTTGATTATATCAAAATCTTCACGAATATCAATGTACACAACACCTAAAAGAAAAAAAAAAAAAAAAAAACAATTTAACCCTAAAATTATAGCAAAATGTCACTTTTTACACAGCTTTCAGATATTAACTTTCTTGATCTTTTATGGCTTAAAATGTATGTAAAAAATACTTCAAAAAAAAAAAAATACTTCAAAAAAATCTGGCTAAACATAACAAAATAGCGAAAGTAGCATTTGGCTTGGTTTAAAATAATTGAATGGAATTGTTCAAAAAAAAAAATAATAATTTAATTGAAAAATAAATAAATAAAAAACAATTCGATTGAGTATAACAAGTTACAAACAATAATGCTGTCTTGCCAAATGATGTGAAATGTCAAAAAGTAAGAGAATTGACCAATTAAATTTAATTTATCAATTTTAATAAGTTATCCCTCTTATTTTCCAAGAAACCCATAAAGTAGTATTATTTTTTATTAAAAAAAATCGTATAAATAATTTATTATATTTTAAAAATGAAACAAATCCAAAAAATCCTTAAAAAAAATCCAAAAAAATACCTAAATTTTAGAAGATCAATATATAAGAAGAACAAGGAATTGGGTCAGGCTAAATCAATGTAGCATTGAGTTTCGTGACTTTTCAACATTCATTCTACCCTTTATTTTCAATCCAATAATGATGAGAAATAAACGAATCAAGAATGAATTACAACCATTAGATTGAGAATAAATGAATGGCTAGATATCATCATCATAATTATTATTTACATTAAATGGATATTTGTGAAATTTAAGTTAACCCTTTAAGCAATTTAACCTAATCCTTAACGTAATAATATATATATATATATATAAATTCAAAAGAAAATCCAAAAATAATTAAAAAAAAACTCCTTTACAATATACACTTGAAAATCTAATCCTTTTCTCCTATTTTGCTTAATTTTTCATCAGTCAAATTTTTCTTTAAATTCCTTGTTGGGATCTTGATCGCCTTTTGTTAAGTCTCAGACAATTGTTGATTAATGAAGACTCTGATGAATGCCATAAAAACTTTAACAAAAACAATCAAAACAAAATTGATTTTAAAAAAATCAGAACAATTATGTGAAGATAAATTCAATATATGAACTAAGAGATTCCAATAATAAAACCAGAAGTTGATGCCCAGAAGTAAAATATTGCTTCAAGCAAAGATTGATATCTTGTGATAAAAGAAGCCGGGTACAATCCGTCCCATGCATTCCAGCCTCCCAAGTCCCCTCTAGAACTAGAAGACGTCTTCATAGCCACACACAAAAAGTAAAAACAGAAAGCATACATACAGAAGGCTTCCACGTCGATATCAAACCAACCGGTTCACATAATCGTAAATCCACTACTGCAAGATGGTGATTCCACCAAAAGCCACAGCTGACAGCCCCTCAAAGTCCGTTGCTGGCTTCGTTTCTTTTATAATCGCAGGATACTTGGGCTTTACATACGTCTGCATAAGTGGTATTGAATGTTGTTACAGAATTATTAGCTGAAAGATATAGGGGCACTTAGTCGCTGATAGTCTCTTTCCCCTTGCAAAAATCAGACACTGCTGATATCAACACGGCTTTTATGGAGCTGAAAGGCTGGGGTGATCCAGCTCCCACAACTACATTGTATGCCTGACCAACTGAAGTAACCCAGGCGTGCTTCACAATGAGCACACGACAACTTCCCCTCCAATGCACCTTCTTCAACTGATGCAAAAACAATTATTAGCACAATTAAATCTTGTTGTTGCCATAAAAACTACATCATGCACATAACCTATCATGCCATTAACAGGATATAGAATCAGTGGAGATGGAAAGTAAAGTTCATATTACATTATCAAAGGAGTTGAAATGTGACAAACCTATTTAAAAGAAAAAATGAAATAAGGTATCCAGACAAACAAAATGCTGAGTGCCAGTTGTTTTCTAGCATGTCCAAAATTACTCACATTATTAGCCGAACTATTTCATGTAGAATCCTAGAACCCAAAAGACTTTGAACAGCTTCAAATTACCTTTTTTACCTTTATGTCTTCTTTAGTGGTCTTTATGATCTTCTTTAGTGGTCTCTATGACACATAGCAGGTGCAGTAAACAATGAACAAGTAATTGCATTTCAAGAAACTATAGCCTAAACAGCATAGAGCCACACCTTGTGCTATAAAAATCATTTCTTTTTGAAGTCCTAGCACACAAGCAATTTCTGGAAGTAAGAATTTCAGTAGATATTATGTTACCTGCTGTCATCCATTGAAGAGGTTCAACAAATATAGAAGAACACTCAGACTCTTCAGATTTGTTAAACCGATTGCCACTTCTCTTGTGCCACTCAAAGGCTGTCTCACCCTCACCAGGAATGTGATCCACAACATTTTCCTGCAATGCAACAACTCTGCGACATTTCTTGCAGCGGTAAGCAGGGGTATGATTATCTCCTCCATTAGGTGATACTTCCAGTCCTGATGAAACTTGTACAGGCAAGCCACCAGGATCAGCACCAAATTTGGACCTGTCTATTCTCTCTCCACGGTTATAAGAATCACCTGAGAGCATCAGACAGAGAACCTTTCTCAAACAATGCAACAATCAAAATAAGAATCTATTTTGTCTTCTTCCAAATGTTCATAATGTGAGGAAAAAATACCAGAAAATAGAAACTAAAAGATATGGAAGGCTATGCAAAGCTTCAAATTATAATAATGCTTACTTGTAAGCTAATACTACACATGAAAAAACAATTTGAGTGGCCAGTTAAAGTACAACCTATTTCAAAGGAAAAACAAGATAAAGAAGACCAAGCCATATCAGCAGTAAATTTTGTAAATTATCCAATAAATTTCTCAATCTATTATTACCAATTAGTTCTTTCAAGTTAACAAATGATGCCAGTCTCTAGAAGTAAAACGTCAAGCAGGACAGAGAATGAGCAGAGTGCAAAATACTGTTAATTTCCCAAAACCGATACAAGAGCATGCTGGATATTTTTTAATTCTTATCAATTTCATTCGTACTCAAATTTTTTGTCAATATTTTCTAGAAGCTTAAAATGCTTGATTTTTATCTTTCCATTTCAATTCAGTGTTACCCTACATTGTTAGTTTACAATTCTTTAAAAAGCAATAACAGTTGAATAACCTTTGTTGCTTATTGTGGATAGAAAGTACAAGATGATGCCAAGATAAACCCACTTGGAGACTAAATCTTGAGTGATCACTAAAAGGCAAGGGTTTAAATCTTGTGATCTCAACTATGACTAGAAAGCAATAATCAAAGTAAAAGAAATATACGTTGTGCAATTAGCAGCCAGAAAACCCTGAACAGCATACAGTAACAAATATCCAGTCTAATAGAAGCACAAAACCCCTTGAATTCTATAATCCACCAACCTAACCAATCCAATTGAGTAATTGATACTAAAAGACCTTGCTATTTATCCGCCAATCTCATAATCACACAGCACGAAAGCACGTCAATCTCTCACAGCACTTTTCAATAACTATCAAATATGAAAAGGGTGTTTGTTTCACATACAACTTTCACAACTTTATATTGTGCTACAAAATTTCACTTCAAATTTACCCTGTTTCTTTTAGTCCATGTCTAATCACCTTATTCCCCATCCCATAATCTAGTATCTTGTTGTTGTTGATACTGGCCCATATATCTAAGATACATTTTCTAAAACACTCCTCACTATGATAATAATAACAGATTTTTGTTCGAAATAATTATAGTAGAGGTCAAAATGGCCAATGGTATGTACTATGTGGCACAGGAAACACTTTTAACTAATCTGAAACCTTTTACTTAAAATTTAATTCCATCCTAAAAGAGGATGGTCACAGATTTTGTGATAAAAATGACCAGCCGGAAATGCTTGACTCATGCTACATATAGTTCATTAGGATGATACAAAGGTGAAAAAAACAGCTGAAAATCTTAACCATTGCCAACTTCACCCCAACAACTCAGAACCAGTTGGATAACTATTGTACCCTCCAACCTAAAAGACACTTCTTGGTCACCATTTTCTCAAATCTACTTACTAACTCATTCCCTGCATCTCATGACTCAAGAAGAAAATTGAAAAGATTCTATTATTGATTAATTAACATTCCAAATCACAGAGTACAAGGAACATTAAGCAGACATTAAAATACAATCAACTAAAATTTTTATCAGACAGAGGCAATAAGAATAAGGTAAGCAATCTACCCAACACTTTCAGGCGAAACCGCTTGTAAATGGTGCTCGTATGATCAACCTTGAAACCCATTTCTTCAAACATTTTCAACTGCATTCGGAAAGGAAAAAAAAAAAATACATTTACAAATCCAAAGCAAGCTAAAACAAATCAAATCCTAAAAATTTAAAGCTAAAATTCAGTGCTTGCCAGTGTGTAAATCAGAAACTAATATTTCAATGCCACACATCACCTGCTCCAAAAAGCCATCATTGGGGCAAACAAACTCACAACTCTGCCGCAGAGACTCAAGTGCATCTGCAGGAACACATGGCCAATACGACACTTATAATATTATAGGACAATACCGATCCAAATTTCACACAATAACGAAATAAAAAACACAATCAACGGATTCATGCAAACCTTCTAAAGATAGTTGTTCAGTTCTCATCAAATACGCTGTAATGATAGCTGCACTGCAATGCAAAGACAGTATTTACATATCGTCAAAAACGATATACCAACATATTAACAAAAAATTAGCGAAAACCACCAAATGAAGCGGTACCTCCTGGACACTCCAGCAAAGCAATGCACCAAAACAGACCCTTCCTTCCTACTCTTATCAATGAAATCAGAACATACGTGTAAATAATCCAACAAATCCTCATTCTCCATGTCCCTAATCGGGACAGCCATTCTGACCAGCTCCAAATCCTTGCCAGCGTACTCCAACAAGTAGAGCATCTTCTCCGGTAACAAACAACTCTTCGAGTCACCAACATAAACCTTGTTGATCTCCTTGGAAGGGATCGTGAGGCCGCTACGCCACTCGGAGAAGAACGAGATGGATGCGCTGCTCAACACCGATAGTATGTGCGTGATTTCGTTGCTACCGTTTTGGAGAACCTCCGCCGCATCGCCTATGTTGCCGATGAACAGATTCTCACGTACAAGGTACGGCATCACAACCTGATGACAAAAGTTTTTTAAGTCGATTTCGTTGCGAAGTCGATGAAATCGAATCCACCAGGAGACGGTTTCGTTATACCTGAAAAAGAAGGATGGAATATTCCGTCCGGCGATGGAATCTTTTTACCTCATCGCTGGACTTCGCTGACAGTCTGGTGTGGGCTTATATTGAGTGATTGGCACGTGCCAGTAACTGCTTGTTGTATGAGTGGCACGTGCCGTTTTGTCCCCCTTTTTTTTTTTGTTTCATTCACCCACCGTTAAAGGGTAAAAATGTAAAAGAACCAAAAAATTTTACCGTTGGAGCGGAGGCCTCCTGGCTCTCTTTAATATAAACGAGGGTTTCACAAAAAAAACCAAAAACCGAGTGGGAAAAGGAAAAGAATTTTTCTTTTTGTTTTTGAAATCTTGAATATCTCTACAAGCTCGTCGACGACTGGAGAAGAAGAAGGCTGTGTTGTTGATTTTTCAGAGAGAAAAGGAAAAAAAAAATAAAAAGACAGAAACAGGCATTGAAAACTGCGTAAGTAGCTTGTTTTTTTATTTCTATTGTGTCACTGTATAACCTTTCAGTATTATTCCGAACGGTCTGATTTCAAATCAAGAAAGAAGATGAAGGAGAGGATTTTAAATCAAGAAAGATTGATGAGAGAAAAACCTCTTAAGAAACCCATCACTGAACATCCCAAGAAATCCGGAAACGCTTTGGATATGAATCAGAATCATCAAGAGTCGGACGTTGTGGAGCAAATCAAGAAGCTGAAAAGAAGCTCTTGTCGTCCAGTGGAGCAAACACCCAACATGCCTGCAGAGGAAGAAAGGGGTGCGTCGTTGTTGAGTGTTGATGATTTTGAGAGAAGGGTTTTCAATATTAATGAGGTTAAGTCATGCGTGACTGGTTTCGATGCATTGTTGGTTGTCACAGAGTTGGCCTCACAGATTTTACATGAAGAAGAAGAGATCGTCAAGGAGAGGAGGAAGAAGAAGCAAAGATTGATGAGAGAAAAGGCTCTCAAAACACCTATGATCCAAAGGAGAAACTTTTTGGATGATAAAGAATGGGCTCGTCAACTTTCGAGGTTCAGCCAACATAACAGGCCATGTGAAAATCAAGTCGTGCATGATATGCCTGAAAACATGAGAAAACTTATTGAAAGCATGAATGGTGACAACATAAAGTTGGTTATTCAGAAGCATTTGTTTCACACAGACATGAACAACCACCACCATAGGATGTCCATTCCGATGAGGCAAATCAGAGTAGAGTTTCTGACAGAAGAAGAGAAGACATGGCTGGATGATGGCAAGCGACAGATGACACCCTTGTTTGTCCAACCCTGCCTTGCGGTGTCCGAAATTGCTTTCAAGAGATGGACGACTACCCTCTCTTATGTTTTGTGTACTGGCTGGAATGATGTTAAAGCTGTTAATGGTCTTAAAGAAGGTGATCAAATTCAGTTGTGGTCTTTCAGGATCAATCAACACCTCTGTCTGGCTCTTGCTAGGGTTGGTCAAGCAATACATTAGGATCATTTTTTTTTTTTTTTTTGCTTAATTTGCTTCAAGTATGACTCTAGCATTTTGAATTCACTTAGGTGTGAACTTGTCATATATGAGTTTTTGGTGCTCACAAAAGCAGCAAGGACACTAATTTGAATTATAGCAAGAAAATATTGTTCTCCTTATGTTCATGTACTTGAGTGTTTGAGCTCTCCTTCTCTAGCCCTGATTTCACATGTATTTTGACCTCTCAATGACTAGGTCCACGTGGGGCCTTTGTAATCCCACTCATAAAGTTGGAGCCCACAACACCATGTTTATATTACAAATGGGGCCTCTGTAGATGAAAATAATTAAGGTGATTGTGTTGTAACGCGTCATAATATGTGTGAATTAGGTGTGTATATTAGAAACTTTTATCTTAATTAAACATGTACTTGAAACAAGCTTGAAAGCTTAACTTTAGAATTGTAGAGTAACACAAACAAGTTAGATTTCTACATTTCAGCATAGGAGTACAATTCAGACTTAACCCATTTATTTAAATTATAAAGAGTTTAATACATTTATCCATTAGAGATCCCAATCCAATAAGACCCTGCAACACACGTTATTCCTTCATTTGCGTCCTTTGATTGCCTAGTATCGTTCGTTGTTGAAAAACTTTTTCAAGTGGTGGTTATTATTTTTCAAACCTTTGAAAGAAGAACGACTCATTTTTATTCTAATATCATTATTCGTTGGTTTCAATCAAATAGCATGACAGGGTGACAATCCAACTTAATGAGTCAGGTTGGACACGACATGATTAATAAATGGTTTAGACAACTTTAATACGAATACAACACGATTATATATGGGTTAACACGAATATGACACAATTAACTTATTTATTTACAGGTCGTTTGACCCTTTAAACATTGACCTGTTTACGATCCATTTAACCATATTTAATATATTTAAATTTTAATATAAATTTGATAAAAACAAAATTAAAATACAATCCACAAATATATAAATACGAATACACAAATCCATACACACAAATACACAAATACACTTTGAAGGTGTTTTTTTCGATTCTTTAATACATCTTTATTTAAAAAAAAAATACACAAATACAAATCCACAAGGAAATTACCCAATTCTTAGAATGAGAAAAAGGAGAAGAGAAGAATTATCTGTTGCTACTTGGCAACTTGTTTTTTTGAGCAGTAAGGATGAGCCTAACCACTGGGGAAGATAGCAACGACTGCAACCATCGACAAAGAGAAGCAACAACCACAATTAGGATGGCAAGAGCAACAAATGAATGATTGAGTTGAGATGTGAAGGTAAGAGATAGTCGACAAGATGGGGTGTGAGGCGGAGAGGAGACAGTGAGGGGGTTAAAGATGAAGAGGGTTCGTGAGAGTGAATAGGTGTTGGTGTGACAGTTGAAGGAAAAAAATGAGTTAGGGTTTTCAATCTCCATTGTGCATACTTAAAACTCAAATTACAAATATAACCCTTTAATGTAAAATTACATTTTTATCCAGTTAAATGGGTCAATTTATGACACGATTAAAAAAACACAAATATGACACGATTATTAAATGAGTTAAGTGAGTTGATCCGTTTATTTGCCCAACCTATAATAATCGTGTCGGATCCGTGTCGACTAGTCATGTCGAGTTCCAAATTGCCACCCTTTTGACACGGCAAAAACATTATTACATAATTTACTAAGTTGAAAATTCTATAATTATTATTTGAGGGATTATGTGGAAAATTCTTTAGTTATTATTTAAGGGATCATTTTGATTATGGTGTAATTATTGTTATCCATAAATATAATTACACACTTAAATTATTAATACAACCATTAATTAAATTTAAAAATTTGTATATTAATATAAGTGCCCATAAATATACCAATATTAACTATATTTAAATAACATTAATTATATTCATTTAAATAAATTTTCCATCTATATTTTTTTCTTATTTCTCTTTAACATAAATTCTTAACTCCATAAATAATTTTACACTTTATTATTAAGAAGAATAAGTCATACTTGAAGATTGAAGCAACCAAAATTTTCATCTAGAATGAAACTTTATTTTATGTTTTAATAATCATTATTGTTTAGATGAATTTTTAATAAATTTGGTTGACGCAATCAAATTTGAAAATAGTGTTTTATATTAAAAAAAAAAATCTAAAGAATCATTTGATACATGTAAGGTTCATGAATCTTTCTTCTTTTTTTTTATAGATTATCTGCTAGAAATGTTTATAAATTTTTGTTTGTTTTGTTAACTTAAATTAAAAAAGGAAAACTGATTCAAGTGTTAAAAATAAATAAACTGTTTTATAAATATGTGTTTATCTTTCTTTGTAACTTTATTTAAAGATAATTTTATTGCATAAATATTTTTTAAAAAATTGATATTTAAATCATTTTTATGGATAACAATAACTCACTCCTTTGATTATAGATGATTTTCAGTTGCCTTGCTTACAAGTTACTGTTATAATCATGTTAAACCATACAAATTTTATAGACAATAAAACAATTAAGTGTATTATAGCTTCACATTTAGTATACAACTTCATATATTTAAAAATTTTTATGTTGAAATTATTTAAACTTAACATTAAACTTAACACAATTAATTTCTTTCTATTTAGTAAGGTGAACATTTTAATGTGAGATTACGTGTGTCCTCATCATGGAATATATATATATATATATATATATATATGCGCGTGCACGCATGCATCAATCATATGAAATTATTATTCCATATGATATAAAATTTAGTAATTGTAGATGACTAAATCTCATATCAAGTAGTTTCTAATAAGCACACCCCTTACTTTCTATGGTGGTCATACATCTTTCTCATGCACCTTAATAATGGATATTCAAGTCCCACCATGTGTATTAAAAAATCATAGTTGAGCGTTCTTCTTCTTTTATTATAAAAATAGTTATCTTTTAATTATAAAAGTAATTATTTTGATAATGTAAATAATAATTAATCTTAATAAGTGGTAGTATACTTGTGACTTGTATAATTTTTTTTCTTATTACTGGCATTAGGTCAAAACACTAATGAGATCGGCTGAGGTGAGATTTTGAAGCACGACCTAAATTCCTGCTTTTAGATGATTAATAAGATTAGTTAAGATGAGAACCTAGATTCTTGCTTCTAGATGCAAGAGAGGACTGTTCACATAAAGTGAAAAAACTACTCATAATTAGTGAAAGATGCGGATCGAACCCATGATCTAGTGCATGGGTAGGAGTGACTATAACACTTTATCAACCCAATTTGGGTCGAGACTTGTTATCAATTTAAAGAAAAAAAAAAAAAAGGAGGGAGAGAGAACTTTAGAATTTAGATGAGGAATATCTCTCTGTCACTGTGACATAATCAAATGGACCATACGGCTATGTCCGTTTAGAGCAGTTAAGATAAGACAAATGGGTGTATAGATACAGCAGTCAAATGTTGGGTGTCATATGTCATTACAGCCATACACGAATAAACTTCTCTTGGAATTTTTTTAGGGCATGTCCTACTGGAGTTGGTTGTTTCTTCATAATTGATCAGTCCCATATTCTCAAACAGTTGCGCAAACTGATTGATGAGGTCCATGAGGATGTGATGTGGCTTTCTATCTTATCCAACAAAATAAGCACAGCAATAAAAAGAAGGGAAAATTACACAAACTCACCTCAAGTTTAAGGTAATAGCATGATGCTCAATTGATTCTACAATGAAATATGTAGCAAATGATTTTTAAACTATGAGTGAAAAAGTTGCCAAACATAGTTCAGGATTCTCATGTTCGTATCTCTATTCAAGTTGATGATGGTCATTAAAATTGTTATTACACTAATGTTATTGCTTATTATGAATCAAGATTGTCATCTTCGACAGAAGACAAATGTTGCAAGGGCATAATGGAGATGATTAATCTATTGGTAATCAAGCTCAAATTACTGCAACAAATCAGAGGTCAATTATAACTTTAATTTTTATTTTTTAAAAGAAAGGGATCAATTACTTGATATAATGTTATTTAAAGTTAGCTCTAACAGTTTAGGATGTAATTATTATCTAAATTTGCATAAAATGAATCAATAAAGTAAGTCATTTTATTTTTTATTTTTACGTGTCTCCTTTTTTATTATGTTTTGTGTTAATCATTAGAGATTTTTTCATACAACCAATTGATAAAATTATATATGTAGACGGGCCAGAGTAGTGCGGGAACCAAACAAGATTTTCATAATTAAGAGAGAATAAAGGGGATATTAACATATTAGGAGTAATGGGAAGTTCTCTTCATACTCCAAAATGGTTCTTGGTGTTTTTTTATTTTTATTTATTTATTTTTTTCTGTGTTTTTGTTTTGGTTTTCATTTTGTGAAAAGAGAGGGAGAGTTTTCGAACCAAAATGAAATGGATCGAAATGTGAAGAGAGAGTTTTGGGTTATTCAATTTGGTGTTTTTCATTTTTTTTTTATTTTTTATTTTTTTTTCCAATTTTATTCTTAAAAAAATATGGTTATTAAATTTTTTTTATTGAATTAAATCTTTACCATCCATCACAATTTTAATCGATAGTGGAAATTTAAAATTTTTAATATTTTTTAATTAATTTTTTCATCAAATCTTCATCATATACGTATCAATTATATAATTAAGTAAATATAAAATGATCAAAATATCCATAATATTGTTCAGTTGACTAACAGTCCACTAACAAGGGGATTGATTTGATGAATTTATCGATCCATAGAGATAATAAGGATTAAAAGCACATTAAATAATATTTCGTTAGAACTTAAAGGACTAAACTGAATGTTTCCCATAACAGAATCATACATATTACAACACTTGATGGGACATACTCTAATAAATGAACGAGTACAAATCAGTACTGAAATAATAGAGATGATAAAATGGAAAACGAAAGGTTGAAGAAGTGTGGTTAGGCACTCAAGATAAGCCGTCAATGAACTCCAATCCATTTCAAAGAAAGAAATAAAATCAAATCACACAAACTTTTCCTTTCACAATCCTGCCTACATGTGATGTGACCTACCTCAGAATTAATTTTTTATACAAATAGAAAAATGAAAATAGGATTATGATTATGGTGGTGGGATACAATAGTATGTGGCAGTTGAGTCAGAATACATCGAGAGCTGGATAAATTCTAAAACACGGCTCGTATTTATTCATTTAAAAGTCGAGAGAGGTTTCCCACACAGATAATAGGAAGTAAGAGTTGAACATGCAACTGGAGAGGTAAGCCAGATGAAAGATGACATAACATCAAATAACTCCATTTTTTTTAAATAAAAATAAAAATTGAAAATTGAAAACCTGATTCCAGACATTGGGTTCCATCCCAAGCCCACAATCATCTCGCACCCACCTCAAAAATGGATTTTCTATTAAGCGGCCCCCAACAAGAAAGTTTGCCATGTGGCTATATGTGCTGCTTGGTATGAACTATTGAGTGCCTTCTCACCATAAGCCAAGCACTCAGTTTTTTTTTAACTGACAAGATTGAATTTCTAGTGAGACTATCTGAGATAAAATTTTAAAATACGGAACAGAATTCTACTTTCAAAAATCGGAAAAGAGTTATCCACACAAATGAAAAGAAATGAAAATTGAACCGTCTCCTTGAATGATAGAATAGGTGGGAATGATTTTACCACCAAACCACTCCATTAAAGGACTGAGGTTTTTGTTCGGCTGGAAACATGCACTTGCAATTTGTCAAGACCCTTCTCAAATACCCAGAACTGGCATCTATAAATAACATGGAGAATCACAAAGGCCCACCAAAGCAATTGTCAACTTCTGATGCACATAAGAATAAAAATGGGTTTCAGTTTTCTCTATAATTCAAAATTTTTTCATGTTCAAAGAGTACATACAATCTGTATAATGAATCTAACCACAATTTACATTGGCAAACAATTGAGGCTTCATTACCCCTCAATAGTCTCTGATTCTCTCATGAAGTTACAAGATTTTGATGTACAAATATGAATGTATTGTGACATTAGAGAATGACCACCAAAAACCAGTGTCATGCAGCGAGTGAAAAAGTGGTGGATTGATAACATAATTCCAATAAACACAAGATCAGCAGTCCTTCCCTTCCATGTCATAAACAGGTATTTGCCAATTCTTGGTGTTCTTCTTTGGATCATCAGTGAGGCTGAGATCATTATCATCTTCCTTGTATGTTTTAATGAATGTTTTGGCTCCCATCAAGATAAGCCTCTCAACCATGAATAACTGGTAATTGTTCTCTATCAAAGGATCCAGTATGTAACTATAATTAGATGAATATGCCAGTTGGTACCTGCATATATCAGTCACCGAAAAAACAAGGTCAACTTGGCAGCTGCTGCTTGAAGACCATGAAGGTTTTGATCAATCAAATTTCATTTTGATTTCATGGCCGCATTTATATAAACCACAGTACAGTAGCTACACAGCAAAACAAGAGGCACCTGAAATAAGATCAATGATCCTCAAGGCTCAAACTATCAAGGTAGATTATAAACCAAATTTCAGAGTTTGGACTTCGAATGAACTCTCCAAAGGTTTGATGAGTTGCCCATATAACTCAACAGTTTCACAACTATCATGGCTCACACTACTACAACAGCATATGACCTTTAAAATAAACTCCAATCACACCACAACACAGGTCTCCAATGATCAGATACAATGACACAGCTACATAAGCAACCCCATCTTTCACTGTCATCATTACTGCACCCTTGGTCAGCCACATCGAGACCACCCAACCAACAATGTGGGAGCACTGCCACTAACACTTCAGTTTATCTTTTTCTTTTTTGAGACAAACCATATTTTAGAAATATATATATATTGACACGCATTTATATTGGCTGTGCTTATAACCTTACATGTGCAACAGACGATCCCCTACCCTCCTTTCCCCTCCAGCAGAAGAAAAGAAAACACAACCAAAAAATGACATTTTTCTTTACTCTGAAGGCCATACCATCCCGATATATAGTCATGGATGAGATATATAGGAACGATAAAAATAATGTATATGTGCTTCAGATGTTTGATTACAAGAAGTGTTCCAGTCAGCAAGATCTGGTAGATACATATGCTTTCCACTAAACACTAAACATGTCAGAAATAACTAGATCTACATTCTAGATAAACCATATATATGCAGTTCCAACTCATAGGCATTGTATAAACTTGAATGTTTACCTGATGGATAGTGGTGAAAAAAACCCAGGTGTCCTCTCATTTGAAGCAATAAAAAGAGTTCGGCCAGGTGGAACCCACTTTTTTATCCTGCAGAGGATAGACTCTGGATGTGTATCCCTGTCTAGATGAGGATGTAGGGTCCTTTCAACACCATGTCTATCCTTTCTGGTTTTTAAAATGTCACCTCGACGAACATGGATGGCATCATAATCACCAAGGCTTGCCTTTATCTAAGGAGACAAAATCTGTTAATTAGATATATAATGGAATATGATAGGATGCAGCAAATGAAGAAATGAAAAACAAAACCTGTTAAACATCAATACCAGTCTACAGAAAGAATATAATACGTTACACAAATCAAACAAATTTACATAAATTAAGGATCGCCAATGTATATTTTTTAGATTTGAAAGCCCCATTCCAACTATTTGAGGTTGACAAACCATTGGAATGCTGGTTATAGAAAATCTTAATTTAGGATAAGACATTTCAACCATAGCTTTCTCCTACATTCTCCAGCATATTAACTAATAGGCAATACTTCTATGACTGATTTAATAGCTCATGAAGCATCCAAAATTGAAAATGTGTTTTGCATCTTGACAACTATCATCTACCTTGAAACATAACGCATATAAATTGAACATCATCAAAAATTGAACTTGTTTTAAAATCTATCAAATTACTTCAAATGTTCTCAAACAAGCAGTCAACCTGCTTTACAAAATGATTTAAAACTGACTGGTCAGATCCACTGCATCAAATAAATACCTCAAACCATATCATCAAAAGAGAAAAAGGTTAGTACTCAAAAAAAAAAACAAAAAAAACAAAAAAGAAAAAGGTATGGAGCTCATCAATATCAGCTTCCTCTTTGTAATCTTGCCTTTTCCTCCTGTTCCCAATGACCCCAAGATTTTTTACTCTTTTTTTGGGAAAATACACTCTTTTCAAGCATGACAGTTTTTTTGAGGTGCTATAAATGAAGGACAAACTTTTGCTTTTGTACATCATAGGAGACCCTTCTTATGGGTTTTAAGGTGCCGTTAGTAGACTACTACTTCACTTCTTTTTATAAATAAATTCTTTGTTTCCCACAAAAAAATTAAATTAAAATAATAAAAACCATGTCTAATACAACAGTGAACATCTATTTTCAAACACACCTTAACATTTTATGATTATTTAAAAATAAGGCTGTTATAAGATATTAGTACACCACTTGAACTAGCATTCTCAGACTTATAACCTATAAAAACACGTTACATGCCTCCACATGTACAGTACACTAATCCCATCCTTTTGATTTCACAACCACACCCTAACATTCAAAGATTTTTTATAAGAAAGGTTTTCATTAGATATTAGTAAATCACTTCAACTAGTATTC
This sequence comes from Dimocarpus longan, assembly GCA_022984855.1. Taxonomy (NCBI): domain Eukaryota; kingdom Viridiplantae; phylum Streptophyta; class Magnoliopsida; order Sapindales; family Sapindaceae; genus Dimocarpus; species Dimocarpus longan. The sequence continues at coordinate 8,779,703 of CM041021.1, forward strand.
TAGAACCTACAACCAGATCTGACAATTTGTCATTTTTTATGAGAGTGACATTTTGCCTACAAATCTACTTCCATTAATTACTAACTTGGCTCAACATAAATTTACATGGTGACTTGAACCCTAGGTGATACCCCTTCCCTATTATAAAAACAGTATTCAAGCTCCTCAGAAGATGCTACCCTAGGTATGTGTCACAACCACACCCTAACAATTAGTAGTGCAAAACGTACATAGTGAAAAAACACCAGCACACAGACATGATACATCGACCACCTTAATTTATTTATTTTTATTTCTTTATTGTTTTCATTTCTTTTTTTCCCCTTTTAAAAGGCCTTTCTTTTTTTATTTCACATTGAGGAAAAGCACAGATTTGGATGAATTTCATTAACTAAAAGCAAACTGCAAATAACTTCAAATTGCCAATGAACAAAAGTCATAAGCCTTAATAAAACATGGCTATGCATGTGAATACAAACCATCCGGTGAGTTCCTTACAATATGTTAAAGCCAAAAAATGTTATGACAAGCTGAAAACCATAAAATGTAAATGAATGGTTAGTAAAACCTCAGTAAAATGAACAACGCTAGGAAACAGAAAATATATTAAATGCTGTTGAAGCCAAATATATGTTCCAGTACGATGTTCACAGTAACTAAACTGAATGGACATTTTTTTAGTTTTTCAGAAAAGAACATTAATGGAATTTTATATCACATACTTTGTCTGCTGCATCATGCAGTTTTGCCGCTGCCATAGATGGGAGAAATGAATGCGGCAGCATTAGAGCACTATGATTTTTTCGATCCTTGCATTCCATAAACCTGAATGACTAACGAAAGTTAGGCCTCCATTGCTCACAAGACTCAGAAATCTTCACTCACAAGAACTTCTAAAACATCTTCTTCAAATGAGATGACAAAAGGCAATTCCAACATTGAAAAAATCCAATTCAAATTTGATTCAAAAATATGAAGTCCCTTAACCACAGAACTGATAGTAACTACACTAATATAGAGTTTATTCAAGCCTCCCCAATTATAAATTCTTTTCTGATTAAAAGTTGTAAATAAAACTAGGCATTAAGCAGCATCATTAAACTCTTAAATCTCTTCAACAGTTAGTGACAAGATGCCACCTCCGCTACTATAAGCACTTTCACCAATGAGGCAACGATCCCTTTTCGTTCACATTAAGGATATATAACCAAGTGAAATTCAAACGAGAATCTGGTATCATGATCAATCGCATTTTCTTCTTAAGTTTCCAAAGAATTTGATAACTTATAATGAATGAAATACACATGCTTGTTCTTTAAATTATTGATTAACAATGAACTGTTTTTGTCACCCCACAACCCAGTTCCCCCAAGCTCTTCTTCTCAAATAACCTGTGCAGCTAACAAGACTGACTTAACAAAAAAAACAATAATTGAATTACCATGATAGAGGGCTTGCAGTTCGATTTATGAGCAAGAGCCTTGAGTAGCGGCTATTCTCTTTGAGATCAACTCTGCTAACACCTTCTACATGGGCAACCCCTCTAGCCCCCAACTTCATACTTGTCATTAACACATGATACCACATTTTTGAATTGTCCAGAATTACAGGTACAGTTTCAGATATTAGTTCCAAGTCATACAAAGAGTCCATAGCACATGACATAGCTGCCCACCTACCAAAATAAGGAAGAAAATTCAGATTATGCAGTTTCTGTTTGCCTTTCCAACCGATAATGAGTCTGTCTTAATCAACAAACAAATATGGAAGACGACTTGCAAATGAGATTCCACTGAAGATAAACAAAGCACCAAATCAAGCATCTGAAACAAAATTACCTCTCGGCTGAACTTGCATTGTCAGATTTATGAAGCATGTCTTTTGTATTATGCATTGGATTGATACACATTCTAGAAGGCATAACAAAAGTTCTGCAACAATACAAAAACATATTAAAAGTTAAAACCAATAACTACATACAAATATCTATATTGGGCAAAACAGAATCACCCCCAATCACAACTAACAAGCTCATAAATGCACAATCAAGCCATCGCCATAACAACATCAACGACAACAAATGTAACAACATGGAAGCACAATACTAGTACTAATACATAGATCTATATTAAAAACAATAACTCCATACAAATATTCATATTGGGAAAAAGCAGAATCACCGCAAATCACAACTAACAAGCCTACAAATGCACAATCAAGCCATTACCATAACAACATCAATGACAAAAGTTCTAAAACGATATGAAAATATATTAAATACAATAACTCCATAGAGATATCTATAATGGGAAAAAATAGAATCACCCCAAATCACAACTAACAAGCCTATAAATGCACAATCAAGCCATCACCATAACGAACATCAATTGCAACAAATGTAACAGCATGAAAACACAATACTAGTACTAATTCAAAGATCCAGACAAATCCCAAGAACTAGTAGCGTTTGATGATACCTTTGTAAAAAGATGGCTTCTTCAAGGGCACACCTGAGGCTGGATTCCTGATGGCCAAGGCCAGCACAGGAGTCACAGTGTTTACCAGGGCAGTCAATTCTGTTGCCCCAATACAAGTACTTGTCATGGAGAGTGTGCTGCCTCTTGTTCTTGGATCTGCTGGAGAGGTTTTTGAGAGTGATGGATGTGGATATTATTGAAAACCCATTTGTGGAAAGTAGAGAGGAAATCAGGAAAAGCAATGCAATCACTGAAATGCAAACGACGAGACCCAGAATTTCGGATCTTGGTTTTGGTTTTGGTTTTGGCCTTGGGGTTCTGTTCATTGTTGCCATTACGCCTGGGGATGGAAACCAACCCAACCACTTCAAACGCTATAAGCTGCTTCTGCTTCTTCTTGTTTTCGATTGGCGATCACTGTCATGTGGATCTTGGCGGTGATCATGTAATAAGCCCCAAATGTCATTTGTATGGACCGTTGGATTGATTAATCTAATGAACAACTTACACGAGGACAACCATGTACATATTTCAACACCATCTTATGCCATGTCGCACTTCTCCTTTTAAGATCCACATGTTATCATTTTTATAATATTCTGACAGCAGATACGAGTGAGATATTTTCCCACGTAAACTCTTATTTGTCTTTTTACCTCGTTATCAAGATTTCAAATATCAACAGGAGTAGCAATTCAATTGGCTAATCTACGAAGCCGTGGATTTTCACCCACATCGGACTTTATTAAATAAGTTCGAGGGGCAGGGTGATATGAAAATTTACACCCGAAGCGGATTCGGGTGTGAGAAAAATCCATACCCATATCTATGAACCCACCAAATTATATATATAATAATTCTATCATCAATTTTTTTAACTTTAAAATGGTAAGACAAACCAATCATATTCATCTATTGTATTTGAATTAAACAGGAAAGGGAATTTGTTTTAGTAAAAAGAATATAATTGATGAATTTAATTGGTTGTTAAAAGACAATAATAATAGGATTACTATATATATGTATCTATATGTCCCAAGTCCTAACCCTGTGCCATCCTAGAAACCATTTCAATCCAATTCCGATTCCAACACTACTTGCCTCTGTCTCTCAAATCCATCTCTGTTCATCAACCACCTAACAAAACCTTTCACTATTGCCATCCCATTCGTCATAATTTTTCATATTTTCTTCTTTCTCGAACATGTACACATATACACATAAAAAATGGAACTTTAATGGTTTGCTTTATTGAAATTACTTGTAAATGCTATTGTTATTACTTATGAATTCATTTATTCCTTTTTGCAGATTTGAAGACTCAAAATTTGAACCTGCTAAATGGGTGTCAATGAAGATGATGGAGTTCATGAACACATTTTGCCTCCTATTGAACAACTGGGTCTCTTATTATTATTATTTTTAAATCATATCCCATAAATATGAAATTATTGATCGTCCATCTACATCAATATCACTCTTGTAAATTAAAGGATATATAATTCAATAAGTAAAAGTCCATAATACACTTAAAATTAAGATCAATTCATATATGATCATTCGATCGATAAATATGAATTTCTAAATTTAAAGGATATTAATTAGAGACTTATGTTTATCGTGGTTCAGTGCTTTATAATTTTTATTATATAAGGTGTCTATATTTTCATACCACTATATAAACAGTCTCAAATAAGACTATCGTATCAAATATGAAATGGATCATAGTTATAGATTTATCACAAATGAAGCATCTTCGTTGCTTTTTACGGACTCTTTATATTGTTTATCTTAAACTAAATCTGTTTGTATATAATACTTATATACTTAGTTGAAGATTATATCAGTAATCAAAGATGTTTTATGATGTTTATATGAAGCAAACATTTCATAAATACGCATAAATTGAATAAAATAAATATAGTTTATTTATTATTCATTTAAACATTTATAAATTACAAACTTTTAAGGCATAAACCCTAATATTTTAAAGTTTAACACTAATATGGCAATAAGATCAAGCCTCTCGTTGTGGCTCGTGTAGGAGCTATAGTTAGAAATCACTAAGGATTGATTGTTGAGACAATTTCCAAGCTCGTTTCAGGTTGTTACACTCCAAAAATTAGCAAGCTTCTCATCCTTTGAGAAAGCATCCTGTCCTATCAATCTCAGAGGTTGAAGTGGTAGTTAACACGGCTTTAAAAGTAAATTATTGTAATATTTCATTCTGGGAAGTTGATATTATTATAAGTGATATAAAAGTCTTGTGTAAGGAGATTGATGTTTATAAGTGTCAGGTCATTCCCAAATATGGGAACCGTCTAACACATTAATTAGTCTATTTGGCTTTGTCCCTTATTAGGGAAATTGTTAGTGCCCATCTGTGTGGTGCACTGTGAAGAGAAAAACAACAATTGTTTTTGTTAAAAATAAAAAATTTTATCGAACACTGAGTTTTAAAAAATATATATATTTTTAATAAAACTCAAGAACCCTAGACCTATAAAACAATGAAATAAAATAATATAAAGAAATAAAAATCAAATTTGTAATTTATGTATTGATCTCTATGGATTGATTACCACCTAGTCTTCATTGATATGACTCTACACCAAAAAACAAGTGAGTGGGTACAATTATATATAATTGTGTTTATTTTTTATTTATTTATTTTCTAAAAAGAATAAACAATATATGTAAGAGGTGAGTTTTAATTTTGGTTATACAGAGAAGAAAGATATAGATTTTTCTACTCTATGTTATGCCGTAGCGAAAAATTTTTTTCTTTGTGTTTCAAAAAACGTATAGGAAAACCAAAATAACTTCAATTAGAAAAACAAAACTATTTTTTTTTTCTATTTATAGGCAATCACTTAGGGTTTTAATTAATCAAAATTAATATTAAACCTCAAGCTTATTAAAATTAAATTTTTGCCCCTTATAACATAATTAATTCAAAATTAATTCATGTTATATTTTGAAATCGAACTTGTGACCTCTAATTAATTCATAATTAATTTATAATCGGTCAATGCTGAGAATCAAATTCAAGACCTTTTATAAAATTAATTTAAATAATTTAAATAATCAATATTATTCAAATATCAAATGAACACATATTTTGCTACTAATGTAACAATTGTAATTGGATGGTCCAATTATAATATTTTATATACAAGTTTCTTATAGTGAAATGAGCTATTAAAGGGACCTAATGGACCTACAGTTTTGAGCTCCAATCATATCAAAATTATTAATTAAACTCTTTAATTAATAATTCATTATTATCAATTTTAGAGTTACTTCACTAAAAATCTAAAATTGCACTATCAAAGCTATAGATGTTTTTATACAATCTAAAATTTTCAGTGTCCATTGATTTAATTACTACATATGATTTGACTCTCCACAAATAGTTCATACTTAGAGCTAGGTCAAAATGTCTGTTTTACCCTTCTAATTATTTCTTGATCCTTAAGTATCATTGATTATCTAATAAACAATATATTCATAACAACTTATGAATTAGTCTTTCCGTTTATATATGAACAGAAAGTTAAGCGCTCTTATTGTTCAAGACCTGAATCAACTCTTAAGAGAACTACTTCTCTACTTCTCACAAGAATAAGTGGATTCCACTATTGTGTAGAATGTTCTCAGCTACTTACTAATTCATATCCTCAAAATAAGAAATTATTGATCGGACATCTACACCGATTTCACCCATATAAATTAAATGATATAACTCAACAAGTAAGAGTTCATAATACACTCAAAATTAAGATCACTTCATATATGATCATCTGATCAATAAATATAAATTTCTAAGTTTAACGGATATTGATAAGAGACTTATATTTATCGCGGTCCAGTCCTATATAATTTTTATTATATAAGATGCCTCCATTTCCATGTCACTACATGGATATTCGCGGATAAAACTACCGTACCGAATACAAAATAGACCGTAACTATAGATTTACCATAAATAAATTACCCAACTTTGTTTACTTTCTACAAACTCTTTAGATTACTTATCTCAAACTAAAGCTGTTTATATATAACACTTATATACTTAGTTTGAAATTATCAATAACCAATGATGTTTATTATGATATATACAATTTTTACAAAAATATAAATTGAATAAAATGAATACTTTATTAATATTTATTAAAACTGTTTATATAATTGCAAGCTTTTAGGGCACAAAACCCAACAATCTCCCACTTACCCTAGAGCAGATGAGATATATCTCGTAATCTTATAATAATATAAAAGTTTATTATATTATTATAAATAAAACAATAATAATATACTATTATAATAATAATAATATATTATTATATTATAATAATAATAATAATAATATAAAGAAATAAAAATCATATTTGTATTTTATGTATTGATCTTTGTGAATTACTCACCACCTAACCTTTCTTGATATGACTCTACATCAAAAAACAAGTGAGTGGACACAATTATATAGAATTGTGTTCACTTTCTATTGATTTCTAATCTAAAAAGAATAAACAATATATGTAAGAGATGAGTTTTAATTTTAGTTATACAGAAAAGAAAGATACAGATTCTTCTTCTTTGTATTATGCTGTAGAGAAAAAAAATTTTCTTTCTATTTCAAAGAACGTACAACAAAATCAAAATAATTTCAATTAGAAAAAGAAAACTATTTCTTTTTTATTTATAGACAATTACTTAGGGTTTTAATTAATTAAAATTAATATTGAACTCTATATTTATTAAAATTAAACTTTTACATCATATAATATAATTAATTCAAAATTAATTCATGCTATATTTTGAAATCGAACTTATGACTTTGAATTAATTCATAATTAATTTATATCCGGTCATTGTTGAGAATCGAATTCAAGACCTCTTATAAAATTAATTAAATAATTATTAATTCATAACTAATAATTAACTAATTAATTATTAAAATAATTTGAATAATCAATATTATTCAAATATCAAGTGAACGTATATTTTGTTATTTACGTAATAGTTATAATTAAACCGTCCAATTACAATATTATATATACGAGTTTCTTATAGTGAAATGAGTTATTAAGGGAACCCAGTGGATCTACATTTTAAGCTCCAACAATATCAAAATTATTAGTTAAACTTTTTAATTAATAATTCACTATTATTAAACTTAAAATTACTCCACTAAAAACCTAAGATTGCACTCTCAAAATTGTAAATGTTTTTATACAGTCTGAAATTTTCAGTGTTCATTGATTAAATAATTACATATGATTTGACCCTCTATAAATAATTCATAATTAGAGTTAGATCAAAATGTTCATTTTACTTTTCTAATTATATCTTAATTCTTAAGTACTATTAATTCTTTAACGAATAATATATTTATAACTTATGAATTTATCTTTCTGTTTACATATGAAAAGAAAGTTGAGCGCTCTTATTGTTCAAGACCTGAATCAACCCTTAAAGGAACTACTTCTCTATTTCTCGCAAGAAGGAATGGATTTCATTATTGTTTAGAATATTCCCAACTACTTACTAATTCATATCTCCAAAGTATGAAGTTATTAACCGAACATCTATACCGATCTCACCTATGTAAATTAAAGGATATAATTGAACAAGTAGGAGTTCATAATACACTCAGGATTAAGATCAATTCATATATGATCATCTGGTCAATAAATATAAATATTTAAGTATTAATAAGAGACTCATATTTATTGCAGTCTAGCCTTATATAATCTTTATTATATAAGGTGTCTTAATTTCCATGTCATTTCATAAATAGTCTAGGATAAGATTATCGTACCGAATACGAAATGGACCACACCTATAGATTTTTCACAAATAAAGTACCCAGTTTTATTTGTTTTCTACAGACTCTTTAAATTACTTATCTTAAACTAAATCCATTTGTATATAACACTTATATACTTAGTTTGAAATTATATTAGTAACCAAAGATTTTTCTCATAATATATACAATTTTTATAAAAAGATAAATCGAATAAAATAAATACTTTATTAATATTTATTAAAACCGTTTACATAATTACAAGCTCTTAGGGCACAAAATCCAACACATTATTGTTGGCATCTTATAACATTGAGATTTATTTGTATGACTTTGATGATGGACTTTGCATGTGCAACAAAACTTATGAATAGTATGTATTTACATAGACTACAATGACTGTGTTGATTGGTGTATGAGTTATAATATGCAAATCAATATTACAATATCAGTTTTGATATTATAACGAATTTTTCCTGACAATTCATTATATAGGTTTCAATGTAGTTTTTTTGGATAATTTCAAAAGTGCTTTATTCTCATCTTTATGATTCTTGTTTGACTTATTTCATGATTGTATGATTCTTCAATAATGTTATTACTATAAATAAAGTACATTATTTACTCATAACTTTAAATTAATTGTAATATCTTTTTATAAGAAAATTTCTTAATTAGTTTACTAATGAAACTTGGAGAATATTTTTCCTTGTTTATGGAAAGTATTATTTTTATTAACTAAGCTTTTATAGTGTAAGAAACTGTATTCATTCCCTAGCTTTTAGGTTTGAAATATTAGAGATATTATTTTCTTGTGCATTCAATCAAATGAGATAAAATAAGAAAGTTTCCTTCTTTATCATTAATTTTCATTAAAGTAGATTTTATTTTTTTGTCAATTAGTTTCTTGAACTAACTTTTAAATTTTTTTTTTTTTTGACATAAAATGTGCTGCGCATAAGGAATATAAGGTAGATAAAGAATGAAAGTTGTGATATAGAAAATAGGGAGAATACTAATAAAGCAAGTAGTGCGTTCCATGTGAGTAGAACTTTGAGAGCTTGTGATTTTTGTGTGCAGTTTTGAGTGCAGACAGTGAAAGAGAACATCTTAAAAACTGCATTTATTTGTGACTTAGAGTTTCTTGACTCTTGGTAGTTGTTTGTATAAGTAAGAGATACAAAAAACAATACAAATTCATGGAGTGAAAATAAGAGATTGCTTGTAACACTTAAAGAGACTTGTTCTCTAAGGTTGTGTGCTAGAGTTAGGCTGGTGAGGTTAGATAGTCTAGAGTAAGTGCTTGTTGGGATAAAAAGACGTTTGTCCATGGAGAGAGGAGACAAGTTTACAGGAAAAAGGGGGTTCAAGCTACTAACACCTATGAAGACAATAAGAGCTTGCTAAAACAATGCTAATGAATACGTATTTCATCTTGCGTCGATTCTAGGAGAGAGTCTTAGATTGAATAAATTAAGTAGGTTGTATATGTTTAAGTTCATTAATAGTTGATCTCTCTGAATAAAGCTTGGTCAATGTAAGGTAACACCGAACCATGTTAAAAATATTCATATGTTAATTTTACTTTACTATTGTTTTTGTTTTCGCATTAAATTTGTTACAACATGCAGTTTACGTGTTATGACATATAATTGAATTACAACATAATATATTAAGTCACAACATCAATAGATCCCAATATTTATAAAAATTAGGTAATATGCAGCAAAAAAGAATTTTAAAAAATGTATTGACTTTTCATCAATGCCCTTTATATTTTTCTAGGTTTCCTTGATCTTCTAGGGCCTTGCTAATGAATAATACTTTAGTTCAAAAATAAATAAATAAATGAAAGAGTAAACTATAATTTAGCTACTCGATTTAAAAATAATTGTAGACAGAGTGAAGTTTAGGTGTTTATTACAGTTAACTCTCCTACCATTAGGAAATTTTGTTAGGGTTAACTTGAGATGGACAAAAAGACCAAAATAGCATCACTTTTTAATTAATTTTCAAAAAGAATTTTAAAAAGAATTATAAATTAAATAAAAAATATATATATATAAATAAATAAATATTTCATCAGATGTGGGATCTGTTTGGAAAAAATTAAAAAATAAATAAAAAAGAAACAAAATTAAATAATTTTTATTAGGTTAATTTAAATATAATTAAATAATTTTTTGTATAAAAATTAAAAATCCCTTATATCATCTTCAAACTCATCCTCTCCTCTCTCAAACCCTTATCAAAGCTCCTCAATCATCTTCAAACCTCACTTTTCAACAAATCAACCTATATAACTGCAAATCAAGACCTCAAGTAGCAGTAAAATTGTCATCGTCATCTCCAGTTCATCTCTCTCTCTCGACTCAACCTCCATACTGCCTCCATTTCATCTCATTCTCTTGACTCAACCTTCATTGCCGACGTAACCTTGTAGGCGATGGAGATTTCTATAGCTGAAGCTGACAATGGAGACCAAACTGGTCTCCATCAGATGGAGACCTATTCCGGTCTCCTTGCAATGGAGACAGTTAGGTTTCCTTTGTGAAGACCCATGATTCTCCACTTTTATTATATTTTTTTTCATTTTATTTTTTCGGAATGGTTGATAATTTTGTGGTGTTTGCTTATTGTTGATGATTTATTACTGATGGTGTTTGTTGATGATGTTGTTGATGATTTTTTGGATGGGGAAGAAGAAGAATAATAAGCAATGTTGAAGAGGTTGAGTTATTTTTTTTCAATTTTTTATGGAATTTTTTAAAATTTCATTATTGTTTTTATTTTGATTTATTTTAAAAGAAAATTAAAAATAAGCTTAAAAGATAATTTTATTCCTCTATTCATTAACTCTAACGGTAGAAAGGTTTATTATAATAAATCTCAAACTTAACTCCACCTGTAATTATTTTTAAATTAGGTAGTTAAATTGTAATTTGTTTAAAATAAAAATAAATTTTCAAAAGCTTATTGACATTGGGTGTAGGGAACCGCTCCACTGACAATAATTTTATCAATATAATACACCTTTTGTACACTTAATCAAATATTAAAGCGATAGAACGAATGATTATGGCAGAATTGTGATTGATGTTAGTGGCTTTGAAATAATATACACAGTGTCCGTTCTAAAAAATAAAATAATAATATACACAGCAATTAATGAGCATCGTCACCAGTCCACAGCCCATTTCGTTTTTCTTTCCATTTTCGATCACTTTTTTCTTCATAAGCGTGTGAATACTATTAGCTCATAACAAACGTATATAAGTCTGGGTTCATCGGGGCCATTTTTCCTGTGTGATAGCAACATATACATGCATGAAAACAAAAGACTTTTGTAGTAAACTTACAAAACTTAAACTGTGTTGAGCAGTGAGCGGTGTATATGTACCGCAACATATATACTTGGCTACTCCATCTAGGAATTTAGCTAGCTACTTCACATAAGTTTGACTAATAAGGACGGCCACAAAACACCATAATACATGTGAATACTATAAACACGTCGTTTTAGTTATAAATTTGATCTATATATGTATAACATTACTAAATATAATTTCGGTGTTTTCATATCTATATAAATATGGAGATGTTAACAATATACAGGCATCGATTGTCTTTCGATGAAGGGAGAGGCGCCGGCAATGGGCTGGCACTTGTGTGTAATGTAAGGGCAGTTTGGTAATTACCTATGTTGGGTTTATTATTATTATTTTTTTAAATGATAAGAGTATATGGGTAAATTTATGGCAGGGACAATTTGATCAAATTGGATATAGTATGCAATTAGTTTGTTCCATGGACTGAAAACATGATTCTTTTGGGCCGAATTTTGCCATTCAAAAGTGGAATATTTCTGTAATTCCTACTTTTCTCACAGCCGGTTGTCCCGTACATTTCATGCCTACTGTCGTCCTACATCTAAATAGTTTTGATGTTTCAGGTTAGAGTTAGCCTTTTTGCTATCATTTAAACTTTATGTCAGTTTTGTCTCACCATTAGCTTCACCAATTTTCCTATCTGCCCTCACGTCTTCAGACATTGAGATTCCTAAAGGGGTGCACTTCCAAACATAAGGAGCAACTGTAGTTGACAGCTGAAAGAAACAAACCTGTTTCATATTTCCTATGCAGTCCCAACGAAGCTGAAATTATGTGATAATAGATTAATTTCTTCACCATTAAATTCTTGTCTCGGTAGATTATTTTGTATATTTGGACTGTTCACTCAACAGCACAAACACAAGAAACTGGCAAGGATATGCTAAAGAACGATTCATTATTTTTCTACCTGATTGTAACGTTGGCAACTTAGCCAAAGTTCAGTTGTTTTGTTCATATAATTTCTGCTAAAGAAAAGCTTGAATGATTAGAATAGTGTAGTTTAAATAAGTTCTTACTTCATAATAGTATAGGAATTATGATTTAATTTATTGTACGTGAAGAGTTAAATGTAATTTTTTGAGTCATAGCTAAGTTCCTTATAACTGGGTCTATAATTGATTTAAGCTTTGTTGATGAAAATACATATCTAGATTTAATAGAGAAATTTCAAATGGATGTAAATAATAATAATAATAATAATAAAATAAAATAGAAATGAAAAAATAAAAACCAAAACGTGAAGAGGCGAGGGCATGAAAGCCAGTTGCTCTTGCCTCTCGAGAGAAGCAAAGGCAGCAGCCCCCACCCCATCAAGAGAACGGAGGAGGATGCTAAACCCCACCACCCAGAAGTAAAGAAAGGAGGCTATTGCCATCTTCCCAGTAGATGAAGGAAGTCCTTCAAAAGAAGAGAGATTATATTGGAGAGCACCTCCATCAACCATGGGGGTGGCGTCAAGGAGGAGGTCCTGCAAGCGAAGGGAGAATGTCGAGACCTCCTCCTTGGAGGACCTCTTCCATCGCCCATGGTGGTGATTAAAATAAAATCCGCTGGGTGAAATGAAATAGAAATCTCTGACCAATTTTCGCAACCCAAGCACACAATTTACTTTTAGCGAACGTCCTTCTCAAAAAAACTCTAACTGTCTTTAAAACTTGCTTTCTTCTACCATTTTCTTCCATTTTCTCATAAATAAACTCCACAAGCAATGACATTAGAAAAACACATTAAAATAACAAAATTTACTCAAGTATTTCTTACAAAAGCTAGGATTAAAGATATAAAATCATATCTAAAATTGATTAGGAAAAAAGTACTTAGCCTTGATTTAAAGAGAATCTTAGCCTTGCATTCTCATATGCTTGCATTCTGATCTCATCTAACTCTTTCAACTGAAGTAATCTTTTCCCTTCAGCCTTCTTCAAATAGAAATTCAAAGCTTTAATTGCCCAACAAGCTCTATGCTCATGCTCCATTAGTAGATGATATGTTTTGCCATATATCAACCTGAATGGCGACATACCTATGGGAGTTTTATATATCGTCCTGTAGGCCCATGATGCATTGTCTAATTTTAAACTCTAATCCTTTCTCGAATTGTTGACCGTCTTCTCTAAAATACCCTTTAGCTCTTTGTTCGACACTTCAACTTGTCCACGGGCTTGAGGGTGATATGGAGTTGCAATTTTGTTAGTTACTCCATATTTCCTAAAAAGTATCTCGAATTAAGGATTACAAAAATGAGTTCCACCATTGCTAATGATAGCTCGAGGAGTTCTAAACTTGGTGAAGATATTCCTTTTCAAGAACTTATTTACCACCCAAGCATCATTGGTAGGAGATGCTATAGCTTCAACCTATTTTGACATATAATCAATAGCTACTAGAATATATTAATTCTGAAAAGATGGTGGAAATAGACCCACAAAATCGATGCCCCATACATCAAATAACTCCACTTCCAGAATATTCTATAAAAACATCTCATTCCTTTTTGATATATTCCTTGTCTTTTGATACTTATCATAGTGCTGCATGAATCTCCTTACATCCTTAAAAATCGTAAGCTAGTAAAACCTAGCTACAACACTTTCACTACTATTCTTTCACCTCCATAATTAGATGAGTGGCATTGCCAAAGAATATCTTTTGTGTCTTTATAAAAAATACACTTTTTCAGCACTTGGTCTGCACATTATTTAAACAAATAAGGATCATCCTAAACAGGTCTTTTCACATCGTGGAAAAATCTTTTCCTTTGTTGAAAAGACAAATTTGGAGGTAAAACACTACAAACTAAATAGTTTACATAGTCTACATACTCGGGCACAAATCTTCTTCACAAGTTAACATATGCTTATTAGAGATTTTCGCATTAATTGTGGTTTCTCCTTCAAAGTATTCCCCTTCCAACTTTGATAAGTGATTGGCTACCTGACATTTTGTTCCCATTTTATCTTTGATCCCTAGGTTAAACTCTTACAATAATAGTACCTATCTGATCAAGTGAGTTTATGTATTCTTCTTTGTAACCAGATACTTAATTGTTGAGTGACCTATGTAGACCACAACTTTCGACTTTATGAGATATGGTCTAAACTTATCCAATGTGAACACTACTGCTAGCAATTCTTTCTCAATGGTTGTGTAATTCATTTGAGTTTCATTCAAGGTTTTGCTAGCATAGTAAATGGTATGAAAAACCTTCTATTTCTTTTGTCCTAATACTGCACCAACTGCATAGTCACTAGTTTCACACATCAATTTAAATGGATAATTCCAATTCGAAGTTATAGTTATTGGTGCAGTAACCAATTTCTCCTTAATAATTTCAAAGCCTTAAGACACTCTTCATCAAATTTGAAAGGAACATCCTTCTCAAGTAAATTGCATAACGACTTTGAAATTTTTGAGAAATCTTTGATGAACCATTTTTCAAAACCTATATGGCCCAAGAAACTTCTTATTCCTTTCACTAAAGATAGACGAGGAAGTTTTTCAATCACTTCAATCTTAGCTTCGTCAACTTATATTCCTCTTACAAAATCTTATGCCCTAATACTATCTCTTCTTGTACCATAAAATGACGCTTCTCCTAGTTTAACACTAGATGTGTTTCTTTATATCTTTTCAACATTGTTCCCAAATTCTGAAAATAAGCATCAAATGAATCTCCAAACATGGAATTGAATACATTCATGTATTTCTCTACCATGTCGAAAAAGATAGTTATCATACGTTTTTAAAATGTTACAGGTGCATTACATAACCCAAACAACATTCTTCTATAAGCAAATGTACTATAAAGGCAAGTAAACATTGTCTTCTTATGATCTTCTTGTGCGATAACAAATTAGTTGTACCCCGAATATCCATCAAAGAAATAATAATACGCATGCTTGGCCAACCTATCAAGCATTTGATCAATTAATGGCAAAGGTAAGCAATCCTTTCTGGTGGCATGATTGAGCTTCTTGTAATCCATACAAACCCTCAAACCATTAATTACTGTGTAGGAATGAGTTCATTCTTCTTATTGGTCACTGAGTTCATTCTTCTTATTGGTCACCACTTTCATTCTTCCTTTCTTCGACACATAATGAACTAAACTCACCCATGGACTGTTAGTATACCTACATCTAACAATTTTGATTATCTCTTTTCTAGCCACATCCTTTATTATGGGATTTAATCTGTACTACAGTTATGTGGTTGGTTTATAATTGTCTTCAAGTAAGATTTTGTGCATGTAACAAAACTGGGCTGATATGTTTTATATCTGCAATCGTCCACCCTAGAGCCAATTTATTCTCTCTTAAAACACGTAACAGTTTCTCCTCTTAAATAACATCCAATTCTACATATATGATTACTGACACAGTAGAAGCTTCTCCCAAATAAGTATATCTTAAATGCTTCGACAAAGGTTTTAGCTCTAATGCAAATGGTTCCACAATTTAAGGATAAAGAATCTTGGATTCTCGAAAAAGTTGAGCATCATACATATTCAATACTTCATGTTTTGTGGTTAATTCTAATATCTCCGCATAATCTTGAACTTCTTCACTAATCCCTCTACTAGTATACACCAATGTTGCTTCAAGATCATCTTGCGTAGATTGTTCCTCTAGATTCTCTTGCACACATTCTTTCAAAACTTCCACTCTAAAACATTCATCAGCTTCTTCTGAGAATTTCATGGCTTTAAACACATTAAAAGTTGCTTGCTTATTTTGTACTCTTTTAGTTAACTATCTCTTTTGCTCATCAACTATAGTCCTTCCGGTTGCTAGAAAAGGTCTTCCTAAAATGATAGGAATCTTTAAATCTTCTTCAATGTCAAGGATGATAAAATCCATTGGAAATATCAACCTATTCACTTTCACCAGTATATCCTTTAATATGTCCCTTAGTCTTTTAATAGTTCAATCTTCTAATTGTAAAGTAACATATGTATAATCTTGTGTGGATGGATAAAAGCATTAGATTAATATTGGCTCTTAGATCACACAAGACTTTTCCTTCAAAATTATACCCTATCTTGCAAGGGATTGTGAAACTTTTAGGATCTTTCAATTTTGGGGGTAGCTTTTGTTTCAAAATTGGATTACATACTTTTGTCAATGCTACTGTTTCGAAGTCTTCTAGCTTCCGCTTCTTTGAAAGTATCTTGTTCATGAATTTCACATAACTAGACATCTATTCTAATTCCTCAGCAAATGGAATATTAATATGAAATTTCTTAAACAACTCCAAAAATTTGGCAAATTATTTATCCAACCTCTGTTTTCTAAATCTCTGAGGAAAAGGCAAAGGTGGGACTGGAGGTTCAACTAAAGTCTTGCTTAGTTTTGCTACTTCATCTTTCTTCAACTTCTGAGCTACCTTAAGTTCCTCCTCTTACGGTTCCTTTTTTACTTCTTTTTCTTCTCTTTCAGGTTCAAGTGCTACAGTAGATTTTCCTACTTTTTTTAGTTCTTTACCACTTTTTAAATTAATAACCTTACACTACTCTTTACCATCTTTCTTGGGATTCTGCTCTATATCACTAGGTAAATTTTCATACGATCTATTATTGATGATATTTGCTAATTGTCTTATTTGCACCTCCAAGTTTCAAATTGATGTATTTTGATTCTACAATTGAGCTTGGAATTGAGTTTGCTGATTCTACTGTTCTGTAACTGATTTTATTGAGTTTGCAACATATTCTGTTAATTTTGCATGAGAGAATTAGTCTCTATCATGTATTGTACCATCATGTCCCCCACTACCGTCTTCTTGACTTAAGATTGGAATTGCTGTCGTTGACCTTCAAAACAAGGTGAAATTGCAAGTTTTAATTGTTGTGCCTAATCTGAATTCTCTAGTTCCATGAGAAATTATGATAATTGCTCCAACCTAGATTGTAAACATTTGAATACGGATCGATATGTTATTAATTAAAGTTGGCCACAAATTATATTGACTCCTGATTACCTGGACAAATATCTATTGCATGACTACCTCCACACTTTCCACAGTTAGTAAATGCACATTGAACTGTATTAACACTATTCATACCCAATCCAGAAGCATCAAATCGCTTAGTCAAAGCAGTAACTTAAGCTGTCAAAGCTGTAACAAGATCAAGCTCATGAACCCCTGACACTATCTTGATATATCTTGTTCTCTACGATAGCCATTTAGATGTTAGAAGACATCTCTTCAATTAGTTAAAGGCATCTTCCACATTTCTTTTTAACAATGCTCCCCCAGCTATAGCATCCATATTGGCCCTTGAAATTTTTGATAGTCCCTAATAAAAAGTTTGCATTTGCATCCATTCTAGAACTCCGTGATGAGCACATTTTTGAAGTAATTCTTTAAATCTCTCCCAAGTCTGTATAATGACTCACTTTTCTTCTACATGGATGCAACAATATCATTCCTCAGTTTCTATGTTTTTGTTGGAGGAAAATACTTAACTAGAAATGTCTATGCCATCTAATCCTATGTCATGATAAATGTCTAAGGCAATGAATTCAACTAACTCTTTCCTTATCCTTCAACGAGAAAGAAAACAATCTTAATCAAATGACATCATCTATCATTCCATTGTACTTGAAAATATCACAAATCTTTAATAAATTTGCAATATGTTCATTTGGATCTTCATCGAGTAATTTGCAAAGCTGCACTACAGACTGAGTCATCTAAATAATTGGTGGTTTTATCTCAAAGTTATTTGCTTGAATAGCCGATCGACGAATACTCTAGTGAATTCCTTTTGTTGTTGATATCAAGTAATCTCTTAGCAGTTTTGAAGCATCACCACCAACTCCATTAGCTTTATTCTAACCACCCTAATCTTCTGCCATTTATTCTCAATGTTTCACCAACTTTTTTAATCTTTTGAGATTACATCTATTGAATAGCTGGTTGGTGATTACTTTGGTGAATTCCTTCCACTGGTGGTACCGAGTAATCTTTAAGTAGTTTTGAAGCGTTACCACCAACTCCATTACCTCTAATCTAACCACCCTGATCATCAGCCATTTAATCTCATTGTTCTGCCAACCTTTTTAACCTTCTAAGATTCCGAGTTGTCTTTTCCGTTTCGTTATCCAAAGTTACTATTTCAACCCTTACTTGTCCTTCGCATGAAAGTGCAAGAATTACTTGAAATAAAAAAGAAAAAGTCTGAATTAAAGTTGTTTCAACTAGTATCAATATTAACACAATATTTTGACACATAGTCCTCGACAATGGCACCAAAAATTGATGCATGTTTTCAGTATGACACTTTGCTACACAAAAACTCATGGAAATATATATGGTCTTAATGCAATATAATGGTAAATTAAGATAGATCCTATGAAGACGGTTCAAACTAGAACTAATTACTAAAATTTATTTACCCAACTTTATTTAGAAACAGATTAATAAAATTTGATTTAAAAGGTAAAATTGCAAAAAGCCAATTAACAAAAAAACTTAATTAAATAATGACAAACACTTGAATAAAAGATCTAAAAAAATTCAACTTCATTTAATAGTCACTATTCTTATGTCATTTTCTATCAACAATACGTAATTTCATATTATAATTGATCAGGTGAACAATTATATTCATAAGTCTCTTTCAAACTCATCACAGATATGTTTGCATTAAATACCAATCACAGATATGTTTGCATTAAATACCTAATATATTTCTATGCTGAATAGTTAATACAAACTTATTATGCACAATTACCTATGCAAAATCACATTTAAAGACTAGATATATTTCTATTCTAATTCTCAAATGCCATTTTGTCAAGTTCTTATAATCAATATCTTTTTCAAGCATATCAATAACACAAAATTATTCAATTGACTAGGCCTAAAATCAATCGAAAGCATAAGAAATGATAAAACAAAATAAAACATATGAAATTATTCCATTTAAACATCAGAAATCATTCGCAAGAATCGATTCGTATCAAACTACATTGAATCTCCAAGAAACAAGTTTAGTTATCCATAGATCTACATTAAATCAAGTCAAAATAAAAGTATAATTGAACAACAAAATAAATGAGACAAAAGCAGAAGTAAACATCATGAAATAACCATTGCTCTTGCTCTGAAATCACCCCAAATCACTCTTATATTGCTCTCGAATTGCTCTAACAAGTTATTGCATGAACCTCTAATGGATTGTTGACTTGAATCTATGAAAACCTAGGCTAGAATGAAAGAAAACTACTTTGAAAATGTTCTTAGGTCTGCTGCTCGTCCTCTGGAATTGAGAAAATAATGAATTTATAGGTGAAATCATATAGAATTGAAGAGCTTCCTCCATGCATGTCTGACGCTAAGATTGCAACTTACGATCACAACTTGCAACTCTCAATCGCATTTAGCAAAAATCCTTAGAAAACTATAACGACTAGTGTTTGGTGAGTGAGAATCTCGGACCAATTTTTGCAACATGAACACATGACTCATGTTTAGTGAATGTTTTTTGCAAAAAACTCCAACTCTCTTTAAAACTTGCTTTCTTCCACCATTTTCTTTCATCTTATAAACCCTACAAGCAAAGACACTAGAAAAATACATTAAAATAATAGAACTTACTCAAATATTCCTTACAAAAGCCATAATCAAAGATATAAAATCATATCTAAAATCGACATGATCAATAACATACATTACCAAATATATAAAAATAACTCAGGTTAGGTTTTTTATATTTTCAAATCTCATAAGGAGTTTTCCAAGTACTTGGTCTAAGATAAACATGATTAATTGTGTAGCACGTTGTGTTCAAATCTTCTGCCCAAAACCTTTTGGCAATTTTCTTTTTGTTTAACATGACTATAGTTATTTCCTGCAATGTTCGATACTTTCTTTTCACAACACCATTCTATTATGGTGTTTTTGGGGCAAAGAATTCATGCAAAATTCTATGTGTATTACAAAAATCAATGTAGCTAAAGTTGTCAAATTCTTTATCAACTAATTCTCCACTTGAGTGATAAGTTTGACACAAAGTTTTAAACAGAACAAAAGCATCAAATTTTTCTCTTATGAAATCAATTGAAGTGTATCCTGAAAAACCACCTACATACTCAAACACATATTTCTTATCTCCTAGGCTTTCTACTTGCATAGGGTCTATAAGTTCATATGAAGTAGTTTCAACTTTTTTGATGTTGCAATGTTCTACACACTTTTGTGTGAACTCTCAACCTATTTTCCATGCTGGTAGGGTTTATAAACTCTTGTTGATTTCTTGCTCAAATAGGGTATTCCTGGTACAACACTTACATTTAGAAGCTTAGCTAGAGTTCTATAATTCAAGTGACCTAAACATTCATACCATAAGTTTATATTAGTATTTGATGCACCATGACATGTTAAACATTAAGTTAAAATATAACAATTATCAATAGATCTTTTCCCTTCTAAAACACATTTGTTAAGTTGGTCCATTATAAGATACTTGTTATGAATAAAATTCACATAAAAGTTTTGATCACATATTTGACATATACTAATCAACTTAGCTTTTAGTCCCTCCACATGAAATACTTCTATGAGCTTTGTAAGACCTTCAACATTCAATGTCATTAGGCAAATACTTTTACTTTAGCTCCATCACCATAAATAATTCACCACTTAATAATGTCTTGTAATTTTCCAAACTTCCCCTTTCTCATGTTAAGCAACCACTACTAAAATACCATGAGTTAGAAGAGCATTTATTTGAGCAAGATAAAGAAATATAATAATTTAAATAAGATTTTCTCACCCAAACTTCATAGATTTCTTATTCAAATCCACTTTAACTGTTGGTGTTCGTTTTGGAAAACCTTTTCTAAACAAATATATCATGGCATAACATGTAGATCTGATGTGACCCTTAACACCATAAAAATAATAGGTTGGAACTAAAGGGAAAAATGATTTTAGATTAATGTAGAAACGTAGATTTTTTTAAAAAAATAAAAAATAAAACTAAAAGTATCTAATCGATGCTAGCAATAATAATTCAATAATTCTAAATTAATAAGATCGAATCTTATGTTTCGTAAAGACTGAATTGACATCTTTTGATTTGTAGATTTTTTACCATTTGATCTTTCTCGTTATGACTCTTCATCAATAATTTGTATGTAGGCACAATTTTGAAGAATTTATTCACTTTTTTTGAAGAAATCCTACAACAAAAAGAAACTGATGAAGGCTACACAACTATGAAGGATTCGACCAACCCTTCTTGTTGATTGATGATGTACAGCCAACCCTAAAGTTAGCGTTCTTTGTTTTTTTTTTTTTTGTTGTGCAGCTAGGGTGACGAAATATATATCAAGTCAAGTTACCTTGATTCCCAATATAAAACACTTTTTATATTGATCAATTTTGGGTTTCTAATTTAATAAGGAAACAATTTTCCTCGCTAATTAGAATATCCAATATGAGATTTTCTAATTCAATAAGAAAATAATTTTCCCCATTAATTAGTGAAAGTGTCTATTTGCTGTAGACTATCTAATTGTTACCAATGTTAGGATTAATCAATGTTACGACTTAATATATTATATTGTAACTTTACTTATATATCATAACATATGAACTACGTGTTATAACAAATTTAATACGAAAATAGAAACAGTAATAAAGTAAAATCAACACAAGAACATTTTTAATGTAGTTCAGTGTTATCCTACATCTATAAGACCTTACCCAGAGAGATCAACAATTATTGAACTTAAACAAGTATAACCTAGTTAATTTATCCAATCTAAGACTCCCTCTTAGAATCGACGCAAGATAAAATACATGTTCATTGGTGTTATTTCAATAAGTTCCTTTTACCTTTATAAGTGACAGCAGCTTGAATTTCCTTCAACTTGTAAACCCGTCTTATCTTTATGTAGAATGTCTTGATATTCTAACAAGCACTTGCTCTAGATTATCCAACCTGACCAGCCTAAGTCTAACACATAAATTTAAAAAACAAGTTTCCCTTAGGCTTACAAACAATATCACATAAACATATAGTTTGACATACAAGTCTTACACATATAAATCTACCTAGAGTTGAGAAACTCGAAGTCACATATATAGACAATTTGACAAGACAATATCACTCTCATTCTACACTTAAAATTGCATACAAAACGTTGCAAGCTCTTTATCTAATGCTCAATTGAATGCACAGTTTTCTTTCTCTTAAAATCCACATCGCAACCTTCATTCTCTGTCTACTTTATATGTCATAAATGCCAAACCTTTTTTTGTCAAGAAAATAATCTAGAAGTTATTTCTAGAAACTAGTTAATAGAGAATAAAATCTATATTAATGAAAATCAAAGCAAAAGAAGGAAACTTCTCCATTTTGTCTTTTTTGACCAAATGCACAAGAGAATAATATCTCTATATGTCCAAACCTGAAAATTAGAGCATGAATGAAGTTTCCTACACTATAAAAGTTTATTTGATAGAAAAATACGTTCCATAACCATTAAAAGATATTTTTTAAGTTTCACAGATCAATAATAAGAAAATTTCTTTATAAAAAGATATTTCATTTAATTCAAAGCTATAAGGAAATTATACATTTTATTCATGGAAATAATAATATTAAATAATTATACAATTACTTAATAAGTCAAATAAGAATCATAAAAACAAGAATAAAGCACTTTTGAAATTATTCAAAAAATCTACACTAGAACATTCACTATAAACTGTAAGGAAAAATTCGTTATAACATCAAAACTAATATCACAATACTAACTCACATATTATAACTTAGACAATAATAATAGTATATAAACATGTTGTAGTCCATGTATGCTATCCATAAGGTTTGCTGTAATGGCCCAAGCCCAAAAGAGAAGGGAAGTCATGCTTCCCATTTGCATTTAAACCCTTAGTGCATGGGTTCGAGTAGCTAGAGAGGCATATGAAAGAGGAGCAAAGAGATCCCACAATACCTGTCAGGTGGTTAGGTCCTAGCTACCCGGTGGCCGGCCCAAGCCCAAGAGAGAAAGGACAGACTGCTACATGAAAAAGTGCCTTTTTCATGTAACGGTCCGTCCCTTCTCTCTTAGGCTTGGGCCGGTTAGGCTGAAGCTTGCCCCCGGGCAGTCAAGACCCAAGCATTTGACAAGTACTGTGGGATCCCCTTATTCTCCTTTCATACACCTCCCTAGCCACTCGAACCCATGTACTAAGGGTTTAAGTGCAAATAAGAAGCATGACTGGTACTATTTGAGCTAACTTTTATGTAATAGCCCGTCCTTTCTCTTTTGGGCTTGTGCCAGTCAGGCTGGGGCTTGCCCCCGGGTGGCTAGGACCTGACCACTTGACAAGTATCGTGGGATCCCTTTGCTCATCTTTCATACGCCTCCTCAGTCACTCAAACCAATACACTAAAGGTTTAGCTCAGTTGGTACCAGTCATGCTTCCTATTTGCACTTAAACCTTTAGTAGCCGCTCGGGGGCAAGCCCCAGCCTGGCCGGCACAAGCCCAAGAGAGAAAGGACGGGCCATTACATTTGCTGCACACATAAATTCAATCATTAGTGTCATACAATGAACCTTAATGCCATATAATCTCAATGTCATAAAATCAACTTCAATGTCATAAGATGTCAATAACAGTGAACCATACACATGTGCACTAACAATTAGAATATTCAATATAAGGTTTTCTAATTCAATAAGGAAACAACTTTCCTCATTAATTAGAATATTAAATTTGAGGTTTTTAATTCAATAAGGAAATATTTTTTCTCATTAATTAAAACATTAATTAATGAGCTCATAATCCTTGTAGATAATTAATAATTCACAATTATTAAATAAATAATCATTAATTTAAATAATCAATATTATTTAAATATTATATGAATGTAATAGTGTTACAAGTGTAACACATATAATTAGATGCTTCAATTATGTTCTTTTCTTATTTCTTGTAGCGAGTACGAGCTAGTAAAGTGACCAAATAGATCAATAATTTTGAACTCCAATAATATCGAAATTATTAATTAAATCTCTTTAATTAAATAATACACTATTATTAACCTTAGAATTACTCCACTAAAATCCTAAAGTTACACAATCTAAAATCTTTATTGTCCATCTATCGAGTCAATATAGTTTGATCCTCCACTAGTAGTACATAATTAGAGTTAGGTCATAAAGTCCTTTATACCTCTCTAAATGTATCTAGTTCCTATTACTACATTGATTTTCGAATGAACGATATATTCATAATAACTTATAAATTTATCAATGAACAATATATCCAAAACAACTTATAAATTTATCTTTCCATTTACTCATAAATAGAAAATTAAGCGCTCTTATTGTTTAAGACCTAAATCAATATTTAAGAGAATTACTCATCTACCTCTCACACAAATGAGTAGATTTTAAATCATATCTTTAAAGTACGAAACTTATTAATTGTAAAAGTTATAACAGTCTCACCATATAAATCAAAAGATATGAGCCAACAAAATGGAATCCATAATTCACTTAGGATTAAGATTGATCTATATATGATTATTAGGATAATAAATATGAATTTCTTTGTTTAACAGATATTAATAAAAATTTTATTTTTGTTGTGATCTAGTCCTATATCATCTCTATTATATAAGATATCTCTATTTCCATGTTGTCACGTGAACGATCCTAGATAAGATCAATATATCAAATATGAAATTAACCGCAACTGTAGATTTACCACAATCAAAATATCCAACTTTATTTACTTTTTAAGAACGCTTTAGATTATTGGTTTCAAACCAAATCCTCTTGTATATAATATTTATATACTTAGTTTGACACTACATAAATAATTATGGATGTTACATGATAATTGTATGAAGTAAACATTATATAAATGCACAAAGATTCAATAAGACAAAACATATTTTATTTATTGTTTATTTAAACATTTATAAATTACAAGTTCTTAGGGCATAGATCTTAATAAAAACCAACTTAACAGACCAATCTTTTTAAACAAACTCTTCTAGTTTCTTACCTGCTATCACGAGTTACTACTTACATGTTGCAATATTCAGGCTGGATGTTGCACCTGTCTCTTTACTTGAAGATTTTACAAATACTGTTTTAGATTTTGATTTCTTATCAGTGAAGCCTATCCCAAAATGATTTTTAGCTAGTTTCCTTACTGAAACAATTCATTCAACCTTTCTGTTCCATAATTTATCATCTTTAAGCCTTTTTGAGTAGTTTTAAGCTCACTTGATAGTTCTTTTATGCTAAACTCCTTTTCTTTAATTAAGGATTCAAGTTTTTGCACTATTTTCATAAAACTTTCATTAGATTTAATAAGAATATTATTCTTTGTCATGAGAGTTTGATTTTTATCACATGCTCTTAACCATTAAGCATACATTTCCTAATAGTCTTTCTAAAATATTTTCTGAGCTACTTTTGAGTTTGAACTATCAACATCTATTCTAACATTCTCAATGAATGTTGTGATAGTCCAGGCTGATGTTGTAACCTTTTCTGCATAGTGGAGTCAGTTTTCAATGAAGAAATGAAAGCAATCCATCCTACCAATTTGTCATCACTGTTATTTTCAAACTCATTATCACTTCAGGTAGTATTCATAGCCTTGGATTTCTTATTTAACATGTTAGCACACTCATCTTGTATATGATCAAATCCTTCACATTCCATACACTGAATTCCTATATTCTTGATAAAATTATGGGTTTGGAAAAATTATTACCATGAAATGTTTTAGAAGCCACCTTGAAATTTCTTCCAATCTATTTAACATACTTCTGAAAAATTTCTTCCAATCTTTTTAATATACTTATGAAAATTCTTTATTAATAATGCTAATTCAGAATCTTAATCAATTTTTGAGATTTTGTGGTTCCTAATCTCCTCTTGAGTTGATGTAAAGCAATGAACTTTTATTGTTTTTTTTTTTTTCTCTTTAAGTGTTATTCAAATGCTTGAAGTGATCCCATCAGCTCAACCATTCTCATTACATCCATATATTTGCATTCTTCAATTGCTGCTATCTTTGCTTGAAATTTATCAAAGAGAGACCTCAGAACTTTCTTCACTAATTTGTTTTCTAGAATCCTTTCACCTAGGGCAAAACATTCATTAGAGATGTCACTCAGTTTAGCAAAATAATAATAATAATAATAATAATAAATAATTCATTTTCACGCATTTTAAGATTTTCAAATCTAGAAGTGAGCATTTGTAATTTAGAACATTTTACATTATTTGTTCCTTCGTGAGTATTCTATAGAATATCTTATGCTTCTTTTACTATGATGTAAGTGGAAATCAATTTAAGTTGATTTACATCCACTCCATTGAAGATAGCATATAATTGTTGTAATTTGTCAACCTATCCTCTTTTGCAATCCATGACAATTCAGGTTTTAGAACTAATCTTTGTTGATCATCTGTCACAATTAGGTGAGTCCACCCAGTTAAAATTGTCTTCTACGCCCTTTTATCAAATGATTTGATAAACACTCTCATTCTTGCATTCCAATATGGATAATTGGAACCATTAAGCAAAGATGGTCGTGAAATTGAGGCACCTTCTGATAAAGTCGCAATGCTACTAAGCAAACAGATTAAAAATCCTAAGATCTCACTAAGTTACATGCTTTAATACCAATTGAAACAAGTTATTCACTGTGTAATACCTAATTTTTACGAATGTTATGACAAGCTAACAAATGTATTGACATTGAGATGTATATTATAGCAGAACAAACATTTTATAACATGCAATATATGTTGCAATAATGTAAAAAACATAATGAATAAAAATGAACACTAGAACATTTTTAGCATGGTTAGGTTTTACCATACATTCATAAGGTCATAACTGGAGTGGTCAACTTATCAACGAACTTTAACAAAATATAATCTAATATTGACTTATTCAACCTAAGACTCTCTCCTAGTATTAATGCAAGATATGTACACATTTATGTAACAAGTTACAACAAGCTCTGCTTGCCTTCAATTGCTAACAACAACTTGAACTCCCTTCAACTATTGCTAATCTGTCTTCTCCTAAAGACTTAGTAACTTGTTATCCCGATAGGCCTCTAAACAAAAATCTATACTAAGTCAGCTTACTTCCTAAGCCTAGAAATAACTTAGAGAACGGGCTCTCTAAGTTTTTACAAGCATTCACTCAATTGCTCAATAACTCTCCATTGCTTGCTTGTCTTCCATAAATAAATTAGTCTCCTTTGATCCAAGAAATGTGTAGCAAGTATGCTGTAATGGAAACTCGAAAAACATTACTTGTCTAAAATAAATAAACAAATAATCAAGTTTACCAAAAAATCAGAAAGAATAATTGACTAAAAAATAGTAAGACAACTCCCTAATGTTTAGCATTGACTGATACTATTAATTTCCAAGATTCTTGCTTGAGCAAATCCAATCCAAATCTTGAATCATTCTACAAATGTGAACATTAGTTGACCAAGACATATTTCTAAAATAGACAAAAATTTTCCTAAAAAATATTGCACAAGATTAAACCAATCATCATATTTCCTTTGAAAATATCTTTATAATTCCCAAGAAATCTACAAGGAAAATAATCATAATTTATTGATAAATTTCTTGGCAATTAAATATAAGAATGTTCATCAAATCAATCAAGTCCCATCAATTATAAAATTGAATCAAACTTGATAAAAAAAATCTAAATTCTGTATTGAGCATTGTCCACTAAATTTGTTGTAATATCATTACTGATGTTGCAACACTAATTCGGCTATTATAACATGTATTTCTAATGTTACAACATGAAAAACCTACAATCAATGAATTTTTTTATGATAGGCCCCGTTCGCCTTATCCTAATATGACCGGCGACCCTCCCAGCGACCCCACGAAGGACTTCCAGAGGATACTTGATCCAACTAAAAGGCTCCCGTAAAGTTAAGCCTTTTTCTTGATAACTTGACTAATAACTATACAAATAGTTTTGGTAACCCAGGATTAATATAAAAACGGAAGATTAAATATATTTTCATACAATCAAGACTTCAAAATAAGATTCAAATCATGTAATTAAAACAAAAGACATCAAGTGGAATTTAAAACATCATTTAAAATAGTTTAGAATTCATATATAGAGGTTTACAATTCTTTCAAAATATAGTTAATATAATTCAAGTGTTAATATTTGCAACCCAAAATATTTACAACAAAAGTCATAGATAAACACGCACAACAATTACAATGCAACCAAGTCCTATTATTGGTGAGTTGGAGTTCCAGTGGCTGAAGCCGTAGCACCTAAAGCTGCACCTTGACCTGGAGAGTTTGATTTTATAAACATATAATAGGGTGAGATAATAACCTTAATGAATGTTATAATATTCTAAATAAAATCCAGTCTCAAAGTAGTCACTTTCCTATTATTTATGAATTTATTCATAAAACATGATTGAATCATTTCACTTAACTTTAAACAATTTATAAAACATAATTTATGAATTCTGGAACAAAATTCAGCAGCTTATATCATTTCAATATATATATATCGTAAACTTGTAAATTAAAGTAAAGTAGTAGTATACAAATAATAAGAATTCATTTTATAACAATATAGTAAATCAACCACCAATACTTAAATCGTCAAATGGTATACTCAGGTATATGATAAAGCGGAATCCTACATCGCAAGACCATATGATCGGTAACTAAGTAGCGGAATCCTACATCGCTCAAGTAGTAAGCTAGCTTATAATATACCCTAGGGAGAGACGGAATCCTACATCGCAACTCCCAAGCGGAATCCTACATTGCTTTTCGGGTATTCTACCATTACCGACAATAACATAAAAATATCCTAAGGAATACCATAGGCATTACAAATAATTTAAAAAGTTAGCTACATATCATATATAATTCACATATCATGCTTAAATGTAAAGTTTGGTAAAGGAGGATATCATAAAACATTTAAATTCATTTCAATACGTATTTCATGGAATTTAAATGTTACATTACTTTTCATAACATAAAACTTTAATAACATTTCATGAAAACTTAATTAATTGCACTTTATCATTGACAAAATAATTTTTACACTCACCTTTCACCTTTTCGAAATGCTCACTACTAATTGACAATTCCTTCGCGTTACCTATTTATTTAATGATACGTTTTTAGGTAACATCACAAGCGATTCCGATCGCAAAATCAATTACATAAATTTCTAATTACAACGTTGACGCCAAAACATCTTATTCAAAAGCAGCGAATAATAGTCCATCAAAACAGCTTACAACAGTCCACTAACCAATGCAAAAACAACATTCAAACAGCCCACAAATAGCACAAATAACAGTCCCGAAAACAGCACGTAACATCACGTGTTGACAGCCCATATCTAGCACATTTACAGCTCACGCAATAGCCCTATAACAGCTCATTATCTGTCCTTAAATCAAGCATAAAAACTGCACCAAAAATCAATTCTGAATCACCATAACACATGATGGCAGCCCGTAAAACTCAATCGCATCGGCTTTTGCTTAATTGCTTTAACTCTAAAAATCCATCAACTTAACATATTCTTAAGCACGAAAATCTTTTGTGTAACTTAATTTAAATGCACAACAAAACAGCCCCCCCTTTGCAACCGACGCAAGAACTATCTATGCAACAAATTTATCACACATTTACAACATCGAAATTCATTCGCAAATACAACGAAACAATATCGAACAAACCTCCACACTAACGAGGTTCTAAATCCTAAACCTCAATCATGTCATTACCAATTTCATCCATAACTTATATAAACATTTTCCAATGAAACAATGCTCATAAAAACACAACTTACCTCACGAAAACTAATTGAAAGTTTCGAAAATTGATTGCGAAGGGCTATCCACACTTGCCGAGAGCTACCTTCGATCCAAAATTTACATGCAACTAATAAAAACCAATCGAAAAGTCAACACGAAACCAAACGGGACAGCACTTACCTTTGCGTGAGCTGTTCTTCGCTTCGAAACAGCTCTCACGCATTCGCGAGGGTAGAACGGTGCCGAGATCCTCACGGTAGCAGCTCACTCTTCTTCCTCACTTGGATGCACAAGCTGAAATCACTTCAATAGCATTCAAAACCCACTTTAATCTGCTGGTTTCCTTAAAACCAAAACAGCACTCACTAATCCTTGACAGCAAGCTAACACTAACCTGAAGTTCACGGTAGCAGCAGCTCACGGCAGCAGTAGCAGCAGCTCACGGCAACAATAGCAGCTCACGGCCTGATAGCAACTGATCGTCCCTCCTTGCTTGTATGCACGATCAGCTTGACCTCTTGGTTTGCTTGCTGGTCTACACTGGATAGCTCACGGGCAGCTTGCCGCACTTCCACAACCACACCAGCTCACGATCTACATCTAATCAGTTCACGGGTTCAGTTTGCACTCACCGAACAGATTTTTCCTTTGCTGCACACGGTCTACTTCTAGCTCGGCTCCTTCTTGTTCTTGAGCTGGTATCCTTGGATCTGTCCTCAAACTTCACATGCAACACTCTTGGAATGATGGTGAGACCGAAAGAGGCAAGCATGAGCTGCACTCGTCTCTCACTCTTCCTCCCTCTCTCGGTTCTCTCTCTCTTTCACGATCTTCTCTCTCGACTTTGGCTCTCGATTTTTTTTTATTGCAAATGGGAGACCGAAAATGGGTTTTGCTTGAAGCTCTCAAATTCTCTCTTTCTCTATTTCTTGCTCTCGGTTTAGCTTGAAAATGAGTGACTGAGATTTTAACTTGGCTTTTAATGTAAATGGTGACCGTGACTCTTTTTCATTGATTGCCTAGCAAAGAAACATATAGATATATTAGCTACAATTTGATGCCACTTGTCACTCACTCATGGTGCCTTTGTGCCACTAGATTTCATTCCGCTTTTGAATTCTCATTCGTTTTCGTCCGTCCGGGTAATCCGCTTATAATTGCTTTCGCCTTCGGAAATATTTTTTAAATTTTCGAATTCGTCTCCACGTACTCGAAATTATTTTATTATTCTAAAATAAATATTCCGAATATTTTCGAACTCAAAAATTATATTTTTCTGATCGAAACGCAATCCATAGGAAAATAATTCGCTTTCCGATGTACGAGGTTTTGAGTTTTATATGTTATATTGAACTGTGCTTCCTTAGTGCCATAAGATGTCAGTACCTATGCACTTCCCACCTAAGTACTAACACACTTTAATTAGAGAACTTAATGGTAAGAACAAGCCTAATGAATAGCTATCGTGTAGAAGCATCTGTTATTACAAGATTGAGTTGCTTTACAAAAAGTAGTTGTTTTAGATTACATGATAATATAGAAAGACTGATAAACTTATTGATGAATTTCATTGAAGACACTAGTATTGGCATCCCTCAGAACATTGTGTAATAAAGATCACAAAATAAAAATTTTTTGTTAGTACATCCAGAACATAACACCAATTGATTACTTAGAACACAGATGAAAATGTAACTAAATTTTTTTAAAGAGGCAAACTTTGATGGTGGACTCGATCCTTGACCAAATAGTCTCGAAAGTTTCAACATGCAAGTTTGCATAGTGATCATCATCACACTCTTCAACTTTCTCAACCTCTAATTTCTTAGCATTCTTATACAGTGATGTAGATAAATCAATCCTTATCCTAGCCTTCACAAGCCCTATGGACATCCTCTTAGATTTCCCAGAAAATACTTTGTGAAGGACAAAGAATGGTTGTAATATACTAATGTCTACATTTTCAGAAAAAGGAAATAAGAAAAATTCTTATCATAGTATCTTAACTTTTAAATTGTTAGGACACTAATCTCAACAATTCATTATGTTCTCTCTCCTAAAAATATTTCTCTCTTCTATTTAACTGAACGACAATATATGACTGAGATTATCAGTTTTAACAATTTAAAAACTAGGACGCATTAATCATAAAAGTTTTGATATGTATATATATACATATGCGTGTGTGTGTGTGTGGGTATGTATAGTACGTCCCAAACTTTGTGGGGGAAATTTTTTTTCTTTTTGTTGAAATTGCTAAGACCTTACTAGAAACCATTTCAATGCAGCTCCGATTTCACTACTACTCATCTCTGTCTATCAAACCCATCTCTGCCATCAATTACCCAACAAAACAATTCAACCCAACCCAACTATTATTAAGTTGAGTTGGGTTGGGTTGAAGAATTTTGGGTTAGGTTATATTCAAAAAATTTTATCCCGAACCTGATTGGATTGGAAGATTTCCAATTCAATCTAACCCGAACCCAAAAATACCAATTTCTAACTCCTACAAAAGGGTGGTGAGTGTGTGTGTATGTGTGTGTATATATATATATATATATTACTCCTACTAAAATATTACTTCTACTAAAGGGCGGTAAGTATATATATATATATAAACATTCTAACATACAATTGGGTATGCATACACTTAACAAAAATATATATATGTGCTTACATTCTAAAATGGTTAATTATAATTTATTATATGTGATTATAACTAAATATATAAAATTATAATTAGTACATATAATCATATTTACTAAATGTAATAAAATATATTTAGTTATAATCATATATAATAAATTACAATTACATACTTTAGAATGTAATTATGTATTTTTTTTTATCAAGTGTATGTATACTCAAGTACATCCAAGGGGACCCCATATACATATAAATATATATACACGCACGTGTGTAGGATGTGGCTCAAATTTGAAATATTATATTGTCTTATGATGTTGTACTAGTTATATTCTATTGAACGAATAGTTTGTTATTGGATAGGTATTCCACATCCTTGCTTCTTTTCTTTCCTAATTTTGTAACTTCACCTTAAGAATAGTTATCATGTTCAGTGCTTTGGTTTTATACGCAGGGCTAACGACCTTTCGAGGACATTTTTTTTTTTTTTTTTTTTTTCTGTTAAGTAGTTTGTTGGTATTGTACCATTGTTTATATTTTGTATCATCTAATACCCATTTGCGTGATTATATATTGATTCGACATGTATTACGAAAGCTGAGCAAAATCGTTGTTATATTTATCACTCTCCTTGAGAAAATTGCAGATTAATTCATAATCCCTTCATCTCATTCCTATGATGAAAGATATGCGGAAATGCTAATTATGTCCAACTTGATCAAATCAACCCAATCCAACCCAGCTAATAGGGGTTAGGTTAGATTGGGTTGAAAAACTATACTGGTTGGGTTGGAGTGAAAATTTTCATCGGATTGGAAGACTTTCAACTCAACCCAATCCGACAAACGTTCATACTTATTTGAGATTTGAGATTTATATTGTTTGGATTACAAAGTTATATATTTATTGTTTTCTGTTATTTATTTTTTTCACATATATTATTTATAGTGTTCTCTCAAATTCTAAAAATTTTGAAATTATAAGTATATTGGTTTCATTTTCTATTCCTTGTCTTTCACATAATTATTTGTCTTCTCTATTCTAGATTAGGTCCATTTGATGTAAATGTCTTATTTGTATTTTGGCTGTTATTAATTAACTAGGGAAAATCATAAAATACCCTCTGACTTTTGACAATATGTTATTTTTCCATCACGTGGTTTCATTTATATTGAAAATCCCTCTGCCATTATTAAACTAACAGAAAAGTTAGACAAATGATAAAAAGACAATTTTGACCCTAGTATTTTTATTTAAAAAAATTAAATAATTATAAAATAATATATTAAAATAAAAAATTATAAACTAATAAAAATTTATCTCCACCATCCATTCCATAGATGCATGGTGAAAATGAACACACTAAATGAAAAATTAAAAAATAATTAAAATATAAATATAAAAAAAAAAACTAATAAAAGCTTATCTCCACCGTTCATCTATTGGAGATCAACACACCAAATTAAAAAATAAAAAATAAAATTATAATATAAATAATGGAAATCCTCATTTTATTGAATGGATAGTGGAGATCCAATCTGGATCATTAGATCTCTACCAATATGAACTCTTCATCAGTAAAGATAATAAAAAAACTGCAATAGCAACATGAACTCTAGCCTCTTAACCTTTTCAAACAAAACACCCCACATACACAACAACTACCCAACTGACCTTAACATTGAAGAGCAGTATTGATGACGCCAAAAACAAAGTCAAAGACAACCTTGAAAGGATCATGACATTGACAACTTAGCCAACAACATCAGCTTGTATCTAGCTCCACCTCCTCCACCAAAACCTGAGTCAACACTCGACTCTACCTGTAAAACCCAAAACCGCGTTCGTCGGAGAGTAAAATATTTTTCCGATGGATCGCGTCAGATCGAAAAAAATATAATTATCAAGTTCGGAATTATTCGGAATAATTAATTTCGATTAAGAAAAATAAATTCGAGTTCGCAAATGCGGATTCGAAATTTATTAAAATTATTCCGAAGGCGAAAGTGATTAAAAGCAAATTCCAGGACGGACGGACGGAAGCGGAATCCGGGATTGGATTAAAAAAACAAGAAAAGCATGGAAGATTTTTTAAATGAAATAAGATAATGCATGGTTGTGACACTTGTCACACATGCAATGGTGGAATGTGACAAGTGTCCAATTGAAAGAAAATGCAATTATAAAAGTTGAAAAACAAGAAGTGATTCGGTCACCTTTATGAGAAAACGAGAGAGAGAGCATATTTGAGAGAGAGTAATTGACCATCAGCTTTTCATTTCAAAACAGAATCCAAACAAAAGAGTTGCTGCTCGTGAGTTAGAGAGAGGCCGAGAGCAAGCTTGAAAGAGGTCCGAGCGAGTGAGATAGAGAGATCGTGAGAGATAGAGAAGACGTGTACTGCTCGTGGAAGAAGTCATCAGGCCGTGATGATGCAAGGAGAAGAAGATATCAGATCTGAATCATCCAGCCACATGCAAGATCGAAATTGAGGCCTTCAGACCGTGCATGCAAGCTGGAAGAAGTCGGACTGAGCTTGCTACCGTCGCTGCCTTGTGCTGACCGTGAGCTGAAGTAGGTGCTGTCGCCGGTGGAGGGAGCTTGCTGACGTGAGGTTGTGCTGCTGCTGGCACGTTGTTGGGTGCTGTTGCCGTGACCAGGTGCTGCCGTGAAGCTTTAGTTGCTGCCGAGCTGAGTTGCTGCCAAGTTGAAGCTGTCGTGAGCTGTTCTGCTGCTGCCTTGTCCAAGCTGCTGCCATCGTGAACTTGCTGCCGAAGCTGTCGCCGTTGAGCCGTGTGCTGTCAACATTGATGTAGCTGCTGCCAACAGCTGCTGTCAAGCTGAAATCCGCATCCAGTTTTGAAGTGAAACAGCAAGAAGCGAAGATACTTGCTGGTGGAAGAAGTTGCTGCCGAGAGCGAACGTCAGAGCGTCGTCGTCGTCGCGCTTGCTTGGAAGCCGTTTCGAAGCGATAAACAGCTCGCTTGTTGGGTAAGTGCTGCCCATTTCCATTTTTAAAGTGTCTTGAGTAATTAGTAATGTGGATATGTGAATAGAATAGAGAGAATTGATGATATTATGTTTGGGTTTAGGATTGGGAAACCTCGTTAGTGCGGAGGTTCGCTTGTTGATATTTCGATTGTGTTTTTGTCATCGATAGTGCTCGTTGTGTTTTGTTATGGGCTGTTATGATAAGTAGGGGCTGTTGAAATATGTTTTTTTTTGGGTTTTACGTTCGTTGTCGTGGAAAATGGACAATATTAAAGTGTTATAAAGAATCGGATAATCATTCGGATATTCAGAAATCGTTTCTGAGCGTTCCGGTTGAATTTTCCGCGAATGCAAGCGTTGTTAGTTTGTAACGTTCGTTGTCGAATATAAAAGGATTGTGATGTTAGCTCGTTGCCCCGAGTTTATTATTAAGCCCGTTAAAGTATTTAAATTGAAGTTAAGATAGTTTGAGTTTCAATAGAGTTAATCGCATAATTGTTGGTTTCGTGCGAAATCGTTAATCGTCGAAATTTCGAAGTTGAAAACGGAAATGATTATGCATTAAGCTTGCTGCCATGTTTTTCTTCTTTGTGCTTAATCATGATTAAATATTCGTTTGCCGTGTTTAAGTAAAGTCACGAGCTGATATTAATGATAAGTTTAAACGGAAACAAAGAAATCGCGCAAAACGCTTAAAACGATAAATCGCGATAATTAGTGAAATCGCGTAAGCTTTAAGTTCGTCGTTTAATTTCGAATCATCTGTTTAATGAATTCATTAGAATCTGATTTTGATGATATTACACTAGATTCGAAT
The DNA here is from genome assembly GCA_022984855.1 of Dimocarpus longan. Lineage (NCBI taxonomy): Eukaryota > Viridiplantae > Streptophyta > Magnoliopsida > Sapindales > Sapindaceae > Dimocarpus > Dimocarpus longan. The sequence continues at coordinate 8,816,686 of CM041021.1, forward strand.
GGCATAGTTGTCAGTTTTGTAATCGTAGAGTTTCGAGTAGTTTAAGTCGCGATATCGATTCGGTTTAAAATAGTTTTCGCGTGCGAATATGAGTTTTCCGTTATGTTATCGTGTGAGGATAATCGCTTGAATTATTGTGCTTATAAATCCTCGTATGACTTAAAGTTTAGTTGCGCACGAGTTATGTTTTAACGACATCTCGATCGAAATCAAATGTAGGTGAATCGGGAATCGAACGAGAGCCATAACGGAAAGCGGTGATAAGTATTTTGGAAGCAAGTTGTGAGTGTGGATTTTTAAAAGTTTTCATACATTCTGTTATTGAATGCAATCAGTTTTAGCAAGAAAAAGGTTTTGAGATTCTAGTAAAAATTTATAGTTTTCAGTTTATCATCTATAAATGCATGTATAGCTTTAAAGTTTATACTATGAATATATTTATATTCTTCAGTAAAGTAATTGAGCAAGTTGAAATTATATACATGCATAGAGATAGTATTTGTGAAAGTTAATTTGCAATATTACAGCATATTGCCGAGATTTCATTTTATATATGTCTATGGTTTACCCTAGCCCCTAAGATTACACCCGGCCGAAAGTATTCCATACGTGTACGGTAGTTGGGGGGAGTTACTAACTTTGGGGGGATCGAGTCTGTCAGTCACCCTCTGCACGTATGGGATAGTGTAGATCTGCCTGATGTTGGAGGGATTCGCGATCCCAGAGTTGTATCCACATCTGCGACTACACATGGTGAGAGTTCCCCTATCCTAGTGGCGTGTCTTCGCACCGTCACGAAGGACGAGATTTCCCTGGGTTGCCAGATAGGCTAGTAAGAAAATAAGAAAAGTTTTAAGAAAAGTTTGATAAATAACTTTCGCAGCATTTAAACGAGTTTACAGTTTTCAGGAAAAGTAAGTAAGTAATAGTTTTCCAATATATTTTTGGGAGGAATAGTATTTTTAAGCAAAAGTACAGTTTATGTAAACTTACCCACTCACTGAGTTATTCTCACCACTGTTTTCCTGTTTTCTTTAAAACCCTCCCTCAGGTGCAGGTGCGAGTAGCGCGGTTGACGTATCTCCTTCGGACGTACAGGCCAGTTAGACACGCGACCAGACTGCACTATTTTCTAGTCATAGCATCATGTATTGTATTTATTATCATTTTCCAGATTTTCTAGTTTTGTAAATATTACTTTGAATTAAGGATTTCATTGTAAATATCATGCATGTCGTTTTAAGATTTTACTCAAGTTGCTTCCGTATTATTGCATGATTATGAGTTTGAAAAGGGCCTGAGGCCTATTGATTATTGAAATGTTTGTGAATACAATTATACAGGTTTTGTAAAGCATTTCACAGGGTGGAATTTTAGAAAAATAGCCGTCGTGCTGCCGGATTTTCATAAAAATCCTGTTTTTATAAAGTTATTTTCAACGAACAAAATTCCCACCCATTTTCAAAACTAAAAGGATTTCAAGTATTTTAAAACAGAAATGAGGCTTAGCTCCTCGGGAACTTTCCAGCCGGAGCAGATCTCGACTGGGGAGTCACCGTGGGGTTACCGGGCAGGTCGCCTAGCTAATAGTTAGAAAGGGGCCTGTCAACGTTGGTATCAGAGCAAAGGTTTTAAATGCATTACATGATTTTCAAACATTTTCATAGTATTTCTCAAACATTATACGAAGTGCAGTGAGTCATGCGTCGTGTCGGTCGTCCGCGTACAAGGAGAGCCGCGGAAAATGCTCCACCTCCTGCTCCAGAAATAAGGGAGCAAGTAAATGAGTCCGTCAATGATCCTCAGCCAGGGGTTCCAATTGAGCCACCGGCAGTAGAGCCTGAGCAGGATCCGATCGAGAGATTAGCCCAGGTTATCCAAGGGCTAAGGCCTCGCGCACCAAGCGCCACCGTAGAAAGGGCAAGGAAACTAGGTGCCGATGCTTTTGACGGAACAGTTGGTCCAGAAAGTGCAACGGAGTAGTTGGATAATACTGAGCGGGTGTTAGAACAAATGGAATGTATCGATTTCCAAAAGGTGTCCATTGCTTCATTCTTACTTCGAGCGTCAGCTAGAGATTGGTGAGATTCCGTTAAGCGGAGAGCAACTGAACAAGTTTCATGGGAAAAGTTCAAAGAAGAGTTCAATGAGAAATTCTACCCCAAGGCATACAAAGACACAAAGATTGAGGAATTTTATAGTCTTGTGCAGGGTAACATGTCAGTGGAGGAGTATGAGAGGAAGTTTACTGAATTGTCTCGAGTGGCACCATTTATAGTGAATGACGAGGTGAACAAGTGCCATAAGTTCGTGCAAGGCCTGAATCCGAAGATCAAGGCATATGTGGTAGCCGCAGAGCACAGAGAGTATGGGCGGCTAGTTGAAGTAACTTTGAGGGTAGAAAGGACAACAATAAGTGATAAAGAGCAGGCACAGAAATCAAAGCGCAGTCAAGGGTCAGGTTGGTATTCAGGAGGCTCCAGTAAGGCACCAAAAACTGGAGGCAAGTCTAGATGGTCAGGTAGCAAACAGCGAAGTCAAGTTCAGTTTAGTGGGAGAGTCAGATGTAGTATTTCGAGGAGAGCGTAGAATGCTTCCATCCCGTATCATATCAGCCATGACCGCCAGAAGGATGTTAAAGAAACAACGTGCTGGTTATTTGGCTTATGTGATAGATTCGGCCAAGAGGGAGACTCAGTTAGAAAATATCCTTGTGGTTGCAGAGTTTTCTGATGTGTTTCCAAAAGATCTTCCAGGTTTATCTCCGGATAGGGATATTGAATTTGAGATTAATCTGATTCCGGGAACAGCACCAATTTCCAGAGCACCGTACAGGATGGCACCTCTAGAGTTGAAGGAACTAAAAGTTCAGTTGGAAGAATTGGTAGACAAGGGTTTTGTCAGATCCAGTGTATCTCCTTGGGGAGCACCAGTGCTCTTTGTTAAAAAGAAAGATGGAAGTATGAGATTGTGTATTGATTATCGGGAATTGAATAAGGTGACTATTCGGAATCAATACCCTTTACCGAGGATCAATGATTTGTTTGATCAGTTGCAGGGTGCAAAGGTGTTTTCTAAGATAGATCTGAGATCAGGGTACCACCAGTTGAAGATTAAGGGAGATGATATTCCTAAGACTGCTTCAGGACGCGTTATGGACATTATGAATTCTTGGTTATGCCTTTCGGGCTAACCAATGCCCCAGCCGCATTCATGGCATTGATGAATCGGGTGTTCCATGAATTTTTGGATAAGTTTGTCATAGTGTTCATTGACGATATATTGGTGTATTCTAGCAGTAGGGAAGAGCATGTTGAGCATCTGAGATTGGTTTTGCAGATGTTAAGGGAACAGCAATTGTATGCCAAATTCAGCAAATGTCAGTTCTGGTTGAATGAAGTTTCATTTTTAGGCCATGTGGTTTCAGCTGATGGGATTAGTGTCGATCCGCAGAAGATTGAAGCGATTGTAGATTGGAAACCGCCTACAACCGTAACTGAGGTTCGGAGTTTCTTAGGTTTGGCAGGTTATTACAGGAAATTTGTTGAAGGATTTTCTAGGATTGCCATCCCATTAACAAAGCTCACCAGAAAAGAAGTGAAGTTTGAGTGGTCAGAAGCCTGTCAGAGGAGTTTTGATGAATTGAAGATCAAATTGACTACAGCTCCAATGCTTACTCTTCCTTCAGGAAATGAAGGCTTTGTGGTGTACAGTGATGCTTCGAGGCAAGGTTTGGGTTGTGTTCTGATGCAAAACGGAAAGGTGATAGCTTATGCTTCTAGGCAATTAAAGAAGCACGAGCAGAATTACCCGACCCATGATCTAAAGTTGGCCGCAGTGGTTTTTGCACTCAGGATCTGGAGGCATTACTTGTACGGAGTTCAATGTCAGATATTTACAGATCACAAGAGCCTTCAGTATTTGTTCACCCAGAAAGAGTTAAACATGAGACAGAGGAGATGGTTAGAGTTGCTCAAGGATTATGATTGCACCATAGAGTACCATCCCGGGAAAGCAAATGTAGTAGCTGATGCATTGAGTAGGAGACCCTCTAGCTCGGTAGCTCATTTAAGAGCTGGGTATCTTCCATTGTTAGTAGAGATGAGATCTTTGGGAGTTAATTTGGAAGTAGGGAATTCAGGTGCATTGTTAGCTACTTTCCAAGTTCGACCGGTACTCATGGATAGAATCCGAGAGTTGCAGATTCAGGATCCTCAGTTAGTCAAAATCAGACAGGAAGTAGAGTCAGGCCAGCAAGGAGACTTCTCAGTCAGGGATGATGGTACGTTGAGGATGAGACAGAGACTATGTGTTCCAAATGTGGCAGAACTCAAGAAAGAAATTTTAGATGAAGCTCACTCCTCAGCATACGCTATGCATCCGGGAAGTACGAAAATGTATCATACCTTGAAAGAGCATTATTGGTGGAAAGGTATGAAGAGAGAGATAGTTGAATTTGTGTCAAGATGCTTGATTTGTCAACAGGTGAAAGCCGAGCACCAGAGACCATCAGGACTTCTTCAGCCACTTCCCATTCCAGAGTGGAAATGGGAGCGTATTACTATGGATTTTGTGGTAGGATTTCCTCGGAGTCGAAATGGTTATGACAGTATTTGGGTAATAGTAGATCGACTTACGAAGTCAGCTCATTTCCTACCTATCAGAAGTACTTATTCCCTGGACAGATTGACTAAGTTGTATGTTGATGAGATCGTGAGATTACATGGGGCTCCAGTGTCAATCGTATCAGATAGAGATCCAAGATTTACATCCCGATTTTGGCCTAGCCTCCAGAAAGCATTAGGTACTCGATTACATTTCAGTACAGCATTTCATCCGCAGACAGATGGTCAGTCTGAGCGTACCATTCAGACTTTAGAGGATATGCTCAGATCTTGTGTGATAGAGTTTGAAGGAAGTTGGGATTCTCATCTGTCCTTAATTGAGTTTGCCTATAATAATAGCTATCAGGCTAGTATCGGTATGGCACCGTATGAAGCACTTTATGGAAGACGGTGTAGAACACCGATATGTTGGGATGAGATGGGCGAGAGAAAGTTGATTGGGCCCGAGCTTGTTCAGATGACTACAGATAATATCAAGGTTATTCGGGACAATCTTAAGATAGCCCAGAATCGTCAAAAAAAAAAAAAAAAAATATTACGCAAATAAGCATATGAAGGATTTGGAGTTCCAGATTGGGGATAAGGTGTTCCTACGGATATCTCCATGGAAAGGAATAATTCGTTTTGGGAAGCGAGGTAAGTTAAGCCCTCGGTATATCGGTCCCTACGAAGTGATTGGCAGAGTAGGTGAGGTAGCATATCGACTTGAACTGCCAGTAGAACTTTCCAGGATCCATAATGTATTTCATGTCTCGATGCTCCGTAAGTATATAGCAGATCCTTCGCACGTGTTGTCAGAGCAGCCAATGGAACTCAAGGAGAACCTATCTTATGAGGAGACCCCAGTTCAGATTCTTGATAAGAGAGATCAGGTTCTTCGCAGTAAAGTTATTCCGTTGGTTAAAGTGTTGTGGAGGAATCATGCAGTGGAAGAGGCCACGTGGGAGCATGAGGAGCAGATGCGCAGTCAGTATCCGCATCTTTTCGATACAAGTAAGTATCTTTAGTTATTCGAGTTGTGAATTTTTATAATTCAAGAAAGTATTGAGTATGTTTGATAGATTCTAGTGTTGAGATGCATTGCATGTAAGTTGTGTAAATTTCGAGGACGAAATTTTTATAAGGAGGGGTGAATTGTAAAACCCAAAACCGCGTTCGTCGGAGAGCAAAATATTTTTCCGATGGATCGCGTCAGATCGAAAAAAATATAATTATCAAGTCCGGAATTATTCGGAATAATTAATTTCGATTAAGAAAAATAAATTCGAGTTCGCAAATACGGATTCGAAATTTATTAAAATTATTCCGAAGGCGAAAGTGATTAAAAGCAAATTCCAGGACGGACGGACGGAAGCGGAATCCGGGATTGGATTAAAAAAACAAGAAAAGCATGGAAGATTTTTTAAATGAAATAAGATAATGCATGGTTGTGACACTTGTCACACATGCAATGGTGGAATGTGACAAGTGTCCAATTGAAAGAAAATGCAATTATAAAAGTTGAAAAACAAGAAGTGATTCGGTCACCTTTATGAGAAAACGAGAGAGAGAGCATATTTGAGAGAGAGTAATTGACCATCAGCTTTTCATTTCAAAACAGAATCCAAACAAAAGAGTTGCTGCTCGTGAGTTAGAGAGAGGCCGAGAGCAAGCTTGAGAGAGGTCCGAGCGAGTGAGATAGAGAGATCGTGAGAGATAGAGAAGACGTGTACTGCTCGTGGAAGAAGTCATCAGGCCGTGATGATGCAAGGAGAAGAAGAGATCAGATCTGAATCATCCAGCCACATGCAAGATCGAAATTGAGGCCTTCAGACCGTGCATGCAAGCTGGAAGAAGTCGGACTGAGCTTGCTACCGTCGCTGCCTTGTGCTGACCGTGAGCTGAAGTAGGTGCTGTCGCCGGTGGAGGGAGCTTGCTAACGTGAGGTTGTGCTGCTGCTGGCACGTTGCTGGGTGCTGTTGCCGTGACCAGGTGCTGCCGTGAAGCTTTAGTTGCTGCCGAGCTGAGTTGCTGCCAAGTTGAAGCTGTCGTGAGCTGTTCTGCTGCTGCCTTGTCCAAGCTGCTGCCATCGTGAACTTGCTGCCGAAGCTGTCCCCGTTGAGCCGTGTGCTGTCAACATTGATGTAGCTGCTGCCAACAGCTGCTGTCAAGCTGAAATCCGCATCCAGTTTTGAAGTGAAACAGCAAGAAGCGAAGATACTTGCTGGTGGAAGAAGTTGCTGCCGAGAGCGAACGTCAGAGCGTCGTCATCGTCGCGCTTGCTTGGAAGCCGTTTCGAAGCGATAAACAGCTCGCTTGTTGGGTAAGTGCTGCCCATTTCCATTTTTAAAGTGTCTTGAGTAATTAGTAATGTGGATATGTGAATAGAATAGAGAGAATTGATGATATTATGTTTGGGTTTAGGATTGGGAAACCTCGTTAGTGCGGAGGTTCGCTTGTTGATATTTCGATTGTGTTTTTGTCATCGATAGTGCTCGTTGTGTTTTGTTATGGGCTGTTATGATAAGTAGGGGCTGTTGAAATATGTTTTTTTTTGGGTTTTACGTTCGTTGTCGTGGAAAATGGACAATATTAAAGTGTTATAAAGAATCGGATAATCGTTCGGATATTTAGAAATCGTTTCTGAGCGTTCCGGTTGAATTTTCCGCGAATGCAAGCGTTGTTAGTTTGTAACGTTCGTTGTCGAATATAAAAGGATTGTGATGTTAGCTCGTTGCCCCGAGTTTATTATTAAGCCCGTTAAAGTATTTAAATTGAAGTTAAGATAGTTTGAGTTTCAATAGAGTTAATCGCATAATTGTTGGTTTCGTGCGAAATCGTTAATCGTCGAAATTTCGAAGTTGAAAACGGAAATGATTATGCATTAAGCTTGCTGCCATGTTTTTCTTCTTTGTGCTTAATCATGATTAAATATTCGTTTGCCGTGTTTAAGTAAAGTCACGAGCTGATATTAACGATAAGTTTAAACGGAAACAAAGAAATCGCGCAAAACGCTTAAAACGATAAATCGCGATAATTAGTGAAATCGCGTAAGCTTTAAGTTCGTCGTTTAATTTCGAATCATCTGTTTAATGAATTCATTAGAATCTGATTTTGATGATATTACACTAGATTCGAATGGCATAGTTGTCAGTTTTGTAATCGTAGAGTTTCGAGTAGTTTAAGTCGCGATATCGATTCGGTTTAAAATAGTTTTCGCGTGCGAATATGAGTTTTCCGTTATGTTATCGTGTGAGGATAATCGCTTGAATTATTGTGCTTATAAATCCTCGTATGACTTAAAGTTTAGTTGCGCACGAGTTATGTTTTAACGACATCTCGATCGAAATCAAATGTAGGTGAATCGGGAATCGAACGAGAGCCATAACGGAAAGCGGTGATAAGTATTTTGGAAGCAAGTTGTGAGTGTGGATTTTTAAAAGTTTTCATACATTCTGTTATTGAATGCAATCAGTTTTAGCAAGAAAAAGGTTTTGAGATTCTAGTAAAAATTTATAGTTTTCAGTTTATCATCTATAAATGCATGTATAGCTTTAAAGTTTATACTATGAATATATTTATATTCTTCAGTAAAGTAATTGAGCAAGTTGAAATTATATACATGCATAGAGATAGTATTTGTGAAAGTTAATTTGCAATATTACAGCATATTGCCGAGATTTCATTTTATATATGCCTATGGTTTACCCTAGCCCCTAAGATTACACCCGGCCGAAAGTATTCCATACGTGTACGGTAGTTGGGGGGAGTTACTAACTTTGGGGGGATCGAGTCTGTCAGTCACCCTCTGCACGTATGGGATAGTGTAGATCTGCCTGATGTTGGAGGGATTCGCGATCCCAGAGTTGTATCCACATCTGCGACTACACATGGTGAGAGTTCCCCTATCCTAGTGGCGTGTCTTCGCACCGTCACGAAGGACGAGATTTCCCTGGGTTGCCAGATAGGCTAGTAAGAAAATAAGAAAAGTTTTAAGAAAAGTTTGATAAATAACTTTCGCAGCATTTAAACGAGTTTACAGTTTTCAGGAAAAGTAAGTAAGTAATAGTTTTCCAATCTATTTTTGGGAGGAATAGTATTTTTAAGCAAAAGTACAGTTTATGTAAACTTACCCACTCACTGAGTTATTCTCACCACTGTTTTCCTGTTTTCTTTAAAACCCTCCCTCAGGTGCAGGTGCGAGTAGCGCGGTTGACGTATCTCCTTCGGACGTACAGGCCAGTTAGACACGCGACCAGACTGCACTATTTTCTAGTCATAGCATCATGTATTGTATTTATTATCATTTTCCAGATTTTCTAGTTTTGTAAATATTACTTTGAATTAAGGATTTCATTGTAAATATCATGCATGTCGTTTTAAGATTTTACTCAAGTTGCTTCCGTATTATTGCATGATTATGAGTTTGAAAAGGGCCTGAGGCCTATTGATTATTGAAATGTTTGTGAATACAATTATACAGGTTTTGTAAAGCATTTCACAGGGTGGAATTTTAGAAAAATAGCCGTCGTGCTGCCGGATTTTCATAAAAATCCTGTTTTTATAAAGTTATTTTCAACGAACAAAATTCCCACCCATTTTCAAAACTAAAAGGATTTCAAGTATTTTAGAACAGAAATGAGGCTTAGCTCCTCGGGAACTTTCCAGCCGGAGCAGATCTCGACTGGGGAGTCACCGTGGGGTTGCCGGGCAGGTCGCCTAGCTAATAGTTAGAAAGGGGCCTGTCACTACCCACTAGGTTCGATGAAGACCTAAACTAGGTCTCCACCATCGACAAACACCATCATCATGCCATTACCGTGTTTGCCTTTGCAATAAAATGGTCAACTATATCAACCCAACGGTATTTATAATCGTCAGAGGTATTGTTGTATTTTCATACGCCTCTAGAGGGTATTTTGAATGTTTACTTTAAGATCAGATGGTACATCGAGTATAAACGAAATCATATGGTGGAAAAATGACATATTGTCAAAAGTCATGGTTTTTCTTAGGATTTTTCCAATTAACTATTGTAATGTTTTTCTCACAGAATGACAATGTTTCCACCCCTCTAAAATCCTATGTACAACCTTTAATTTATATATTTTTAATATTTCAATATTACCTTTAAATTAAATTATTAACACTTTAATTAAAATTAAATTATTGACATGTTTTTGATATTATTATAATTACCCCTTTCTACTATGGCGTCATTCCCGAGTTTTCCTCTTCCATAACCACCACTTATGTCCCTTCTGTCGCCTTTTCTGCCTCGGTTTTCCAAACGACGTGGTCTAGAGATTGTGGCGACTGTTAATGGCTTTGGTGCCGACATCTTCTCCGTAGTCAATGAAAAATTCGACGAGTTAAAGACAAAACATTTTAAGAAACACCTTCTTGGTAGCTTGTTGTTTCTGTCATGATTCATGAAGAATATTAAGAAATTTATATTCAATGATATGATATGATTGTTATGGCAGAAGGTGCATAGTTTGCAAGATGGCCTATGGGGATGTAGGGTGGCTTGCATGGAGCCACTGTTAACGCTAATAGTTGTTAGGTGTTGCTGGCAACTAATTGACTTAGTCAGAATAAGTTGTTGATAAATTAGTAGTATTTATTTTAGTTGTTGGCCATGTTACCGTTGTTAGGTATCATGCTCCATATTTTTTTCGTAATAGTTTCCTATTTCTTAGTTTGTTGGTGATGTAATGGTCTATATAAGGGACCTTGTTGAACTTGTATGGACATGCAGAGTAATAATATTGAAAATCCTTTTATCTCATTCTTCTACAGTTCTTCTCAGCTTCTCCTTAAACACAAATTACCTTGACATTTGGGATCAGAGTGTGGTTCCGATCATGGAGACCCGTAACAATCCAATACCGAATTTCGTAATGAAGTCATTGAAATTCTTGCCCGTCATGAGTCAAGTTTCAAACTTATGAACAATAACTATAACCAAATCAATTCCACCCTTTAAATAGTTATCACATAATTACAAGCACTTCGTATCAACCCTGTTACAAGCCTCCCAACTACTGAAGTAAATCCCTTTGTTTATGGGGAATTTCTCACAACCACACTTCATCCCAAAATCAATCTAGCAACACTACCTGCGACCGCAACCAAACTTACTTAAAATTGAATTTTCTACCTTTGTAGGTGATGATCTGACGGGGTGGATATATAAAGCAGAGCAGTATTTTGAGTTCAAGAATGTTGCCTTCCATCAACGGGTACAGCTGGCTTCCTTTCACCTGGAAGGGATTGTATTGCAGTGGCATAGGTGACTTAGTAAGTTCAAAAGGCCACTTTCCTGGGACGAGTCACTAAGGCGGTTCTTCATCGCTTCAGTCCAATAGATTATGTTGACCCCTCTGAAGCTCTTTCCAAGCTCAAACAGGACACTACTATTCAATCATATCAAGAAGCTTTCGAGTGACTTTCTCATCGCGTTGATAACGTCCCTGAGAACTACCTAGTTGGGTGCTTTATTGCTAGCCTAAAAGATGACATCCGACTGGATGTTAACGATAGACCCCGATCCTAGTTTCCTCAGAGAATTTATTTTCGACGATCGGATAAAGAATAAAGAGTCCAAAAATAGTGCAAGAGGTCCGGTTAGAGTTCGATTATATTTATAAGGTCCTGAGTATCGTGTCAGGAAGAAATGAGAATTTTCAGTGAATAGTATTCGAATCCAGATAAATAGTCAATTTTTTTAAAAGTATCCGAAAGTTTGTGTTTAAAATCAAAATTGGACCCGGTTATATTGTTCAGGGTCATGAATTTAGATTCGATGGGAAACAAAAGTTTTCGGTGAATAGTATTTTTCGGACGAAAATTTTCGAATGAATAGTAAAATTTTTGAAAATTGACTTTAAGGGTCGAAAATGTCTGAAAATAGTGTGAGAGTATAGAGGAACAGAAACAGATCAAAAAGAAGACCATTTGAATCAGTTTTAAGCGATCCGAAGAAAATTACGATATTGCCCTTTTGAGAGATTAATAGGTTTTAATGAGTTTAAATCCAATTGAATTTTTTTTGAAGCATGAGACTGATAGATAAGACATCCAATTAGAGTATTTCAGGGTCAATTTGAAGATTAGATGACCATGGAGTATTTTCATAATATTTTTCGATCAAAGTGAAATTATAGCATAAAAAGGGCAAAATGGACATTTTAAGTTAAGTATTCATGGATCATGCATGAGAATGATATGCGGAAGTTTCAAGGAGTGTAACCCAAGTGAATGAGAATGAGTGTAAAAATCGAGTTTTTAAGCTATAGATACGTATAAAAAGATATCGGTTGATTTGATCAGATTTCGATTAGGAACATTTCCTTTATCAAGTATATATGAGAGGTATTAGACCTAAATTGAAGTTTATAAAGTCGAATTGACCATAAGATATGTGTAGAATATTTGTGGAATATTTTTCAGAAGGATTAGGTATTGATATTGAAATGAGAATTCACCAAGTGTAAGCCCTCACCCAGATTTATAATTTTATGATATTAGAAATATTCGAATTGAGTTACGGTCGAATCATATGCCTCCAGTAGAGTTATTTGAGGCTTATTATATTTTCGTATCGCAAGTCGGATGTCATTTGGTTGACCCCGGTACAATTATAAAGTGATTAGACGAGATTTACGTGTTAATCAAGCGAGGTGAGCTCGCGGAATTCAACCAATGAGAAATGAGATAAGTGATTTAAAAAGTAATGGCTATGGATGTGCCACGTGTCATCCATGGATTGGTTGGAAAAATAAGTGGACCAGAATGTGCCAAGTGGACCAATAGAATATAAAATCATTTAATTTTTGGGCACTAGTGAGATTATTAAAAGTTTGAGGTTATTAAATGAGATTTTCTTGAGGAACTGTATAGTAAATGAGCATTAAAATATTTATAAATAAATTTTGTCTCATTTGAGACATTTTTGACCGTGAAAACAGAGAGAAAAGAGAGAGATTCGGGTGAGAGGCGATGAGAGCCGAGAGAGGGCCGCAAGTGCGCGAGAGAGAGAGAGGGAGAAAGAGAAGGAGATCCGATCCGATTTTCGACGTGATTTCTACACGAAAGTTGTTCCTCGTCATCTCCTCTAGCTAACCCAACAAATTTGAAGCAAAACGGTTGCCTATTTGGTGAGTTATTTCAGTTTAAAGATTGATGTTTATATGAAACCCATTTTTATTCTTTCATTTATTTTCGAATAAGAGATTAGGGATAATAAGAGGGATATGTGAGGATGATTTTGGTATGATTTTGGAGTGATTTGGTGGAAGAAAAACAGATAAAATGAGAGAGGGAAGTCGTAGAGAAAAATAAGTTTTTTATGGAATTTGATCCCATTTTCGATTCTAAGGCATTAGATTGATGTTTTAGAGGGTAAGGAATAATCTTTTGAAGTTAGATTTCAAAAACGAAAAGTTTAGGATCTATTTCGGAGCTAAACGGACGAATTGAAGGGCGGTTTCTGAAAACCTTCGAAACGCGTTTTTTAACGTTTGAAACAGTTTATTTAATTATAGTTGAGTGTTAGAACACTAGAGGATTGATTTTTGAAGTTGTCGGAAGTCCGGAGCGAAAAGTGATTTTCGTTAGTAAGCGAATCCGATTGAATTTCGTTCCGAGTTTCCGACGATGAGATTAAGTATTCTGAGGTATTCCTAGGAAAGAATAAGTAGAATTCATGTAAAGAAAACGGATTTCGAAAACCGCGATTGAATAGAAATTGATATCCAAAAGTTTAGGCTCTAAAGGATATAAATAGAGATAATAGGATTTTTATTGATTTTGAATATTATTTAAATGAGTTAAGTGACCCTAAATGGATATTTGATGTTTTAGGGTAAAAACGGAAAGTTCTGGAGTCATTCGGGGGAGGATCGGATTCTATCCAAAGACGTGTTGTGAGTGGAACTACAAGTTTCTAATTATATCGTTTTAAAGTTTATTTTTTTAAAGTTAAAAGAATTTATTATAAATAGTTATTTATTTATTAATTGAATTTATATTTTAATTCTAGCATAAAGATTTTAGTTTATTATTTCTGTATATGAGAATGTGCTAGAATTAAATATTTTAGGCTTATTGCCTTAAGATTTAGAATATTTTAGTGTATTAAGAAAAAGAAATTTTAATAGCCTATGGTTTACCCTAGCCCCAGTTTAGTACCCGACCGAATGCCCTATGCGTGATACGGTAGATGAGAGGAAGTCAGTCAATGAGATTTGAGTCTAGTCGACTCATGTGTGAGCGAGGTATGAGTGATCCGTATGCACGTATAGGGTAGTGTAGTCGGTCCGCAGCGTGGGCCCGCTTTCGACGATTACACATGGTAGATCCCCCACTCCTAGTGGTTAGCTAGATTTTATATGCTACCACGCCAGGAGTAGATATTCCTTGGGTTACCATTCAAGCGAGCATCAGAAAAGATTTTAAGAAAAGATTTTTAAGAAAAGAGTTTAAGAAAATATTTCAGAAAGTTTTAGAAAGAAATTTAAAACAAGATTCAAAAGCAGTTTTTCCCACTCTTAGTGGTTAGCTAGAGTTTATATGCTACCACGTCGGGAGTAGATATTCTCTGGGTTACCATTCAGGTGAGCACCAGAAAAGATTTTAAGAAAATACTTTTTAGAAAAGAGTTTAAGAAAAGATTTCATAAAGTTTTAGAAAGAAATTTAGAACGAGATTCAAAAGTTTTAGAAAGTATTTTAGAAAAATACTTTAGTTTTATTAAACTGTTTTTAGGAGAAATTTAAGTGTAGAAATGAGTTTTAGTTTAAAAGTTACTACCACTCACTGAGTTATACTCACGTTTTTCTTTAAATGTTTTTCTTAAAAATTCTCCCACAGATGCAGGAGCTAGTCATCCAGCCGACGAGGTTTAGTCAGACGTGCAGGTAGACGTATAGGACGATACCTACTACATGTATATATGGTGTTATTTTGATCATGTATATGTTTATATATATAATTGTAAGTATTTTAAAGAAATCGTGGATGTATTAGTTAAAAATGTTTTATTAAAGTTTATATGAATCAGTTTTCTGATTTTAATTATTTGGTTGTGGTTGTGTTGTGAAAAATGAGCCGGAGGCTCTGGAAGTTGAGAAATGAATTTCATAGAAGTGTTTTTATAAACTGTATTTGAAACTTGCAGGGTGGCATAGTTTAGAAAACAGACGGCATGCTGCCGGATTTTCAATAAAAAAGCGAAAAATTTGTACCCCTGCCACCCAATAAACGAGTTTATAAAGAAGATTAAAGAAAGTTTCGGTGCTCTGACGGGATTTCTTCGGACCAAAGTTAGGGTTCGTTGGAGTTCTGACGGGGTGCTACGAGGTCTTTCTCGGGTCCAGAGGAGGGATTCGGGAAGGGTTCCGTCAGTTAAGGTGAAGCAGCCAAAGACATTAGCTAAAACTATTGGGGTTGCTCACCTCATTGAGGAGCGAAACCACCTACAACAAATAACCAACACCATCTTCTACAACCAGCAAAGTAGTACAAACCAGAAAACTATCCCAAACTTGTCAACCGGCTTATTTGAACCGCCTCCAACTTACAAGTCGAACTAGTAGACTGCTTCAACTTCAGTTCATCGAATCACAGGACAGAAAGCCAAGGAGCGAAAGGAGAAGGGACTATGTTATTATTGTGATGAAAAGTTCGTTCCGGGGCATTGTTGCGCGCGACCACAACTCTTTATGATGGAAGATTTAACTGAATTTGATCCTTGCAGACAAGTATGATTCAAGAGGGAGGGAATGATATAGTTGTTGTGGCAGAAGGTGCATGGTTTGCATGATGGCTTATGTGGATATGGGGTGGCTTGCATAAAGCCGTTGTTAAAGCTAGTAGTTGTTAAGTGTTGCTGTCAACTAATTGACTTAGTCAGGATAAGTTGCTGACAAATTAGTAGTGTTTGTTTTAGTTGTTGGCCATGTTACCGTTGTTGGGTATTATGCTCCATATTTTTTTGTAATAGTTTCTTATTTCTTAGTTTGTTGGTGATGTAATGGTCTATATAAGGGACCTTGTTGAACTTGTATGGACATGCAAAGTAATAATATTGAAAATCCTTTTATCTCATTCTTCTACAATTCTTCTCAACTTCTCCTTAAACATAAATTACCTTAACACTCAAAAACCTTCAAAACATCTTCAATTAGTCCTATTATGCTTTTCATCTCCTTTGATATGTTTCGTCTCCTTCGATATACTTCATCTTGCTACAACTTTATGGAAAAATAGAAAAACATATATGTTATATGTATTTTTGGGATACCCCAAATGGGCTGGTAAAAGCCCGAAGGCCCAGCAGACAGAGGCCTAATTTACCAGGCTCCAGCTCCTTCAGGTCGCTGAGATCTTCAAGTCGCTGAGCTACTTCAGGTCGCTAAGATCTTCAGGTCGCTAAGCTATCTTTAGGTCGCTGAGCTCTTCAGGTCGCTGAGTTACTTCAGGTCGCTGAGATACTTCAGGTCGCTAAGATCTTCAGGTAGCTGAGATACTTCAGGTCGCTAAGCTATCTTCAGGTCGCTGAGATACTTCAGGTCGCTAAGATATCTTCAGGTCGCTGAGATACTTCTTCAGGTCGCTGAGCTCTTCAAGTCGCTGAGATCTTCAGGTCGCTGAGATACTTCAGGTCGCTGAGATACTTCAGGTCGTTGAGATACTTCAGGTCACTAAGATATCTTCAGGTCGCTAAGCTATCTTCAGGTCGCTGAGATACTTCAGGTCGCTAAGCTATCTTCAGGTCGCTGAGATACTTCAGGTCGCTGAGATACTTCAGGTCGTTGAGCTCCTTCAGGTCGCTGAGCTCCTTCAGGTCGTTTTGGATGAGCTCCAGGTCGCAGCTCTAGCTCGTACAATAGCGTGACGTGCACGGCCAACCATTTCAGATTAGTAGCAGCGTGATTTACTCAACCACTACAGCATGGGTGGAGTCAGAAGACTCAGACTTTTTGACAGAAGGCTTTGGAAATTGTATTATGCGTTTAATGTTTTCCTGTTACTGTAGCACCTCCCCGCTCTCTATAAATAGGAGCAAAATCTTAGTAAGGGGGACGGTGGTTCTTCTCTGCTCTCTCTCTCTTTGTACCCAGAAAATACAACAATAAAAGTGACTGTCACCACCAACGGTGGAGGCGCCGTGGACGTAGGCCATTTTTAAGGCCGAACCACGTAGATTTGTGTGCTTTTCTCCCTCCTCAGCTTCTTTTCTTCTTCCTCTTCGCCTATGGTCTCCTGCTTTTGTTTCTATTTTTCGTTGATCTGCGGCATTGGGCTCAAAAATCTCGTTGACTAGAGATCCGGCTTATCTGATCAGATTTTAACGTCAACAATATACAAAGATGTTAGAACTGAAAAAATATATATATCAAAAACATTTATTTGATAATAACTAAAGTGAAAAATTGATATTCATCTTTTAGACTTACAAAAGAAATTTTGAATTTTAAGACTGATATTTAGTGGAAAATGAGTGCACTTTAACATGTTTTATTAACTTCGTGTTTTCAAGTTTTACAAAAATTCAAACAAATCAAAGTCATTAAAGAAGAAGCTCTCTCACTCACAAACTATTGATATTCAAATTTCTGCGAAACTGGATCAAAGCTTGGCAAACTGGTCAACCCATCGAATTCTCCATCGACTCCGGCTTTATCCATTGAAGTTTTTGACATAACTGGATCTTCTTCATTCACAAAGCCATTGAAGAAAAAGCTCAAGGGAGACAACAAGTAGAGACCAAGAGATGCACAACTGGATCTCTTTCACTCACAAAAACCTCCTCCAAAACGTTTGATTGTATGGCTGTAGAGACCAGGAGAAAGCAGAGACTAAGAGATGCACAGCTCGATCTTTTGACTTTTTTTTTTTAATATTTTAATTTAATTATTTTTATAATTATTTATCTATAATATTTAAAAAAATAAATGAATGGATATAATTGGTAATACGTAGGTGTACTAGTAGAATATGAATTTTTTAAAAATTTTAATAGGATGTAAATATAAGAAGGGTGTAAATAACTACAGTATATTTATTTTTTAAAAATAAATATACTGTAGTTACACATGAATTTCGGAAATACAGGTTGGGCCTTTGGACGGCTCCAAGTTGTTGTAGCAGACCAAGTGATCCAAATTGTGCTGGTCCGCGGTGATCCAAACGTGAACCAACATGCAGACCAGGTAGATTCTTTTAGCAACTTTATTGCTTTAAAAATAAAAATAACTAACACAGCTTCTCTAGGTTGTACTTGGCTATTTGTAATAATCTATAATTATTTTTCTATTTGCTAATCTTAGTTGATTATTCCAAAGGTAAAAAGACTGTAATTAATATTATATATTAAGGGAAGTTTATACTTGTTCTGCATTAACCTAAATGACCTGGCCCTTGTGCGGGGTGACCTAAAAGACCTAGTTATGTGGGGTTTGATGGCAACAGGTGACTGCCAAGGTGATGTGTCACATGGGATTTTGAGAAAATTTAATGTATAATGCTTTCCCCACGTCACTGGTGAGATATCCCACTCAAAAATGAAATATTTGTTTATAACTTAAAATTTTTTAAAATTGTTTTATGTCCTCAAATTAAAGTAATTACAACCGATGTCCTTAAATTATCAAAAATTCCTCCTAAGTCAATTTTCTTTTCTTTTTTTTTTCTATAAAAAAAAAATCTTAAATCAATTTCTAATAAAGTAAAATTACAAATTAACTATCTAGTTTGAAAATATATAAAGTAAACTTTATACTTTAATTATAAATTTACTATCTGCCCCTAATATAAACTAATAAGTAATAAAGTGATGAGTGAGTATTGTCTCTGCAGAGATTAGTTGAGTAGCTAAGTACTGATTATAACCAAGACCTATATCTATTTGAAAAATTGATTAGAGAGATGATGTTATCACTAAGTATTATCTAAGTTAACAAATTTTAAATTCCCAAAACAACTTGCAATTCAAGGGAGGAAAAACAATAAGGTGACTTGGATAGGGTTTATGATTTTGCTTAATTAATTCTCAATGGATTTAAGAAGAATATATCAAAAGGCTGTAATGAAAATGTTGATATCCGATTATCACAATTGTTCTCACACATTCTCTCTCAAGTCATGCATAAATATATCCTCACCTAATCAAACCTAAGAAATGTTGCTTCTATCGGCCTTTTTATACAACAGTCCACCGATAGCGGAAGAGAGGGTTACCGTACATACAAGACTCTTCCAGTTCTTATGTAAACTTTTTCTTACTAGTCAAGTAGTACAACAATTGTATCTTATAGCTCGGCACAACGGGTCAATCCTTTAGCATCCTTCGAGTTGGGGAGCTTTCTCTACGCCATGTAAGGTGGGCTATCGCCCTTCCTTTTCGGTGAGTAAGTGAGTCCTCACTGACCTGAGCGAATGGTTATGGTTAATGTGCCATCCCTGGAGTCTTCTGCGAAGCTCCTTGATCACAGAGTCCGGTTTTTTGTTTTTCGTAAGCGTCTTCTTGATCGCTTAGATTTTCGTTTCCAATATCGACAACAGCTCCCGCTAAAGCAATTGTACCAACTCCGGTACCCATTAATTTAGCACCTTCTAACATCTCGAGTTAAGAATTCTCGTCACTCTTTTCGTTTTAGTTTTCAATTCACAATTTTATGTTGTTGATTCTTTATCCCTACTGGCAAGAGCATATCTTTTTCCATATATGAAGGCATCGGAGCAGGAAGCCTACATCTCCTTCACCTCTTTAGTCATAACCCGCGTTCCATAGACCTTTGTCGGAGAACCCGAAGTAGGGGGCCTTTACCCAGAACTATGACAGGATATTCCTCGTTTACCTTCCAATACGTGTGATACGCTGAGGCCGGACTGAAGACGTTAAGCTGGCAATCAAAGTGTTCCTACACACTAGAGATTGATCAACTAAAGATGCCGTGCCTGGATATTAGTAAATTCCTCCTTTTCTTCTCCAGACATGTGAGACACGAGTTTAACGGCTTACTAAAGTAGCCTGATGGTGAGCGGAACTAAGGTCCACCGGAGACCTCAATCACAAGCTACTATACTTCTCTCACTCGTCAAGGCAATCGTTTCACTTTGTTGTCATTCAGGTGTCTACTCCAGTATACATCTGTAATCTACACCTGATCACACTGGGGCTGGGATTCCATTGAGCCTAGAGGAGAGGACTCGATCGAAGGTTAACCGAAGTCCTAAGAATGAGGCCAGATCTTACTTGCTTAGCCTAGCCACTTGCTTAACTTGTAGACATTGGTGCGTGGTAAACGAGTGGCTTTCGCCCTGTCGATATCGTCATCGATGCCCTCCTTATCCCTATCTCTAAAAGGCTATCTATTTTCCTTTCATTTAAACCATGTGCCTTGGGCTTGAAGAAGCATATCCTTGGCCCGAAGAAAGGGAGGCATGGAAGCCTCGAAAACACGTCCTGTTGTGGGTATTTTTCGGATTATCTGAGCGGGCTGGTAAAAGCCCATGAGTTTAGTGGCCCGAGACGTTGGATCCAATAAGCAAGGCCCAGTATAAAAGTTCACAATTCAAACAGGCTGATTAGACCTTTAGCGAAGTCTAGTTCGTATTCCTACTGTAACGACACCCAGACCGTTTGATGAGTGTTTCTACTACAGCGATGTTGAGTTCATTTAGTGAGTCCGTTTACTTAGTCCTAGTTCGTATCCTCTGAAGCTTCAATCCGTTTTGGCCCAGTTCGCCCAGTGTCAGCCTAGAACAGTAATTTGACATATCTTGCACAATAAAAAAAGTTGTTTCACCTAATGGCAGTGTAATTTGAGAAAATCTCACCTAACCAGTATGAGTTAACGTCTAAACCCACTTTTGACAGGGTTAACTTGACAAATGTCAGGGACATTAAATGTAATCCAAATGCATTAATTATAAATCATCATGCTATTTTGTCTCATTATTTTCTACTATAGCACTGCTTCCTCTATAAATAGGGGAAGATTTTCGTTGTAATAAGAGGGAGACCCACTGTGAGAAAACATTACCACCACTTTGCAGAAATATAGAGAGATAGTGGATGTAGGCAGATTAAAAGGTCGAACCACTTTAAAAACCTTTGTTATCTTGTTCTTCCTTGGCTTCTTCCTTTTGCTCTTATTCTGTTTCTTGTTTGTGATCTTCTTACATTGCAGCATTGGGCTCAAAGAATCTCGTTGACTAGTTTTCCACGTCAATATTTTGGTGCTAGAATGAGGGCCCAACTGTAATTAAAAGTCTGTAATCATCATGGCGAAAGGAAGAAACACAAGGAATTCTGATGCGATAAAAGAGAATGGAGGAGACTAAACAGCGACGTCATGCCCAATTAACAGATACAAGTGCAAGACCTTCGAATGCAGGTGGGGACGTCATACATGTTTTAGCTCAGCACTAGGAGATGTTAGAAACCAAAATAGTACAGATAGCAGACGCTTTGAGGACGCTGACACGGGCCTAAGACCAAAATGCTTCGAGAACGATCAAAATCCCACCCCCTGGATAGGAGGTCGCAAGAGAAGTGTCTGTCCAAGAGAGGTCAATCCATTCATCGAATAGACGACCTGAAGCGTGGAATTAGCGAACTCGAGAAAATGAGGACATAGCTTAACCTTCCGGGTTGAGGGTGAGGATTAGTCACGACGGACATAGATAGGTTGAGGTGAGTTGTGGGCACCCACGAGTTTCAGTTCAGAGGAATGAAAACGAGCTACCACAGTGGCCGGAAGGTTCGTACAGGGAAGGTGATGCTCATGAATTGGGCCAAAGGCGCGGGGTGCGTGAACAGCATTCCCCGAATAGGGGGAGCCAGAGAAATAGGCGGTCCCCAACAAGACAACACGAAGTCCAGGACCTGATAATTGAACAACTCCTTGAAAGAATCCAGCAGTTGGAGGCAAGGCCTAGGGCTCTGGAGCTAGGGAAGCGGAATGAAAATGGGAGTCCCTTTGCAGTGGAAATAGAGTAGGACCACTCCCTGTCAGGTTCAAATCCCCAACATCCCGCAATACAATGGAGATTCAGACTCCTACGATCATCTGAACGTCTTTAACATTCAAATGGACCTACAAACAACCAATTCGCTAGTAAAATATCGTGCTTTCCTCGCGACGCTTGGAGACATTCCACGAACGTGGCTCAAAAAGCTCCCACCTCGTAGCATTAGCAGTTGGGAGGAATGTCAGCAGAAGTTCATCAATCAATATGAGGCATTGAAAAAGTAGCTTACGTCGGCCTGCCACATCGCTACCATTTTTTAGCGTTCTGATGAGCCGTTAAAGGATTATATTAACGGGTTCAAAAGCAAGGTCAACAATGTGGAAAGCCCATCTGATGAGGGGATCTTGACTGCAATATCAGCGGGACTTAGAAAAGATGGTAAGCTCTACGCAAGTATATATAAGTCACCTATGAAAAACTTGGGCGATTTCTACGAACGAGCTCACAAGAAGATCAGATGGGAAGAATCCTTCGGGTCGAAAAAGGTTAATCACTCAAAAAATGAGGCAAGCAGCTCCCACCAGGGGTAGAAGAGGGATTGGGGCAATAACAAAAATCGAAGGAGTTGTTCTAATAATCAGGTAGCGAAACAGGTTAGGAAAGAGCCCAGAAGAAATCGTTCTCCACCTTGGAGCCGCTACCACCATTACAGTATTTTGTCAGACAAACAAGATAGAATCTTCCAAATTAAGAAGCATAGAAAAAATTTTGGAAGACCAAATCCCACCGACCTCCCTAGTAAATTCAGAAATCCCAACAAGTATTGTGCTTACCACAAGGAGAAAAGGTATTATACTTTCGACTGCTAAGATCTCAATGACGTTATTGAAAGCCTGATAAGAAATGGCTGCCTAAAAGGGTATGTGGTACGACCTACCCATAACAGATCCCAAAGTCAGCGTCCTTAATAAAACCAGCAGCCCGCTCGACAAAACCAGTAAGACCAAGAATAGAAGATCGATCCCACGATAAAAATCATCTTCACCATTCATGGTGGTCCCCATATTGCAAGAACGTCTAATAAATCTCATAAGTGTTATGTGCGGGAAGCGAATCATGTCCTGATAGCGGGACGGAGTGACCAAGAAGGACCAGTGAAGAAGGCAAGGACGACCTCAGAAGATGTCATTTTTACTAAAGAGGATGCAAGGGAGGTGCGTTGGTCGCACAATGATGCCCTTATTATCAGAGCAAGAATCAGCAATGCTGAAGTCTTGAGGATCATGGTAGATACATGAAGCTTAGTAAATGTCATGTATAGAGAATGCTATGACCAGTTGGACCTAGGAATTAGTCAGCTAAAGCCATCCCCAGAGCCTCTCTGTGGCCTCATTGGGGACGCCGTCATTCCAATGGGTCAAGTCAGACTTCCACTCTTAGTTCTTATCATCGATGGTCTGTCCGCATACAACATTATCCTGGGGAGACCTGCAATGAACGATCTGAAAATGGTTGTCTCGACCAGGGCTTTTATGATCAAATTCCCCATACCCAGCGGAGTAGGGTCCATACAGGGTGAGCAACACATAGCAAAGCGTTGTTACGAAAATGTAGTAAAAATAGGGGTCACGAGCAAAAGGATCAACATGGTCTTAAGAGGAAAACCATATGAGACAAGTGAGAAAGGAATAAGCCAGGACCTCGATCCTCAAGAAGTTGATGCAGACAGGACGACGGGGCCAATTGAAGAACTCGAGCAAGTACAGGTCAGTGAGAAAGATGCTGTGAGGTGTTTGAATTTGGGGCGAGACCTAGCACCAGATGTAAGGAATCAGCTCATCGATTTCCTCAAGGCGAACTTGGATGTCTTTGCATGGAACTACGAGGACATGATCGGGATCGACCCAAAGGTTATGTCATACAAGTTAAACATTGATCCCTGTTGTAGACCAGTTCGCCAGAAACGAAGGCCCATGACCAAGGAACGTTCTGAAGCCATCAAGGAAGAAGTAGACAAGCTGCTAGCCAATGACTTCATCAGTGCGGTCCAATATCCAGTTTGGCTTACCAACTCTGTGCTCGTAAAAAAGAAGAATATAAAGTGGAGAACGTGTATTGACTTCACAGATTTAAACAAAGCATGTCCAAAAGACAGCTTTCCCCTTCCTAGAAATGATCAGCTAGTGAATGCAACTGCGGGTCATCAGCTTTTGAGCTTCATGGATGCTTACTCGGGTTACAATCAAATACCTATAAGCCCAGAGGACGAAGAACACAAGTCATTCATTATCGACCAAGGCTTGTATTGTTACAAAGTTATGCCCTTCGGACTCAAGAACGCAGGAGCAATCTATCAAAGACTGGTTAATAAGATGTTCGAGGAACAGATCGACAAAACGATGGAAGTAAACGTGGATGATATGCTGGTGAAGTCAAGACGAGCAGAATCCCATGTGAGCGATCTGATAGAGATGTTTCAGGTCCTGAGGGATTATCAAATGAAGTTGAACCCATTAAAGTGTGTATTTGGAGTAGCTTCTGGGAAGTTCTTAGACTTCATGGTGAATGATAGAGGTATTAAGGCCAATCCAGATAAAATCCAAGCCTTGATCAACATGAAATTCCCTAACAAAGTAAAGAAAGTGTAAAGCCTCACTGGCCAGGTCACGGCCCTGAATAGATTTATCTCAAAAGCAACCAGTGCATCCCGTTCTTTGATGTGCTCAAGAAAGTGAAAGACTTCAAATGGACTGAGCAGTGTGAATAAGCTTTCTAGTAGCTAAAGGAATATTTGAGCCGCGCTCCACTATTGTCAAAACCAGAAGATAGGGAGAAGCTTATCCTGTACCTGGGGGTCTCTCAACATGCCCTCAGTGCAGGTCTAGTGCGAGAAGAAGGCAAAACACAGCTTCCAGTATACTACGTGAGCAAAAGATTGTCTGATGCAGAAACAAGATATTCGCAGATAGAGAAACTCGCTTATTGTCTAGTGACCGCGTCGAGAAACTTCGCCCATATTTTCAAGCTCATGCAATCGAGGTCCCAACTCGATACCCTTTGAAGCAAATCTTCCAGGGACCAGATGCCTCAGGTCGACTATTGAAATGGGCGATCGAGCTGGCACAGTTCGACATTGACTATGTTCCCAGGCTAACTATTAAAGCCCAAGTCCTGGCAGACTTTATTGTAAAATTCACGGGATCCGTCGAAGAAGAAGCTGAACCCTCTGAGAGACCAGCATGGGAGCTATATGTTGATGGTTCATCTAGCAATCTAAGAGCTGGAGCAGACATACTACTCATCAACCTAGAGGGGTACAAGTTTTTCTATTCTTTGAAGTTTGGGTTTCGAGCAACCAATAATGAGGTTGAGTATGAAGCGATGCTAGTAGGATTACGATTAGCCAAGGAGATGCGAGCTGAGCAAATCAAGATCTTCAGCGATTCCCAGCTCGTGGTATGCCAGATCAGGGGAGAATACCAAACCCGAGGATAAAAAATGGCTGCATACCTCGAGAAGGTTCAGGAGCTGCTCAAAACGTTTCAGAAGTACGAAGTAACTCGAATTTTGTAAGCTCAAAACATGCATGCTCATGCCCTGGCTCGCCTAGCTACTACTCAAGTCGCAGAAGATTTGAAACCCATACCTATTGAACTCTTGCCAGCCCCAAGTATCCAGAAAGGAGACTCAATGATGAGCCTAATATTGGCAAAAGATTCATGGATGAGCCCGCTAATCGAATACCTACAGAATGGAAAGCTTCCCGAAGATAAGAACAAAGCTCATCAGCTGAAAATACGGGTAGCATGATATTGTATAAATGATGATATGCTGTACAAAAGGGGATTCTCAGCTCTGCTCTTGTGATGCATCGACGAAGTAGATTGTGAAAATGTGTTGAATGATATGTACTTAGGCCATTGTGGGAATCATTTTGGGGGGCTTGCACTAGCTCAAAGAGTGTTAAGGTAAGGATTTTATTGGCCTACGATGAACAAAGATGTTATTGCCCTAGTTAAAATATGTGATAAGTACCAGAGATTCGAGAAGGTCCCACGAGCTCCACCTGCGTTTTTGTAGCAAATGGTAAGTCCATGGGCATTCGCAGTTTGGGGAATGGACCTCATTGGGCCCCTATTGACTGCTCAAGGAAATTATAAGCATGCTGTAGTCGCTGTGGATTACTTCACAAAATGGGTAGAAGCCAATGAGTTGACCGAAATCTCCACTACAAAAATAATAAAGTTCATGTAGAGCAATATTATTTGCAGGTTTGGGGTGTCGCAGCAGGTGATAACAAACAATGGAACTTAATTCAGCAGTGACCAGTTCCTCAACTTCTGCAGCGATCTAGGGATTGCAAAAAGTTTCTCAGCAGTCGATCATCCTCAAGCCAACGGTTAAGTTGAAACGGTAAATAAAATCATAAAGCAGATCCTGAAGACAAAGCTGGAAGCCAGAAAAAGGGCATGGGTGGACGAGCTGCCAAAAGTACGATGGGCTTACCGAACTACAGCTTGCAGCACGACACAAGAAACCCCTTTCTCTATGGTTTATGGGTACGAAGCTATGATCTCAGCAGAGTTCGAGGTAACGACACACCACAGAGCTATGTTCAACCCCGAAGATAATCACCAGCTCCTCGCCCTCTAACCTTGACATCATAGAAGAAGTGCAAGATACAACTTAGATGAAGTTAGTCATTTACCAGCAGCGAGTTGCCAGATATTATAACAAGAAAGTTCATACCCGACGTTATAATGTTAGAGATCTGGTGTTGAGACTCATTTTACCTATAGCATGCAACCTTGGCGAAGGCACCTTGGGATCGAATTGGGAAGGCCCCTACATCGTCAAAGAAAATCTGGGAAATTGAGCCTACCACCTGACCAATATGAATGGAGCTGAGGTCTTAAGAGCGTGAAATGTCGAGAAGCTCTATCCATACTTCATTTAATTTGTTTGATTTGAATCATCTGTTCCAAATGTAATGATGTTCTGGCGGTATGCCCATATATGAATGCAATCCAAGCACATTTGCTTCGCGTCTCAAGTTAATCTATCTTGATTTTATTTTACTCGCACTAGTTATGATACTACCCAAGGACGAATTCTGGAATGAACGATTGTGTCTTGTGAACTCCTCAAAGGATTTACACAGATTTGTATCATCCGTGTTAAGGTCGCCCATTCAAGTTCAATATATCTAATTATGACGTTATTTTCTACAAGTCAAGAAGACATTATAAGTAATCTTTTGAGGGTCGCATAAGTTAAAAATATGACATACATCAGGCTGAAATAAAAAACATTCATAAATCCTCAATCAAGGTCAACAGTTAGAATATTACAAATAAAATTGTCAAACCTCAAAGAAGAGGTAAGCAAATATAAAAAATAATAAAAATTTTCACGAAATGGCCTTATGCGTCCTGGCTAGCAGGGTCATTCGGGTCTTGAGGGGTTGAGCTCGAGGGCAGCTGGTCACTTGTGCTCCCCTGAGGAACGTTCTCTGCAACTGTGGGCGAGACCTCTTGAGGCTGGCTTTGGTCTCCGTCCTTAGCAGCTTGAGCATCCTCAGTATAAAACTCCACATCCTTAACTGTTTCCTCACCAAAGATTGTATAATCTATCTTGGGGTATTTCAGCCATAAGGTGTACAGGAATCCTGCCTCCGTGTCGGCCCTTATCTGTTCAGCACGAGCTTCGGCCTCAGCAGCATGAGCTTCAGCTACAGCCAGCTCCTCCTTGAGCTTGGTAATCTTTTGATGAGCTTCGATGGTCTGCTGCTCTTTCTGCTTTACAATGGCCTCCAGCTCCCTCTCCCGATCATCCAAGAGGTCTTAGTGTTTTCAAGTTGGGAATACAGTTTGGTGGAAACAGATTCATGAAGGTTCTTCTCTTTAGTCATAACGGTCTCAACCTCAAATCTAGCTGCCTCGGTGATGTCCTGTCTGGACTAGAGATCTCTAGCTTTATCATTGGTTATAGCAAGCTCCTCCTTCAAAGGAAGAAGCTCATTATCGCGCTCCCTCACCACCTTCTTAAGCTTTTCATTGGCAGCTTTGAGATCGTCCTCCTACTCCTCTTTTGCCAACTTTTCATCCAGCACCTTCGCAAGTACCATGGAGGCCTGCGCAACGAGCAGAATGATAAGGTTAATGAGGTTAAGAAAAACAAAAAGGTGAAGAGAAGGGAAAACCCTACCTTGATCGATTGGCGAGTAGCCCAAGAGAGCAGATTCACCCAAATGTAAGACTTCTGGTCCAGATATTTTACTGACTTGTCTAAAAGATTTGGAACTTGCTCGGCCAGAATGTCAAAATATAACCCCTAGGAAGATCCATGAGAGGTGCTTCTGCAGTGGCCCTAGGCGGTGACTCCCGAGCGGTGGACTCAACCTGATTCCTCTTCTTCTTCGAAACCTTCTTAGTAAGAGGGGGCTTGCTAGGGGCATCATGTTCTTTCTTTTTTACCTCTTGACGGGTCGCAGCCTATTTACCTTTCTTCGCAGCAGCAGCATCCTTGCCTAGATTCCTAGAAGTTTTCGACTGAGACGTAAATCTCGCAACCTGCGGAGTGCCTACTGAAGGGACCTCAAGGATTGGCAATTCAGCTGTACTTGCGACCTAAGGGCTTTCTTTTACCGTTGCCTAGGACGAACTGGGGGCAGCCGATGCCGCCGTAGCAGAGCCTCCGTGCTGACGACTTCTCTTTCTCGAAGGATCGACTAGTTTGAGGGGTGTCATTTCTGCAGCCTCTTCCGATATGATCCCAACCTCAACGCCGCTGGGTGAAGGAGACAACCCTGACAAACTTGAGCTAGTCGCGACATCACCCTCTTCAAAGGTAGACTTTACGAGTTGAGTGCGTCGAGACCCTATGTGCTTGGAGCTGATTAGACTATCTTCAGGACTGGGAGCGAGCTGGTGGTAGCGAAAAAGCTCAATCGTCAACTTGACATCATCCTTGTGAGACTTCTAAGCGGAGAGAATCTCAAGACCTACGGTTTCACCCTAAGTCAGATCAAACTGCTTCGCTTTGAGGTCTGAAAAAAAAAAAAAAAAAAAAAGTGGTTAAGTTTAATTCATGTACAAGACCACTGATTATGAGCAGGATAAGATGTGGTTTGAAGAATCTTTACCTGGTTCAGCCCGAAAGCTAAAGTTTTCAAGAGCTACCAAAGAAGGACAAGATGCGAAGAATCAATGTATCTTCTAATTACCTATATTGGATTTACCTTTGGCCTCCCCCTCATGGCAAAACCTCTCTGTATTGAGACTGACGAGGTGAAACATAATAAAATCCATCTCGAGGACGCCCCGTAGTAGTACCCTTAAAGGCGTAAAGGTACTTCAAGATCTTGGGAGAAGGAAGGGGAAGACCGTATTTCCTAAAAACGATGGCTAAGGAAGACAGTTGAGTATATGAGTTTGGGGTTAACTGGAATAGAGCGAGCCCCAGATCGTTAAAGAGCTCGATCAAGTATGGAGGGACTGGGAACCTAAGTCCGACTTCTAAGTGTTGTACGCTGATGGCCACGAACCCCTTGGGAGGAATAGCAGCGTGGTCGACTAGAGAAGGCTCCATCAGGCGACAACCCCTAGGGAAGTGGTACTCCAGCTCTAATCCTATGAGATCCTGGTGCGATATTCGCGTGGGATAATGGTTAAACATGTCGCGAGCCCTCTTAATTTTTACAGCTTCAAATTCCTCGGCCTTAGCAGACTTGTTTCCCCTGGGGTTCGTCCGGGCTGCGAACCCCTAAGCGGCTTCTCCGTTTTGTGAGGATGCTTGATGAATCTCTCTCGCTTACTCCTCAGAGCTGGAGGTATCATCCTCTCCTATTATGTGCATTTGGCGTCTACAACCTGAAGACATCTACAAATAAAAAGGGAGCGGTTAGGTTGCAAAACGCAGACCGTACCTACAAAGTCTAAAGCTCCGAATCTTCTAATCACTATTTCCTAGTCAGCAGGTCACAAACGCCGCACGAAGCTGCTATTATAATGACTTCAAGATGTATCCTGAAAACCTACAAGCTAACAATCTACCTATGTGCGATCTCAAGATCGATCAACTCACAAACAGTAAACAATGACAAGATAACGACCCATCGGATCAAAGCAGCAGAATATGAAAAGACGCAGGCATTTGAGCAAGCATTCAAGCAACAATCGAACCGCATTCAAGACAACAAAAGCACCAAGCACTCAAACAATGGCAAAAGTCAAGAGAAAGTAAGGAAACTATAAAAAAGTCTCAAAGCGAGAATAACAGTTATGAACTTACTATTGATCAGAGTTGGAGATGGTGGCCTGAGGTACGAATTCTGCAGAGCTAAAATCCCAGAACCGGGCGAAGAATGGAAGAGGAAAAGCATAGAAGAAGACTGAAGTTTGAAAATGATAAGTGGAATGTGAAAGGACATAGTCCCCGCTTTATATATGGATACGAAGTCGCATCCCCGATCGTTAGATCTGGTGGTTTACCAACCGCCTCAAATCTAACGGTGAGGCGTAGATCTCGAAAAAGTGGCCATCATGTGCTGACAGTTGAAGGGACGTGCATGAAATGCTCGCTACAAGCACTGAGTTATCGCCTAGGGAGTCGCCACGTGTCCCAAAAAAGAAATTTGAAAAAATATCAAGAGACAAATCCCACCAAATGGCTTACACCAGCACAGTTCGGAGTTCTTAGGTCACAGAACGTCCTAAGGGCTGGGGAGTTGATATTGTAGGTATTTTCCTTATTATCTGAGCGGGCTGGTAAAAGCCCATGAGTTTAGTGGCCCGAGACGCTGGACCCAATAAGCAAGGCCCAGTATAAAAGTTTGTAGTTCAAACAGACTGATTGGACCTTAAGCGAAGTCCAGTCCGTATTCTTACTGTAACGACGCCCAGACCGTTTGATGAGTGTTCCTACTGCAGCGATGTTGAGATCGTTTAATGAGTCCGTTTACTTAGTCCCAGTCCGTATCCTCTGAAGCTTCAGTCCGTTTTGGCCCAGTTCGCCCAGTGTCAGCCCAGAACAGTAATTTGACGTATCTTGCACGATAAGAAGGGTTATTTCACCTAATGGCAGCGTAATTTGAGGATATATCACCTAACCAGCATGGGTTAGTGTCTAAACCCACGTTTTGACATGGTTGACCTGACAAATGTCAAGGGCATTAAATGTAATCCAAATGCATTAATTGTAAATCATCATGCTATTTTGTCTCATATTTTCTGTTGTAGCACTACTTCCTCTATAAACAAGGGAAGATTTTCGTTGTAATAAGAGAGAGACCCACTGTGAGAAAACATTGCCACCACTCTGCAGAAATATAGAGAGATAATGGGTGTAGGCAGATTAAAAGGTCGAATCACTTTAAAAACCTGTGTTATCTTGTTCTTCCTTGGCTTCTTCCTTTTGCTCTTATTCTGTTTCTTATTTATGATCTTCTTACATTGCAGCATTGGGCTTGAAGAATCTCGTTGACTAGTTTCCCACGTCAACACGTCCCGACTAATCAAGATATGGAAGCACGGTAAGAAGTGGGTCTAGTTGTCGGCTTCTTACTCATCGCAAAGCCCTTACTCGTGGCATGATTTGTATTCTCCTCTCATTTTTTTATATGAGAATTTCTTATTGTTCAACAACCAAAGAACCCTTTTGTTAACAGAGAAAACAGATTGGGAATACTGCATTAGGGATGTTCATCTTACTGGACTACTATTCTTGACTACTGCTGTTCATTGGAGTGTCAGAGTACGATACGGAGGTTGTTCCCATCATTGAAGTCAGAGTGTGGGACTGACACTGACTGATGGACGTGGGAAATCAAACTACCAAGAAGATACGTCCAAACAGGGGTTGATTAACGTGACTGTGAAATCGAATCTTTCAGTTCCTAGATTTGGCCCAACCAAGAGGCGAGGAAGAAAGACTATCTATGGGCCTCGATGGTCGTGCACTAAATAAGGGCATTAAGATTTCATTGGCTACAAAGGTAAATTGTATATTTCTATCAAGTAAAAAGACTCACATACCCTTAAATCATTAAGTTTTCTACTAGTTGAAAGTTAGTCAAATCTTATGGTCGTGCACTAAATAAAGGCATTAAGATTTCATTGGCTACAAAGGTAAATTATATGTAAAAAGATTGTCATACCCTTAAATCATTAAGTTTTCTACTAGTTGAAAGTTAGTCAAATCTGATGGTCGTGCACTAAATAAGGGCATTAAGATTTCATTGGCTACAAATGTAAATTGCATATTCTATCATGTAAAAAGAGTGTCATACCCTTAAATCATTAAGTTTTCTACTAGTTGAAAGTTAGTCAAATCTGATCAATGGCACTCGTGTGCAATAAGTCATGAAGTGGCATTATCACGTATATTATTACAATTGTTTAAAACAATCTTTAGTAGGGAGTCTGTACAAAAATGGCGTACATACAACTATGGAGTGGTGGAAATATCTTCACTCGAAAATTAATTTAACAACAAAATAAGAATTTGAAGCAATCAGCAACCATCTAGCTTCAAGCGTAGATGAAGTGAAAATTTCATGGAGCGAAAGAGAGGAATTTATTATGACAGGTACACCAGGGATAAACCCAAAATCCACAAAACTTAGGTTTAAAGCTGATTCTTCTAACACTATCATACATTTTTGCAATCTACCCTCATCTGTACAATCCTCTACTTTTCAAGTACACCAATCAGAAACACTAGATCATTAAAAGAGAAAGAGCTTATATAATAGGGAAAAGAAAATCTGAGGTAATGACATGCTGTAAATATAGCTTCATAAGCATCCATGCCAATTGGACTTGGTTGAAGTTTTCCTGCATTTAAGGTCGTGGTGGCTCCCAAGTTGGGAAATTCGCTTTGCCCCCTTAAGACATGTTTGTAGGAGAATGAGAATGACGGACAATTGAGTTACTATGCTTCAAGCCTTCTGAAATGTGCGAGCAGAAACCCCGTGTAGAAGCCTGACAAATCCCAAGAAACTAAGTTTCCCATCTGAATGCCTTATCCAATCTTGGAGAACGACATGAACAGGTACTGATGGGCTAAGACCAAGCTCCTATAAAAGCAAATACATCGGAAGTTAGTATTCTGCTATTGGTTTGGGGATGCAACATGTTGGTAAAGTAACCAATTTTGCTCCACAGCTTTCTGAACTCGTTGAATGATCCAAAGTTTTAGAATGAAGAATTGCACAATATCACGGATTCTAGTTTCGGCTTTAAGGATTAGTTTATACTAGAAACAAACCACCCAAAATCGTAACGGCATAACAATGAACCCGTTCTATGCCATTTAGTCATGAAGGTTAGCTTGTTTATCTTTGAAGGTCGCACGCTCCAAACAGGAGATTTGACTCCCGCACATATTGATAGCTTATATGTACTATAAAATGCATATGGCAAGTTGGCAACTAGAGAGAGAGAGAGAGAGAGAGAGAGAGAGAGCGTACTGAGGCAAGTTCCTCAATCATAATGGGTCTATTGCCTTCCTTTTCAAACAACTCATAGGCATTCCTTGCATGTTGCTCCCAAGTGTCCATTCCTTCCAGCTGATGCACACTTATGGCAGCAGCACAAAATTCTTCAAAATCCAGTTTTCTATATTGAAGAGAACCGATCTGTATCACACAAGACTTGACATCAGCAATTTAATTACCATTTTAACTGCCTTATATTATACCATTTAAAACTAATTATTGCCAAAACAGATTGATAATAGGGCTTTATGAATATTTACCATGCTGACATAGTCTAGGACTCGCGAGTCTTTTATGGCCTCCGTGGAATGCTTTGTTGCTGCCTGCAATGGGTAACTCTATTTATATTGTGATATGAAAACATAAATTATTTGAAAAGATGAGTATAAAAAGAAGCTGACCGTCTTATAGTTCTGCATAGAAATGAATCCATTTTTGTTTGGCCCCAGCAACGTAAATTGTTCCCGCAGATAAGCTAGCTGAGGCACTGTTAATGTCTTTGCAAGAGCCTGTCACCATGGCATTGCTAAACCATTTATTCATTGATTTAATATTTAAATATACAATGTTCTCTCAAGGATACAAGCAAATCAGGAGAAATTCAGAGCCAGTATGGCAGTTTAATTACCTTATTAACGTAACCACAGTAATTTTCACGACTCCATGAAAATTATAGCTTTTGTTTATTTATTTATTTTGGTTGATTTAAATAGCTTACAGTTACAAATTGGTCAACCCCAATTAAAGTTTGTGAAAATCCAATTTCTTTTTTTTTTTTAACCGTATCAATGAAGATAGCAGAGAAAATGCTAGACCCAACACTTCCATGAAACTTCTCCCGCATGTGAAAGTGCCAGGAGAGTTGGGAGATCTAGGATCCAATAAATTCTCTGAAATTTACATATACTTTTAAGTCTTTCTCTGTCTCGTTTTCTTAGGTGTTTCCCTAACTGCCTATGTATTGCAAAGGTGTGCAATCCTGATTCAGGTTTACCTGGTAAACCAGCTGTTAAGGTTATGGTTTTGCTAACTATAAATGAATTTTAGTAAATTAAGTAAGTATATAATTGGAAAAAAGATTTAATTACATTAACAAAGATTAAAACAATCAAATCATCAACTCAAAAAAAAAAAAAAAAAAAAAAAATTAAATCATGATCAGACTTAACAGACATTTTAGGAGTTAATTTAACAGATACCAAAAGAGACATTATAACACAACTAATAAGGCTACATAATTACACTCACCCCAAGAGCCGATTTGCGTAGAGAAGACGAACATATATAAGCTTTTACAAGCTTGTATACTATCATATCTGAAGGTATTTTCACATCATGATAATTTGCCAGCCATGGATGACCTAAGCACAATAAAAGGCAACAACTATCAAATTCCAGAATAATATTTGTTGCACAATAATATGAATAACTACGCACTTATCAACAAGGTGGAAAACAGATACTTAAGCCACCTTACCATTCCCTTAATTATAAGGTTGGGATGCATATGGATATGACCACATGAGAGAAGAAATCAAAGTGGCAACCATCAAAGAAATTGTTCATGAATTTCAAAGAGAATATAGAGACTGATTAAATGGGTGACTTACTCAGAGCCTGCGCAGCTGTCAGTCTCTTACGGAAGTCCTTGTTCAACAATCTCTTCACAAAATCAATTGCCTCAGGGGATAAAGAAGGCCAAGGGGCTTCATCAAAGCTTGGATCTGCTTTAAGGACCGCTCGGAAAATGCCAGATTCTGTACGAGCCCAAAAAGGTCGACTGCCACATAGAAGAATATAGGCAATGACCCCAATACTCCACATATCAGCTTCAGTCCCATATGATCTATGCAAAACTTCAGGAGCAACATAATATGCACTCCCTACAATGTCATTCAGCCTCTCATCTGCAAGTTATTTCCATCGTCAAACACCGATGAACATATTAACATAAACCATTGAGGGAAACCTCAGGTTGTAGTTCTGACCTGGCTTTACATAGTCAGATAGTCCAAAATCAATAGCCTTCAGCGGTGAATTCTCTTCCTTAGAAATAAAGAGAAAATTCTGAAACACGAAATAACCCAACAGAATAAGAATAGGAAAATGTGCCATTGGAGAGCATACATAAGCTGAGAACAGGAAAGAGCGCAAATTGGAACTATGAATACAAAATGGAATACATTGTTATTCAGTACATTCAGCCACTGATCAAGAAAATTAAGCAGATAGAGAACACAAGCACTGTCTAAGGCAAGAATGCAAGAATAGACAACTTTAAGAAAGGAAGCACGTGCCATGTCAAGCGACATAAACTCCAGCTAATGATCTTCTGAGCTTTAGTTTCAATGCTACTTTTGTTTTGTTTGAAAATATTTTGTGATAAATGTGGTTCAACGACATTTATACCCTGGTTTGTATACTTAGTTTTTAAAATGATACAGGAAAGCAATGTGATCATAGAATTTGAATCCTTAATCAGTGAGAGACATAAATGGATGATATCGATGAGTTAGTTACCTCAGGCTTCAGATCACGGTGAACCACACCTTGGAAATGACAGAAAGCGACCACATTTAAAATCTGAACCATTACAGCTTTTGCATCTTCTTCTGAATATTTTCCACCCCTAGAGAAAGTTGATGGAAAGACAGTTAGATGGTGACCAAACAGGCCAAGGATTACATTAAGCACAAAGTATGTACAAGCATTGATACCTTGACAGTATTCTATCTAATAGTTCACCGCCGTTGCACAACCTGGAAACATCAAATACAAATGAGTATAAGCTCCAAAAATTAAATCCAATTAAACATCCAACGGACGGACATAAAAAAAGAAATGAACAATAAATTAAACACATAAGTCAGCAGGTGCCACTGGAAAAACCCTTTCGTCCCCAAGAATATTTTAAGCCCAGAGGTCAAGTACTTTGACTAAGAAAATGACATGCAGCTTGCTAATTTGCACTTACATGGAAGACAATATAGACTGCTTATATAACTGACTGACCATGTCAAGTCAAATTAACTGTTGTAAGTCAAGGAATTCAACAGCAAATTCCAGGTTAGTCAAAATATAATGGGGATCGAAATCTCGATGATGTCCACATTGACAAAGCATAGTAGATACAATATGAACTGCTGAGATTATGCTCACATCTACACATACATGCCATGTGTTAATACTTTGGCATTTATCCCAAGGAACCAAAATACAAAAGAAGAAGTTGGTCCAAGTCCTCATCACAATCATGAACCATTAACATACAAACAAATGAAACACAACAAAATCTTTATTAAGAAAAAAATTGAAGGGACTTAATTATACTTACTCCATTACAACATAAACATTGTCATCATCTTCATAGGCATCATAAAACTGCACAAGGTTTTTATGCCCTGACAGAGCCCGTAATATCTTAACTTCCCGTCTTACGTCCTCTATGGCAATAGCTGTAGTCATCTGCCAAAAACAAATCGATTTTCACAGTAGGAAAACACTAATCAATCCAAATTGTACTTATCAGGAAGGAAAAAGACTCCTTCAAAGGTCAATTTCTTCCGAAATAATTATATTAGCAATACGGAGAACATATCAAAGTCCTTAGTCTGGCTTAATATATGAGCTATAAATATGAAGACAAAATCCATAACTCTATCGTAATTTATTTCTACATATCGTCAACTAATCCGAAATTCTGAATATAATTAATAACAACAACAAGAAATCAAACATCAAGCGGATTGTTGTTACAGGTATAGAACTCATACAAACAAACTATTGCATCAATGCCAAAATGAAAACAACAATAAAGTTGTAAATTTGGACCAAAATACTAATAAGAAACAAGTGAACAATATCATCAAAGATAATAAATATCCAATTATCCCACTATAAAACACCCTGATACGGTTCCAACAAATCAAAGCTAAAATAAAACAACTGCACAAATAGTACTAGCAGTTGACTCTCAAATTGAAAAAGAGAGGGTATGGAATTGAATTGAAACCTTAGACTTGGGAATAACTTTGACAGCCACATCATGGCCTTTGAAGGAGCCCTTCTTGGCCTTAGCAGAGCAAGTATAACCAAAATGACCACGACCCACCTCGTCACCAAGCTCATAATGAGCCAAGAACTGCTTGGAGAAGCCAAAGTTCTTGTCCAAAGCAATGTCAGTCTCGTTTCCCTCAGGAATGGAGGCCTCATTAGGCTTGACAGAGCCATGCCTCCTGGCCAGCAGTGCACGTATATGCTTTGCAGGAGAAGGTGGAGGGAAAGGACGCTTGAAGATCCTTAAAGGCGTAGAATTCACACTGGGGATAGCTGGGGAGTTCTTGAACAGGCTCGGTAGTGGACTTGGGCTGTAAAATGGGAAGTTTGAGGACGATTTCTTGGGTTGGGAAGTGGGCAGCGGAACCTCGTTATCATATGCAAGAGCTTCGTTTCGAGATGGGTTGTGTTGATTATTTTGCTGGGGTTTTCCATGACACAGACCCATGATTGATTATTTTGAGACACACCCAGTAGAACCAAGAATTCAAACAAGATATAACAAAAACGAAGACTATTGTGTGATCAACCCACAATCTCATGCAACTTGTTCTAAACCATGTTTGATCACCAAAACAAAGAAATAGATTATATCACTCTAAATTCACCAATACAATTAAAACAAGAAGAAAAGAAAAGCAATTCAACTTTAGTGATCAAACAAGTAAATATTAAGAAAACCAATAATAGCAAACAAAGAGAAATAGGTGAAGGGAACAAACAAGGAAGGAAAGAATAGAATGGGAGGGGAAAAGAAGAGAAAAGAAAGGTAAAGATGCTTAGGAGAGGCAACAAGAAAAAGAAAAAGAAAAAAAAAAAGGAAAAAAAAAAAAAAAAAAAGGGAAGGGAATGGTTGTTTACTAGTGCTTTTTGTAAGCTTTATTGTGAACGGGGGGGGGTGGGTTAATGTGTGGAAATATCAAGTTTGGAGGGAGGGAGGGAGGGGAGGAATTGATTGTGTGTTTTGTGTGTGAGTCTTAGTTGTGTTTCCCTCTCTAATAATTATTAATGGAAGTGGGGTTGTGGCTTTTGGATCCTTCCAGCCTGTCTTTTTTCATTCATATAAACATACTTACAATTGGATCAATGAATTGTTGCAGCCTGTATCTCTCTCTTTCTATACTTTCTAACTCACCCACCACTACTGTCTTTGCGCCTTTGACTTGCTTTTTCTCTCCCTTTGAATCTCTTTGTCTTCTTTTTCCTTTCTTTTCTCGTTTTTTTTTTCAACTTATGTGGGTATATAAATATACTCATAGCAACTCAAAATTATTACTTTATTTTATTATCTAATACCATTAATAGGTTAAACTATTATCGAGATCAGTTTAAATAAAATTTTAATAACACAGTTTAAACTAACATAATTACTCTCACATATAGAGAGAGGGTTATCCATTCGATGGTAGAACTACTTATATACGAAATTGGCACTTGAATGGGGCAAATAAGAGGTGGTTTACTATCATACGGCTTCATTTTTCTCAACTCAAAATTATCATTTTGTTTGTTGATTATGGAGATTAATATCTATCTTACTTTCAAATTTTACATTTGTTTAATGTCATCTTACACAGCCTTGAGAATAAAACTTGTTACTGGTTAAGGTTTAAAAAAATGGTTTCAGACATAATATAGGAAACAGATGAGTTTCGGGTTCAAATTCCACTACGTGAAATATTAAAATAGGATTGATTATGAATTTTATAATTTTATTAAAGGATTTCGATAACATTGTTTAGATTTTTCCATTACCAAGGAGTTTTGAATCGAAATTTCTAATAAATTTACTGTGTTTATGTGTGACAGTGTGAGTTGGAAGTCATGAATAATCCTGTTGGTCTTGGAGATGGAGGCAGTATTGAAAGAATATTGATAATAATTTTCACAATCTCAAAAGCGAAAAAGGACATTTCTTTTGTTTTTTTTTTTTCATGGTTTTGATTTAAATTTTAAAATCATCTTGTTTAAACAACTTTTGAGAAATATTTTTATATTTATTATTTATAAACCAAATAATAACCGTACATATTTAGAACTCATATAAAATAGTTAACAATAATTTGTTTATTTGAGAAATGGCTTATGATATAATGGTAAACACAAACCGCCCACACACTTGGCCTTAGTGGTCACGGGTTCGAACTCACTGTCACATCAAGTCTCACAAATCGTGGGCATTTTTCTCACTAATTGTGAGCCGTTCTCTCCCATTTCCTAGGATATGATTTTCGGGTCGCACTCTATAATCATACCTCTGTTGGTCTCAATCAACGCCTAGGCAACGTTCTAAAGTTATATCTCTACTTATTCTGATGGACTTTCAGGCAAATATAAGTACTTTAAAAAAAAAAAAACAAAACACATTATAATTTAACTATTCAGTTTAAACATTTTTTTCAAACGGAATCAACTTTATGAGTTTATTACAATCTAGCTATCTACTGTTACTAAAAAACTAATAATTTTAACAATTGCCCTAATCAAATAATGAAAAAACTATAATACCCTTCATATATAAATGAAATTTAAAAACTGAATTACAACATTTTTTTTTTTAAACTTTAAAAAAAATCAATTACTTCTTTTTCCTCATCCTCTCTGCTTCTTCTCTACTGCTGTCGACCTCTACTTCTTCCGTCCTATCTCCACCAACCTCCACTTCTTCTTCCTCATCTCCGTCGACCTCCACTTCTACTTCTTCCCCATCGTCACCGACCTTCGTTTCTTCTTCCTAGTGCCATCGTCCTTCACATCTTCATCTTTTGGGTTCTTCCCTAACATCTTCATCTTTTGGGTTCTTCCCTAACATCTTCATCTTTTGGGTTCTTCCCTATTGTTGCTAGATTACTTCTTCTTCCCTATAGTCTACCTCTTCTTTCACATCCACCATCATCGTCCTCTTTACCACATTATCGATCGATCAATTAATTTACACTCACTAGTACCACGCTTACCAGTTCACGCTTGAAAAAAGCCTCCTCCTTCATCATCGACACCGTCACAACATAGAAAAGTTATTTGAAGTTGCTTCAATCTGGGTTCGATCCAAATTGAAGATTTGGGTTCGAACTTATAAGGGTTTTATAAATAGTGATGATGATTATGATTTTGTAGATGGTGATGATGATTTTGTAGATAGTGATAGTGATTCTGGTCATGTGTAAATAGTTTTGGAGATTGGTAGAGTGGAGTGAGTAGTATTGCATCGGAGAAGGCCATAATCTAGGTTTTCAAATTGTTTTTTTTTTTTTTAATTCTTTTGCAATTCTGTGTGTGGTTTTTGAGTGGAAATGAAAATTGAAGATATGAATTTTGGAACCCAAATATTGGTTGATGTGGGTGTTTCTTGGAACTCAAATTTCTGAATTCTAGAACCCAGAAATTTAGAAGCATTGATAGTGGTTAATGTAGGTGTGGTGGATAGGTGATCTTGGATCTCTATCTCCAAAGAGATGGAGAAGGGAGTTTGGGATCTCCACCTTTATTTTTTATTTTTAAGTTTTTTATATCATAAAAAAGTAAAATACAGTTAAAAATAAAAATGCTACTGAATGTATTGAAATTGACTAATATAAACTAACAACAGGTGGATAATTTGCAATAAATATATAAAATTGACTCCGCCTGTAAAAAGGTTTGAATTAGAGAGCTAATTTATAATTTGCTCTTATATCACGATTACACAAAATAGGATCATTTGACTATAATTAATTGGTATTATCATTACCGGGTGATAGTATTGCTAAAAAGTGGTCCATGATTTCTACAAATCTCCAAGCAGCTACTGTTTCACTTTCGGTTTCATCATGATTTTCAACAATACATTACGTATTTATTTAATGCAATTATTGTCCAAGTATTCTATGAAATAATTGAACCTATGTAAGACTTTTGCCAACCTAATATAGTTGAAAATCATACAATCTTGAAGTTTTGCCAAATCATGTTTCGATGTTCAGATTGCTTGCATCTCTAGTGATGTTTTTAGAATTTATAGATATATATATACATATATACACATATACATACACTGAATTTTTTTTCTTGATATTCAAGCTCTCTGCATTCAGTAGATTGTTGCTAATAAAATATAAATATTTCACTATAATTTACAATGTATAAATTATTATTATTATTATTTATTGTGATTAGTTCGGGAACTATCGGGATCAAGCAGGATAAAACATTAGTGGCACGGTTCGGAGAGCAGCTCCCGTACAGGAGGAATTGATTTATATTAAGGTAGGGGAACGATCTACATGAGATGAGAAAAGACAGTCATAAAGTGTCTAAGCTGTTGAGTGTCGAACCCAAATTATGTGAAAACTTGGGGGTGCTTCCCAACCACTTTGGCAAAACAATGTACATATGATTTATGGGGAAATTTTAATATAGTTCCTAATATTTAGTAAAATATTACATTTTTATTAACATCTGCATTTTGAATTCTCATCATCCTTAAAGTTTCAAAAATGTATCAATTTAATCTCTCTGACCAAAATAATAACAATTAAACGTGACAGACATAGTAAAGAAACACATTTACTCTTGATATAATTGTCCTTTTAAAAACTGATAATTATAAAATAACCATCTTTATTATTATTAAATTATCATTGACCACTTTTCAATCAAATTGTGACATATCATTAAATCATTTTTTAATTCAATTTATTGTTAATAAATATTTTAATTAAAAAATAATATTTTTAATATAAAATTAAAGAAATAAATTCTTCTTCATCTTCTACCTCTCATCATCTTTCTCATCTCTAATTTCATCTTCTGCATTCATCAAAATCATCATCTTCATCATTTTCAACAAATTAACATCACCTAAATTAAATATCAATATCAAACCAAATATCTCTCAAATCTTAAAAAAAAAATTGTTTATGCAAATAAAAAAAAAATTATGTCATTTAAAAAAAAAAAAAAATTTGGAGATGGCAT
The DNA here is from genome assembly GCA_022984855.1 of Dimocarpus longan. Classification (NCBI taxonomy): domain Eukaryota; kingdom Viridiplantae; phylum Streptophyta; class Magnoliopsida; order Sapindales; family Sapindaceae; genus Dimocarpus; species Dimocarpus longan. The sequence goes on from CM041021.1 coordinate 8,858,785, forward strand.
CACAATCTTCAATCATTTTCCACTTTAGGAAACTAGTCTTCGACTATAGAGATCCTCTGGTCTCCATCGTCGAAGACCAGATTTGATCTTCGATAATGGAGACCAACACTGGTCTTCTTGATAGAGATCTGATATCTACTTTGGCAATAGAGACCAGTTTTTTAGTCCCTCTCGTCGGAAGGAGAATAGTCTTCATGGGAGACCAGAAAACTGCTCTACTGGTCTCCTATAGAGAATTTTTTTTTTTTTTAAACTTAAAATATTTTTATATATTAAATTAAAAATATAAAAATATATATTATATTAAATATTTATATTAAAAATACATAAATATGTGCAAATTAAAATGATCAAACTAACTCTCTCCTTGTTAAGGTTGATTAACATTTGACTAATAGAATGACTAAATTGATATATTTTCGAAACGTTAGAGATGATGAGAATTCAAAATGCAAACTTTAGTAAAAAAGTAATATATTATCAAGCGTTAGAGACTAAATTAAAAATTTTTTTTATGATCTACAAAATATGATCAAATCTCTTAAACAGGAAACATTAAGAGATTTTTCTAAACAGGAAAATTTTTCTAAATAACATAAACAGAAAATAAGATGATGTGGAAATTTTTCTAAACAGGAAACAGGAGATAATATAAACATAAAAGAATATATAGTAACAGTTGCAAGCTCACGGTCTCCATTCCACTGGAAATTAATGTAGAGTACTGTAACCTTAATTTGTAGGGCATGTGCCCTTTATGTATGTAGGGTTTTTGCAAAAAAGGTAGGTGATCTACTTTCATGTCCCAAAATAAAAGGGTCCGGTCCTGTGACATTTGGGAGCCTTTTATACTTTTTATTAATCAAGACTTTCTTCTTTTATTAAACTCTATAAAACTCTTCAACCAATTGGATTTCCATTGCTGTCACCTGAAAAAGAAATCTAGGTTTCTTCTCTATGAGTATGCTTTTTTTATTGTAACGGATTCCTAGTCACAAATTGCTTGGTTTACTTAATTTATAATATTATAAAAATATTTCGTAGTTACTGAATTACATATATATGATTAAATGCAATTTTGATATTCTCTAATTCAATATTAATAATACAGTACAAAATTGTAATACATTTGGAAGTGTTTTTATTATTTGATAGTGCCTAATTGAAATAGTTAGAAAATTAAGATAAGAAGAACGTTGAACTATTTTGGATATTGTGACTATTATTAAAGCAAATAGACATCAAAAACTTACTTGGTAATGAATTTAAAAAAGAAAAGGGGGGGACTTTATGTGGGTAGGTGACCTATGTTTGTTGTGACTGTTTTGGCTGTAAGTATGTGTTTGCTTGTTATGTGTTCACAATCCATGCTAGTGGAGAATGGATTTGATTGCATATGTAATCATATGAAGATTTTCTTACCAGTCTTGCCAAATGGAGAACAATACAAAGACCTAGTTTTGTTCAATAGCTAGAAATGCTAGAACCCAATTGCTTTTGTTCAGTCTATTGACTAACACATCCATGATTGTTTAGATTTATGTTATATCAATTCCTGAGGTCTCTAACTTTGTAATGCAACTAAAGTAACAATTTTATTACATTAACATGTTTATAAGTACACTAACTTCGATCGGTATAATTTTACTATTCATATATCAACACAATATGATTACCACTTTGATTGGGATATATTGGCTTGGATATAAACTTGCAATAACAGTGAAAATCATATAAACTAACAAAATTCGTACTGTCATCTCCTGTCCATTCGTCCGATCCCTGGTCTCTTACTATGGAAACTCAGCCACTTCACTTTATTACTCTTTGTCTCGAAGTTGGTCAACATCTTGCTTTGCTAAACAGAGGTCATATTTCAAATAACATGACTATATAGATCATAATAAAATGACTTAAAATGCTAACACAAGATGATCATAGTGTAGGGAAAAAAAATAGTTGCTTTAATCAGATTAAAATATGTGGAAGAATGTGTTTTAAAACTTTTTATAAAACTAAGAACTTGAATTTATGAAATAGTGAAATAAAACAACAAAACCAAAGTAAAAGATCGAGTGTATTATCTTCTGTGTTGATTCTCTATGAATTACTTACCATCTAGTTTTCTTTAATATGTTTTTATACCAATAAATAAATAAGTACAATATACAACTGTATTCATTTACCTTTGATGTTTTTTAGAAAGAAAATCAAATCTAACTGTATAAAAAATATGTTTTTGTTATACGAAGAAGAAGACACAAATTCTCCTTCTCCGTATATAAGCTAGTGAAAATAGAAAACTTTTTTTTTTTTTTTTCTAGTTTCTTAAACATGTAGCCAACCAAAAACCCTATTATTGAGAAAGAAAACTCTTTCTTTTCTCTTCATAGGCTACAACTAGGGTTTCTATTAATTCAAAATTAATATTGAACCTCTTATTTGTTAAGAATTAAACTATTGTCCTATATAACATAATTAATTAAAAAATAATTCATGTTATATCCTGAAATCGAACTCGTGACATAATTAATTTAAACCATAATCACTATTGAGAATCGAATTCAAGGCATCTTATAAAATTAATTAAATGATTATAATTTATAATCAATAATTAGCTAATTAATTATTAGATAATTTAAATAATTAATATTATTCAAATACCAAGTGAACACAAAATTTATTACTCACATGACAAATATAATTGGACGCTTTAATTACAATATTTTATATACATGTTTATTATAGTGAAATGAACTATCAAGACGACACGATGGATCTATAGTTTTAAATTCCAATAATATTAGAATTATTGATTAAGCTCTTTAATTAAATAATTCACTATTATTAACCTTAGAATTATTTCACTAAAAACATAAAATTGTACTCTCAAAACTGTAGGGTATGTTTACTTCACGGATTGGGGAATGAGAATGAGGAATAGAATTGATTGATAATGTTTACTTGCTTAAAATTAATTCCGTAATGGAAATGAAAATATGGGTCCCGCATCAATTTGGGGTTGTAGAATGGGATTCTCATTCTCATTCCCTTTATCAAGACGAAAAGTTCATTATACCATTCTTTAAAAAATAAAGAAAAATCAATTTTATTTGATATTAAAAAAAAAAACTACATATTATACTAAAAAGCTATACATCATTCGTTTTTCATCACAAATTTCTTAATTATCATAGTGAACTATTAAAATAATTTGTAGTTTTTTTTTTTAATTGTAATGTACAGTTTTTTATTTGATATTAAAAAAAAAATCGCATATTATAATAAAAAAACTATACACCATTTGTTTTTCATCACCAATTTCTTAATTATCATAGTGAACTATTAAAATAATATGTAATATTTTTTTAATTGTAATGTACAGTTTTTTATTTGATATTAAAAAAAACTGCATATTATAATAAAAAAATTTCACACTATTATAATTAATCCATTTAATTAAGGTTATTTTTGTAATTTATAATTAATTCATTCCGATTTTAAAGTCAAGTAAATAACTCAATGAGAATACTATTGATTTCGATTTCGATTCTTACAATTGAAGTAAACAACTTACTCTGATTCCAATACTTCATTCCGATTCCAAGTCATTCTAATTCCAAATTATTCGATTCCTATTCCGATTCCTCTAAATGAAGTAAACGCATCATAAATATTTTTATATAATTTGAAATTTTCAATATCCATGATTTAATCGTTACATATGATTTGATCTTCCATAAATAATTCATAATTAGAGTTAGGATATAATATTTATTTTATCCCTCTAATTATTTTTGGTTCCTTTAAGTATTGTTGATTTTTTTATTGAATAATATAGTCATAATAACTTATGAATTTATCTTTCTGTTTATATATAAACATAAACTTGAACGCTCTTATCGTTCAAGGCCCAAATAAACATTTAAGGGGACTACTTCTCTGCTTCTCACAAGAATTAGTGAATTTCACAATTATATAGAAAGTTTCGAACTATTTACTAAAGAGTCATTTATTTTTTTGTCTAAAGACTGAACAGTGCTGCTGAAGACTGAAGACTGAATAGTGATTAAAACCTTAAATATGCATAATATATATATATTTTTTTCGTTACCTATAAATATGCTGTAAATTTATTTGTTTTTTAAATTTAAAATTGTCTGAAAATTAGTAAATTAATATTTATGCCCTTTTTACAATTTGTTATTATGTAATTTTAATTAATTTAATAAAAACATCTGAAAATAAATAATTTAATAAATTTTAAAACATTTTTATATACATATTAGTGATTTTTATTTATAATTAAAATATGAATTAAAAATATTGTAGTATTAACCATATTTATATATTTAAATATATTAATATATTAAAAAAAAATGAATGTTTAAATTGTAAATTAAAATATATCAATTTAATTCCAAGACAATATGAGATAAGATGTATTTATGTTTTTCTTTTCAAATATATTTTTTATAAGTATTAAGGAAAAAAAAAATTTGAGTAATATAAAATTAGGATAAATTTGAAATTATGTTATTTTGGGGATGATAGATTTGTAATAAAAACTTTTAAATATCATTAAGTGATTTACAATTAAATAAAAAGTTAAAAATTCTTACTTAATTTTTTTTTTTTTTATAGCTTTAAGTGGTTTGACCACTTAAAAAAAAAAAAAAAAACTTAATAAATGAAATTCAACACTATTAAATCTTAAGTGGAAAAAACAAATGATTCATAAATCATATTCTTAAAGTACGAAGTTATTGACCTTATATCTATATTACACCCATGTAAATCAAAATATATAACTCATTAAGCCGCAGTTCATAGTACATTTAGGATTAAGAGCAATTCATATATGATTATCCGATCGATAAATATAAATTTTTAAATTTAATGGATATTAATTAAAGACTTATATTTATCGTGGTCTAATCTTATATCACATTTATTATATAAGGTGTCTTCATGTCTATATCCCCACATAAACAGTTTTGAATAAAATTATCATACCAAATACAAAATAGACTGTATTTGTAGATTTATCACAAATAAAGTATCCAACTTTGTTTCCTTTCTATAAATTCTTTATATTGTTTATTTCAAACTAAATTTGTTTATATGTAGCATTTATATGCTTAATTTAAAATTAAATCATTAATCAATTATGTTTCTCATAATATTAATAATTTTTGTGAAATGATTACTTTATTAATATTTACAAAACCATTTTACATGATTACAAGTTTGTAGGGCGGAAACCCTCCAACACACAGCACATGACTTGATATGCTGATAGAGATCATGTTACTTAAGGGCTGATTACCTTATGAATTTTAGGACTTCCAAAAAACAGAGCATTGTTAAACAAGAAGAAACATGGACTGGCTAAAACACTCTCAATTCTCCATATCAACTATCATCAAACATATGGAAGTTTCAGAGATGCAAAAGAAAAGATGGAGTCTGTGTATTCGCTAACTAATTAGTTAGCGAAGCCTTTGATTATAGTTAGTTAACATATTTTCTTTTAGTGGATCAAAAAGAAAACTTCGTTGTGTATTCGCTAACATCTTTTCTTTTAGTGGTAAAACTTGTGGTTTGCTCTCTCAATATCTAGGCTTTGAATCCTCATGGGGCGCCTATATAGCTAAAGATTATAGTTTTCTACTTCTAATGATTATAGGGTTTGATGGGAGCTCTATTTTTGAACTGTAGCTAAACTAATAATATTATAAATCTCACTCATTTTTTATTTGTAATTTGACTTTTAGTATGATAATTTAATTCATATAATGTGCAATATGTGAAATTAATCTTCATTAATGTGTTTTTATATGCTAATTGATTCATCATAAATTGAGATGCAAGTTAGAAATAAAGTTTGAAATTCCCAACATTATTCTAATCTCTCATGGCTATTAGCTAATTAAGTTATGTCAGCCCGAATCAATTCTAAATTTTTGTTTTTTGTTTTTTTTTTGGAACTTTTAGGTTGGTGGACATTAAGCTTAATACTTTGTATGGGCAGCAATTCATGGAGAATTATGAAATATGGATGAGGTTGGCACTATTATATAATAATTAATATAATAAAGTGAATAGTTATCTGCATGAACTTGTAAAATATATTTGATAAAAATTGAACTGATGAATAGAAAGGTTTCCAATCACCCACGCTTAGAAGTGATATGCAATAAAATGATGGAGTTGAATATAAATTATAATAGTTCTCTTTCATACTTTACTTAGAATAACGTTTAAATAAGTTTTCAAGTTGTATAAAATTTGTCGCAACTACCAATTTCTTGCCATAAAATACATGGTGAAGAAGACGCTCAACAATTTCTACATTAAAGTTCTTTGATGCAACATCAAAGTTGGTTATATGTCAATTATACCATTAATACAAACGTTGCAAGCTGAAGTTTTCAACTACTTAGACATGCACTTCAAAAGTTTTCCTACGTGTATGATGTTTAAGCCCTTAACCTTTTAAAGGGAAACAAATCCACTTGCTTTTTTTTCAAGGTGGAAGGGAGGATAATAAATGAAATATGACAAAATTTTATCCCATTTCTTTTTCTTTTATTTTATTACAATCTCAATTTTTTTTACTATAAATGAATTTACTATGTCATTTAAGCCGTGGGATAATTATATATATATATATTTTAACGGGACAGTATAGATTGCATAATTGACGTAATTTACAGTTATATAATCATTTAAATTGATCATTCTCATTCGTATGCATCAAAACTAGTCAAATTCAAATATCGTTGATATAAACCTAAATCCATATAAGACAGAACTAATTGATTGATTTGATTGATAAATCAAATTTTGAGTTTACATTTGTGAAAAATCTTATTATCTGACTATAATAATAAATAGATTTCATTTGCAAAAATAAATAAATAAATTTCACTCTAAATTAGATTTAATTGTACTGTATTTTTTTTGAAAAAAGTAATGTAGTATGGCATTGAGTTAGATTGAAAATTCTATAGTGCAATCAATATTATGTGAAATTGATAATTCAAAATATCTCTAAATAATATGGAAATCCCTTTTATACTTTTTTTTTGTTCCATTGAACAGCTCATCTGTAGACAACTAAAAATCACCGACTGCCTTTTTTATACATAGAAGTTCTGATATCAAGACTGATTTCTAATCCTACAAGGTTTTCATTAACAAATAAGTGGAAGAGAGAGAGCTTTGTTTTAGCACCGTCTTTTGGCTTAAATCTACCCCTCCCTATCACATTAAATATGTATAAATGGCTGAGAATCACCCCAAACATGTACAAATATCGAATTCAGATTAATGTCAGATACCCCAAAGAAATCATAAATTTGAAATCTCAAATAACGCAAAATCTTATTTGTAGTGATTGTATCACTTGATGACAATATCATAAACTATATTTACAAATTAAGATGTCACATTAACATTACTCAAAGTCACATGATTAAAACATTTTAAAGAAGAAATTTTTTAAAGCAAGATAGAAAAAGCATGAACCACTTAGAAATTATCCATCTAACTACATCCCCAACAACCTCTAAGTCTGACTTGGGTTGGAAAATAAAGAAGGCCAGGGAGGTAAATGAGAATAAATTCTCATAAGTAAAGCTGAAAAAAGTGGTGAATGTGGAATCAGAACAAAATCATTTCAAGTGGAAAAGGTGTGATTATAATCGGTTCTGCAACTTTTAAGTTTGTGATGTTATTACTATACCACTGTGCATATATTGTTAGTGGACCTTGTTGCAGATCATCTTTTCAGCGTACATAATTTGCTTGTAAAGTATGCACATCGATATGGCATATAAACCAAATGATTTGGAATCATTTCAGTGGTTGAAATTAATTTAGTAACCAAAGTTATGTCCAACCCTTTATAAGAATACTAAAAAACAAAGTGTACAAATGTTCAAACCGAGATTGGCACCATTGTTTGTGGTCAATTACTTAGTGGGAGGGTGGGTTGGTTTAAACCCAAGATAATGCGAGGGGAGTGGGTGGCTTACCACAGAGCCACCCCCCACCAAGCTCTGGTGTGTGGTCGATTAAGTTTCAGGAATTGATGGTCATATTACTTTCTTGCTTAATTATGTCTTATTATTTTTAAATGCTTATTCATCAGATTTCCAGAAATTGAAAATATTTTATAAACATGTGCTATTGGACAAAAGCTTTAAAAATTTCTTCTATATAATACAAATAATAAAATATTGTCAAATTCACAGTAATTTATGACAATGTTGATTTGAGATTCCCAATACCCTGCCTGAATCCCTCCACTCCCACCCAAATTCATATGTACTTTTCCTTCGACTTTTTCTTTCTTTCTTTCTCTAATATTATTATTTTTTTAATTTTTTTATAATCCAAAAAACCTTTTTTTATTCTTTTAATCGGAATATCTCATCTAAAATTTCAAGCATGTACATATGTACAAACAAAGCATGCACTACTTTGTTTGACTAGTTGCTCAACCTTAAAAAATACCTTAAAAATATATATATAATGAAAAGACACATGTAGTGCAAATCAATCAAGCATCATAAGCTAATTAGAAATGTTGAATGGTTTTGGAAGCAAGTGTGGAAAGTGGGAAAAGCTAGCACTTGGTTGTTTATGCTGTGTTAATCTTTAATTGTTAAGTTTGATACTTAAAGACAAATACAATAGAAAGAAACCTTTGTGGTGTTGCTATACATAGTGACAAATTTCTTGGAAGCAAAAACTTGTACAACATAATAAGAAATGTTATTGGATTTGGTAAGCATCTTGAGGGCCACAAAATGTGTGAAGATAATGGCCCTAAATAAAGAGAAAAAAGTTAGAAGAATTGATGCCCCTCTTTAGTCCAGAGTGATCTTTCTTTCTGCAAAGAAAATTCTTATTCCTTTGATTATATATCTATAATATATATATATATATATTCTATTCTTTTCTTTCCACTGAAGAGAAAGAGAGAGAAAAGAGAGGGTTGGTGCATGTAAATACAATAAATAAATTGCATGTGAACATGGAAGAACATGGGGTACAGATGTTTCCAAGCATAAGCTTGGCAAGGGAAGGGAGAGAATTGCTTGTAGAAGAAGACAGGATTAGTGATTTTGGTCAAATGTTTGTTAATAAATGAGAATCCAATGGCAATAAGACCGCTAATCACGAGAACAAGAAGGTCTTGAAAGTTGAAACCAAGTGTATTTTTTGGGCACTGTAATGCCCTTTAGATGCATCCCCCACAAACTCTCTCTCTTTTGTTACTCCAAAGTCTAATTTTATTAAGATGACCTCTTGTAAGTAACAACTCTTTTTATTTATTTTTTAGGGGTTTTTTTTGGACACTGTAATGCCTTGAGAAATGTCATTATTCTAGTGAGCAATCATAAAAAAGAAAAAAAAAATGGTAGGCCCATTTTATCTTGATTATAATATTGGTAGGTGACCCACCAAGGGCTGTTGTTATATTTGTTAAAATGGGTGTGAGTCTCTGACCGAGCATAGAGGGACATGCATTTGGAGGCACTCGATGTTGAAAATCATCACAATTGGGGGTTGTAGCCTGTGGGTGTCACCAACTATAAGTGGACACATGTCAATGTCCAGCTGGTTGATTCTCTGACTATTCCTTTGCCTTAGTTTTATAATCTTTTATGGATTATCATAGGGATTAGAGATTCTCTCTGCCAATACTCTCCCAAAATGCATACTTTGTCTTGGCTTTTTAATAGCCTGAGCAGCTAGCTCAACGTAGTATACCACATGCCTGTTTGTTTCTGGGAAACAGGTCCAGTGCCAAGCCCAGGGCCTACTTCAAACCCCAAAACATGCTCTGAAGTTTACCCACCATTACTATGGCCCATACAATCACAAGTGAGATGATACATTGGTTAGTCATTCACACCTATTTATGTTTCTCCAAATCATAGATTCAAGTGTCAATAAATCATACATTTTTCACATAAATATGAATATCTCTCAATATCTTAAATTAATTATCTGAATTGTGTTACTAGAGTCTCATACAGATTAGTCTTAATAGTCTTTTGACCTTGAAAAGATATCGGAAAATAAACAAATAAAATGGTACTAATGCCCACACATTTTCCCTTTCTATTTTACTTCATATTCTCTTTAATTGGAGCTCTCCTTTTACTAGGTTTTAATTTCAAATAGATAGATTTTGATGTTCTAAACCACACGATAAATTAAAGAAGCTAGTTCATTGCGTGGTATTATGATTTATATCGCGAACATTATAGTGTCACCCTTGTAACTTAATGATTACAGTTATATGAACTTTTTGTAAAAATTGCCCGCAAGATTGCTTGATAGTAACCTTCTTGTACTAATATCAATAAGCTGTTCACCTGAAAATAAGAAGTGGGCAGGGTGTATTTAGACTTCTGCAACTGTTGAAATTGATGTGGTTGTAATTATTTGACAAATTTGATTTGAGGAGAGTTGGTCACGGTCACGATTTGGCCCAATTGTAACTGAGACTAGAACTTGCTACTCTGGGGTTCTTCAACAGTTTTTATCTTTCTGGGCCTGTTCTGAATTGGAGCAACCTAGGCTTCGCAGTTTTCACATTGACTGATATAGAATGACAATATTGGCACCCCTTTAAAGTTGCATGAAAATTCCAAAATTTACTTTTTTTTTTTTTATCAAAATTCCAATTTTATCCTTAAATAAGTTATCAATATATTTATTTAAAACATATTATAATGCTCTGTAATTATTTTACTTTTTAAAATTTTTACTCACTAAACTAAATTCTTTCAAACAAAGAAAAGCTAAATTTAAAAAATTATAATAATAAAACCAGTAGTTAAAAAGAAGAAAAAAAAAAAAAAAAGAGAAGCAAAACTCCATATTGAAAAGCAATAAAATGACAAGTGTTCAAAAGTTGACAGCAACAAAAAAAAGTAATAGAGGCCCCTGACGCTCTCAGATTTAAAAGACGGGTCCTGGGAGGCTGATGGCCATTTATACTACCCGGGAAAAATTACCCTCGTCTATCAGAAAGTAACCACTCAGGAGCAATGACGGACCCACTATGGGTCCACAGAGGCACAAATTCAAAAAAAATAAAAAAACTATTGAATTAAAGTGTCAGATTTATATATATATAGAGATTTTCTTTTATGGATTCATAACTTCATACTGTTTATTTTATTTCTAATTTTGTTGTCTTCTAACCACTAACATTAATTTTTCCTTTTATCATTTATCTTCTTCTACATAACAAACATTTAAAAATTTTTTATATCATTAAAATCTTGACAACTATTCTTATCTTCTAGATTATTAAATATAACTTTATTTTATTTTAAATTAGTTCTTATTTTATTTTATTTTTTGTATCTAATAATTATAATTTGATATATTTCTAATCAATAATTCCTATAATCAATAAACCCTATAAAATAATAGCTTTATTTTCTACCTCAGTTAGAACTTTTTGAGTGTTAGTCTGATTGATTAATAAAAAATAAGTAAATTATTTATTTTATTTTATCTAAATATCATCTTGTTATCGAATTTTTATTTTCATAAAAAATCATATTGACAATATTTTTAAATTATTATTATTTTATATATGTATTCATTTTCATAAGAATTTCTGGATCTGCCGTTACTAAGAAAAGACTACTACCTCTTGACAATTTTTTTTATTTATAATTTATTTAAAATAACTTTCCAAATCAAGAGAAAAGACATATTTGATATTAATTGGGGTTTTCTTACAAGATATAATACTTTTTTTTTAAAAAAAAATATGAATGGATATATAAAATGGAATGTAAATGCAGTTTTTTAAGGTGCAAATATTTCTCATACTGATATTCCTAGGACACACCGTATCATTGATCCGTGAGCGTTGACATTTGCACCCATTTGAATTTGTCTGTGATTTGTGAACCCTCCAGAATGTTTACGCCATTAAAATTTTTTAAATAACTATAATCTGTTACTACACCCAATTAATACCAAAATTATCCTTTTTATAATATTATTTTATAACAAACATTTTACTACTTATTCACCTTTTATATTATTTAAAATTATGCCATTGGCCTTTTTCATTATAAAAATTTCACTTATCAGTGTCTTTTTGTTTTTTTAATAAATGTTCCGTAATTACTCTCATTTAATCTTTTTTAAAATTGTCATGGTGTCTATGTCAAACTTACTTTCTTTTACAGAGAAATAATAATTAGAGTCAAGAAAAAACAGAAAGAAGAGAAATTTGTTGTTTTTCAGTTGCCAACATTGATAATATGCTTTTCTATTTGCTGGTGGTTGCATTTTTGTTAGAATAAATGGTTTCAGAGTAGAGAAAGTAGAAAGAGAGATAAAACAAATAAAAAAGAGAATATGAATTAACCTATGAGCTTTGCAGTTGATTTAGGGAAGAAAATAAAGAAAATTCAATCTTGAATGATGGCATATGTCAACAATATGTTGAACTCATGAATGATTATATTCTAATCCAATTCACATTAGCAAATATTACCCCCAAAAAAATAAAAGAAAGATTACTAATTTTACTTGGTTGTAATTTCAACCATGTTTTTTAATAATATCATCAAGGGTAATAATGGAATTTTATAGAATTAATAATTTGAAGTGTACTCGCCATTTCGAAAGGGTGCAAATATTGTCACTCTTGATCCTTGATAGAAAATTAAAGCCCAAATCTCATGGAAGTTGGTCCTTCGTTAACCTAAAAGGTTCGGCCCATACTTCAATGTAAACACTAGTGAGAGTGACATAGGCTTAACAAAATGCGGGTTTCGACTTGCATCAGACCCAGATCCGTGTTAGACTCCCAAACCACCCCACGCCCCCACCCCTTTTTAAGTATCCAAATGCTTATCAGACCCTTCAATTAAATTGAGAGTGGTTCCAAATCTGATCGCACGTTTAGAGGGTATGTCCAGAACCGCATCAAACCAAGTTTTGATCGGATCAGGTCCGCTCAAATCCGGGTTGACCCTGATTTAAAAAAAATTCAAAATTTTCTCATAAAAAATTTTATAGGTTATGAAATTCAGTATGTCCAAAATTTTGACCCGGCTTTTTAAAAAAAATAAATAAATCATTTTTTAATTAAATTGAATTAAACTGATGTCATATTTCATAGTTCTATAATAATATAATCATTTCTTTCCTTATATTTTATTATTTGTTTATATACTGAAACTTAATTCATTTTTCTTATTTCCTAACATTTTTTTTCAACTACCGTTGAATTAAGTGCATCAATGGACATTAACAAGCTAATTATTGAATCTATTTGTTGCATAATCTTTCATCCTTGACCACTTATTTCCTAGAAGAAAAGACTTGAAAAGAGTACTAAAGAAAATAAATACTTGATTGTCTTTTCAACAAGAAAAATGTCTGCTTACAGAACAATTAGATGGATTGCAGCCTGTCTCACTCTCCTCCCTTTCAAAACTTTTGTCAAATGTGGGTTGCATTCGATCATCACCTTTTCAATTACTTATTTGCCCAAAAAAAAATTCTATACGACCACGTTTTAGTGGTTAGTGACGGATCCAACCACATTTATGATAAGAGGCACAGTTCATTAGTACCGCTGCCGCTGAAACAACTTGATAATTTGCAACTTGTTAATTACGACAAGCACTGCCAGTTGTAGTGCATTAGTGATACTGATACCCACTCCTAGGTTGCGTTTACTTGAATTATATGAATGAAAATAATCTGAAATCGAAACGATTTGAAATCAGAATAATATATTAAAATCACAATAAATTGTTTATTTCAATTATAAGAATCAGAATAGAAATCAGTAATTTTCTCATTGAGTTGTTTATTTTACTTTGGAATCATAATTATAAAGTACAAAAATATCTTTGATTAAAATTATGTACATCATAGGCCTTTTTTTCTATTAAAAGAAAAAAAAATTCTAACCATTGAGATTTTGCAAATTACAATGGAAACATTATGTATCTTTTTGCAAAATTGTGTTTAATATGTGATGCCAACTTTTTTATTATGTAATTTGTCATGATAGACTAAAAAAGAAATAATTTTTTTTTAACAATATTATTGTAATCATATTATGTATTTATATTGTATATCAAATCGTGATTTTTTTTTTTTTGGATATAAAATGTTACTTAAATTTGCTTTGCCTTTGTAAAGTGTTAAAATGTTACTTAAATTTGCTTTGTCTTTGTAAAGTGTAACACCCCTCCCCCGATCCCCGGTGGTACAAGAATCGAAGCAAAGGATGTTACATTCCTTATTAAGAATTACTTTATTAAAATGTTTATTTTGTTAATTCAATTTTCGTTGTTAAAAATTTCGTTAAAACATTCGTTTTGATTTAATAAAAATCTAATAGAATTTTCTCTGTTTTTCTGAAAGCTCAAAATTTTACAAGTCTTGCAAGGAAAACGATGGTACTTCAAAAATTTTCTTTCACTTTTTTTTTTTTTAACTACCGTTTCAGACCCTCCATCAGACTCTAATATCACTTCAACACACAAACGTTTTTCAAAGTAATATTATTACGAAACTTCATCAATTAATCGAAAACAATATATTAAAAATTCTCAAAGCATTTCAAGACACAAAAATTAATTTAAAATATAAAACTTTATCACATGCACCATAGTGGGTCTTACGAATTACAATTTCTTTATGCAAGTGGACAAAATATATAAAACATACATGAGCCCTTGAATATATGAAAATAAGACTATCAAATGTGGAAGGATTGTGACTCGTAGGAAGCGCGGTAACTTATCTTCTCGTCTGCCTTCTCCTATAGTGCCCAAACCTTAACTTGCGCATGGACAGTCCAACACGCTAAGTATTTCTACATAGTGAGTGTACACTTAAATTTAAATTCACCAATTTCCAAAATACAAGATTTTCAAGAAAGATTTTACAATTCTCAAATTTCTAAAAGAAATAATAAAGATATCAATTTATTAGGAAACACATCCATGAAATGCATAAAAGTCATTTTTCAAGTAAGAATTTACAAAATCAAATTTAGCCAATTTCAAATCTTCATGATAAAACACACTAAAATTTATTAACCGATAATTTCACAACAATAACATAAATTTACACTTTTGTCATTTTTTCAAGTTTCATAATATAACAAAAGAACAAGTAAATTATTAATGAAATTTAATAAATCACTTTTAACGACCAATTTTAGACTTTATCTCTAAATTCACTAATTACTCAATTTATTAACAATTGCTTATACGAAATACATAACATCATTTTTTTCTTTTATTTAGAACCATACGATTTTTTACCATATATTAATATTTCTCAAAGTTCAAGTCGTAAATAAAGATTTCCTAAATTTTCAAAACTTTTACAAACGAATTACAAAGAATTTAGATTACAAACTCATGCTTACATAAAACTAAAAAATTTTCATTTTTAATCATTTTAACACAGTTTTTTTTTTTTTCAGCGCCCTTTGTAAACACTGATATGATACCATAAATCGAAATTCGGATCTTCTGTTATCGACCACTAGGTGGCTACCCGCCAGAATCAACGGTGTCCGCGACATTGACCACTCGGTTGCTACCCGTCGGGTGGCATACCACAATCAATTTCTACTTCAAGACCGAACACCCGGTATCTTTCATAATCCATCCGTCGAACACTGTGTATAGGATCTTTAACTTTATATATTATATTTTTATATTTTTGACAACTTTGATCTTTAACTGAAAATTTCGTTTAGAAAACAATAAACATGATTTTAATCACAATTTTTTTCATTTATTCAAATTACCAATATAAACTTTATAAAATTCTATTTTTCAGTCAATTATCTTATCAAATCTTGTTCAACACATTTATGTCTTTCTTCCGATATACGCTAGGTTAATGCACTGAACATGTTCGATTCTTTCTGTTTTCGTCTGTTTCTTTTCTATTTTCGTTCATTTCTTTTCTGTTTCCGTTCGAAATTAATTAAAATCATATTTAAACACTTTTTATTACAATTTATCGAAATAATTTCACGTATTTCAAACTTAAAGAAAAATTTAAATCGCATAAATATTTAATTACATATTTGTAGCAAATTTTCGAAATCTTTCCAAATATCAATCATGGTCATTTCAAATTACCATTTTACTCTTAGTTTTGGTATCAAAATTTAGCGAATTCCAATATTTCCTTTTCATGCACATATTCAATCAAGGGTTAAAATTTTTGAAACCTTTCTTTTCAAATTACTAATTCATTTCATAATTCACTCAAACACTATTCCATCAACACAAATTATGCACGAAATAACAAAAATACCCTTGGGTTTCAAAACTCACATCCATTAAAAGGGGATTTTGAAAACTTTCTTTTTAACTTAATAATTTATAATATAAATCATTCAAAGCCCTTAATTTTTAAACTTTTATTTCTAATTTATTTTCTATTAAAAAATGATCCAAAACATATCTAAATAATATAAAAATCGAATTTCAATTATAATTTCTATATCATTTTATTAAAATTCATAAGATTTCAAAAACTGGTAAATACTAAACTTTATTAATATAATTGAAGTTTCAAAGGAAGTGTACATCTACCTTTTTGGGCGATATTTCTAATTTCCCCAAACATTCAACTCGCGTGTATAACTTTCCTTGCTCCTCCTCGCGGTTTCCTTGAGCTCGATCCATACCTAGGATATCAATTAATCATTTAATTCCAATTTAATATATATATATATATATCCAAAAATTTCACAACTTAATCATTTTCCTAACCAATAATTTCGCAACCATTTCTTTTATTTTCTTTTACACTAAAACACTTAAATACATTCTAAACATCACTAAAACACTTCAAATGAGTCGAAGCAACACATTTACACCAATTCTCAATCTCAATCCAACTTTACATTTAAACTTTCCATTTTCAATTTTCTTTGATTCTTTTATTTCCAACCACTCTAAATTCATTCCAAAACATCAAACAACTCATTCAAACACTAAAAATTAATACCAACACGATAATAACCTAATTGATTCATACACTAATATAATTATTCATTTAATTATTCACTTACATTTTCAATCCAAAAATCACTTCAAATTAATATAATATCATGCATAAACTCCTCCAAACATTAAAATTCATCCAAAATCAATTTAATACATAAACATTCCTATACTAACCAAATTTATCAATAAACTCTCCAATCAATTCTTATTCTTTTTTTCATTTTCTTCACACAAACCAACTCAAATTCACTTAAATTTTCATACGAATTCATCAAACATAAAAAAGCTACAAATTCCCCTACACAAACCCTCTTAGCCGAATTCACCCACACACACATCATCCATTATTTTTCATTTTTAACAATCTCAATCACATTTAAAACACTCCAAAATTAATTCAATACCCAATAATCAACTCAAACAAATTTAATTCAATAAATTACAAAAAACCCATAATTTTAAACTTACCAAAACTCTTGATTAACATGTGACTCATGCCCCTTTACCACTTCCAAGCTTGATTTAATGACAATCCAACTTTATTCAAGCAAAAATTTCCATCCATTAATTACTATATCATCAATCCTCAAAAACCCATAAAAATATCATCCAAACAACATCAAAATAAATCAAATTTCTTATCAAATCTTCTCCAACTCCTCTTGATTATTTGAGGATGAAAACAAGAAGAAGAGGTTGATGGAAAACCCCTTGAATTGGCATTCTTTCCCTCTCATTCTTCTTACTTTTTCTTTCTCTCTCTTGGCCTCACTCTCCCTCTCATGTTTTTCTTCTTCATTTCTAGTTT
The DNA here is from genome assembly GCA_022984855.1 of Dimocarpus longan. NCBI lineage: Eukaryota > Viridiplantae > Streptophyta > Magnoliopsida > Sapindales > Sapindaceae > Dimocarpus > Dimocarpus longan. The sequence goes on from CM041021.1 coordinate 8,876,650, forward strand.
TATGTTTCTGTTGCCGACCATCACCTTTCCTTCATCTCATTCAAGCATTTTTCTATATATATTATTACCTAAAAGACCATTTTACCCTAAAATTCTCTCAAAATCACAAAAGTATCATCCATAGAATGCTTGACACGTGTCCTCATGCACATCCACATCGCCATATGTCACATTTTCATTAGTTGCTTTCCCATGCTTATCTCTTTTTTTATCTTTTTGATTTTTAACTTTTTTGGGACATTCGGATTCGGCTTTTTCAAGATTTTTTTTGAAATCCTTTTAAAATTTTCGAGGCCTATATTTGAACTCCTATATACTCCTAGTAACTTTTATAATTCTTAAAAGTTATTCTATATCCCTTTTCGGGTTTTCGCTTTTTACTAAATTATCCTTGATGATTTTCGAATTGGCTCTAATTTGATTCAAATCTCATTCGGAAGTGCCGTTTGAGTTTATAAAATACTTTTTGAACATTTTAATACTCATTTGACACTTTTTCGAGATATTTAAAATTTTTTGAAAATCCATTCGAATTTTCGATCGGATCCTAAAACTGTTCCGTTTTATCTCAAACTGATTTTTTTTATCCGATTCAGTTTTCATAAATTTCAATATAATTTTTAGGACTCTTAATATATAAAACTTATTTTTCAAAAATTATTATTTCATGGACAATTTTCGTCCAAAAATATTATTCACCCGAAAATACTATTTATCAAAAATTTCATTTTCAAAGGTTTTCAGGATTCGATTCTCAGAAATCACTATTTACTCATCACTATTCATCTGAAAATTATTATTTATTCCGAAATACTATTCATCCGGATATAGAGTAAATTTAGGACATTACATAAAGTATTTTTAATGTGCCTTACACACACACACACACGCACGCACATATATATATCTATATATATATAAATATATATATGAAAACCTAAACTAGAACTTGTTTTCAAAATTTTAGCATATGTACATATTCATATTTATAAATATAAAAATAACCAACTATATGTTTTTCTTTTTAGTAAGGGTATAAAAGTCATTTTAAGTTGGAAGAGGGAATGTAAATGAGATTTTCAAATGGGGTGAGGGGAATAGGATTACCATTCCCAATCCCAAATTCATGTGAGACTCACATTTTCATTCCCATTATGAAATAATTTTTAAAGAAGTAAACATTATTAATGATTCTCATTCCTTATTTTTATTCCCCAATCCATGAAGTAAATACAGTTTACTTGGACTTGTAAGTGGTTATTCACATTTGAGATAGATTTATATGTTCAAATGTAAAAAAATGTTCGAAGGATTATGGAGAAAATACTCTCACAAATAAATGTTCTAACTTAGTTAAAATACTTGAAAGTTTTGATTAAGCTTAAGTGTATTGATCAAACTCGGACAAAATATCTTTAAAAAGTTAATGATGATGGTTTTAATTATCTTGATTTCCCCCCCAAAAAAAAATATTATCGTTTTAATAATAATAATAATCTTTATAAATTGTTACCTATTATCTCTACTAACTTCATTCCTTTTTTGTTTTTCTCTCGTCATGGTTGATACGGTTGTTTTCCTTCTCAAGAATATCTTATCATATTTTGTTTCCCTAGTTGCTCTCGAACTTCTCTCAAATTTCTCACAAAAGAAACTCGTTTGTTATTTGATGCTAGTGTATTGAAATCTTTAATTTCTTATTGTTACAAAATTCTAGGGTTTTTTTTTTCTTCTTTTTTTTTTTCACCTTCAATTTGGTGTGTGTGTATATATATATATATATTAGTTACCAATACCACCATTTACCTTCGCCTTCTAAGCTGAATAGACCAAAGATATCCTTCTATAAGATTGAGGCCCTGAAGCCTATCAAGGCCTTGACTGATATGAGATTGCGTCCAGTTGTTTCTCTAGCGGTTAAATTCTCATTACCTTTTTTTTTTTTTTTTTTTTTTTTAAATGAAATATACAGGTTATGTTGTTTTGCATATGTTGTTTATTCAGTAGTAAAACATCAATAAGTAGATAAGTTATTAATGATATAATGAAGTTAAAACTACAACACCATCCCAACAAAAACTATATATATATATATATATAATATTTAGAAATTGTGTTGTTACTTTGATTTTAAGGTTTTTACCAAGTTTTTGGTTGTTGACAATAATAGTAAATATTTATTTGATTAGGTTTGGTTAACTAATTTGGGTTTAAACATAAGATTCCCATTAGCCCATGAAGACTGCCAGGTTCCCCAAGATGATTCATACAGTTAAAAAGACCTCCAAAAGGTATATTCTTTGAAGAGATCAAGACAAATGTGGCCTAACATCTCTGAAGACAAATATTTTCTTGGATTTTATTTTATTTATAAAAATAGCTTGAATTCAATTTTTTCTACTGTGTGTGTAGTCTTAAGATAATTGGATGATCAAGTATGTAAAGAAGTAAAATCTTCTTAAAAAATATATATATATATTTTTTAAAAAAAATATTTACAGTAGGAATAAAATGAACATGTTAACACTGATGAAAAAAATTCAAACAAATTATCATTAAACATAATTTAATGACAACATTAACAATAATAATTAAACATAAATTAATGATTAAGTAAAATAAAAACATACATTTGATTATATAGTAGGATTGAAATAACAATACAACAAGTCAAGTTACAATCACTGGACGAAAAGTTACCTCTTGTCATAAGAACCAAAAGAATATAGAGATTTTTGTGTTTTTGTTTATTGTTCTTTTACTGATATATAGAAAAAGAACAATTACTTGCCCTAGAATTCTTACTTCAAAAAGTATAGTATCTTAAGGCCCCTATATTTATCTTCTGCAGTTTGATAATTGCCAAGAGGAGTTTTATTGTTAATTAACTACTCGGCAGTTAATGTATCTTATCCAAATTTTATTTGGATATTAGGTTTGGGTCTTGATCATTTTGGGTGGGCTCGACCCATGACCTAATAACCCAATATCTTTTAGTGGTATCCATTTTGATAATTTTGGGTGGGCCGTGTTAGTATTTAAACATCTCCCACTCATACAAAATGAGATAATTTTATAAAGAGATGCAAACATTCAAACATAAGTCTTTTCTCAAAAGTTCATACAGATAAATACACCGTATGACCTATGAACAATTATTGATCTTGGAACTTACCATTTGATATTTCAATCACAAAATATCATATATTGCTCATATGTATCTATACTTAATCCCTCTTTTAATCATTAAAGAAGCTACACTTGGCTTTAACAATTCTATGTATTCACAATTGCAATCACAACTTTGATCACAATTGGTCGACAAATGAATACACCATTTTGATGAAAGAATTATCGAATCTTTCCATTCGACCTTCGTCCTTTGGTCCATAAAGACAACTGACATCGTACACATATCACATAGGCTGAATTATCATGATCATAGAAAATATGCTAAAGGTGCTAACATTATCTCGTGACTTTAAGACAAAGTCAATGGTCTTTAAAGATATGGTTTGGAGTTTTACAACTTCAATGAAACTTACATAATGAGGAAGCAGAGATTCATTCTCTCATTTCCATATTGGTCAATCAAGCATACAAGGTTTGATTCATGTGTTACAGTGAATTTCATTCTAAACTAAGAATGCATATGTCTAATAATTATTTCTTTATACATATCTGAGTCTAAAAGCAGTCAGAGCATTCAACCTGAGTTCTCAATTAGTCACTTTTCAAAGATAATAATGTCATGTCATTGATTGATTTTCATAGTTTATATAGAGAAAACCCTATCTTGATCGAGTCAAGGTAAAAAAATAATATATTTAAGCTCCATGAAAATTATATCACTTATAATTTTAAAAAAATATGTATGTCTTATCTTAGCTTGTTATCTCAACAGCTAAGGCGATAACACATGTAAAAATGCAAGTCTATACTTGACGACATATGTTTAATAAATTTTCATTTGAAATATGTATGCTAGTTTAAAATTGAAGACTTAAAAACTAATTGGTATTTACATTTATAAAAAGGAGAATGAATCAGTTCAAACAATTCAATATATATATATATATATAATCTACGCAATCCTAAGAACTTAGCATGTGACTTATGCACATTCTTTGTCATTGCTTTACTTAATGGGTTTACAATAATCATATGGGTAGAAATATAATGAACTTTTACTACCCTCTTCATTATGATATCTCTTACAGAATTGTACTTCTTCTCTAAATGTTTGGATTTACTGAGGTACTTAGAATCTTTCGTATAGGCAATGATAGCTTGACTATCATAATATATAGTTATTGGTTTCCCTACACCGGTAACAATCTTAAGATTTTCCAAAAATCTCTTAAGCTAAACTGCATATTGTACTACCATCGAACATGTCACAAATTCAACTTCCATTTTGATAGAGCTATACATGTTTACTTTTTACTACACCATGAAATAGTACCTTAACTCATAAAAAATGTATAACCTAAGGTGGATTTATGTTCACCTAAATCATCTCCCCAATCGGCATTCGTATAACCTACAAAATGAAGATGATCTCCTTGATAACAAAGGAAGTAATCAGTAGTACACTTGAGATATACAAAAATTCTTTGACACCAATCTAATGTTTTCGTCTAGGATTTGAAAGATATTTGCTTGTAAGCCTAACATCATAACAGATACTTGATCTTGTGATATCATAGTACATGAGACTCCCTATGGCACTACAATAAGGAACTTTCTGTATCTTTTCACGTTCTTGTGGAGCCTTAGGATAAATGATAAGACTAAGAATTTCTCTTTATGATATAGGAGTAACTATTGGCTTGTAATTAGCTATATTGAAACATTCAAGAATTTTTCTTATATATTTCTATTGTGACAGAGCAAAAAGCTTTCTTGAACAGTCCTTTGTAATTTTGACCTCTAATATATAGACGGTCTCACTTATATCTTTCATCTGAAAATTTGAAGACAACCACTTCTTTATGGTTGTTACAAACTCTGTCATTCACACTTAGTAAAATGTTGTCCACATACAAGGATAATATTACGAAGTTATTATTGCACCATTTGATGTACACACAATAGCCTATGATGGAAACAAAGATACCATTGTCTAGAAGATTGTTCTAATCTATATATAGACCATTTGAGCTTGCATATAGTTTTAATCTATATATAGATCATTTGAGCTTGCACACTTTGTGCTTTTGACCTTTGATAATAAAATTCTCAGTCTGTTCCATATAAATCTCTTTTTCTAGTTCTCTATTGAGAAATGTCGTCTTTACATTCATCGGATACAATTCCAAATCCATATGTACAACAATTGCCAATATAAGGCAAATGGAAGCAAATCTCACCAAAGGTGAAAAAGTTTCTTCATAGTCTATACCTTCTTATTGAGTATAATCTATTACGACTAATCATGCCTTATACTTTTCACTGTGTCATCTATCTTTCATTTGATACGCAAGACGTATTTATGTCCTATGGCTCTTCGATTATATGGCAATCAACCAAGTCCTATACATGGTTGTTATTCATTGACTCCATTTCTTCTTATATGGCTTTCACCCATGACTCTTTAGTAAATGAGTTAAGAGTCTCTTTCACATTTTTGGGCTTTTCAACATCATGCGAAGCAATCTTAAATGCCTACCCTTAAATCTCAAATCAATGTCATGGAATTTTCTTACGATTGCTTTTGAGAGATGGTGAATCCATCACATTACTCCCACTAAGGACCGAAGGTCCCAATAGATCCTTGACTACTTTTATGGAAGTAATCAGATGTACATCATTTTCTTGATCATCCAATTCATAAAATTGAAAATCTTTATCAAACTCACCTCTGCTAGAAAATTCTTTCTCCAGAAAATTGACATCTCATCATTATAATTCAATCACTCCTCTATTTGTATGTTCTCCAATAACTATATATCTTTTGCTTACAGTATCTAATAAATATATATCTTTTATCTCTTGCACCCAAATTTTCCTAATTGCTAGACAAATCACGTATGGAACCCGTACACCCCCTGAGTTAGTTGAGTAAGATTTGGTTTTCTACGTTTTCATAACTTATAAGGTGTCGAAATAATTGATTTTATGGGGACTGGGTTAAGTATATATGTGGCTGTCAATAATGTATCTCTCTAATAAGATATTGGTATATTTGCTTGTTCCATCATATACCTTACTATTTCTAACAAGGTTCAATTCCTTCTCTTTGCAACACCATTTTGCTACGGAGTTCCAAGAATTATGAAATGTCTATTTATACCTCTCTCGTTGCACAATTTTTGAATCGTTCAAAAAGATATTCACATCAATGATTACTTCTTAAAAATTTTGTTGCTTTATCTAATTGATTCCCCACTAAATTTACGTACAATTTGAAATAATGCAATGCTTCAAATTTGTGAGAGATCAAATAGATGTCATCGAAATGTGTGAAATCATTAATGAATTTAATAACATATGAAGCCCCATTCTCGCTCTAACATTCATGGACCACAGATTTCAGAATGAATTAATAGTAATTGATAGTTAGCTGTAGTCCCTTTCTTAAACGATTTTATAATTGCTTTTTTGACTAGAAAACTCTCACAAACAGATAAATATACTTTTGTTAAATAGGCCCAATGATCCTGGTCTGGCCAATCTATTCATCCTATCATGACCTATATGACCCAATATAGTATGCCATATATTTGCATCCATGTTTGCAATGTCAGAAGAAATAATTAAAGAAACACAACTATCATCATAATTGAAACCATTTGTATCGGTATATAATACAATAAAAATATCCAATAAATATCCAGTATCTATTAGAATAGAATTCAACAAAATATTCATACAATCATAATAAAAGTTTAAAACATATTCTAACTTTAAAAGTTTTTGACCAGAAACCAAATTTCGTCGAATATGTAGAGCAAAGAGTACCTCATGGAGATAAAGTATTTGACCACCATACAAAATAAGCTTGCATCTGCCAATTCCCTTCAATTCAACACGTGAATTGTTTCCTATATAGATCCATCTTATTCCTTGACTAATTCGATGATACTTCATAAAAGCTCCTCAGTCTCTAACTAAATGATCTGTTGCTTCTGAGTTTATTGTCCATAGAGGATGAGATTTATTGAGTAATATTGAGCTAGAAACATAAACATAATTAAATGTATTAGAGCAATATTACATCTTTTCCTGCTTTGTCTTAGTTCATTCATGGGCAAAATGGCCTAACCTTTTGCAGTTGTAGCAAGTCATCTTGGTTTTGTACTTCTTTATTCCAATGCACTTACCCCATTTATGCTTTTAGTCTCATTTTTCTTAAAATCGGGATTTCCATTCCTATTTTTGAAGTTATTCTTTCTTCTTTTACATTTAAAGCCTGAGCCTTTATGTTTACTAAATCAGCCATGTAAAGCTGATTAGAAACCTTAGTCATTTTCAAGCACACATCTTCTAACTCAACATGACGTAAAATATCAACAAATATCTTGATATTGTCATTATGTATCATGTTAATTTTCATATTCTCCTAGTTTGGAAGGGTGGGGAGGGAGGGAAGGAGATAAGATTAATGTTTGTATTTGCCACTCAAAAGCGAGGTTATGCCCATCAGACTTGAGCTCTTAGATTATATTTGACATTTCCCTAAGGTGTTGCATTATATTATGATTTGGGTGCTTCTTGTAAGTGTTAAATTTGATGGAAAGCCTCTTTAGTTTGATAGTTGAAGTACCACCATATTTGCCTTTAAGGCCAATCATATGTCTTATATTGTCTCTTATTCTTTATGCATGCAGATGAGGTCATCTGTCATGCTGCTCAAGATTATGATATGAGCAATGTTGTTTTTCTTCTTCTCGGCTTGATAAGCCTCCACGTCTCTCCTATTCTAAGTAGATGCATCCAACTGAGGTTATGCCATGGTGTTTATAAGGGTATCAAAGGCATCTTGCTCTTTAAGGTTGTACTAAATTTTTGGGTGCCAAATGTCATAATTTTCACCATTCAATTTCTCACATTTGTTTAGTTCAGTGATGACATTTTTTGATACTAAAGTTATTTCCTGAAATTTATCTTATTTAGAAACGAGTAATAGATATCTATAATAGCATACACTACACTATTTCATATATATATTTTTGCAACAAACATATGCTTACAAATATAATATGTGAATGCAAGGAGTAGAGTAAAAAAAAAAAAATAGCCAAAGCTGCTGAATCATTATCTGTCTCCAAGCATTTCAAACATGGTATATAACTGAGCCTTTTTGCATAATATAGTCCTATTCTTACATAGTGTAAAGGATACCCAATTTCAAATATATATATATATATATATATATGTATACACACACTAAAATGAACCAATAATTTAATTAAATAAAATTGAAAAATATCTACATTCAATTCAAACTAATATGAATAAACAAATAATCCAATCCAATAAAGTCATATAACTAAAATACATATCACATTTCCAAACAAACGAAACTAAACAAGCCAATTATCAAAGTCCAAATCACCATAATCCACTAGGTCATCCATATCAAGGTCTTCATTGTCTAATGATATATAAATGATATCCATATCATTGATGGGCATATAATCATCCTCATCATCAGAAATCTTGATGATCTACACCTGATTACCATCATCCTTGTCAGAAGGCACATCGATGATCTCAACATGATCATCATTATGATGGGACCCGATTTGAATTTCCTCTAACGAAATCTAGCGATCCCACCTAACACTCTACGAAACCCTTCTTGACTCTAGCTAGCATCACCAAAAGGATGCTGTGGAACGACCCTTAACCTTTAACATTTGCTAAACAAATAAAATGTAAATCTTAAAATGTTTTTCCTCCAAAATTAAGGTTTCCAAAAGAAATTTTCGACAGCATAACAGTCATTTTTTCAATATTTTTCATTCTTTCAAATCACCTGAGAACAATTTGTAAATACTTCAAAAGTTAATGCAATCTTATCCATTTCCAATTTGGACCTCAAGTCCATCTCAATCAAGACCTAACCACAATTAAGCTATTTCCACGAAAACTATTTCAAAACTGAAAAGAATATTTTCATACATACACTTAAAAGTATTTACATATAATCCAAATAGTTCATTTACTTTGATACAAAATACCACTACAACGTGGCAAGCTTTACAACCTTGTTTACAACTGAAGATGTAAACATGTACATGCTCTTGTCTTACCCAAAATATGCATAAAATAATTTCACAGAAGCATTGATTGTATCAGGACCACTTAGCCTGAAGTAGGAGAACGGGTACTCTGATCACTTATCCCTGCACCTAGGGAGGTTTTTCATAAACAAAGTGAAGAAAAGTGAGTTAAAACAACTTAGTAAATGGTTAATAATTATTTGCTAATAAAATTTATTCTTTCATAAAAATACCTCTGAAAAACATTAAAATAAAATCTAAATAGCTTACTAAAACATGTAAATCTTATTCCATAAGTAGCTTTACTGACGCAATCCGATCTAGATCCCCTCTAGGTTAGTATCTGGTACGCCTCGCCTGACACTCCAATGGACCTCTCTTAAACCATATAGGCGGCTAAAAGAAATCTGCGGAACGAACCCTAAAAACTTGCCCGTTTACTTTGCTTTGAAGTTACTTTAATTTCATTATTTTAAAACTAATTAGGTTGATTTTATTTTGAATTCAAAGTTTCTAAGTTTTGTAGATTCGGTTAAAGCCATAAAAGTGATCCTTTTTATTTTCAAAATCTAAAACCTTTTTAATGAAAATTCGACAGCATAACTGCTACATTCCTAAGATTTCTAATATTCTTGTAAAGAAAATACACTCCCAAATATTTTCAACCACAACCCAACTTCATTTTTCTACAAACATACATTTCAACAAACCTTCAATCATTCTCATGAAAATCACAAGTGATAAACAAGATCTTTCATATCATAAGAAACTTTACAAGCTATTCACATCACAAAAATATAATAGTATATAAATTTACAAATAGGTGTTACAACATATGGCAAAAGTGATGCATGTAATTGCTTGATCTTTTAGTTTTAACAAAACAAAAATATGATCCATGTAATGCATTCATTGAGTGCGCCCACCTATTTTGAAGAAGGAGCTCTTTCGCTTCGATCACTTGCGTTAACCTGAAGAGGGTTTATACAATACAACAAATAAAGGATGAGCTCATAGAAGCTCAGTGAGTACTTTAAACATTCAATTTCAACTTACACTTTTCAAATCATAAAGGAGTTATATAAATATTCGAGATAAAATTAGCAAACATAAATCTTGACAAGTTAAGAAATTTAACAATCATTAAACAAAATCATTATCAACTTATCTCAATACCTGTAAAATCTCGAAATAATTCTTTTGTTTCTAAAAGCACCATTTGTATCCCTAAATAATCTGACCACATGATGACTAAACTATTGCTACTAAATGTGGCATATCACGTGGTGATTTTCAACTGACACTAACCGTGATGCTACTGAGACATCTCAGTAACTACATACAGAATTCTCTGCATCGCAAATCGTAGCTAGAGATAATCTATAAATCTTGGCGACTATAGGTGGAATTTTCTGGATCACAACTTGTAATGCAAGATATTATGAAATCTGAGGGTATACTCATGGTCTCTGAATTTTTTTTTCACTAAGTGCAATACGCATAAAATAACATTTCTTTTAATAACTTTAGGCTCTAGCCTTTAAAAACTCAATTCTTGTTAAAACCACTTTTATTTCCCATTTCCACCAAAGTAAATATGATGATCTTCTTCAACAAGAGAGAACTTGCAATATAATAACTTTATCAAAAGCTTTTTAACAAACCATAAAATTTACATCTCACACACAAACATTTGTAAAGCAAGTGTATAGAACTCACCTGGATTCCAAGCTTACTCAAGAGGCTTCAATGGGCTTCCTTTGTTCCACTCACTTGCTCCTCACCTACACATCACATTCTCATTCAATATATGCTAAAATAAATTACTCAAAGTTACAAATAGAGCTTTCAATGCAACTAATATATTTGAAAATCATTTTGACTACAACTTTTCCATCTAAGCTCTAACTTAACCAATGCTTTAAATTTTTGATTTCTTTCTATGAACCTCATTTATTATCACCTAGAAATACCCCCATATACTCGAAATAATTTTTTAAAGCTCGAAACAAAAAATTAAAATTTTAGACCCCATTTGACCGAATGCTTGCTAGGGAGCAATCTCTAGCTTTTGTTTCATCCATTTTTGCTCTAATCATCTCCCTAACTCTCATTTAGGTCGGTCAAAAAGAGAATTAAAAAAGAAACGGTCATCGGGTGGAGGTTCCAAGCCAAAAACCCCTATGTTTCATATTTTTTCATGCCAAACTTCATCACTTTTATATTCTAAACTCAATTCTCCTTTCACTAGGGTTCTTAGACTCGTATACGCTCAATTATAATCATACATTACATGAAAGTGTAAAGAGAAAGTGGCATTGCATGGTAGTCATCAATGCCCTTCATATAGCTTAAACAACACATTAACTCATTTCATTTCCTTTTTCAATTCTAACATGTCCATGTGATTTTCTAAACTCTAACATCCATGAATTCAAGTTTATTTGCATCAAAACTCAATGAGATCACATATCCATCCTTATGGCCGTGACCTATTGTAAACCCCTATGTTCGATTCTAACATTCCTCGCGTGAGAAGTTAAGTTTCCTAATGATAATATTAAGTTTCATTAACGTCGCCTTTGGGAACGACATTAAAGTGTTAATATATGTCGTAATAGTAAGAAAAGTCAATAAAGGGTGAAATGGTAAATTATAACAAATAAAGACTAAACGTACATGAGTAACAATATGCTCATTTAAATAGAATTAGAGGTATAAATATATATATATATAAGTGTTAGCTAATTAATTTTTAGATTAAAGAATTGAGTTGATAGTCAAATAAAGTTAAAAGCGACGTGATGGTCATTTTATGGAAAGTTGCCTATATATACGTGACACTTAGTCATTTTTACAAGAAAAACAAGAAGAGAAAAATATAAAGGGTGAGGAAGAAAGGGACGACAACAAAAGGAGAGAAGGAGGTGATTTCCACTTCAAGTTTTCAAGCTTCCAATCAAGTCTTTTTGGTGATCTAAAGCTAGAACATCAAACTTTAAATAAGATTAAGGTTAGTTTTTATGATTTTCCTTAAGTTTGATGTTAGTTAAGATTGTATGAAGATAGTTGGGTTATGCATGGATGATGATGTTTCGGGTTGTTATTTGTCATGTAATTGATAGTGTTTACTATTTAAATCAAGTGTAGGATATTTAATGGTCAAAAAGGGAAGCTTGAACTACTAGAAACCATGAAAAAATTAGAGTTAGGGTTTGTGTAGGAAACCTTAAGAGATGATTGAAACTTGTTGGAAGTGAATTAAGTTGTAGATTTAGTGTTTGATGAATTATTTGAATGAGTGTACCATAAGAAATTGAAAAAGTAGTGTGATATGTGTGCATGTGTGTGTCACGACCAATAAGAGGGAAGTGTCATTCCATTGAGTTTTGATATATTTAAGCTTAAATCTAAGTATATTTGATGTTAGAAAATCATATAGAAGTGATAGACTTGTAAAAGGAGAAGCATAAAGCTAAGTGGAGAATCACGAGCTAGATGAAGGGGCTATAGTGACCTGCAACCTTCGAGCTTATTTGGGGTTGTTCTATACCTCAAAATATGTTTAGAAGTCATAACAAACCATAGAAATTGGAAGAAAATGATTCCAATAAAAATTGAGTAAGTTATGGCTCAAACAGAGCAGCTACAACCCTAGAGTGAGATGCAGGTGAACCCAGCAGAGAGATGCCACCTCGAAGACAACCTGGTTGACCTTACAGCCAAGCAGCCAGAGTATATACTGTGACATAGGAGCAGGTAGATGTCGCTCCTAATATGGTTATAGGTACACTTACCTTATTTGATTCTGATGCACATGTATTGGTAAACCTAGGAACCACCCACTCATTTGTCTCTAGAGATTTCATTGATAGAGTCGGGGTAGAGTTGAGATCGACTGAGTATAGTATGGTAGTATCACTTCCCACGGGAGATTCACTTATTACAGACAGAGTCTATGTGGGAAGTAAAGTGAGTATAACTGGTCGAAAGTTCGAGGCTGATTTGATGGTGCTTGATATACATGACTTTGATGTTATATTGGGCATGAACTGGTCATCGAAACATTGTGCAACAGTAGATTGCTATAGAAAAAAAGTCAAGTTCAGTAAACCTAAAGAACCAGATGTAGTTTTCTGTGGTGTAAGGAAACTACTCTCCATGAGTTTGATAAACACAGTAAAAGCCAACAAGATGCTTAGGAAGGCCTATTAGGGGTACCTAGTATATGCAGTGGAAGCTGATAGCCAGGAGTTACAACTAATAGAGGTTTATGTGGTTAATGAGTTCATGGATGTTTTCTTAGAGGCTCTACCAGGGCTACCTCCGGATAGGGAGATAGAATTTGAGATTGAGCTAGCTCCTAGTACTGAGCCTATCTCTATAGCTCCATATCGGATGACACCAACAGACCTAAAGGAGTTAAAGGTTCAGATGGAGGAATTGGTGAGTAAGGGATTCGTTAAGTCACCTCACTGTGGGGAGCTTTAGTGCTGTTTGTAAAGAAGAAAGATGGAAGCCTTTAGTTATATATTGACTATCGATAACTTAATAAAGTCACTATCCAGAATTAGTATCCTCTTCTGAGGATAGATGATTTGTTTGATCAGCTACAAGGGGCTAAGGTATTCTTGAAGATTGACTTGAGGTCGGGATACCATCAGTTGAAGGTACATAGGGAAGATATTCCTAAGACGGCCTTCAGGACTAGATATAGGCATTATGAGTTCTTGATAATGCCATTTGGCTTAACCAATGCCCCATCAACTTTTATGGACTTGATGAATAGAGTATTCAGGCCCTATCTGGATAAGTTCGTAATTGTCTTCATAGATGACATTCTAGTATATTCAGGTAGTCAAGAAGAGCATGCTGAGCACCTAAAGATTGTATTACAGACGCTAAAGGAGCATCAACTTTATGCAAAATTCAGTAAGTACCAGTTCTAGCTAGATTGAGTAGCATTTCTGAGACATGTGGTATCGGCAGAAGGGATATCAATAGACCCACAGAAGATAGAAGCCGTGGTAAATTAGAAGCCACCTATGAACATGACAGAAGTTAGAAGCTTCCTGGGTTTAGCTGGGTATTACAGAAAGTTCATGGAAGGTTCTTGAAGATTGCTACTTCGTTGACTAGATTGATAAGAAAAGAAGAAAAGTTTGTCTGGTCAGATACTTGCCAGAGCAGCTTTGAGGAGCTGAAGAAAAGGTTAACCTCGGCATCAGTACTTACACTACCATTGGGGAGTGATGGGTTTACGGTATACTACGATGCCTCCAGACAAGGTTTGGGTTATGAGTTGATGTAGCATGATCGGGTGATAGCATATGCTTCGAGACAGCTGAAGAAGCATGAGATTAATTACCCAACACATGACTTGGAGTTAGCTGTTATAGTGTTCGCCTTGCGAATTTGGAGACACTACTTTTATAGAGTATCCTACAGGATCTTTACAAATCACAAAAGTCTGCAATATTTGTTCTCACAGAAAGAGCTGAATATGAGGCAGTGAAGATGAGTGGAACTCATCAAAAATTATGATTGCACCATTGAGTATCATCCAGGCAAAGCTAATATGGTGGCAGATGTGTTGAGTAGAAAGCCTACTAGCTCTCTAGCTTAGCTTAAAGTAGAATACTTACCTATGCTGATAGAGCTGAGATCGATGGGTGTTCGATTAAAAACGACGGATTCAGGTACTTTGTTAGTAGCTTTTCATATCCGTCCTATACTAGTAGACTGAGTTCAAGCTTTGCAACTTCAAGATCCTTACTTGATAAAGCTTAGAAGCGAGTTAGAAGCTGGGCAACAAAGTAGCTTCGCATTGAGGAACGATAGGGCAATAGTTCTGGGGCAGCGATTATATGTGCCAAATGTAGAGGAATTAAAGAAAGAGATCATGGATGAGGCCTATTCATCCGCTTATACTAGACATCCAGAGAGTACTAAAATGTATCAGACTTTGAGAGATCACTATTGGTGAAGAGAAATGAAGAGAGAGATAGCAGAGTTCGTATCGAAGTGCCTAACCTGCCAACAGATCAAAGAAGAACACCAAAAACCAGTAGATTTATTACAGCCTCTGTCGATTCCTGAATGGAAATGGGAGAGGATTACGATGGACTTCATGGTTGGACTGCCACGGACTTAGAGCGGACATGATGCCATTTAGGTGATAGTTGACAGATTGATAAAGTCCGTCCACTTTCTAGCCATCAAGAACGCTTATTCCTTAGAAGGATTAGTTCAGTTGTATGTAGACGAGATCATGAGGTTGCATGGTGCACTGGTGTCCCTTGTATCAGATGGAGATCCTCGGTTCACTTCAGGGTTTTGACCGAAGCTACAAGAAGCCATGGGCACCAGGTTGAATTTCAATATAGCCTTTCATCCGCAAACCGATGGTCAATCAGAGAGAACCTTCCAGACTCTTGAAGATATGTTAAAAGCTTGTGTGATGGAGTTTAAAGGAAGCTAAGATAATCACTTACCCTTGATAGAGTTTGCCTACAACAACAACTATCAGTCTAGCATTGGTATGGCACCGTACTAGGTGTTGTATGACAGAAAATGTAGAACCCCAGTTTGTTGGGATGAAGTAGGTGAAAGAAGATTGATTGGCCCAGAGATTGTCCAAGTTACAACCGAGAAAATCAATGTGATAAAAGAGCGATTGAAGATAGCTAGAGACCGACAGAAAAGCTATGCGAACAATCGAAAAAGAGACTTAGAGTTCGAAGTGGGAGATAGAGTATTCCTGTGGATCTCACCATGAAAAGGTGTTCTGAGATTCGAAAAACGAGGAAAATTGAGTCCCCGATATATAGGGCTGTACGAGATAATAACAAGAGTGGGCGAAGTAGCCTACCGGTTGAAGCTGCCACCGGAGCTTGTAAATATTCATGATGTGTTTCATGTCTCTATGCTTCGCAAATATGTAACTGATCCGTCGCATGTTCTAAGAGAGCAGTCAGTACAATTAAAAGATAACTTGACCTACGAAGAGCAATCAGTGGAGATCTTAGATCGTAAAGATCAAGTACTATGCCACAAGGTGATTCCACTCGTAAAGATATTATGGCGAAATCATGGATAAGAAGAAGCTACATAGGAACCTGAAGAGTAGATGCGAGCCCAATATCCACATTTATTTGAATCAGGTATGTAGCTTAAAATTTCAAGGTCGAAATTTTTATAATGAGGAGAGAAATTACAAACTCCTATGCTCGATTCTAACCTTCCTCGCATGAGAAGTTAAGTTACCTAATGAAAAGGTTAAGTTTCATTAGCATCGCCTTTAGGAACAACATTAAAGTGTTAATATATGTCGTAATAGTAAGAAAAGTCAATAAATGGTGAAATGGTAAATTTTAACAAATAAAGACTAAACGTACATGAGCAACAATATGGTCATTTAAATAGAATTACAGGTATAAATATATATATATATATATAAATGTCAGCAAATTAATTTTTAGATTAAAGAATTAAGTTGATAGACAAATGAAGTCAAAAGGGATGTGATGGTCATTTTATGAAAAATTGCCTATATATAAGTGACACTTGGTCATTTTTACAAGCAAAACAAGAAGAGAAAAATATAAAGAGTGAGGAAGAGAGGGACGACAACAAAAGGAGGGAAGAAGGTGATTTCCACTTCAAGTTTTCAAGCTTCCAATTAAGTCTTTTTGGTGATCTAAATCTAGAACATCAAACTTTAAATAAGATTAAGGTTAGTTTTTATGATTTTCCTTAAGTTTGATGTTAGTTAAGATTGTATGGAGATAGTTGGGTTATGCATGGATGATGATGTTTTAGGTTGTTGTTTGTCATGTAATTGATAGTGTTTACTATCTAAATCAATTGTAGGATATTTAATGGTCAAAAAAGGGAAGCTTGAACTACTAGAAACCATGAAAGAACTAGAGTTAGGCTTTATGTAGGAAAACTTAAGAGATGAGTGAAACTTGTTGGAAGTGAATTAAGTTGTAGATTTAGTGTTTGATGAATTGTTGGAATAAGTGTACCATGAGAAATTGAAAAAGTAGTGTGATATGTGTGCATGTGTGTGTCACGACCAACAAGAGGGAAGTGTCATTCCATTGAGTTTTGATATATTTAAGCTTAAATCTAAGTATATTTGATGTTAGAAAATTATATAGAAGTGATAGAATTGTAAAAGGAGAAACATAGAGCTAACTGGAGAATTATGAGCTAGATGAAGGGGCTATAGTGACCTGCACCCTTCGAGCTTATTTGGGGTTGTTCTAGACTTCAAAACATGCTTAAGAGTCATAGCAAACTATAGAAATTAGAAGGGAACGATTTCGATAAAAATTGAGTAAGTTATGGCTCAAACAGTGCACCTATGTAGTCGTAAAGTGAATTATGAATGTAAATGTATATTCAATGCATGGAATGAATGTATTTGATCATAATTAAGTAATAGAACCTTAGATACAAAATAATTGAATTTGTTGCATGTAGGATGCCACAAACGTGCATAAAAAAGTATTGAAAAATAGATGTTTTTCATTGGTTTCGACCATCGATACTTAGAATTTTTCAAAATTGTTTTACGGGTGACCTAAGTGCGATTAGGGAGATGACTAGAGCAAAAACGGAGCTAAGAAAATCGCTAGAATGGGGCCTAAAATAGTCTCAATTTTAGAGGGGGTTAAAATAGTGATTTTGCATTCCGGGCTTCCGGTGACCATTTTAAGCATTCCAGAGTGTCCTTAGGTGATAATAAATAAAGCCCGTGCAAAGAAATCGAAATTAAAGAGTCTCGGTTGAGTTAAAATCGAGTTGAAAAAGTTATAGTGTAAAGAGTTGTCAATAGAGAAAATTGTATTGGAAACGTTATTTTAAGTTTTGAGTTATGCATTTAAGCAAGTTATAATAAGAAATTGATATGTAGGTGACGAGTGAGCGAGCGAGTGAGGCACGAGAGGCTCGTTGAGACACTTGACTTGAGTTTATGCAGATTGAGGTAAGTGTACTTCGCTTACACTATGTAATTTTTACTTTAAACTTTAGTTTGTTATAATACAAAAGAACTGTAAAATAATTTTACAAATGTAAATTTGATTTCGAGTAAAAATCTTTCCATCAGATCAAAAAATGAGATTCGAATACAAAAGTTGTTTTCAAAAAGTTTGAAGTAAAGTTTAAGTTAAAAACATTCAAGGATAAGTGATTTTGTGCTTATTGCACTAAAGAGAAAAAGATTTTTAAATCCATGTGTATACCCATAGTATCAGAGCATTTGGCATTACACTGTGATGTAGAAAAATTTCGCTCGTAGTCGTCCAGATTTATATTTACTTGTAGTAGGCTACGATGTAAAAAATTCCGCACCTAGTTGCAAGGGCTATGAAACAGTTTGTACTACAATATACGATGTAGAAAATTTCGCATATAGTTGCAAAGAGTTATAAGTTTATTAGCACTACAATTGCGACATAAAAAATTTCGCGTTGTAGTTGCTCAGAATTAAGATCGTTTCACACTACGATGCGATGTAGCGAATTCCGCAGGTAGTGGTCCAGATATCTTATTAGCATCACGGTTGGTGTTAGTCGAAATTATCTCGTGATGGTTGGATGGTTTTAGGGGTACACATGGTGTTTATAGAAAAGAAAGTTTTCAAAATTGAAAATGGAATTTAATAGTTTATATTATCTATGTAAATACAATTATGTTATTTTATATATGATGAACTAACATTTCATTTTTTTGTGTAGCTGGTTTATTCTATCGGGTGTTGTTACAAGTGACTGTGTGACCTAAAGATTGTTATTTCACTTATAGGTGGGCGTCAAGTAAATGAATCGCATGAACATTGAACACATTTTGGCGTTGTAAATAATCAAATTAAATGATTTCGTAATTGGGAACTTGTAGCACATGCTTTTGATATGTATAATACACATTATTCACTTGATATATCTATGCATATATAATATTGTGTATGCTTAGTTTCAAAGTGTTTGTGACATGTACATTATGGAAATTATGTGTTTGTGAATAATATGTGTTGTGAATTTGTATAAGAAAATGTATGTTGCAGCCAAACGAAGTTGGGTGGTTAATTGAAATAGTATGAAGTGCTTTTCTTTTACAGGTAAAATTTTGAGATTGTTAAAAATACAGCTGTTATGTTGTCGAAATTTTTATAAAATTTGTTTTAAAGAAATGCGAAAAATTCACACCAACCCAACTATTTTCAAAAAAATGAGTTTTAACTTAATTAAGATAAAGGAAACGAGCAAGATTAAGGGGTTTACTCTGCGCATCTCTTTTATCCGATAAGTCAGATCAAGAGAGGTCCATTAGGGTGCCCGGCAGGATCCTCCAAACAAGAGCCTAGAGAATGTCTGGTTTGAGACCTGTCTCCTATACACACACACACATACATCAATCTATTTCTTTCATTTTTCAAGATTTTTACTTGACAATTCTTTTAAACATTTCATAAAACACCTTATCTATAACCTAATTACTTTGTACAAGCTTAAGTCAATTTCTAGGGTTTCACCTATATAAACCCTAATTATCATCCCTTATATGATTTCTCTTAGATCAAGTTTCCCTTTTTGTTTATTATGGTTCTACTCTTGATTCACATCAAAACTCCTATCAATTTCATATCAAAAACTAACCCTATCCTTAACATACATACAAACACAACTAATCTCATATTTGAGCAAAATGATGATAACTCACCTTAATCTTGCTTTAATCTTGATCTTCTAGCTTCAATAACCCTAAAATTTTGATTTGGATCTTCAATTGGCTTGGAACTTAGCTTGAATCCTTCCTTCCCTCTTTTGCCGTCCACCTCTAGTCTCTCCCTCTCAATTTTTTTCAGAGTGTTGGATCATCAACACACCAATTACACTTATATATATCCATCATATGGGAAAAATGACCATTTTGCTCTATTTTAAATTCTATCATCCTATTAAGTTTAATCAACTTCTAAAATGTCTACTAACATCTTAATATTACTTATGAAATTTAGCATTTTCACTCTATATTTTATCTATTAAAACCAAAAAGTCCGAAATTAAGAATAATGGCATATATTTACGAAACTCATAATTAAGCATAAAAAAACATAATGGTATTACAAATCAGATGCTGAAAGTATAAAAGACATATCGTACTAAAATTGATCATTAACTTTTAATAATCATTTAAATTAACACCTTTCTAAAGCTTCGCATCTAGTAATATGGTTTTCTTGCTAAAACTATACCAATTGGAAACCCAAGGAAACTTATATCACATGTCGACTATCCTAATGCCACACAATATTATGTCTCGTGTCGACTAGCCTAGTGCCGTACAACGTGATAACTATAAAGACATCTCAACTACTATGCAACGGAATTCTATATCACATACATAAAGCTAGATAATATCCCACATGTATAGAGGGCGACACAATTGACTCAAGACTCAACCCCCCGATGTTAGTGACGTGTCCTCTCATCACTTGCCATACACATATGGGATGTACTGGCTGGGTCTGAATCTTAAATTGTGGGTAAACCATTGGCCTTTGAAAATATTCTTTACTATACTTTAAATTTAGCCATACTAAATCATAAAGCATATTGCTTTAAAAAAAAAAAAAATACTAAAAGCATTCTCTTTACCTGGCATAAAAATACTCATAAACAAGCATCTTTAGTATACTTTAAAACATACATTCTAGAAGCATGAAAACATATTGCTTTTACAAAAATACTAAAAGCATTTCCCTTACTAGATGCTTAAAATATCTATAGTTAATATCTTTAATGAAATCTTGATATTAATTTCAAACATACTTTCACAAGAATCTACTTACAATAAAATTGATAAGAAATCAATTAAAAATCAATAAAACTATCCACTCACAAATTTACTTTCCAACCACTTCTAAATGTTTCGTCCTTGTTTTCACCTCCCCTACAAGTCATATACCAAAATGGAATCCATCAGAACTAATTCATTTGAAACCAATACTAATTCATCTAATTTGCACTCAAACTAGTATGTCTTTCATCTTGGTCAATTACACTACCTTACACATATGCTTTATTATTTTGGTTTTCCATACGTTAATCATTTTAGTTTCATTTCAATATCACTTAATTTCATTCACATGATAAAAACATAAAGTGCACCTAACATTTCAATGCTTGACCGACTGAATGCATCACAATCTCATCTAAGCCTTTTCTTTTCATTTTCTTGATGCAAATTATCTTAGAATCATATAAAACTTCATATAAATGCAACAAAACACTAAAATCAATTTATTGAACTCAAACCCTAGTCTTGGCCAAATTGTTCATCATGCATCCAACATCATTCTTTCACTTTCATAGCCACCAAACACACTAAAATCACTCAAATATTTATCTTATGCCCTAAAATCAACTCAATTGAAATTTCCTTAAAAGATTACATAAACCTTAGAATACTCACCTTGGTCTCTTGCTTGTTTCATGGCTTCTTTTGGGTTTACTTTCACTTCTATGCTTGAATACAATTTAATCTACCTCTAAACATGCCAAAAATTTTATAAATCCATCAAGTTATCATCCATCCAAAAGAATCATCAAATTACAATGAAAAATCAAGTAAACTTACTACTTTCTCTTCATCTTCTTTGCTCAACCCTTGCTCGAAGTCCAAATTAGTAAGGACCTAATGATTTTTGCATGAAAACTTTATCAAGACAGCCTTGCCCTTCTTCTTCCTCCTTTGACCCTTTCTTTTATTATCTCAATTTTCTACTCAATTCATGACGTTCAACTTTATATAGTCTCCCTTTCCATTGATCAAAATGCCCTTGAACTAATCCCAAAATGACCATCAAGTCCCTAGTTGCAATTGGTGGCATTTGATTGGTCCATGACCAATGAATCATTAAACAAATTAAATCTCATTGTTCTTTTTGTTGCATGACAACTAATTAATCATTTTTATGCTATTTATTTGGCCTTCACTCATTGGTTCATTTTGGTTCACATGGATTGTGTTTTTTCTAGGTTTCATTCCATGTAATGCTTACATGGAATTCATGTGGGCTTGAATTTTAAAACGTCTATTTTACCTTTTAATGAATTTACTTTTTATTCATACCTAAATAAATTTCAAAAATATTCCGTGACCATTCAATCATCAAATTGACCGTGTAATACTCAAATTAGGTAATTTATCTCTCAATTTCACACTCTAAAAAATTTCAAATGGGTGTAAAATTCTCAACACTCATTATTCTCTAAAAGGGGTAATCATTGTCCAATCAGTTTCGGATCACTTAAAACCTATTCAAATGAACTCATTTTCAATCATTGCAGCTTCTTTTTCACTTTAATACTTATTTCAAGATTTTTAATTTATGATGTCCACTTTCCGAAAATCACTCTTTAAGTGGACACTATTTATCTGGGAATATTATTCATCAAAAAATAAAATAACTAATTTTCATAAAAAAGATGAAAATTTTTGGGTTTTACAATTCGCCCCTCTTAAAAAAAATTTCGTTCTCAAAATTAAAATAGATGTATCAAATAGATATGGATATTGGACACGCATTTGTTCCTCATGTTCACATTTAACTTCCTCTGATCTGTGATTTATCTATAGAACTCTAACCAATGGAATGACCTTGTTGCACAAACTTGTTTTTTGTGGTCAAGTATTTAAACTAACTCCTCCTTATAGGTCAAGTTTTCCTTTGGTTCCACTGGTTGTGCCCTTAGTTTATGTGAAGGATCTGTTAAGTATTTACGAAGCATGGAAACATAAAACACATCATGGATTTTGATCAATTCCGGTGGCAGTTTCAGACAATAAGCCACCTCTCTGACTCTTTTAACAATTTCATAAGGCCTTATATATCATGGACTCAATTTTTCACGCTTTCCAAATCTTAACACTCCTTTCTATGGTGATATTCGGAGGAAAACTTAGTCACCAACTTGGAATTCTAGGTTCCTTCATCGATTGCCTACATAACTTTTCTACCCATCATTAGCTACCTTTAGCTTGTCTCTGACCACTTTAATCTTATTTGAAGTGATCTGGATAATCTCTGGACCTATCAATTTCCTTTCACCTATCTCATCCCAACAAACTGAAGTTCTGTATTTTCTTCCATAGAGAGCTTTATAAAGTATCATACCAATACTTGCTTGATAGTTGTTATTATATACAAACTCTATCAAAGGTAGATGTGTATCCCAACTCCTTTTAAACTCCATTACAAAGGCTCTAAGCATATCCTCCAATGTCTAAATAGTTCGTTCAAATTGGCCATCCGTTTGTGGAAGGAATGCCATACTGAAACTTAATTTAATACCAGAGCTTTCTGTAAACTTGACCAAATCTAGAAGTGAATTTCGGATTCTTATATGATACTATAGAGATTGGCATGTTATGTAAGCATACAATCTCATTTACATACAAATGAGCTAGTTTGTCTAAAGAATAACTGTTTCTAATCGGTAGGAAATGAGTAGTCTTTATCAATCTATCAACAATTACGCATATCATATTATGACCGCTCTGGCTGCAGGGAAGTCCTACCACAAAATCCATTGTGACCCTCTCCCACTTCCATTCAGGGTTAGGGAGTGGTTGTAATAGGCCCATCGGCTTCTGATGTTCGGCTTTCACTTGCTGGCATTTTAGGCATATGGAGACGAATTTTGCAATGTCCTTTTTCATTCCTTTTCGCCAATAGTGCTTTTTCAGGATATGATACATTTTCATGCTCCTTAGAAGCCGACGCATAAGCCTCCTCCATAATCTCCTTCCTCAATTCCCCTACATCTGGTACATACAAGCTTTGTCCTAAGTTCAGTGTCCTATCGTCCTTCAACGAAAAATCCTTCCGTTGTCCAGTCACTATTTCACTTTTCAACTTAACCAAATAAAGATCCTCAGTTTATAGATTTCTTATTCGATCTAACAAGATTGAGCGAACATGAAATATAGCCAGTAATGCCCCGAAATTTATCGTCTCCAATCTCACTCTTAAAGATCTCAATTACACATATAATGGATGATACCCAGCCTTTAGTTGTGCTATTGAACTTATAGGTCTTCTGCTCAGAGCATCTGTTACAATATTTGCCTTTCCGGGGTGGTACTCAATCATACAATCATAATCTTTGATAAGTTCTATTCACTTCCTTTGCCTCATATTCAAATCTTTCTGGATAAACAGTTACTGTAGGCTCTTGTGATAAGTGAAAATTCGGCAAGGAACTCTATAAAGATAATGCCTTCATATCCTTAAGGCAAACACTTTAGCTGTAAGTTCTAAGTCATGAATTAGGTAATTTTGTTCATGCTTCTTCAGTTGTTTGGAAGTATATGTTATCACCTTATCATGTTGCATCAACATGCAACCTAGACCCTACCTAGAGGCATCGTAGTAAACTGTGAAACCATCCTTCCCTGACGGAATTGTGAGCACAGGAGCTGAGGTCAATCTTTTCTTTAGTTCATCGAAGCTCTGTTGGCACGCCTTTGACCACACGAACATTTCTTCTTTTCGGGTTATCTTAGTCAATAGGGTGGTTATCTTGGAAAATTCCTTTACAAACTTCCTGTAATACCTAGCTAAACCTATGGAGCTTATAATTTTTGTCACGTTCATAGATTGTTTCCAATACATTATTGCTCCTATTTTCTGGGGGTCTACTGAGATTCCTTCTATAGAGACCACATGTCCTAGAAACGTAACTCTATCTAGCTAGAATTGGCATTTACTGAACTTGGCATAAAATTGCTACTCCTTCAAAGTCTGTAAAATGGTTCTGAGGTGTTTTGCATGTTCTTTCTGATTGCCTGAATACACTAGTATACCATATTTGAACACTATCACAAACTTATCAAGGCAGGGTCAAAAAAACCCTATTAATCAAATCCATGAATGTTGAAGGGGCATTAGTCAATTCGAAAGGCATGACCAAAAATTCATAATGTCCGTATCAAGTCCTAAAGACAGTCTTAGGAACATCCTCATTATGAATCTTCAGCTAATGGTAGCTTGACCTCAAGTCACTCTTGGAGAACACTTTGGATCTTTGAAGTTAATCAAACGGATTATCTATTCTTGGAAGCGGGTACTGATTACGCACCGTCACTTTATTCAGTTGACTGTAATCAATATACAATCTCATGCTTCTATCATTCTTTTTCATGAACAACACTGGTGCTCCCCAAGGTGAGGTATTCGGCTTGACGAAACTCTTGTTCACTAACTCCTCCATCTGTACTGTCAACTCTTTTAACTCTGAGGGAGCCATCCTATAGGGTACTTTAGAGAGCGATTGTGTTCTGCGAGTCAATTCTATCTTAAATTTGATTTCCTAATCGGGTGGTAAACCAGGAATATCCTCCGAAAACACATTTGAGATGTCTCTAACCACTAGGATATCCTCTAACCTCACTCCATTATCTCTCGCTTCCAATGCATAGGTTAAATACCCCTGACATGACTTCCAAAGCATTTTACTAGCCTTCATCGCAATTATTATACTAGTGGGAAACATTTTTCGTGTCTTATAGAAAACAACATCTGGCTCCCCTAGTCTGATAAATTGAACCTCCTTTTGGAAACAATCTACTGTAGTATGATGTCTTGACAACCAATCCATTCTGAAGATGACATCAAAATTATGGATGTCTAACAAAATCAAATCCACCGGGAACTCTTCCTATAATCACCTTACTCCCCATATATACTTTGTTTGCTAAAAGTGAATGTCTTGTAGGGATAGACACCATGATGCTACAATCTAGGGGTTTTATGTCGATATTAGTTTTTGTGGCAAAGTCCAAAGAAACAAACTGTAACACCCCTTCTTCGACCCCCAGTGGTGCGAGAATCGAGACAATAGGTGTTACTTTTACTTTAATTAAATTTGTATAAAACATTTACTAAAATTATTCCTTTATAACATTATAAAAAAAAAAAAACAAATCCTTTGTTCTTTACTTCGAACTATTTTATTTTTTGAAAATCCGGCAGAGTTTTCCCTGTTTTTCTAATAACCCATGATTTAAAAACCTGTAGAGAAAACAGTAATACTTCTAATATATTATTTCCACAACTTCCATCTCGGACCTCCCATCCATTTACCATTTCACTTCACCACGCAAATATATTTAGATGAACAACTTTCCAATAAAACTTCACATTCACAAAATTCTTAATACAAACACATTTTACAATAAAGTCCAAACATTATATAATTCATTCTTTACAAAAGTTCGCACTCTTGGAAAATATACACATTTCATGATTGTACACATAAACATATATATATATATATATATATACATGTGATGACATGTATAAGTGAACCCAAAATGATGTTTACCAAAAAGAAAGATGGATGTGACTCGTTGATATTACTTTAGATATACTTCATCTTCAGTCTTTATCTACCAAGCCCAATCAACGACTTGCGTGTGGTAAATTTCAACGTGCTAAGTATTTTTACTTAGTTGGTGTACACATAAAACTTTTAAACTCATAGTTATGTTCAATAATGTAACAATAAAATCAAATAAAGGGCACGGATAATCAACTTTTCGAAATATAGGCATCATACATGACATAAGTAAAAATTTCACAATATAAATTTCAGAAAATTCGTTGTTAAACATATTTATGAAGTTGCCCTTCGAAAACTTTTTTGTCATACGTTTTTACAATATAACTTTATTGAATTTTTTAGAGCCATTTGTAAAATCTAACACGATACATTGGATCGATAACAGGTTTTCCTGGTATCGACCACTCGGTAGCTACCCGCCTAAATAAACGGCGTCCCCGACATCGGACACTTGGTGACTACTGGCGAGATCGCATTTCACAACCTTTTTTCGTTTTTGGACCGGACACTTAGTGTCTCTCAGGGTCCATAATTCAAAGTTGATAAGCATTTGTAATGGCACAGTACTGTTAATATTTACCCTATTGATATGTCAACTACTAATCCCTACCTACCGCTGACTAGTTTTACGCGGGCCCTTTAATTTTTCAAAATTACAAAATTTTCAATTTAAAACTAAACTTTTAATCGCGTAATGATTTTATAACATTTTTGAATTAGTTTTTCATATTTCTTCGAAGCATCACTTTGTGCCATTGCAAATGACAATGGAAGTGGGATCGCAACACCATGGATTTTGTCACAGGGTTTCCTCTTACTTGGAGTAAACATGATGTGATCTGGGTGATTGTAGATCGATTGACCAAGTCAGCACATTTCTTACTAGTCAGAACGGACTACTCATTAGATAGATTGGCAGAGTTGTACATTAAGGAAATAGTCTGATTGCATGGAGTACCTATTTCCATCATATCAGACAGAGACACGAGATTCACATCCAGATTTTGGAAGAAGTTATAGGAAGCTTTAGACACTTGATTGAGCTTCAGTACGGCTTTTCATCCGCAGACAGATAGACAATCCGAAAAGGTAATTTAGGTGCTGGAAGATATGCTCAGAATATGTGTTATTGATTTTAAGGGGAGTTGGATGCAGCATCTCCCATTGATGAAATTTGTTTATAATAACAGTTATTAGTCAAGTATAGACATGATACCTTATGAAGCTTTGTATGGAAGGAAATGCAAGACTCCTCTGTGTTGGATCGAACTAGGTGAAGATAAATTGGTAGGATCTTATTTGATCAGGAAGATTGAAGATAAGGAGAAGATTATCAAGGAAAGATTGAAAGCTGCATCTGATCAATAGAAGTCCTACGGAAACTTGAAGAGGAAGGACATAGAGTATGAAGTGGAAGATAAAGTCTTTCTCAAGGTATCTTTGTGGAAGAAAGTTTTGAGGTTTGGAAGGAATGGTAAGTTGAGTCCTAGGTTTATTGATCCATACG
Source organism: Dimocarpus longan (assembly GCA_022984855.1). Lineage (NCBI taxonomy): Eukaryota > Viridiplantae > Streptophyta > Magnoliopsida > Sapindales > Sapindaceae > Dimocarpus > Dimocarpus longan. The sequence continues at coordinate 8,904,807 of CM041021.1, forward strand.
AGATCATCGAGCATGTGGGATTGGTAGCCTACAAGCTATCTTTACCACCTGAATTAGATAAGATACATAATATGCCCTATGTATCTATGTTGAGGAGATATAGATCGGATCCTTCTCATCTTGTCTTGATTGAATCTATTGAAGTGCAGTCTGACCTATCATATGAAGAGGAACCTGTGAGAATATTAGATTGAGAAATCAGAGAACTGAGGAACAAAAGGATCCCATTAGTCAAAGTTCTCTGGAGAAATCATAAAGTAGAAGAGGCTACTTGGGAGAGCGAAGAGGTTATGTGCCAATAGCACTTGTAGCTGTTTGAATAAGGTAAATTTCGTGGATGAAATTTCTTAAGAGGAGAAGAGTTGTAATGCCTAAATATTTTTTTTCATATGATTAGTATTCATCGATTAAATAATTTAAATTTTTATTAGTAAGGGATTTAATTAGAGATTTAAATGAGAGAAATTGAATGATGAAAAAATATCATTGGATAATCAAATGAGTGTAATTGGAATGCATGAAATGCCCTGAATTTTTCTCTATTTAAGAGAAATAAAAATATATCCAAATGAATAGTATTTTTGGAATGACTAGTATTTTTGGATGAATAGTATCTCTGAGTGAATAATGATTTCAGAAAAAAGAACATTTCTTTATGTTTCATAAGATAGAAATCTTTCGATGAATAGTATTTTCGGATGAAAAGTGTCTGTGTAAATAGTAATTTTTGAAAAATGAGTTTCGTATATTAAAAGTTTTAAAAATTTTATTAGAATTAACGAAAACTGAATTTGATAAAAAACAAGTCAGTTTGAAGTAAAACGAAACAGTTTTCGGATCCAACTAAAAATTCAGAAGAATTTTTGAAAAATATAAAAATTTAGAGAAGTGTCAAGATGAGTATTGAAATACTCAAAAAGTATTTTAGAAACTCAAACGGCACTTTCGAAGGAGATTCAGATTGAAACGGGATCAATTCAAAAATCACCAAATGTAATTTAGTGAATTACGAAAAGTCAAAAGGGGACATGGAATGACTTTTAAGAGTCACCAAGGTTATTAGAAGTATGTAGGACATCCGAACAAAGGCCTCGGTAAATTTTGAAAGGATTTTAAAAAAGTTTTGACAAAGTCAAATCCTAACGTCCTAGAAAAGTCAAAATAAAAAAGAGATAAGAAGAGATAAGCATATGGGGCAAGCAACCAATGGATGTGTGATATGTGGCATAATGGATAAGGATGAGGACACATGTTATGGATGATATTTTTGTGAATTTGAGAAAGTTTTAAGGGCAAAATGGTCATTGGGGTGATGGTATATAAATAAGAAGCATGAAATGAATTGAAGGAAGAGGATGGTCAGCAAAAGAAAGAAGAAAACATGAAATGAAAGGGAAAGCCAAGAGAAGAGGAAGAAAAGAAAAGAAGGGAGGTCATGAAGAGGAAGAAGAAGAAAGAGAAGAGACCGTGGATTCAATGGGGTTTTCACCTATTTTTTATTCTTGTTGTCATCCATAATGAACCAAAAAGAAGTGAAGAATAATTGATAAGTGAAATTGAGTTATTTTGATGTTAGTTGATAGTGAATTTTATGGATTTTTAAGGTTTAGTGATTTAATGAGTTTTTGATGGAATTTATGGTCTGATTAGAGCTAGGTTAACTTCAAATTAAGCTTAGAAAAGGAAGGAAGTATCAAGGAGCTTTGGGTCAAAGGAACTAGTAAAGTATGATTTAGGGTTTTGAGATGATCTTAGTAGAAATTTAGTTGATTTTTGAGTTTAAGGTTTTAGTTGAATCTTTAATGATTAGTTGATATGTTTGGATATGATTTTGAGTTGGAAAAATTGGTATATTTGAATGGATTTTAGTATTTGAATTGATTTTTGGGTGTTGAATGAGTTTTGGAGTGTTTTGAGTGTGATTGATGTTGTTGAAAATGAAAAAAGAATAGATGGTGTGTGTGTTAGTGTTCGACCGAAGGGTTTGGTGGTAGTGATTTTGTAGTTTTTTTATGTTTGATGAATTTATATAAAAATCTAAGTGAATTTGAGTTAGTTTGTGTGAAGAAAATGAAAAAGAATTGATTTGAAAGCTTGGTGATGAATTTGGTTAGTGTAGGAATTTGTACGTGTTGAGTTGATCTTGATGAGTAATATGGTTTTGATGATGTTTTATGTGAAACTGGGTGACCTTGAGTCGAATAGAATTGAGTTAGGAAAGGAAAATAAAGTTAGAATTTATTTGGATGAGAATTGGATTGATTTTAGAAAATATTATTGATCTAGTATGAGTAGGAGTAATTAAATTTAAGTGGATTGGTTTTATTTTCAAATGAAATTAGTATGTGATGAGTCTAGGTTAAATTGTGGCTTGTTGGTGTACAATATCTTTTATTAGTGAGCTTGCAATTTGAATTTCTTTTGGAAATTTGGTGATTTTATTTCTTTGATGTGAGAAATATACATGAATGATATTTATATGTCATTTGGATACTTTGTGAACGAATTTTGAGATTAAAAACAATTTGGAACAAAAATGTTGAAAAATTTGACCCCTAGGCCGAATACTTCCTAAAGAATAACCTAGAGGCATTTTTATCATTTCAAGTTTATTTATGTGTTAATCCAATGATGTTTGAATGATTTATATGATGAATTATCAAGTTGAAAAGAAATTTTAAAAAATTTCCCTCTAAGGCCGAATATATGCAAACTTTGTAACCAATGATATTTTTATCATTTCAAACTCATTTATGTGTTAATTAGAGGGTATTTATATGATAAATTATTGATTTGAAAATAGACTTTTAAAAATGACCTCTAGTGACCGAATATGGATGTAGAGGGTTTTGTGAAATTATCTTGATAATTTGTGATTTAGAATTGTTTGCATATGATTTTAATGACTTCCGAATGGAAACGGAAAAGAATCGAAAAAAAACTGGTGAGTTTAGTGCCTTGACCAAATGTATATTGGTTGAAAGGCAATGTGATTTTTGCCTAAGTTTGATGAATCATCGAATGAAAAACGATGTTTTATGATGTACGTTTAATATTGTGACGAAACGGTGAAAAATGATGATTAAAATCCAATATATTGTGATTTTTAAAGCAAATTTTATTTGGAAATGGAAATTGTTAAATTGTTTGGTAATAAATGAAACTTATAAGGGCTCGCGTAAACCTGAATATTGGTAGGTGAGGACTGGTAATTGGTATGCCAGTAAGGCAGATTAGCAATACTGTGCTGTTACACTAATATACAATTTTCGATGGATGGGTTATGAGAGACACTAGGTGTCCGATCTTGAAGTCGAAACCGATTGTAATATGTGACCCGCCGGGTATTTATCTAGTGGCTGATGTCGAAGACGCCATTTATTTAGGCGGGTAGCTACCGAGTGACCAATGTTAAGAGACTCAATTGTGATATGCGACCTGACAGGTAGTCACCGAGTGGCCGATGCCAAGGATGCCGTTTATTCTGGTGGGTAGCCATTGAGTGGCCGATGCCAGAAGACCCAAATTCGATCAATGGTATTGCGTCAGTGTTTACAAAGGGAAGGGCACTTAAAAATATAAAAAAAAAAAACCGTGTTGATATGGTTGGAAATGACAATTGTTGCATTTTATGTGTGTGTTAATTTGTAATTTAAATTCTTTATAATTTACTTGTAAAAGTTTGAAAATTTATAAAATATTACTTTATGATTTGTATTTTTAAGAAATGTAAATATTTAGTGAAAATAGTGTGGTTATAATTGGAAATGAATGATTTTGTGTATTTTATACATGCAAGTATTAGTAAATTGATTTAATTGTAAATTTTGGTAAAAGTTTGAAAATTTTGGGGAAATTTTGTTTTATACTATGGTATTTTGAATAAATGGTAAATGTAAAGTTGTGTACACCTATTAAGTAGAAATACTTCAAGATGAGATTTGGGCATTTTAGATAAAGACTAAAGAGAAGACATCTGCAGAAAATTTGCTATGAGTCACATCTCTCCATCTTTATGGTAGTTATTCTTTTGGCACTAAGTATTTTTGTTAACGTGTATTAACATGCATGTATATAAGTACACGAATATGTATTCATGAAATTTTGTAAATGATAATATATATAAATGATATAAAAGACTTTGGTATTGTAAAGTGATTCTGTAAATTAATTTATTATTTTTCTTTTAATGAACATTTATTTTTATTAATATGATTTTTATTAAAAGTTGTAAAATTTTGTATTCAAGTGAGATTTTGTAAATGAAATAATAGTTGTGGATTGAGTTATGTTCATTTTCATAAATGTGACATTTTTAGGTAAAGAAATGATGGTTATGTATATTATATGGTGAAGTGATTTGAAAAACAGATGAGAGGTCTGAAACGGAAGTTGAGAAATGAGTATTTTAGAAGTGTTGTGTTTTTCTTGCAGATTTTAAAAATTTTGGGTTTTTAGAAAAATAGAAGAAATTTTGCCAAATTTTCTATAAAATAAAACTATTGAATAATGAATAAATCGATTAAGGTAATGTCTTCGACTCAGTTTCTATTTTAATGGGAATCGGATGGAGGGTGTTACAATGTATGACATGAAATTAGTTTTTAGACCAATAGAAAATGGCCACCATGAAAGTCAAAAGTTAGAAGATTAATGGAATTATGATAAATGGGTGTTTAGTGGATTTAATGGAAAGATGACTTAGCATTAATAACCAATGAAATATAGGCATGTGTGATGAAGGGACAAGACGGGAAACAATGCTATTGTTTGGGGCAAATTTGAAAAGCCATAAAGGTTAGTATATAAAGTTGAAATTGCTTGAAAATCATTTCATCAATTTCTTCCTCTTGGCCGAAACCATCTTCTTCCTTTCCTCTCCATTTTTCTTTCTAATTAAAGTCTCCAAACCACTCCTAAATCATGTTCTTTCCATCATCTACCAATCCAAACCCTTGATTTCATCAAAATCCATCAAAAGTTCAAGGTTGATTCTCATTAGTAAGGGTACAAAGTTAAGATATGTGATGTGGATTTTTGTTTAAGAGTTAGAAGAATGCTAGTAATCATATAAATGCATTCTTAGGCATGAATATCTAGTCATAAATGCATTCAAGTTAATTGATTAGCTTTTAAAGTTAATAAATGCATTCTTTTGAAAACTAGATGAAGATCTAATTAAAAGGAGCCAAGAGAAGGATGAAGTTGTAAGCTCTCTTGAAGGAGTAGAAAAGCTAGAAATCATGCTCAAAAGATTGGTGTACACTTACTTTAAAAATTCATTTTTATTAGTAAACTTAAAAATGAAAAATTCAATTTGATGATTTTGTCATTTTGATGTGGTAATTATGTTTGAATGATATTTATGTATCATTTGGATGCCTTTAGATAGACATGACCACGGTTCGGTTTGAATCGTCCGGTTCGAACCAAACCGGGTCAATTGAATCGGAACTAGAACATAAGGTTCTGGCTTCGGTTCAGATTCAGAACCAAACCAGTAGCGGTTCCGGTTTTGGTTCTAAACCTAAAGGAACCGGAACCGCCTATTCAAAGAATCGGTGGAACCGGAACCGCCTTGAACCGGCGGTTTAGGTTCAGTTCCGGTTCTTAAAAACAAAAAAACAAAAAACAAAAAACAAAAACTGTAGAACTTGACATGTGATCATTGATCACTTTTTCTTTTTTTTTTTTTACATTTTACACCCTCTTTTAATTTCTCTTTTAACCTATCTCTTTCCTCTATAAATACCCCTCCCATTCTTAATTTCTTTTCACATCTATCTCTCTCAATCTCAACTCTCTTTCTGTCCATTAATCTCAACTCTCTCTCAATTTCAAAATATTATCTTAATTCTCAATCTTAATTTTCTTTATTTTTTATTTATATCTATAAATTATAATTTTCAATTTATTGTTTAAAGTTTTAAATTCTTAATTTATTATTTTTAAATTTTAAAATCTTAAATTTATTATTTCTTTTGTGTATAGATTTATTTTTTAATATCAAAATATAGTTTAATATTAATTTTTAAATTTTATTTTTATTTAAAAAAGGGTTCCGGAACAGGAACTGAAACCGTTATAGAACCGGAACCATTACAGAACCGAAGGTTCCAGAACTGAAAGTTTCGGAACCGAATCAGAACTGTTTTATCTCGGTTAAGGTTAAGGTTCTGGTTCTAGCTTTTTTAGAACCGGAACCGTCGGTTTGAAACTGGAACTGGAACCGAACCGAACCGTGGTCATGTCTACCTTTAGAATGAATTTTGTGATAAAAAACCAATTGGAACAAAAATTTGAAACTTTAACTCCCTTAGGCTGAATATAACCTATAGAGAAACTTAGAATTATTTTCATCATTTCATACCTATTTATATGTTAGTCTAATGAAATGATTTATATGATGAATTATTGAGTTGAAAAGAGATTTTGAAAAATGACCCATTATGGCCTAATGTATGCTAGCTTAGTATCCAAGGGTAGTTTTGTCATTTCACAACCATTTATGTGTTGACTTAATGATGTTTTGATGATATGTGTAATGAATTGGTGATTTCAAAAGAAAATTTAAATTTTTCCTCTTTTGGCCGAATATGTGCAAGAAATAAAAGGGAATGGTTTTGTTAAACTTTGATACTAAAACTATGGACAAAATGGTCATTTGAAATGGTCAAAAGTGATGCTCCGAAGAATTTTGAAAAACGGATTCAAAAACGTGATTTAATAGTTACTTGATAAAAGTATTAGTTTAATTGGAAATTTTAAAATTTTGAAAAGTTTAGAGGACTCAAGTAAAACTAGACACCGGTAGGTGGAGATTGGTATTGGTATGCCAATAGTCTAATTATTAGCAGTACTATGTCGTTAGACATGCATATTGATTTTTATGTACGGATCCTAAGAGGTACCGAGTGTTCGGTCCTGAAATTGTAAACGTTTGTGAAATTGTAATAAGACGGGTAGGCACCGAGTGTTCGATGCCGGGGAAACTCATTTCCGATCTAAGGTATCGTGTCAGGATTTACAAAGGGCTTTAAAAATTATTATGAGTAATAACGTAAATGTGCTTGAAAATTGAATTTGGATTGTTAAGTTGTGAAAATTCTAACTTGTATGATTTACATTATGTTTATTATGAGAATTTGATAATTGCAAAGTTTGATTGATTTTAATGTTGTACTTTTGAAAAATATTTACCATGTTTTATTATATGTATACACCCACTAAGTAGAAATATTTAGTGTGTTGAAACTTATCACGCATAGGTCGTTTATTGGGCTAAGTAGAAAAAGATTGAATGAAGTATATCCGTAGCTCTCATCTAAAGTCACATCCATCCACTATATTTTTGGTAATGATAATTTTGTACCCCATTTGTACATTTTAATGTGCATGCCCATAAAAAGATGTATTTCACTAAAGTGTACTGATTGTAAATAACGATTTGTGTATAGTACGAAATGTTTTATAAATTATGTGATTTGAAATGTCAATAATGTGTGGAATTTATGATAGCTTCATGAAATTTGAATTTTGTAAAGAAATATTTATTATAAATGTTTGTGTGGTGAAGTGAAATTGGAGACGAACGGAAGGTCCTACTGGAAATTGAGAAAATAAATATTTTAGAAGTGTTATTGTTTTTCCCTGCAGGTTTTAAATTTTTGGGTTTTAAAAAAAATAGAGGAAACTCTACCGGATTTTCTATAAAATAATTAAGTAAAATAAAATAAACGATTAAATGAATTTTTTTTTATGAGTAAGATAATATCCTTTGTCTCAATTCTTATTTAAATAGGAATTGAGGGAAGGGTGTTACAGGAGAGGTTATTGTTCTCAATTTCAAAAGTTGATTCCATTTGTACAAAGATAAATTTGAGGGGTTTTTCCATATTTTACCCAAAGACTTACGTTATTGATGGGATTTTCGTTTAAACCGGAGGCCCTGCTTTTTTATGTCTAATTTCAATGTGGCCATACCACATTGCACCCGCTGAAAACCATATGAAAAGTTGAAATTCCTGCTTAAACAATCGGCTTTTCATATATCTTAGCCTCATACTACGGCTAGCATATTTTCCATCTTGAAACAGCCCCCAAGAAGAACGGCCATCAAAATCAAATTCAGTTCACATTGTTCACATGCTAAAAGGAAGAAAAAGTAGGGTTTTACAAATTATAAGCGTAGATGGTGTGTAAAATGTATATTTAGTTTATTTGAATTATTTAATTTTGCTTATATTAATAATTTTGTTCATAGGATGCTCTAGTAATATACAATTTGAATGATGATATGGGTGCACAAACAAGAGATATTGAACCCATAATATCATTAACATGGATATAAAATACTTATCACTAAACCATGTCAATTTTCATTATATATAAGTTTATTAATACATGAATCTAACATAGCTTAACACACCACCTTTTAGCATAAGTAATAGGTGTATCTTTCCATCCTTCAAGAGATTGGGAATTCAATTCTCATCAAATATATATTAGAGTCTATGTGAATAGTTTTTTCATTTATTATGGAAGTAGTGATTTATAGTTTATTCCGACTTGTTTGGTATTAATTTAAAAAATAAAAAAATAAAAAAACATATCCTCATTTATTATTCTAACAAAATTTAAATTATGAATCTTACTTGGTGAATAAGATATTGTTCATTCTAATTTATTTGGTCTTGGTTGAAAAACAAAGTCAAAACAGAAAAACCCTCAATTATTATTCTAATAAAATTTAAAACATGAAATCTTATTCGGCGGTAGTTTTTGTAACACAATGTTAAGCAACCAAAGAAGCAAGACCCCTAAAACCTTGAGGAAATAGGAACGAAGAGCAAGAGTAATATGGGAAGTGGAAATGATGAGTTAAATGGAAGTGGTTGTAATGATTAGTGAAAGAGAAATAACAAAGGAGAGACGAGAAGCACAAAGTGTAGAGGTGTAGTCAGTAGTGTAGGTTAAGGGACAGAGAAAGCACGTCCCCGACAGGTCCTCCCAATATTCAAAGCAAATGTCTTTGGACTGGGACTTTGTTCAAAAAGTGGTTTTGTTTGATAAAATAACATAAAAGGACACCCCACGCCTTCTCATTTCTCATTCACATTTTTGTCTCTTTTTATCGCTGCCTGCTTGCCCATCATCTTTCCTTTTTGTCAGCCAACCTTTTTTCACGCCTCTTCTCTTTCCCTCCTCTCTCTTAATCATGAGCTCACGTTTTTCAATTCCTCCATCATCCACTGTTCACATTTCAATATTTGTTTGTTTAGAATTCAAGAAAGTTTACAACATGACTCAACTTTGATCTTTGCATCCGATCACTTCAAATTACATGTTGTCATAACTATGTTTTCTGCTAGTAGTTATATTATATTGTATCTGACACATTAAATAACAAAGAGTTCAAAAAAACAAAAAACAAAATGCTATATAAGTTTTTCTTTTTTGAAATATATATGTATATATGATGCTACAGGTTGATAATGCAGTTAAGATGATCATTAAAGCTAGTTCTTGTCCGTTCTTTATTCGATTTGATGACTGATGAGTATGAATATGTTCCCGAATGACTTATAAGTGAAAGAAAAATGATGTGATGATGGTGGCCTTAACCTTAATGGTCAAGGGTATGATTACAACTCGAAAAAAGACATCCCCTAAAGTTTAGTGCTCACCAACAATTATCTCATACATAACTTATATTTGAAAAAGTTACGAGAAGCTTGATTTTTTTTTTTTTTTTATAGTTTTGTTTGTGAATGATAAAACCAATAAAATATATTTGTAAAAAGATTCCAAAAAGTTTGTAGCCCTAGAAATTTATTATTATTATTATTTTTCATCTTATATATGTTTCACCCGTTTTATGTTTCATATTTAATAAAATTAAAAGTTTCAAACAATTATATTTCATTATTCTCATTATCAATAAAAAATATCTCATTAATATATATTGAAATCATTGAATTTTATCAAGATCTTTACAAATATTGTGTTATAACGAGCATATTTATTAATTAAAAGACAAAATCTATAAATAAAACGGCAAATTAATGTCTGTATTGGATAATTAGTACTATCTATGTATTGATTAATAGTCTTTACAGGCCTAATAGATATAAAAGAGAAACATGTTTAATATTTTGTAATCCTTTATTTTGGAAGTTGTTATCTCCTAATTATATTAGTTGGTATTTAAACTACATAAATAATGATTCCTACACTCCTAATAGACCTTTGACATATCGTCAACTTGAAAAAAAAAAAAAAATCTATTACTATCAATAAAGATGGTACAAGGAAAAGGGCAATACCATTTCCACCTAGAAGCATGTACAACGCAACAGCTGTGACTGAATTTCATAATTAAGGAGGCATGTCCCACTAGTAACATTTTTTGAAACCAAGACCCAGGTGAATAATTCATAACAATATAGATAGATTGTGTGTAGTACAATTGACTCATTCATTATGAAGATCCCATAAAGGAGAATAATTTTGTTCAGTAACGCAATATAATAGATGATTGCTAGAGAATCACATTCGAAAGATAAATTCCAATTGTCGACAAATTAATATTATAAGACCCAAAAGCAAAGAAGGCTAAATAATCTCCGAGCTTAGCTGCAAAACCCAATGAAATCACCAAGCCTATCACACGAAGAAAATCTAAATTTATTACAGCTCATAGTGATGGTTGTATACCTTCTTATCTTGTAGGAGGTTTAATTTACATTAAGTACATATTAAAGTTTATATAGATAGTTTCCTCTCATTATAGGAGTTTTATCTTTCGTTTTTTAGAGTAAATATTTTATTTGTACAAATAGTATTTGATTAACATAGTGTCTTGATAGACTTTTGATGGTTCATTGTTAATATTTTATTTTCTAAAAAAATAAGAAACTTAATACTGCTTGAATCCTTGCAATCTATTAACTTAATATACTATCATATAGAGTAATTAATCACTTGACATTTTGAATTGAGGCAAGCTAAATAGTATTTTTTCCGCAAAGCATTAGCGGAATGAAAGCGATAAACATAGGAGACCGAAGCCTAATTAAATTGGGAGGCGGTCGTGTAGAACTTCTTGAAAAAAAAAAAATAATGATATAAATAAGAAAAACTATAGGGTATATAAAATTTAAATAACTGCTTGCCTATCTTTTAAAAATATTTTGGGCGCCTAGAGGATAACTGAAAGAATTAACAATTATAATGTAATATAATTTGATGCTAAAAAGCGCTAATTTAACTTGATGATATTGTGAATTTGGATTTCTACCCCATATGGGCACTGGCTATTAATATTGATATTAGAATTTATTATATAATAAACCATTAAATCATCAAGATACTAGTTTTTAATAGTACATAATTTGAGAATTTTCTATATTGAACAACTTATTTTACTTAGAGTTTTGTTATGATATACAATTAACTTCTACAAGATTATTGACCAACAATTCATCAAGCCATTGAATCTTGGCTGCTTGCTGTAGTGGCGGATGGTCTAGTCTCAAAATGATCTCAAACAAGAAATAATGATAAAATTTAAAAGAAAAAATAAATGTGGGGGGAATATATATGAATGCGAAGGAAAACATGCATAAAGTGGGCTCCTCAGACTGAACTTTTTGACCCCCCATGCTCCCCACGTAAAGCTGTCCATGAGCAGATTTTTGACCTATGCCATTTCAAACCGAACCAAGCCAAAATAATATTGTAGAGAACAATATTAATCTTTAGGAAGTTCCATTTAATTAATCTTGAAATATAAAAGTGTTATCGATCGACATGACTTGCTGACTTTATTTGTTTTTCTTTTTTGGGCAAGTGAAATCGAATTTATCAAACAAGTGGATCAAAATGATATCAAGTGAAAAGGGAATTATAAGCTAGCTTGAACAATGTCAGATTTTCTGAACAAAACTGGCCCCCAATTATCGTAGCACCAACATTCAACTCTTTTGGATTCTGACCACCAAACAGTACTATATCCATCTTGACCGGATTTTGTCGTCTAAGCCAATAATACTGGGCTTCTCTAAAGCTCTCATCTGAACATATCTAAGATATCATGTTCACATATATTTTCTCTATGTTATCATGACAGAAGATTTAATGCACTAAATTAAAATGTGGATTCATTTAAAACAATGAAGCCATGGATATGTGAAAACAAGAAAACAGACTTGCCATTGACATATTACAAAACTTTGGGTTCAAATATATGTATCACGTACTCACATGTGACATGCATATGCCATGTTTCTCTTACCTCAATGATTTATAAAGCTTAAATATTCACTAAAATTTTGTGAAAGACTATAAAGTTATTACTTAAAATAAAATCAGTTTTATATTTAAGATATATCAACTAAATTTACATTTTGGAAGAGTAAAATTAATTATGAGTTATATTTTAAGCTTAATTAATAGAATTCACTTACAAATAAGGATATCAAGAAAACCCAAATTCCTAGGAACCCGTCCCATCGTGTATCGCCCCAAATGGAGTGAGATTTAATCAAAATATATCAGTTTGGAGGCGGATTCACCGTTGATTTTTAAAAGCCATTTCAGAAATTTAGACGGGGTGTGGGATTGCCAACCCTGCCCCAACCTCACTCCAAATCTGTTTGTTATTATTTTATGTATTAATAATTAATAAATAAATTTTAATATATAGTTTATTACTTATTAAAATTTTTAATTATAAAACATTTTTAATCACTAAATATCTATTGATGTTTTATAATTAATAAAAATTAATATATAAACTATATAATTATCAAATATGTATTTACCAATTACTCATTTATAGTTTTCAAAGTTTACTTGTAATACTGTTTTCTACGAATTATTTTTATGGATTTTTTCATAATCAATTATTAAGTATTCAAACTAGTTTAGTATATTGGCACTGGGATTCCTTAAAATATAATAATTTCTTATATAAAAACATAACTATCAACTGTTAAGTAAACAAAAATTTTGTAATATCCATCCGAATTAAAAATAAATAAATAAAAACCGTGGTGGATGTGGACTAGTGGTGGCCTGCCTCTACCCTAACTGGAAAATCCCCACCCCAACCCCGATCTTAAATTATCAGATTTGAGGGTAAATAGCATTTTTGGGGTTGGATTTGGGAATTCCTAACCCTGTCCGAACGCCCCTCATTGACTTAAATAAAATGTTTGAGGGCTGCTCAGGAAAAACGAAATTAGGAGAGAAGAGACTAAGGGCTCCAATAGAAAAGTGAAAAGGAATCCTTCTTGATTCTTGTGAGAATGTTTTCTCTCGGTTAATTTGTCTTCTCTTATGCTGAAAATTGCAAGGTCTTTTCGAGCAAACAACTTCTGTCCAGTTTCTATTAACAAATGACAACGAAGTCGAATCCTCTGTGCAATTTGTTTTGCCAAAAACATTGTACAAACAAACATGCACAGAAAAGAATTCCCAGTTCCCATAATATGAAAATATATAAGCATGCCAATGCTATAGATGGCAGTAATGAGCTTGGAACTCACAGAAAACACTTCACTTTTAATCACATCAATTACATATTTCTTCTTCTTCATCAGAGAAGAGATTCTTTGATTCTCTTCCTACTTTTTTCTTCTCCTTACATGCCAGTTAATTTATATAGATATCACACTCAGTACAAGATTCTCATATCTAGCTAAACCCTAGACCAAGTTAACACACCTTTTTCACTTTTTTTTTTTTTTTGTGCCTTCTCATTGTGCAATCAAATCAAATACACTCACACACTTACAACTACAATTACAAACAAGCTCACAAATCATGCATATATGTAGATAAAATTAGAAAGAAGAAGAAATAATATTACTAAAATATTAGATTATTATTTTGTGATCCAAAACCCGTCTCCTTTTGGTTCGATCACTAGTATTTGATCTTTCTAGCAAAGATTTGAGTGCATTTTGCAAGAAATGGACTGATTCAATGCTGTGATCTTTGTCAGCAGCAACGATAAGAACGTTGCGGATTCGTCCTCCTAACGTGACCATTTCTGCTTTCAATGTCTTCAAATGGAGAGACTTTAGTATCTCAATCAGGTCCGGTAGAAGATCGGAGCGATCCTCGCAGCACAAAGAGGCCTTGAAAATCAGCCTGCCGTCGCTCGAATAATCCCCTGATAGCACCGTGATTTCATCCGTTTCGGAGGGAAACGTTTCATGTTGTGTGAGCTCAAGGGTTTGTTCTTTCAGTTCTTTCACTCGTTGAACCACCTTTGCAAGAAGAGAAGCTTTGTCTATCTGGCGTATGATTCAATTTCAAATAAACTCGGTTAAAAGTCAAAAATTAAAAATAAAAAATTAAATAATAATAATAATAAATAAAAGGGAAATGAAAAGATATATTGAAAGCTCATTTGTAAGTGAAAAAGCTTGCCTACTTTCCCAATACACAAACCCTAGAAATTTGGAAGGTCACTTTTCTTTTTCAGTCACTGTACTTGCAGTTTCAACATTCAAAAGCTTCATAGACATGCACTGTTAAAGTTTTCACGATCTAAATTCAATCTCTATAATACAACACTCTACTTTCTTGCTTATTTTGAGGAAAAAGAAGATGAACCAGAAATATAAAAAAAAAAAACAATTAAATTAATTAAAATCTGGTTTTTCATTTCAAATTAATTGTATTAATTAATTTCTAACAGATAGTTGAAACTCACTGGAATTGATGATATTCAAAAAGATCCAACTGTTTGACATACAATTATTCAAAGTCTCCTCATTCTTTCCTTGACTAACTTTTTTTCTCAATAACCAAACAGTCAACTAAAACAACTACAGTCTATACACCAAATTCAACATAGAAAAAAACATTACCATTAAGATCAAAACTGAAAATAGTTCACAATTTCCAATTTTCAATTGCCAAAACCAAAAACACAATATGTCAAACTTGCAAGTTAAGATATGAAAACCCATTTGTAGGAAAATTTGTTGAAACAACTTCTTCTCCCAAAAAAAAAAAAAAGAGTATAGAAACAGAAAAAAATACCTTAGAATTACAGGGAAGAATAGTTCTAAGCTTATCAAGATGAGAGTTGATTCTCTCTCTCCTTCTCTTCTCAGCTTCCTTATGATTCTTCAAAGCAGCAAGTGCTCTATCCTGTGGTGTAGTAGTATCTGTAATTCCAGAAACCTCCAAGGGATAATACGAAGACGAATTACTACAAAAACTCTGCTGCATCATCGTGGACAATTCACTACTAGTCCCACCAGGAAATCCATAGAATCCGACGCCGTTTTCGGCCAGGAATCGGTAGAGCTCAGAGTTATGATCCGGTTGCATGATGGTTGTGGTTAGCTTTGGTTTCGTGGTCTCTTTTCGTTTGATGAGAGAGTCGAGTGAAAAATTAAAAGTTTAATGTTTTTTCAAATGGGTTTTGCTTTCGGTGGTTTTTGTCTTAAGGGTTTTTATCTTTGAGTTTGGCTATAGAAAACAAAGTTTTCTTCACTTTTAGTGGGTCCACATGGTGATCACTAATGTTTTAGTTGATGACTTCTTTTAATCGCTGTCTTTGAATTTTCTATCATCATTGGATTGATTAATACACAATTAACAAATTTCTCTCTCTTATATCCTCTTCTGTTTTTTTAACTGTCTTTTATTAAAACATGGGTTAATCTAAATCTTTCATATAAGCTAATCTCTTATTCTTCTCTCTCCCACGACGTTTACTTTTGTGCAAAATCAAAATTGACTCATTTCGTTAATCAGTAATAATTAACTAGTTACATCTATTCTATAACTCACTTATTGCTTACAAGATTTATTACTTGAATATAACTATTATTTCATATGATACCTACTTCTCATTCTTTGTACTTTTTTTCTATTTTTTTTATAGTGGTTTAGCGTCTACTCTTTCACAAAGGTATTGGGATTCATTTTCCGTTAAACATATTTAAAACTTGTATAAGTAGTTTTCTCCTATTGGTATAAAAGTGATCATCTCCTATTTATATATATAAGTATTTATCCGAACTGTGCAAGGATTCATTTTCCGTTAAACATATTTAAAACTTGTATAAGTAGTTTTCTCCTATTGGTATAAAAGTGATCATCTCCTATTTATATATATAAGTATTTATCCGAACTGTGCAATCAATATTTGATCTTGTGTCTTAGTAGACTTCTAATATGTTCAATGTCCATTAGCTTTTGAAAAAAAATAAATAGTTTTGCTATTTATTAGTTCTAAAATTTGACTTCATGCTTTATTATTTTATCTTGCATGTAATATTTGTTTCTTAGCAGTTACTTATGTTCTTTGGTTTTAACTTTTGGTGCATTTGTTTAAGGTTGACCCAACGGTGCTCTTCATATCTACATCAAGGAAGTTACCAGTACAAATTGTATTTTTTTTTTTTTAAGTATAAACTGTATCAATTTAAAAATAATAATAAAATAATGAAACTAAAAATTAATTTTCACTACCTCTTTTGATGTTTTGTCAGAATATATGTAAGAGAAAATTAAATAAGACATCTAAAAATCTCTCTTTGCGTATATTTCAAAGTAAAAGGGTTGTCTATAATTTGGTCAAATTTTAATTGTATGTGAATAATAATTTTAATCAAAACGAGATTATCTCTAAATGTTATTTATGTAAAGCCTTTTAACTCTGAATATGTTCCCTTCCTAAACACCACCAACAAACCCACCGACCACCCCACACCCCTTCTCCACTCTTTGAGGATTAATTTTCTCAACAACAAATTAAGGATTAAACCTTTCCATTTTTTATTTTACAATTTTCAGCTGTAGGGACGAAACGCTTCTTTTTCTCTGTCCCATCCTACTTGAGCCGACTCTGTTCTTCATTTATTTATTTTTTCTAATTTTTAGCTTTAGGGTACAAAAACATTAATCAAATGAATTCAAAACAATTGGATTGCAATTTCATTTAAAAAATAATTAATAGTTATATGTTTTGTTTCTTTTTATCGAAAATATGTGCGAAAGATTTTCTTTTCTAACATGTTAAAAACAATTCTAACTCATCCTTTATCATACGTTGTCACGACCCGAGTCCTGGGCTGTGGCAGAATCGTAAATATTAATAAATAAAAATTTTCAATTTTTAATAATATAAAGAAAATTTTCCTGTTTTGGATACTCCGGAGTACCAAAACAAAACATTGTGAACGATAAAATGAAACTATTAAAAAATACTCTAAATTAATCCCGGTGGGGACCATTCCCACAGATATGTGAACACCTGCTAGAAATCATGGATTCAGAGTAAATAATAAAATCATAAACACTTAGTCGTGCAATCAACTTATCATAATTGAGCATTCAAATTCATTTAGAATCTCAAATGAAATTCCAACACTCTGGTGTTCTTAACACAATGCCTTAAATACATCGAAAGCAAGTCCCTTAAATGAGTTGCAAGGACATTCAATTCCAAATACCAAACTTCAAATGAAATAAACTAAACATCCATATCACGGGCATAATCCCTGATTTCTTTGGTCCTCTATCTAATCTGTCTGATGGCCACCTAAGTCACCCTGCACATTTCCTGGAAGGGGAAAAATAAAATAGGGGTGAGCTAGTGGTCAGTAAGATTTCATTCCCGATAAGGTTTTGGAAACCGCATTCTAAAATCATTATTAAAACTCTATATGCTTAACTGTTTAATAAATTCAATAAACCATTTCATAAAATATATAGACTACTAGAATCGTCATACAATATTTAAGTGTTTATATAAAGTCATGTCATTTTTACAACAAGGTAAATCCCGTCCCCTAGTCATATACCCGATGATCTATATTTTTCAGTAAATTATTTTGAATAAGAAAAACAAAATTTGGCACACCGTGACCTTGGTAGCAATACCAGAAAATACCCTGCGTAATAACCCGCGCAGTAATCCCGACATAAAGTCGTATCATATGAATAGCAGAAAATACCCTGCGCAGTAACCCGCGCAGTGACCCCGACATAAAGTTGTATCATATGAATAGCTATTGATAGCATCACACAATGATTAGGATGGTGGATTTTCACCTTATTTAAGTTAACAAAACGATTCAGATGAGTTGCCACGCAATCAACGCAATATATATATATAATTCAATATTTTGAAAGCTTTCTTTTTTATGTATAAAATTTCGGCAGCATAACAGCTGCTAATTTAATAAGCCAAAATTTATAAACCTGTCATACAGCCACAAATTTTCACCAAACAAACCACAAACACTTCCAAAAGCAATCCAAAATATATATATCCGTATATAATCAACATACTTTCAAAATTATACATATATACATATATATATTAAATAAATTCCACTTTAATATAAAAATTACTAAAAGATTAGGATAGAACTCCTACCTCAATATAAACTATTAATTACTCCAAAAACCTCAATTCCTAAAGCAATTATCGTCGTTCCGGATCGAATCTTCACCGTACGCGGCGATCGACGGCGACTTTCGGAGACGAATTTAGGCGACCACGGTGGCGTGACATGCGACTAGGCAGGTTTTATTGCCCTCGACATGCTTGTTACGAAATGGGGGTTGATCGGAGTCAAAATCGCCTAGTTTCGTCAGGATCTAGAAAAATAAAAGTTGGTTAATAGCAGACCTTCCTCTATTGAAACGAACACCCAAACGAGGATAAAACTTGACAAAATTGATACCTATAGAATCTACGTCGCACGAGCTTTCCAACGGTACCAAATTTGATCAAAACGGAGGTCGAATGAGACCAGAACGACTCCTCAAAGTCGAGCTCACGGGAATGGAGCTGCTGGAGAGAAAATGAGGAGAGAGAGAGAAAGTGACGGGCTGAAGGTTGAAGAAGACTGTGTAATCCAGCCAAATTACAATTTGGGCCCCTCAACTATTTAAACTTTACAATTTTAATATTAAACTTTAAAAATCTAAGTTTTTAACTCTTACACTTTTATACAAATTTTTATAATATTTTCAATTTCATCCCTAAGTAAAATTTGAGATTTTACATACGTCATGGATATGCTTTGGTTTTAAATAATTAGTTTCATTAAACTATCATTAAGTAATTAAACAGGGTCAAATTAAGAACAAATTGCACAACACTCCCTCGAGGTACTTTTTTAAAAACACGAAAACAACTTGACCTTTTAATTAAACCAAGCTCCCACTTTGTTAATCAAATTCTGTTATATTTGACAATTGACCAAAATTCTTGGTTAAATAACTAAAATACCCCCAACGTAATAAACTGAAGTGTATTTGACCAGTTTATCCATGTGTAAGACAAAAAAAAATAAAATTAAATATTAAAAAGAAAAGGCATTTTAGTCCTTAACTGTTTATATTTATTTTTCTGTCAAATTAAAATAAAATGCAAACTATTAAAAATAAATTATGAACTAAAATTATAAATAAAAATAAATAGAAAAGTAGAGATCTAATCTATCTTCATTGATGAATGATGAAGACCCAATTTGGAGATTGGATCTCCACT
This sequence comes from Dimocarpus longan, assembly GCA_022984855.1. NCBI lineage: Eukaryota > Viridiplantae > Streptophyta > Magnoliopsida > Sapindales > Sapindaceae > Dimocarpus > Dimocarpus longan. Next base: position 8,924,341 of record CM041021.1, read on the forward strand.
ATATTATATTTTGTTCTTCTCGATGGAGAGCTTCATCATCAATAAACACCATGAAATCAATAGCAACAACTCATCTCTTCCAAATATAAATCAGAACTCCTAAATTAGAACTAAATCAAACACAAAACCTCAAATCAGAACTAAATCAACCACAATTCGAAACCCCAAATTGAACTCTTCAAAAGTCAATCAAACTCTATCACTCTTTCACCCACCAAAATCGCTCAACACTATGGTAGCAACACCACCATTGACCGTCCGTTGACAAAAGTCTCATTAAACACGACATCGACAGTGTAGTTTTCACAATGAAACTAGATCAATAATTGATCTAGTTCACACATACAATAAGTGACTTATCTAGGCTCAACTTTCCCAACCTCCACCATAATGGCACCCATATCTGCAGCGAGTTCGACAAGTACAACCCTCTTTATTCCTCAGTCAATGCGAAGTTGGCTACCATTTGTGAAAGCCTAGCCAATTCACAAAAACTAAAGAAGAAGGAGAAGTAGAATTCCATTGATCATGCCAAAATTGTGCATGATTATATGTTTCGAACCCTTTCATTTGTGATGATAACTTAGGCAAATTCCTGATTTTTTTTTTAGTGATTTGTGTAGGTGAATGAGTCCTAGGAACTTCGAGTTTATCGAATACATTTCAAGTAAATTTGGAGGACTTTAGAAGCTTGACGAAGTCATAGTTGGTGAGGAAAACAAGGTGCATCAACGATCAAAATAGCATATTTCAGACTGAGAGCATCGTTAGATGCAACGCGAGATGCATCTAGCGATCCATCAAGTAAATTGTAACATGAGACAATCGTAAGATACAATGTGAGTTGTATCCAGCGATTGTAAAGTAATGACGGATGCAACATACTTCATGAGGTACAACCAGTGATCCATATCATGACAGAAGGTCAGATACAACTTTTTCAGCGAAAATATCAACCTAATTGAGATAACCTATAAATACCACACTTTCACATCATTGAGAGGAGGCCAATATAGAAGGGGGGCAAAGAAAGAACAAGATTGGCCACCATCAAATTTTCCATACTTGGAGAGAAAGAGAGACAAGTGAAGATTCTTTGTACACCTATGTTTGGCTATTCACTTTCAAGGAGGGAGGCTCGGTTTGGCAGTCATCTTGTTATGAGTAGACCACCATGTAAAAAAGCTTTCTCTTATACTTTTCTCTTGTTTACTTGTATTATTTGAGTGAATCTTGTAATTTTTTTAAGGATGTATATGATAAATGATTTTTGTTGTTGTTTTTGCACCTACTCATGAAATAAACATTTTTAGTGATTAGGGTTATGATGGATCTTGGTTCACAAAAAAAAAAAAAAAAAGTTTATGTTCATTTTTACCTCGAGTTTTATTGTGATTGTTGGTTGAGCATTTTAGTACTTAATGAGAATATATGATTCGCCACCATATGCATTATATAAACTTTGTGTTTTGAGACCGAGAGAAGATACATACAATATGTTTGATGAAATGGCCAATCTAGGTTTGATTAGATATAAATATCCTAATCCATCTTTGTAGTCACTAAAAGGTATCTTGATCCTAATGAGCCCTAATTTGATGCATGACCATCTAGATATAGGCTTAGTTAGATGAGGGTATGTTTGGATATATCTTAAGAGAGAATATTTAAGAGCATTAGTGATGATCGACTATCAACTTGACCAATTAATCAACCTTTTGGCATAATTAATTAACACTCTATGGAAAATGATAAGAAACCAAGTGAAATCATGACCCTAGCCAATTTTCTTATTTGATTGGTTTCTTGTGTGATTGCTATCTTTATATTTCTTTTTGTTTAAGTTTGTAAGCATTAATTTTATAAAACTCAAAATCTTTAGAATAGTGAATTCCGGATGAGTAATATTCTAGATGAATAGTATTTTTGAGTAAATAGTATTTTTCGGAAAGTGAACCTCGACAATAAAAAATTTTGAAATTTATATTAGAGTTAAGAAAAATTGAAAATGATAAAAAATGAGTCAATTCAGATAGATTTTAAGTGATCTAAAGATTATCGGACGAAAATGTTCTTTCCGATTTCAGGACCGTGAAAATATTTAGGGAATAATGAAATAAGAGATAAGGAAGGATGATACATGCTTGACAAGTGTCATCTGTAAAACCCAAAACTCTGTTTTATAATAATAATAATAATAATAATAATAATTTATTTTTCTAGCGAATAAGGTTTTCGGATAGAAAGAAGGTCCGTATGAGTAATATTTTCGAAAAACAGATCTCTTAAATTCAAAATTTTGAAATTAGTATTAGAAATAATGGAACCTGAAATGGAGTGAGGATAAGTTTATTTGAAGAGATTTTAAGTGATTCGAAGTATATTGGATGGAAGTACTCTATTCGATTAGTGTCTCTTAGACAATATTTAGAGAGAAATGAAATAATTTTCAGTACCCGGACGTAAAAATTGAATTTTAGTAGAATTTTCAAATAAGATTGGGAATGATTTTATTTGCGAAATAATGAAATGATTTTTAAAGTGACCGTAGGTATAAATCAAATTTTAGTAAAACTTTCGGTTGTATTAATTTCGCTTTCGTATAATTTCTAGATGGATTGGAAATGGTTTCAAGCATGGAAACATAAAAGAATGAAACGAATGCATGGAATGTTAGAAAAGTTTACAGTTGGCATTCAAGGAAAGAAATAATGAATGGATGCTTGACAAGTGGCAAAGTGGAGGAATAGATTAGTGACAAGTGGCAAGGAAGAGTTATGGATGCTTGACACATGTCTTGATCTTATGGTCCATATATAAGTAAAGATTAAATAATAAAATGCAAGAATGAGTGGAGAGCATTTGGTCAACTCAAAAACCAAACAAAAAGGCAAAGATTGAATAGATGCATTCGGGTGACTCAATTAGTCGAGAGAGAAAGTTTGAGAGGTGAGAAAAGCCCTCGATTTTGAGAGTTAGAGGGATTGCCGAGAGCTTCTCAAGAGGGCTGCAAGTTTCCTTTGATGTTTGAGAGCATTTCCAAGTAAGTTTCAAGTCTATCAAGCTTGCATGCAAGTCAAGGGACCAAGACATCCATCCTAAATTCATTTTGAGAGGTAAGTATTTAGTTTTCATGAAGTTTGGTTATGTAAATATGTAGTTTTGTGAATATATGTTTGGGTTTGAGAATTTAAGGACTCAAAAGGATGGTTGATGTGTTGTATGTGAGTTTGGATAGAATTTGAAATAAAATTGATATTGGATTGCATAAAGGTCACAACCAATAATGGATTTATGTGATACAAATTTTGTTTGATTGTTTACCATGAATTTTGATGTGGTGATGTGTGTTGCTTCAGCTAAAGGGGGCTGTTGTGGTTGCAAAGTTGTTGATGATTTTACCATGAGATTTAGTGTTATTTTGATGTGAATTTTATGTGTTGATAAGTGTAAGAATTGAAGAAAAATTTGTGTTAGGTGCTTGTGTATATGATTCGGTCAAGGAGAAGTTGTAAGCTCTCCTTAGAGATGAAAGAAAGCTAAAGATTAAATCCAAAAGGTTGGTGTATACTTATTTTAAAAATTTGTCTTTACTAGTAGCTTTGATAATTTAAAATTCTTTTGAAACTTTATGATTTTATTCCATTGATGTAATAACTATGTATGGATGATGTTCAGGTGTCATTTGTATGTCTTTTAAATGAATTATGGGATGAGAAACAAATTTGAAAAATGAAGTTCACTAGGTCGAATAGGGTGTGTGGGATTTTGGTAGAGGTTTTCAATGATTCTCATTTTTTAGATGCAATTTAGATGTTATTTAAATTTGTATGTGTTTTGAATGATGAATGGAGTAGAAAATAATGTGGAAAACAAAATTTTGAAAAATAAGGTCTTTTGGTCGAACACATACTAGAGAATTATCAAGGGGTATTTTTGTGATTTCATGCTCATTTATGTGTTGACTGAATGGTATTTGAGTGGTTTATATGATGAAATATTAAATTGAAAAGAAAGTTTAAAAATTTTCCTTCTTTGGCCGAATGTGTACTAGAGGAAGATAGGAATTGTTTTGATAAATTTTGATACTAAAACTAGGGGCAAAATGATCATTTGAAATGGTCAAAAGTGACGCTCTAAAGAATTTCAAAAAATGGATACAAAAAAGTGATTAAACCATTACCCGATTAAAAATTGTGTTTGAATTTAAAATTTTGTAATTTTTGAAAAACATCAAGAGCTCGAATAAACCTAAATATCGATAGGTGAGGATTGGTAATTGACATACCAATAGAGTGATTAGTAGTAGTACTGCACCATTATGAATGAATATCGATTTCAATTTACGGACCTTAAGAGGCACAAAGTGTTCAGTCCTAAAATTGTAAACTTATACGAAATATGAACCGACGAGTAGACACCGAGTATCCGATGTCGTGGAAACCCATTTTTGATCTAAGGTATCGTGTCAGAATTTACAAAAGGCTCTGGAAATTATTAAGGGTAATAACGTAAATAGGCTTGACAATTGGTTTTGGAATGTTAAATTTTATAATTTCTAACTTGTTTGATTTATTATGTATTTATTATGAAAAATTGATATTTGTGTATTTTATTAGATTATAATGTTGTATATTTGAAAATAATTTATGATTTCCATTTTTCGTGTACATCCATTAAGTAGAAATATTTAGCGCGTTGGATTTACCACGCACAGATAGTTAAGTTGGGCTTTGACAATATATCTGCAGCATTCTTCACGAGTCATATCCATCCTCATTTTGGCTAATGATCATTTTGTACCACATATATATGTATTCATACACATGATCACGAAAGTTTGTATTTCCCTAATATGTAAATTTTGTAAAGGAAAATTTGTGTAAAATTGTAAGGTTTTGTATAAAAAAGAGCTTATATTAAGTGAGTGGTATTTATGTTTTAAATTGTGTTAGCTTTCGTAAATTTGGAAGTTTATAAAGAAATTATTATTATAAATGTTTGTGTGGTGAACTGAGATTGGAAACGTATGGGAGGTCCAAACTAAAGTTGAGAACAATTTATTATAGAAGTGTTATTTTTTTCCTGCAAGTTTTAAAATTTTGGATTTTCAGAAAAACAGATGAAATTCTGCCGGATTTTCTGTAAAATAAAATAAATAAACAAATAAATTTAGTAAGTAACGTAGCATCCTTCGTCTCGAGTTTCATTTAAATAGGAGTCAAGGGAAGGGTATTATAATTTTTGTACTCAATTTGCTAGTCTAACCATCTTGCCAACGTGCACTTTGATTAGTGCTAGTAACTCATGACATGTGTAACACCCCAAGTTTTCTCTATTTAAAAAACAAAAAAAACAAAAATATATATCCGGATGAATAGTATTTTAGAATGAATAGTGATGAGTGAATAATAATTTTTGAGAAACGGATCCCAAAAATCATTGAAAGTGAAATTTTTTATGAATAGTATTTCCAAACGAAAACGGTAATTAAGAATAGTGATTTTCGAAAAATAGACTCCGAACATCAAAAATCTCGAAATAAGAATTAGAGTTAGTAAAACGAAGTAAGAACAAGTCAGTTTGAGGTAAAGTGGAATAGTTTCCAGACCCGACCTGTAATACCCTTTCCCGGGGATATTACTGTTCATAAGTATGGAATAAAGAAATGTACTAAGGTACCCTTTGGAGGAATAATAAAAAGAAATTTTTAAGTATTTAATAGTGAAATTTAAGGCCTGTGAAATTTTATAAAATTTGAAAATAAATTTAAATTATTTAAGTTGAGGGACGAAAAAGAAAAATGTCAAATATTTTTTAGAGAATTCTCTAGAATGTGGTAATTTCATAATTTTTAGAAAATCTAAGTGTTAGAGATAAGCTTGACCCACGTCTATAAATAAGCGTGAATGGTGAGTCGGTGGGAAAAGAGGAAAGGTAGAGTGAGGAGAGAGAGAAAGAGAAGAAGAAGGAAGAGAAAGAGAGTGAAGGAGCTCGTTTGAGCTGAGCTGTGGAGGAGCTCGCACGGGTAGTTTGGATGCAAGCTGAAGCTGAAGCTAGAACTAGAGTTAGAGCTGGAGCTAGAGCTGGAGCTGGATGCGAGCCGGAGCTCGAGCAAGAGTTAGAGCTGGAGCTGGAGCTGGAGCTGAAGCTGGAGCTAAAGCTAGAGCTGGAGCTGGATGAGAGCTAAAGCTGGAGATGGAGCTCGCTTTGGTAGTTCATGTTAAGAAGGGTGGAGCAGCAAGCTAGAAGAGGAGGTCGCTGAGAGCAGAAATAAACTAGCTGGATAGCGAGCAGTGAGTGTGAAATTATTTTAAATACCTTTAAATTATTTAGCAAACATATTCTTTGCATTTAAATTATTTTATATCCTAGCATGAAAATAATTGACGTATTTATTTATATAGTATTTATTTTTATAGCATGATTAAGTAATAGCTTTCAATTATAGAAAAAGAAAAGGTTTCCAAACCTAGTGGATGACTAAAGTATTTATAGCATGACCTTCTAGCTTTAGACGCGGTCGATATACTCCTCGGTATATGACATAGTATTAGGAGGGTTAGTTCAGCTAACATCGGGGGGATTGAATCTGTCATGTCTATCGCCCTTTACACTCGTAGAGTATTTCTCGACGCATGGTGAGCGATGATAATTCCACCACACATATATACGTGATGTCTTTGTAGTTTTGTCACGGTAAGCGATGCTAGCCTTTATGCCACGTGACCCGCCACACTGAGCAGAGCTGGTCCGACCGCCTTTGTGGTTTTAGCTTCTTTTGGGTGGTCATTAGAGCTTTCAGAACAGCTAACATACCATTGGAAACAAGGTTTTAGAAAGAAATTATTTTTAGAAATATTAAATATTTTTAGACAAGCCTTTGAAACGAAATAGATATTTTATAAAAAACCCAAAACTTTTCGAAATGAAATGTATTTTAAAGAAAAATGTTTTCAAAACATTTTGAGAAGAAATTTTAAATAAACACATCACACTCACTGAGTCTTCGTAGCTCATTATGTTTTTATTTCAAAAACCTCCTTAGGTATAGATGCAGGAGATCTAGGTACCAGAGCGCCACGTGCAGACAAGGTGGAATCCCGACCAACGATACAACATAACTCTTTTTGTATAAAGCTAGCAATTTAATTTTTATCATGAAATTTGTATATTTTTCGGATCTATGAACATATGTTATAGCACTTTTTGTAGGTAGTTGCATGTTTCAGATACTTGTATATTTATTATTTATGATAATAAATTCAAGCTCATGATTTAGAAATTTGTTTAGTAGTTACGGGTTCGCTCCACGACATTTTATTGTGACAGGACCCAAATCAGACCTTTTCTAAGCTCTTGTCTGGAGGACCCCGTCGGGCACTTCAACGAACTTCCTAAACCTGACTCGTCAGATTAAGGAAATCCGAGAAGCGAACCCTTAGAATACTTTGTCGGTTTACTCGTTTTAACTTAAAACTTTCTTTACTTTTAAAATAGTTGGGATTGGTGGAAATTTTTTGCATTTCTTTAAAACGGATTTTTTAAAAATTTTGATAGCATAACGACTGTAATTTGAACATTTCCAAAATTTACCTGTAAAGAAAACTAACACTTCGAACTATATCAGATCACCTCCCAACTTCTTTTGGCTACAAATATACAATCTCTCATATAAGCATTTTCACACACATAAAATTTCCGTGTGCACACATTTCAACCATCATATTGTCATGCAAAATCACTTAGAAATTTCAAGTATAGATGTATATTATATGCAAGTGTCCCAAAAATATATAAGTATCCATAACATCACATCAAGAACCATCATTCACATATCCACAATTCAAGTTATGTTATCATTTGATTTTATTATTTACAACATCCAAAATGTATCCAGAGTTTATGCAAATCATCTACTCGACGCCCACCTATAGAGAATGATGACTCTATCACGCAATCACTCGTAATTACACCCGATAGGATATATAAACTACACACCAAACAACCATGTTAGTGCAACATAACAAGGTAGTAAATCACATAGCTATATATAACAATTTATAAACTTACTTAATCTTAAAGTTTCGATTTTTAAAAACTTTTAGTTCTCAAAACTACATGTATACCCCTAAAGTATTCGAACCATCACGAGATCAATTTTTCGAATGTTGCCAAACGTGAAGCTAATAAAATATCTTGACTACTACGAGCGGAATTTACTTCATCACAAGAGTAGTGTGAAATCATCTCAGTTCTAAACAACTATAATGCGGAATTTCTTCATCGCGGTTGTAGTGCTATATAAGAATTGTAACTCTGACGACTACGAGCAGAATTTCTTCATCGCCCTATAGCGCCCAAAATTATAATTCTAACCGACTACAAATGCAATTTCTACCTCGTCACGTAGCGCTAAATCTCATGTAAATTAAGGGTATACACATGGTTTTAAAACTCTTCACTCCTCTCTTTTTCGAAAACTTTTCACTTTTAAATTCTTTTTTCTAGATCCAACGTAAAAGTCATTTTACCAAGCTTTCACTCAAGATTTTGAAAATCATTTTTGAAGTCATTTAACTACAATGATACAATTATGTTTAAAGGAAGAATGGAAATAGCGTAAGTGATAGAACACTTACCTCACTCCGTACAGCTCAACTGCCTCAACGAACCTCTCCTGCCTCGCTTGCTTGCGCATCATCTACATATCGATTTCTTATCATTACTTACTTAATCACATAGCTCAAGACTTAAAATAACATTTCTAATACACTTTGCTCTATTAACAACTCTTTACACTATAACTTTCCTAACTCGATTTTAACTCAACCGAGACTCTCTAATTCTGATTTCTTTGTAAAAGTCTTACTTTTAGACCCCTAGGATCATCCCTGTATGGTTCGTTTGGTCTCCGGAGGCTTAAAATAAAAAGTCAACTTTTTAATAATCCATTTGACCAACAAAAACAGATTTAGAACTAGCACTCATTTTGCGTCCATTTCTTTTTCTTCCATCTCCTTATCACCTAACTAAGGCACCGTAAAATTTCATCGAAAAATTCTATCGTTTGCTATGTCAAATCTAGGAAAAACGCTCTGTTTTGGGCACTTTTCAATACACTTTTCGCAATGAACAAGCGATGATGGTTTTTCTTTCGTATCTAAGCTTCTTTTACCTAATTATGATCAACTAAATTCATTCCATACAATAAAAATTGCATTTACATAATTATTTCACTTATCGACTCTCTAACGGCACTATTTTGAGCATAACTTGCTCAATTTTTATCGGAATCAATCCATTCCAAAACCTATGGTTTTCTATGACTCCTAGGCATCATTTGAGGTATAGAACAACCCCATCTAAGTTAAAACAAGTCAGGTCTTACCAGACCCCTTTATCAGCTCGGGATTTTTCAACTTACTTCTATGCACTATTTTACTCTCTACTAGATTGTAGACTATTCTTGTACCTATGTGTATTCATGTCAATTTTATTGATTCATACTCATTTATGCATGCTTTTATGACCCTAAATACGTTATAAATACCATCAAAACACAATGGGGTCACATGCCCCTTCATAGGCCGTGACATGCACACACACTAAACATTGATTACATGAGATTTACTTGGTTATTCTCTCAAACACATTATTCACCTAAACACAATTGCTCTTCATCTAACCAAATATTGCTAGGAGAGCTTTCATACTAATTCTTCATCATTCTTTTACTTAAATGGCTCATTTACAACCTAATCATCACATAATTGATAACATAAAAATATAGCATTTAACAAAACATAATTATCTCATTATTTACTCTATAGTAACTTGAAACTTAACAATTTCTTTCCTACACATTTCCTTCCAATTCCAACATTTAAATTTGATATCTAAGCACATTTTTTATATCTTAACATAACTCAAATAAACGATATATAGATCAGCCCTCATCACAGCCCCTAAAACTTGAATTTTCCTCCATGCTACACAACATCTCTTTATCTTAAATTACCATATTCATTTTAATCATTCCAAGGCATAGCTACTACCTTAATTCACTTCATTTAGATTCAATTTAATCCTCTAAAAACATTTTCACCAGCCACTTAAAACATCTCCAACTTTAACCCAAATTATAAATCAAACAATTTAAACTTTAAATAAAATAAAAAAATAATACCACAAACCTAAAGGTACTGGTCACGGATTTCTTTCTCTCTACAGAAACATTTTTTCAAGAATCCCACCGTTCAGATTGAGAAACAACGTCTGAGGAACCTCCAGACCAAATTTGAGGCTGATCCAATGGTTAACAAAGGAGATATGCCGAAATAAGCAAGCCTATCCTGGTTGTGCCCTGTTATCCGGTCAGCCCTGTTTTGAAAGCCATAACTCACCCTAGACACATTCAATTGAAAATCAAACCGTTCATAAGTAAGAACCATGTGTGATTAACATACCCAACTATTTCAGCTTGATCCAACGGTGGATGAAAGAGATATCCTGATTCTCTAAAACCTGTGCAGATACCTCTCTGCTTCAGCTCTCTCTCACGTTTTAGCTTTTGTTTCTCACAATTTGGTGAGCTGAATGAGTGAAGGTTTCTGCCTCAATTTCCAGTTGAGAGTGTCTTTATATAGGCCCTCCAAAACTTGTTAAAAAGTGCCTCAAATATTGCCTAATTACATAACACCCATTGGTTAACTTTAACTAAAGTTAAATTCCAATTAACCTTAGTTAACTTCCATCATTTTCCACTTTTTCTTGGCAAACTCTTATTGGCTAATAAACTTTCACATGGATTTATGTTTCTTCTAGGATTTCATTACTCCCATTTACTCACATCAAATCCATATACACTTAAATTATAATTTACTCAAATCACCTTTATAATTTAATTCCAAGTTACAAGTCAATAAAATTCCAAAAATATTCTATAGTCATCTAATCATCAAATTAACCATGGGATACTCTAATTGGGTATCTAACTAATCAATCTTAAGCTTCGAAAAAAATTCAAACGGTCTTCGGATCATTATTATTTTTAATAACTCAAAAATGACGTTTTTAATAATTTTCGTTCTGATCATTCGAAATCTATTCAAATGAACTCATTTTTAATCTGTTTCAGTTTCTATGGACTCCATTATTCATTCCAGGGTTTTTGAATCTTAAAGTAAAATTTTTGAAATTTACTATTCACACAAAATTCACTATTTATCCAAAATTTAAGGTTAGGGTATTACATATTGTGCCTTATTAGTTGGGCTTCAGAAGGATCTCGTAGGGTGTCCAGTAGGATCGCTGGATTTATTAGTAGAAATCCGGGTCGGGTTTTGTCAATTTGGTATCAGAGCTGAAGTTTTGAAACGATTTTTGAGATAAAGTTAGAAAATGTTTTGAACAACTATTTTAGAAAGAGTTTTCTCATAAATACATGATTTTGCTCATTATTGAAAATTTCTAGAATCACGCGTCGTCAAAGTCGACCACCCACTAGAAGAGCGGCGGTCGAGGTACCTACTTGATACGAACCACGCCAAGAACTGACGAAACCCGTGAATCAAGTAGGATTCCAAAATGCCTAGAATCAGATTTGTATGGAAACCTCGACCCGTTGCTTATATGGAAGCAAGAACCTTGGTATGATGAAGACGTCACAATCAACGATGGAAGAATTGATTGATAAGTCTAGAAAGAACGCCACAGGAAAATCCTGATAAGTTCGAAAAATTCTACGAAAAACCAAAGAGAATACTCTCACAAATATTATTAATCATGAATTGAATTCCCTTTAGGGTTACACTGATTTATATAATTGAAAACACTAAGCAAAGAAGAATCAAGTTGGTTAGTGTTGAAAAGAGCTTCCTTGTACATGAGTACAATCATTGGCCGTTTTGAAATCAAAGCTCGCTTAACCTCACTTGTTATTGCATAGAAATTTATTTGTCTTCTCTTTAATTTTACCTCATTGGCCGAATCTTTCTCTCTTTTTTTCTCCTCTACATTAGCCCGAATCATTGCAATCTCCATCTCCTTGTAGTAGTCTTCCACACTTAGACTCCTTTGTCTAAGTCCTTGCAATTTCTTGTACAACTCCCGGTAGCAGTGGCTTGGAACGAACCGCTTCCTTATCACCGCTCTCATCTCCGCCTATGTCTCTATTGCACGTTCCCTATTCCGCCTCCTATTTATAACAAGCTGATCCTACCACGTAACAGCATAATCAGAAAATTCAATTATAGCAAGTTTTACCTTCTTTGCTTCGGAATAGTTATGGCAATAAAAAATGAAGTCCATCTTCTTTTCCCACTCAAGGTAAGCTTCCGGATCTGACCTGCCTTGAAAAGACGGAATCTTCATCTTAATACTACCCAAATTGTTGTCTTCCCGATGCCTAATTCCTCTATTCCGACCACCATACCTCCTATTGCTAGCAATCGAATCCCTATCATCTTCTTCCTCAAACTTATCCCCAACGTACTCCTCATCTCCATCTCTCACTCCCTTAGGCTGAATTCTATCCTTCCTATGCATATTAGGAATGTTTTGTGGCTGCCCCCGTTGTGTTCCCTCTTCTACCCTATCCAACCGCCTCATCTCTCCCAACAACGCCTGCATTTGTATGTTCGGAATGGTTGGTTGTTGATTGTTTTCGCTTGAATTTTCTTCTTGATTGTGTGACATATTTGACCCTACAAAATCAGGTTAGAAAAGGTGCAAAAAAAAAATAAATAAATAACGGACCTCACTACACTTCCTCACGTGTTTCACTCAAGAATATGATTCGCTCAATTCCACTCGTGTTTCACTCAATTAAATCTGGCTTTTACCCTCTGATACACTCACACTCTCTTGCCTTTTCCCACTCGTACTATCCTCTATAGGTTCTTATCAAACTAATCAAACAAATATCAAAATTTTTAGCAACAATTCATCCCAAACTCACAACGAAAAATTTGGATTCAATGGCTAGGGAAAGAGAAAAGAATACAATGTTGTGTGTGATGGAATTTTATGGGTTTGATGGTAACAAGAAATTTGGATTGAGAATCAAAAAGGGAAAACAAAATTGTAAAATTGAAACAAGATTGTAGGAATTAATTCTCAAATCACAACCTTTTTTTTTTTTGGGATTTTTTTTTTTTTTTTTTTTTACAACCAATTGTCTTGAAAATAATAGGCAAGAAATCAATCCCAAATTGGAAGCCTTCATGACCAAGAAATCAACTTCATGGACAAGAAATTAGCTAGAATCAAGCCCATCAATTACTTTAATTAAATTAATTAAGCATTGATCTTCTTTTGAGCCCATCTTGGAATTCGCCACTTTAACATCAGCCCAAATCTCTTAAACCAATCTATTAAGTGCTTCTTTAAACCTCTTAGCTCTTGCTCTTGTTATTGGCCCAACTGGAATATATAATGAATCCTTTGGTGATGCTTCTTTATTCTCATCATTCCCTCTCTCTTAAAAAGGATTTGTCCTCAAATCTTTACCTACATCAAAAGGAGTTAAATCAGTAACATTGAAAGTGGCACTAACATTGTACTCACCTGGTAAATCCAACTTGTATGCGTTGTCGTTGATCCGCTCTAGCACTTAGAAAGGTCCATCTCCTCGAGGTAACAATTTCGAACGTCTTTGTGCCGAAAACCTTTCTTTCCTCATGTGTAACCAAACCCAATCACCAAAAAAATGAGTGAGCAAAAGAAAGAGAATGAGGGTGAGAGCAAGGTTGAATTTGGTGAGGAGAAAAAAAGAGAAAAAGATTCGGCCAATGAGGTAAAATTAGAGAGAAGACAAAGAAATTTCTATGCAAGAACAAGTGAGGTTAAACGAGCTTTGATTTCAAAACGGCCAATGATTATACTCATGTACAAGGAAGCTCTTTTCAACACTAACCAACTTGATTCTTCTTTGCTTAGTGTTTTCAACTATATAAATCAATGTAACCCTAAAGGGAATTCAATTCATGATTAATAATATTTGTGAGAGTATTCTCTTTGGTTCTTCATATAACTTTTTGAACTTATCAGGATTTTCCTGTGACGTTCTTTCTAGACTTATCAATCAATTCTTCCATCGTTGATTGTAGCGTCTTCATCATACCAAGGTTCTTGCTTCCATATAAGCAACGGGTCAAGGTTTCCATACAAATCTGATTCTAGGCGATCTTAGAATCCTACTTGATTCACGGGTTTCGTTAGTTCTTGGCGTGGTTGTAATCACTACTCAAAGGGAGGGACGCGTTGACAAGTCAGTCAACGTGCTTATAGATCAAAGTGGACCTTCACGACCTGCGGAGCATGGGGGTGGGAATATGGATGTAAAACGGCTAATTGGAGTATTGACAGCGACGTTGCATCAGCCGTAAGAGTTAGGAGTCTCCATTGAGTGTGCTTGAAAATTGGGCGCTAGATCGTGTTATGAGACTTGAGACCCGGAGAGCGCTTTATCATGGTTAGAGACTAGTGAGGAAATCTTCCAAGTGATGGGTTGCTCTGAAGACCAAATGGTAGCATTCGCAGCCTTCATGTTAAAGGATAGAGCTAAAGATTGGTGGAAGGCGCTGTAGAGGCGGAATTCAGTAGGAGTACCCTGGGTGCTATTCAAGCAAGAGTTCACGAACAAGTTCTATCCGAGGAGCTACCAGGACGTCAAGATTGAAGAATTTTTTCGACTAGAGCAAGAAAATATTTCAGTAGTCGATTACGAGATAAGGTTTTCTGAGCTTGTCCGGGTAGTGCCGTTCATAGTAGATAATGAATAGTAGAAGACTAAGAGGTTCGCAGTAGGCCTAAACTCCAGAATCTGGACCTATGTCACTTCAGCAGTCCATACGTAGTACGAAAAGCTAGTAGAGACCGCGATAAGAGTGGAAAGAAGTCTAGAGGCCAGCCCTAGACTCAGGCAGCCGACTCAGAAGCGTGGATGGATAGGAAGTTTTTCAGAAGGACCCAGCAAGTTCAACCGAAGTGGGGAGTAATCCGTTGGATCGGGTAACCAGAGATTTAGCCAGGGGTCACATTCGAGTCAGAGCTCCGTGAGGCAATCAATCAAATCTGGGAACAACAATGAGAGCTGGAAGTGTTGGCCTGTGTGCTCAAAGCGCAAGAGGAGACATTCAGGGGAATGTCTTCAAGGTAGCACTAAATGTTTTAGATGTGGACAAGAATGTCATCTTATGAAGGAATGTCCGATGGTAGCCTCAACTTTCCAGCCGAAGATCCGAACTGCAGTACCAGGACCATCTAGTGGAGGTCGAAGACCAAAGAAAATGAGTTCCCCAGCTAAAAGAGCCACTAGTTTGGGCCAGCCTAGCAGAACATTAGGCAGGGTGGTTTCATCCCAAGAACAGCTAGGGAGGCCCCGCTTACAAGCTCGAGTCTTTGGGATTACCCAACATGAGGCAGATGCCACCCCAAAAGGCGATACTGGATGCAATACTTCGTGAAATATGGAAAGCGTTTATCGTAGGATGCTCAACAAAAGATACCTTAGGGATATCCTTCTGTTGTAATTTGTCGTGCTCCACTAGAGCTCTTTTATTTTAACGTTCTTTTCTTCGATGATTCAAACGATTGATTTATTGTCTATCTTTGATTATTTATTGTATTATTGCTTTGATTTAGTTCCTTGTTGCTCGGTTGCATTCTTTATTCTCATTTTCATCTTGGGTTGCCATTGATCTTTTGTCAAACACGGTTTGGAACTTTGATTTCAACACCCAAAATTTTATTACCTTATTTTCCACATTGTTGTTCTACTATCCAGTTTTGCTTCCTTGTTATTTGATACGATGTATGACTTTGCCACCCTTGTTTCCCGCGATAACTTCCTTTGTGGATCTGTTAGCAAACATTTTGACCAATCGTCTTTCTCTTCTATTATTTATTATGATTGAAACATCAAGTGATATTGTCTTTAAAGATTCAGCCAGCTTCAGTTGCTTCTAAACGAGTGTTTATCATCGATCTAATTGTTTCAATGCCTTCATTTATATTCCATTACAACGGATAAGATTTCTTTCTTTGAATAAGCTCTGTAATCGTCCCAATCATAAATTTCCCCAAAGGTTGATCAAGATATCACGGGTGCGACTATATCAGCACTAATGTACTGGATCTCATCGAAAATTCGACAGAAACGCATGCTCAGATTTAGAAAGTGTAGTAAGCTGAGTCCACGTTATATCGAGCCGTTTGAGGTTGTGAAAAGAGTGGGACCTATAGCTTACAGGTTAGAGCTCCCTCCGCAGCTGAGCAGAATAATGTTTTCCCTTAGTGCAAGTGTTGTGGAGGAATTGCGAAATCGAAGAGCCTTATTGGCAACGTGAAGATTAGATGTATCATTGTTATCCCTACCTTTTTCATTTTGGTATGTAAATTTCGAGGGCAAAATTTTTATAAAATGGGGAAGAAATGTAATACGCTCTCCCGGGGATATTATTGTTCATATGTACGGAATGAAGAAATGTACAAAGGTACCCTTTGGAGAAATAATAAAAAAGATTTTTTAAGTATTTAATAGTGAAATTTAAGGTTTGTTAAATTTTGTAAAATTTGGAAATAAATATAAATTATTTAACTTGAGGGACGAAAAAGAAAAATATCAAATATTTTTGAGAGAATTCTCTAGAATGTGGTAATTTCATAATTTTCAAAAAATCTAAGGGTTAGAGACAAGCTTGACCTACGACACCTATAAATAGGTGTGAATGGTGAGTTGGTGGGAAGGAAGGAAATGTAGAGTGAGGAGAGGAGAGAGAGAGAGAGAGAAAGAGAGTGAAGGAGCTCGTTTGAACTGAGCTGTGGAGGAGCTCACACAAGTAGTTTGGATACTAGTTGGAGCTAGAGCTAGATACTAGCTCGAGCTGGAGCTAGAGCTGGAACTAGAGCTGGATACGAGCTGGAGCTGGAGCTAGATGAAAGCTAAAGCTAGAGCTAGAGTTGGAGTTGGAGCTGGAGCTGGATAAAAGCTAGAGTTGAAGTTGGAGCTCGCATGGGTAGCTCGAGATGAGAAAGGTGGAGCAGCAAGCTAGATGAGGATGTCGCTGAGAGTAGAAATAAAGTAGTTGGGTAACGAGCAGTGAGTATGAAATTATTTTAAATACCTTTAAATTATTTAGCAAACATATTCTTTGCATTTAAATTATTTTATATCCTAGCATGAAAATAATTGACGTATTTATTTATATAGTATTTGTTTTATAACATGATTAAGTAATAGCTTTCAGTTATAGAAAAAAAAAACAAGTATTCAAACCTAGTGGATAGCCCGAGTATTTATAGCATGACCTTTTAGCTTTAAACCCAGCCGGTATACTCCACGGTGTATGACATAGTATTGGGAGGGTTAGTCTAACTAACATCGAGGGGATTGAGTCTGTCATGTCTGTCGTCCTCTACATTCATGGAGTATTTCTCGACGCATGGTGAGTGATAATAGTTCCGACACACGTGTATACGAGATGTCTTTGTAGTTTTATCACGGTGAGCGATGCTAGCCTTTGCGCCGCATGACCCCCACACTGAGCAGAGCCGATCCGGCTGCCTTTGTGGTTTTAACTTCTCTTGGATGGCCATTAGAACTTTTAAAACAGCTAGCATACAATTGGAAACAAGGTTTTAGAAAGAAATTATTTTTAGAAATATTAAATATTTTTAGATAAGCCTTTGAAACAAAATAGATATTTTATAAAAACCCAAAGCATTTAGAAATGAAATGTATTTTAAAGAAAAACATTTTTAAAACATTTTAAGAAGAAATTTTAAATAAACGCATCACACTCACTGAGCCTTCGTAGCTCATTATGTTTTTATTTCAAAAACCTCCTCAGGTGTAGGTGTAGGAGATCCACATATCAGAGTGCCACATGCAGACTAGGTGGATCTTGATCGACCACACAACATAACTCTTTTTATTTAAAACTAGCAATTTAATTTTTATCATAAAATTTCTATATTTTTCAGATCTATGAACATATGTTATAGCATTTTTTATGGGTAATTGCATGTTTCAAATACTTGTATATTTATGATTTATGATAATAAATTCAGGCTCATGATTTAGAAATTTGTTTAGTAGTTACGGGTTCGTTCCAAGACATTCTATTGTGCCTTATTAGTTGGGCTTCAAAAGGATCTCTTAGGGTGCCCGATAGGATTGTTGGATTTATTAGTAAAAATTCAGGTCTGCTCCTGTCACAACGGGAAATTCGAAAGGATTTTTTAAAAATTTTAAAATTTAGATAAGTGTCAAAATGAGTATGAAAATTCTCAATAAGTATTTTAGAAACTCAAATGACACTCTTAAAAGAGATTTGGGTAGAAATGGAATCAATTCAGAAATCGTCAAAGGCAATTTAGTGAAATTCGTAGAGCCAAAAATGAGCATGAAACGACTTTTAAGAGTCAACGAAGTTACTAAAAGTATATAGGAAGCCTGAATATGGGCCCCGAAAAATTTTGAAAGGATTTTCAAAAACGAAATTCCAGAAAAGTCAAATTCCAGTGTTACATGATCAATTTAATGATTTGATGACAATGAAATTTTTTGGAATTTATTTGGGCAGGAATGTGAATTAAATACATTAAAGGACAAAGTAGACATTTCACTAAGAAATTATCACCAAGAAACACAAATCCATGTCATACAAAATGAATTAATAAAAGAGTAACACAAGGAGGTCTAAATTGGTGATCCATGTCATGTAAAATTGCCAATGAGAGAGCGCTACCTAAAAGTGAAAAATGTGTGATTAATTATTTATTGGTGTATATTGATATGTTATTTGGAAGCTACATGAAGTATAAGAGTTATAGAAAATGATTTATTAAATTTTGTATGTTATTTGAAAGTGATAATAAGGAAAATAATTATTATTTAAAATAGTATAAATATTTATTATTCAGAATAGTTGTAGGTGTGATTGTTTAGAATTATATGAGTCTGATTATTGTTAAAAATTCTAATTGAAGAATTTTATTTTATGGTTGTCTATTTAGGTGTAAATTGTTATGATTTTGAACATTATATATTGAAGAAAATTATAGAATATTCTATTAGCATACAGTTATGATTATTGTAGAGTTTTGATTAATAATAGTCTATATAGGTGTGAATGGTTGTAATGTTGAATATATGATCTTATATATGTGGAAAAAAAATTGGAGAACTATTTATAATAGAATTATTATGATCATTGATGATTAAATGAAAGCAATGGCTTTAGAGTGAGATATCTTAAGTTGAGATGATTCCTAAATTTTGAGGATGAAATTTTATAAGGGAAGATGAATTATAAGGCTTCAATCTAACTGAACCCAAGAGATTAATTAAAATTCAATTTATTATTATTAATTTGGTCTAGTTCTAGTTTTAAAAGTGTAGAAATTTGTAGATAAATATCTCATTGAAAGATATTTTTAAAAGAAATTAAGAAAGTTGAGTTAAAAGGAAAATAGTCATGAGGGTATAAATGAAAATTTACATATATTACCAAAAGTCAATTGTTGTTGGCCTGATTTTTTTTAAATAATAATAATAATTAAATGTTAGTGGTAGGCCCCATTAGAAAAAAAAATAATGTGTATATATTTATATGTATGCTAGTGGTGCAAGGAGGAAAAAAAAATTAAAAAAAAAAAGAAAAAAAAAATCGAGAGGCAGTGCATGAATAAGAATGAAGGAGAAGATATATATATATATATATATACATGTGTGTGTGTGTGTGTGTTTCTCTCGGCAACAATAAGTAAACAAAACAAAGGAAAAAAAAGAGAGAAGCAAAGCAGAAGCTGTTCAGCAAGAACAAACACATAAGTTGTTCTGTCGAGCAGCATAAGGAAAAAAAAAAAAGAAAAAAAGCCAAGAAGGAGGAAGGAAGAAAAAAGAAAAGAAAATAATTTTGGGTGCGATTTATCTAGATAAGGTGGATCCAGAATGGTAAGAAAATTAAATAAGAATGCGTTTTAGATTCAGAAATAAGCAAATGAGTTAGGTGAGTGGATATATTTATTTTTAATTAAATTGATTGAGTTATATTTATTTATATTTCAGATTTATTATTTATTTCAAGTAAATAAATTGTTAGGATAGTTGATTTTATAGGTTATAAATTATGTTTTACGATTGAAATAAAAATTTATATATATTTCAAATTTTATTTATTTAAGTGTTACTAGAAGAAAAGTATTTAATTAGTTTATTAATTTATTTATTATGTATTATGATTTATGATTTGATTATAGAATATTTATTGTGATAATTATGTTTATACTTAGAAATCGAGTTATACAATTTTGTTTTAAGATTTGAAAATGAATAAAATGAGATTTTCGATATGTTTACATATATTTCAGTTTTAATTATGTATTAGAAATAAATTATTTATTTAGTAAAGTGATTTTATAAATTATAGATTATTGCGAATTTATAATTATGTTATGTTGCGAGAAATAATAACTGCTTATATTTTGAGGAAAGTATTATTTAATATTATAGAAATAGAGGGTTTTGTGAAATTATTTATGACAATTTCTGATTTAATATTGTTTGTGTGTGATTTTAATGACTTTCGAACGGAAACGGAAAAGAAACGGACAAGTTTAGGGACTTGACCATGTACTAGTAAGATGAAGGGTGATGTGATATTGGCCCAATTTTGATAAATAATTGAATGAAAAATGATGTTTTATGATGTACGTTCGATATTTTGATGAAACGTGAAAAAAGGATGATTAAAAATCTAGTAAGTTTTGTTATTAACAAAAATTTTATTCGGAAACGAAAATTGTTAAATTTATGAGTAATAAATAAAACTTATAAAGGCTCGAGTAAATCTGAATATTGATAGGTGGGGATTGGTAGTTGGCATGTCAATGAGATAGATTAGCAGTACTGGGCCATTACATCGATACATAGTTTTTGACGGATGAATTATGAGAGGTATTAGGTGTCCAATCCTGAAGTAGAAACCGATTATGATATGCAACCCAATGGGTAGTCACCGAGTGGTCGATGTCGGGGACGTTGTTTATTCTGATGGGTAGCCACCGAGTGGCCAATGCCAGGAGACCCGTTTACCAGTCCATGGTATCACGTCAGTGTTTACGAAAGACGCTAAAAATATTAAAGAAAACTATGTTGATGTGATTAAAAATGACAATTGTTACGTTTTATGTGGACATTAAATTGCAATTTGAGTTCTTTGTAATTTATTTGTAAAAGTTTAAAAATTTGTGAAATATTGATTTACGATTTGTATTTTAAGAAATGTTAATATATAGTGAAAATCGTGTGAATGTAAATGAAAATAAATTTTTTTACGTATTTTTTTTATGCAATTGTTAGTAAATTGATTAATTAATTTTGATACAAACTTTAAGAATTGTTGTTAAGATTGATTTGTTTTAAGTTTCACTAGTTATTCAATTTTTATTATATTATATTTTAAAATCTGAAAAAAAAAATTGAAACTGTGAGACTATGTTGTTGTGTAATAAAGTTTCATAACTTTTAAATCAAGTGTACACTCACTAAATAGAAATACTTAGCACGTTGAATTTTTTTTCCACATGTAGGTTAAAGTTTGGGCATTGTAGATAAGGACAGATGAGAAGTCAATTGCCGCATTTTCTGCGAGTCACATCTCTCCATCTTTCGGGTAGTTATTTGTGTTCATGAGATTTTGTAAATAATAATGTATATAAATTGTATACAAAAGAATTTGGTATTGTAAAGTGTTAATTATCTTTTAATTAGTATTTCATTTCGATTAAATTGATTTTTATTAAATACTACGTGTATAAATGTTTCTGTGGTGAAGTGATTTTAGAGTCGAACGGAGAGTCCGAAATGGAAGTTGAGAAAGTGAATGTATTTTAGAATTGTTTCTTTTGAAATCTATAGGTTTTTATAAAGTTGGATTTCAAAAAAACAGAGAAAATTTTGTCGGAATTTTTTTTTATAATAGTACATATATATAACAATAAAGAATAAATCGATTGAGGTAACATCCTTCAACTCGGTTTCTATTTTAATGGGAATCATGTGGAGGGTGTTACAACATATGAATATCATATGTCCTTATCAGTTAGTTACTAGACAAAATAACGAGTTGGTTATCATCTAACTAGCTTGGCTCTATCAACTATATATAAGATTTTAGTTTTACTAAATTTAATTAGCTAACAACCAGCTGAAGCTACTGAAATTAAGTAATACACACATTGCTATTATTAATTCTTACATATCATGGAGAGATATCTATTCTCACACATGATGGAATTTAGAACATTATGGTCAAATTATTGTATTTTGATCTGATGGAATTTTTTTTTTTATAGGTTTGACTAAGTTTTACCGTTGACCGATGATCAAATTAAGTATTGACCGGGCAACCAAGTACTCACTATCAATGTCCTAAAAATCGCTAATCACAAATTAACTGGCGAGACTATAACCCCCTCTACCTGATTCCCATTAAGATAGAAACCAAGTCAAAGGATGTTATCTGAATCGATTTATTCATTTATTAAAATTCATTTTAAAAGTGTATTCTTTTCCAATATTTTTTTTTTTTTAATTTTCGTTAAAACGTGCAGTTTAATTTAATAAAAATCCGGCAAAGTTTCGTCTGTTTTTTGAAAAACCTATTAATTTACATATCCCATAAGGAAATCAAATACACTTCAAAAATTTCATTAATTTCCTCAACTTCTGTTCTGAACCTTCCGTCCATCTCCACTTACACTTTACCACGCAAAGAGTTATAAACACAATATTTAATAACCATAATATTAATATA
Source organism: Dimocarpus longan (assembly GCA_022984855.1). Classification (NCBI taxonomy): domain Eukaryota; kingdom Viridiplantae; phylum Streptophyta; class Magnoliopsida; order Sapindales; family Sapindaceae; genus Dimocarpus; species Dimocarpus longan. The sequence goes on from CM041021.1 coordinate 8,947,167, forward strand.
TATATATATATATATATATATATATAAAATCACTTTACAACACCAAGATCTTTTATATACATTATTATTTTACAAAATTACATGCACACAATTAACTATCAAAATGATAGAGAGATGTTACTTGTAGGAAGCGCGACAACTGTCTTCTCATCTGTCGCTATCTACATTGCTCAAACCCTAAATCTGCACGCGAAAAATCTAACGCGCTAAGTATTTTTACTTAGTGGTGTACACTTAATTTTAAATTCATTATTTTTCTAAAATACAAAATTGTAAAGATAGATTCTACAGTTCCCAAATTTTTATAATAATTCATAAAGATATCAATTTATTAGTAAACACACCCATGAAGTGCATAAAATCTTTTTTTCAAGTATGACTTTACAAAATTAAATTTTGCCATTTTCAAATATTCATAATAAAACATACTAAAATTTATTAACTGAGAAATAGCCTCTCTTAAACTTTTGTATCAAATTTACCAATTAATCTATTCATTAACAATTACACAATAAAAAAACATATATCATTTCTTTTTCATTCTAGCCCTACGAATTTCACAAAAACTTTTCAACTTCCCCATATGCAAGTCGTCAATTTAAATCTCACCAATTTTCAAACTTTTACCAATAGGTTTTCAGAACAAACTCAATTTACAGATTGATGCATACTTAAAACTCAATAATTTTCATTTTCAATCATTGTAATAATACGGTTTTCTTTTTATATTATTCAGTGCCCTTCGTAAAATCTAATACAATACCATGGACCGAAATTCTACTATTCTGGCATCGACCACTCGGTGGCTACCCGCCAGGTCGCATATCACAATCGCATATCATAATCGGTTTCGACTTTAGGACTGAACATCCGGTGTCTCTCATAATCCATCAGTCGAAAACTGCGTATCGATGTAATGGCGCAGTACTGCTTATATTACCCTATTGGCTAGTTAACTACCAGTCTCCACCTACCAATGCTCAAGTTTCTTTTCAACTCAATAATTTAACATATAAATCATTCAAAACACATCTAAATGCTATAAAATCAAATTTCGATTATAATTATTATATCAATTTAATCACATGCATAATATTTCAAAAACTTATAAATACTAAACATTACAATTAAAAATTGAATTTTTGAAAGAAGTGTACACCTACCTTTTGGGCTATATTTCTAGCTTCTTCACATATTCAATTTGAGTTCCTAACTTCTTCTTACTTTTCTTTCGATCACCTTATTCCCAATTCACACCTAGGGTTTTCGAGAAAACGTTTATCGTTGTAAAAATTAAATTCATCACTTTAAGACATTAAATCCTCAAATCAAGCATAATCTAACACCTAGGATACTAATTAATCACTTAATTCCTATTTAATATATATATTTTCAATAACTTCACAACTTAATCATATTCCCAAGTAATAATCTCGCAACTATTTCTTTTACTTTCTTTTGCATCAAAATACTCAAATACCTCCCAAAACATCCAACAACTCATTCAAACATCCCAAAATAACTTTAATACATGCAAAAACACAAAGTGTCCATATACTAATTGTAACACCCTCTCCCGAAAATGTTACTGTTCCTGTGTTCAGAACAAAGAAATGTTCTAATGTGTCATTTGGAAAGAAAATAAAAAGGATTATTAAGTAATTTAAGTGAAATAGTTAAAAGTGTAAAATTTTGAAAGTTTAATGAAATGAGTGAAATTTTTAGAAGTTAAGGGGCTTAATCGAAATTTGTTAGATATTTTAAGAGAATTCTTTAGAATCAATGGCATTCTTGTAATTTTGAGGAACAATCAGCTTGGATTCGTGCCTATAAATAAGTGTGTGCTGTGTCAGTTTGAAAAAAAAAAAAAAGAGGGAGAAAAAGTAGAGTAAAGAGAGACAAAAAAGGGCAGAGTGAGGAGAGAGAGAAACAGAAAGAGAAGGAAGAGAGAGAGTGAGAGCTCACGTGAGTAAAGATGGAGCAAGATTAATCAAGTTTAAGTAATTTCCCAAGAGGTAAGGTTTTATTCTATGAATTTATTTATGAAAATTGAAAGAAAGAAATATTTAGATGCATGTTGATTAGAGTTCGGTCAACAGAAGTTCTAGTGTTTCAAATTTTGTTTGGTTGTTTTGCCTGGTACTTGGAAAGATTCTGTTGAGCTAAGAGCTGAAGCTAGCGAGCAAGATAGCTGAGTTAAAGAGCTGAGCTAGTGAGCTAGAGAGCTGAGCTAGTGAGTTAGATAGCTGAGTTAGAGAGCTGAGGTAGTGAGCTAGATAGCTGAGTTAGAGAGCTAAGCTAGTGAGCTAGATAACTGAGTTAGAGAGCTGAGCTAGTGAGCTAGATAGCTGAGTTAGATAGTTGAGTTAGAGAGCTGAGCTAATGAGCTAGAGAGCTAGATAACTGAGTTGAAGAGCTGAGCTAGTAAGTTAGAGAGCGGAGCTAGTGAGCTAGATAGCTGAGTTAGAGAGCTGAGCTAGTGAGCTAGATAGCTGAGTTAGATAGCTAGCTAGAGCTAGAGCTGAGAGCGAGCTAGAGAGTTAGCTAGAGCTGAAAGTAGCAAGCTAGAGAAAGACATTGAGCAGCGAGCTAAGGAGCTCGCCAAGGTAGTAAGCATCCAGTGAAATGTGATGTTTATTTAAGTTTATTTTTATATGTATTATCAATTGAGTATTCATAATTTTAATATTCTATTATAGCGATATGATGACTATTTGAGTAAGTTGATTAGCATGTGTTTATTTTTATAAAATGCTTGTGTAGTTGCAGAATAAATAAAGTTAGGAAACTACGAGGGCTTTGATCCCAATGATGAATTGGGTACGTAGGCGTTTGAGAGAATAACTTAAACTCAAGCCCAAATAAAATAAAATAAGTATTTTAGTATGCTTTTAATTTATGTGATGCATATGAGCTACAAAAGTATATATAGAAATTTTCTATATTTTAGATAAAAAGCAAGTTATTTATATTTATTTGCATGTCAGTAAGATGCATGTTAGAAAAGATTTTAAGAAAAGATTTCATAAAGTATTTTAGAAAAAGATTTCTTAATGAGCTTCCGAAATAATTTTCAGATTATAATTTATAAAGTATTTCAGAAAAATACTTTTAGTTATGTCTTTGGGAAAAGAAAGTTTTTTTTAAGTTTTATAAAAAGCATTTTATTACACCTATGGTTTACCCTAGCCTCCAGAGAGCCCAGTTGAGTATCCTATGCGTGTACGGTAGATGTGAGAGGGTCACTAACTGAGAAAGGAGTCTGGTCGACTCCAGAGAAAGAGAGTCAATTGAGTCACCCTCTGCACGTATAAGGGTAGTGTAGATCCGACCGATTGCGAGAGGGTAATGCGTGCCTAGAGTTTACACATCGGCGACTACATAAGGCAGATTCCCTCATTCCTAGTGGTTAGCTAGAGACTTGATGCTATCACGATAGGAGTAGTTTCTCTAGGTTGTCATTAAGGCGAGAAAAGAGAAAAGTTTTAGAAAGAAATTCAAAAATGAATTTCAGAAATAGTTTTCAAAATAGTTTTCTGAAAAGTATTTTAGAAAGAATATAAAACTATTTTCTGTAGTGTATTAAAATATTATTCTCATTGAATTTATGTTGCCATGCTTTTGTGTTGTGTATAAAATCCTCCCCAAGTGCAGGTCCAGGAGTTTCAGGTACCCTATGCACCATGTAGACTTTGTGGGTTCCAACCATCGACGCAGTATAGTTCTTGCGGTATAAAGATAGTAATGATAGTTTTTACCATGAAATTTTTATAAATTTTAGATTTATAAACCTATTCAACAACAATAATTTTTATGGATAGTTGCATATTTTCAGAAAGTTGTATATTTATGATTTATGAGAAAAAAATTTTAGGCTCATAAACAAGGATAGTTAGCAGTTAAGGGTTCGCTCCATGAGGTCATTTTGGATCAGAATAGATAGACTCCAGAAGGGGCTCATGGGGTGCCCGGTAGGGCCATTGGATTCAGAGTAGGAATTCGGGGCAGGTCTTGTCACTAATATAATTATTCATCTTTTTATCCCTTTACATTTTATCCTAAATATCACCTCAAATTAACATAAATCATCACCAAAACAATCTAAACCATCCGAAATTCAAATTAACTCATAAACATTCCTACACTAATCAAATTCATCAACAAATTTTTCCAATCATTTATTTTTTGATTTCTTCACACAAACCAACTCAAATTCACTTAATTTTTCACATAAATTCATCAAACATCAAAAATTATAAAATCATCACCACCAATACCCCTTGGTCGAATTTAACATACACACTCACATTTTTCATTTTTCATTTTCTACAATATCAATCACACTTAAAACATCACAAAACTCATTCAATACCCAAAAAATCAATTCAAATACTAATACACAAACTTTTCCAAGTTATATACATACTAATAATGACCAAATAAAGTCATCCTCTTCATTTCAAACTTATAATCACATCCAAACAACTGAAATAATCATCAAATATTCATCTGAAACCTTAAACTCAAAAATCAATTAAATTTCCATTAAAATCATTTTAAAACCCTAACTCATACCTTACTAACTTCCTTGATCCAAGGCTTGCTTCAATTCTCTTTCACTTCCAAGTTTGATTTTGTTAGAAATAACCTCTCTTCATGTTAAGAAAATCATCAATTAGACAATACAACATCAATGTTCAAAAACACATTAAAATCACCATCCAATTTATTTCAAATTTCATAAAAATCAACTCACCTAATAGCTTTACCTCTTCTTGATTCTTCTCCCTTGCTGTCGTGACTTACTTCTTCCTCCTTCTTTGGTTTTCTTCTTCTCCTCTCACGACTCTCTCTCTCTCTCTTTTCTCTCTTCTTTTCTTTTTTTCTTTCTTTTCTCGACCTCACCTCTCACTTTCACGTCTCTCTCTCATTTTCTCTCTTTTGCTCATCGAATTCCTCTCTTCTCTAACTCATTTCACATATATATATATATAAACCTCCAATTTACCACTTTGTCCATAAAACTTTATCAAAAATACAAAAATGTCATCCATTAGATTTAAGCCAAGTGTCCTTATGCTTATTTATTCGCCATGTGTCACATTTTCGTTGGTTGCTTTTCCCATGCTTATCTCTTACTTTATCTTTTTTATTTTTCGACTTTTTCGAAACACGCAAGTTTGACTTTTCTGGGACTTTTTCGAAATTCTTTCAAAATTTACCGGAGCTTATATTCGGATTTTCTATATGCTCATAGTAACTTTCGTGACCCTTAAAAGTCATTCCAGACCCCTTTTTGACTCTCCGCTTTTCACCAAATAGCCCTTAACGATTTTCGAATTGACTTTGATTCGATCCAAATCTCCTTCGGAAGTGCTATTTGAGTTTCTAAAACACTTCTCAAGCATTTTAATACTCATTTGACACTTATCGAGATTTTTAAAATTTTTCAAAAATTCTTCCTAATTTTTTATCAGATCCAAAAACTGCTCTGTTTTTACCTCAAACTGATTCGTTTCTAATCTAATTCAGTTTTTCTTAATTCCAATATAAATTTCAAAGCTTTTAATAAATAAAACCCATTGTCCAAAAATTACCATTCATACGAACACTTTTCATCCGAAAATACTATTCTCCCGAAAATACTATTCATAAAAAATTTTACTTTCAATGATTTTCGAGATCCGATTCTTAAGGATCAGTATTCACTCATCACTATTCCTTCAAAATTATTATTCATTCTGAAATATTATTTATCCGAATATAGAGTAAAATTTGGGGCATTACAGAGATAGCGGTTAGCGATTTATTAGTTACTCGGTGATTAATCAATGATCAATTCACTAGTATTGTTCACCGACGAATAAACTGGGTCAAACCTATAAAAAAAATTAAAAGGGAGATTAATTTCATTATGGCCAAGACATAGATATTCGTGTAATTTTATTGAACTTTAGGGGAGGTTTGTGTAATTTAACCAAATCTTAATCATATTTTTCTTCTTTGCTATCTCGTGCATGCTTCTGCATCTCTCTCACCTCACTCACCTCACACCAGCGGCCAGTTGCACCAGATCATCATCCTCACCTCACGTTGGCACCGCTTCTGGTTTCTCTCACCTTAAACCAACACCGCTCCTAGTTTCTCTCATCTCATACTGGTGCCACTTCTGATTTCATCACTGGATCTCTGGTCTCCTCTTGCTGCTCACCTTCGGTAATTTATCCTAATCTCTCTTTTCTCTCCTTATCATTTGGTTACTTTTTAGGGTGGTTGTTCTTGGATACTGGTAGTTTTTTGGTGCTGTCTAAGGTGATTTTTGGTTGGTTAGGCTCTTCAAGTTGGTTGAGTTAGACCAACTATTGGTCAATTTGATTGATTGAAGGGCCGGTCTAATTTTTGCCATTAATCCATCTTTATCAGACCAACAACATGTCGATCAACGATAACTCGCCGAAAAACATGGTTTGCTACTTATTAGGTCATCAATTAAGTAACGAGTAATGAGTTCTCCAACATTGCACCAAACAAGTTCCAGTATGGGGTGAAAATCAAATATCAATTCGAGTCATGGATTGACCATGAAGTACACCATTCTAAAAGATTTTGAGTTTAAAACAAGCTAACCGGTGCTGATCCAACCTCTTACCATAAGGGATGACGATTTCACCCATAAACCTATGAAACAATATTGAATTTACACCTGCAATGGGTTAGTGTAGATTTTATTAAATGGTTACATGAGTGGATATAGATATAAAATTCTACACCCTTTGTAGGTTCAAGTGCAGAAAACAATCCACAATCACAAACCCACAAAATTAAATATATACTTATATTATTTCTTTTTTTTTTTTTGAAAAATTATGTTCAAAACGATATATTTATTTTATTGGAAAAAAGCCACACTCATGCCTATGAATCGATATATTTTGCGTTTCATTATATTGGATCTATGTTTTTTTTTAAAAAAAAAATTTGAATTTATTATTCTAGAACTTAACATTTATTGGATTTATCATTGTAATGCAATATTATTATTATAATTTAAGAAGGAAATAGTAATTAATTAATTATGGAGTTTTATTTTTTTGGGTTTTTTGGGGAATGTTGACTGTCCCGGAGGGTCAACGAACTATTTATGTGGGGGCCAATCCGTAATAGTTGAACCCCCTTTTGACCCCGTAAGATTGCGTTCGGAGTTGAACCTGTAACCTTATAGGTGTTTTAGGTGTAAGACTTCTACCACCAAGCCAACGCACGTTTTAATGTTTACTGTCCCAGAGGGTCAACGAACGATTTGTGTGGGGGTCGATCCATAATCGTTGAACCCCCTTTTGGTCCCGTAGGGTCGCATCTGGAGTCGAACATGTAACCTTATAGGTGTTTTAGGTGTAAGACTCCTACCACCAAGCCATCTGAAGTCGAACCTGTAACCTTATAGGTGTTTTAGGTGTAAGACTTCTAACACCTATAAGGTTACATGTTCGACTCCGGATGTGACCTCACGGGGCCAAAAGGGTGTTCAACGATTACGAATCGACCCCCCACATAAATCGTTCTATAACCCTCTGGGACAGTCAATGGGGAAGCTTAAAAAGAAAAGGATATTGATTTGTTAAAAGATATAAATATTTGCATAGTTTTTTTAGTTTAAATAGGATTTGTATAGAGTCTAGAATTCCTACTACTAAAAGATTTATACATTCTAAATAGGGTACTTTTTAGAGTAGAAAGAAAAAACAAGGAAAGAATATACGCTTCTTCTCCAACAAATTTAATCAACTTACAGTTGAGTCTCAAGAATTAAAGAGGTTTTAGGTGAATCTCTTCTTTACATTAATTTATATAGTATTTAGATTATATCCCATAGGTTATAGATTTTACTTTTAGAATAATGAATATGTTGATGCATGTAGTTGTTTTTTTGAATCAAGTGAGTTTTGATTTAAGAAAGTATGTATTACTGATGTTAGGAGATCGATTTAGATTATTTAGGAGAGGGATTATTATGTTAGCCATTAGGACATTTAATTTTCAAAATTAAGTATAGTTGGAATATTTTGTTTTGAAAATCAATTGATTTTGAGAAATTATTTAGTTTAGCTATATTACTTAGAAAATTACAAAATTTAATATTTAGATAGATTAATATGTCTTTTGTTATATAAAATTTCATGAATTTTAAGACAATAGAACTTATTAAAATTCCTATAAGGCACTGTTGTTAGAGTAAATTTTTCTGTACAGTTTTCAAAAAGCTAAACGAATAAATTGATACTCGAGCTAGTAGTCATAAATTTATTTGAAATTTTTACTGGAGGTTGATTAATGTGTCTGTAATGTCCATATCAATTTTAAGTTGATTGGAGATCTAAAGAGTTAATAAAAAAATATTTAGGGCGATAATGTCAGGTTGAAAATTTGACGCAAAAAGGATAGGACTTCCAATTTATTATAATAAGGTTAAATTTATCCAAGCAAAATTATTACGATGATACGATTGTAACTATATTCATTATATAATTTTATAGGTTCATACGATTGTCGATCTTATTTTGTGAATTTATGCTTATTCAAGATAAGTAAATTCTTTTCGATTCCGAGCGATTCAAAAATTTTCGAATGGAAAAATATTTTCGATTCCGGACCATACGAAATATTTTTAGAAAAATAAATTAATTCCGAGTGTGCGGAGACGAATTTAAAATTTAAAAATAATTCTAAAGGCGAAATCGAGTCATAAGCGGATTCCCGATCGGATGGAAACAGATTAGAATTTGAAAGCGGAATGGAAAGAGCATGGAAAAATAAGTGGCAAGCAGAATTCATGCATGAGAGACACGTGTCGCTCATGCAAGGAAGGAAGTGAGACAAGTGGCACTCCAATCTCATGCATGGGCACCAAATGTCAATAAATTATAACATATATATAAAGTTGAAAGAAGAAAGTGAAGCACATTCAAATATTTGGTCACCCATTTTCAAAGAAAAACTGAGAGAGTGAACCGTGAGAGAAGGTGTGAGTTTAGAGAGAGATCGAGAGAGAACCAATTGAAGAGAGAATGAAATCATCTCAAAGCTCAGTCATGCAACTCCATCCAACCGAGGTGAAGATCGTGAAAGAGAGAGAACCAAAAGCTTGTACATGCAAGGAGAGGTCTGAAACCGTGAGCTAGTGTGTGTGTATGTACAGCTTGTGAAGTTGAGAAAGAGAGAGAGAGAGCTATCCGTGAAGTGAGTATAGATTCAAGAGAAGCAAAGCAATCTGTGACCTGCTCATAGAGAGAAAGACCAAAGAGTTTTTCAAATGAGTGCACCCATGAGAGTGAGCTCATGAGGGATAGAGGGAGTTGTTTGGGCATGAATCTAGCAACTGCAGCTCCATTGAAGGTTGTGAGAGCTGTCTTAGAGCAGCACCAACCCGTGTATGCTGGTGAAGAAGAGTGAGCTTGTGTCATGAGTCATCCTTAGAGCCGTCTTGTCGTTGCAGACGCTTAGGGGCTGTTTCGAAGTGAAAAATAGCTCACGTAGACGTAAGATGCTGTCCCAACTGACTTTTAAGGATGGTTTGAGTAATTTCTAAGGTTTGCATATGTCTTTGGATTGAAGGAAGCTCTAGGAAAAGTTAAAAGGTTGGGCAGCCCCTTCGCGAGCATTTTCAAAGAGTTCGAATCAATTTTTTAGAGGTAAGTTTGAGTTTTATGGATTTTGTTTTGATGGATAATGTTTAGGATGAGTTGAGAATGAATTTTGATGATGATATGATTGGGTTTTAGGATTTAGAACCTCGTTAGTGCGGAGGTTCGTTCGATATTGTTTGGTTGTGATTTCGAATGAAATTATCGATGATTGTTTTCGTTGCGAAATTGATTTATGGGTTGTTTCGATGAATTTTAGGGGCGGTTATATAGTGCTTTTAAATTTGAGTTTGTCGCCTTGAAAAATGATTCTTGTCGAGGTATTTTTGTAACGTCCCGATATTTATTTCCGTCCAATTTATATTCGTTGATTTCTTAAGTAATTTATTAAATGGGAATAAATTTGAATTTAAAATGTTTTGATCGTAATAGACGAAATCGAATATTTTTGAAAATATTTTTCTCGCGTAAAGAATTATTTTCGAATTTAAATAAAATAAGTAGCAGAATGGGAAGGTTAGGATAATGAAATTGGAGTGTATTGTGGGAGATAATTTTTGAGTTGAAACAATAATTTATTATACAATTACTAGTATTATTATTATTATTATTTTTCATTAAAATAAATTAATTATTTTTGGATAAAATGAGGTTATGGATAAGTTTGAATGAGTTAATGGGATGATATGTTGGCAAGAATGTCCAATGGGATATTAACATGTGAGCAGGGGTGTAAATACAGAAAATAAAAAGTTTTGGGGTCAATTTGTGAATAACGAATATGTTGGGGCAATTTTATAAATACAAGAAGTTTGTGACCATAAAAATCATTTTTTGCCCAGATTTTTCAGTTTTCTGTTGCTCATCGCCGACACCAGTTCTGTTCGTCTTCTTCTCCTTCGGTTCTTCAAATGTTTTTATTTGTTTGATTATTAAACATCTCAAAACTCATTTTTATTTCATTACCTACCCATTCAAGTTTCAAAAATCACTAAAACCCATCTATTGGCAAGTTGACTTTTGAATTTTAAAGGATCTAAAAAGAGGTAATTTGATTTTATTTGATTATTTTGTATTGATTTTTAGTTAGTGATGTTCTAATACATCAATGAGCATGATTTTGTAGTTGTTTTAGCTTTTGATTTCGTTATTTTGATTTATCTATTGATTTTTGTGTATTTTTGAACCATAGGCGAGGGTTTGATTGTGTGAGGATTTAAGGGAGGTTAGGGAGGCGTAAAAACCTCCCATTGGGTGAGTGGAACGCTATTGGAAAGCCCAAATAGGTTGGTGTACACTTATCCTAAAAAGTTTATTTTATTAGTTTACTAAATACTTTGCGAATTAGTCATTTTGTGATTAGATCGTGATATAATTGTTTAGATGATATTTATTGACTTATGTGAATGCTTATGAAATGAATTTTGAAAAGAAAAATAAAGTGGAAATAAAAATTTGGAAATTAGCCTCTATGGGTGAAATTTGAACTCTAGTGTAATCTAGGGACATTTTGGTCATTTGAATTTCAATTTCATGTTAATTTAATGTTGATGGAATAGTTTTTATGATGATAAAGTGGTTGAAATGGAAATTTATGTTTATTAGTTTGAAGTTTATATGTAAATCCTATTAGAAATTGTTTGTTTTGATTTTTCAGATATCAATTGGTTCTGGGTGTTAAAAATATGACAATTGCATGTCATTGAATGAGTTTGTTTGATGAAAAATGGTTTAAAAAATGATTTCGCAAAATAAATCCTTTTATGGCTTAATTCGAAATTGTGAGGTCCCATCTCGAGCCTAAGCTCATCTCGGGCTGCCTCACTCACTAGGTACTGTCCCCCCCTCAAAGGGATTTCTTTCGCCTCCCCAGAGTCTCGAACATGGTGTCTGAGGGCTTAACACCAAATTCCTAGCTAGTTTGGTTCCAATTGAGCTAGTAGCTCAATTGGTACCAGAGTAGCTAGGAATTTGGTGTTAAGCCCTCAGACACCAGGTTCGAGACTCTGGGGAGGCGAAAGAAATCCCTTTGAGGGGGGGACAGTACCTAGTGAGTGAGGCAGCCCGAGATGAGCTTAGGCTCGAGATGGGACCTCACAATAAAAAGGAGTAGCTCAATTGGTACCAGAGTAGCAATGAATTTGGTATTAAGCCCTCAGGCACCAGGTTCGAGACTCTGGGGAGGCGAAAGAAATCCCTTTGAGGGGGGGATAGTACCTAGTGAATGAGGCAGCCCGAGATGAGCTTAGGCTTGAGATGGGATCTCACAGAAATATAGTGTTTTAGGGGTATTTTTGTCTTCTCATCTTCGTTGTTGTGTTCATTATATCATATGTTGATGGTATGTATAACAGATTTGAAATTGAAAATGAAAAAGTTGAGATTTTCCTCTTTTGAGATTAAATTAAAACATGGAAAATATGATAAATATTGTGTTAAGATACGATATAAAAACTAGGGGTAAAATGGTCATTTGAAATGACCATAAGTAATTCTCAGAAGAAAGTTGATGAATTGATGTAAATTTGTGATAAAAAGTATGCGATTAAAATCTTCGTTTTAAAATGAAAATTTTGAAATCTTGAAAAATAATAGGGCCTGCGTAAAACTATTTATCGGTAGGTAGCGTTTGATAGTTGGCTAGCCAATAGGGTAATTATTAGCAGTACTGCACCGTTACGATTGATTTCAGATATTGTATGACGAACTTTGAGAGGCATTGAGTGCCCGGTCCCGAAACGGAAACAGATTGTGATATGTAACCCGGTGCATAGACACCAAGCAACCGTTGTCGGGGTTGCCATTTAGTCTGGCTGATGCCAGTAAACTCGTTATCGATCCATGGTATCGTGATAGAATTTTACAAAGGGCTCTGATTAAAGAAAAGAACAATGTTGTAATTAGATATAACAAATGAGATTTGAAAATATTAATGTTGCGATTTTTAAATTATTAATTGATATTATGTTATGAACTATTCGATTAGTTATAATTTTTAAATGATTAGTTTATTTCTTACGAAAATATTGTTGAAATTCGTATAGTGTGTTGTGATTTTATTTGACGATAACATATTGCTTTCAAAAATATAATGATGATTAAAATCTGAAATTTCATTAAAAGGATAATAGTGTAAAGGTGTTTAATGGATTCCGAAAAAGTTAGGTGATTGAATCATGTTGGATATATGTGTTTTTGAATCCTGTTTGATATATTTGTTTTTGAAAAGCTAAATAATTATGTATTCTGTTTGATCTTATTATTGAAAATTTGACATTGAGTTATTGTGTTAAAAAGTTTAAAATGAAAATTGTTAAATGAAATCGTGTTATATATATATAGATATAGGAATAATAAGTATTACATGTTTGATAAGAATAATTATTAGTAAAATTCTTGCAAATCGAATTACTAAGTAGTATGTATGTTAAGTATATAATTTAGATAATTGAAACTGTTAATAAAGTGTTTATGATCGGAATTGATTTTCACGTGGTTTGTATGTGTAATTATTAATAAAGTAGTTTTTATATGTGACTTCTAATAAAAGTTTAAGAATCTGAAAACAATTTATATATATAAATATATATATAGAAAATGATTGGTACGCGTTTGAGATGTGTGATTCTTGGTAATGTGTTTGAATAGGAATTTGAAATAAAATTTTCTTTCAAATTGAACTTATGTGATAAATAATAAAATATATGTATTTTGAAGGTACAGCTATGAGTAAACCGATTTGGTTGTGAATTTAGTAAACATTGAGAAATGTGTGCATATGGTGAAAATCGTGTCGAGGTAAATGGAAAGAAATACTTTTATATAGTTGATATATGAAATCAATAGTAATTTGGGTAATCAGTAAATGTGAATATAAAAATTTATGAATAGATTATGAGTAAATGTATGGATAATGATTTTTATATATTTAATATGTGTAATCAATAATAAAGGGTTTTCATAGTTATATAATAGAATTGTTATAAATGAAATCGATATGACTAATAACAAATTGTATGTATTTTGTATGTGTATTTATTAGTAAATTGATTTAATTGTGAAATTCTAGTAAAGAAAATGATTTGATGAAAATCATTTTAGAATAACCGTCAAAAGAAATTTTATGCTTTTACATATATTTATTAGTTAAGACCTATTAGTGAATTATGAAATAATTATTAAAAAAAAAAAAAATTGAACTTTGTACAGACATATTCGAAATATGATTTTGATGCTCTTCATGACTTGTGTGTTGAGAAAAAAGTAAAATATGGTGAAAGTTTTATTTTATTATTATTCTGAATCTTCAAATATTGTTGAAAAGTTTTATGAAATTATATTTTAAGGAAATAAAGTTTTATGATTTTTAAATTAAGTGTACACCCACTAAGTAGAAATACTTAGCGCGTTGGATTTACCACGCGCAGGTAATTGAATTTGGGCTTGTTACCGAGACGAAGACGAAGCTCCTACAGATACTCTACGAGTCACATCCGACCTAAATTTTTGGGTAATAATAATTTTGTATCATGTATATATATGCATGGGTACCATCATGTATGTGTATGAGTTTTTGAATTTACACGTCTGTAAAGCATAATTTGTATTAAAGTTTTAAAATAATTTGTAAGTTAAGTATATTATTTGATAAGTATGTAGTGTAAAACTCATGATGATGGATTTTGAATTTTGATTCAATATTGATTTTAATTGGTTACGTGTTGAAGTGCTTTTTGAAATCGGACGGGAGGTCTGAATTGAAGTTGAGAATTAAATTTTATAGAAGTGTTATTATTTTCTTTACAGGTTAAATTTTGGATTTTCAGAAAAACAGAGGAGACTCTGCCGAATTTTCTAAAATTATAAAGGAGCAAACGATATTAAAATTTTTTTTATATCGGAAGACTTTTAGTGGTGATTCCATTTCTTTGATAAGAAATTTTCAAATAAATGAATAAATGAATTTTCAGTATGAAACTGTAGTGCTCCTCGCCTCGAATCTCGATCCAATGGGAAATCGGGGTAAAGGGTGTTACAATTTTAAAGTATCAAAAAGTCATCCGATTATTGAAAAATCGTTTCCGAGCGATTCAAATAAGTTTTCCGCAAATTTGAGTGTGATTAGCCTGCGATTTTTCGTTGTCGAATGTGAAAATGTTTATGATGTTATCAAGCTGCCATGATGTGTATTAAAGCTTATTAAAGTGTTAAATGTTGATGTTAGGATGCATTGAAATATATGAAAGTTAATCGGATAGTTTTCGTTACGCACGATTATATTAAATAGTTGATTTTCGGAGTCGAAACAGAAATTGAATTAAAGTATAATATGCTGCCATGATTTTCGTGATTGTCTTTTGAAGTGTTTGAATCTTCGTTTTTCATGATTTGAGTGAAGTTACAAGTTGTATTGACGTTGAGTTTGATTGGAAACGAAATAATTGCACGAAACGTTAAAAATGATAGTTCGCGATAAATTGTTGAAATCGCGTAAATTTCACATTATTCGTTTAGGTTCGAATGTTCTTTTTTTTTTTGAATCCATTTGAGTGTGATTTCGATGATATTGATTGAGAATCAATGACGTTAAGGTCGGTTTCGAAATAGTCAAAAATCTAGTGAAATCATAAAGTTTCGAAGGGATTGTTTTGCGATAATGATTTGGTTTCGAAATAGTTTCTGCGTGTCAATATTAGTGTTTCCATGTTGTTGTTATGTAAGGATAATCAAAGTTGTTTGGGCTAGAAAAGTATTAATTCGAAATCCCATCTAAGTCAAGTTTAGTATTTATGTGAGCCTCGTTGTTAATGAAAACTTGATCGAAACCAATTATAGGTGAACCGGCGAGCGGACGAGATGCGTAGCGAGAGTGGTGATAAGTTAATTGGAAGTAAGTAGTGAGTGTAGATTTTATAAAGTTTTCATGCATTTTATTATATGAATATGCATAAATATGATTTCATTTTTAGCAAATGATTTAATTCGATATTAAAGTAAGATTTTATAATATCATTATATTTCATACAATGCATGTATAGTTTTAAATGATATACATTGTGAATGTATATATTCTTCAGGTAAAGCAAATTAGTAAGTTTAAATGATATACATGCATAGAACTATTATTTGCGAAAGTTTTATTGCAATGTTACAGCATATTACCGAGATTTTGTATATATATATGCCTTTGGTTTACCCTAGCCCTTAGTTTACACCCGGTCGAAGTATTCCATACGTGTACGGCAAATTGGGGAGAGTTACTAACTTTGGGGGGATCGAGTCTATCAGTCGTCCTCTGCACGTATGGGATAGTGTAGATCTGTCTGATGTTGGAGGAAATCACGATCCCAGAGTTGTTTTCACATCTGCGACTACACATGATGAGAGTTCCCCTAATCCTAATGGCGTGTCTTCACACCGTCATGAAGAATAAGTTTCCCTAGGTTGCCAAATAGGCTAGTAATGAAATGAGACACATCGGTAGATGTGAGTTTAAGAAAAATAATAAAAGCAATTTAAGAAAAGTTTAATAAAGTATATTTCGCATTTAAAACGAGTTTTACAACTTTCAAAAAAGTAGAGTAAGTAGTAGTTTTCCAACCTATTTTGGGATGAATATTATTTTGAGCAAAAGAGTAGTTTAAATTAAAATTACCCACTCACTGAGTTATACTCACCACTAGTTTTCCTGTTTTATAAAAATCTTCCCCAAGTGTAGGTATGAGCAAGATAGCGGAAGCATTTCCCATGGACGCCCAGACGAGCTAGAGACGCGACCCCACTGTACTAGTTTCAGTCAAGTTATCATGTATTGCATTTATTATTGTTTTCAAACTTATCAAGTATTGTAAATATTGTTTTGGATAATGGATTTTATAGTGAATTTCATGCACGATGTTTTAAGATTTTAATTAAGTCGATTTTCATATCATTGAATTTTTAAGCATGTTGTGAATGGTTATGTATTTGAAAAAGGGCCTGAGGCCCATTAATTTAAGAAAATATATTGAATGAAATTATACAGGTTTTGCGAAATTTTTACAAGGTGAAAATCTTAAAAAAATAACCGTCGTGCTGCCGGATTTCCGTAAAAATCTATTTTCGTAAAGTTATTTTCAACGAACAAAACTCCTACCCATGTTCAAAACTAAAAGAGTTTCAAGCATTTTCAAATAAGAAAGAGGTTTAGCTCCACGGGAACTTTTTAACTGGAGCAGATCTTGACTGGAAAGTCACCGTGGGGTGTCGGGCAGATAGCCTAGTATAACTAGAGAGGGACCTGTCAACCTATGATTTAATCATAACACAAAACCTTTGAAAAAAAATTATAGTTTGAATTTAAAACCTTTTCTTTCTTAAAATTGATTGATAGTTATTAAATATTTTTTTACCATATGTTTTGAAAATATATTCTTTAGATAAGATCATGAAAAATTATTTTGGCTCAATGTCTATAGTTACTGTTTTGATATTCGTCCAGCTGGATTCTTGTGTGCATATATTTTGCTATTCTGACCATGTCACACGGGTAATTGTGATATTCTGTTATTCTGATCGTGTCACACGGGTAATTATAACATTCTGTTTTTCTGATCATATCACACAGGTAATTATAACATTCTGTTATTCTGACCGCATCACACGAGTACTTGTGACACTATAAGATATGAGCATACTTTTTATTTACGTTATGTGAATATATGTTTTAATATGATATTGTAACATCCGTTTCTGATCCTTATAGGAAACCTTGTAAACTCTTATTTGTGAATAATAAAATGATTTGAAGTGACCGGATGTGAAAATTTAATTTCTAGAACAATCCCCTGACAGTCCGAAAATAATTAATAAAATTTCAAAAAAATACGAAAATGATAAATTGAGTTACAATATAACTACCAAATAGTCCAGAGGCGAATAATAAAATTTTCGGGTAGACCGAAAATGGTTTTGAATGAAAATTTTAATTCTACTATAATTTTCGAGTGGAACGGAAAATATTAATAGAATTTTTGGATAGTCCAATTATGTGAAATTAGTTTTGATCGAATTCTCAGATAGCCCAGATGTGTAATCGAATTTTAGTTGAATATCCAAATGTATAAATCAAATTTTAGTAATAATTTCCGGATGGACCGGAAACGATTTCGAATACGAAAAGACGGAAATAAAAAAACGTGAAACGAAAGTATGAAAGAGGTTTGTATGTGTGACAAGTGTCAGAAAATCAAAGAAAGAACCAATGCATGAAAGACATGTGTCTTGCATGCATGGTATTGTGATGACACTTGTCACTAGAATAAGAACTATATATATATTACAATGGAATGAAGAAAGATGAAAGCAAAAGAAATAGATTCATCATTCGGTCACCAAAGTTAGTAAAAAGAATCCAAGAGAGAGAGAGAGACATTTAACACAACAAAAAACCGAGAGCCAATTTCAAAAGAACAAAAGAGGTGATGTTCGGCTACGAGGAGGAGTGAAGACCAAATGCTATTCAAGGGGAGTTGAAGTCATTTTTGAAGAAATCTATCACATGCAAAGAGTGTGAACCAAACTGGAAGCCATTCTCATCCATTCCAAGAGGTAAGTGTTAGTTTCCATGAATTTTGTTGAGTAAATGGATTAAATTTTGTGAGATTTTGCTTGCGTTTTAGGAATTGAAACCTCATTAGTGTGGAGGTTGATTTGTATGTGGATTAGTGTTGAATCAAGTAAGAAAAAATGACATGCATGTTGATGGTGTTCTCGGCCAAAGGAGGAATATGTGGGTTGAATGAATTTTGATGTTTTGCCATGAGCTTGGTGTTGTTTTAATGTGAATATAAGTGTAAAATTTGATGGAATGTTGTTATGGTGTTACATGATGCATTTGGTCAAGAAGTGTTGGATATGGGTCACTTTGAGTTTAAGTTATTCGAATGATTTTCATGCTTGGAAATGTGTTGAAAGGTTGGAATTTTATGTTGAAATGAAAAACAAATGTTGATAACTCAAGTTGCTATGTTTTCGGCTATAATAGGCTCAAAATGATAGAAACTCATTTTTGATTAGTTTGTGTGATTTTATGGAATATTTGGATGATGGAATTGGCATGAAAATTTAAAGAAAATTTATTGAATGTTAAATGGTCATTTCGCGGTTAAACGTTTCGTAATGGCCCGAAAGTAATGCTTGGTGAATTTAAATGGAATTTACACCATTCTTTGATGAATTTGAATATGAATTTGATGAGAAAATTTAAAAAGATTGATGATAAGAGAGTGTGTTAGTTTTGACCAACATAGGAAGTGATTGATTCAAAAATGTCACTTGATCCATTAGTAAAAATTTAGGCTTCATACGATATCCTTTGCGTGTTTAAATAATTAGAATAACAAAAGGATAAAATGCAGAGAATTGACATTGATATGACTTTAAAAAAGGTGTTTTGAATTGTTGGTATATATGTATGTGATTATGGAATTATTTGAATGAATAACGTTGATTGTGACGTAACCTAAAAATAGAATACGAAAATGTGTAGATTACGCGGAGGTGAGGAAATATCTTCGTTAAATTTAAGCATATTGAGAATTAGGGAATAAGGTGAGTGTCCCAATAAAAATGTTTCGAATTATTTATGTTTCTATTCATGTTGATTTTATATGATGAATTTAAATTCATGTTGTTTACAAATGAAAGTTAATTTTTATGATTGATGAATTATCATACGAAAATCTATATGTATGAAATATTGAATATTTTACATGAAATGTGAATGAAATGATGAAAAGCAAAATGACTAGAAATGATTTGTAAGCCTATGGTATGCTTTAAAGGTATTCTGATATTACCGGTTGAGGTTGAGTACTCTAAGTGTGCATTAGCAATGTGTATCAGGAGTGTTTGTCACTGACAGCAGGAAGGAATGTGTCTATTGGTTTAGACCCATGTGTCATCCAATGCACATACATGATCTACTATTAGCTAGCTTTTGCCTGAGCGAGGATAAATATCGTTCCGTAGCAAAATTAAATTCCGCTATTCAATTACTGAATTTATGACTTGAACAAGGATAAATGCCGCTCCTAGCCGGTTAAATTCTGCTAGTAGATACCTAATATATGGCTTATACAAGGATGAGTTCTGCATCAAGTGAGGATAAATTCCGCTCCGTCATATACTAGTATACCATGTGGAATGAATTGTCAATGGTTTGTTTGTTTACTTAAAATTTTTTCAAAAACTAAAATACTACCACTGTTTATGAATTATGGTAGAAAAATATTATTTTAATGTATTGTTTTATATTTGAAAAGTATTTTAGAATTATTTTTCAAAATCAGAAAGTTTGTTTTTCAATTCGTTAATAAATTACAGATTTTCAATGCATGTATCATATTGATATAAGTATTTATTCATGCTTTTAAATTTTATATGGTTCTCAGGAAATATATTTAATTACTACAGCATGATTATATTTACAAAAATGTATTTAAAAGTTTTTAGGGAGGAATTGTTGAAAGTGGATTGAATATAAATATATATATGCGATACTCATTGAGCTTATGTAGCTCACCTAGTTTTATTGTTTTAAAATTAAACCTTCCAATGACAGGTACAGGTGCAGACATGACAGTAGCAGGGACTCCAACCCCAGAATAGCTAGTCATCGTAGAGTGCAGTATTGCTGTGAAATTTTTAAATATATGTATGATATTTACAATTTTGACAACTTGTGAAACAAATTTTGTATATAATTGTATAAAATTTCGGAAAGGTGATTATGCATGAATTGTTTTTGAATTCCAAGTTAAATTTTAAATTAAAGCATGCTTGTAGGTGTTTGTGATTTTGAAATGAGAGCCTGAGGCCCAGTAATAGAGATTCGTTTGGATATTGAAGTGTATAGGTTTTCAGTAAACTTTTACATGATGGAATTTTTAGAAAAACAGTTATTATGCTGTCAAAATTTTTATAAATTCTATTTTGTAAATTCATATTTTAAAATGAAAAATTTTTTCACCCATTTTTGCTAAATGAATAATCTCTAAAATGTGTTTTCGAAAGGCTTAGCTTCACAAGAACCTTTCAATCGAAGCAGTTCTCGACTGGAAGGGCACCGTGGGGTTGCCGGGTGGATCGCCTTAACTATAAAAGTCAGGGCCCGTCAGATATTTTGTTTTGTATATTGTTCTATGCTACATGGTATCTCCTGCAAATTTAAAGATTGATTATATTGAACAATGATTTTGATATATGTTTATACGTATTGAAGTTTTATATTTGACATATAAAAGTATCTATAATGATATTAACATTATATTTGAATTTACTTACCGAGTTGATGGCTCACCCCTCATCTCCACCATTTTGCAGAGTAGGAATAAATTTGTAAATATTGAGTGTTAGAACTTGGAGTTCACCCAAACATGAGGCTTTGGTGCTAGTTAATGCAATTTATTGTATTTAACTTCTGATTTTATAAGGATAAAAAATTTAACAAATACATATTTGTTTCATAATTTAATTTTTAGGAATTTTCTTTGGAGGTTATGCTTTGATATTTTTATTGATTATTTTAAAAGTTTAGAATATAATTTCTATTTGCATAGCTTTTTTGTTTCCCAAAAATAAAAAATCTAGTTTTATTGTGACATCCTATTTCTTTATTGTTGGATTTGAGGTGTTACATTTTGGTATCAAAGCTAGGTTAGTCAAAGGTTAGTTACCAAATAATGATGGAAGTCTAGGCTAATTTTGCACATTAGGTTGTCATTATTTAAAAGGATGATTTTGACCTAATATAATGAATTTCGAGAGTAGATAAGAATTCTGAATTCTCATATCTTATGGTTAGAATTTAGTCACATGTTGGGTGAAACTAACAAGACTTAAAATCTATAAAGTTTTGCTTTAAGGATAGTAATTTTAGTTCCTTTGTTTTGTGTGTGTGTATATATATATACATTACCACTTTTGATTTTCATAGGTCACTCTAAATAATTATGTTGCATAGAACTAGAAATAATACCAACGATGAGTGATCGAATGGTGATTAGGGTGTGGATGCTGATGCCAATCCTACCATCTGACAACTTGTTCAGGAAGCTAACCTGACAATGAATTTGGTAATTCGATTGTTGGAACAACAAAATAGGTTGCTCACGGAGATGAACGACGGTGGCAATGCCATACGACGTGGAAGAATGGGGGTGGTTCAAGGCAACACTACTAATGTTGATACTATGGTAACTTTAGAGCTATTTAAGAAATTGGGACTGCTAGCTTTTAAGGGAACTATAGACCCGATTGTCACTGAAGGTTGGCTAAAGTAGATTGAAAAAGTTTTTACTGTCATTGGGTGCCCTGATGATCAAAAGGAAGTGTTTGCCAAATTTGTGCTTCAAGATAAGGTAGATCATTAATTAGATGCTACTTCTTGCATTTTAAGGACTACTTTAGCAGAAAATAAAGCTATCACTTGGACGATGTTCACATATGCTTTTAATGAGAAGTACTTTCTAGATCGAGTTTGTTTCAAAATAGAAAGAGATTTTCTCAATTTCAGGCAAGGCAGCGATTTTGTTGTGAAGTATGAAGAATGATTTTACCTCGTTGTCTAGGTTTGCAACCAAACTAATTCCTGATGATGAAAGCAAAACTAGACATTTTCTGTAAACCCTTGATTCGAGCTACAGTTGTATAGTAATATTTCAGTAATAGTTTTTAAAGTTGAATTTAATTTCACATTAAGAATAGGGTGTCGACTAGAGGACTCAAGAGAATTAGGAATTGAGATGAAAAATTTTTGAATAAAATAAGTTTAGAATCCTAAAGTCAAAATGTAAGCACTCCCCCAGATTTATTATTTTATGGTATTAGAAATCTTCGAATTGAGTTACGGTCGAATCGTAGGCCTCCAGTAGTATTATTTAAAGTTGATTAAATTTTCATATCGTAAGTCAGATGTCGTTTGGCTGACCCCGGTACGAATACAAAGTGATTAGGAGTGATTTATGTGTTAATCAAGCGATGTGAGCTCACGGAATAAAGTAAAAGATATTTTAATTCAACCAATAAGAAATGAGATAAGTGACTTTTAAAAAAATAGTGGCTATGGTTGTGTCATTTATTGATTGGTTGAAGAAATAAGTGGATTAAAGTGTGCCAAGTGGAACAATTAGATTGGAGTTTATCTAGTTTGGGATCATGACAATATTAAGAAAAGTTTAAGGGTTATTTTGATGATTTTCAAGAGGGACCAATTGACAATTGTGCGCCACTATATAAAGTTGAACAAAGTCACTCTTTACATCCATTTTTCACGTGA
Source organism: Dimocarpus longan (assembly GCA_022984855.1). Taxonomy (NCBI): domain Eukaryota; kingdom Viridiplantae; phylum Streptophyta; class Magnoliopsida; order Sapindales; family Sapindaceae; genus Dimocarpus; species Dimocarpus longan. The sequence goes on from CM041021.1 coordinate 8,970,126, forward strand.
AAACCGAGAGATAGAGGAGAAAAGGTTGCCGTCCAAGCTATAGGGGGGAAATCAAAGCATTTCAGGTAATTTCTTCATGCAACTTATCATCAATTTTCACCTTTTCATCAACCAAGGCTACTAGAGTAAGATTGGAGCAAAAGTGAAGCTTGAATAGGGTGAAAGCGGAGTGTATCAGAGGAGTTCGGAGGAGGTTCGCTTTTGATCGGGAAGCGTTTTGTGAGTAGAAATCTCACCTAATCAAATGTGGTGTAATTCAAAGTTCATTTAATGGTTAATTGCATTTCTTACATTGTTGTAATTGAATTGTGTATTATTGTTCTATCTAGATTCTATTACATGAGCTTTAAATTGAGTATATGCTTATATAAAAACCATTGAGAATTAACGTTTTAGGCCTTTTACCTTAAAAACTAGTTTACTGGAGAATACCAAGAAAAAGAATTTTAATACGCCGACGGTTTACCCTAGCCCCAGTTGAGTACCCAGTAGAATGCTCTATGCGTGCATGGTAGATGTGAGAGAGTTACTAACTGAGAGAGAGAGTCAGTTGAGCGACCCTCTGCATATATAGGGTAGTGTAGTTTAGACCGATTGTGTAGGGGTAACGTATGCCCAGAGTCGCACATTGGTAACTACACAGGGTAGATTCTCTAATTCCTAGTGGCTAGCTAGAGATTTATGCAGCCATGACAGGAGTAGTTTCCCTAGGTTACCATCAAAGCTAGAAATGAGAAAGTTTTAGAAAGAAATTCAAAACGAATTTAATTTTAATTGAAAGAAATAGAAAGTATTTCAGAAAAATACTTTAGTTTATAAAACTGTTTATTATTTATCTCACTGAGTTATACTCACCGTTTGTTTGCTATGTTTTTCTTAAAATATTCCTTCAGGTGCAGGAGTGAGTCGTCCAACAGACGAGGCTCAGACCGACGTGCGAATCAAGCGATGGATGACTATTTTTTATTGTATAGCTCACACTTCTAATCATGCATGTTTTGTATATGAGTATGGTATAAATGATGTACATTTAAAATAATTTTAAATAGAGTTTACATATTAGTGGTTAGATGCACGTTTTATGAAAATGTTTTAATTCAGAAAATTGAGTTTCCATAAATTGTTGAAATTATATATATTCATGTTGTGGCTGATTGTGGATGAGGGCTAAAGGCCTCTGATAGTCGAGAATTGTTTATCATAAAAGTTTTTTAAATTGCTTTGAACTTGTAGGGTGGCATATCTCAATAAACAGTCGGCATGCTGCTGGATTTTCATTAGGAAAACGAAAAATTTTTACCCTTGCCACCTAATAAATATTTGTAAAAAGAAGTCTAAAATGAGTCACGGTGTTCCGGTAGAATTTATGAGGGCCAAGCTAGGAAGCTCTGTCTAAGTGCTACGGGGTCCTTCACGGATCCAGAGTAGGGATTCAGGAAGGATCCCATCATTTTCTTAATGGCTTGCATCCAGATATTTGAAGTAGTGTTGAAGTTCCTAAACTGAGCAAATATACTGATGTGGTTGATAGAGTTATAATGGCTGAAAGATTTTCAGAGTATAAAAAGGCACCTGAGGCTCATAAGTAGTATAACAATCAAGGGGGATCTCATAATTGAGGTGCAAATAAGCAGGGCTCCCAATCTAAGGGGCAAAATATTAAGGATAAGGAAAAGGCTTCTAGTGATGCTGCTTTGAAAAAGAACATTCCTTCATGTCAACAATGTGGTCGCTTTCATACAAGAGAGTGTTATTGGCATACTGATGCTTGTTTTAGTTGTGAAAAGACTGACCATAAGATTAAAATTATCTAAAAAGGCATTATGGCTTTTATAATGCATCAGAAGATGACAATCAGAAGAAGAAGTCAAAGATGCAAGGATGTGTTTTTGCCCTTATAAAGTAGAATGCACAAGCATCAAATGATGTTGTCATAGGTACAATATCCCTATCCTCTAGAAAAGCTACAATTTTATTTGACTCCGGTGTTACCCATTCATTTGTGTCTCATGCATCTGCTATCTTTGCAAATAAAACTGTTGAATCCTTGAGTTTTTATTTGTGTATTATAACTCCATCAGGTGATAGAATACCTATAGAGTATGTTTATAGATCATGCTTGGTCTATGTTGGTATTGAAGTTTTACATCTGACTTATAAAGGTATCTATAATGACTTCTAAAGGTATCTAAAATTCTTTTACTTAATTATGATTGAATACATTCATTTCAGGTATTGAAGCATGCATCTACATTATCATTTTACATTACAATTACATACGTATACTATTTTAGCCATAACTTTCTCAATTTTTATCAGAATCGATCTTTTCCAATTTCTATGGTTTGCTATGATCCCTAGGCATATTTTGAGGTCTAAAACAATCCCAAATAAGCTCAAATAGGTCAGGTCACTATAGTCCCTTCATCTAGCTCGAAATTCCCAAGTTAGCTCTATGTTTCTCTTTTTACAATTCTATGACTTCTACAAGGTTTTTTAGCATCTAAAATGCATGAATCAAGGCTCAAATGGATGAAAGCAACATGGGTTATACAAATCCTAACCATGGCCGAAATCATCATCACAAGAACCCATCACTATCCTTTATATTTCTAACATGAAAATCACACTAAACTCATAACTAACCAACCAAAATTCAACCCATAAACTCAAATCATCATTTGAAGCAAGATTAGAAATGGGTTTTTCATACATACATGATGATTTAACATTAGTAAATTCACTTACTTAAGCTTTGCTTTTACTCTAAACTTACTCCAATGACTTTGCTTTATGACTAGATGAAGATTGATGGTAATTGCTTGAAGAAAATTGCATGAAATCACTCACTTCTTCCCTTGGTGATGGACGACAACTCTCCTCCCTTTTTCTCTCGGTTTTTCACACCCAAAATGAATGAAAGAGTGACTTTGTTCAACTTTATATAGTGGTGAACAATTGCCAATTAGTCCCTCTTGAAAATCTTCAAAATAGGCCTTAAACTTTTCTAATTCTTGCCATGACCCCAAACTAGATAAACTTGAATCTAATTGGTCCATTTGTCATCACTTTAGTCCACTTATTTCATCAACTAATCAATAGATGACACGTGGCACGACCATAACCACTACTTTTAAAAGTTATTTATCTCATTTTTTTATTGGTTGAAATAAATATTTTTTACTTTATTCTGTGAGCTCACATTGCTTGATTAATACATAAATCACTCTTAATCACTTTGTATTCATACCGGGGTCAACCAAACGACATCCAACTTGCGATACGAAAATATAATAAACCTCAAATAACACTACTGAAGGTCTACGATTCGATCGTAACTCAATTCGAAGATTTCTAATACCATAAAATAATAAATCTGGGTGAGGGCTTACAATTCCTCCTCTTTTTAAAATAAATTTCATCCTTGAAATTTAAATAACATACCTGAATAAAAAAGATGAGGGTACTGTCTCCGCATCTGCTCCTCAGGCTCCCACGTAGCCTTCTCAACTGAATAATTCCTCCACAAAACTTTTACCAATGGAATAGTCTTACTGCGAAGAACCTGATCCCTCCTATCTAAGATCTGAACTGAACTCTCCTCGTAGGTTAGGTTCTCTCTCAATTCCACTGGCTGCTCAGTAAATATATGTGAAGGATCTGACATGTACTTGCGAAGCATCGAAACATGGAATACATTATGGATCCTAGACAACTCTGATGGAAGCTCTAGATGATAAGCTACGTCTCCAACTCTACCTGTCACCTCATAAGGACCAATATATCGTGGACTAAGCTTTCCATGTCTCCCAAATCTAATGATCCCTTTCCATGGTGATATCTTTAGAAATACTTTGTCCCCTACCTGAAACTCCAAATCTCGTCTTCAATTATCTACATAACTTTTCTGACGATCCTAGGTGATTTTCAATCTATCCTAATAATCTTGATCTTATTGGTAGTTATCTGTACTAATTCGGGTCCCAGAAGCTTCCTTTCGCCCACTTCATCCCAACATATCGACGTCCTGCACTGCCTCCCATAAAGAACCTCATAAGGTGTCATGCCGATACTAGCCTGGTAACTATTATTATAGGCAAACTCGATCAGAGGCAAATGAGTATCCCAACTACCTCCCAACTCTATCACATAGGATCTCAACATATCTTCTAAAGTTTGAACAGTACGCTTGGACTGTTCGTCCGTCTGAGGATGAAATGCTGTGCTGAAGTGTAACCGAGTGCCTAAAACTTCTGCAGACTAGGCCAAAATCTGGATGTAAATCAAGGATATCTGTAAAAAACAATCGAAACTGGAGCTCCATGAAGTCTGACAATCTCATCAACATACAATCTGGCTAATCTGTTTAGGGCATAAGTACTGCGAACATGTAGAAAATGAGTTGACTTCGTGAGTCGTTCAACAATCACCCAAATACTATCATGCCCACTCTGACTGCGGGGAAAACCTACCACGAAATCCATGGTGATATGCTCTTATTTCCACTATGGGATAGGGAGAGACTGAGATAAACCTACTGGTCTTTGATGTTTTGCTTTCCCTTGTTGGCATATCAGATATCTGGATACATACTCAGCTATCTCCCTCTTCATACCTCTCCACTAGTAGTGCTCTTTTAAGGTATGATACATCTTTGTACTCCTCGGATGCATCACATAAGCAGAAGAATGAGCTTCATCCAAAATTTCTTTCTTAAGATCTACCAGGTTTGGAGCACATAATCTCTGACGCATTATTAAAGTACCATCCTCCCTTATAGAGAAACCCTGTCTTCTACCTAACTCAACCTTCTGACGAATCCTGATCAACTGAAAATCCTGACCTTGTAATTCTCGGACCCGATCTACAAGTATCGGTCAGACCTGAAATGTAGCTAGCAGTGCACCTGACTTTGAAGTCTCCAAATGAACCCCTAAAGATCTTATATCTCTCAACAATGGAAGATACCCTGCCCTCAAATGGGCCACTGAACTATTAGGTTGTCTACTTAAAGCGTCAGCAACCATATTGGCCTTTCTTGGATGGTATTGAATGGAACAATCATAATCCTTTATCAACTCTAATCACCTTCTTTGCCTCAAGTTTAGTTCTTTCTGAGAGAGTAGATACTGGAGGCTCTTGTGGTCTGTAAATATCTGACATAAGACCCTATACAGGTAATGTCTCAAGATCCGCAGTGCAAATACTACTGCAGCTAGCTTTAGATCATGCGTAAGGTAATTCTACTCGTGCTTCTTCAATTATATAGATGCGTAAGCTATTACTTTCCCATGTTGCATCAAAACACACCTAGACCCTGCCTGGATGCATCGCTATACACCACAAAGTCCTCTGCTCCGGAAGGGAGTGTAAGAACGGGAGCTGTGGTCAATCTAGCCTTCAACTCATCAAAACTCTTCTAATAAGCTTTTGACCACTCGAACTTACATCTTTTCTGGTCAGTTTTGTCAGAGGAATGGCAATCTTGGAGGATCCCTCAACAAACTTTCGGTAATACCCTACCAATCCTAAGAAACTTCGAACCTCCGTAACCGAAGTCGGCAGATTTCAATTCAGAATTGTTTCAATTTTCTGGGGGTCTACACTGATCCCGTCTGCGGATACCACATGCCCTAAAAATGAGACTCTGTCTAACTAGAACTGACACTTACTAAACTTAGCATACAGTCGGCGATCCCTCAGAGTCTGCAACACTAATCTCAGATGCTCGGCATGGGCCTCCCTACTACCTGAATACACTAGGATGTCGTCAATAAATACTATTACAAACTTATCAAGAAAGTCATGAAACACCCTGTTCATCAAATCCATAAATACAACTGGTGCATTGGTGAGTCCAAAAGGCATCACCAGAAACTTATAGTGCCCATAATGCGTCCTGAAGGCTATCTTGGGATCATTATCTTCTTTAATCTTCAACTGATGGTATCCGGACCTCAAATCTATCTTCGAAAACACATAAGCCCCCTGAAGCTGATCAAACAAATCATCAATACAGGGAAATGAATACTGATTTCGAACGGTCACTTTATTCAACTACCTGTAGTCAATGCACAATCGCATACTACCATCCTTTTTCTTCACAAATAAAACTGGTGCTCCTCAGGGAGACACGCTCACCCAAACAAAACCCGTATCCACTAACTCCTCTAACTGCACCTTCAACTCCTTTAACTCATCCTGTAGAGTGATCTGGCTATAGGTGTTGTCACCGGAATCAGAATAATCTCAAACTCTATCTCCCTGTCTGGAGGTAATTCATGAAGACCCTCTGGGAACACATCCAAAAACTCCCTAACCACTAGGATGTCCTCTAATCGGACCTCTATCTCCGAAGTATCCACCACATAAGCCAAATAACCCTCACATTGCTTTCTTAACATCTTCTGAGCCTCAAAACTGATACAATACAAGAAGAAAGCATCCGACGCTCACCCCTGAATAACACATCTTACTCCCTTAGATACTAAATCTGACTTTCTTTTGGAAACAATCAATTGTGGCGCGATGAGTGCCTAACCAGTCCATCCCCAGTAATGCATCAAAATCATGAATGTCCATCACTACCAAACTAACCGAGAATGCCTTACCTCTAATTGTAACCTCACCACCTTTGTATCTCCAGTAGGAGTAGTTACCACCATTTCACACCCTAATGGCTCTACTAGCAATCTGGCTCTACTAACAAAACTTTTAGAAATGAAGGAATGAGTAGCTCCCAAATCTACTAATGCATGAATCTCAAAACCAGAGAGTGAAACTGCACATGTAACAACCTCAGATGTCGCCTTTGCCTCCTGCTGCGTGACAGCAAACACTCTGGCTTGAACTGGGGGTCTCCCTGGTTGGCCTCTGAATGGGGCACCTCGACCCATACCTCTGCCTGGCTGACTAAGGTCCATGGTCCTCTCCCCTGTGGACCTCTCCTACCTCTCGACTGCCCTCCGTTAGGCTGAACTGGAGTCGCTGGTCTCAACTCACTACTTTCTATAATAGTCCTTTACAGGCAATCTCTCTTCAGGTGTCCCTCCTGACTATAGTAATAACACCCAGAATAGCCAAAATGACACTCTTCCGGCTGGAATCTCCCTCAAGTCGCACAATGAGGTACCCAGATCTGACTACTACCTCGGCCTTGGGAACCTAACGGTGACCTCACCAAAACTGAAAGTGGCTCTCTGACTCTACGGCCTCACTGAGGATCCTCCAGACTTGCTTTCGATCTTGGGGGTCTTACTAGGTCCCCCTATCTGCCATTCTTGGCTCGGCCCCCTCTTCTGCTATTGCTGCCCGCTCTCTGCCTGAACAATCCTTTCTACCCTCAAAGCTGTCTTTACTAGTCTCCCATACTCTCTGTACTCGGTAGCAGCTACATATGCTTTGATTCTGAAGTTCAAGCTCTACAAGAATTTATGACAGTTGTTGGCTTCGTCGTCGACGATAAATGGTGCCACTCGATATAGCTTTGTAAACTTCTTTTCATACTCTTCCATCGTCATATTACCCTGAACCAGAAGGTAGAACTCCTCAATCCTCGCATCCCTATAAGCCTTGGGATAGAACCTCTAATTGAAATACTCTTTAAACTGTTCCCATGAAAGCGGAGTGGTCACTCTCCTCCTCACTAAATCCCATCAGTCTCTGACGGAAGCTCACAAGAGAAATGAAGCAATAGATACTCACTGCTGATCCTCGCACTCCATGTGCTCTAAAACCCTCTCAGTACTCTCCAACCACTCTAGAGTTACATCTGGACCCCCTGATCCATCAAAACCCTCAGCCTTTAGCTTCCGCGCGCTCTCTCAACGGTGGCGTCTGGTGCACGAGACCTCATACTTTGCATAATCTAAGCCAGTCTCTCTATGGGATCAACTGCTGGCCTTGCTACTGATGGCTCTAGTTGCACCCCAGGCTGAGGCTCATTTACTGACTCATGAATGGACTCCTCAGCCTCAAGTGGACCACAAGGAACAGATGGAGTCTCAGCGGCGGCTCTGCGCGTACAATGACAACTAGCCGAACGCATAGCTCTATTACAACAAAAATCATGAATGTCATGCAAAATTTTATAACTCAATGCAATGAAATGCATAAATAACTTGTGGATGCACAAATTTTCCAAAATTTTCTAAACACTTTAAGCCAAAAGCTCTGATATCAAATTGACGGGACCCTTCCCGAATCCTTCATTTAGGCCCGTGAAAGATCCCATAGCACTCCGACAGAACTCCCACGAACCCTAACTTTGGCCCGAAGAAACCCCGTCAGAGCATCGTGACTTACTTAAAACTTATTTATTAAATTATTTACTAGGTGGCAGAGGTAAAATTTTTCATTTTTCTGATAAAAATCCGGTAATATGCCAGTTGGTTATTCGACTATACCACTCTGCAAATTTAAAAGCAATTCAAAAATACTTCTATAGCACACAAATCTCAACTACTAAGGCCTCTGGCTCTCATCCAAATTCAATCTCAACACAATTTATCACATTTGCAAAAAATCTATAAAAACTGGAATTTTCTTTTCAAAACATTTTAATAAAACGTGCATCCGATAACTGGTATTTCTATTTACAAATTTACATCATTTACATCAAAATTTATATACAAAACATGCATGATTAAAAGCATGAGCTATACGATGGAATGTGGTCATCTGTCAATCGATTCGCGCGTAAATCTAAGCCTCATCTGTTGGACGACTCGCTCCTGCACCTGAGGAAACATTTTAATAAACACATGGAAAACAAATAGTGAGTATAACTCAGTGAGATAAACATTAAACATATTCATAAACTAAAGTATTTTCTTGAAATACTTTTTAATCTTTCAAATAAAACTGTTTCTGAAACTCACTTCGAATTTCTTGCGAAAACTTTCTTATTTCTTGCTTTGATGGTAACCTAGAAAAACTACTCCTATCGTGGTCGCATAAATCTGTAGCTAGCCACTAGAAATTAGGAAATCTACCCTGTATAATCACCGCTATACGACTCTGGGCACACGTTACCTCTACGCAATCAGTTTGAACTATACTACCCTATACATGCAGAGGGTTGCTCAACTTATTCTCTCTCTCAATTAGTAACTCTCTCACATTTACCATGCGTGCATTGAGCATTCTACTGGGTATTCAACTGGGGTTAGAGTATACCATCAGCGTAATAAAATAATTTTCTCGATATACTCAAATAATCTTATTTTTGAGGCAAAAGCCTAAAAACGTTGAATTCTCATAAATTCTTAGTACGAACACATATTCAACTTAACCAGTCACATCATAGAATCTAGATATACTACAGTACATAAATCAATTTCAAAATGAAATAAGCATATGAAACCACAAAATAATTTTAAACAAACTACGCTTAGAAATAGTGAAATTCTATTCACGAAAAGCCTTCCGATAAAAAATGAACCTCCTTCGAAATCCTACGAAATCTTCCGCTTTTACCCGAAAACATCCAATTCTCATTTAGAATTAATAAATTTACTAAAACAAAGCTATAAATTGATTCTAACACAACAAACTCTATAAAAGCCCTTTTTCATCTAAACTTCGTAATTAAATTTTAACTCATCCGAGGCTTTCGAATTCCAATTTCTTTGCACGAGCCTAAATTATTATTACCTAGGGATACTCTAGAATGCTTAAAATGGTCACTGAAAGCCCAGAACATAAAATTATTATTTTTTACCCCCCTAAAATCGAGACTAAATCTAATCCCTTTCGAGTGATTTTTTTCACTCCATTTTCACTCAAATCATCTCTCTAACTCATACTTAAGTCACCCGTAAAACGGTTTCGAAAAATTCTAAGTATCGAGGGTTGAAACCTATAAAAAATGTATGTTTTTCAACATTTTTCTATGCACATTTTTGCATCCTACATGCGACGAATTCGATTCTTTCATATCTAAGGTTCTTTTACTCAATATTGATTGAATACATTCATTTCGGGCATTGAAGAATGCATTTACATTCTCATTTCACATTACAATTACATACATGCACTATTTTAGCTATAACTTCCTCAATTTTTATCGGAATCGATCTCTTCCAATTTCTATGCTTTGCTATGACCCTTAGGCATGTTTTGAGGACTAGAATAACCCCAAATAAGCTCAAATAGATTAGGTCACTATAGTCCCTTCATCTAGCTCGAAATTCCCAAGTTAGCTTTGTGTTTCTCTTTTTACAATTCTATGACTTCTACAAGATTTCTTAGCATCTAAAATGCATGAATCAAGGCTCAAATGGATGAATGCAACATGGGTTATACAAAACCTAACCATGGCCGAAATCATCATCATAAGAACCCATCACTATCCTTTATATTTCTAACATGAAAATCACACTAAATTCATCACTAACCAACCAAAATTCAACCCATAAACTCAAAGCATCATTTGAAGCAAGATTAGAAATGAGTTTTTCGTACATACATGATGATTTAACACTAGTAAATTCACTTACTTAAGCTTTGCTTTTACTCTAAACTTGTTCGAATGACTTTGCTTTTTGACTAGATGAAGATTGATGGTAATTGCTTGAAAAAAATTGCATGAAATTACTTACTTCTTCCCTTGGTGATGGACGGCAACTCTCCTCCCCTTCTCTCTCGATTTTTCACGCCCAAAATGAATGAAAGAGTGACTTTATTCAACTTTATATAGTGGTGAATAATTGCCAATTGGTCCCTCTTGAAAATCTTCAAAATAGCCCTTAAACTTTTTTAATTCTTGTCATGACCTCAAACTAGATAAACTTGAATCTAATTGGTCAATTTGTCATCACTTTAGTCCACTTATTTCATCAATCAATCAATAGATGACACATGACACAACCATAGCTACTACTTTTGAAAGTCACTTATCTCATTTTTTATTGGTTGAAATAAATATATTTTACTTTATTCCGTGAGTTCATCTTACTTGATTAATACATAAATCATTCCTAATTGTATTCGTACCGGGGTAAACCAAACAACATCCTACTTGTGATACGAAATATAATAAACCTCAAATTACACTACTGGAGGCCTACGAGTCGACCGTAACTCAATTTGAAAATTTTTAATACCATAAAATAATAAATCTGGGTGAGGGCTTACACAGCAAAATTATTATTGTGATACGATTGTAATTATATTCATTTTATAATTGTATAGGTTTGTGCAATTGTTAAATCCTATTTTGTGAATTTGTATTTATTCAAGATAAGTAAATTCATTCATGATGTACGTATGTTGATTTATGAATTTTTGGATACTTTGAAATCTATATTTGTGTTTAGCATTAATTGTAAACATGATTTTTAAGTTGTTTAAAATATTTTTGCAATAGCTTTTAAATTATTTACTTCCCAAATTATAATATTATTTGATTTAAAAAGAAAACCTATAATTTAAGCATAACACAAAACTTTTGAAAAAAAAAATTATATATTGAATTTAAAACCTATTCTTTCTTAAAATATATTGATAGTTATTAAATATTTTACTATGTGTTTTGAAAATATATCTTTTAGATAAGATTATGAAAAATTATTTTGACTCAATGTCTATAATTACTATTTTGAAATTAGTCCAACTATATTCTTATACGCACATATTTTGTTATCTGATCATGTTACACAAGTAACTATGACATTCTATTATTTTGACTGTGTCACATAGGTAATTATGACATTTGGTTATTATGACTGTATCACACAGATAATTGTAACATTCTATTATTCTGATCGTATCACATAAATAATTATGACATTCTGTTATTTTGGCTGCCTCATATGGGAATTTGTGACACTATAAGACATGAGCATACTTTTTATTTATGTTATGTGAATATATGTTTTAATATGATATTTTGCTTTGTTTATTCTTCTATGCTACATGGTATCTTCTACAAATTTAAAGATTGATTATATTGAATAATGGTTTTAATATGTGTTTTTATGTATTGAAGTTTTATATTTGACTTATAAAAGTATCTATAGTGATATTAACATTATGCATGAATTTACTTACCAAGTTGATGGCTCACTCCTTGTCTCCACTATTTTGCAGAGTAGGAATAAATTTGTGGACGTTGAGTGTTAGAGCTTGGAGTTCACCCGAACGTGAGATTTTAGTGATAGTTAATGCAATTCATTGTACTTAGCTTCAGATTGTATAAAGATTGGAAATTTAGTAACGTCGTATTTGTTTCATAATTTAATTTTTAGGAATTTTCTTTTGGAGGTTATACTTAGATACCTTTATTGATTATTTTCAACGTTTGGAATAAAATTTCTATCTAGAGTTTGTTTTTGGAGTTTTTTTTTTTTTTCCAAAATATAGTTTGACCATAACATCCTATTTCTTTGTTATTAGATTTTGGGTGTCACAATCATATTGAATCTGTTGGGCTATATGGGCTTGGGTCGGGTTCACCCAAGATGACCAAAAGACCCAAACCCAGATCCAACATGGATCAGATTATATAACTGTTATTAGCAGTTTGTAGCAGTTATTTGATTATAACTGCACATGGCAGTTATAAACTCATACAGATATATTAACGTGCATAATATAGAGTGTGTGAGTGTGTGAAGAATCTGTACGCAGTAGAAAACAAAGAGCAGAAAACAAAAACAAATAACAGAGGATAACAGAGCAAGGTATTTACATTATGGATTGAGTTTTCTTTCCACACTTTGTGATCGAATTCCGACCCAGTTGAACAACACGAGATCTTGATAAAATTTGCAGAGAAACGGGTACGTTTTTCTCATTATTTTTCATGTTTTTAATATAATTTATACACACTGTTAATGTATGATTATTGATCAACATTGGTATCAGAGCATGTTGTTTGTTGTTTGCTGGTGTAATGATGATTAGAAAGCATGAGACTTACTTATATTTCGAATATAAGGCATTTAGAAAGTCATTTTTGGAGAAAAGTTAAGCATAACCCGAAACTGTTCATGGCTTTAAAATGTTAGTAAACATTTTTATTTTTGTGTAATAAATAGACCATTAGATAGGGCTAGAAAAGAGCTTTCCAACGGTATATTATATGACCAATTTGGATAAGAAACGAGTGAGATATTTGCATTTGAAATCTGCCCCTGAAATCTGAAAAAAAACTGGAAATCGGTTTTTGAATGGTTGAAGACGATGAACAGTATCTCGACACGTGGCGATCTAGGGAGAGGCTGCGTCCACATGACACGTGTCGACTCTCTGGTGATGCCGCGTCGTCACTGTTATCCAATTAAAGAGCACCATGTGTCCGGTGTGCCACGTAATCAGCCATATGGCTAAATCTGATTGAGCCACGTGTTGAAGACATGGCAGCATGTGATTTGGCCACGTGTCGCCAAGGTGGAAGCGCCAGAGCCTGCCACGTGGAAGCGACTGCAGAGCACGCGCGGCTAGCAAGTGGCTGCTGCCGGCGCGTGCCTCCGACAATCGCCGACGCGTGAGGTCCACGCGCCGCCGCCGACGGCGGTTTCCGGCGACGAGAAAAAAAAAAAAATTTTCCTAAAAAAAAAAAAAAAAAAAGATAATAATAATAATAATAATAATATATCAATTTATTTATTTTATAAGATTTAATTAGTATATTTAGTATTTGATATACTAAATTATTTAACATGTTTAATCTAATAAATTTTGTAGATGGCATTTCGAGTTATCCATTACTTTTCTGATTCTGATGAGGAGGTCGAGGAGGTCATTGAGATTATTGAGAGTCCTGATATCATTGATATCCCTGATGATCCAGACGATATCATAGTCATTTCTGATGACGAGGAGGGCATCGAGCCTCCAGATTATGTGCCTTCTGATTATCCAGCTGATGTGATAGTCATATCTGATGATGAGGAGGACATTGAGCCACCGGATTATGTGCCTTCTGATTGTCCGGTTGATGTTATAGTCATTTCGGATGACGAAGATGATATCGAGGTTATAGAGATATCAGATGATGAGGACGTCGATATCATGGATACTTCTGATGATGAGGTAGTTGAGGTGATAGACATCTCATCAGACGAGGAGGATCCAGAGATGACGATTGATTTCGACCAGTACATGAGAGAGTATTATGAGGAGACTGTGCCTCGTACCCCTTATCTACCTGATTGATTGTGGATTTATTTTATTGTTGCTATCTTGTAAATGATGTAGGTTGTTATGTTGAATATTTTATTTATGTATTGAAAATGGATAGTCTAATTTTTCTTTTTATCATTTATAAAATGTTATTTTATTTGTATTGCATTATGAATATTGATATCTATGTGGGTGTCCTAATTCAATTGAGAAATGAGATTAGGACTGTTTTGCACAAATACACTTACAAGTATGATTTAGTAAATAATTGGAAATGGATGATGATGAGTAGCTTGACTATTTTTTCGATTCCTATCCAAGGATTCCTTCTTCATATTTATGAGTGTATAGTTGCTGCAATATTATAGTGAAATGATAGTAAATGTGCTAGTATAGATATAGAAGGATATAGATAGTAAGTCTCTAAATAGAACTGAATATCATTTCAGGAAAATGGCTTCAACATCAAAAAATATTATTGCTGAACTAAATAAGGGAGAAAAACTGAACGGTGATAATTATGACATCTGGCACCGAAAAGTTCAGTATATTCTCGAAGAGCAGGATGCTCTTGAGACCCTGACAAACACTATGGTGTTGCCCCAGTCAGGTACATCTGCTCAAAGCAGAAGAGACATGGAGATCTATCAGACTTGAAAAAAGAAGAATAGCATTGCTCGGATTACGATCCTGAGCAGCATGGATGATGATCTCATGTGCATGTATGAAAATTATGAGACTGCCCAGGACATGTGGATAGCCTTAAAAGACAAGTATGGTGGTACTTCAACCACTAAGTTGAGGAGGCTCACCATTAAGTTTGACACCTATAGGAAGCGCCAGAATCATACAATGAAACAGCACCTTAGGGAAATGTCAAACATGATACGTGAGCTCAAGTCTGCTGAATAATCTTACTGATGAGCAGCAAGTACAGGCTGTGATCCGGTCCCTTCCCTCCAGTTGGGAGAATATGAAGATCAACATGACTCATAATGATAATATCAAGTCGTTTGACGACATTGCACGTCATGTTGAATTGGAAGACGAGCGCTTAGAAGCGGCTAAAGCTTCCGGTCAGCTTTACATGGCTGAATCCAGCAAGCGCAAAGGTTTAGGCTTTAAGCGCAAGGGATGGAAGAAGAATTTCAAGAAGTGGAATGGTAATTCCAAGTTCAAGAGGGATGAGACCGGAAAGCGCAAGAAAGGCAAGCGCGCTGGGGCAAAGAAAGAGAAAGCAAAAATGACCTGTTTTAACTGCGGTCAGTTGGGCCATTTTGCTCGTGAATGCACTGAGCAAAAGAAGGAAAAGGTACATTGTTACTCTGATACATTTAATCATGCTTTTGTTTCTAGCTCAGTATTACTCACTGAATCTCCTCCTTTGTGGACTGTAGACTCAGGGGCCACCGATCATGTAGCTAGAGATCGAGGAGCATTCGTGGAGTATCGTCGAATAAGTCAAGGATCAAGATGGATATATGTGGGGAATAACTCACGTGTTGAGGTGAAGGGTATTGGCACTTGCAAGCTTGTTTTGTATAGAGGCCAAGTACTCTATCTCCATGATGTATTATTTGCTCCTGATATTCGACGAAATTTGATTTCTGTACCAGTACTTCTTAAATTAGGATATGTTTTAAATTTTTATGGTGATTGTATGGATATTTATTTAAATTCTGTAAGGATTGGCACTGGATATTTATTAGATGGTTTTATTGTATTGAATACCGAGATGAACGGTTATTATGATGATAATAGTTGTTTTTCACTAATTGCTTCTTCTGATAATGCAAATGTCAATACTTGGCATGCTAGACTAGGGCATATCGGCCAAGATCGAATGAATAGATTGGCTAAAGAGGGATTTTTAGGTTCCCTCAATAAGATAGATTTGCCTGTATGTGAAAATTGTCTAGCTGGAAAAACAACTAGAAAACCATTTGGAAAGGGAATTAGAGCTGAGAATCCATTACAATTAGTTCATTCTGATATTTGTGGACCTATGAATGTTAGAGCTAGAAGTGGTGCTTCATACTTTATAACCTTCATAGATGATTACACTCGTTACGGTCATGTTTATCTAATCTCCCATAAATCTGAAGCATTAGATTGCTTTAGATTATATCTAAATATGGTGGAGAATCAGTTAGACAGAACTGTCAAAGTCCTGCGAACTGATCGAGGACGAGAATACCTCTCAGAACAATTTGAGATATTGTGTCAAGAGAAAGGTATTGTTAGACAATTGACCATTCCTAGGACACCGCAACAAAATGGTGTAGCGGAAAGAAGGAATAGAACTTTATTAGAGATGATAAGATCTATGATGGCACAAGCAAACCTCCCAATATCTTATTGGGGAGATGCACTACTGACAGCTACTTATATTCTGAATAGGGTCCCTACTAAGTCAGTATCTTCCACACCCTATGAATTATGGACAGGTAGGAAACCTGATCTCACTCATATGCGACCTTGGGGGTGCGCAGGATATATACATGACTTGTCCAGCAAATATGGAAAATTAGGTGCTAGAGGAAAGAAATGTATCTTTATCAGATACTCTGAGCACTCTAAAGGATATGTATTCATAGGAGAAAATTCAGATGGAAGTATAACTGAATTGGAATCACGAGACGTGAATTTCTTGGAGAATGAATTTCCTAGCAGAGGTGAAGTTGAAAAAGATTTTCAATTTTACGAATTGAGTGAATCACATGATGTTATACATTTGAATACTCAACTAGAGGTAGAAAGAGAGTTGCATAAATACTCTGTCCCTAGTGGGAGTGATAAAGCTATTGAAAATGCTCCTTCATTTCTTCCTAGTGGGAGTATAGGAACTAATGAATTAATATCACTGAAATCATCAATTCGTAGAAGTGACCGTAAAACTATTCCTCGTCGTCGATTTGAGATAGAAGGGGAAGCTTTTATGGTTGCTTCACATGATAGTGATGAGCCAAAGAATGTAAATGAGGCTCTCAACTCACATGCTAAAGAGTTTTGGATTAAAGCTATGCAAGAAGAGATGGAGTCAATGAAAAACAACCACGTCTGGGACTTGGTTGAATTGCCACCTAATCGGAAAGCCATTGGAAATAAATGGGTTCTCCGAATCAAGCGTAGGGCAAACAGCTCAATAGAAAGGTATAAGGCGAGATTAGTTGCAAAAGGATATACTCAACAGGAGGGTATAGATTATGAAGAAACCTTCTCACCTGTGGTAAGGTTTGCTTCAATTCACCTTATATTAGCTATCGTCGCACACATGGATTTAGAATTACATTAGATGGATGTAAAGACAGCTTTTCTCAATGGAGAACTGGAGGAAGAAATTTACATGGAACAGCCAGTGAATTTCATTTCAAAAGGTCAAGAGCAAAAGGTTTGTAAGCTCAAGAGATCTATTTATGGTTTGAAACAATCCTCCAGACAATGGTACCTTCGTTTTCATGAGGCAGTAATGTCATATGGATTTCAGATGACTGAAGAGGACCATTGTGTGTATGTCAAATGGATAAAAGACAAATTCATAATTTTGTCTTTATATGTGGATGATATTTTATTGGCCGGAAATGATAAGGAGTTTATGATAACTATAAAGGAATGGTTATCTTCAACCTTCGAAATGAAAGACATGGGAGAAGCTGCCTATATTTTAGGAGTTAAGATTAAAGAGATCGTTCAAAGAGAATCCTAACTCTATCACAAGAGCCTTATATTAAAAAGATCCTTGAACGATTCCATATGGCAGATTGTAAGCCTATGGAAACTCCTATCTCGAAGAGACAAACTCTCAGTCTTGAAATGTGCCCTAAGACTCCACAAGAGCGTGAAAAAATGCAAAGAGTTCCTTACTCAAGTGCTATTGGAAGTCTCATGTACGCTATGATGTGTACAAGACCTGATATCTGCTATGCAGTTGGACTGGTTAATAGATATCAATCAAATCCTGGTCAGAAACATTGGATCGCTGTAAAAAGAATATTAGCATATCTCAAAGGGACTGCAGACTACTCCCTTTGCTACCAAGGTGGTAATTTGCGTCTGGTTGGTTTTACAGACGCAGATTGGGGAGGTGACTTGGATGAGCGAAAATCCACTTCAGGTTATACATTTTTACTTAGCCAAGGAGCTATCTCTTGGAGTAGTAAGAAACAGTCATGTATTGCGTTGTCCACCATGGAAGCTGAATTTATAACGTGTTCAGCAGCAGTTCAAGAAGCAGTATGGCTTAAGAGATTTTTAGAAGATCTGATTTTAGAAGTTGATGCAGAGAAGCCGGTTACAATTTACTGTGATAGTCAGGCAGCTATTGCTTATACCAAAGATGCGAAATATCACAGTAAATCAAAGCATATAGAGACTAAATATAATTTTGTCAGAGATATAGTGACAAAAAGAAATGTAATAATCAAATATATATCTACGCATGAGATGGTTGCTGACCCGCTTACTAAAGCTGTGACGAGAGATGTTTTCAAGTCACATACTAGGTCTTTAGGTCTGCGTAGATTATAATGTTGTAATTGTCACTTTGAACTATATCCATTTATGAATAAATACATTAAATTTATTTTGTATTACTAGCACATATTCATTTCACTCAAATGATATAAAGTATGTCATCAGGTTGGAGACTGGTATTCTTACACATACAGTCGCCTTGGTTGCTAAGATGGCAAGCCAAGATGAGACACATATATTTTTAGAGAATAAATTGATGATTGTTCTCTTAAGGACTTAGAATATATGAAATGTCGCCTTAGCAATAGCTAAGATGAGGTTCTACACTAAACATTGATAATAGAACCACTCGTGATGTATCCCCACCATCATGAAAACCTGATTAAGCCAGATATGAGTTTCTTAATAAGTGGTGCTTAGAAAGCAATTTTTTGAAACTCAGGTTAGACGTTAGGAGAGCGTCTGAACTGAAATCTGTACAGTGAATAATCTAAACATAATTGACATACGCATCCCTATTGAGGGGCATGATTCACTGTAACATGCGTTTCATACCGCATGTGCTTATTATGACCGACATGAAAAATGAGTGAATTTATCCCTAATTCCTCATTGTGTAAGTTCCATTGAAGTTTATAAAACTTCTACCTATGTCCTCAGTGACTATTCACTTTATCTCAAAGTAACGAAGTGATGCTTGTATCATTAGTGTGTTTTCTATGGTTATGATAATGCGACCTATGAGACATTTCTATGATGTCAGTCATTTTTGTTGACCAAGAGATAAAAGTGAGATAGGAAGATTTAATGAATTTTATTTTTCATATATTTACATGTCGACAAATTGTGATTTGGAATCACAATTGTAATTATATGAAATATTAAAGGATTAAGCATGTTGTGTTAAAGGGATCGATATGCTTGAACAAATAAAATTCTATTAAATCTAGGACATACTAATGAACAATTGATAATCTCTTGTATAGAAATACAATTGAGATTTAAAAAGTAAGTCCTATTATAAATTTCGTTGTTCATAGGTCACACAATGTATTTACCTGTATGAATGCTCGTACTTCTTATTATAAAGGAGTTACCAGTGTTTTCTCTGTTAGTTCTGTTTGGCTCATCTTGTGTGAGTGGGAGATGTTGGGCTATATGGGCTTGGGTCGGGTTCACCCAAGATGACCCAAAGACCCAAACCCAGATCCAACATAGATCAGATTATATAACTGCTATTAGCAGTTTGTAGCAGTTATTTGATTATAACTGCACATGGCAGTTATAAACTCATACAGATATATTAACGTGCATAATATAGAGTGTGTGAGTGTGTGAAGAATCTGTACGCAGTAGAAAACAAAGAGCAGAAAACAAAAACAAATAACAGAGGATAACAGAGCAAGGTATTTACATTGTGGATTGAGTTTTCTTTCCACACTTTGTGATCGAATTCCGACTCAGTTGAACAACACGAGATCTTGATAAAATTTGCAGAGAAACGGGTACGTTTTTCTCATTATTTTTCATGTTTTTAATATAATTTATACACACTGTTAATGTATGATTATTGATCAACAGAATCATTGAGTTTAATTGTATTTTTTTTGTTTTGATTATTAGATTATATTTAAGGATATAATTTTACCATATATTGGCTTTAATTTTCTTCTTTTTGGTAGGTTCAAGCATGAAATGCGGGTTTCACCCAGACATACGGTTTTTGCACCCAAATCCGAACCTGCAAAATTTGCCGGTATTTGTTTAAAAAAAAACTTTACGGATGCGCGTTCGGGTTTTGCCTTACCTCACTGTAAACTCAACTGCTGTCATCCTGGGTTACCATCCTTAATTTATCTGTTTGTTTATTTGGGGAGAAGGGATTTGATGCCAAAATATAGTGACCTATTAATTTAGTTGCCAAAATATATGCCACCCTTAATTTAGTTGAGTATATTTGTCCCAAAATAAAGTGACCTATTACTTTCAAATTGTTATCTCCCGATATCATTATATATATTAGACGGTATACTATTATAGGAACTTAATAAATTACCCTCCATAAAAACTAAACACCAAAATCTAAATTAAATATCTTATATAACATTAGCAAATTTGATGAATGTGAAGAATGATATCAGATTAAGCTCGAATCGAAACATTATGATTAATAAGTACCTATTGTAAAAATATATAAGATATCGAATATAGTAAAATAATGAATAGCTCATATAAATATTTTGTATATGCAATCTACACCAAAAATATGTTTTGATGATAACACCTTATTAATCACGGATCAATGCAACGCCAGTCACTCTTAGTTTGATCTCACTCTGTACCAATGTTCTAAAAAACGTTAGACGCCAGTTGACCGGCAGAATGGCGCGTAGGGGATGCGGGTCAAACTTTGACAAAAAATAAAAATAAAAGAAAACGAATGCATAGTCATAGGCAGTGGATCACAACTAATTGGACCTTAACATAACAAATCAGACCCGTTAGTCCAAAAACCCTACCCACTCGTATCTCCATTTCAACCCACAAAACACACCCGCTGTCGTTTCCTCATCTCATTTCTCACTTCTCACTTCTCAGTCTCATTGTCATTGTCTCATCTAGAGAGAGAGACAACACACATCAATAGAGGTTACGGTTGTTAACGTCAAGGGCAATCAAGCCCTTCAAAAACGCAGTTATTTTCAACAACAATATGGTATAAATATGAAAAAAAAAAAAATACACATATAAGTTATATAAAAATTAAAAATAATACATTAAAACTTTATTGTTTAATAGTTTGTATCATATAAGTGATTTAAATTTTAACACCAAAAAAGACTTAGGTGATTCAAACATAATGTGACTAACATCTTGATTTATATAATATTAATACCATAACATAAATTTTGAATAGTTTTCAATGTAATCAAGGATATGTCATTTAAATGTTTTAATTTTTTGTTTTTTGTTTTTTTTTTTCACTATCTTCTCATATAGAGAAAATTATATGGAAGGATAATTGGATATCCCAAAGCTCCATAGTCATCATCACTAGTACTTTAGAAACCTTCATTCTTATATTTCCAAAAAACAAAAACACTTAATTTGATTTTAATTAAAAAATTAAAAATATTTATTATTGAAGGACAAAAAGAACAAACTTATTCATGAGATTCTTGTTACAAAAGAATATGATATTATAAGATATTTGTTCAAAAACAGTAAAAAAAAAAAAAAAATTATTACATGATTTCATAAATTATAGAATGTTATATAGTTTATTTGAAATTTATTAGCACTAAGATAAATAAAAAGCTGTCTGTATACAATTTGTTTAATTAAAAAATAGATAAAAATATACATAAAAATATTATGGGATATCTTCAATTGCTCATTTTTTTTGTTGACAAAAATAAATTAAATATTTTACAGATGCCTTATGAAATATTCTCAAATATTTCACAAAATTTTTTTCCATTATTAGAAAATCACACTACAAGTTTATGATATCAAGATTTAAAAGAATATCTTGGATATTTTCAAAAATTTCCATGATATTTAATGGAAAATATTATATCTTGTTATGGGTATTTTTGGATTCCTCAAATGGGCTGGCAAAGGCCCATCAAGATGGTGGCCCAAGCTACCAGGATCAGGTATGAAACACTATTCATAAGCTCGCGAGGTCAATCCAGTAGTCGACGAAATCGAGCCCGTGAGAAGACCTGCGAAGATAAGGTCAGATGCACCAATTGCCGTCTTAGCGACGTTGAGGTCGCATACCGGTCATTGCGACGTTGAGATCGTCAGTCCGTCACGGAGTCAAGATCGTCACGACGACGCTTCAGTCCGTTTTCTACCCCAGTTCGCCCAGTTTCAGTGCAAGACAGTAAGATGGCGTGTCTTACACGATAAGCAAGGTTATTTCACCTGATGACAGCTTAATTTCGCGAAATCTCACCAGAACAGCATGGGCTAGCATTCGGCCCACGTCTCGCCAGAATTGACCTGACAAGAGTCAGAGGCATTAAATGCTCTCCAGCAGCATTAATTACGACAAGATCAATCTCTTTTGTCTGTTTATTCCATTTGTAGCCTCATCTCCTCTATAAATAGAGGAGGGCATTTATTGTTGAGCATCCAGAAATTGAGAGTGCTGTTATTCTGTCGAAACATAGAGAGAGCAAACACTTAGAGAGAGACTGCCATTAATAACAGAAACAGTGGACGTAGGCACTTCTAAAAAGGCCGAACCACTTCAAACTTTGTGTGTTCTTCTTTCTTTCTTCTCCTCTTTTTTGCCATTATTGGGTTCGTTTGTTGCAGGTCTCCTTATCTGTGCGGCATTGGGCTCAAGAATCTGGTTGGCTGGTTTACCACGTCAACATTTTGGCGCTAGAAGGAGGGCCCAACTGCAAGTGGAGCTCTGCAATCGCCATGGCAAGAGGGAGGACAACAAGGAATTCTATGGACGAGCGAGCTGAAGAAGCCGAGCTGCGGCGCCAAGCCCAGATGACTGATATTGGTGCAGGGCCTTCTCATGGAGGACGGGACACCGTGCATGACCTGGCCCGGCGTCAGGAGAGGTTGGAAACTACTATGGCGTAGATTGCGGATACGTTGAGGACGTTGGTGCGAGGTCATGATCAGAACGTTCCCAGGACGACTGTGATCCCACCACCCGGAGCGGAGGTCGCAAGGGGGGTGCATATCCCGGAGGGATCCATTCATTCATCGAACAGACGGCCTGAAGCCCGGAGTCAGAGAGCTCGGGAGAATGGGGATGCAGCTCGACCTTCGGAGTTGAGAATAAGGATCAGCCAGGACGGTCAAAGGCGGGTCGAGGTGAGTAATGGGCATCCCCGAGTTTCAGTTCGTAGAGGTGAAGACGAGCTGCGGCGAGGCCAGGAGGACCGGCGTAGGGAAAACGAGAACTACGAGGTAGGCCAAGGACGCAGGGGACGTGATCAGCATTCCCTCACCGGGGTGAGCCGAAGGAATGGGGGATCCCCTGTGAGACAGCTCGGGGCTCGAGACCCAATCATTGAACAGCTCCTGGAGAGAATGCAGCAGCTCGAAGCGCGACCTGGAGCTCAGACAGTGGGGGAGCGATGTGAAGACAGAAGTCCTTTCACAGCCGAGATAGATCGGGAGCCGCTCCCTGCCAGGTTCAAAGTCCCTGACATCCCGAAGTACAATGGAGACTCAGATCCGTATGATCACTTGGATGCCTTCAACGTTCAAATGAACCTGCAGACTTCCAGTTCGCTGGTGAAGTGTCGTGTTTTCCCAGCGACGTTCGGAGATATACTGCGAACTTGGCTCAGAAACCTTCCACCTCGCAGCATCAACAGCTGGGAGGAATGCCAGCAAAAGTTTCTCGATCAGTATAAGGCCCTGAAGAAACAGCTCGCTCCGGCTTGTCATCTCGCTACAATTTTCCAGCGATCATGGGAGTCGCTAAAGGAGTATATCAGTCAGTTCAGAAGCGAGATCAATAGTGTGGAAAGCCCGTCTGATGAGGGGATCCTAACTGTAATATCAGCAGGACTGAGGAAGGATGGTAAGCTCTACGAGAGCATCTACAAGACGCCTGTGAAAA
Organism: Dimocarpus longan; assembly: GCA_022984855.1. NCBI lineage: Eukaryota > Viridiplantae > Streptophyta > Magnoliopsida > Sapindales > Sapindaceae > Dimocarpus > Dimocarpus longan. Next base: position 8,994,331 of record CM041021.1, read on the forward strand.
ACCTGAGTGAGTTTTATGAGCGAGCTAATAGGGAGATCAGATGGGAAGAATCTTTCAGCTCGAGGAAGACTGGTCACCCGAAGAATGAGGCAAGTGGATCCCATCAGAGCAAGAAGAGGGATCAGGGCGGCAATGAGGATAGAAGGAATCGATTTAATAACCAGGTGGCGAAACGAGCTAAGAAGGAGCCCGTAAGAAATCGTTCCCCACCTCGAAGCCACTTCCATCGTTACAGCACCTTATCAGACAGGCAGGACAGGATTTTTCAGACCGAGAAGCATAGGGTGAACTTCGGGAGACCAAGCCCCAGCAATTTCCCCGGCAAGTTCAAAAATCCTCACAAGTATTGTGCCTATCATCAGGAGGTCGGGCACAATACATCTAACTGTTGGACGCCATAGAAGACTTGATAAGAAATGGCCATTTGAAGGAGTACGTGGTGCAGCCCGCCCACGAGAAGTCCTAGAACCAGCGTCCTCACCGAGATCACCAGCCCGCTCAGCAGAACCAGCAGAGCCAAGAGCAGGAGGTCGATCTGACGGTAAAAACTATCTATACCATTCACGACGGTCCCCACATCGCTGGATCCTCCAATAAGTCTCATGAGCGATAGGTGCGGGAAGCAAATCAAGTCCTACCTTCGGGGCGAGGTGATCAGGAGGGGCCAGCAAAGAAGGTCAGAATGACCTCGGAGGATATTGTTTTCACCAAGGAGGATGCGAGCGAAGTGAAATGGCCTCATAACGACGCCCTTGTCATCAGGGCGAGGGTTAGCAATGCAAAGGTCCTGAGGATCATGATTGACACATGTAGCTCGGTGAACGTCATGTATAAAGAATGTTATGATCAGCTCGGGTTGGGAGCTAATCAGTTGAAACCATCTCCGGAACCGCTTTACGACTTCACCGGGGACGCCGTCATCCCATTGGGACAAGTAAGACTTCCGCTTTCAATAGGGGATTCAGCTCACCAGGCAACTACATTGGCAGACTTCCTCATCGTCAATGGCCCGTCAGCATACAATGTGGTCTTGGGGAGACCTGCAATGAACGACTTGGATATGGTCGTCTCAACCAAAGCTTTGACAATCAAATTTCCAATGGCCAGCGGAGTGGGAGTAATGTGAGGTGAGCAATATGCGGCTAGGCGTTGCTATGTGAAGGCCGTCAAATTAGGAGTGACATGTAAGCGAGTTGATATGGTGGCTAGGGGGAAGCCAAGTGAAGCAAGTAAATAACGGTTCGATCGCGATCTTGATCCTCGCGAGGTGGATGAATATAGGACATCGGGTTCAGTTGACGAGCTCGAATCTATCCAGGTCAGCAAGGAAGACCCGTAAAGATGTCTTAGTGTGGGGCGAAGTCTAACTCCGAATGTGAAAAGTCAGCTTGTCGAGTTCCTCAGAGAGAATGCAGATGTCTTCGCATGGAATCACGAAGACATGGTTGGGATCAACCCGGAAGTCATGTCGCACAGGTTGAATATTGACCACCGTTGCAGACCAGTTCGTCAGAAGCGGAGACCATTGACGAAGGAACGATCTGATGCCATCAAAGAGGAAGTGGACAAGCTGCTTGCTAATAATTTCATCAGACCGGTCCAGTATCCGCTTTGGCTGGCCAACCCTGTGCTCGTGAAGAAGAAAAACGGGAAGTGGAGGACGTGCATTGATTTTACCGATCTCAACAAGGCGTGCCCAAAGACAGTTTTCCTCTTCCAAGAATTGATCAACTGGTGGATGCGACTGCTGGTCACCAGTTGTTGAGCTTCATGGATGCATATTCAGGTTACAACCAAATCCCCATGAGCCCGCAGGATGAAGAGCATACCTTGTTTATTACAGATAGAGGCCTTTATTGTTACAAGGTGATGCCTTTCGGCCTCAAGAACGCAGGAGCGACCTATCAGAGGCTCGTCAATAAGATGTTTGAGAAATAGATCGGCGAGACAATGGAGGTATATGTGGATGACATGCTGGTCAAATCAAAGCAGGCCGAATCCCATGTTAACGACCTGACAGAAACATTTCAAATCCTGAGGAGTTATCGGATGAAGCTCAATCCGCTGAAGTGCGCATTCAGAGTGGCATCTGGGAAATTCCTGGGGTTCATGGTGAACGAAAGGGGGATCGAGGCCAACCCAGAGAAAATCCAAGCCTTAATCAACATAAGGCCGCCCAGAAAGGTCAAAGAAGTTCAGAGTCTTACAGGTCAGGTCGCGGCGTTAAGTAGATTCATCTCGAAGGCGACTGACAAATGCATCCCATTCTTCGATGTGCTGAAAAAAGTGAAAGACTTCGAATGGACGGAGCAGTGCGAGCAGGCCTTCCAGCAGCTGAAGGAGTATATGGGCCGAGCTCCACTTTTGTCAAAGCCTGTAGAATGGGAGAAGCTCATCCTTTATTTGGGGGTATCTGAGAGCGCCCTTAGTGCGGCCTTGGTGCGAGAGGAAGACAGGACGCACTCCCGGTGTATTATATCAGTAAGAGGCTGTCCGATGCAGAGACAAGGTATTCCCAGATGGAGAAGCTTGCCGATTGCTTGGTGACTGCGTCCAGAAAGCTCCGACCTTATTTCCAGGCCCACAAGATTAAAGTCCCGACTCGATATCCCCTGAAGCAGATTTTTCAGACCTCGGACACCTCTGGTCGCCTATTGAAGTGGGCAGTCGAGTTAGCCCAGTTTGACATCGAGTACGTCCCCATACCGTCTATCAAAGCTCAAGCCTTGGCATATTTTATTGCAGAATTCACCGGAGCCCCGGAAGAATGAGCTGGACCATCGGAGAAGTCGATGTGGGAGTTATATGTCGATGGCTCATCGAGCGATCTAAGAGCAGGGGCAGGTATACTGCTCATCAGTCCGGAGGGGCATAAGATCTTCTACTCTCTGAAGTTCGGATTCAAGGCAACCAACAACGAAGTTGAGTATGAAGCACTCATAGCGGGGCTTAAGCTCGCTAAGGAGATGCGAGCTGATCAGGTGAGAATATTTAGTGACTCACAGCTCGTCGTATACCAGGTGAAAGGGGAGTATCGGACTCGGACATCGAATACGGCTGCATATCTTGAAAAGGTGCAAGAATTGCTCGAAGCGTTTCAAAGGTACGAGGTAAATCAAATTCCGCGAGCTCAGAATGCACATGCTGATGCCCTAGCTTGCTTAGCAACTACCCAAGCAGCAGAAGACCTGAAGCCTGTACCTGTTGAGCTTTTGCCAGTACCGAGCATTCAGAAAGGGGAAGCGGTGATGGCCCTGGTGGTGGCCGAAGACTCATGGATGAGGCCGCTGGCTGATTATCTGCAGAACGGGGTTCTCCCCGAAGAAAAGAATGCAGCCCTCCAGCTGAACGTGCGATCTGCGCGCTACTGTATTTACGACGACATGCTGTATAAAAGATGGTTCTCAGCTCCGCTCTTGCGATGTATAGATGGGGCGGACTACGAGAAGGTGTTGAGCGATATGCACTCGGGACATTGTGGAAACCACTCTGGGGGTCTTGCTCTGGCTCAGAGAGCATTAAGGCAGGGATTCTACTGGCCTACAATGAAGAAGGACGCTATCGCCCTGGTAAGAAAATGTAACAAGTGTCAAAGGTTTGCTAAAGTGCCCCGAGCTCCTCCAGCACTCCTGCAGCAGATGGTGAGTCCGTGGCCGTTCGCGATCTGGGGGATTGACCTGATCGGGCCCCTACCAACAGCCCGTGGAAATTGTAAGCACGCTGTGGTCGCAGTTGATTATTTTACGAAGTGGGCGGAAGCAAAGGAGTTGGCTGATATCTCCACCTCGAAGATAATCAAATTTATGTGGGGCAGCATCATCAGCAGGTTCGGAGTGCCGCGGCAGGTGATAACGGACAACGGGACGCAGTTCAGCAGCGAGCAGTTCATCGATTTCTGTGACGAGCTCGGAATCACCAAAAGCTTCTCAGCAGTAGATCATCCCCAGGCCAACGGGCAGGTCGAAGCCGTGAACAAGATCATAAAGCAAATCCTGAAGACGAAGTTAGAAGCAAGGAAAGGGGCTTGGGTGGACGAGCTGCCAAAGGTATTATGGGCCTACCGGACTACAGCTCGCAGCACGACTCAGGAGATGCCCTTCTCAATGGTTTACGGGTGCGAAGCTATGATTCCAGCGGAGTTTGAGGTAACGACGCATCGAAGAGCCGCCTTCAACACCGAAGATAATCATCAATTGCTTGCCTGTAGTCTTGACCTCGTGGAGGAATTGCGAGATGAAGCTCAGCTGAAGTTAGCAGTTTATCAATAACGGGTTGCCAGATACTACAACAAGAAAGTCCGCGCTCGCCGCTACAACGTCGGGGACCTGGTATTGAGGCTTATTCTGCCCGCAGCTCGGAAATCAAGCGAAGGAACTCTAGGACCAAGCTGGGAAGGGCCCTACGTCGTTCAAAAAGATATGGGGAATGGGGCCTACCACCTAAGCAACATGGACAGAACCGAAGTCCCACAAGCATGGAACGTCGAGAAGCTTCGACCATATTTCGTGTAATGTATTCAGGTCAAAATTATCTGTCTTTAAATGTAATATTGTGATATTTTGCCTATATATGTGAATATATTCAAGCAGATTTGCATCACTTCTCAAGAATACTTTGTCTCCATTTTCACTCATGATTGGTTCTCGACGTTCAATCAACAAAGTCCTGGACGGAGCCGTCGTGTCCTGAGAGCTCGTTACGCTCTACACGGAGCGACGCTCTCCTGTGGACTCATCAATCAACAAAGTCCTGGACGGAGCCGTCGTGTCCTGAGAGCTTGACACGCTCTACACGGAGCGACGTTCTCCTATGGACTCATCAATCAACAAAGTCCTGGACAGAGCCGTTGCGTCCTGAGAGCTCTACACGCTCTACACGGAGCGACGCTCTCCTGTGGACTCATCAATCAACAAGGTCCTGGATGGAGCCGTCGCGTCCTGAGAGCTCGCTACGCTCTACACGGAACGACGTTCTCTTGTGGACTCATCAATCAACAAAGTCCTGGTCGGAGCCGTCGCGTTCTGAGAGCTCGCTACGCTCTATACGGAGCGACGTTCTCCTGTGGACTCGGATAAAAATCGCTATATAACTACCTTGCTATCACATCTACAATCATATTTAATATCATCCAGACCGCACAAGCAACAAGCGAAGTAAAATGAAAGCATGTATTGAATTAAAAATTAATCATCTAGCAGTTGAAATATTACAAGCCAAAAACCTCAAAAGAGGTAAGTTCAACAAAAAATAAAGAAGTTTATACATAAGGGCTAAGCTTGGGTGCTTGGGGGGTCCTGGGTGTCCTGGGGGGTCGAGCTCGCAACCGCCTGATCACTGGGGACCTCTGGAGGGACGTTTTCAGCAAACACCGGCAAAATTTCCTAAGGCTGGTCTTGCTCCGCTTCAACTGATGTCTGGGCTTCTTCCACGTAGAACTAGATGTCCTTCACGACCTCCTCTCCTAAGATAGAATAATCTATCTCAGGGTGATGAAGCCAAAAAGTATACAGGATGTTCTGCTCCGTTTCCGCCTTAACCTCTTCGGCCCGAGCTTCAGCAGCGGCCAACGCCTCCTCGAGTTTAGCGATCTGCTCCGCCGCGGTCTTCAGCTCCCTGCTCCGGTCGTCAACAAGGGTCTGGGCCGTCAAAAGCTGAGAACTGAGGCTGTCATTGACCTTTTCATATCTGCTCACCTCCTCGGCCCTAAGGGTATCGGCCTGGAACCTGGCGGCCTCAGCTACATCCAACTTCCTCTGAAAGACCTCGCGATCGCTCTTCGCCATTGCAAGCTCGACCTCGCGGTCTGCCAATGTCTTCTCGAGCTTTTCCTTGGCGGCCTTGAGCTCGTCTTCCTCTTCTGCCTTCGCCAACTCCTTATCCAACACCTTCGTCATCGCCATCGCGCCCTGCACAGCAAAAACGATGAGGAAAAAGAGACCGGGAGAAATAAGAAATGAAAATGGAGAGGAAATTCCACCTTAACCGTTTCTCGAATCGCCCAGGAGACCAGATTCGTCCCATAGCTGTTTGGACCGTCCAGAAATTTGGCAAAGTGGCCCAAAAAGCCAGGAACTTGGTTGACCATAAGATCGAAGTAGGTCAGCCCGGGGAGGTCCCCAGCAGGTTTTTCTGGAGTACCCTCGCATGGAGAAGCAACCTGCTTCCCCTTCTCCTTCGAAGTCTTCTTGGCCGGGGGAAGTTTGCCAGGTACATCGTGATCCTTCCTCTTCGTCCCCTGAACCACGACTTGCTTGCCTTTGCCCGCAGTGGCAGCCTCCTTGCCCGAATGAGCCTTTTGAGATACGGGCTGTGCGACCTGAGGGGCCGGAGACTCAGCTGCGTTTGCGGCCTGATGCCCTTCCTTGGCAGCCGCCCGAGATGAATCCGAAGCAGCCGACGACATCACAGCCTGAGCCCCGATCTGACGAACTCTTTTCCTTGGAGGAGGAACGACCTTCAAAGGCGCCATCTCGACCTCTTCGACGTCTTTCGAACTTGAGCTCGTCTCTACGTCTACTTCGTCAAAAGCAGACTTAACAGGTCGAGTGCGCCGGGACCCGATATTCTTGGGGCGGATCAATCTCTCCTTAGGATCGGGAGCAAGCAGAAAATGACAAAGCAGTTCATTCGTCGGCTTCGCATCGCCCTCTTCAGATTTCTGAGCTGAAAGGATTTCGAGGTCTGCTGTCTCCCCCTGGGATAGACCAAAGACCGGTGCGCTGAGATCTGTAAAAGAGAAAAGTTAATTCGTTCAGAACGAGACTGCCCGTCACCTATAAGCTGGAAAGCAGCTTGAAGAATCTCCTACCTGGCTCAGCTCGGAAGCTGAAATTCAGAAGATTCAGTAAAGAATGGCAGGACGCGTAAAACCAGTTGGTCTTATAATGTCCTACATTGGACTTGCCCTTGGCCTCGCCCTTTGGCAGGACGTCCCTATAGATGGACGACGTGCGAGGGGAGGTATAATAGAAACCATCCCGAGGTCGCCCTTTGCTAGTAGATTTGAAGGCATACAAATGCCTTATGATTCCAGGAGGAGGAAGAGGGAGACCGTACTTCTTAAAGAAGATCGCTAAAGAAGATAGTTGGGTGTATGAGTTCGGGGTCAACTGGAATGGAGCGAGCTTCAGGTCGTTAAGAAGCTCGATCAAATAAGACGGAACCGGGAATCGCAGCCCAGCCTCCAAGTGCTGAATACTAATGGCCACGAAACCCTTGGGAGGAGTAGCCGCGTGGTCTCTGGGGGAAGGCTCCATAAGGCGACAACCCCGGGGGAGGTGGTATTGCAATCCCAGACCAACGAGGTCCTCATAAGACAACCGCGAAGGGTAGTGCTTGAACATCTCCTGACCTCGCCTGATCTCTGCGGGGTCAAGATCCTCGGCCCATGAAGGCTGATTTCCCCCAGAGCTCGTCCGAGCTGAGAACCCCTCAACGGTCTCCCCACTATGCAAGGAAGCTTGAGGAACCTCCCTCACTTGGTCCTCCGAGCTGGAGGAATCGTCCTCTCCTATGGTATGTTGTGGACGTGTGCGACCTGAAGACATCTACAAACAAAAAAGGAGCAATTAGGTCGTTGTAGGCAGACCGTTCCTATCAAGACTAAAGCTCCAAGTTTGTAAACTCAACTACGTCCTAAAAATAACAGGTCGCAGACGCCACGCAAGATCACTAGCGACCTTAAGAACGTTTTCTATTCCCTATGCGCAACCTTAAGGTCGCTCAGACTCACAAACAACAAATTCAGCGGACTACAACGGCCTAACGGATCAAACTAAGGAAATGTGAAGAGACGCGGACATTCAAACGCAAGTAAAAGAAAGAAACTGGAAACTCAAACGGCATGCAAATAAATCATCACCAGAAGAAAGGGCGACAAAATGCTAAAAAAAGAAGAATCGGCAAAGATAATGAACTCACCAGTGATCGGAGATGGAAAAGTCGCCTGAGTGATGGACGCCGGAAAGTCGAAGACTGAAGACTGGTGGCAGACGAAAGAAAAAGAAGACGAAGATGAAGGTTGGAGCGTGAAAATGACAAATAGAAAGAGAAATGACAGACTGTTCCCCTTCATATACCCGGTCTCGAGATCGCGTCCCCCACCGTTGGATCTGGTGGCTTACCAACCGCCTCAAATCTAACGGTGCAGCGCGATCTCAGGTACGTGACCCGAAAAGACGCCATCAGACGAAGAGACGTGCATTAAATGCCCGTTGCAGAAGCTGAACCGCTTCAGGGGGTGTTGCCACGTGTCCAAGAAAAATGAGGGAAAATATGTTCACTCATTGAAATTTGAAGTCTTCGGTTCGCTTAGTAAGTCGTCAGTTCGTTTAAGTCTTCAGTTCGCTGAGTAAAACCGCAGATCGCCGCAAATCTTTTAGTTCGCTTTAAAGACTTCAAGCCGCTGGAGAGTTTCTCAGTTCTCAGAACGTTGTGTGAAGATCTAAGTTCGCTGTAAAAATTATAGCTCTGATAAGTTCTCAGGCCGCTGGAAGCGACCTAAGAACTGGGGGGTTGATGTTATGGGTATTTTTGGATTCCTCAAATGGGCTGGCAAAGGCCCATCAAGATGGTGGCCCAAGCTACCAGGACCAGGTATGAAGCACTATTCATAAGCTCGCGAGGTCGATCTAGTAGTCGACAAAATCGAGCCCGTGAGAAGACCTGCGAAGATAAGGTCAGATGCACCAATTGCCGTCTTAGCGACGTTGAGGTCGCATACCGGTCATTGCAACGTTGAGATCGTCAGTTTGTCACGGAGTCAAGATCGTCACGACGACGCTTCAGTCCGTTTTCTACCCCAATTCGCCCAGTTTCAGTGCAAGACAGTAAGATGGCGTGTCTTACACAATAAACAAGGTTATTTCACCTGATGACAGCTTAATTTCGCGAAATCTCACCAGAACAGCATGGGCTAGCATTCGGCCCACGTCTCGCCAGAATTGACCTGACAAGAGTTAGAGGCATTAAATACTCTCCAGCAGCATTAATTATGACAAGATCAATCTCTTTTGTCTCTTTATTCCATTTGTAGCCTCATCTCCTCTATAAATAGAGGAGAGCATTTATTGTTGAGCATCCAGAAATTGAGAGTGCTGTTATTCTGTCGAAACATAGAGAGAGCAAACACTTGGAGAGAGACTGCCATTAATAACAGAAACAGTGGACGTAGGCACTTCTAAAAAGGCCGAACCACTTCAAACTTTGTGTGTTCTTCTTTCTTTCTTCTCCTCTTGTTTGCTATTATTGAGTTCGTTTGTTGCAGGTCTCCTTATCTATGCGGCATTGGGCTCAAGAATCTGGTTGGCTGGTTTACCACGTCAACATATCTCATATCACTATTTATATCCCACATTTACAAAATATTGATAGAAATATCGGGGACATCATATATTTTTTTTATCATTGATGTGAACTGATTTTCATTTCTACATCTCAAAAATTAAATAAATAAATATTTTATAATTTATAAGCACAACCAATAAATATGAGCAAAAATACATTACCTAAATCGAACGACCTGACCTGACCCAAGTTTTGGGTGTTCGATTCGGGTCATATGACATAAAAGTGGATGTTCAATTTATTACCATATGGCCCCTTGACTTGTTGACTATTAATTTATTACCATATGGCCCTTAGTCTATTTTATTCACTAATAAAAATCAATGGTTTTTATGTTATTTGTCCCATTTCTCATATGATTGAATTATTAATTTACTAAACTAAAGTTTTACAACTTTGCTATCCATTTATATTTCTTATTTAGTAAATGACCATTTTGTCTTTTTTTATTTGATAACTTAGTTTCTAAAGTTATGAAACATAAAATCGAATATAGGGGTTTATAGCTGTTGTTTGTTGGTGTTGGTTGGTTAGTTTTGTTACTGTTAATACTAGTACCGCTATAATTAATCACTTCTACTATCACCAGAAGCGAAACCAAACTGACTCGAATCGAACCAATCATATTTGGTTCAGGTCGGTTTTGGTCCTCAAAAAATGCATATTTGGTTCTTAATGTACTAAACTAAAAAAAAAAATTTGGTTCAATTTGATTCCAACACAAATTGAACCGAATATCGTATTGTCCACCCCTAATAGCCAATATGTTATAAAGCATATCTTTTCTTTTAGTTTTGGTTAAAATTTATAAATTATTAAATTATAAATTAATTAAATTAAAAAATAAAATGATTAGCATGGAACAGTGTATCTCCTCGAATTTTATTTTTCCATTAGAGGGGGCTCTTGTTTACTGTATAATTTTTATTTTAACGTATTTATTTAATTAAACTCATTAGTTTTCTTTTTTTTAAAAAAAAAGGTTATAATAGTTCATAATATTTATAATTCAGTTAACCACTATTTAACATTTTTTTATCAATAAATACTTAATTTATTTAAAGATTATTAATATTTTGATAAAAGAAGTAATACTTGTCCAAAATATTAAATATTGTATTATTGTGATATAAAGTTGTATTTATAGTTAATTAAATGCTTATAATAATTTTATTAAAGGGTAATGTTGTAATTTTGAATATATATAAAATTTTAGGTGTAAATAGTGTTATTCAAAATTTAATTATAATTGCATTTATGTGGGACTAACATACATTGTGTTTCTAACTTACAAGCGAAGTTCAAAAGTGTACCGAAATTAACATGAACATACCCTATCGTAACATTATGTAATATGCGGTTGTTTTCTTCTTGCATTTGATTTAATTTATCAATTTTCTCAACAACAAAAATTACATATTTAATGTCTTTTCTTATTACATTTAAAGCATCATTTTCAAACAATTATTTTTTATTTTTTATTTTTATATGGGTAGGGAAATTAAATTTATAAAAGACTAATTACATTTTCGATAGAAATGAGATTTTTTAACAATTAATAATCTCCGTACTTGTCAAATAATTTTGAGTGCCGATGTGTCTACTCATTTTGACTACTGAACCAAAATGAGTAGCACTGGCAGTTCTCGTTTTCATGGTAGAGATACAATTCAACGTTTTTGTATTAATTTTATATTTTTTAGTGTCACTTTTAAAATTTATAATTCCTCCATCAACCCCATTACCAGCCCTTTGTGAGGCTTCCATAAATGCAAAGCTCTCTTCAAAAAAAACAAACCATGAAAAATTTTCAAACCGTTGCATGCATGCATGATAAATGGAAACCCGAACAAAATGCCTTTCTCTAGGCAAAGATATTTGGACCGTCGAACACCAACGGCCCAATTTATTTTGGGGGCAATATGTCATCACATAAAACCATTATGGGTAAATATGGCATGTAAATGTTTTAAAATTAAAATAAATTACTATATCTTGTTAGGTCATCTCACTCGAAGACATAAATAAGAGCCATTGTCAACCTTTCATCCCCCAACGTCACTCAATAACTACACAAACGTAGGCGTTAATTTCACGCCTCTTTTGCATATCTAGCCTTAGCAAAACGTTGAGCATTTTCTCATCATCTTTGTAAAAGAGATTTCATTCCCATATCTTTATTTATGAAATCATAAAATATGAGAAAATCTTTCTTCTATAGTGTGAGTTGTATTTTAAATTGTACATGTAACGTTTGATTCCATTAGGTGTGGTCATCAAATCCCTAAATCTATTTGTGTCATATTTCAAAACTAAAAAATTCATGCATCCTTTCAATTTTTACTACCTGCCAGAAACTTAAAAACTGTTTATGCAAGTAATCCTATTTGTGTGAATAATGATCTTCAATGTTATGTGTCTTGATCCATTATTGTCTATCAACAAGAGTTACAGATATTAGTAAATGTAGCAAAATCATCCTAATTAATCACTTAATAATGTTTATTATAAATTTCTGTAGAGTGATAGCGCTGCGGTTTAATCAAAATACGATCGAAACGCATCTCCATTGTTTATAGGTCAAATAAAAATAATTTACTCACTTGTTAAAAAAAAAAAAAAACCATTAGAACATTTAATGACCGACTTTTATATTAAAAAAATAATAATAATAAATAAACTCAAAGTTATTATGGCGTGATGGCGCAAGTGCGCAACACATCCTTATTGCCTTTCTTCAACAAGAGCGTGGGTTGGAATACCAATCTGCCTTAAGGTGGACAATTTGTCAGAGGCCCTCCTATGGGGGATTATTTACATTTGTCGTAGGCCCTTCGGTGGAGGGCCAAGTCCACTTAGTGCGGGACCCTTCTCTCCATGTCATATATCAAGCTGTATAGTAACTGTTACGGTCCAGGCTCTTTCTTAGAACCCCTATTTAGAGGGTCTAACAATTGTAACTATATTTATAATATAAAAAGGACCAAAAAAAAAAAGGTGAATACATTTGGTGGTGAAACATCAATAATGGACTTTCGCTAACTTTCATTGATGGCCTTTTTGTTGCAAAATTTTTGCAAGAGAGTTTGTGCAAAACTGTGATATGCTTTGCTTGATTAATCCAAAAATAATTAAACCTGCGAGCGTTTGATGACATAAAGGAATGGAAAGTGGGATGTTAGGACAAGTAACGCAGTGTGTAATATTAATAATATCATTATATTTTGATAAAGTTAGGTCATCTTTTCACATTCAATTGAGGAAATAATAATAAATTAATAGAAAGATTGCAGGATTTCAGCAGTTGTTGTGGAGAATAGTCGACAAAACATAATGTGCCTTTTGGGTATGAACTCATGGCACCGAAAGCTCTTCACTTCTCTTAAATTTAATGAATTATGATCCACTTTGAAGAGTACTTCAATTAATTTTTATTTATTTGTTTATTTATTCATTTCTCTCAAGACATTGTGACTGACCCATCATGTTTAGTTTAAAAGGAACTCCAACCTATCATGACTTACAAAAGCATTTGGACATTACATGCAAACTCAATCAATTATTCTATTGTTGATTTTATTTTATTTTTTCTCGTTTCAAGGGGTTTAAAAATGCCTGAAGAAATTCTTATTTCTTTTCCTTAATTTTTTTTTTTTTTTGAGCTCGACTAGAAAGCCGAAAAGAGTTACGGAAATTCGGCCATTTGTAACCAAAAATTAAGAAAATTCATCAATAAGTGGTCGGTTCAATTTATCCCAGTTGTTCTCAAAGTCAGTAATATACTACTTTAATATTTTATTGTTGAATAATAAGAAGGAGATTGAATATCACAACCAATAAGTTTTCAAATATATATATATATCACAACAAAAAAGAAGCATTAGCTTCATGATTTCAAATTAAATTAGTTATATAAAAGGTTGAGTATAATTTTTGAAATGTGACATATATATATCTATTAGAGTTTCTATGACTATAGAATATCTAAGTAATTCATTACATTTAAATTAAATAGAAGAGAAATATAATAAATGACTGAAATTAGTAGTTCTAATAGACTGACCATAGAATATATTTTTGAAATATCATATTTTGTGTAGTTACTCAAATATAGATTATTATCGCTAAATGAAAATTTTCTACTAATAAACCGTTTTTGGATGGTAGTAATTAAATATTTTTTGTTAGTATCTAAAAGTACCTTTTATAATAGCATCTAAAAATTATTTTTATATATATTTTTTTACAATGAAAGCAGGAAATTTAATAATCAATTTTTTTTTTCCTTTTTTTTTTTTTTTAATGTTTGACGTCGTTTATTGATAGAAAATGTAAGATAATATTTTAAATTCAAGCTATTGTAGAAAATAATATTTAAAATAATTAATTAACTCCTTTTAATAAATTTGATTAAAAAAAACAGAGTAAGAGTTAATTTAAATTTACATCTGTGTATAAATTTCATTTTTAACTCTGAGATTCACGATGGCATCAATAATAATTTTTGGATGCAATGAAAAAGAATCTAATCAAATAATTTGTTTTCTTTAATCTCTCAGCTCCATCTTCAGGTTTTGTTTGACCTTCTATTTTTAATCATGTAGGATGTGACAGAAACCAGTCCCTCGCATCTTTGTCCAGAAAGCTACACATGTTCTCCACATAATGCCAGTGCCAGTACCCTTCGTTGTTCCAAAAAAAAAACAGTATTCTTCTTGTGACCAACAGGAACATGTGCTCCACATTCATTTGTTATGTCATGTGAGGAAAATTTTTTAAAATGAAAATTAAAAAAAAAAAAAAAAAAAAAAAAGGAAAAAGAAAAAATGGTTTCATGATTATGGTCACTAAAGTCACATTAACATGATAATTAATATCTTTATAAAAATCAATTAATTATTCTGTTCTAAAGGGGAAAAAAACTGTTGAACCCACTTACATGAAACATAAGATAATTTCTAGGTACGAAGAATTCAAGATATATGATCTGTTCAAAAACCAAAAGGTAGAAGCACTAGTGATATTAATAAGCAAAAACTGACACAAGTTGTCTACTTTTGATTGAGATTGGTGATGCTTGCACATAAAAGCACCTTTTTAGTAGTCATGTGGTGTGTGTATGGTATTATTATTTACGATTGACCCATATATTAAGCATGCTTCTTCTGAAAATATGGCTTTTGATGGATTTGAAATGATGTTTCATCATTTGTTTCTCCGTTTCTCGACTGGGTTTTTATGAGATTTAGATTTACTCTTCTCAATCAAATCCTTTTTACTGTTATTGCTGAGCTTCCTGGTCAAGTCTCCAAATAGTTACCAGCCTTTATCTACTTTTATTTACAGTGCTGAATGTATGCAATTTATAACAACAAAAAGAAAAGAAAAATTGCACTGACTTTGAAACTACAAATATGCATTTTATTAGTTCATATATACAAAAGTAGTCCATTTAAACAAATCAATCAAACACATATATGCATTTCACTTCAATTGACTAACTTACAATGCAAATTGTTTATTGCAACTACTAATAACTTACATAGGGTGTTTTTTTTCCGCCTAGAAAAATTCTCTCTCCACCCGTATATCTTTTGCATCCATCTTTAAATTTTAAAAATTAATAATTTACTCTTTGACGCCCTTCAAAACGTCAAACTAACATGAAAGTTCAATCAGCATTCAATTAAATTATTTTTTTTTTCATTAAACACATTTTTTTTTAACCCAAGAAAAATTCTAAAAACAATCATTTCAATCTAACTTGAATAGATTCTATAAAATCATTGAATTGCTTTACCATAAGATCTTCATTCAATTATTTAATATTTTTAGGTGGTAGTATGCTCTAATTGATGATATTTTCAAGTTTAAATAGTTGTATCATAGGTGATATTTAAAATATATGTATATATATATATATATATTCAATTTCTTTTTCATCAAGGGATTATAGTTCATGAAAGGATCTCCATGCGATCTTGTTCATTTTTAAGTGTTGCACAAATAGGGATATCAGTGGATCATTTTGAGGATAGTTATAGGTTTCCCCATGATGGAATCCAATTTGCAATACTAAGTATTTATGTTGCAAAGGAGTGACGGTTATCAAAAGGCTTAAAGCCTTTGTATTTTGCCGTTGAATTGAATTGCGTTGATGAGAGGGAATTGCACCGATCAATAAAATAAAAGATCAATTAAGAGACGAGAAGGAAGAAGAATGTGCGGTGGGTGGATGAATGAAAAGGTTATGTAGATGGTGAAATATTAATACAAAGAAAAGTGGTTAGGTATGTATTGTAAGGCAACAGAAGACATTTTTAAACTTTTTTAAAAAAAATTATAAAAATATAATTAAAATAATATATTCAATTATTTACAATATAAATATTTTTAGATTTTATGTTCATATAAAAATGATAGGAGAAATGTACGTAAGGGTGGCTTCCCCATCCCCAATCTCGAAAACAATCCCAAAATCATTACTGTATACGGATAGGGATATAGGATTTGGGTATCGGGGAACCCCATTCCTCTATACACAAACGTACATTAAGGTCAGAAGAGTTTGAATTTGTTGTGAAAAGTTTTTTAGTATGTATAATTTGTTTCTGATATTTGAATGAAAAAGCTTATCTAGTTTGTGCAGTTGTTTTTGTAATGGTTTATGAACAATTTTAATGCACCTAAAGATGCTTCGGGTGATAAAACTATTGAATAAACATTTTTGTTTTGGAATAAAAAAGCTATTAATTCAATAATTATTCAAAAATAAATATACCCCGTAAAGCAAGATTAGTGTAGTTACCTCCACCCATGTAGTTGACACCAAGATTAAGAGATTAAACATGCGTATCCCACTAATATTTGAGTTTCATCCTCCACACACTGTAAGTTACTCCTTTTTGTCTTAGAAGTTGTTTTTTAGACTGTGCCTCTGAGTTATATTCATACTGATCCTAACTACTTCTTGGGCTAAGTACTACTAACAATTAAAAAATATATGTATCAAAAAATTATTCCAAAAACAAAAGTTATTTGACATAATGGAATAATGTTTCAATGTCTGAAGCTCTTAGGTGTTAAAAGTTATTTTAACCTAATTTTACCGAAACTACTTTCTACATTAAAGTAATTTTCTTGGTATTTTCGTACTTACAAAAATTTTTAATAAGATTTTAGCGTGGAGAGACTTTATTGTTGGCAATTGAGCCGCTCTAACTTATATATTGCCTTCAGTTAAGGTGAAAATAACATAAGAATTCAAAAATCAAAATTTGATATAGGAGTTTTAGACTTAATTAAATCTTATTTTCAATCTTGTTAATTTGTTGTATAGTTGATAAACAACAAGAATTATTAAATAAATATATCCCAAATACATAAAGATCAACGCCATCAGATCTTGACCCTTAGATTAGATTGCCTTTAACAAATTAATTGAAACCGGCTTAAGATCATATATGCAAATGCAATAAAATAATCATCAAGAATCAGTAATGACATAAATAAAAGGTTAAAAATGAAAAAAAAATAAAATAAAATAAAATTAATTGATTGTTATGTATCTGATGCATAATATCTATGTATATATATATATATACACCTTTTCTTTACATTCAGTTCAATTCGAGTTACATGGTTTAAAATTTTTACAACCTAATCTAAACTGTAAAGTAATCAAGTTGATCAATTATTAAACAAAACATAATTTTTTAACCAAAACAAATTTGGATTGGATTGGTTGGTTTGGTTGATCAGTTGCCAAGCATTGGTTTAGTGCATAATAGCATGATACACAATTTTTCTCTTTATTATTTCAAATTTTAATATGTTCACTTCCTTTGACATACAATAACTTCATTTCAGTATAGATTCAATGAGGTATCCGATGGAGATGTATATCTTAATATCTTCATCAACAATCGATCTCTTCCAGACATGAAGGAGGTCGTCTCCTCCAATTGGAAGGAGATGATTTTCCTCAACGCCTAGCAGCAAGTTGAAGGAGGTCGACTCCTTCCATATATGGGAGGGGAAATATGTTATAAATGTGAGCAATCCTCAAATGTTGGTGTAGGGCCTATCATGTCGTAACTGGTTATAATTACTATTAATATTAATTGATTTTAACTTTCAACTATAAAACTGATCCATGTTTAGTCTAATGACAAGTTAATTGTACAGATTTAAGTAAAATATGATTACCAAACCATTATTTTTCGTTCTCATACACCATTCAAACTTAATTTCCTCTTATAAAAAGATTAACACAAATAAAAAATTAATCGAAAATTCTTATTTATCCTAAGTGCACCGTGAATTAGAACAATTTACCAGAAAAAAAACAAAATTTAATTAACTTTCTACTACTTGTAGGAGAGACACCATGCGAACTTTAATTTAACTTCAATGTATGAAATTGTTGGCCTGATGGGGATAGGAATCGCTATATAAACTCACGAACATGACTAATTATGGACATGGCCATGCCATTAGTACTTGACCACTCATCATGTACGTCAATGTTGTCATGTGCTTATTGAGAAGCGTTCTATATAAAATTATGGGTGCTTTTCAGTTTTAGTACAAACCAAGACAAAAAAATTCGTTTTT
The DNA here is from genome assembly GCA_022984855.1 of Dimocarpus longan. Lineage (NCBI taxonomy): Eukaryota > Viridiplantae > Streptophyta > Magnoliopsida > Sapindales > Sapindaceae > Dimocarpus > Dimocarpus longan. The sequence goes on from CM041021.1 coordinate 9,012,292, forward strand.
ACTCATTTTTTTTTGTAAAAATTCATTGCCAAAAATTAATTCCCAAACATATAAATCATAAATTATAAAATTTCATAGTTTAGATTTTCTAAAAATTTTGATAACACAACGGCTGTTTTTTATGGTTTCCCAAAAGAGCAAATTACAATTTAGCTACCCGGTTTAAACAATTTAGCTACCCGGTTTAAACGCTTTCACAGGCGGAGCAAATGTTTCCATGTTATTACAATTTACCCCCCGACCGTTAATGAATTCAGTTACGCTTAACTGAACGAGGGGTAAAATTATCTTTTCATATTAATTTTTTTATTTTTTTAAAATTTTATCCAAACATCATCAACCTATCATCAACCATAAAATGATTCCAAAGATCTTCAACCAGCAACCATTATCAACCAGCAATCATCATCAACCGTAAAATGATTCCAAACATCATCAATCAACTAGCTATCCTCATAATCCACTTCTGAAAACCAAAAAAATGACCTCAAACGTATCCATCAAACCCAACATTATCAATCTCAAAAGCATCAAACCCAATATCATCTGAAATCAAAACCATGAAACTGGAAAAAATACATATATCAATGAACCCAGATTCTGGGTTCACTGACGAACCCAGAATCTGGGTTCCTCAGTGAACCCAGATCTGGGTTCCTGACGAACCCAGCTGGGTTCTTTCATGAACCCAGGTTCTGGGTTCGCTGACGAACCCATCAGGAACCCAGATCTGGGTTCCCGATGGGTTCGTCAGCGAACCCAGATCGGGTTCAGCGAACCCAGATCTGGGTTCCTGATGAACCCAAAGGGAGAGTTCGTCAGCGAACCCACAAGAAGAAGAATAAAGGAAGAAGAAGAAGGAAAGAAGAAGAAGAAGCGGAAGAAGAGGAGAAGCGGAAGAAGATGAGGAGAAGCGGCAGAAGAAGAAGAAGAAGAATGAGAGGAAGAGAGAGAACGGTTGAATAAGTGAGTGAGGAGTTGACTGGACTATATATTTGGTCAACTGGTCAACTCCAGTCAAAGGGTAATTTCGTCTTTTCACCGTTTGGGTATCGTTTACCTTCAAATATAACGAATCTTACTAACGGTAGGGGGGTAAATTGTAATAACATGGAAACATTTGCTCCGCCTGCGAAAGCGTTTAAACCGGGTAGCTAAATTGTAATTTGCTCTTTCCCAAAATTTCAACTTCCTGAAAAACAAATAAATAACACTTCAATATCTCAAACAACAATCTATACTACCATATTGGACCTCTGGTCCATTTCAAAGCATCACCTAGTCACAAAGATCTAATTCAACAAAATCATTTCAAACTTGAAAACATATTGTCATGCATGAAACCAAAAATATTTATATACATCCCAAAATATTTACATTGTATATACATATAAGCATCAAATCGTTTTATTTAAACAAATACAACATAATACTACAACCGTGGTAAAAATTCATAAAATTCTTTACAACCCAAAAATTATGTACATATGTTAATTTCCAATTAAGACAAATTATGCAAAACATGACTTTACAGCAGAACATCGTCTATAACCTGCCCACCTAATCCGTGGTAGGAGAATGAACACCCTAACGACTAGTTCCTGCATTTGGAAAGGTTTTTTTAACATAAAACAAGAATAGTGAGCTAAAAGAGCTCAGTGAGTGTTATGATTTTTCTATTAAAATCGTTTCTTTTAAAAATTTCCTCCCAAAACATTTTCAAAAACACTTTTGCAACTTCATAACATCTTCGAAATTGAAATCATAAATTTTAATAAATTTATAAAAAAATCTTTAAAACTTGGTTTCATGCATAAAAACATATTAATCTTTTACTTATTGCATAAAATTTTGAAATTTCCTTTCCTTGCTGAAACCGCACCAATGGAACCCAGAGAAGCTATCATTACATGATCACACGGCGATTCGATTAGCGACGCTAAATGTGACAATATATGAGACATCTCACAACACGTATTGAAATTTTCGTGCATCACATGCACGAGTGAGATAATACCCTACATATGTAACGGGCGACACGACTCGATCGACTGACTCAATCCCCCCTAGATTAGTGACACGCCCTCCCAATACTTGTCATACACAGTGGGGTATACCGGCGGGGTGTAAACCATCATCCGTAACATATAACATATAACGTGAGGTAAGCTACTGGCATTTGAAAACATTTCTTTTTCGTGCAATTCACAATTGAATTCTTTCATTTCATAAACTTAGAATATTAAACATATCGTATGAAAATTTTACTAAAACATAATCATTATTATTTCAAGTATTTCATGCATAAAACATTCTTTTTCAAGCAGATGCTTAAATTGTCCGTAAACTAATATGTTGAAAGGATAATCACTTTAATTTTTTTAAAATACATTATGAATCACATATATACTTTGAAATAGTCAAATATACATTTTTACTCACTTGGCCCACAATTCACTAGTTTACCCTTTGATTTATCCCCCTCGATTTGTTTGCTTTCTTTCCATCTACAATACACATTCTAGATTAGAATTCATCACCCAATTAATAAAAAATAGCATTTAACCACCCATTTTCACTTAAAATATCATGTCCACCCTAAACCACCAAAGTTGGCATAAACTAATACATTCGTCATCGTATTTGATTCCTTCCATTTCCTTAATTCATGATCACTTACTCATCTGTATAAATTTATAAAAACAAATCAAAATAATCAAAAAACCAATTGCACACCAACTTATCCTTATAGCCGAACTTAACACATCCACCATACACAAACTTTTTCTTTTCATTTATTTCACCCAAACTTGCTTGAATACATATTTAATATCATGAAAAGGCATCAAAACAAGTAAATTACAACTTGCTCACCAAACCCCCACCATGGCCGAATTACGCACACATAAAATACCTCACTTTTTATTTCAATTTCTTGATACAATTCACTGTAGAATCAAGTAAATCCTTAAACAAATACATCAAAACAACCAAAATTAACATATATTCATCAAACCCTTACTTGGCCTAAACTAATATCATGACATCTCATATCATTCATCCACTTTCATGGCCACTAAACACACTAAAAACACTCAATCATTCATCATATACCCAAAAATCAACTCAAATGAAATTTTTCATGAAAAATCATAAAAACCCTAGAATCTTACCTTACTTTTTTACTTGATTCACCAACTCCTTTGCGTTTTCTTCCAAATCCAAACTCAAATAAAGGACAATCAACCTCTATTTACACCAAGAAATTCACAAACACATTATTTTAACAACTCACCATAAAAACCCATCAAAATTTCATAAAATAAAATAAAATAAAAACCCAACTTTCTTACTTATTGTCCTCACTTTTTTGCTTGGTTTATCCTAACACCTTGCTTGATGAAGATTGGTGGATTTTGGCATGAAATGAGATCAAACTTAATTTTCCCTCTTCTCCTTGTTGCCGAATTGTTCTGGTCTGCACACCCAATTCTTTTCTTTCTTTTGTCGTTCAAAACACCAACGACTCTCACCACCCATCAACTTTATATAGTCCTCACTTTTCTTGACCAAAATGCCCCTCATTTAACCTACAAATGGCCATCAAGTCCCTTTAATAACTTTACTAAAATTCCTTTAATTAAATATCCTAGCAACTTATTAATTTAAGGGCAATTTAGTTACTTAATCATTTATGCATTAAATTCCATTAATGTTTGCCAACTAATATCAATTTATTTATTTTGATTTGTCACTCTTCTATTGGTTAAAATTAAATGACATAGATTGTGCTTCTTATTCAATTCCTTTCCATGTAGTTACTCACACTAAATCCATGTATGTTTGAGTGAAATGTCCATTTTGCCCTTGTTTCCATTTTATTATCATTCACACTTAAATAAATTCCAAAAATATTCTATGATTATTCAATCATCAAATTGACTATGTATTACTCTAATTGAGCATCCAAACTCTCAATCTCATGTTTTAAAAAAAATTCTAGTGGGCGTCAAATCACCAATATCTATTATTTTCCGAAAAGGGTGTTTACGTAAACTAAATTTCGAACCGCTTAAAACCTATTCAAATTGACTTATTTTTAATTTGTTCCAACTTCTATTAACTCTAATACTAGCTCTAGGACTTCTCATGTTTGGGGTTTATTTTTTGAAAATCACTATTCACATTGACACTTTTCGTCCGAAAATACTATTTACCCGAAAATACTATTCATCAAAAATTTCACTTTCAATAATTTTCGGGATTCTTTTCTCAAAAATTACTATTCACCTAAATTACTTTTCATATGAATGCTTTCCGTCCAAATACACTATTTGTCAAAAAATTATTTTTTAAAAAAATACAACTCTGGGGTTTACACCTAACCTCAGGCAGATCTATACTACCCTACACATGCAGAGGGCGACTCACTAACTCAACCCCCCAGTTAATAACTCTCCCAACCATTTTGTCGTACACATTGGGGTATTTCGACTGGGTATACTAAAGATTAGGGTAAACCTTGCCTTTATAAATTCTTTTATTTTACTAAAGAATGCTTAGCCACACTAGGCATAAAAATAATTCAACTTAACTAGAAAATCTTCATTTTTCAATGGATAATTCTCAACATATAATTCACTTTAATTCTAAAATATCTCTATATTTATAACATAAATCTGAAAACTTACTTGCATCATAAAATAAAATAATCGCATGATAAAACTTTGAATACTAATTTTCACACTCACAAATATAAATCTTTAAACAATAAATCACATTAAAACTTTAAAAACCACACACTCACTACTTTTTCAAACTATAACATCACTCCTCCGAACCCTTCTTAAAGCTTGTCTTTAAATCTGAACTCCACCTACACTTAGTATAACAAAATCCCCATTTAGAACTTACTCAATTGCATGCATCAACACATTAAACTCATCCAATATCTATTAGAATTTCCAACAATTCACTCAATTAACTTTTAATTTATTATGCACCAACTAATAACTTAATTTTAATTCAATATATATGCTCAACAATTTCACAACCTTACCGTATTTCCAACTAATATTCTAACATTCATTCCTTTTAATTTCTTTTGCACAATTGCACTCAAACACATACTAAACATCATTAAAACACATTAAAAGAATTGAATTGCAAATTGCACACCCATTCTTAGCCTTAGCCGAATTTAACACCCAAGTTCTCTATTTCAATTTTTCTTCCATTCATTTGGTACCAATCAGCTCAATTCCATACCAAAACATCATATAACCCATTCAAGCATTAAAATCAACACAAACACATGAATAAACATAACTTGGCCATACACTAGCATGCTTGCCCATCCATTTATTCACTCGATTTTCCTTCCATAATTCATCTCAATTTAACATAAAATTCCATATAAACTCGTCAATATATCAAAAGTCATTCAATTACATCAATTACCCCATATTGGCCACATACTAATACATAATATAACCAATCTATTCTTTTCATTTCAAGCTTAATAATCACACCCAATAGCATCAATTAATCATCAAATGATCCATTAAAGCCTTAAAATCAAAATCAATTAAATTTCATAACATCTTGCATAAAACCCTAACTCTTACCTTCTAGTTTTCTTGTCAACTTGCTTCCTTTGTGTTCTCTTTCAATTCCAAGCTCAATCCCAAGAATTTCTACTTCAAAATACACTTAAAACATCATCAATTCATCAAGCCATCACTCATCCATGAAAACCCATGAAAATCCATCAAAGAAATCATAAAAATCCATCTTACATACCTATTTTTCTTCACCTTCTTGATCAATCTTCTTTCCTAACACATATTTGATGAATTTTTGGCAAGAAAACTTGGGTCAAATCTACTTATCTTCCTATTCCCCTTGCTGCCCGAACAACCTGCACTCTTCCTCTTAAATTTTCCTTCTTGTCCTCACACACTCACAAGTTCAAGACACTCCACTTTATATTTACCACTATTTTTACTTGACAAAAATACCCTCCATCAAACCTCAAAGTGACCATGAACTCCTTAGCTTTAAATTGACCATAATGCCACTTATTAAAATTAATAACAAGTTAACTTATAATGAGGGCAATTTAGTCCATTGACTAAAGAAGACATTAATTACCATTTAATGCTTGGTTTAACTTATCACTCTTCCATTGGTTACTATTAATTCACGTGGATTGTGCTTCTTATTCAACTTCATTACATGTGGTCACTCAAACCAAATCCATATATATTTAAATAAAATGTCCACTTTGCCCTTTAGAAAATTTAATCCTCATTATCACCCAAATATTTTTTAAAAATATTTCATGGTCATTCTATCATTAAATTGACCATATAATACTCTAATTGGATATAAAACCTCTCAATCCCATGCTTTGAAAAATGGGTGTGAAATCACTAATATCCAGTATTCGTCAAAAACGGCATTATCGTAAATTATTTTCAAATCGCTTAAAACTTATTCACTGAACTCATTTTCGATCGGATTCAGTTTTGAATAACTCTAATTCCTATTTCGAGACTTTTGATGTTCGAAATCCATTTTTCGAAAATCACTATTCACACGGACACTTTTCATTCAAAAATATTATTCACCCAAAAAAATTATTTTTGGTGAAAATGAGACCTAGGGTACTACAATCAAACTTCTATTTTGGTAAAATCTATCACTAAATTGATGGACACTAGTTTTTGAAGTATAATTAACGTATAATTTCTTTCTATTCTTATTGTACTCAAACTGTGACACCCCACATAATAAATAAGGGTTGAAATTCATTGTAAAAATGAAAAATTAATAATACACTATGACTCTACCAAAATAAACAGAAAAACAGTCATGGATGTAGACATCTTTTTGGATCGAACCATGTAAAAGATCTCTTTATATTCGTTGTTTTTCCTCTTCTCTTTCTTTTGTCTTTGCCTTTCTTTTACTTTATTTGCGGCATTAGGTTAAGAACTTGGGTCGATTGAATTTAGACGTCGATATTTTGGTACTAGAAAGAGGGTTCAGACTGTAATCTTTTGAATTTTCAATTGTCATGGCAAGAGGAAGAACCACGAAAAGTTTTGAGGCGACGACTAATCAATCAGAAAGATAGATGGATCAGCAATAGCGTGACATCCAACTGATAGAGGATATAACCGCGCTCATGGTAGACATGTCTAATGTCCCCATAAACGACGCTACCATGGATATGCCTCCACTAGCCCCTCGCCAACCAACACCGATGGTCCCTACAGCCGAAGGGCTACAGGTGTGGCACCAGCGACAAAAGATATAGGAAAATACAGTGCGACAACTTGCGGGTGCAGTCAAAACGTTGGCACAAGCCTAAGCACAAAATGTGTTTAGACCTGAGGTTGCTGCTCCTAGAGGAATTTACTAGTAGCAATGAGAGGAACTGTCAGATCCTAAAAGACCCATCAGAGAGGTATCGCGAACTGTCGACTCAGTTCGTTCCTTAACTCACGTTCGAGAGTTAAAGATCATCGAGCTCATGAAGAGGAGGACGTTCCACGGACCTAGCTCAAGAGTCTCCCGGTTCGTAACATAGATAGTTGGGAGGAATGATAACAAAAGTTCACTAGTTAGTACAAAGCTCTGAAGAGGCAACTCACGTTATCTTGTCACCTTATCACAATCTTCTAGCGACAAAACGAATCACTAAAAAATTACTTTACTAGGCTCAGATCCGAAGTCAACAATGTAGAGAACCCTTCAAATGATGGGAAGTTATATGAGAGCATCCTAACGCGATCTCAACTAGGCTTCGCAAGGATGGGAAGTTATATAAGAGCATCTACAAATCTTTAGTGAATAATCTAGGCAAGTTCTACGAGTGAGCTACCAAGAAGATCAGATGGAAGGAGACCTTCAGCCCCAAACAGTTTAACCAGAAGGGTAAAGCGAGCAGTTCAAACTAATCATAAAAAAATAAATAATGATGAGAACAGAAGTGAAGGTCGGAATAATGACTCAAACAATCAGGTCATTAAGAAGGCTAGAAGTGAACCCATAAATGAATGACCTCAGCATCAAGGTCGTCATAATAGCTACAGCATCCGATCAGATACATAGGATAGGATCTTTGCAATGAAGAGGAACATTGAGGACTTTAGGAAGCTCAATCCTATAAAGTCTCTCATTAACCTTAGAAACAATAACAAGTTTTGTGTCTATCATAATGAGGTCGGGCACAACACTTCAGAATGCTAGGCATTAAAGGACGCCATTAAGGATCTAATCAATAGAGGTCGCTTGAAAGACTATGTGGTGCAACCAGCGAACCCGCTACCTCAACAACCATCACAGCCAGTACAGCAGTAATCCTAGTGAGCTCCCAAACAAGAACATGAACCCGTAGTGAGGACCATTTTCACCATATATGGTAGTCCTCACATCGCAAGTACATCCAATAGGTTTCATGAACATTACATACGGGAAGCTGTCGAGTGACAAGTTGAAGGCACATTGTTTACGAGCTAAAGCTGCTCGATATTGCACCTACAATGATATGCTATACAAGAGAGGATTCTCAGCTCCACTCTTGAAATGTATCGATGGCCAGGATTGCAAGATTGTGCTAAAGCATATACATGTTGGTCATTGTGGAAATCACATTAGGAAGCTATCTTTAGCTCAAAAAAGCGCTCCGGTAAGGATTCTACTGGCCCATCATGAAGTAAGACGCTATCAACTTAGTCAAGAGATGCGATAACTGCCAAAGGTTTGCCAAAGTTCCGTGAGCTCTACCAGCTTATCTTCAACAAATGGTGAGCCTGTGGCCTTTTGCAATTTAAGGGATGGATTTGATTGGGCCTCTACCAATGGCGCGTGGGAAGTGCAGGCACCCTGTGGTCGTAGTGGACTACTTTACCAAGTGAACAGAAGCCAAAGAGCTAGCAAAGATCTCCACTACAAAGATAAAAAAGTTTGTGTTGAGTAATATTATTTGCAGATTGGAGTCCTTCAATAGATTGTAATAGATAATGGGACTTAGTTCAATAACGACCAGTTCATCAAATTCTGTAGTGACCTGAAGATCGTTAAGAACTTCTCAACCGTAGACCATCCCAAGGCCAATGGTCAGATCGAGGCTATGAATAAAATAATAAAGCAAATCTTGAAAACAAAGTTGGAAGCAAAGAAAAGAGTATAGGTGGATAAGCTACAAAAGGTACTATAGGCTTACAGAATCACAACTCGCAACACTACTCATGAAACTCCTTTCTCTATAGTGTACGGATCCGAGGCCATGATCTCGACAGAGTTAGAAATGACCTCGTAGCGTAAAGTAACCTTTTTACCAAGTTTCTCTTTGACAAAATTATTAAGTTAAGCTATGCTAGCTGAGGTTCCGACCAACTAGACATGGCTTGGCAAAAATTTTTTAAGTTAAGCTATATTAGTTGAGGTTCCGAGCTACTGGACATGGCTTGATAAAATTTTATTAAGTTAAGCTATGTTAGCTGAGGTTCCGACCTACTAGACATGACTTGACAAAATTTTGTTAAGTTAAGCTATGCTAGCTGAGGTTTTAACCTACTGGACATAGCTTGACAAAATTTTATTAAACTATATTAGCTGAGATTTCGACCTACTAGATATAGCTTGAATAAATTTTTAAAGTTAGGTTAATTTAGTTGAGGTTTCAATCTATTGGATATGGCTTGATAAAATTTTATTAAGTTAAGCTATGTTAGCTGAGGTTCCGACCTACTGGACATAGCTTGGCAACATTTTATTAAGTTATATTAGCTAAAGTTTCGACTTACTAGATATAATTTGACTAAATTTTTAAAGTTAGGTTATGTTAGCTGAGATTCTGATCTACATCCATAACTTGACAAATTTTATTAAATTATGATATATTAGCTGAGATTCCGACCTACCATATATAGTTTGACTTAAATTTTTTGAATTAAACTATAATTTGTGAGCTACAGCGTAACAAGACCACCGACCTCTTGAGCTCTCACCGGTTCTATTACCACTTATTTATACATTGATTACCTTATTTCTCAATTCATATGAAATTCAAAGACTTAGAAAAAAGAAAATTGAATAAAAGCATAAGGCAACATTGAAGAGTAAAGCAAATAAATTCAAAATAAATCTCCTAATGAGGTGAATCAGGCCAACAATAGTAACCTCGAAATGAGGTCGAAATCCATCATAAATGACCTCGCAAAGTGAGATGAGTGTAACACAAAGTCACGAAAAATTTTAAAGCAAAATGATTCAAGTTACATGGGGGTTGTATCATGCGAGGTTCCATCTAGAGGCACTGTAACCTGAGTTGTTTCATCTTGGAAGGTCGCACCTAAGAGCTCTATATTTTGAGGAGTTGTGTCTGTGATACTTAGGATCGAGTAGCCTACTCCTTATATTTCTCCATCTCTGCGACCACTTCCTCACCATAGAAGGAGAAATCCAATTTATGATGAACTTCCTTTAAAGTATATAGAAATATACTAGAAGTATCTGATTCTGCTTCTTCTTTAGCTTTGGTGACCCGGACCTCAACTTCCTCTCTAGCTTTGGTGACCTCCTCCTGGGGAAGAGCAACCTCCCTCTTAGCCTCTTCCATTCCCTTCTTAGCGACCTCAACTCGTTACACGGCTTTCTCCAAATCGCTCTTTGTTTTGTTCAATTTCTCTTTACTCTTGAGGAGTTTGATGGTAAAATCTGTCCTCGCAACTGTATAAGTATTTACCTCGTGAGTCAAAGCATCCTCAGTTTCCCTTTTAGCTTCCTCAATATTTTTTAGCCTAGTCTGAAAGAGTTGCTCTAATTTCTTCGTCCTCTTAGCCTCTATAGTTATAAACGAGAGATTGTCTATCAACTTTTTCTTCTTGCTCTTGAACTTCTTCTTTTCTTCCTCAAAAGCCCGCACTTCCTCCATCTGCTTCATCGCTTCCATAGCGACTTGAAATGTAGCAACTTAATATTTAAACTAAGCAAGAAAGCAAAAAAAGTAAAGGTATTGGAGATTACTAGTAGCACATGGCAAACGATGTAACCAGAAAAGATATTACCTCTTAAGCCCTCTTTGTCTAGATTCTTGGCAATATTTCCTAGGATTTTGAGCAAATTGTCGAGGACAACATCGAAGTACATCCCTCCTAGCTCGACTTTAGGCTATGCCCTGGCCTGTGGCTCAACTTTCTCTCTGCGACCACGAGCTGCTTACCTTTATCTATTTATGATCGCTTAGCCGGTGGAGGCTCGGACGTTGACTTCCTTTTTTCTTCATTGCTTGGAGCAGCTTTAACCTCGCAAGCAGGAGCTCCCACCTGCTCATGTCGAACTTCAACCACCTCTAGCTGCGAGGTAAGGACCTAAGCTTGTAAAGGTTTTGAAACTGATGTCGAGGTGGTCATCTCAACAAAGGCGACAATTGAAAGGGCTGTGAACTGGATAGATTGAGTTGAAAGAGACTTGTGGAAAGCGAGCTTCACCATCTTTGGAGTTTCTTAAGGGGCAAGAACAGCCTCTATTTCACCAGCAACGTCGAAGGTAGGGACGAGCTCGAGTTCACCCCCAATCCTAATGTCTCTCTTGTTGTTAAGAAGTTCGTTGTTCAAAGGAGAAGCTAGCTAGTGGCCTTGAGGAGCTCATCGTCGAACACGTGATTGATTCTTTCTTCTTACGAATCTGCAAGTGCCCTAAGAACTTCAATCTCCTCCCCAGTAAGGACTACCCTATCTCTTGTCACATCTGCGAGGTGAAACAAAAGCATTACAAAAAAAAAAAAAACAACTATAGCTTGTAGAAGTCAGGCCCATCTTTCTATTTGGACTAAAGACAAAATCGAAATTTTGGAGCTGTCTGAGGGAAGGATAAGAAATTAAAACCAACTCGACTTAACTTTTGTGTCGAGTTGGTTTGTGTCGCCTTGAGGGCAAGAAATTTTGTAATTACCTACGTTGAACTTGCGCTTTGTGTCGCCCTAAAGTGGAAGGTCCTTGGAGTTTGTTTTTCAAGCTACAAGATAATAAATGCCATCTAGCATTGCCCCTTTTAAGCTACCAACACTCTTAATACTAAAGAGTTGGCAGCAGATTCTTGAGATTAGAGGTAGAAGACTGTTCCTTTTGAAGACTAAAGCTAGGGCATAAGCTGGGAGTAAGAGTTAGAGGTTAATTGGAAAGGGCTAAGTTTTAAACTACTTAGAAGGTTGATGAGATAGACAGGGACCGAAAATCTAAGACCGTGCCTAAGATGATGGGTGTTGATGGCAACGAACCCCTAGGGATGATAGGTTGTATAGTTGTTAGTTGAGGGTAGCATGACATGGCAACTTTAGGGGAGGTGATATTCTAAAGCGATTCATCTCCCCCCAACTCTTCATATCTCATTTTTTAAGCATAATGGATAAACACCTTGTGAACTCTTCTTTCCTCAATAGATTCATGAGCTCCCCGTTCCTCAGCGGTCTAATAGATCACTATAGGGTTAGCTCGAGCTATGAATTCCTCAACGACCTCACCGCTCATAGAGGTCACTTCTTCAATAATATGAACTTCCCTCAAGTCGAGCTCCTCCAAGTTGGAAGAGTCACCATCTCCTATTCTGCATGACCGGTGTCTGCGACTTGAAAGAATTTACATATAAAAGGGAACAGTTAGATCGCTACATGCAGACCATGCCTAAAAATATAAGTTTCCTATTCTCTAACAAGGGACTTCCTAATCTATAGGTCACAAACACCATACAGATTATTAAGGTTATGGAGGGCTTGACCTATAATTTAACGACCTATGAGCTAATAACTACAAATATCTCATCCTATAGGTCACATACATAGAGTTATAAATAACAAACAACCCACAAAAAGTCAACCAACAAGATCAAATCAAAAGGAAATGAAAAGTCACAACTACTAACAAGCACGCAATATAAAGAATATAAAACATTCAAGCCAATATCAAATCCAAAAAAAACGCAATGCATACAAAAGATGGAAACCAAAAAATCAAAAGTCGGTTATAGAGACTTACCGTGAAGGCAATAAACCTTAATCGCCTAAGAACGAAGACGCTGATCGTCAATGGTTTTGAATCCAATGAGTGTTGGCGCAAGGATATAAAATAAGAAAAAACGAGAATGACAACATGGACTTATGTCAAAGAAAGTGAGAAAAGAAGAAGGCTTAGTGGTGTCTTAAATTTGAAAATGGCAGAGTAAAAGGGAAAAGGAAATGGCCTCCATTTATATATAGGTAAAAAACCCTAACCGTTAGATTTGGGGGCTAATCAACTGCCTTAGATCTAACGGTGCCGCGTGAGTCGAGGGATTTATCATTATGAGCTGACAATTGAGAAACGTGCACATTAAATGCACATAAAACGAGACGTGTAAATGGTGTGGTTACCCAAAGAGTTGCAATAAGTCAAGTGATGGGACAGAATTTGAAAATGTGGCACTACAAGTCATGGCACATCAGCTTTTACCAGAAAGCATGAGCTTCTGGTCCACAGATCGCACTGAGAATTGGAAGACTGATGTTGTGGTTATATCTGGGTAGACATGACCACGGTTCGGTTCGGTTCCGATTCCGATTCTGAAAAAACTAGAACCAGAACCTTAACCGAGATAAAACGGTTTCGATTCGGTTGTGGAACCAACAGTTCTGTAACGGTTCCGGTCCCGTTTTCGGTTCCGAAACCTTTTTTCAAATAAAAATAAAATTTAAAAATTAATATTAAACTATATTTTGATATTAAAAAAATAAATTTATACACAAAAGAAATAAGAAATTTAATTATTTGAACTTTGATTGAATTTAAAAATAAATTTACAATTTGAAATTTAAAAATAATAAAATAAGATTTTAAAATTTAAAAATAATAAATTAAGAATTTGAAACTTCAAACAATAAATTGAAAATTATAATTTATAGATATAATTAAAAAAAATTAAAGGAAATTAAAATTGAGAATTAAGAGAATATTGAAACTAAGAGTTAAAATTGATATAGAGTTGAGATTAATGGAGAGAAAGAGAGTTGAGATTGAGAGAAATAGGTATGAGAAGAAATTAAGAATGGAAAGGGTATTTATAGAGGAAAAAGAGGGGTTAAAGAGAAATTAAGGGGAGAGGGTAAAATGTAAAAAAAAATGTGACCAATTGTCACTTTAAATTTTTTTTTTTTTTTTTAAAGTGATGCAGTTTTTTTTTTGTTAGAACCGGAACCGCCGGTTCAAAGCGGTTCCGGTTCCATTATTTAAATAATCGGAACCAGAATCGCTCCAGTAGCGATTTCGATTCCAGTTCTGAAGACTCGGTTCGGTTCGAACCGAACCGTGGTCATGTCTATATCTGGGGTTGCATAAGTGGGTTGGTAAAAATCCAATGAATTGACCCAATAGACAAAAGCCTAGTCCGCCAATATCCAGCTCGTAGAAACAAGCTCTCAGTTCGCTATTGCAGTTCTTAGATCGCTGGTCAACCGTGGTCAAAACTGCCTTATGCTCAGCTCTAGGTTACTAAGAGCGAGGTTCAGCTCGTAGCTCAAAGTATTCATTAAAGGAATTTTTCCAGAAAAGCAACAACCTAAGTTGAGAAAAAGTCAACTACCAGAATTGTAAGTAAAACAAAACTCTTATATCTACGTAATCTATCCCTAAATTGATGGACACCAATTTTGAAAGTATAATTAACGTATAATTCCTTTCTATTCAATTGTACTCAAATTGTGACACCCCACACTATAAATAGGGGTTGAAAATTCATTGTAAAAATGGATAATTAGTAATATATTGTGACTCTGCCAAAATAACCAGAGAAACAGTCATGGACATAAGCATCTTTTTAGGCCGAACCACGTAAAAGATCTTCTTACATTCGTTGTTCCTTCTCTTTTCTTTCTTTTGTCTTCGCCTTTGTTTTGCTTTATTTGCGGTATTAGGTCAAGAACTTGGATCGACTAAATTTAGACGTCGACATTTTTTGTGAAATTCTAGAATCTACCTTAATTGGGTTTCAAGGGTTTGTAATATTATAGAAATATATATCTTTGGGAGACACAAAACGCTTGTGAACGGTTTTTTATTACAAGATTGGTACTGTGTCTTGTTGATCATAGGTTGTTACTAGATCCATATCTAAAAAGGTTAGAGTGCTATCTCATTGGTGAAAACCAATCCCTACATATATCTCATTAACATTCCTAGAATTTTGTTTAGGTTATATGGTTTTTGTTCTTGAATTCAATAAACAAACATGATAATTAATTTGAAGACTTCAAAGATTAACAACATAAAGCTTGTAAAGAAGGGATTACAAGGGAAGAATGTTAACAAAAGTTTACTCGTCAGGATTGGTTGTAAGACTAAGTGAACAAGGAAAAAAGGAGATCAGAACTTACAAATATGGCAGTGAGGCACATGCATAGCGAGGTGCATAAAACCATTAATGACCTAAAGCTTTAAGGTTAGAGACATAGATGGGCACCTCAAAAGAAAGAGTAAGATCATTCCCTAGAGCCATGAGATTAGAACTTACGTGGGCAACACTGTGGTGCATCGGTAAAGCTAGAGCATTTGTAGGTTAAAATATGAATCCTAAAAAATCTTCACGGTAGAGTGTCCTTTGAATATCGTGGTGAGCACAGAGATTCAAATATGAAATTCATAGGTAGTTTTATTGTAAGTCCTATAATTTGAATTGTACATGTGTTAGAACTTTTGTTATTATTTATTATTATTTTCTTTGTTTAGTAGATTGGTCTTATTAGACAAGATCCCATGGTTTTTGTCGCAGAAGGATTTCCATGTAGAATTAAAAGAAAATTTTGTATTCGTTATGGAAGCTTTATTATTATTTCTACATGCTTAACTATACTGACCAAGAATTAGATCCGAGCTAAATCTTAAAATTATCAACTTATTGTTATATTCATATTCATCTAAACATAGATAATAATCCTTAAATTATGCATATTGATATAACTTAAGATTTGCATGATCGGCTGGCTTAACTGGTGAAGTTGGAAAGAATTTAGATAACAACTGTTCAACCTCACCCTCCAGGTGTTCACACACCCATCAAGCCAACTTACACTTTTTATTCTATAGTTTTGATTGAATACTCATGCATGTAGAAGTTGATCTAGTGTTGTAATCATGCATCATGTAGTAGTTGATCTAGTGTTATAGTCATGCATGTAGTGCTTTTTACCAATACGTATTACACTGCAAGTAGAGTTCTCCCTAATATTGTAGTCACACATGTAGTATTTGATTTCGTCAAATCTCAATAGACCCTTGAATGGATCAATATTAAATTTCAATTTAAAAAAAAAAAAAAAAAAATTGTCAAAAGAGGAAACATTTCATCTGACATATTAATGTATAATTTTTCAAGAAAGAACTAGTTGCTCCCTATTATACGAGTCCCACTATTTATTATAATGCTTTGTCTTTTTGTTAAGATATTACATTAGAAGTTTTTCTAATATAAAGATGAACTCATTTTAATAATATTAGTTTCAACCTTATGATACATTGATTATATACAAATAATTAATGTCAACTATTAATTAAGAAAAAAGTCAATACATCCAACGGCTCACAATATTGAAATTGATATTATTAAAATCAGTATATCCTTATAATAGAAAAGCTCATTATGTTGGTATTCAAAAATGAATGGTGAAGAATTTTAAAATGAGAAAATTTTGTATGCACACTCAAAGCAACTTTGGTGAAGAATTTTGATGAATGGATGATAAATATAATGAAATAGACTTGCCAAAAAATTGAATTTTTTCTGGTAGTATGATTTTTTTTTTTTTTTCAAACTTGTTTTGAAGATAAAATATTAAAAATAGAGAAAAATATTGAAAAAATAGTGTCAGAAAAATTGTAAAATTTTTCTCAGATGTATCATTCAACCTTTTTTATGATACATATGAAAATATTCATCAAAATAAAAAATAATGAAATTCCAATAAAGGTACTCATTTTATTAAAATAAGGGGGAACTCATGGGATATATATATGTGGAAATTACAGGAAATACCCGATTAAAAAACATCAATTTTGTTTTTACCCCCTGAAATTAAAAAAATTGTTTTTAACCCCTCAAACAAACTAATTACATGTTATACCCAAAATACCCAGAATACCCCTAAGTATATAAGTGGCAGAAAGCGATGGAAAACAGTTTTGGATCACCGACCAAGCGGAAAACCGATCAGTTTTTGAGAGAAACCGAGGGAGAGCGAAAAACTGAGCGAGAGGCGACGCACAACCACTTTTTCCGGCCACAACGGCGACGACTCCGACTTGCCCAAAGGAGGATAGAGCTCGGGGGACGTGAGTGCTTTTGCCAAGGTTAGTTTTCGATTGGGTTGTTGAGTTTTTTGATTTTCATTCGCGATTTGAACATGTTTGTGTAATATGGATGTTGGGTATTGCTTATTTGGTTTAGAATAGGTTGGTATTGACTGGGTTTGGCCTGATTTGTGGCTGATATGGCCGATTCCGACCATATGAGCGTCGTCTGGAACGCATCGGTTTTCCACACTCTAGAACGCATCGGTTTTCCACAGGTGTGGAAAACCGATCGGTTTTCCACCACACCTGTGGAAAACCGATCGATTTTCCACACCTGTGGTGGAAAACCGATCGGTTTTCCACACCTGTGGTGCAAAACCGATCGGTTTTCCACAGGTGTGGTGGAAAACCGATTGGTTTTCCACACCTGTGGAAAACTGATCGGTTTTGCACCACAGGTGTGGAAAACCGATCGGTTTTCCACCACACCTGTGGAAAACCGATAGTGGAAAACCGATGCGTTTGGAAAATCGATTTTAAATGTTTGTTGGTTGAATAGTGAAAAACCGATACGGAAAACCGATGTTACATATGAAACTCTGATTGGGTGATGCACTTTGACATAGGTTTTTCGAAATGTTATGAATCATATCGGTTTTGTCAGTTGGGTTTTTGAGATCTGGTCATTTCAGGTGAAAAACCGAAGTGAAAAACCGAATCGGTTTTCCACAGGTGTGAAAAACCGAATCGGTTTTCCACATCGGTGTGGAAAACCGAATCGGTTTTTCACATCGGTGTGGAAAACCGATTCGATTTTTCACTTCGGTGTGGAAAACCGATTCGGTTTTTCACACCTGTGGAAAACCGATTGTTTATGTAGTGGCAGAATGGCTTTTAATCCTGATACTGATCTTTTTATCACTGTTTTTGTGTCCTACAGATGGAGTTCAATTATAAATATAGTTTGCAAACAATTCCAAAGGAAACGAAAGGGATTACACATATTGGTCAGAAGTTGGTGAAGAAAATACTTGATATCCTGACTGGAAGGAACTTGTATGACCGGTTTATAAGAGAGTGCCCATTCGGATATATGTTGAGGAATACCAAACATACGGCTGCCGGCTCCGTTCTATTATGGGTTCTCGCTAGAGAAGTGGAGGTGAGTGGACGTAAAGATGAAATGTGGTTTGAACTTGGTGGGAGAATATATAGGTTCGGGAAACAGGAGTTTTTATTGATTACAGGACTTCATTTTGGAGGCATAGACCGTGAAATTTTCAAGGCAACCCAAAATGACCCAAACAGTCTCCTACAGCGATGGTTCAATGGAGTATTGCCGACTATATCCGAGTTTGCTACATTTGTTGAGGCAAGAAGTCAGTTGAACCGTGAAGACGAGGATGTATTAAATGATGAAGATCTTTTAAAGTTAGCGAATATAGGGATTGCTTTTCATCTGTTTATGGGGCAAGATGAGAAGGCGAAGATGTCGCTATTTTTGTGGATCATCATTGAGGATATGGAGAGGTGGAACTCATTTCCTTGGGGCACATTATGTTATAGTGTCCTATTCCATTACCTCCGCATGGCATTGACTGAAGAGCGGATCAGAAAGCCACCGCGTAACATCAATATTTATGGCTATGTCTATGCGTTTCAGGTATAACCAATACCGTTAATATTTATTCCTTTGTAATGTGGTTAAATTAAGTATATGTAATATTTGTTTTTTTTTGGCATTATAGTGGTGGTTGGTAGAAGTGTTTCCGGCATTGGCAAAGAGAATATCAGAAAGTGTCCGAGATTTACAAAATGAATTGCCAAGATGCTTGAGAAAGTCACTTAAAAGAACACCGACAATTATGAACAGTCTTGATGATTTATCTCCCGTAAGTGGCAAACGTAAACTATATTAGTTTAGTAAATTTATTGTTTGTTTTAATTACACTTATTTATATGAAGTATAACATTATAATGTAACTGTATACATGTATATAATGCAGATAGTTGGCTTAGAGCAAACCCTTGAGCCTACCGACGCCGAAAGACAAACGGCTTATTGAAAATCCTTCAACCCTAATAATTTAGTAACGGGTGAAGTACATAAATCTGGCGGGGGAGGGAGTGAGGGTGACAGTGAAAGTGATGATGATGCAGATGATGACGATGATGATGGCGATGATAGTGATGATGGTGATGATGATGATGGTGATGATGATGATGGTGATGATGATCATGACGAGGTTGACGATGTTAGGGTGGAGGGTGATGATGTGGTAGAGGGTGACTCTGTCGCAAATGAAGACGTTCAAGGCATGCAATCATCATCAAAGGATTCCCTTTCAGAGTTTCGAACAAAAAAGGTCCACGATATCCCAAACGTCCATCCTGAGGTACAAATCACCCCTTTATATGATTATCTACGGAATATGAACATTGTATGTAATGTAAAAAATATGAACATTGTTGTGTGGTAGTATGGTGTGACGGAGAGACAGAGTCTCTAAACATGATAGACGAAGTGTAATTTATTATAAGCAGGTTATGTTATTTTGGATACTTAAAAATACAGGGGAGACTCTGGCAAAAATTTTTTAAATGTGTTAACCGTGTCAAAATTTTGTTACAGGTGAAGCAGTTGTTTGAATATATTGTAAATTTACAGAAGACAACTAATGAGAAGTTGAGTAGGATGGAGAAGAGGCAGAAGGCAACTGTGAAGATCGTTGAGAACATGGATAGGAGATTGAGACGGATGGAAAAGGATTTCTTATGGATTAAGACGTATCTCAGCGATAGCGATGATTCAGATGATGATGACGGTGACGACGACGATCATCGCGGTGGGAGCTTTGTCCCAGAGGAGCCCATTTATGTCCCGACTACAGATCAGCCAGCACCATCAGCTCTACATCAGGACGAGGGGGTTCGTCAAACATCTATCCCTGAGGACGAGGGGGTCCAGCAGTCACCTATTGAGGCGGGCCAGTCAGACATCCAGCAGGAGATCCAGGATGTCGTTCTGGCACAGGGGGATCACCAGTCACCCATTCAGCAGGAGGAGCAGGAGCAGGAGAGCAGCGGTGTAGCCGCTACAGAGGCTGGGCCGGATGATGACCAGGTAGACATAATTTAAACAGTGTGTTTAACGTTGACGATTGAATTATAAATATTCTTTTGTGTCTTTGAATTTGAGTGCAGTTGCAGGGAGAAGACGGCCACGAACGGGCCAAACGAAAGACCAGGCCAGCAGCACCTCTACGGACTCCATACACGGATCCTGGGCCGGCGAAAAAGAAAAAAAAAATTGTCCAACAACAAGTGACAGAGGTTGCACAGCCTATAGATCCCATAGAGGCCGTCTATAATGAATATAAAGCTTCAGCACATTTGGACCTTAGGTATGGAAAACAAAATAATAATTTCCTACAATCGTAGTTGTTGCCGTAACTTTAAATTTTTACCACTTTTTTAAAATTTTTTATTTTAGACGTGCGGTTGAGCGTTGCGCGTGGTGCGTGATTCCGACCACATTGGTGACCTTGGAGGACGGAAATAGTTGGTTGACTAGTGAGCACATCGATGCGTATTTGATGTGCATACGAAACGGATGGTGGAATGAGGACGAGGATAGAAGATACGCCCTTCATGGCACTTCTTTATTTGTAAGTTATTGGTTGATAAATTTTTCTAATGTATCATTGAAATCAAATAACATTATTAATTTTTAAAATGTGCAGGGCATTATGACCATGGAATACAATAAGCAATATGTCAACCAAGGAAAAAGATTTGATCCAGCTACAGCCACTATACCCCCAGAATGGCTGCCATTCGGATGTGGCAAGATAGATGCATCGGTCCCGTGGTGGTGTGTTGACAATGTAAGTGTTGTTTTAATATTAGAGTCTTTTGTTTGATAATTGGAATTAGTCCTACAACATTTACATTGACTGACTGACTGGAAAGTGTATCACAACTGACGCCCTTGAACCTGTCAAATTATCAGAAAATACAAGTTGAAGTGTATAGACATAACATGAAAAGCTGAAAGCAACAACGTTGAAATATCATACCTGGCCACAGCACATGCATGAACACATGGCAATTGATCTAAGTTCCACTGCTTACATGTACATGTGTGCTCTTCAATATTAACCACCGCATCTCCTTTACTAGGATGCATGACACTGTACGTTACCGGTTCTGTAATGGGATATACACAACCTTCCGTTGCTAGATTTTTTGCCAACATGATGCGATCGTACGCAGCAGTGGTAACATAAGTTGTCAATTGAGCAGTAGCAATACGTCTATTATTAAACCATCTCTGCAGCACATTTCTTATATATTCATGTGCAGTTGTTACTGGCAAACGGCGTGCTTGCATCATACATTTGTTGAGCGACTCTGCAATATTGGTGGTTATCATTTCATATCTTCTTTTAGGACAATGTGATCGTGACCACCTGCTCACCCCAGCTTTAACCAAAGTTCCATGTGTCCTCGGATGTAACACTCGCATTTCTTCCAATATCCAGTTGCATTCCTCAGTTACATAACAGTATGCTGCATTGTAAAATGCATTTTCCACATCCGAACGCTTTTTACAATGCTGCTTTAGGTTTTGCCATAAGTGAAAAAAACATAACACATGTGGAACTTCTGGAAAAGCTTCTTTCATCCCATTCGATATGCTTTTATGACGATCGGATACAATAAGCAAATCGTCCGACACGCCGATCGCCAATCGTAATTTTCTTAAAAACCACGTCCACGAACAGTCTGACTCTCCGTCAGCAAATCCATAAGCAATGGGATAAATCATCTCTTCTCCATCTTTGCATGCAGCAAAAAAAATCATCCCTTTATATTCACATTTCAAATGCGTTGCATCAACAGCAACAACCGGTCTCATATAAGCTCGGAAACCCTCTATCGAAGCTCCAAGTGCAACGAAAGAATACAAGAACCGATCGTTTTCATCTCTCTCAATTGCTGTTATTGTGCCCGGGTTTGCTAACTTTAACATCTCAAAGTAGGACGGAAGCTGTTGATATGACTCATCCGCTTGTCCATACGCAAGTTTCTTTGCATATTGTAAAGCCTTCCAAGCTTTGCTATACAATATTTGAACTCCATACTGCTCTAGCATTTCTCCAATCAATCGATTAGGTGTATACATATCTCTCCCCACCTTTCCCGCATACAACTTTCCGATGACAATGGCCTTCACACTTTTCATATGTGATTCCATGGCTGTCTGACGACACGTGTGCTCCGCCTCATACTTCAACACAAACCACATCGAGCAACCCTTTCTGCATCTGGCACGAACTATAAAGCTACAAGTTTTGTCCTTGCAACTAGCCTCAAATCGCTCCGTGTCTGAACGTCTAACCCGATATTCAAATTTCGCTTTCAGAGCATATTCTCCAATAGCTATACTCATTTCTTCTTTACTATTAAAAAATGCTCCCTTGTATAATGAACCAAGTTGGTAGACGGTTGACATAGCACTTGAAGCAGGCTCAATGTCGCCCAGTTCAACACCAGGAACAATCCAATGTGGTTGTAAAGGATTGTTCTAAAATTGTAAACCTGAAAATCTTATTTCTGGAAACCCTTCTTCTTCAGACACATCATCAACTCGAGTTCCCTCGTGATCACTATCTCCAGTTTCCTCAGAATCACTATCCCGTATCTCACCACCATTATCATTTATGTCCCAATCTTCATCATCAGTACCATAATTCATATAGTCATTGTTAACATCGCAAATTGGACTTTCTGTACATGTAAATTGGGTGCCAGCAGCATCCAGCGGATTATTGCTCCCAATTCCTGAAGTTCGATGAAAATGACTTTCAACCATTTGAGGATTTATAGGTCTTGACGTTTCTGCCTCGTTGTATCTTCTTCCTGGTATTGAGTTGGTGGCAATCGGAAAACCGATACGCCTGCTAACCTCAGCTCCACAATCTTTCACAATCTTATCCACATAAATCTCTTTAACATCAATATTTTTTATTGCCATCAAACCAACAACACCAAGATCGGACATGATACGTATCTTTTTAATTTTACCACTTGTCGCACTTTGTAGTAAATAATGTATACGGATATCCCACATTCTCCTATCAATACCAGCCTCTCTGTACACAATATCGACTAATGATGAAAAACTATTATTACTGTGAACCCCACACATGATCGACTCCCCTCCTACGTAATTACATCCATTCCACTCTCCGTCAAAATTGATTACAATTGTTTCTTGAGTCATTCCTGTAACGTTCAAATAAAATAATAAATTAATCTCATTTCAATTGGGCAACATTACAAAATACAATCTTATAATCAAATTAATTTATTATTTTAAATTAACTGTAATCGGTTTTTCAGTACGGTTTTTCAGTGGCACTGAAAAACCGATTCGGTTTTTCAGTTCCACTGAAAAACCGAACGGTTTTCCAGTTTTTGCTAGGTTTTTAGTCACTGAAAAACCGATCACACAAAAATCGATCGGTTTTAATCGATTTTTCTGTGATCGATTTTTAACAGAAACCGGTTTTTATCCCTGCAAATCTTCAATGTGTGACTGAAAAAACCGAAATCGGTTTTTCAGACGCTATTCGCCCCTGAAATACCGATCGGTTTTTCAGGACTGAAAAACCGATCGGTTTTTCACTGAAAACTGATCAGTTTTTCAGATCGGTTTTCAGTGACTGAAAAACCGATCGGTTTTTCAAGCCACTGAAACTGAACACCGATCTAAAAAACCGATCGATTTTTCAGTCCTGAAAAACCGATTATCAGTCACGAAAAACCGATTTCGTCGCAGCTTCTGCAGTTTCCGTCGCATTTTCAGATTTCCATATCCATCAAAACCAATACAATCTTACAGCCCTAAACCATGCAAATATGAACTAAATAACCCAAAAACTAACAAATAAACATATACATTACCTTTGATCACCAAATTCTTCAACAATCAAATCCTTCAATGGATGCCACTAATGTTCAAAATCCTTCAATGGATATTGTGAGGAAGAAGATGAAGAGCAAATATAGACACTCAAAATTAAATCTCAGAAATCATCAATGCAAAAGTAGGTAGAGGAGAAATATGGAGGTTTTAGGAGGAAGATGAAGGTTAGTTTTGTAATTTTGAGTGGAAGATGAAGGTTAGTTTGGTGATTTAATCTTAAGAGTAATTTCGTAATCTTGGGTATATAATAGAAATAGTTTGTTTGAGAGGTCAAAAACAAATTTGATTAAGAATTGGGGTAAAAACAAAACTTCTCTTTATATTTGGGTAAAATTCATAAATTTCCCTATATATATATATATATATATATATATAGTGAAGTGTGCACAACACTCCCCCGAGATTTGTCTAAAAACAGATGAAAATATAGTTATCATTTTATTGTACAAAACCCTCATACTTAACGTTGATTTTTTTTAAAATCTGGACAGATCTTCAAATTGAAGATTTGGAATCCAGATCTTCAAGTTACAATGTTGAGGGTATTATAGGTATTAGTCTAAAATCCTGGTCAAACCGTTAAATTTGACAGAAATCAACCGATAACATGGGAGTTTGATATAATAAAAAGATAAATATATTTTCATCTGTTTTTTGACAAACCTCAGGGGGGTTTCATGCAATTACTTCATATATATATATATATATAGAGAGAGAGAGAGAGAGAGAGATTTTCGTGAGCGCCTCCTTATTTAACATAATAAGCACTTTTAATGAAATTTTATGAAATTATAAATAATTTGATGATATTTTTTGCGTGCATCACAAGAAAATTAAAATACACACTTTTCCTGAACTATTTTTTTTTTTTTAATTTTTATATTTTTTAAAATATTTTATCTTCAAAAAAGGAAAAAAGAAAAAAAAAAAAAAAAAGGGTTCTAAAACCCAAAAATTTCTCACATTTTTTCTATTCTATTTTATCTTCATCCAAATCCCTCTCTCTCTCTCTCACATATACGTGTATATATATATATATATATATATATTCAAGTGCAAAATTATTCATTCTCGAGCATACCACCAATTATTACCGATGATAATTAGGGTAATTATCATTGATTATAGTTGAAATGAATCCAATTATAAATAGTGATAATTGGACGTTGCCACCAAAAAATCATTTTAGAGTTATTTTTATTTTTTCCTCTGATGATTGATGTATCATTATTTTTCTCCTTATTATTTGAGAAATAGTTAGAAAATCTCTTGCTTGTTAGAAAAGTTGTTATCTAAAATGTGATAGTAAGGGTTTTTTTTTTTATGTTTTTGTAAATTATAAAAAAAAAAATACTGATTCATCAATCATCAAGAGAAAAATGAAATAGTAGTCGAAGCAAATACAATACAAGTAATACTTGGATGTCGCAAAAAAAATGTTGAATTATCTCACTTGATAATTAATCTGTTTATACAGAATTACGCATGTTTTCTCATGCAGAACAGCATTTATCATTGCTGACAATTGGATTTTTTTTTTTTATTATTTTTTTGAGAAAATAATTGGGTTCAATTCAATTAGCATAAGTTGTAATTGAAATGGATCCAATTAAAACTAGTGATAACCGGGTGTTCCGCACGAAAAAAAGGAGCAAAATTTTTGCTTTTTTTTTTAAAAAAAAAAAAAAAAATTACGTTGGATCACGAAACAAAACACCAATTAATGATAAAAAGGATTAATTTCAATTAGCTTCATTCCTAACTAAAATGAATTCAGTCATGACTAGTGATAATTGGATATAACACATAAAACTAAAATAAAATAACACTAATTATCAGCTGTGATAAGTCGACTCATTTCAATTAAAATTGGGAATAATCGAAATGAATCTAAATGTAGTGATAATGGAATGTCTCAAAAATAGCTGAAGGCCAATGACACAACATTAATATATATATATATATATATGGAGAGAGACAGTTGATGTGTCTTAACTTTTAAATTATTGTATCATGTCCGACCTTTGTTCGTTCAAATCTCACATTTATCCTAAAACATGATTTATGAAAAAAAAATTTCGAATTTAATTCTTCTCCACCGCTCTTTCAAAAAAAGATATAAATTAAAGCTCTTTCAAAAAAAGATATAAATTAAAAGTAAAAGTAAACGAAAAAGAGTAAATAAAAATCGCATTAACTATGTGAAGTGAACCTTGTAATTAGTAGTAATAAAGAACGATTAGATCAATATAATCATAACTTTTTCTAAATTCTGTGTTACGAGATGAAAGGAGATAGTAATTGCCAATGCGTATGCCAGACGTATGATGAGACTTCAATGCCGCTTAGTGGGATATTATAAGATTTGCCTTGCATGAGAACACCCAGGATCGTATTTACTTTGTTACGTTCAATTGTCTGCTAAACAGCCAAATATTGTCGTTGAATTTCAATTGAGTTAGGCAGCAATAAGAGCCTCTATTATGAGGGTTTAGACTTTAAAATGTGAGTCAGACAAAGAAGAAACCAAGATTAAGAGGCATCCAGCAAACGCAGACGAAATCACAGGTCTACTCAGAGGTTTCCAACAAGCCGACATGAGGCCAAAAGTAGGCCTACAAAGCAACCACCCCAATACAATAATTCAATTTACGCCTAGACCACTGGATTTAAATGTTTTTTTGCCTTTTTAACGCATTTGAACAGATTCTAACATGTGTTACAGCTGGGTATCCCTATGGACCTTTCAAATCCTTTTGGACTAAAAGGCTAAATCCCTACAGGCATTGTTTGGTTTCCAACGACTCAAGCACTTTTAATTGACTTTCCTGCATAGAGATTCCAATTAGGCATAAGCTTTTTTGACTTGAAAAGGTTAAAAAGATGAAGTAGAGGAAATCAAGTTTCACTTTCTACATAAAAGAGAGAAACAAAAGCCTAAAAAGCTAAATCACAAGGCTCCGAAAAACAAACCAATAATCAAAAGCCAAAAAGAGACAACAAAAAATTTCTAGGGCCCCCATGTGTTGTTTTGTTTAAATTCTTCCTTTTTATCACCACCCCCTCTTGCGTGAAGTAAACGAAACTTGATTTTCCTCCAGTCTCTTTTATATTCTTCTTGTTAGAGAAGTCCCAAAAAACCCATTTCCAAATGGGTGGGTACTACTACTTTAACTAATCTTCTCCTTTGTCAGCTTCAGAGTCCGAGCAAGATGTAGTATACCAGAGTGATAGGAAGTGCTATTAGCATCCCAAATATGACCCTGCAATATCATTCAATTATAAGCAAAATCAACATTTTGATAATGTCCATCTTTTTATAGATGCTAAAGCGATGGAGCTTGAGTTAAAAACTAAATATCAAAAAGTCGGGATTCGGACTCAAACCCTGTGCTAAGTATGTCTGGATGAACATTGTACTCCTTGGCAAAGACGAAAGGCACGATCCCTTGCGGAAGAGCAGCCTGAAAATTCACATAACATGGTGTTTTAACATGGACAATAACATTAACAACAAGCCACATTATGTAGAATTTAGTGGTCTTGAACGTGTACCTGCACTATGGCAATGTGCAATAGAACTCCCCGTAGTCCAACGGCAATTGAAGCGGCGGCCATGACAGCAGGACCTGTGAGGAAACGAACAGCCATGGCAAAGGTAGCAATCGAGTTTCCACAAGCAATGATCCTAGGCTGCAATGCCATGAACAAACCTGCAAGCAATCCCATTAACAATGAGAAGATCTTCTGCAGCAATATCCTGAAATACAGTCACTAATACTTGAATGGAATCTAATAAGCATACCAAGACTAAACATGGCCATTCCGAGACCAGCATCCGAGAGTATCGAAATGGAATGAGCAATTATCGCAGGCATCTCAACATTCCACCTACAAAAACCAGTCACTTGATATTTACATATCAAACAAAATAAATAGTCCAAACTGAAATGATTAATAGATTATTTTTCACATACTTGAATGATACAAGTGACCAGGTGAGGCCAATGAGGCTGGAGTAAGTGTTGGGATTCCTGATGAGTTTTCGCCAAACCATTATCAGGATGAGCCTGGTCATAACACTGGCAGGAGGCATGGCGGTTGGCTTGGGATCCCCATGAGCAGCAGATTTAGGTTGGAGCTCAGCTGTGGAGCTGGAACCAAGCTTGGAAAGCACAGGACCTTCATGGTCAACCCCATTTGGAACTGCCCGGTTCCCAAAACTGAATTCATCTCTACCAAACTCATCATAATCTGCACGACACAGCATATATCAAACAGTAAACAGAGATAATAATATTACTAATAAACCCCCCCTCCCTGCAGCACAAAAACAAAGTAAGGAAACCTCTACAATTCAAAACCAACCAAATACAAAAGACAAATACAGTTACCGCAATAGACAACACAACACTCCAAAAACACACTAAAAACACTGATGCCTAATACAATATAAGAAAAACTCCCAACACGCAAGAAACAACAAAAATAGGCAAAGAGCAGCAACTAATAGATTGAAAGATAAGTGCGTGCGCGTGTGTGTCTATATATATATATATATATATATATATATGTATATATATATACCTTTTTGGTGAGGTAGGCCAGCAAGATCATTCCCATAATCTGGTCCACCCCTGAAGACATGAATGCCACCTTCTGATACAGGAGAAGCACTAGAACTCCAAACGAACATGTGCAAATCTTTGCCATTTTCAGCCCCATTTGGCTTCTTTTTGTTGACACCTGGTCCGGCCACCGGAGAGAATATTCCGGCAGTGGTTGGAGCAGGATAGGTGGCCCCATTGGGTCTGCCAAACACACCAATTCCTCCATTCTCTTCATCAAAACCCAAGTTGCCAAAATTTGACTGTCTTGGGCTGACATTGCTCATGTTCTTTCCATTGACCATGGAGTAGAAATCAGTGTGGTTGAAACTAGACCCTCTTGGGGTTGGGTTCCTGGATGACTGGAGTGAGTAAATCTCTGCATTGGTTAGATTAGATGGCCTTGGAGTCAAAGAAACTCCTGAGTTTGGACCATGTGATCTTCTTGAAAAGATTTCTGATCTTGAACTGGTTGATTTCCTGACTGTGACATGAAGCTTCCCATCTTCACCAACCTCTGCATCAGTTTGCAGTGGCTCTTTACCATCCAAAGAGATGATATCAGAGTCGACCCTGAAGGAGATGATCGAGCCAGCAGTGTCCGGGAACTGCTCTGCAATCAGGAGCCTAGCACCTCTGTACTCAAACAGAAACAGCATCAATGTGTACCATATGATGCACTGCAGGACCACTATTTGGACCATTAAGCTACCAGAGTCGTTTCCGTACATGCCCTTTAAGAGTGGAATACCCATAACAAGAGTGTTGGGCAAAGTGGAAAGAGAGAAGAGAGTGATGGACCACTCAAGAGACCCTCTTGCGCTGGTCTTGGACCAGATAGCTAACACCACCAAGACTATGATTTTTTGGAGAGTGTCAGCTGCAATGAACCTGTAGTTCATTTCATAAGGGTTGTTGGTGGATATGAAGTGGAAAGAGAGCAAAGGAACAGCAAAGAGAGCAACAAATCTATTGATGCCAGAACACTGGTCTGGACTAAAGATTTTCCACCACTTCACAGAACCATATGCTAGGATCATTGCTACATACAGAGGCACCACGGCTGTGAGCACATGGTAGAGGTCAGTGGCACTGATCATTTTAGCTTTCACAAAACAGAGAAACAAAAGATGGTGTCTTTATGTAAAAGAAGGGTCTTTGAAGAACAAAATCAACCCATTTCCATAGGCAGTTACACAAATCAAGATGGAAGGGCAAACCCACCAGAAAGTTTACTTTCCGACGACTTTTAGAAAGGAAATTTGCTACAGAGAGATCGTAGAGTTTGAGAGCTGAGGAAAGTGACGGTCTGAGCTATATTTGTGGGATTTTGTGGGGAGACAGAAATAAAAGCGAAATAAAAGCTGGGTGCTTTTATATTCTATTTTTGTATTGTAACATTTATTCAATTCTTTTTTTTTTATTTAAAAGAAAAAATTATGAGGAGAAATAATTCACCCACCAAATAGATCGTGGAACTGTTTTTTTTTTTTTTTTTCTTTTTTTACGTACTAAAACAGATCCAAAAGATAACCAATAATAAATTAATAAAATTTTAGTAAAATAGTTCGGATAAATATTTTCTCATATGATTGAAAGTTATTCGTATATAAATGAAAGATAACTTATATATATGAAAGAAAATCTCACATTTTTATTGAATAAGATAAGATTAAAACGTCGAATATTAGTTTAAAGTTAAGACATGGCCCGTGCGTAACCACCGCGCCATAAGGCTATTGATGATCAAGGAACCATTTATTTCATCGAAGCGCTTAAATAATTTGATTAAAAACACTTCAATTTATTTTACTACCTAGAAGCTAATCGTTCACTTTCATCAACATCTAGTTTGTTTATAAGGGTAGCAAAAATAGATGTCTTATACTAAAATAATATTAGCGGCATATAATACTATGTTAGAATATAATGTGTGTGTGTTTACATACATAAATATATATATATATATATATATATATATATATATAAACAGGATCTAAGAGCACAAATTTTGACACAAGTTTTTAACCATTGGATTGAAAAAAAAAAATTAATGATACAGATTTAATTTTTTTTTTTTTTTTTTTTAAGAAAAGGAAAGTTTTCGAAGTGTTGTGTTGCACCAATATCTCTATCTCCATTTATGTTCATTTTCTATTTCCTCTTTCCTCTATTTATTTATTTTTTAATTGATTTTTGATTTTTGGATATCTTGATCAATATGTTTATTTAAACATATGCAATATAGATTTTATTTGAAAGTTTATATTGAGAGTTCTAAATTCATATATTATTTGCATGATTTGGTTAAGTGAATAAAAAGAAAATAATAAGTGAAAATTGAATTAATATATTTTTTTTTTAATTTAAAGGTAGAGATAAAATAAAATGTATCAATTCAAAATTAATAACTAATCTATACTATTATATGTTTTTAATCCAATAATTAAAAAATTTTGTCAAAATTTGTGTCTCTCATCCTATATATATATATATATATATATATATATATATGTGTGTGTGTGTGTGTGTGTGTTTCATATATTTTTTTAAAGATATGTACCATTTGCAATGAGAACAATCAACTTCCATTATTATCAGATTAACTAGTGCTCTATACTATTAAACATCAATGGCAATGGTACATCTATATTTTACTTAAAATTAAGAGAAAAAAGTGGAAAATGACTAAAAGTTATGGTCTATGGCTAAAATGACACAAATCCATATTTTAACTATTCTTGTTATTAATATCTTTTATCATTTTAATTTTTTATTAAAAGAACAAAGCTAAAAAAGCTAAAAAAATAGTTTTGTATTTTTTTCTAATCCTCATGTCCGATCTCCATATTCTCCGATACATAATTCCAATGAACGGTGGACACTTCTCTACCGACACCATTTTTCTTTTTCTTTTTTCTCTCTCTCTTCCTCATCCTCTTTCTCTTTTTCCTCCTTTTCCTTCTTTCTTCTTCTTACTCTTACTCTTTCTCTTCTTTTTTTTCTTCTTCTTTTTTTGAAGGATGACAATGGTTAGGGTTTGGTCAGTTTTGTCAATATTTATACTCAAACCCACCACACTTTTTCATACCCATACCTATCAAGGTTTCATAGGTACGGGTACAGGTATACACCCGTGGGGTATAGATTTACCCCATAGGCATCGATACCCACCATATAAACAATAATAATAATAAATCTATGAAATTTCATAATTTTTTTTTCATCCATATCACTCAATATGCACACATCATATAATTTTTAAGATGCACTGTAGAGTAGATGCAATGCATTAAGCTCTTTAGGTATATTTGTATTTATGGATATAATGACATGATACTAATTTTATATTTTTTATATTTTCTATATTTTGTAAGATGTCCATACTAAAATGAGCTTTTATTGCACAATCATCTTCTTTTGTCACCATTTGTTCTTGATGGTGAAGTAATACTAAGGAAATTATTAGCTTCTACTTCGTTGTCATGTCATTTTATGCCACACTGCTTTTCTACTATAATTACATTATAGCACCTCATTCCCAAGTAGATATCGGTAATTGTAGGTGGCACACAGTTGTTCATTGTCTTTGTAGCTCATGGAAGCATATATTTCTGCTTCAGTTTAGAATGAGTTACATATATATATATATATATATATATGTTTTTTTTACTTTTTATTATGGAAAATTGAACTTTGTTTTGCAAAATAATTATATTATCATCAACCCATCACCTATTTTTTCATGAAAAACAAATCATGAAATAAATCAAATTTCTATCGCAGTATTAGAGAGCTCATAAACCCTTCTTTGACAGACATATTGTGTTCATATTTTACTTTGAAATGTTATGTTAATCTAATTCCTCCAAGATTGTTTTTGTGATACTGGTATGCTCTTGTATGAATATAATGTTAGATCTATATTTATGTCAGACTGTGAAATGTCAGTATCATTTCGTGCTAGAATGGAATACTAATGAGATTGTTCTTCTTTACATTTTAAAAACCCTTGAGCTAATTTTGGTTTAGTTGTGTCAGGTATGGTATGAAAATCATGTGGGAGGTAAACGACTCTGGAGTATGGATTTTTTCAATATCCGTGTTTGTACCCAAACCCGTTATAGGTTTAAAACTAATATCTATACTCGTTCACCCATTTGGTCAAATTCATACTCATCCATCATGAATAAATTCTACGAGTACACAAGTAGCATTATTATCCTTATTTTTCTTCTTCTTTTTTTTTTTTTTTTTTTTCCTCTCATATTTTTCTTTTTCTTCATATCTAACAAAGAGATGAAAAAGAACAATATAAGAGGAAGAAGAAGAATAAAAAAGAGAAGGGAGGAGGAGGTCAAAAAAGAAAGTGTCATTGATAATGCTTAATCGTCAGTGAAAAAATATCTGTTTGTTATGGATGTTTTTACGATTAGACTAAATGGGCTGAGAAAAGCCCAAAATGTGGGGCCAGCAATAGGAAAGCCCAGAAAGGCCCGTCTTTCTGATCTCATTTCTCCTCGTTTATCTGTTCGTCTGTCCGCTTGGAGATCTGCTCGATATCTTGCTAACGGATGTGATCGCTTACCAGCTTCTCTTTTGTGATAGTTTATTAGCTCATGAATGAGCTCGTTTATAGGATTGGTCAATTGCTCGTCAACCTGCCCGTAAATTGCTTGGACCTTTCTGTACATATTCGCATATCTGTTCATCTATGAGACCGACTGTTTGCTAATACACTTGATCGCTAGAGAGCTCACTTATGACCTATACCAGTAACCCTTACGATGATCAATCAACCAGAGTTTTATTTGTTCGCTAGCTCGACAAAGTATTCTACTCACTGAAGAGTTCACCTCTGCCACGTCTCTCAAATCACAAGTCAACATAAGTCAAAGCTGTCGGGCTAATTATAGTTCAAGACATGTCGTGCATGCCAATCCCATCAAAGATTACAACTTAGATTATGGTGATCTTACCTAACCTACATGGGTTAGCCGCCTAAATCCATGCTTTAGCAGAATTAAACATGATGCCGTCAGTCGCATTAAATGCAATCCAAGTGCATTAAATGCAATCCAGGCGTATTAAATGTAACCTATCATTGTAATATTGATTTACTGTACATTATTTTATTATGTTTTACTATAGCTCATTCTCTTCTCTATAAATAGTGGAAGACTCTCCTTGTAAAGACATCTACAATATCTTGAGTGTCGTTACTTTACTAAAATAATAAGAGAGTGAATAGTGGATGTAGGCATTTTTTTTAGTCGAATCACTTAAAAATCTCTTATGTTTATGTTTCTTCCCTGATCCATTCTTCCTCTACTTTCTACCTTGCTTACCATACAACGACAACAACCCAAAACTGTAGTTTGGACCAAAAACGAACCTAGTCGGCTAAATCCAGACGTCGACACTGGTGAAGAAAGAAGAAAAAGAAGAAGAAGAAGAAGGGAATAAAAAACTAAAAGAGAAAAAGAGGAAGAGAAGGAAGCAAAAAAATAAGAAGAAAAGAAAGAAAAAAGAAAAAGGAGAAAGATAATGAGAGTAAAAAGAAGAAAACGGAGGAAAAAAGAAAATGAAGAATGAGGTGGAGGAGAAAGAGACAAAAAATAACAAGTTTTCTCGAAAATGGTATATCATCCGATGAGGAGCTCCATCAAGCAAAGTATTTTAATTTTTTTTTTAGTATTTTTCAAAAATGATATACAAGTAATATTTTGAATTAGCCAAGAGTAATGACATAAAATAACATTGATTTGGGTTAGTTTAGTAAAATTATTGAGCTAGGTCACCTTTAATAAAACTCACTAATTTTATGTTACTAATACCAAGAAATCTAAAATTAACTAACAAAAAAATTATGACAAAAAAATAAACATGTTGCAAATATTATTATATGAAAAACAAAGAGTCCCAAACTTCTTAAATTTATAACTTTTTAATAAATATGAGTTACTATATTTAGTTTTGATGAGAAAAAATGAGATAAGGTTAGGTTTGGGGATGGCACAAAAATCGGGTCAAGTTCAAGTATACTCAAACTCAACTAAGTACTTGATTTTTGTGGATTATTTCCACACCCAAATTTATCAAATTTTCATAAATTGGGTACCCATCTAGATAATACCTTATCGATGTTCCAAATATATACTACCCAGATTTTATCCCAATTTTACTTGATCATCTTCAACATTTTCTTTTCTTTTCTTTTCTTTTTACATTTTTGTGATTTTTGGCATGCACATAAATGCTAGATTTTTCGTCAAGATTTAATGCATTTGTTTCGCTATTATTTTTTTTTAAAAGCAAATGAATTTTACTCATAATTATTTATAATAAATTATTGTTATCCAAAATAACTTAAAACTTTTTATTGTAGCACAAATTAACTACAAAATTTCATAAACATATTAATTGTAATGAATAAAAAAAATGGATATTTTCATTTTCTTTCTTATGCTCTTTGGAAATATCATTTTTTTTTAAAAACGAATTCTCTGTTAGCTCCCATGGTCCCTTAAGTTTAAAAAAAGGGTCATTCTAAGCCCTACTATTAATCAAACGTTGGTAAACTTTAATAGAAAAAGAGATATTGTCATCATTCTAATAAGATTATTTTATTTTAACTAAAATTAAATAAATAAATTATAAGAAAATATTATGGTTAAAAAATAAAAGATATTTATTAAATTAATTAAATTATTTAGGATCTAAAATATGGACAATGTAGATAAAAATTAATCAAAATGATATTAATAAATAAAAATATGATTAAAAAAAAATCACCACCATTCATCTATAAGATGAATGATTGAGATTAAACTTAATTAAAAAATTAAAATTAAAAAACAAAGTTTTTAATCGAAACATTTCAAATTGATCATCGATTTAGACACCAAATTGGACGATCTGCTGAAACTAGATCTTCAAAGTTCGGTTACTAAATCATTGATCAACTATCTAGTTACACCATATCATCAAACTATCTAGCGAATTAGATTCTCCACCTTCATCACACAAGGAAGATGAGTCCTCGATTGCCAACAATAAAGGTCCAACAAAACTCCATCATAGGTGATAAAGCCCTAATAGAGATCCCTTGAGATCTCCCTGGGTAGTGTATAGAGAAAGAATAAAATTCATCTCCATTCAAGGTTGGTGGAGTTCCAAATTAAATTTCCGCCATCTATTTAACTCCACCTTTCTTTCCATTTTTATTTCTTTCAATTTTTCCTTTTTTTATTATTATATATTTTTTTTATGTTTTAATTTTATATATAGATCTCTACCATCTATCGCATTGATGGACAATAGAATAATTTTTTATTTATTTTTCATTTTTTAATTAAAACTTACCATTTTTTTAGTGATTTTTCTTTTTCTTTTTTTAAATGAATAGTTAAGTGCAAAGCAGTCCTTCCTCATTTTTTTGTTAATGTTGACCATCAAATTTTTTATCAAGCGGACTAAAATGATCCTTTTTAAAAATCTAAGAGATCGTGAAAGCCAAAAGTTGATTCACCTTTTTTTAAAAAAAAAAAAAAAATTATGTTGCCCAATTTAAGGACATAAATGAGATTCTCCAGAAAAAAAAGAAAAACCATTTGTAAACAGTAATATATTAATGATAGCAAATAAAAAATCATATAAATTAATGATAACATTTAAAAAAAAAAAACTAAATTAATGGATTTTTACCAATTTTTTCAATAACATATAAAATACTGTCATTATTGCATAAAGATCAACAAATGAATTTTAATAAACATCTAATATACTTAAATATTTTTTAAACAAAAATGGATATAAATAAATATTTTTCAAAATTATGGATCTTATTTGAAGATTTTTCCCTTTATAAACAACTCAAAGTTAAAACTTCTATGTGCATTTCCATCGAGTTCTTTTAATAGCTCTACCTTTTTTTCTTTTTTCCCTTTTTAGTTTTTCATTTTTTCTTTTCTCATCTTCTGAACGCAAATTAAGCATGTCATTTATAAATTCAATTACTTTTAGATTTATTAATTTTTTTTGTTACATACATTTTTCATTTTAAATAAATAATTGAAATCATATTTTCTCTGACTACAAGGGAGGAAATAATGGAGGAAAACCGATGCTATCAAGAACTGTAGCTTACTTATTGTTGACGTAAAAAACTAGTCAATCAGGTTCATCAAAGCCCAATGCTGCAAAATATCAAAACGATATAAAAAACAAACGAAAGATGAAAAAGAAAGCAAAGGAAGAACAAAAAGGGAACAAGATTTTAGAGTGGCTTGGCCAATTTATGCCTATATCTACTGTTCATCTCTCACTATTTGGGTAGAGTAACGGTATAGTTTACATTCAGTGTTTCTTTCTTGATTTACAATGAAAATCCTCCCTTATTTATAGAGAAAGAGAGGTGCTACAGTTGCATAATAAGTTAAAATAAAATGATGAATTACATTTAATGGGGCTGACATCTGTCAAGTCAACTCTGTCAAAGTATAGATTTAGACGCTAAACCCATACTAGTTAGGTGAGATCTCCTTAAATCAGACTGCAATTAGTCTGAAACAAATTTTGTGTACGGCACGTCATAAGCTAGGTTTGGCCTCACTCTGAGCGAGCTGAAGCTGGAGAGGATGACTGGCGATCTCAGCCTAGCAATAGCATGCGACCTCGGCTTAGTGAGCTTGATATCGCTAAATTGCAATATATGCGAGCTGAGAATATGGCGTCCGGGGGTCTTGCTTCTACGAGTTGGGATATTAGGTCCGGCCCATGAGGCTAGCCTATTGAGTTTTTACCAACCCATTTGGGTAATCTAGAAAATACTCATAACACAAGCCCCCCAGCTCTTAGGGCGTCCTATGGACTGAGAGCTCCGAGCTCGCTAGTAAAAGCTGGTTTGGTAGGACTCGTCACTTAACTTTTTCAAATTTGTCTTATCTCTGGATACACGGCAGCTTTCCAGGCGACGATTTCGGCGTACGTCTCATGCAAGGTGTGTATTTAATGCACGTCTTTCAACTGACAGCGCATGATGACCAAATCCAGAACGTCGCGCTGTGCCGTTAGATCTGAAACTATTACTGAGCTCTTAGATCCAACAATTGGGGCGAGGCAACTATAAAAAGGTAGGGACCCTTCACATTCTCCATCCTCATGTCATTTCCAGATTTCGGCAACCCTTTTTCGCTTTTTTCTCTCAATTGCTGCAATCATCCTCCATCTCCGTTGAAGATTAACCTCTGCTTTCGTAGAGGCACCAAGTTCTGCTTCACTTACAATGAGTTCTTATAACTTCTTTCTTGGTTTTTTAGCTTCTGTAGACTACATTGGTGCTTTTTTCTGGGTTTGTTTATGACTTGTTCTTCATGTTCTTGCTGTTTAAGAGTTTGCTTGAGACTGAAACTTCAATTTTTGTTGATTTTGATCTGGTGAACTTGTTTTTTGTTATTTGTTTACTGTTTGTGATATGTACACGAGCTCATAGAGAGAGAGTAATAATTTGGCAGCTCGTAGGTCGCTTAGGTTGTAAACTAAGACATGCCCTGTAGACAACCTTATATGGCGTTTGCGACATGCCGACCATAGAAGAATTAGCAGTTTAGGGAATTGGAGTCTTAGATAATTTAAGTCTGGTTTGCATATAGTGACCTAACTGCTTCTTTTCATTGTGTAGATATTTTCGGGTCATACACTCCAATCATATATGCATAATAAGAGAGGGAGAAACTTCAGACTTCGATGAGCAAATGGAGCAAGTGAGAGCTCCTCAAGAGGCAACCTCGCAAGAGGAGAAGGTCGCTGAAAGATTTTTTGCTCGCGCGGATCCCGATCCAACCCAACAATCAGCTGTGGCTGAATAGGCTATTGAAAAGATGAGAGCCTGAGAAATGTTCAAGCATCATCCCACAAAAAATGTCCTCTACGGAACTTTGGGGAGTGGCGCTAGAGTATCATATATCAAGAGGCTGTCGCATCATGGCTACCTCTCCTAGTGATCACGCGACTTATCCTTCCGCGGGCTTTATTGTCATTAGCCTACACCATTTAGAAGCCGGGTTTAGGTTTTCAGTCCCCTCTTACCTCGTAGATCTTTAAATGATCTAGACCTCACCCTATTTTAGTTGACCCTGAACACATACTCCTAAATTACTTTTTTAGCCATTCTTTTGAGGAAGAATAATCTTTCTTTTCCTTCTCCTAAATTAATAAAATATTTACTCGCCTTCAAGGGCACTAGCACTAGCCAGCCACGAGACGGACTGTATTACATCTCAACTCGCTCTTCTCAATACAAGAGCATCTTGCCTCAAGGTCAGGCAAAGGGGAAGTTCAATGTGGGTGATTATAAGACACATTGGTTTTATATTTTCTGCCCTTATTTGGTCAATCTTAGAGCTGAGCTAGGTAAAGGCCTTCAAACCGTGTCATGAGTCATCTTCATCCTTTGCGTTTTTACTAACGATTATTTATTTATTATTTTTATTTTGTTTAGATGTGAAGGCCCAGAAGATCAGGCTGACTCAAGGTGAGGTAGCAGATTTTGAAGTCTTTTCAACACTGAAATCAGAGGAGGACGACGTTAAGCTAACAGGCGAGCTTTTTCCAACATACCAGCTCGATCCCTCTTCTGGAGATAAGCTTATCAAGAGCAAATACGTGGGCTCTCGTAGCTCCAACGACATCGAATAAGCCTTTAAGGTAGGAGACATAAGTGAGAGCTCCAGTTCGTTAAGATTGTCCTCTTTCAATGACTCTGAGGTTAAGATTATCTTCAGAGAGGTTGTTAAGATGACCAACTTAAGTCTACTGACTCCCCTAAAAAGAAAGTCTCGGCAGCCCGCAAGCTCGATCACTGCTACTTCCGCTGCTCTCGGCTCATCTGCGATGGCAACAAATGAGGCCTCCCAAGACCTTAGCACTGCTGAGTCTCTTGCTTCCATAGTTCCAGAATGTCCTTTAGTGGCTGGCCCTTCTGGGACCTCGCAGGCCATCATTTCTGCTCATCAGCCACAAGTTTCCCAAGATCCAAACGTGGCGGTTATGGATAAAGGCAAAAGGTCGCCGCTAGCTCGAAGGCGAAGAAAAAAGGCATCGAGGCTCTAAACAAGCCCCCTTCTGCCAAGCGGACACAAGAAAAGAAAGAGAAGTAAGTCGCAGCTCCAACTCAGAAGGTATCACCCCAAGCCACTGCCGAGCTGCTTCTTTTACAACAATTCTTGAATGAGCTTACTTCGACCTCATATCCTACCAACTCTCCTCTCTTATAGGCTTTTCAGCTAAAAACCTCGAAGAAGATGATTTTTCTGGCGTGAATCTATTATCATGATCGTTACGCTAGTCCATCAGGGTAAGACTCTTTTTTTTTCCCGTATACTTGTTAATTTTTTCATGATTCTTATCGTTCGTCATTTTTTGGATTCTGCAGGCCTCCATGGGACTCATGAAGGCCCTAGACGAAGAGCTTGTCCTAAAGGAGTTGTACGATAAGCTCAAGGTTGCCAACAAGAAGCTCAATGAGGCAACTAAGAAATATGATAACGATCTGTTTTCCTTGACGAGCGAACTCAATATAGTTAACGAGGCAGCAGGGCTTTTGCAGACCAGGTTGGACGTTGCTGAAGCAGCCAAAAGGGAGGTCTAAGTCACCCTAGCAAAAGAGGAGAGCCTTCATGAGTCAGTCACTTCTAAGCTGTATTCCCAGCTTAACAATACCAAGGCTATACTTGAGGAGTAGGAGAAAGACTTGGAGACGGCTTTGAAGGAGAATGAGCTGGCAGTGTAAAAGGCTGTGAAGCTTAAAGAGGAGGTCACATCAATAAGAAATAAGGTGAAAGCTCGTGCTTAGGAGGCGAGGTCTAAGATCAAGTCAAGGATACACCCTGTGGAAGTCGTATCCCAATCTAGACTTCTCCATCTTTAACGAATAAGGAGTTAAGGAAGTCCAGTTCTTCATCAAAGATGCTGAGGGAATGCAATGTGAGGTACAAGATTAAGTCCAAGAGACCTTGCCTGAAGAGAGTGCAAATAACCTACCCCCTGGTGGCATAGATGATCAAGCGCCCTCCGAATCAGTCCCTCAGGACCCTATCCCCTAAGTTCCTGCCCTCCTTTAGCCTTACGAGCTGAATCTCGAACTTGTTTCCCTTTTGCTTCCTAGATCTTGCTCTTGTATTTAGACAATTGTTAATTTTCTATTAATTTACCTCGCTTGTGAGGTTACCCATTTTATTATGGATGCTGGCCTCCTTCGAGGTTCTTTCAACATTTGTTAATATATATATATTCTGACTCTGCTATGTATTCTTGTGAGCTGATGAAATGAATATCTAACTTGAGCTACTAGCAGGAGCTCAAAAGCTTGTTTATTTTGATGCTTCTCTAGCTCGTAAGAAATATCCGAAATATATTGTAATATACTTGGTAGGTTATAACTCAAAGCCTTTGTGAAATATTGCATACATTTGCTTGATAAGATAGAGCTCACAATATGGACCACATTAAATAGACTTAGATAAAATCAATGTGAAGAATTTTCAATTGGATTGAATGCCTATAATAAGTTGCATAGAATAAGTTATATGCAGATGAGCTCTTACTTGAAATCTTAGATAAGGCCTTTATTTTGTCCATGTACTTAAATGGATCATTTGAAGTTAATGATATGAGCTCGCGTGACTTATCAATGAAGGTTGACGATATGAGCTTGTGCGGCCTATCAATGAAGGTTGATAATATGAGCTCTGCGGCTTATCAATGAAGGTTGACGATATGAGCTCACGTGACCTATCTACGAAGGTTGACAATCTGCGGGCGGCCTATCAACAAAGGTTGATGATATGAGCTCGTGTGGCTTATCAACAAAGGTTGATGATATGAGCTCGCGTGACCTATCAGCCTTTGGTGGGAGCTTCATGGGTGTTGATTCCCTTTGAGGCATAGAGTAGGTATGGGGTCGGCTTGGAAGCCGATATTAGGCCTCTTACTCTTGTAGGACCTCATTTTAGGTGGAATTCCCAACTTCACTGGTCCTACCATCGAGGTAAAAATCGTTATGAGTTCACTTTCTATTGCATATAACCATGAAAAGGTGATATCAGCAAAATTCATAGAGAATATAGAGCTTTTATTAATTTGCAAACAAACAAGATTTACAAAATGAAGTGAGTGGGCA
This sequence comes from Dimocarpus longan, assembly GCA_022984855.1. Taxonomy (NCBI): domain Eukaryota; kingdom Viridiplantae; phylum Streptophyta; class Magnoliopsida; order Sapindales; family Sapindaceae; genus Dimocarpus; species Dimocarpus longan. The sequence continues at coordinate 9,054,400 of CM041021.1, forward strand.
ATAGACTATTAGAAATAAGGTCGTAGGTGTTCTGCATTTCAAGCTCGCGACACTGTTGCTCCACTCATGTTTGTTAGGTGATACACTTCATTCTTTAAGTCTTCTTTTATAATATAAGGTCCTTCTCAGTTCGATCCTAGCGGCTCGTCGCCTGGATTGCGAGCTCCAAATATAATGAAGCAAAGAACGAGATCGCCAGGTTTGTAGCTCCGAACTCGGACCTTCTTATTGTAATACCTAGCCACTTTCTGTTGGAAAACAATAATATTTATACAGGTTATTTCTCTTACTTCATCGAGTAGGTTCAAGTTTGCGACAAGGAGCTAATCATTCTTTGCCAGATTGAAGCTCGTTCTTCGTTGACTGTCCACTTCCAATTCAACTGGAATCATAGCCTCGGACCTGTAGACCATTGAGAAAGAAGTTTCTCTAGTGGTGCTGCAAGTTGTTATTCTGTAGGCCCATAACACTTTCTGCAGCTTATCCACCCATGCTCCTTTCCTAGCTTCGAGCCTTGTCTTTAAAATTTGTTTGATAATTTTGTTGACTACTTCAACTTGGCCATTTGCTTGAAGATGGTCTACTGTTGAGAGCTCTTTATGATGCCGAGGTAGTTGCAAAATCTGATAAACTACTCGCTGCTGAATTGAGTGCCATTGTCTGCCACGAGCTACTAGGGGACTCCAAACCTACAAATGATGTTATTCCAAACAAACTTTTCTACCTTTGCAGTGGAGATCTCAGCAAGTTCCTTAGCCTCAGCCCATTTGATGAAATAATCTACTATGACGATGGCGTGTTTGCACCTTCTACGGCCTGTTGAAAGAGGGTTTATCAAGTCCATGCCCTAGATCGCGAATGGCCATAGACTGATCATTTGTCGCAAGTAGGCAGGTAAAGCTCGTGGGGACCTTAGAGAACCTTTAGCAACTGTCACACTTCTTGACCAAACAAACGGCATCTTACTTTGTGTTTAGCCAATAATATCGTTGCCTTAGTGCTTTTTGTGGGCCAAAGAGAGCCCCCCGTTATGGTTCCCATAATGACTTGTATGAATTTTCATTAGAACTTTTGTGTAATCAGGCTCATCAATGCACCTTAACAGCAGAGCTAATAAGTCTCTTTTGTAGAGCACGTCGTCATAAATACAGTATCTTGTAGCTCGAGATCATAGGTGACGTGCTCTTAATCTATCATCTGGCAACTTACCATCTTGCAAGTACTTGATCAAATGGCTCATCCATGAGTCATCTACCACAGCCATAACCATCACCTCATCTATTGACTCTATGCTAGGTGTTGGTAGGAACTCAACCGGTATAGCTCCATAGAACTCCACATCTTGAGCTGTTGCTAGGAGAGCTAGAGCATCGGAATGGGAGTTCTGAGCTCATGGGATCTGGTTCATCACATATTTCTCGAACGTCCCCAATAATTCTCGGACTCTCTGCAAGTAGATCGCCATTCTTGACCGCCTAGTTTGGTATTCACCCTACACCTAACAAACTACAAGTTGGGAATCACTAAAAATCCTGAGTCGTTTAGCTCGCATCTCCTTGGTTATACGAAGTCCTGTCAGTAAAACCTCATATTCAGCTTCATTGTTGGTAGCCCGAAACCCGAACCTGAGAGCGTAAAGGATTTTATACCCCTCTGAGCTAATCAACAACACTCCAACTCTTACCTTCTACTCGCTGGAAGACCTATCAACATACAATTCCCAATAAGGTCCTTTTGAAGTCCCAGCTTCTTCTTCTTCAATAGGCCTAATGAACTCGGTTTTGAAGTCAGCCAATGCTTACCCTTTGATTGCTGACCTTGGCTTGAATTCTATGTCAAATTGGGCTAGCTAGATGGCCCACTTGAAGAGGTGACCTGAAGTCTCTAGCTTTTAAAGGATCAGTCTGAGAGGATATTTGGTCAGAACTTCAATTTTGTGCGCTTGAAAGTAAGGATACAACTTCCTTGATGCCATCGTTAGGTAGTAGTCGGGCTTCTCCATAGGGGTGTACCTCGTCTTAACGTCATCTAACTTCTTGTTGATGTAATAGACAGGGAATTGCATCTTGTCATCTTCTTGGACCAAGGCTGCACTTAGCGCGTGTTGAGATACCCCTAAGTAGATCATCAATTCCTCCCATTTTTTTGGTTTTGAGAGGAGTGATGCTCGCCCTATATGTTTCTTCAACTGCTGGAATGCGTCTTCCTACTCCTCTGTTTATTCAAAATTCTTTGCCTTTCTTAGCACGTCGAGGAAAGGAATATATTTGTCGATGACCTTCGAAATGAACCTACTAAGGGCTGCGACTTGACCGTTAAGGCTTTGTATTTCTTTTACCTTTGCTGGTGACCTCATGCCCAATAGAGCCCTTATCTTTTTAGGGTTGGCCTTAATCCCTCGATTATTCACCATGAACCCAAGAACTTACTCGAAGCCACTCCAAAAGCACACATGAGATGGTTAAGCTTTATCTAATACTTCATCAACACTTGAAATGTCTTCTCAAGGTTGCGCACATGATCAATGACTTGCCCTGATTTTACTTACATGTCATCAATATAAACTTCCATGGTCTTCCCAATTAGGTCCTCGAACATCATATTCACTAGCCTATGATAGGTTATCCCTACATTTTTAAGCTCAAAGGGCATTACCTTATAAACTGTGACCTGTGATGAACAAGATATGCTCATCATCTTTAGGATGCATTGGGATTTGATTGTAGCCTGAGTACACGTCCATGAAGCTGAGGAGCTCGTGACCAGCAGTTGCATCTATGAGCTGGTTGATTTTGGGCAGAGGAAAACTATCCTTTGAGCAAGCCTTATTAAGGTCTGTGAAGTCTATGCATATTCTTTACTTCCCATTCTTCTTCTTCACAAGCACGGGGTTGGCAACCCAGGTTGGATAGTGGGCTATTCTGATGAAATTAATAGCCAGAAGCTTATCTACTTCCTCTTTCAGTGCATCATATCGTTCACGTGTCATTGATCTCCTCTTCTGGTGAACTGGCTTGTAGTGGGGGACAATGTTTAACTTGTATGATATCACCTCAGGATTTATCCTTACCATATCTTCATGATTCCAGGCAAAAATGTCAAAGTTAGCTCTGAGGAAATCAACGAGCTGGGCTTTCATTTCTGGTGTCAGACTCTTTCTCAACTTGAGACATCTATCAACATCTGCCTCACTGATTTGCACGTCCTCCAGTTCTTCCATGGGTCTAGTTGCTTTGTCTGCGTCTACCTTGCGAGGATTGAGGTCGCGGTTCACACCATTTTCTGTCATAACATGTGGTTTACCTCCTGATACCACGCTCACCTTTTTCCCTCTAGTTCCCACTTTCACTACGTCCTCGTAACATCGACAAGCTACGTACTGCTCACCTCGCACACACCTTATTCTCTTAGGGGTTGAGAATTTCACTGTAAGAGTCTTAGTCGAGGTGACCATATTCAAGTCATTCATTACGAGCCTTCTTAATACCATGTTGTAGGTAAATGGGGAGTTTATAATTAGGAAGTCCGCAAGCACGCTTGACTGGTGCTTTGCATCTCTAAGGGTTAAAGGTAGTCTGATTTGCCCTATAAGAGTAACTGTATCTCCTATAAAACCATATAGAGGCTCAGAGGAAGGTTTTAGCTGCTCGTCTCCAATCTCCATCTAGTCACAGCACCCTTTGTACATCACATTTACTGAGCTCCCAGTGTCAATCATTATCCTCCTCACTTCTACATTCCCAACATGAGCTCATATCACTAGGGCGTCATTATGGGGCCAATGAATGCCTTTGGCATCATCTTCAGTAAAAATGATCTCTTCTGAGACCATCTTCGCCCTCTTGATAGGTCCTTCTAATTCTTCCCGACTTGCAAACTGTACATCACATAGCGCTCATGGGATCTATTTGATGTACCAGCAATATGAGGACCTCAGTGGATGGTGAAAATTGTCTTCACAGTGGGTGTTTGTCCTAAGTCAAAGGCTTGTTGAACTGGTCGCGGTGTTGATCTCTGTTGAGGATGTTAGTATCGAGATCGTTGACCCACAAGTTGTACCATATAATCCCTTAAACGGCCGTTTCTGATCAATTCTTCAATGGCATCTTTCAGAGCTCAACATTCCGAGGTCCTATGCCTTGTTTCATCATGTTAAGCATAGTATATGTTCTTGTCTCTAAACCAATTGGGGGTGTTTGTTAGAGCAGACTTGCTAAAATTCTCCCTATTCTTTTCTGTGGCAAAGATCTTGTCCCGAGAGTCTGATAGGACAATGTAGCTCTCATAGCGGCCTGGACGGGGAAGTCACTCACTCCTTTGAATGGTTCTTGGCCTAGGTCCGCTTCTGCCTTTCTTGGCTACTTGGTGATTACTTCTCTGGCCCTTATTGTTATTCCCCTCATTGCTCCTCTTCTTATTCTGATTGGAGCTACCAGCCTTATTCTTCTATTCGTTTGGCTTTTTTTATCTGAAGGCTTCTTTTCATCTTATCTCCTTCGCAGCCCACTCATAGAACTCCCTTAGGTCTTTTACTGGGGATTTATAGATACTCTCAAATAATTTCCCATCTTTCCTTAATCCTACCGAGATAGCTGTTAAGATCCCCTCGTCCGTAGGGCTTTCTACGTTGTTCATCTCACACCTGAACTTGCTCATGTAATCTTTTAATGGTTCTTCAGGTCATTTAAATATTGTGGCGGGGTGACAAGGTGGCGCGAACTACCTTTGTAGTGCTTTATATTGGTTCACAAACTTCTACTGGCATTCTTCCCACTACCAATACTGTGAGGAGGGAGGTTCTTGAGCCACATTCACTGAATATTACCCAACGTCACCTGGAAGATACAGCATTTGACTAGCGAGCTGATAGTCTGCAAATTCATCTGAACATTGCAAGTGTCCAAATGGTCATAAGGGTCAGTGTCTCCATTGTATTGTGAGATGTTGGAGACCTTGAACTTGGAGGAAAGTGGCTCCAATTCAACCTCCAGAGCAAACGGAGTCCTTTCTCCACTTTAGCTCCCATGTTCCTAAGCCTCAAGACGAGCTTCTAATTGTTGGACCCTCTAAAGAAGCTGCTCAATTACTAAATCTTGCGCTTCAGATTGTCTAGTTGGGGATTGCTTACCTCGCCTGCTCTTCTTGTTCGGGGGATATTGGTTTGGTACATCGTGTCTTCTTTTGTGCTAGAGCTCAGGGGAGCGGCGGCCTAACTCATGTCTCCTATCTAACCTGCTTAACCCGTCTTCTCTATGTGAGCCTCCATGTTGGTATTGACGCTCATTCTCACTTCTCCAAGCTAACACCAGTACATGTCCATGGCTTATTTCGACCTGCCAATACTTGTCATGGCTCACCCTCATTCTCAGTCCTGAAGGTTGAGCCACATTCTCATCCTCACGAGCTCGCTAAGTCCGAACTCCAAATTGTACATTTGAGGAATAGTTCGATCCCTCTAATGTTAGCACCTTCCTGGTAACTCTCCACTTTACAGTTGGGATCTCAACTAGTCTTTGAGAGACCTGAACCTGGGCCTGTGTCAACGCCCTTATAGCATCTATTATCTGCATCATTGTATTCTCTAACTTCTCCTAGCACTGCTGTAATACCTGCACGATATCCCCTCATTGGGCAGTCCCATCCATAGGGGCATTCGAGGTGCCTGCACCCAGGTTGGTCGACAAAGCACCTCGTTGGTGATTTACACCATCCATTCTGTCAGCCATCACACCAGAACTCTTGGTTTGTTCTACCATTTGCCATAGTTGTGATTGATAAAAAAGGAACAAGATTTTAGAATGGTTTGGCCAATTTATGACTATATCCACTGTTCTCCTCACTATTTGGGCAGAATAATGGTACAGTTTACACTCAGTGTTTCTCTCTTAATTTACAATAAAAAACCTCCTTTATTGATAGAGAATGAGAGGTACTACAGTTGCATAATAAGTTAAAATAAAATTATGAATTACATTTAATGGGACTGATATCTGTCAAGTCAACTCTATCAAAGCATGGATGTAGACGCTAATCTCATGCTGATTAGGTGAGATATCCTTAAATCACACTGCAATTAGTCTGAAACAGATTTCGTGTACGGCACGCATAAGTTGGGTTTGGCCTAACTCTAAGCAAGCTGAAGCTGGAGAGGATAACTGACGATCTTAGCCTAACAGTAGCATGCGACCTCGGCTTAGCAAGCTTGATGTCGCTAAATTACAATATATGCGAGCTGAGAATATGGCGTCTAGGGGTCTTGCTTCTGCGAACTGGGATATTAGGTCCAGCTCATGGGGCCAGCCTATTGGGCTTTCCAGAAAATACCCATAACATTTATAAATGATTTAGTTTAAGTGATGACAAATTAATATTATGGTTTGCATATTTATTTTTTTTAAAACAACTTAAAAAAAATTAATCCGAGTTATCCGACTAGATTACTAGGTAAATCTCATACATGGGTTTGTACCAAGCAAGTCAAATCCAGGTATTATTGTCATCCCTAAAGAAGTCACCCTTGAGGATGAACCTTACCCACTTCAACCTCCTAAAGAGTATTAGGAAAAGAAAATAGCCTTTTTTGTGGGAAGCACTTTATCATGACATATATTGTCCATGTCATCAACCTAGGTTTTTTGCCCATCAATTAATTCTAAAGAAGGCAAGCTTGCCTACTAAGCAACTTGAAATGGAAAATATCTTATAGCCATGTCACACACTAGCCAACCAAATTCGGAGGGAAGGAATGAGACAAACACTACCAATGAAAAAGATACATATGAATTGTCCACCATTTCCCCTAAATACATAGGGTCGGAGTTGTCCGAGGGTTCGAGACGTTTTTTAACAACTACCCTCGGAGAAGCAGTCACCACATAGACAAGACTTGTCAATGAGCATTTGGAAGCAACTAACACTCGTGTAAGTTCCATGATTTGTATATGACTCATCATTTAGAGACAAAACACTTTTATTCTTGGATTCTTGGGAATAAGATTTAGGATTTAAGATGAGCAGTGAAGATTAAAAATCAAGACAAGGCAAGGAGGTTGGCTAGAAGGCTCTATGATGCGAGTGCTCACTTTTTCGTGGTTTAATGCTTGTTTATGCTCATTCATGTTGTATTTCATGTGTCAAGAGTATTTGTATGTAGTTTTAGACCTTTAGGATTAATACATTGCATGCGTTATATATTTACATGTTTCTCTTAAAAGTTCGATTCCATGGGTTATCTTGTAGGGGTATTTTGATCATTTTCTAGATTTTTTTGAAAATGGTTTCTTCATCATGAAAAATGTAACCCTAGATGTTAGCTAACCATGGGAAAAATTCGCGAGTTAAACAGAGTTTCGAATGAAGAAGTTATGGGTAGAACCATTAGAGTGTGCCGAATTGGAGAGGCATCAACGAGGTCGATCACTGAATCAACGACTGCTAGGTGACTACTCAAGCCATAATTGCCTAACCCTTTCCACGCGTGTTTTCTTGCATCTACCCATTCTTGATCTTTTTGTCATGTTTTCACTTTTTGTTTTAAGTAACTTGTATATATGCCCTCTAGGTTTGTTATTATGTTCGCTATGGCCTTTCAACACTCCATGTGGAAAATCCATTCATTTTTCTACACAACCACACTATGTGGAGCTAGCTATAGGACAAGATTACGGAGTGTGACTCACACATGCGTTAAGGCCAAATATAGGTAGCTAAAAAGCCCCTAAAGAATCTTCCATGGATAATCTAAAGGTTGGGTATCTTGCACTCTAAACTCACCATAAAATTACGTCATTCATACACATGCATGCACGTCTTATGCTTACTCTTGCCCATTTTATCACGTTTTTATCTCCGTTTCGGAAACCTTAATTACAAGGGTTTCCAACCTTGTGTCCATAGACAGAGCTTCTGAGGTTGGAAAGCATTTCATCGGCGCCTCCGTAGATGTCGTTCCTAAACCCATTTCTTTCTTATAGGAGATAAGACGCGGTACCTAGCTCTTTCCTAGAGAGTAAACTATAGCTCCTACAGGATTTCACTAAGGAAACTTATAATCGATGTCCTCGGCATGCATGTTAACATCAACTCAACAAATGATGTTAACATCAATCATTATTGATTTAGTGTCGTAAAAAATATGACAAAACTCGTTATGGCAAAACCATCGCGATATGATCATGTTGGAAAAATTCAAATTTTCAACCTATGCAGTTCAATTGTTTTTGTTAGTATTTAATTAGAATCATTAAAATAATTATTAGTAGTGTTATACGTAAAACTTGAGATCTACTTAGTTATTAGACCCCTTTTTATTATTATTAGGACTGGTTCAAGGAACAATTAACCGAGATCGAACAGAATCAAACACTATTGATGCGGTTGGGACGCAGCTCTCATATGGATTAGACTCTTTGAAATGGACAAATAAGTTATCAATCAGATGAGAGAAAAACCCCAATTTGATTAGATTTCCAATTAAATAATTGAAAGTGAAACTAATGCCGAATAAGAAAAATTAATGATACACCACATGGCAAGAAAGTATGAATTACCTTATTAAAAATTATATATGATAAGAAAATCTAAATCTGGCTAGTAAAATCTATAAAATGTCGTGATGAGAAAAGATGAACCAAATTTATAATCTGATAAAATGTAAGATATGAAAAAAGCTTAACCGAGCTATGAGACTAATATCCACACTCAAAAGCCAAGTGCCAATTGCTGAAGTGTACACGAGGTTAGGTGTCATATTGAGGAGTGAAAATCTATATAAAGCAAATCGATCACAACTTAACAAAATAAAGAGGAGCATGTGACAATTGAAATTAGCATTTGTCCCTTTCCATATGGCACTAAATGGGGGCCACACCAGTCAACTACGACCATTTCAAATTACTATAAAAGAAAGTGAAGCTTTATTGCTAAAACCGCACTGCAAAAAGAGAGAGAATTTAGGTGAACAATTAAAAAGAGTTTGATCTGTATTAGAGGGGTTGTGGTCAAGAGCTTTGTACATTTGCAAAATCTAGTCCAATATTCAGTTGACCTGATCATTCGGGAGTGTCCAAACTCCAAGCTCATGATCAAATCAATAAAATACCCATCTCCTAGTCAATTGGCATAACCATATTCTTGTATCATGAAGTTTTTTTTTTTTTTTTTTCTCCGGTGTCATTTTGTTAGATTATGGTTAAATTTATCAATGACTCAAATTCGTCATTATTTTTCATAAATTTTAAGATTTTGATTATTTCAATCAATTGAACAATCCTAATTCTAGTGAGGGTTGGTTTTTTTATTATTATTTTATTTGAAAACTATTCAAGTGAAGTTATTGTTATCATTTGTTACTAGCCCAAACACAATTCATTAATTTCATAAGTTTGAAAATGTAAACCCACATATATTCGCTATTTTAATGGATGACCTAATCTATTTCACCTGTTAGTTTGTTGATTATAAGTAATTAAATAATTTGAATTGGTTGAAGAATGAGAAAAAGTAAATGAAATAGTCAAACGTATCTTGCATATAGTAATGCACTCATGTTTAGGTTAATTCATTTACATGTCTATAAAAATATCTTATGAAAAATATAAGAGCAAAGATTTTAAAAATGAACAAGCACTATTCCAAATGGTTTAGGAGGAAAAAATATCTTAGAAAATCATTGGGTTTTTCATCTACAATTTGAGTAGAAACGATTATTTATTATTTATTATTATTATTATTTTACGTTTGTGGGTCATAATGAATATTAATAGAATTTAAGAAAAGCCTAAATACGATCCATTATATCAGTGACAATATTTGTGGCAATATTTGCATCCCTTATTAAGTATATGAACACCTTTAGTGAGCAAGCCCCATTAATAAAGTTTTTAAGAAAATTTGAATTTACAATGGCAATCCTTTTATCTGAAATATATATATATATATATATATATATATATATTTCAATTTTACTGTGTTACATTGTAAATTAAGCTCGCTAAAAACTAAATGACTATTCACTCACAAAATTTTTCCACCTAACATTTATTACTATTTAAAAGTTTGTCTTTGTTTGTTTGATTTTAATTTCTAAAGTTTTCTTATTAATTTAAAATAAAGTATATCTTGGATGTGGTTGCTTTTTTTATAGTTCATTCATTTTTTTAAAAAAATAAACTTTTAAGAAAAAATACAATAACAAACTTTTAAAGAAGAACAAGAATAAGAATAAGAATTGATTGCATAAAACCCTCCTAAGGTTTATCTAAAAATAAGTGAAAATATATTTATCTTTTTATTACATCAAACCCTATTTCGTAAGTTAAATTTTGTTAAGGTTAGTCAATTTAAAGGTAATTTTATCTTTTATTATTTTTTAATTTTTTAAATTTAAAATTATAAAAAATAACTAAAAATTAAAAATAATGGATAATTTAAAAAAGAGATCTCCACCGTCCATTACACGATGGACGGTGGAGATTATTAAAAATAAAATTTAATATTTATATTTTCTTTAAAAATTAAAGTTACAAAAATAAATAAATAAATAAAATGAAAAAAAAAATCAAGGTTCAAAGTTTGAATCTGTGTTGAAAAACATTTGAAAAAAAACACACAAACATCCAAGAAATTTGAAACAGACACATACATACATATATATATATATATATCAAAGATCTGGGTTAGCCGGAAAATCCAGATGCTTCAAACGTTGAAGATCCGAGAAACCCCCAAATCCTTCAAATCTAAGACATTTTTGAGGTAAAAAAAAAGAAAAAGGAAAGATTTGAAACAAAAACTTAAATTATCAAAATCATCAATACTAATATGCAATCAACACCATCAACACTACCGCTTCTTCTTCAACCACAGAACCATTATGAATCCATACACAACACACATTCATAGCTATAAATTGTACACAATCGAGTTTCCAACCACTTCCATCTTTATCAACTGCAGAACCGCACTAGACAATTCATTGGTGATCACAATGAACTTCTTCCAAACAACTTCCACCATTTTCTCTCTCGAAAGCAACCGACTCTAGGTTGACCTCATTAGCGCCATCAATGGGCAAATCGAGAAGTAAGTGGGAGTTAAGATTTGGCAATGGGATGCCCAGCAAGAGGGTCTCTCATAAGTCATTATAGACAGCGTACGAGGAGATAGAGCCGGTTCCGAGCTCAAGAACTATCCTAGATTCGACGACCTCGACCATTTTGTATGTAGCAATCTTTTTGAGATTGTCTTGGGTGAGAATCAAGGACGGTAGAGTCAGTTCACTGGTGTGCCGATGGTAGTGTGTGGGTTTTTTTTTTTTTTTTTTTTTTTGTTAGTGAGGGTGAAGAAGGTTTTTTTTTTTTTTTTTTTGGTGGATTGTGGTTTTTTTGGTGTGGTTTTGTGTGGTTTGTCGATCAGAATGAAGGAGAAAGAACAATACACTTTTCTTCAAATTTCTTCTTTCGATTTTTTTTTTCCAAATCCAGTCCGGTTTTCAGACTGGATTATTCTATTTTTTTCTTTTTTTCTTCTTTCTTCCTTTTCATTTTTTTTTTAAAAGTCTAGGCTTGATTTTAATTTTTATTCATTTTCATTTTATTTATTTTTAATTTTTATCTTATATTTAATAATTTAAATTTTCTTTTTGTCTTATTCATAGTAAAATAACCATTTGATCAAAAATCTTGATCAACCGGGAAAGTTGACGAAAGTCAACTAACAACATAGAGATTTGATGTAATGAAATAATAAATGTATTTCTGCTTGTTCTTAGGCAAACTCAAGAGGGCTATCATGCAATTCATTCTAAGAATATAATAACAAAATAATTTTAATTAATTCCTATTCATCAAAGAATAAATAATAAAATGATAAAAATTATCATTTTAATTTAAATGATAACTTATAATGAAGAATCATTTTTTTATAAGTAATTATAAGAGATACTTACAAATCGAGTGTAAACTTGGGTTTTTAAATTTAGTTGTCCTTTTTCCTTTCACTTCCTCATCTCCTTCATTCGTATTTTATCAAATTTTTGCCTATTGAATTGGCCAATGGAGCACCCGTTCAAAAGCTCATGACCATATTGGACCTGCAGAATTTCCAAAACTTGACCCAACAAATTCTGATAAAATATTTTTCAAATTAAAAATGAAAGTGAAAATTCCAAGCAAGCAATAAAGAAATGACAAAATTACCTTTCAAAAAAAAAATGGAAATAGTAATTGAAGAAATGGGGTGACCAACATGAGATTTAAAGTCAGAAGGATCATGCACGTTCAACAGATATGCACATCCCTCCAAAAAGCATTCTATGCAAGAATAAATATTCAATATAAAAAAGTATATATATCTTTATTTTTTAAAAAATTAAAAATAAAGTTAGAGGAATTTATTCAGGACATCGAGGCTTGAAAAAGACAAAAATTAATGATGCAAAAATATCATAATTTTTCCTTTCATTAAGAAATAAGAAACAGACAAATAAATGAGTTTAAAAATGAGGAAATTTTATTTTCGTTTTTTAGGTTTAAGAAACTAGTAGGATTTTAAATGTCTTTTGAAAACAATTTTTTTCCTCCCTAATATTTTAAAAACACTTAAAAAAAGTCCATCTCGTCAGCTACCAAATCGCAAACACCTACCACTTGCAAAACTAGAAAAAATAGAACCACAACATCAAAATCAACCAAATTTGACTTTCGAAATTCAACCACAAGCCCATACAATATTAATCCAAATTGTCTCCAATCCAAACTCAAATCAAGATCATCTTCAACACAAATCCCATCTGACTTCAAAAAAACCTAGATGATAAAGATCTTTATTCTAGGATATTGAACTCATAAGTCAATTTAGGTTCAAAGTTGCTCCAACCCCTAGATCGTCATCTGAGTTTGATCTGGATCTTCAAACCTAGTTCATGGTGATGGTTCGTGGTCTTCGATCTAAGTTGTTGGTGGAGGCTAGCAAGATGGAGACTTACGCTTGATGAAGGTTGGGTCTAGTCTTGGTCTAATTGAGACAAAAAGGGTGTTGTTTTATAATGGTTTGATGTGATAAGGTCGGATTCAAATAAAGTTTAGATGGCTTTTTATGGTGGTTGTTATGATAAAGATAAGGAGACGAAAGATGGAGACTAGGTTTGGGTTTGTTATGACAACCCAATATTATTTGAATCTAGTGTAAACCTGAAATAAAGAATAATATTGAAAGAAAATACAAGTAATAAAATAAAAATAGTTGGCATAAGATTTACGTAGTAAAATACTCAATATGAGGGAAACATTCACAGATTAAGAGTAGAAAAATTTTATTAATGCAACAATAATATAACATTTTTCTAAAATTTTAAGAGAGAACTAGGGAGAAGAAAACTCTCAAATACACTTGAGATTTTGGAAATGGGATGATGAATTTCAAAGTTCGATTGTCTATTATAAGCAATATGTGAAGGTGCAAACCAATTTGCTCAATCACTAAATAGTTGAGACAATGGTGATTAAGTAATTAATGATAGCGGTATCAATTGTTTCTTCAAAATTACAAATCTTCATGCTTCACCATCTTTATGTTTTACTTCACCAAGTCAACAAATGTAACTCCATCGCCATATACAAATAATATTATTTCACCTCTCTTAATATTCTTCCACTTGAAGCCATTTTTAATGATCTAGTTTTATACTTCTGATCATTGACTAAGATCTTGCTGCTTATATTTCTACGAGACCATATGAGGATCTACACTAATTGAATTTATCAATACTAATAGGCTTGGTCATTGCATATGCGAGGTTCTCTTTGATATGTATCTTTTGCATATTTACACTACCATCTTCTACTACTTCACGAACGAAATGATATTAGACTCTTATATGCTTTGTTCTAGAATGAAATGCTAGATTCTTTACAATATGTAAGGCATTTTGACTGTCACAAAATAAAGAGATTTTTTGTTGTTTGTGCCCAAGCTCCTTTAATAATCTTTTAATCCAAATTGTTTTTTTATAAGTTTATGTAATTATCATGTATTCTACTTTTGTTGAAGATAAAACTATAATAATTTGTAATTTAGATACCTAGCTTACAGCTCCCCCTGCAATTGTAAACATATAGCATGTAGTGGATTTTCTTTTATCGAGATCTCTTACAAAATCTGAATCTATATAGTCTCTAACTATAAACTTTGATCATCCATAACATAATGTAGCATTTGAGGATCCTCTGATGTATTTCAAAATCTTCTTCACAGTATTCTAATGCTCTTTATCAAGATTCATCATAGATCAATTAACCACTTCTGCAACTTGTGCAATGTTCGGTCTTGTACATATCATAGTGAACATTAGACTTCCCATTATTAATGCATAAGACACTTGAGGTATTTTCATCCTCTCCGCTTCATTGCTAGGGTTCACATTTAAGGATAATTTGTAATTCATAGGAATAGAGGTAGAAATTAGCTTACAATCTTGTATGTTAAAGCGAGACAAGGTCTTCTTAAGTTGTTTTTTTAAGAGAGCCAAATCTTCCTATCTTTTCTATCTTGGTGAATTTGCGATCTTAGAATTTTGTTTGTTAGTCTCAAATCCTTCATATGAAACTCCCCAGCTAACTGTTCCTTTAAATCTTGAACTCGATCTTTTTTGAAGCCTGCTACCAACATGTTATCCATTTGCAGTAGCAAGATAATGAAATCATCACTTAGCAAAATAATGAAATCATCACTATCTCCAAACCTCTTATAGGATGTACAATAATGTGAACTAAGTCTATTGTATCCAAGACTTGTAATGAATGAATCGAATCTCTTATACCAACACCTCGACACTTGTTTTAAACCGTACAAAGATTTCTTTAAGCTGTAAGCTAATTTTTCATTGTCTTCTTCAGTAAAACCTTCTAGTTGGAACATTTAATTTTTTTCTTCAAGTTCTTTACAAAGAAATGTAGTTTTCACATCTAATTGCTCTAACATCAAATGTAATACAATTTGCTAGAACCACCTTTATCTTTGTAAGTCGAACCATAAAGAAAAATATCTCATTGAAATCAATACATTCTTTCTGAGCATATCCTTTCATCGCCAATCTTGCACGATATTGCTCCACTTGATCAGTGTCATCTTGTTTGATCTTAAAGATCCACATGTTTCCAATGACTTTCTAACCTTGTGGTAGAGGTACAAATTCTCATTTCTTGTTTTTGTGTAGAGCTTCAATTTCCTCTTGCACTGCTGTCATCCATAGAGGTGCATCTGGGCTGCTTATAGTTTCATGGAAAGTTGAAGGCTCTCGTTCATCTGTTAGAAAATAATATGCAACATTACTATTCGTAATATACTATGAGTATTATACTGGTGGTCTTCTTTCTCAAGTTGGCCATCAAATTTCCAAAGCCTCAGTCTCAACTGGTCATTGTATTTTGTGTTCTAGTTCTGCTTTAGAAGAACCTAAATATTCATATTCTGAATTATTTTTCACATATACAATTATAGTTTTTGAATTTTCTTTTGAAGTGTTATCATCTCTATTTTTTAAGTTGATCTTCTACAAAGATAACATCTCTATAGATGACAGTCTTGTGGGTAGTGGGATCCCACAGACGATACCCCTTCACTCCATCAGCATGCCCCAAGAATATATATTTTCTTGATTTTGGATCAAACTTTATTCTTTCTTGGGCATTATACATCGTGTATACAAAACATACAAACGAATGTAAAGTAGAATAATCAACAAGTTTACAATTCATGTCTCTATTGGTGTTTTTAACTCAGTTGCTATGGATGGATATTAATTTATCACATAATAGGTGGTCTTCATGGTTTCTGCCCAAAATGACTTAGGTAAACCTATAGTCTTCAACATAGCTTTTATTCTTTCTGCATGAGTTCTATTCATCCACTCTACCACCTCATTTTGTTGAGGAGTGTATGTGACTGTAAATTGTCTTTTGATTCCTTTTTCAATGTAAAAAGCAAGAAACTTCTTGTCTATATATTCTCTTCCATTATTTGTACTCAAGCACTTGATATTTTTCTCAGATTCAAGTTCTACTTGCGTTTTGAATGCTTTGAACACTAGAAACACATCTGACTTTCTCTTGATAAGGTACACCCAACTTCTCCTGGAGTAATCATCAATAAATGATACACAATATTTTGATTCTCCTAGGAATATATCCGATAATTCTTAAACATCAGAATAAATTAAATCTAGAATGCATTTGCTCATAACAGTGGAATTATAGAACTTTAATCTATATTGCTTATTTGTCACAGAATACTCACAAAAAAGTAGATTTACGGTTTTGAGCCTAGAAAGCAATCTGCGTTCAGAGAAAATCTTATAATCTCATTTTGATATGTGGTTTAATTTGTATGCCACATTATCGTTGACTCTTCCCCATGATTGGTTGCAACACATGAATCGGCCTCCAATAATGTATTTCCTTTAAACATGTATAGATTTGCAGCAATATTTTTTCTTTTCATGCCAACAAACACTTCTCTGACAATTTTCAAGATCTTATTTTCTATATGGGTATTACATCCAAGATCATTCAATTATTCTAAAGACAATAGATTCTTTTTTTAGCCATTCACATGTCATACCTCCTGAATGGTGCAAACTGTAATATCATGATCATCCTCTAAGATAGATTTATATGTGTGGAACTATTCTCTACAAAAGGCCATGTGTTAGGTAGTAGTTGAATCTACAATCCAAATGTCAACAAACTGTAATCTGCTTTCCATAATAGTGGTTGCTTCACTGTATAAGACATTACCATCATCTGAAGTATTTGGTACACATCCTCACAAGTTTTGTAATACCCTCTAATCGACTTCCATTGGAATGAAAATCAAGTCACCGAATGCTACATTACTAACTTTCTAATCTTATATACATATATATATATATATATATATATATATATTTAAATTTGGTAGAGTTCCGCATTTTTTCCAAAAACCTAAAAATTTAAAAACCTATAAAGGAAACGAAATAGTTCTAACACAATTCTTTCTCAACTTCCGTCTCGACCTCCCGTCCATTTCAAAATCACTTCTCCACACATTTATACTAATCAATTTTTTTAATAAAAATCCATGTCCATGAAAATTAATACAAAATCACAACATAAATAACACTTAATTTACAAAACTACATTATAATACAAAACCTTATAAATTTTATACAATTTATCTTTTACAAAAATTTACACTTTATAAAAATACATACTTTCATGTTCATGTCCTTTAATGTTTACATATATAATAAAACCAAAAGGATAATTATCCAAAATATAGATGGATGTGACTCGCTAGAAGTGTTGCAGATATATCTTCTTCAGTCTGTATCGACAAAGATCAGTCAACAATATGTGCGTGGTAAATCCAACATGTTAAGTATTGTTACTTAATGGGTGCACACAAATTTGAAATCATAGTTTCCAAACATTCAATATCATAAAACCCAAAATTCATCATTATCTAATTTTTATAGTAAATCACAATTAAATAAAATAAACTAGTAAGCACACATTAAAATTTTAGAGGTCATTTTCATATACCATTACAAAAATGCCTATAAAAAATTTTCAGCTCTCTTTGTAAACACTAATACGATACCATAGAATGAAAAACGGGTTTCCTTGGCATCGGACATTTGGTGACTACCCACTGGATCACATTTCGTATACATATACACTTTAAGGGCCAGACACTCGATGCCTCTTAAGTTCCAAAATTTAAAATCGATGTATACATAACTCGGCAGAGTACTGCTAATATTTCCCTATTGGCATACCAATTACCAATCCCCACCTACCGATTTCCAGGTTTACTAGAGTCCTTATAAATTTTATTAAATAACAAAAATTTTCTCATTCACATTTTCCATTTCAATTTCAATTTTTATCAAGTACTCCACCAATTACATTTTTGGTCCACTCTTTTCATATTTCATCCAAGTATTAATTCTTTGTCTCCCAAAAATCAATTTCAATCCAAAGATTCTAATTAAAATTTACATAAACATCATCCCCTTCACCAAGCATACATTCGGCCAAGGCACTAAAATTACCAAATTTCTTTTCAATTTTTCATTCACATTTATAAATCATTAAAATCACAGGCAAATAACATCCAAAAAAAAAAAAAATCATCAAAAGCAATTCACAATTCCTCCAAATATCACATTCGGCCAACACCACCAAATTTCCATATTTGTTTTCAAATTCACATTTCACCCAAAATTCATTTAAAATTTCATTCAATTAACATTCAATATAGGTTAAATCATCAAAACCATCAAATTAATTCATTTTTACCTAAAATGACCCATTCGGCCAAACTTACTTCTTTCACATAATTTTCAAAATTTTCATCATTTAATACCTCAAAATCATTCATAATATAATTCGAACATAGTTATTAAATCAACTTGATTAAAGATAGAAAGTATCAAATATTGACATAACTAAAACCCTACTAGAAAATTGAAGTTTTAAATTAAGTGTACACAAACCTTTTAGGCAACTTTCTCTAGCTTATTCACTCCTCCAAGGGATGCTTATACCTTTTCCTTTTTCTTTTCCTTTCCTTGATTCCCTTTTGCTACTTCTTCACCTTGATTTTTCTAGAATGCATATTTCATCAATAAAAATCAAATCTATTCAATTAAATGCAAATTCCCTAATTCTACATGATCCTGAATGCATTCGTACCTTACTAACTTCCATTGATCACCAAATCAAAAATCCATCCAAACTAACCTTAATTTGGCACCTTTTTTTTAAAAAAAACCACCTTTGAATCTTAATGGAATTGGATGGATTTGATACTTTGAATGAGTCGATAATGGAAGAAACTAGGTTTATGGATGATTTGGAGGCTTGAAATTGAAGAAAATTGAGATGAAAAGGGATGTGAAGGTCATGACTAGAAGAAGAAAAATGAGTGTGTTTCATGTATACCATGACTTTATATACTAACCCTTTTGCTTGACAATTTTACCCCTAACTAAACCCATATTTACCTTCATGTCCTTAGTGACAAATGCTAACTTTTTATTGGTTGAAATTCCAACTCATATTTCCACAAACTAGTTTGACATCATTCTTATTCCATTGTCAACTAGATTTACATTACTTTTTTACTTTTGGTTTGACAATTTTCTATTGGTCCAAAAATAAATTTCATGTGATGCATTTTAATTGCATTATTTTCTTGTCCAATCCTATTTTTCCACCATTCTAATTCCCTTATTAAATTTCCAATTTAATTCCTACGTACAAAATACCTTCAATATATTAAATTCTTTAAATTAAAAAGACACCTCATAATATATGCATGTAATTCCAATTTAATCCAACTTTTTTCATAATGAATTTCGATTAAAGAAAGCTAATCATATTAAAGTATATTCTGAGGAGTTATAAGTTCGATAACTCAAAAGCTTTATTCTTCTTATTGTGCCAACATTCACTTTTGACGTGCCTTTTCTTACCACAATTATAGCATCTAACATTCGTCTTACTTATTGATTTTAATCTACCATGATTGAGACTTTCACTGAGCTACGTTCCGTTGATCTCCCTCTTGTCGTTGATAAAGCCTCCGCTTGTATACTATTTGTCAATCTGTTTTCCTTGTTCTTCTGCTTGCTTTCTTCCATTCACTTTTAACGTGCCTTTTCTTATCACAATTATAGCATCTAACATTCGTCTTACTTCTTGATTTTAATCTACCATGATTGAGACTTTCACTGAGCTACGTTCCGTTGATCTCCCTTTGTCGTTGATAAAGCCTCCACTTGTATATTATTTGTCAATCTGTTTTCCTTGTTCTTCTGCCTGCTTTCTTCTTCTAAGAAGTAGCTACAAGCTCATCAAAAACTAGATTGTCTAAAAGAATATTATTTATTAGGTTGATGATAAGTTGATTATACGAATCAGGTAGACTTTGAAGTGAACTTTTGGTACGTTCATTTGCCTTTATTATTTGACCTAACACTAAAGTTGAGAAAATAGAGTATTTACGATCTTGATGTGGTCGGCTATTATTGTAGATTCCGTCATTCAAAGATTACTAAGCTTTCTTTTTAAGAAAATTTTCATGTGTAGTGACTTGGACTCATACAATTTTGTCAGAGTGTCCTATACCTCCTTAGTTGTCTACTTCTCTACTACACTTGATAATACACCATTTGCTAAAGTCATATGGAAATTGACAATTTGCGTTGTCATCCATTTTGTTCCACTTGGCGTCATCAATAATTTCGGCTTGTTTTTCTTCTAGTGCTAATAAACAATTATCTTTCCTTAAAATAGTCTTCATTTTCATCTTCTATAATGAAAAATTATTTCTATTGAACTTCTCAATTTCAAATTTTACTACCATCTTTGTAAAATACTCATAAGATATCCAATTAACAGTATTGTCAATAGTACCCATATTTCAAAATAGTGCACGTATCCTTGAATAATGCACCAGAAAAGTTACCAAGAAAAAGAGGTGGGTCACAATAGATATACTTAAATACCAACTATTTTTTAGTCAGAACATTTCCTAAGCATGCATTTTCACTTCACCATACTTATTTCTAGTAATCAGGGACAATTCTTTTCTGATGTGGAATATCAGATAATGTTGCAACCATAAAGTATACTCAAAATTTTTTAAAGAATCTATTACTTTAATACCACTATTATAACAATCTGATATTATTTTAATACAGTGCAAATCTAATCGAGAATAATATTGAAAAAAAATAGAAATAAAAAAATAAAAAAAAATGGCATAAGATTTACGTAGTAAAACCCAAATATGAGGAAAATATTCATGGACCAAAACTAGAAGAATTTTATTAACCCAACAACAATACAACCTCTCTAGAAGAAAACTAGGGAGAAAAGAACTCTCAAATATACTTGATATTTTGGAAGCAGAATGATGAATTAATTGCCTATTTATTGGCAATATGAGGAGGTGCAGATCAATTTGCTCAACTATTAAGTAGTTGAGGCAATAGTCGTTAAGTAATTAATGACGGTGATGTCAATTGTTTCTTCCAATTTTCAAATCTTTACGCTTCACCATCTTCATGATTTACTTCATTAAGTCAACAAATATGACTTTACCGCCATATACAAATAATATGGTTTCACCTATCTTAATAGGGTTAGATAAAGACTAAGAGGTGTTTTGTAATGATGGAGGTGTTTTGTGGTGGTGGTTTGTAGTGATGACATCTGGGTTCAATAACATAGGGTGATCCAATGAAGAATCTAGATCTTCAACTTGAATATTTGGGTTATATATCTTCAATCTTTTTTTTTTTTTTTTTTTTTTTTTTTCAGTTTGTTGCAATAATTTTTGAAGCTAGGGTTTGATGGTAGGTTAATCAATTAGAGGTGAAGATCCCTCCAGATTGGATTTTCATTGTCCATTAAATTGATAGACAGTATGAATGTTGGATCTCCACCTCTTTAAAAGAATAATTATTTTTTTCAATTTTTTCCTTATTTCATCTCTAAAGATGAATGGTAGAGATTTACTTTCTTCATATTTATTTTTTATTAAACTAATTATAAAAATCAAATTTTCAATTGTTTTTTCTTATTTCATCTTTATCATGCATCTAAAAATATGGACGATAGAGGTTACTGTTAATTTAATTTTTTAATTAAATTAATAATAATAATTAATTTTGATTTCATCAAGGATAAAATGGTTATTTTAATATTTTGATTGAAGTGAGAGGCAATTGAGTTTTTTATACTTTTCTGTTTGATTTCATCGTTAGGTGCTGATAGTAAAGATTTTTTTAAATTGTTTTCGAAATATCAGAGAGAAAATTACCTGTTTTTGAAAGACGTTTAAAATTCCGATGGTTTGTGACACCTTGGGAGGAGAATGAAGTTTCCCTGTTTAAAGAAAAGGCATGAAATCTGGGATGATTGCAGCAGAGTGGAATCTTAATTCAGTATAATACAATGACCACCTGTCAGGTAGTGGAATCATTATTATTGCATTTGTAAACCTGAAATTGAAATTCCAAAAAGCATCCACCAACATCTTCACCAGCAAAACACCATACGGACACTGACTTTATTCCATCACAAGCAGCTTTTGCTTCAACGGTCGTCTTTGGATCAAACCACATTTTTCATTTTCTTTTCTCTCTTAAAAGTTGTGGACTATTAACAACTCTAATTCTATATTTTTACACTCAAAATTCAATCATTAAAAATACATTATAATTAGCACATTTACTCATTATTACAAGGTTATTATTCGTCTTAATACGAGTGCTATATATCTTTATAAGCAACTGTAGAAGATTTTCTATACTGTAAGAGTAGACTTTGTTTGTATTTATTAATATATATAGAAAATTTTCTCTTTGAATTATAGATGTCTCTTAAAATTATAAAAATAATTTTTTATCGAATAGATAAAATTTAATCTCCTTAAAGTGTGACATGCCCATGAAATATAATTATGATTATATTAAAATTCATTATTTTTAAGGTCAATTGATAGTACTAACAGCTATGAAATTATGTGATAATATATAAAAAATAGATATGTTATTGATTATAATATCTATGTAGTTTAATATAACTATTATAAATTGCAAGATCCAAATAGCATAATGGATCATAGGTTATTACAATTTACACATTTGAATTATACGGTCAAAAGCATACCCAAAAATGGATCAAAATGTCGTAATTATACGTTGATTGATTCTGAAAGACCTAAATTCAAGTGATGTTTGGTAACCAAAAGCAACCCTAACATCATCCCTAAAAGGTTCCACTTAAAATGAAAAGCAAAACCCAAAAATGTAAGTAAAATGAATAAAATTAAAATTTATGTTAGCCTGTACAAACAAGTCAAAGTGGTCTAAGGCACATATATATATATATATAGAGGTCTAAATCATATCTAAATATATGAATCAACAAGTCGTAAATTATACGTTGATTGACTTCAGAAGACCTAACTTCAAGTGATATTTGGTAACCAAAACCAACCAATAGCATGCTCCCTAAAAGGTTCCACTTAAAATAAAAGGCAAAACTCGAAAATGCATGTAGCATGAATAAAATCCAAATTTATGTTAACCTATACAAATATGTAAAGGTGGTCCAAGGTATATATTATATCCAAGGCATGTACATATAAATTTGGTAAACACAACCAAACATGTATTTGTCCTTATTATCACGTATCATTTGGAAAATCTCTTTTTCCCATTGCCCACAAACAACTTACTGGTCAAATTCCATTTTACATACTTTACTAAAAGAAAAAAACTAAATGCGCACATGCTTTTAATGCAAATGTACAAGGATAACTATTAGACTGATGGCTTGTTTGGTTTAACAGGAATTGGATTCTTTTGAATTAATCACTTGTCATTTGATCATGCAAAGTGGCTTTTTCTTTGAGTAATGATATTAGTTTTTAGCTGCCTTTTACCATCTTTTTCTTATATAGCTTTTGAATGTCCAATGCTTAATGCACTCACACCTTGGAATTGTCTATGCTGCAAAATAAAAGGTACTTACTAAGTATTACTATCCAATTGGATACTGTTAATGTGGTCACTATCATTTATAATTGACATATGCTCAGCATGTAATTATGTGTCCAAATGATTGTTTTTACAGTAGATGCAATAAAATAAAAAGTAAGAATTAATATTTTTTAGTATTGAAAATCTCATAGTAATTATCCCAAAGATTTTAGAAATGAAATGTACGTTTTTCAAAAGTATACTATTTTTTTTATTAAAAAAAAAAAAAAAATAGTTGTGCTTAGATGAAAGGTTTGAAAATGGTCATTTGGCAGGTAAGACGTGACAATTCTTCACTTGGGAAAAAAAAAACATAAGAGTACTTTTGCTACCTCATAATGAAAATAAAAAAGTAACAAGTTTCATTTGAAAGATAATCGAGATAATGAATTTGATTCCTTATGTGGAGGAGGAAATTAAATTTCCTTAAAAAAAAAAAAAAAAAAAAAAACCAACTTAATTCACAATTTTGTATAGAATCCATAAAATTGGATTCCCAATAATGTGTGATGCTATTGACAATCTACCAAATATCTTTCTTTGCTCCAATTTTTATTTTTTTATTAATGATAATTTTAACCTAAATTAAAATTACTAAGAAAGAATTTTTTTTTTTTTTTTTTAAAAAAAAAAGAAATCTAAAGACTCTTGCAGTCCAACATTATTATTTTTCCCTCTTGCAACCACAAACCCTTAAAAAGCTTGTTTTTTTTTTCCCACTATTTTAAGATTTCATGGATTTCAAAGTGATTAAAAATTATATGCAATCAAAGTGAACTTTGGAATGATGAATAATTATTTTACAATAAGGTTCAAACAAAAACCAAAAAAAAAAATAATTTTAGATTAGTTGTAAACTTATGATTTTTTTTTCTTATCTTAGAAATTTTAAACTATATGTTGTGTTGAACTTTTACAATATATATTTTAATATTAATTGTTTGTACTTGAATTGAGTTGGTTGATTTATGTACATATTGCATTGAAAATTATTAAAATTTTCATCAAATTCTTTTCCAAAACAAACTTTATCAAAATGAATAATGGGTGTATAAAAATAAAATGAATGTCTTTAATGTTAAATTAATTATTTTTAAAATGAAATTTTTTTGGATTATGATTATGAAATTAATTAAAAAATTAGTAGAGTTAAAAGATAAAAACGTTACCTTCGGAAAAAATAGGGGAGTTCTTATAATTTACTTCGAAATTTTTAGAACTTATTTGTATCCTTAAGAAAATGAGTGTTAAAAGAAAAAAAATATATTGAAATTTAAATTAAAAATTTATTTCATTAACACCATAATTATAAATCATATATTAACGTCTTTGGTAGCTGATGGTGTTGGTTGGTAAAAAATTGCTGATGGTTTATAAATCATAAGCCCATATGCTTCCCATTGTATGAGACATGGGTTCAACACCTCTGCCATAAGATTCAAATTATATATAATAATAATAGTAATAATAGATCTCCTACCATTTATATGAGTTGATCTCCTATTTTTGTATAAGTTTAGTTTCCTCCTAATTTGAAGCAGTCTCTTGAGTCGCATCATCATTATTTTATTTTGGTTGATTTAAGTAATCATCTATATTTATTTAAGTTTCCATTATCGTACTAAAAAAAAAGGAAATTCATAAATTAACCTCTTTTTCGCTTTCGATAAATTTGTGTTAGCAAATGCGTAGTGTACAACAGAATGATTACAATCATTCGATTAGTTGACTTATTTGTCCTCCGTATATACGCCAAATTATTGTACAACTTCAAGATTGTTGAGGTAACCTTACGGCCTACGGTATGTTGATGCCAAATTATATCTTAACAGGAATGTTATTTCTCATTTGATATCATTAAAATAATAATAATAATGGGAAACATAGTATATGAAGCGTTACCATCGTTATTGATATATCTGCTACGTGTACGTTTTGATACTTGATTAGTATTTGGACAATCATTAAATCAAAGATGATAAAAAAAAAAAAAAATCAGTTGATTTTTATTACCTAAAGGTTTAGAATTAAAAACTTATATATATATATCTTAAAATATTATAATTTTTAAATATTGGAAGTAGAGTATACAAATTAATATTTGAACCAACAATTCTTCTAAATAAATCATGAAGGTGTGAAGAATTTACCATTAAACCAACATAATCTTGTCTTTCAAGAGTAGCAATATTAACTCTAAAATTCTACATGAACACATTTCATAAGTGCATCTCACTGATTTTCGAATTGTTTTGTATAAAGAAAATTCTAATTTATCAAAAGTTATAGTCATCTAGGCTTATTCACGAAAAAAAAAAAAAAAGCAATAAAATTAAGAAAATGATATAACAAGAATATAATACAATAAAATTAAGAAAAGATATTCTTAATATCAAGTGGTAGAGGCGGTACTTAAAACTAAAAATTGGATTATAACTCCATTATCCACTACATGTATTAGCCTATTAGGAAATAATAAGCTCATGGATTTTCATAGCAGATAAATACTTTTAATCTTAAGAACTATAATCACTTCTTCTTGCACTTTGTAATTAATTATTTTACTTATTTTATAATCATATATATATTATACATAAATTATTTTTTCAAAAAAAAAAATTGGGGTCAGGGTCCTTTAGTGTTGACGATCGGAATCGACCAACACTCGAACGATTTGAGGCACCCGTAGATCGTTGCCGGAGCCGTTTAACCATTTGATTCCTGTTGACAATATGAGCCCGCGGGACTTGTCAATCATCGGTTGACGATCTGAGTCCGTGCGCGGCCTATCAATAAAAGTCACGTTTCGGAGTCGAACCCCTAACACTTAAATGTATCTTTGGGGCTAAACTCCTACCCTGGTTAACAGGTCCCGCGGGCTCATATCGTTAACAGGAGCCAAATGATTAAACGGCTCCAGTAATGATCTACGGGTGCTTTAAATTGTTCGAGTGTTGATCGATTCCAATCGTCAATACCTAGCCTCCACCGGACTTTGCCTGTGAGTCCGGTGTAAATTAAAATTTCTTTAAAATTTCTTTAAAATGAGATGGAGATACAGTTTTAGACGGGGGCAAGAATGATTCTATATGAATTTTAATTAGTTGCATACTACGAGTTTACGCCAGAAGGACATGAAGTTTCTTCAATAATAATGCGAGGTTAAAACTAAATTTAAAAATAATACAATTTTTTATTACTCATCAAAATTAATTATTGGTTATGTCGCAACGGCAACGAAAAGTTGTACAGTGAGCTATTAGTTTTGGAAGAGGTGATGTGCCAAAATAATTAGATTAAATAAAAGCAAAACACCATACTGGCTTAGGAGGTGGTCATACTCATGTGTCTAATCTCGAGAGGCGGGGCAGGGTGCAGGAGGGTGACGCGTGATGATACGCTATCATTAAATCAAATCTTCGTTCTTTTACTTAAAACCCAACAAAAATCAGACATATTTATTCCGTTTTCTCCATTCCTCTCTGCAGGCGGCGCCGCTGTCAATGCTTTCACCTACATCTACCTAGTTAATGAATCACATTAACTTCATATTCACTCACCTTCACTCTCCTCTCCCTGCTTGACATCTATACTCGCTATTTGGCTACCTATATCATGGATACACTCATCAACAATTTAAACACTTTAGTTGACAAAATGGCGACCTCCGCTGGTAGTGAGAGTTTAGTCCATCCAAATCTTCTAAAATTATGAGTTCCATAATACACTACCTTATTATGGATAATTTTTTATCGATATTATGGATAGTTCCCTTTTGTTTTTAGAAATGATATTCAAATTATACTTTAAATTTATGTTTTGATTGGTCGTTAATACTATTTGAATATATATCAATATTTTAAAAAATAAATAAATTTAAATTTAAATAATTAAATTAATTTATCATTTATATTTATAATAAGAGTTTTACATGTATTTTTTAAAATTTATAATAAAGATATATATATTAGAGCAAATTACAATTTAGCTACCCGGTTGAAACGCTTTTACGGGCGGAGCAATTGTTTTGATGTTATTACAATTTACCCCCCTACCGTTAATAAGATCGGTTAAATGTAACGATAAACAGTATCAAAACAGTAAAAGGACGAAAATACCCTTTGACTGAAATTGACCAAAAATTTCATCAATTAAACATAATCATCCCAAAAATAAATCATCCCAAAATACAGTTAATCAAATTTAAACATTTCAGCATAAACTTCACCATCACCAATTAAACCTAATCAACCCAAAAACTTCATCGGTTAAAAATAATCAATCCAAAATACAGTTCATCAAAATTAAATATTTCAGCATAAACTTCACCATCAACAGTTAAACATAATCAACCCAAAACCTTCATCAGTTAAACATAATCAACCCAAAGTTCTTCACCAGTTAAACATAATCAACCCAAAGTCATCAACTTCACCATTTCAGCATCAAAAAATCACCCAAATCACTTGTTAAACAAATAAAAAAAAAAATGACAATTCTGAGTTCATGAACCCAGATTTCTGGGTTCGGTAGAACCCAAAAATCTGGGTTCTCAGGAACCCATCTGGGTTCCTGACGAACCCAGAAATCTGGGTTCGTCACGAACCCAGATCTGTGGGTTCGTGACGACCCAGATTTCTGGGTTCGTCAAGATCGACGAACCCAGATTTCTGGGTTCGTCGTCAACCCAGATCGACGAACCCAGATCTGGGTTGACGACGAACCCAGAAATCTGGGTTCGTGACGAACCCACAGATCTGGGTTCGTCACGAACCCAGATTTCTGGGTTCGTCAAGATCGACGAACCCAGATTTCTGGGTTCGTCGTCAACCCAGATCGACGAACCCAGAAATCTGGGTTCGTCACGAACCCAGATCTGGGTTCGTCAAGATCGACGAACCCAGATTTCTGGGTTCGTCTCACGAACCCAGATCTGGGTTGACGGGAACCCAGATCTGGGTTCGTCGACCCAGATCTTTCAGATCGGGGTTCATTCAGATCGGAGTGAACCCGATCTGCAGAAGAAGAAGCAGAAGAAAGGAAGAAGAAGAAGAAGTGGAAGAAGAGAAGAAGCAGCGGAAGAATAGAAGAAGAAGAAGAAGAAGAAGAAGAATGAGAAGAAGAAGCGGAAGAATAGAAGAAGAAGACTGAGAGTAAGAGGGAGACTGGTAGAAGACTGACCAGAGAAAGAGTAATCAGTTGACCAGCTTTATATTTGGTCAACTGGTCAATTTCAGTCCAAGGATATTTTCGTCTTTTTACTGTTTATCGTTATATTTAACCGATCTTACTAACGGTAGGGGGGTAAATTGTAATAACATCAAAACAATTGCTCCGCCCGTAAAAGCGTTTCAACCGGGTAGCTAAATTGTAATTTGCTCTATATATTATCATAAACTTATATCCCTTAATATAGATAGTTAGGTCTACAATAGGCAGCCTAGGTAGAATTAGGCGGGTCTCGGGGGGTCTCTGAGACTACTGGTAGTGGCCTGTACCCATTTTAGAACAGTAGTTTAAATTATACGATGCACAAATTGTCAACACTAATCATACATATAGATATATATATTTATTGATAGATTGATGCGCGTGTAGGGAAGGAAGAGAGTGTCTACTTTTGGGTTTGTTGTTTAATTGGTACACGAAACGCATCACGACACGCATTGCCAGTGAAAAAGCAAAAAATATTCAGCGACACGGGGCAAGTGTTTTCGGTGTTTCCAAAAAGCACTTTAATGAATGGAGAGGATTTTGGTCATCCGGAAACTGTCGAGTATGTCTCTCATATTTTCCAAAATGACAACGCTGTCCTTTTCACATCCGGCAAAGTCGACTCAGGCTGGGCCCTCTCATATTTAGCGGCTTTTTAAATTCAGGCAATGGCAGGATTGAAATTTAAATGGTGATTGGGGGGCAAATATGTTTTATTCGAAACTGATGACAAAAACATGACGTACAAGAATCTTTTTATTAAACGCGAGGCTGGGTGCCCAGATTAGTTGCAAGGTAATCCAGCCAAACCCCAACATCAATAACTCCCTTGCCTCCTTCTTAGAGTATATTACACTTATGAAACAAATAATCTTTAATATGTGTGCCCAATATTTTTCAAAAAGAAAAAAAAAAAATACATATATATATATTTATGCGTGCCCAATGAGATCATAATCGATAAATAAATATATATTAGTAATATGTGTGCCCAATATTTTTCAAAAAGAAAAGAAAATATACATATATGTATATATATTTATGCGTGCCCAATGAGATCATAATTGATAAATAAATATATATTACAATTACTATGTTATTGATTTAAATAAAAATAAAGTATACTAATGTCTAACGTTGGAGCTATCTATTTTTTTTTCTTAGACAGTATATATACTCATTTATAACTTTCGAGATCTCAAATATTAGCACAATAGAAAATCATCCCGGCAACAGCAACTATTACTACTACCTACATATAATAGGAACATTACCCATAAACTAGTGAAATTTACAGTAAGTTACTAGCATTTATGGGTTAATTCGTAATTATTTACACGATAGATCGAGGTACTCAAAACCATGATCTTGCTCAAAGATAGTGCTGGGCATGCTTACCTTAACTGAGGCAAGCATTTTGGTGAGCTATCTTATATATAAAGAAACATTTATTTTATCAATGACTCTTATTAAGACGAATTAATTGCATTTTGATTGATTAAAGGGACAAAGGATCGTGAATAATGATATTTTGCAATAATATGAGGCATATGTTAGTGCTACAAGATGTAGTGATCGGGTCACCATTGTAGCCATGTATCTACAAAAGGTTTTGACCTTTCCCCTAGAGGGGTGTGGTGAAAGCCGGACATGTCTGGAATTTTTTTTGAACCACATGTGAGCAAGATAATGTTTTTAGGGTTTGAATCAAAGATTTTTATAGATATTTTGGTTGCAAATATGATATTGGTCATCACATAAGAAAACGTGCATATTCAAGCGTATAATATATATAATTTTAAACAATAATAAGTTTGCACACATAAACTTTTGTTATTCTTTAATACTTAAATGATCTTTGAAGTTTCTATGAAACAAAAGTGATCTTGAGGCATATGTTAACACAATATCAAAAGAAATATTGATTCAAGAAATTTGTAAGAGTATTTATTAGTTAGAGACTTGCAGGGTTGTAGTTGCCCATATATAAAGAAAAAAGGGCTGAATTTGCAGGATTTTGCACACAGAAAGAAACAATTAAATTGAAGTAGAAATAAATTATATGTACTTCAAGAGTGCTACTATTAGTTTTGGGTTTACCTTGGGCCTCTTTATTGGCCTTTGAACTGGCCTTTAGCTTTGAAAAGTTTTATCGTTTGGGTTCCGGCTTCAATTCATCCGGCCTTGATTTTATGCCCAACTTTTCTTTAGGTTTTCTGTTTTAGTCCAAATATTACATCCCCTCAAAAATTGTATGTAGAGCCCAAATTCCTGCACTTTTAAAAATCTAATATTATCCTTGAATTACTAAAATGATAAGTAGTTTTTAACTATACCTATAAATTATTAATTTATTTCTCATATATATGATAAATTTATATTTTCTCAAATTTAACTTCTTTTCTTAATACTAATATTAAATATCCAAATATTTTTAAGGAACACATATTGATTACAAAATATAGAGAATGAATCAAAATCATCAAATGAAATTAATTATGAAAACTAAATTTTAAATTAATTTTTGTTAATTTGGCTATACTAACAGCATTATTATCTATTATACTTAATGTTTTTATTTTTTATTTTTTTCTTAAACAGGTTTTTATGTTAGTTCAATCTTTTTTATAAATGACTTATTTTGTGTCAAAATTTTTTGTATGTTTAATATTAATTTTATAGGTTTAAGAGTTTTTAGAGTTGAGAATATTTATGAAGCTCAATGTTCAAAGAGTCAAGACATGAAGATGTGGAAGGTTAGCAAGATTCGATGAATGCTTGAGAAGTAAGTTTCGAATATGAATTCCTCAACCAATATATGATTGTGTTCATGGATATTCATGTAGTGTTTGATGTCTTAAAAACTTAAGCATGTGTTTTTGGACTCTTATGCATGCATTTATTACATATACTGTGTGTTTGGATGTTGCTTCTAAGTGCATGTCCAGGTCTGAGGATTTGTTTCAAAGGCAGTTTTTTCATTTTAAAAGACAAACATTGCACGAAAAATGCTATCCTAGATATCAGCTAACTATAGAAAAAAATTACAAGTCATTTCAAGATGTATGAAGATGATATGGAGGTTTCTGTAAAGTCACGCAAGATTGAACGGCCTGGCAGTGTTCTAATAGGCTGGCTCCGTCGCCATTGGATCTGTCCTATTTTTCTATACTTGTACCTTTTTATTATTCTCATATGTTTCTAGTGATATTTAGGTCTACAAAAGTGTTCTATTTTTGAATAAAAATTTTTGGAAAATAAAATTGATTTTGACTCATTTTTAACTTTCTCAATTAGGTTTCCTAATCTAGTTTAAAGTTTTACTTTGTATTAGAATAAAATTTCAACTTAGTAACGTTTAATAAACTGTTTTGAACTCTAAATCAATTTTGCTATAAATAGTTGTCATTCTTAAAAAATTTGTTTATAGAGATTATTTGCATATTTTGCTTTTTTAAGAGACAAGTATTCTAGAGTCTAGATTTTTCGTGTGATAGTGTATTTGTATCTAAATTCTCATAGTGTGCTTTGATCAAACAATATGCTATTTGTTTTGCATGCATATATATATATATATATATATATATATATATATATATTTGTATGTGTGTGTGCACGATGTAGACCGATTAATTTATCATATTTACGACCTTGCTTTTCTTGTGGTGTCAAGGAGTGAGGGAGGATTCACTTTGCTTATGCTTGAGTTGAGAAAGTGGATTCGAGATTGTAGTGAATTAGGAGATAAAGATGAAAGCCCTACTGACAAACAATTACTGACCGAGGGCGGATAGGTTAATTAAAAAAATTTCTTTTGGTTTTTTTTTTTTTTTTTGCAACTGAAAAATCCAACAATAGCATAAGAGAAAAAGAACACGTGCACAAGGTTTTTACGTGAAAAATCCAACAAGGTAACCATCGCCACTCTCCATAATCACAGCCATGGAGGTTAATTTTTATGCAAACTCTCTGTTGCACTTTCTAGTAGGGTTTAGAAACCCTATACAAAGCACATCAAACCGTTGAAAAAAAAAAAAAAAAGATTGGAAGGGCAATAGGCACAATGCTTAGAGAGCCCTAATTTTCTATTTTTCTCTTAAGAAACACTACCAAATTCCAAAAGAATTCTACTAGTAATAGATGAATTACAAATAGTTTTCACAATAACCATGTTGCCCAGCTATCTAATTGTTAGCAAATATGCCCTAAAATATGGTTTTCTTGATAACTAAGTTTCACAATAGCCATGTTGCGGACTTAGAGAAATAAAACTAATCAAGGAATATGTCTAAAAGAAGTTTTCTTGATAATCACATATCACCTCCAAAGGAAAGGTTTCTTTAACAAGTTGTTTGAATTATTCGTTTCGATTTTCTTGGTTTTATTATTGTATAAAATGTGTGTGAATATTATACTGCTTATAACAAGATATGTTTTCATTATAAGGGAAATAAATCCATGGCATATTTATTAGAGCTGTAAAATGAGGATGCTTTTGTTAACTATCTTTTAATTAGTATTTCATTTCGATTAAACTGATTTTTATTAAATTTTGTGTATATAAATGTTTGTATAGTAAAGTAATTGGAAACAGACGGGAAGTCTGAATTGGAAGTTGAGAAAGTGAATGTATTTTAGAAGTGTATTTGTTTTCTTTATAGGTTTTAAATTTTGGGTTTTCAAAAAAACAGAAAAAACTCTACCAGATTTTAAATAAAATGAAAAAAAAAATTGAATAAAAGAATAAATAAATTTTTGTAAACAAGATAACATCCTTGGCCTCAATTCCCATCTCACTGGGATTGAGAGAGGGGTGTTACATCATTATAAAATTCAAAACTAGTAATTCAAATGCAAAATTGACTAGATCTACATGTCTATGAATGCATCCATATCCTTTCGAACCTCAATCCATCACTTAATCAAAAGCCCACATGATCTTACATTGATTTGGCACCTTTCTAGTGACAATCAACTTTGAATCTTGATGGGTTTTAAGAAATTTGATGTCTTGGATGGGTATATGAGGTAAGAAACAAGATTAATTGATAATTTGGTGGCTTGACATAGAAAGAGAATTGAGAGAAAATGAGGAAGAAGGGGACTACAAAGAGAAGAAAAAGAATGAAGGTGTTTTCATACCACTTCACTTTATATATCACTCATTTTTGCTTTCCAATTTTACCCCTAACAATATCATTATTTACTATCTTGTCCTTAGTCACAAAAGCATGCACATCATTAGTTAAAAATCCAACCCATCATTCCACTAACCATATTGATGTCATTCGTATCCAAAATTCAACTAGTTTGCATCACCTTTTTACTTTTAGGTTGGCAAATTCTTATTGGCCCAAAATTAAGTTCCATGTGATGCATTCTAATTGCATTCCTTTCTCGTCCAATCATATTTTTTTCATTATTCAATTTCTCTCATTTAATTTCTAATTTAATTCTTTATTAGGGAAAATGTCTGTAAAAATATTAAATTTCCTAAATAAATAAAAATATGTATATATATCACACTAGTTGCATAAAATTTCAATTTAATCCAACTTTTTTGCATCTAAATCTTTTATTAAATAATACTAATCATATGGAAATAAATTTCGAGGCATTACATCTCTTCATCTTTTAAAAAATTTCGTCCTCGAAATTTACCTTATTCGAATAGCTGTGGATACTACTGTCTCATTATCTCCTCGCCTTCCCAGGTAGCCTTTTCAACTTTGTGATTCCTCTAAAGGACCTTTACTAAATGGGATCCTCTTGTTCCTCAGTTCCTTGATTTCACGATCTAGTATTCTCACATGTTCCTCTTCATAGGTTAAGTTGGGTTGCACATCAATGGTTTCGGTCAATATAACATGAGAATTATCCGATTTGTATCTCATCAGCATAGATACATGAAAACACATTATGTATCTTATCCAATTCTAGCGGTAAAGCTAGCCAGTACGCTATCAGTCTCACACGCTCAATGATCTCGTATGGACTAACAAACCTAGGACTTAACTTACCCCTCCTTCCAAATCTCGGTACTTTCTTCCACAGAGATCATAAGGAAGAACTTGTCTCCGACTTTATATTCTATGTCCTTTCTCTTTAAGTTTGCATAAGATTTCTATCGATTGGATGTGACTTTTAACTTTTCCTTAATAATTTTCACCTTCTTTTCGGTTTGTCTTATCAATTTAGGTCTTACCAATTTTTCCTCACCAAGTTCCGTCCAACACAGAGGTGTCCTATATTTCCTTCCATACAGTGCTTCATATGGTGCCATGTCTATACTTGATTGATAGCTATTGTTATAAGCGAATTCTATCAATAGGAGGTGTTCCACCCAGCTTCTTTCAAAATCAATAACACAGCTCCTAAGTATATCCTTTAGCACCTGAATTATTCTTTCAGATTGTCTATCAGTCTGCAAATGGAAGGCTGTACTGAAGTTCAATTGAGTACCCAAGGCTTTTTGTAAATTCTTTTAAAATCTGAATGTGAACCTCGGGTCTCTATATGATATTATGGACACAGGAACTCCATGCACTCGGACTATTTCCTTTATGTACAAGTCTACCAAATTTCTCCAGTAAGTAGTACGTCCTGACTAGTAGAAAATGTGCCGATTTGGTCAATCTGTCCAGAATTACCTAAACTGCATTGTGCTTACTTTAGGTGTGAGGTAACTTTGTGACAAAATCCATGGTGATGAGATCTCATTCGGGTATAGGTATCGGCTACAATAAACCTGATGAGACTTGGTGTTAGGCTTCCACCTGCTAGTATGTCATGTATGTACTTATATAGTCTACCACATATTTCTTTATGCCGGACCACCAATGTGACAACCCGTCCCTCTCTCTCGGGCTTGGGCCGTCATAGGATATCTTGGCCCCCCAACCGATTTCTTTCGCCTTCCCCGTGTCTCGAATCCATGACTTAGGGGCTAAGTACAAATGGGAAGCAACATGAGTACCAATTGAGACTCAATTGGTACTCGTGTTGCTTCCCATTTGTACTTAGCCCCTAAGTCATGGGTTCGAGACACGGGGAAGACGAAAGAAATCGATTGGGGGGCGAAGATATCCTATGACGGCCCAAGCCCGAGAGAGAGGGACGAGTTGTCATAATAAAAAGACGCATTCTTAATGCGACGGCCTATCCCATCTCTCTCGAGCTTAGGTCCGTCATATGGGCCAACTTACTCGGTCCAAGTATTGTCCACCCCCAGTGGATTTGCTACCTAAGCCATGGCTCCCACACCCGCTCGAATCTATGACTCAGGGGCTAAGTACATAGGAAATGTAAGGTGTGTACCAATTGAGCTACTAGCTTAATTGGTACTCACCTTGCAAGAAGAATCCATTTGACTAAGGGGCTAGATCATAGGTTCAAGTGCGGGTGTGGGAGGCGAATCAAAACCTTCTGACCAGATGATAGTACCTTGTGAGTGGAGTAGCCCAGAGAGAAGGGACCCTACAACCAATACTGGGCTTTCAAATCTCGATATATTTTTGTGCTACCTGGGTACATCGAGTAAGGACTACTATGAGTTTCCTTTAAAATTGCCTGTTTCAACTTTTTATCATTTGGTACACAGATTCTATCTTTGAAATATAGACAATCATCTTTGATTATGAAATCAGTCTCATTTCCCTCTTGAGCTTGTCTCTGGATGGTCAAAAACTTTTCATCCTGTTTTTGCTTTTCCTGTATCTACTGTAGTAAACTAGGTCGGACTTGCAATTCAGCCACTATTGCATTGTCTTATGTCATTTTCAACTAGGCATTCATTGCTCTCAAGGCAACTAAAGACTTTCTGCTTAATGCATCAGGTACCACATTTGCCTTTCCTGAATGGTAATCAATGATGTAATCATAGTTTTTAAGCAGCTTCATCCATCTTTTTTGTCTAAGTTAAGCTCTCTCTAAATGGATAAATACTTGAGACTCTTGTGATCTGTAAAGATGTAACACCTCTCCCTATACAAGTAATGCCTCCATATTTATAATGCAAAGACTATAACTGCTAGCTCCAGATCATGCTTCGAATAATTTTTCTCATGATTATCTAGCTGTCTAGAAGCATAAGTAATCACTTTTCCTTCTTGCATCAACACACAACGGAGTCCATTATGTGAGGCATCACTATAAATCATAAAATCCTTATCGGAAACTAGTTGTGTAAGGATTGAAGCCTCAACTAACATCGCTTTTAGCTTTTCAAAACTCGCCTGACATTTTTCATTCCACTCAAATTTAACATTCTTGTGAAGTAACTTGATCAATGGAGCTGCGATTGAGGAAAATCCCTTCACAAACCGTCTATAGTAACCGGTTAAGCCCAGAAAACTCCTAAACTTAGTGACATTCTTTGAAGGCTTCCATTATAAAATTACTTCAATTTTCTTTGGATCAACCTTAATACCCTAAACTAATACAATATGTCCCAAAAAAGCAATCTTATTTAGCCAAAATTCACATTTACTCAACTTGGCATACAATTGCTTTTCTCTCAAGATCTGCAACACCACCCGGAGATGTCTATCATGCTCTCCTGGGGTCTTAGAGTATACCAGAATATCATCTATAAAAATCACCATAAACTGATCCAGATACGGACGAAAAATTTGATTCATCAAATCTATAAAGGCGGCGAGTGCATTCATTAGCCCAATGGGTATTACCACAAACTCATAATGTCCATATCGAGTCCAGAAAGCTGTCTTGAGAATATCTGATTCTTTCACCCTCAACTGATGGTACCTTGATCGAATATCTATCTTGGAGAAAACACTGGCTCCTCTTAACTAATCGAATAGATCGTATATCCTAGATAGGGGATACTTATTCTTGATTGTGACTTTATTCAATTGTAGTCTAAACGACTCGTCATTCTTCTTCACAAATAATACTGGTGCTTCTCATGGCAATACACTGGGCCGTATAAATCTCTTGTTTAATAATTCCTGTAACTGAATCTTCAACTCCTTAAATTTAGTAGGTGCCATCCTATAAAGGGTAACAGTAATTGGAGTGGTTCTTGGCATAACATCAATTACAAACTATATCTCTTTCTCCGGTGGCAAACCAAGTAACTTTTTCGTAAACATGTCCAAAAAATCACACACAGTGGGTATGTCTTGGAGGCTAGATCCGAGCCTCTGAGAGTGAACCACATGTGCTAAGTATGTTTCATATCATTTTCTTATCAACCTCCCAGCTATAGTGGCTGAAATGATATTAGAGAGGTAATCCGACCTCTCGCCCACCATAATTACTTCCTCTCTATCTACAGTCTTCAGAGTGATTCTTTTCAAGTAATAATCGATCATAACCCGATGTCTAGATAGCCAATCCATACCCAAAATCACATCAAAGTCACAAAAAGGCAATTCCATCAAGTCTCCCGAAAATTCATATTCCTGAATCCTGATTGGACACTCTCTGTATACCCTATTCATGATCACACTATGACCTAAGGGATTACTAACCAACACCTCATGCTCTGTAGTGTCTACCTTTAAGTTGCTCTCTCTAGGGATAGTAGTACATATATATGAATGCGTGGATCCTGCATCTATTAATGCATGTACTGAGATATCAAAGATGGAAACTGTACCAATGATCATATCTGGTGCATCCTGCTTCTGCTGATCCCTGATAGCATGGGCTCATACTGGTGTACGAGTATCCTGTCTCACTGTTGACTCTAGTACTCGTTTATGTTCACTCTTCTATGCAACTGTCTGGAAAGGTCTCCTACCTTTCTGGACGGAGGGAGCCGATCTCTCTACCAATGGAACAGATATTGTCTTACCTTTC
Source organism: Dimocarpus longan (assembly GCA_022984855.1). Taxonomy (NCBI): domain Eukaryota; kingdom Viridiplantae; phylum Streptophyta; class Magnoliopsida; order Sapindales; family Sapindaceae; genus Dimocarpus; species Dimocarpus longan. The sequence continues at coordinate 9,093,035 of CM041021.1, forward strand.
AGACAGTCTCTCTGAAAGTGCTCATGGGAACCGCATCTGTAGCACACCCCTATAACTCTGTAGCACTCTTTCGCATGCTTCTTGCCATAGTGCTCACACGGAGGTGGGGCTGGTCCCCTAGCTGTGCTACCTGAAGTGCTGGATATTGAAACTGTCGATTACCATATCCTTACCTCTGTAGATGAGATTAAACACTGGCCTGGGGTCCTTTAAATTTCTTATTGGATTGCTGAGACGAGCTAGACTACCCCTAGGTCTTCCTATGTTGGCTTCTGTCTTTCCTAGCCTGTTCTTCTTTCTTTATTCTCTCAATATTCAGGGCTGTAGAAACTAATCTGGGGAAATCCTCTAACTTTAAAGTCATAATCTGGAGGTGTATATAATCATTTAGGCTATCCACAAATCGTCTACACTTGTCCGCCTCCGTTGTCACTATCTCATAGGCGTACTTGCTCAGCCGGATGAACTCCCACTCATATTCAGTCATTGTCATCTGCTTCTGTTTTAAATTGATGAACTCCCTCTTCATATTATTTATGTGGATATGACCGATATATTTCCTTCTGAATTCCCTCTGAAAGAACTATCATGTCCTCTCCTCAGGCCATACTGTGTGGGATACGGACGTTCACCACTGATAGGCGTCTTTCTACAATAGAGAAAATGCACACTTTATGCTCTCATCTGAAGTGAAGTGCAATTGCTAGAGGATCCTCTCCGTCCGCTCTAACTAATATTGAGTTGCGGATGCATCTTCATCTTTTCTACCATAGAAGTCTGTGGGCCTATATCTTGTAAGTTTCTTAATTATAGACTTTCGGGGAGTGACCTTGGCCACATGCTAGAAAAACTCAGCTATCTGCTACATAAAGGCTGGCTGACCGTAGCCCTCTGGTCTAGCCATCCCTTGGCTCGAAGATCCGCCGGATGCTCCTCCTACTACACTAGCAGGACTACCTTATCTATTCTCATCACCACCCTGAACTCGCTGAGTGTCTAAGGGTTCTATTATTGACCCTATTCAAGACAAAAGATAAATCTACATGTCAGAGTCACATCCTCCTAAGTTTATATGCAATGCAATGCATGTTCACACAAATACCAAATATTATTTTCCATAAATGGCTAGGTCTAGGAATGCCTAAACCATAGCTCTGATATCAATAAAACTGTAACACCCTCTACTTGATTTCCATTTGGAATGAGACTCAAGTCAGAGGATGCTACTTTACTAACTTCCTATATCTTATTCAATATCATTTATTATTATTATTATTTTTTTTGAAAAAAAATTCGGTAGAGTCCTATCTATTTTTCTGAAAACTTAAAATTTAAAAACCTGCAAAAAGAGAAAGAAAACACTTCTAAATGAAATTCCACTTCTTAACTACCATTCTAGACCTTCCGTCCATAACAAACTCAACTCCATTACATAAACATTTATAATATTCAACTCTTTAAGGAAATCCATATCCATGAAAATTAATATAAAATCAAAACATAAATACTACTCAATTTACATTATAATACAAACCTTATAAAATTTATTCTTTACGAAAGTTTACACTTTATAAAAATACATACTTTCATGCGCATGCATCTTAATATTTACATATATAATACAAAAAAGACAATTATCCAAAATATGGATGGATGTGACTTGCGAGAAGAGCTGCAGATATATCTTTTTCAGTCTTTATCTACAATGCTTGAATCAACTACCTACGCATTGTAAATCCAACGCGCTAAGTATTTCTATTTGGTGAGTGTACACACAAAAATTGAAATCATTTTCGTTTCTCAAAATACAACATTTCAACATCAAAATTTCACAATTATCAAATTTTCATAATAAAACCACAATAGATCAAATAAACAAGTAATTATGTGTATTAAATTTCCAAAGTCATTTCTCTTATACAATTACATAATTTCTCATTATAATTTCCAACGCCCTTTGTAAACTTTGATACGATACCTTGGACTGAAAAACGGGTTTTTTTCGACATTGGACACTTGGTACCTACTTGTCGGATCACATTTCACATATATTTTTCATTTCTGGACCGAGCACTTGGTGTCTCTTAAGGTCCACGAATCAAAATCGATATACGATCATAACAGTGCAGTACTACTAATAATCACCCTATTGGCATGTCAATTACCAATCCCCACTTATCGATGTCTAGGTTTACTTGGGTCCTTGCCATTTTCCAAAATTATAAAATTTTCAATTCAAATACAATTTTATCACGTAAGTACTTAATCGTATTTTGGTATCCATTTTTCGAAATTATTCGAAGTATCACTTTTGACCATTTCAAATAACCATTTTTTCCCTAGTTTTAGTATCAAAATTTGCTAAAAGCATTCTTATTCTTCTCTAGCATGCATTTGACCAAAGGGGGCATTTTTCGAAACTTTCTTTTCAACTCACTAATTCATCATATAAATCATTCAAATATCATTCAATCAACACATAAATAGACATGAAATGACAAAAATACCCCTTGATACAAACATGGCATCCATTCGGCCAAGCACCCTTATTTTTCAGAATAAGGTTTTAATTTATTTTTCATCCCATAATTTATTTAAAACACATGCAAATAACCCTTAAAATAGATTCAAATCTTTAAAATCGTTAAAGAAATTCATAGTTACCCCATACACCCTATTCGGCTAAACCATATTCTTTTCCAAGATTTTTAAAATTTTTCATCATCCAATGCATCCAAATAACATATAATCATCATCAAAATATAGCTACTAAATCAATTGAATCCATTTTATAGAGTTTCAAAAATTCTACATTTCCAAACCTCACTAACAAAAATGAATTTTTAAAATAAATGTACACCAACCTTTTGGACAATCTTTATAACTTTTCCATACCTTCAAATTAAACTTACAACTTCCCCTTATCTTGCTCTTGGCTTCTTTTAGCTAGTTCCCCACCTAGAATTTTCAAGAATGCATACATCATTATAAAAATCAAAACTAGTAATTCAAATGTAAAATTGACTAGATCTACATGTCTATGAATGCATCCATATCCTTTTTAACCTTAATCCATCACTTAATAAAAAACCCACATGATCTTACCTTGATTTGGCACCTTTCTAGTGATAATCAACTTTGAATCTTGATGGGTTTTAAGGAATTTGATGTCTTGGACGGGTATATGCGGCAAGAAACAAGATTAATTGATGATTTGGTGGCTTAAAATGGAAAGAGAATTGAGAGAAAATGAAGAAGAAGGGGACGACAAATAGAAGAAAAAGATTGATGGGGTTTTCATGCCACTTCACTTTATATATTACTCATTTTTGCTTTCCAATTTTACCCCTAACAATATCATTATTTCCCATCTTGTCCTTAGTCACAAAAGCATGCATTTCATTAGTTAAAAATCCAACCCATCATTCCACTAACCATATTGATGTCATTCTTATCCAAAATTCAACTAGGTTGCATCACCTTTTTACTTTTAGGTTGGCAAATTCTTATTGGCCCAAAATTAAATTCCATGTGATGCATTCTAATTGCATTCCTTTCTCGTCCAATCATATTTTTTTCATAATTCAATTTCTCTCATTTAATTTCTAATTTAATTCCTTACTAGGAAAAATGTCTCCAAAAATATTAAATTCCATAAATAAATAAATAAATATATATATATATATTACACTAGTTGCATAAAATTTCAATTTAATCCAACTTTTTTGCATTCAAATCTTTAATTAAAGAATACTAATCATATGGAAATAAATTTTGGAGCGTTACACTCGCTCTCCCACCTCAAATTTTGTGGGCTAGTCATGGATGATGTTATGTGAAGTCGCACTTTGTTTATTTAAATTTAATTAAAAATTTATGCATGTACCTAGTTTTGATTATAAAGTATTTTATGAATTTTACCATGATTTTGATAATACGATGTATTCATCTAAATAAAATGATTTGATATATATGTATATATATAATGTAAACATTTTGGGATAGTACAAATGATTTGATTTCATGCATGAAATTGTGTTTTTGAATTTGAAATGATTTTGTTGAATTAGATCTATTGTAGCTAGATGATGGTTTTAAGCTAGACCGGAGGTCCAATATATAGTGAAAATTGTTGTTTGAAATATTGAAGTGTTATTGAATGGTTTTTCAGGTGATTTGAAATTTTAGGAAATCTTGAAAAACAAGCGTTGTGCTATCAAAATTTTTCTAAAAAATCTATATTATGGAAAAATTAAAATTTTATGATTGATAATTCATATGTTGATGAAATGATTAAGTTTAAGGGCTTGCTCCACAAAGTTCTTTTGGCCTTACTAGTAGAGTCTAAAAGGGTTTTGTGGGTTGCCCAATGGGATCATGAGAGCTCCAGAAAAGGAATTCTGTGGGACATGTTATCTACAGATCTCGACCGGCCCCACTCACTAGATACTGTCCCTGAGCCACATGGTTTTGCTTCGTCTCCCACACACCTCAAACCTATGACCTAAGCCTTGTAATATAAATGAATTTTTAGAGAAAGGTGTGTACCAATTGAGCTGGTAAGCTCCTATCTTCAATTTTGGACTTCCTAGTATTAGTAGATAAATTATAAGGTGAAAATGCTAAATTTTATAAGTATCATTTTTATAAGTGATATTAAAATGTTAGTAGAAATTTTAGAAGTTAATTGAACTTAATAGTAAGATAAATTTTAAAGGAGGGCAAAATGGTTATTTTTCCATATAAGGGCTATATATATAAGTGTGTTGGTCATCCAACACTTAGAAAAATAAAAAAGGAGATTGAGCGAAAGATTAATGAGTGGATGGCTAAAGGAAGAACAAGGGAAATCAAGCAAATTTCAACCATTTCAAAGCTCCAAATCAAGATTCTGGATTGGTTTAAGCTTGGAGATCAAGATTAAAGTAAGTTATCATGATTTTATCCAAGTTTGATATTAGTTGGGTTTATATGAGAGTTGATTATTGGGTTAATTTTGATGTATATTTGATGTAAGTTTTCATTTAAATCAAGCATAGAGCCCTAATAAACAAAAAAGGAAGCTTGATTTAAGAGGAATCATGCATTAGATGAAAGTTAGGGTTTATAAAGGTGAAACCCTATAACTTAATTGCTTATGTAAAATTATTTAAATTGTAGTTAAGGTGTTTGATGAAATGCCTAAGAGAATGACCAAGTGAAATTTTTGGAAAGTTGAAAAGAACAATGTGTTTTGTGTGTGTGTGTATGTGTGTGTGTGTGTGTGATGCACCACAACAATAAGGGTATATGATACCATTGAGTTTGGATGCAAATGAGCTTGAATTCATGCATATTAGAAATTAGAAATTCACATGGAAATGTTAGAATTGAAAAAGGAAATGAAATGATACAAGTATGTTGTTTAAGCTAGATGAAGGGTATTGATGATCATCATGTAATGTCACTTTTTCTTTGCATTTTCATGTGACGTATAATCATAATTGAGTATGTATGAGTCTAAGAATTCTAATGAAAAGAGAATTGAGCTTAGAATGTGAAAAAGGTAAATTTTGGCATAAAAAAGTAGTGAAAAATAGGGGTTTTTGGTTAGGAACCTCCACCCGGTGGCCATTTCTTTTAGAATTCGCTTTTTGGCTAACCTAAATGAGAGTGAGGAAGATGATTGGAGCAAAAATTGATGAATGAAAAGCTTGGGATTGCTCTCTAGCAAGTATTCAACCACAGGGGGTCTAAAATAGTGATTTTTCGTTTCAAGTTTCAGAAAATTATTTCAAGTGTATGAGAGTGTTCCTAGGTGATAATAAATGAGGTTCACGGAAAGAAATCAAAATTTTAAAGCATTGGTTAAGTTAGAGCTTAGATGAGAAGTTTATAGTTTAAAGAGTTTTCAATAGAGTTAGTTACTTTGGAAAAGATATGTGTAGTTTTATGTAGTTCATTTTAGCACATTTTTAAATGAGAATGTGATGTGTAGATGAGTAGCAAGCAAGTGGAACAAGAGAAGCCCGTTGAAACTCTTCAACAAGCTTGGAATCCAGGTGAGTGCTACGCACTTGCGTTACAATTTTATATTGTGAAATGTAAGTTTATTGTTGTTAAAAAGTTGTCAATAATTTATTATTATGCAAAATTCTTCCTTTGATTAAGAAGATCATTATAAGTATTCCAATGTGAATGGGAAATAAAGTGGTTTTACAAGAATTGAGTTAAAAGTTCTAGCCGAAAGTCTTGAAAGAAAAGTTATTTTATGCATATTGCACTTAGTGAAAAAGATTTTCAAAGGTCATGTGTATACCCTCAGATTTACATAATATCTTGCGCTATAATTTGCGATGCAGAAAATTCCGTATGTAGTTACCAAGATTTATAGATTAGCTTACACTACGATTTGTGATACAGAGAATTTCGCACGTAGTTGTTGAAATGTCTCAACAGCATCACAGTTGGTATCAATTGAAAAATCGTCATGTGACATACCACATTGAGCAACAATAGTTTAGTTGTCATGTGGTCATAGTATTTAGGGGTACAAATAGTGATTTTAGAAACAAAAGCTTATTTTGAGATTTTATACACGTTGGAATAAGTTTATAATTGTTTTATTTAACAATTGTTCAATTTCTTTAATTGTTTGGGATTTATGTTACTAGTTCTTATCCTGAATCTTTATATATTTCCTTTACGATTTAAGAAAGTGTAATTTTAAATCGAATGCTTAATGCACTCACTGAGCTTCTATGAGCTCATCCTTTTCTTGTTATATTGTATAAACTCTCTTCAGGTACTTGCATGAGTGAAATTAAGTGAAAAAGCTCTTTCGTCAAAATAGGTAGGGCGTGCACTTGACAGATGCATTGCCTGGATTATATTTGCATTTTTGTTAAACTAAAAACCAAGCCTTTGTATGCATCATTTTTACATCTTTTGTAACACTTATTTAAGAACTCGTATTATGATATTTTTGTGATGTAAATATGCTTTGTAAAGTTTCTTATGGTATGAAAGACTTTGATTATTAATTGTGGTTTCTGTGAGAATGATTGAATGATTGTTGAGATGTATCTTTATGGAAAACAAGAAGTTGACTTGTGATTGAGATTATTTAGGAGTGTATTTTCTTTGTAGGGAATTTAAAAATTTTATAAATACAGCCGTTATGTTGTCGGATTGTTGTTAAAATTGTTTTAGATTTTAAAAATAAAAAGGTTACTTTTATGGCTATCTGAATTTACAAAATCTAGAAAATTTGAGTTCAAAATGAAATCAACCCAACTAGTTTCAAAGAAATGAAAACAACATAGCTTCGAAGCAAAATTTAAACGGGCAAGTATTAAGGGTTCGTTCTGCGGATTTCTTTTAGTCGCTTAGTAGGATTACAAGAGGTTTGTTGGAGTGCCAGACAAAACCTACCAGATACTAGTTTAGAGGAAATCTGGATTGGGTCGCATCAAATTCGGGGCGGTTCCCATTAGCAATAGAAGTCTAAATTGCAATCACATGGAGATGGTTCATGCCAAGTGTTTAAACTTATCAATGGCGATGCATACAAGATAAACTTGCCAAGTGAGTATAATGTTAGTATTACCTTTAATGTTTTTGATATTTCTCCTTTCAATTTCAATGTATTTGCAAATTTGAGGGAAAAAAAAAATCTTTTTGAGAATAGGAGGAATGATGGAAACTAAGGAAGTAAGTCTATTGATCATTTGAGCATCAATGGTGGGCCTATGAAAAGGGCTAGAGCAAAGAGGATGAAAGAAACTTTAAATGGGCTAATTCGAGAGATTTGGACTAAGAGTCTTATGCAACGAGAATTGGGCGGGATGGAAAGGACAACAAAGCTTCAAAACATCCAAGCTTAAGATCAAGTCCAAAATGAAAAATATTGAAGGCTTAAGCAGCTATTTGAAGCCAAATTGGACTGTTTTTATTTATTTGTATTAATTTGAGCTTAACTTGTTTTATGGGTTGATTTTAATTATGTTAGTTTATTTAATTAGTTAGTCAATTATTAGACTTTGATATCATTGGGGTTTAATATATATATATATTTCATGTTTGGTTATTAGTTTATGTATTAGACTATCAAATTTAATTATTTTAAGTCCAAACTTAGTTATATTAAGTCCAAGTGGGATATATTAAGAGTCTAGAGCGTCTATGCTATGGTTAGAACTTAGATTTTCATTTATTTTACCTATAAAAGTGATGAGAATAAAGAAGCATCACCAAAGGATCCATTGCATATTCCGATTGAACCAATTACAAGGGCAAGAACTAAGAGGTTCAAAGAAGCATTTAATGGATCGGTTCAAGAGATTTGGGCTGATGATAAAATGACGAATTCCAAAATGGGCCCAAAAGAAGATCAATATTTAATTAATTTAATTAAAACAACTGATAAGCCTAATTTTAGCCAATTTCTTGCTCATGAAGACTTTCCATTGTGGAGTTAATTTCTTGGTCATAAAGACTTCCAATTTTTGGTTGATTTCTTACCTATTATGTTCAAGGTAATTAGTTGTCAATTTTATTCTTCTTTCCTTATTGTAAGAGGTTGACTTTCCTTTTTCTTTTATAGGCTTAAGTGGGCTTAATTGCCTAATTAATTATTTCCTTTTGCTGTTTAGTATTTTCAGCTATATAAATCAGTGTAACCCTAAAAGGAATTCAATTCATGATTAATAATATTTGTGAGAGTATTATCTTTGGTTCTTCATAGAACTTTTCGAACTTATCAAGATTTTTCTATGATGTTTTTCCTAGACTTATCAATCAATTCTTCCATCGTTGATTATGGCGTCTTCATCATATCAAGGTTATTGCTTCCATATAAGCAACGGGTCAAGATTTCCATACAAATATGATTCTACGCGATCTTGGAATCCTACTTGATTCATTGGTTTCGCCAGTTCTTGGCATGGTTCGTATCAGTTGGTATCAGAGCACGGTTTAGTCTTAGGTTTGCCTATCTACTTTATTCTTTTTTAAAAAAAAAAATCCAAAAACAAAAAAAAAAAAAAAAAACAAAAAAAAAACAAAAAAAAGAAGGAAAAAAAAGTGTGATATTGAGATTTAATTCTCATAATCTTGTTTTAATTTTACAATTTTTTTTTTTGTTCCCTTTTGAATCCCAATACAAATTTCTTATTGTCATCAAACCTATAAAATTCTGTCACACACAACATTATATATTTTTTTTCTTTTCCTAACCATTGAATACAAATTTTTTCTTGGTGAGTTTGTGGTGAATTATTTCTAGAAATTTTGATATTTGTTTGATTAGTTTGATAAGAACCTATAGAGGATACTACGAGTGGAAAAAGGCAAGAGAGTGTGAGTGTATCAGAGGGTAAAAGCCAGATTTAATTGAGTGAAACACGAGTGGAATTCAGCGGATCATATTCTTGAGTGAAACACGTGAGAGAGTGTAGTGAGGTCCTTTATTTTATTTTTTTGTATCTTTTCTAACCTGATTTTGCAGAGCCAAATATGTCGTACAATCAAGAAGAAAATTTAAGCGAAAACAATTAACAACCAACCATTCCGAACATACAAATGCAGGCGTTGTTGGGAGAGATGAGGCGGATGATGAGGGTAGAACTAAAGCACATACACGAGAGGTTGGATGGGGTAGAAGAGGGAACACAGTGGGGGCAGCCACAAAACATTCCTAATATGCATAAGATGGATAGAATTCAGCTTAGGAGAGTGAGAGATAAAGATGAGGAATACGTTGGGGATAAGTTTGAGGAAGAAGATGATAGGGATTCGATTGCTAGCAATAGGAGGTATGGTGGTCGGAATAGAGGAGCTAAGCATCGGGAAGACAACAACTTGGGTAGTATTAAGATGAAGATTCCGTTTTTTCAAGGTAGATCAGTTCCGAAAGCTTACCTTAAGTGAAAAAAGAAGATGGAGTTCATTTTTTATTGCCATAACTATTCCGAAGCAAAGAAGCTAAAACTTGCTATAATTGAATTTTCTGATTATGTTGTTACTTGGTGAGATTAGCTTGTTATAAATAGGAGGCGGAATAGGGAACGTGCGATAGAGACATGGGTGGAGATGAAAGCAGTGATGAGGAAGCGGTTTATTCCAAACCATTACTACCGGGAGTTGTACAAGAAATTACAAGGACTTATACAAGGGAGTCTAAATGTGGAAGACTACTACAAGGAGATGGAGATTGCAATGATTCGACCTAATGTAAAGAAGGATCGAGAAGCTACCATGGCCAGATTTTTTATGGGATTAAATAAAGAGATCCATGATAAGGTGGAGTTGCAACATTATGTGGAGTTGGAGGATATGGTACACATGGCCATCAAAGTTGAGCAGCAACTCAAGAGGGGAAGTAGTACCCGACCCAAATCAGTCCCATAAAATTCAAGTGCAGCAACTTGGCGGTTGGATTATCCAAAGAAAGAAGAAAACTCATCCACTTCCAAGGCCAAATTCGAGCCAAAGAAAGCCATCACTAACATGGCCTCTCAAGGTAAAACAGCCTCTACGTCAACTCGTTCTAGTGAAATTAAATGTTTTAAATGTCAGAGAAGAGGACACATAGCTAGCCAATGTCCAAACAAGCGAGTTCTGATGATCTTGGAGAATGGTGAGATTCAATCATTAAGATGAGGATAATTTAGATGATATGCCACCATTGGAGGATATTTCCATGGGAGACGAGGAGTTTGGAGCCGAGCATGGAGAGATGCTTGGACTAGTAGCACGACGAGCCTTGAGTTTGCAAGCTAAAGAAGAAGAAGAAGAAGCTCAGCGGGAAAACATCTTTCTCACTCATTGTGACGTGCAGGGCAAGGTATGTAGTATTATTATTGATGGCGGTAGCTATACTAATGTGGCTAGCACTTTCATGATTGAGAAGCTAGGGCTCGTAACGCTTAAACACCCTCGTCTATACAAGCTACAATGGTTGAATGATAGTGGTGAGGTAAGGGTTACAAAACAGGTTGTGGGGCCATTCTGCATTAGAAAAATATGAAGATGAAGTGTTATGTGATGTGGTACTGATGCAAGCAGGACACATTATACTAGAAAGACCATGGCAATTTGATCGATATGTACAATATGATGGCTTCACCAACAAGTACTCATTTGAGCTAAATCAACGAACAATCACTCTTGTTCCAATGACATCCAAGCAAGTTTATGAAGACCGAGTGAGATTACAAAAATTGAGTGATAAAAAGAATTTGAGTGAACAAAGGAAAATAAGTGATTACAAGAAAATGAGTGAGCAAAAGAAAGAGAATGAGGGTGAGAGTAAGGCTGAATTTGGTGAGGAGAAAAAAAGAGAAAAAGATTCGACTAAGGAGGTAAAATTAGAGAAAAAACAAAGAAATTTCTATGTAAGAACAGGTGAGGTTAAGCGAGTTTTGATTTCAAAACGGCCAATGATTGTACTCATGTACAAGGAAGCCCTTTTCAACACTAACCAACTTGATTCTTCTTTGCCTAGTGTTGTGGTTTCTCTCTTGTAAGAGTTTGAGGATATATTTTTCGAGGAAGTACAGCATGGATTACCACCAATCTGAGGGATCGAACACCAAATAGATTTTGTCCCCAGAGCATCAATTCCAAACCGGCTAGCATATCGAAGTAATCTAGAGGAAACAAAGGAGCTGCAAAGACAAGTTGAGGAGTTGATAGAAAAAGGATACATAAGGGAAAGCATGAGTCCTTGCGTAGTTTCAGTGATTTTAGTGCCTAAGAAGGATGGGACATGGAGAATGTGTGTGGATTGCAGAGCCATCAACAATATAACGTTAAAGTATCGACACCCC